>CM057825.1:111281102-112719852 GCA_030068075.1 Paguma larvata
CAGTCAACGTGGCCCTGGCCCAGGACCCCCATCCTGGCACCTGGCCTGTGTCCCCACCCTGGCACCTGGCCCGTGTCCCCCACCCTGAATGATGTAGGCCCTGCTCACAGCCCCTCCCCTGTTGGGAGGAGGCACGTGGGCCTCTGCTGGGAGCAGGAAGAGAACGGGGACAGGAGTCACTGAGGCCTGGAAGAGGGTCACTGGCCCTTAGAACCAACCCTTGGGTTCAGCGAAGGCCATGGTGTGAGCTCTGGCCCCAGGCAGTGGAACACAGCCCCCAAGACGGTGATGCGGCGGGACCCCGAGAGGGGGCAGTGGGAGGGCCGGGCAGGGCCCGAGGGGAGCGGATCCTCCAGTGCGGTCTCTCCAGCCCCTGCAGCCCGCCTGGGAAGCCACAGCATACGAGAAGTCCACAGGACCGGCCGAGGCAGAGCGTGGTGCTGGCAGCCTCGGCCCTGGCCCCCGCGGGCACCCCCAGAACGTCCAAGAAGACGAGTGGCCAGCTAGCCGGTGGCCATGAGCAGGCCTGTCACTGTGAGCAGAGGTCAGGCTCAGCAGGGCAGGGGATGCCCACTGGGCCCAGTGATTAGCCAAAGTCCCCACAGCCTCAGAGACAGAACGGCAACGGGAAACATCCCTGGCCAGCGACCAGACCTGGCCAGTTCTGGGGGCAGGGAGGGGCCCCCTCATTTCTTTGAAGCTGGGGTCCGGCTGCAGGCGTGCAGCCACCTGCCGGCAAGTACCTCCCTGCAGAGAGGGAAACTGAGGCTCTGGAACCTGTGCGCAGCGCAGAGGCCCAGCGAGAATGTGGCCCCAGGGATGCCTGACGCCAGAACCATCCCCACACTCCTCTCTCAATGCCGAGAGACCGGACTCTTAGGTGGGCTCTGGCCAGTCATTGACCCTGTCTGGCCCTCAGCTTCCTTCTCTGTAAAATGGGGGTAAAAAGCCATCTTCAGCGGCTCTTGATTCACAGAGCGAATGTCCCGCTCTGGACCTGTGCCAGGGCGAAAACGGCGGCTCGGGAGGAAAGGCGCTGCCATCCCAGAGTCAGGAAGACTGCGCCGGCCGATGAAGGCTTCCCGGAAGAGGCAACCTGGGGCAGAGACCCGTGACAGGTCTGCTCCAGGCTGCAGGCCGGCCTACTCCGCTCCCTTTCGTTATTTTGCCCACACTGGGGAACGGATGTTTCGAGCAATCAGACCGGAGGCAACCTACTGAACTCCGGGCACAGACCCAGCCGTCGGAGAACATGGGTCCTGCTGGGGGACCTGGCAGCCCGCCCTTGGACTTGTGGAGATGAACAGATTAGAGGGAAATGCGTCTACACCAGCGATCAAACCAGGAGTGGCCATTGATGCGACTCCTTAGCGTGACTGGATACCTCCCCTGATGAGTAACAGATTTAGTCACGTGAACGTGAAAAAAAGGCCTTTTCTTTACGTGCAGAATAAACGGCCCCACGTTTGGAGCCGCGCTGGGAGGAGACCGGAAGGGAAGGCACATGGCGGAGGTGGGTGGGGGGAGCCGGGCGAGGGCTTCGTTCCCTGCGTCGGCCGTCCCTCCGTAGCGTCACCGACACCTGTTACCGCCCACCTTTCTAATTTCGTCAGTCTCCTTGTTTGACTCGGAATCTCTGTGGTCTCACGGGCTTCCGTTCTCCCCGTGTTCCAGGCGCTCCCCGAGCCTCGGGCACTTCTAGGCGTTGGGTGTCCCTCTCCTTGTTTGACGCCTGCCTGTTAACTGCCGATGGTTTATCGAACAGGAATCCTTCCTTCTGGTGAAGTCAGACTCACCCGCCGTCAGCAGGCAGTTTCCGTCCGGGTCCTGGCGTCTCGTGCCATTCCTCAGTCTCTGTCCATCCTCCTGTGCACGTGGTGTCCTCTGCCGTTCGCGGGTCCTCCAGCTTTTGGTACCCAGCTTGTCTGCGATGCGGGCAAGGGGCCTCCTTTCCCTGCACCACCTGTCCCGCGGCCCTGTCCCTTCCCCTGGGGCATTTTGCGTCGTCTCACGCCTGCCCCGCTGTCTGTCCCTAACGTCATCACCGTGGCTTTGTCTTAGTATCCAAGAGCTTGCCTCTTATATCCCGGATATGTGTTCTCTTTTTTTTAAAAAATAAATTCGTTATGTTCCTGCAAAAAAACCCTCCTATAGTGTTTAATAGGATTGAATTGAGCGTGCGGGATAATTTAAAGAGCACTGATAGCTTTATCTTGCTGGGTTCTCTGCATCATTAGGCTGATTCCTAGAGACTTTGTGGGTTTCACTGTTATTAGAAACGATTGTTTTTCTACTAAATTTGTTATTGCTGACACAAAGGAATGCTGTTGATGTTTTATGGTGGTAAAATATACATAAAGTGAAATTTACCTTTTTAATCATCTTTAAGTGTCTGATTTTTTGGTATTAGGTACATTCACAAAGCTGCATACCCACCGTCAACTTCCAGAACTTTTCATGAAACAGACACTCTGCGCTATTTAAACAGTGACTCCCCTCCCTGCTTCCAGCCCCTGGTCGCCTCTGTTACACTTTCTGTCTCGATGGATTTCCCTGGTCTAGACGTTGCCTGTGAAGGGAAGATCTGTCCTTCCACACCTGCGCATGCTGCCGCCGAGCACCGTGTTTTTCCAGGGTCCGTCCCCGGTCCGAGAGCTGTGCGTTCTGCTTCCTGCCGCAGCCGAGTCTCCCGCCGCCGTGCGGACAGACCACGTGTTCTGTTTCCCCGTTCCCTGTCCGTGGGCACTTGTCACCGTTGCCGCCTCTCAGCTGCTGCAAAACGGGGTGTACGAGGATCTGTTTGAGTTTTTGTTTTCAGATCTCGTGGGGATATGTCTTCAATTGCTGGGTCATGCGGTAATTCTGCGTTTAAGGTTTTGAGGAGCTGCCAGGCTGTTTTCCACAGTGGCTGCACCAGTGAGCTTGCTCACCGGCAATGCACTAGGGAACAATTTCCCCACATCCTTGCCAACGCTTGTTAGGCCGTGGATTTTAAAATCAATTTTATTGTGTAATTATGTGCCGGTAAGGGCATCCATTTAAAGTGCGCCAATCCGAAGAGCTTGGCACGGACACACCCACGCCGCCGCCACCAGCACAACCAGGATGTGGGTGTTTCCATGCCCCCAAAGTCTCCCACTGTACTTTTGTGCTCGTTACTCCCTGTTGAATGGGAATCCCTAGTCTGGGAGAAGCTGTCTGGCCCCAGGAAAAACCGCCGATTTGCTTTTTCGTGATAATAGATTAGATTGCCTTTTAAAAATTTTACTAAAATTTTACATTATCTTTGCTGTCCTGCTTCTTCACTCAACATAATGACCTTGAAATTCAACTTGTTTCTTCACGCGTCAGTGCCCTGTCCCTCCTTGTCACCATGTGGATATACCGCATTTAGTTTGTCTGTTCATCTATTGGTGGAAATTGGCTTTTCCCCATTTTTGGCCACCGTGAATAGAGCTACGGTGAATGTTCTTTGTGTGGATGTACATTTTCATTTCTCTCAAGTAATTGCTTAAGAGCGGAGTGGCCAAATCGCACAGTTAGGTGTATGTCTAACTTCTTAAGAAAATGCCAGACGAAAGTGACGGCGTTGGCGAGCGCGTCCCCCGGCAGCGCGAGAGTTCCGGTGCCCCGCCGGCTCCATATCCCTGCCGGCGCCTGGCACGTCAGTCCCTGTCAGCTGACTCACTCAGGTGGGCGAGTGTCGCGTGGATTTCATCCGTGTTTCCCTGAGTGGTGACGTCGGGCCACTGTTGTCATTCCCACACGTTCCCATGTGTCGACCGGCCATTTCACACATCTTTTGTGAAGCGTCCGTTCATAGCCTTAGCCTGTTTAATTAGTTAATCTATATTTTAATTACAGTGCAGTTAGCATACAGCGTGATGTCAGTTCGCACGTACGGTGAACGGATGATGACTCAACAATTCCAAACCTCACCCCTGCCGGTCGTGACGAGTGAACTCAGCCTCTGTCACCTGTTTCTGCCATCCGCTCTGATACCCATCAGTGTGTTCTCTATAGTTACGAGTCCGTTTCTTGGTTTGTCTCTCTTTTTTTCCCTTTCATTTGTTTCGATTCTTTTTTTTTTAAATTAATTTATTTATTTTGAGAGAGAGAGTGAGCACCAGCCAGGGGAGGGACAGAGAGAGAGAGAGGGAGGGAGGGAGGGAGAGAATCTGAAGCAGCCTCTGAGCTGTCAGCACAGAGCCTCATGTGGGGCTTGAATTCACGAACGGTGAGATCATGACCTGAGCTGAAATCAAGAGTCAGATGCTTAACCGACTGAGCCCCCCATCTGCCCCCATTTGTTTTGTTTCTTGAATGCCGTGTATTAGTGAAGTCACTTGGCATCGCACCTTCTAGCTCCATCCACTTGTCGCAGACGGTAAGATGTCGTCTTTTTTTTACAGCTGAGTAATATTCCATTCTATATATACACCACCCCTTCTTTTCAATAAGTTTTTTTTGTTAACTTATTGTTGAGAGAGAGA
Organism: Paguma larvata; assembly: GCA_030068075.1. Lineage (NCBI taxonomy): Eukaryota > Metazoa > Chordata > Mammalia > Carnivora > Viverridae > Paguma > Paguma larvata. The sequence continues at coordinate 111,285,596 of CM057825.1, forward strand.
CAGCACAAGGAGGAGGGGCAGAGAGAGGGAGAACACAGAATCGGAAGCAGATTTCAGGCTCTGAGGCTGTCAGCACAGAGTCCCACACGGGCTCTAGCTCACGAAACATGAGATCATGACCTGAGATGAAGTCGGATGCTTCACTGACTGAGCCGCCCGGCGCCCCTGCACCACCTCGTCTTTCTGCATTCATCTATTGATGGACATTTGGGCCCTCTTCCATTTCGCTCGACAGACCTGACTGGTGCCGGCCTCTCGACCACCTCACTTCCCGATTGAGGACACCAAGACAAAGGGGGCTCAGGTTTGGTCGATCACCCCACCGAAAAAGAGTCACCACCGCAGGGCCCACTGGCACCAGGGGACTTTGCCAGGAATGTCCTGGGGCTCAGCTCAGTATCCAGGGTCAAAAGGGGCTGACCACCGCTTCATCCGCATGGGGTGGGGACAATGGCCCAGGTGGGGTCTGGGCACCTCCCATCAGCACCTCCTGGTGCTTCTAGCCAAGAAGGTCTGAGTGGGAGCAGGGATTAGCCAAGGCTGGTCCCAGGACCCACCCGGGAGGGACCCTGGCCACCCCAAAGGAGCAGGCTGGGGAGGGCAAGGCTGCCACCATAGATGTCCCATTACCAGGTCCTTGTTGCACTCGAGGAAGATGCCCGCCCTCCCCCACTCCTCCCCTCCGACCCCTTCCCCTCTACCCCCTCCCCCGCTCTCCTCAGGGTCAGTTCTGCCCTAGTGCCAGCTCCTGCCACTGGCGTGACCGGGGCTGGCTGCAGAGCCTGTCTGTGCTTGGAGTGACTAAATGACCATGTATCTCAGACCCCAAACCTGTCCGGCTCCCCTGCCAACTCTCACCAGAAGGGTCTGAAGTTGGAATGTGGTCTGACTTCATTTTCTGTCACTCGAAGGCCAGATGGTGGGGTGGGGTTGGGCTGGGGCGGCCCAGGCAGGGCAGCAAATGCTCGCCTGCCCCGTGTTCTGAGCTCACGACTCTTGGGCTGGGGGAAGGAGCTGGACACGACTCTGTCAAGGCACAGCCACCTCTGCCTCTTACTGCGCTCTGAGAAGCTCGTGGTCCACTCAGACCCCAGGCCCCACCCCATAGCAGGGTAGGGGCAGAAAGGCAGGGGCAGGGCCAGCCTCTCTCTGGCTGGGCCCCACTGCCAGGGCCCTGGACAGGCCCCGAACTTTCCCGCTCTGGTGCGTGCCAGTGTCTGAGCAGGGCCCCGCCTGCAGCAGGGGCGGAGCCAGCGAGCAGGTGTTTAAGAGTAACAGGCGATCAGGTGGGAGCTGTCACAGGGGACTCAGGCTTAGAGATGGGGCCAGCCCCAACACCTTCCCTGTGCTGTCCCCCTGGGTAACAAGGCAGGGCAGAAAAGGAAGCCCCAGAGCAGGCTTGCAGAGGGAGACAGAGCCCTGTTGGGGACTGTTTCCATGTCACACACAAACATGGGCACTCCTGATTGGCAGGAACAGACTTGAAACTGCAGGTCGAGCTCAGGCCACTTCGGAAGCTGCAGCCCTAAGACAGCTGGGGTGCCTCTGTGGCCCCACCCTCGCCTTCCAGGGGGGTGGGCCCAGGGGTGGAGATGTGAAGGATGCAGATTTCAGGGCCGGCTGTGGCCCGCAGAGGCGCCCAGGAAGCCCCATCTGGGTTACATGGGCCTGGGGAGGGGGGCCTGTGGGGGGACGGGGGTGGGGAGGGGGCTGTGGGGGACGGGGATGGGGAGGGGCTGTGGGGGACGGGGTGGGAGGGGGGGCCGTGGGGGACAGGGTGGGGAGGGGGCTGTGAGGGACGGGGTGGGGAGGGGGCTGTGGGGGACGGGGTGGGGAGGGGGCTGTGGGGGACGGGGTGGGGAGGGGCCCACCTGGCCTCACCTATCCAGGGGGTGGGGTCCTCACTCACTCCACTGCCCATTTTCTCGTCTGGGGGTCTGGTTCTCTCCCACCACCGCTGGAGCCTGGTGGGGGAGGGGAGAGGGCTCACCCGGGGCCACTTCCCAGGACACTCCCTGAGCGCTAGGCTCCTTGCCCTGCTGAAATGGGCTGTTGAAGCATGAATGCGCCCCCTCATTTCTGAGCCCGGGTGCGGCTGACCCCGGCTCGGGCGGAGGCTTGCCGGGAGGGGACGTCTCCGCTTTACCACGCCCAGGGCGGGACAGCCTCCCTTCCTGGGCCTCCCTGGGAGGGGTGAATGTAGTTTGGTCTACATTGGTTTTGTCTCCCGCAGGCCCCCACCCTACCCTGGGACAACACTCCCTGGAGAGCAGCTCTCCACCCACTTCCACACCCCACACTGGCCGGCAAGGCCCCCCGAAACCCCCCTCTAGAAGTGCAGCGGGGGTCTCCCCAGAATCCCTATCCACCTGTCGCCCCACCTGTTGTAGGAAGGGACGTTGCACCCACAAGACACCGAGGCCTCTGTCTTGGGAGGGACCTCAGAAGGGAAAGCAGGAGGGCAAGCGGGGCCCCAGCGGCCTTGTCCACCTGGGCCCTGGGTTTGCACAAGGCCCGGCAGGTGCCAGGAGCAGAGGATGGGGAGGAGGGAGCGGCCACGCCCCAGGTGGGGGGGGCGTCCCTCAAATCTCTCCCCAGCGCTGGTGCGAATGTGGAACCAGGCCAGCCTGGGCCAGAGGCGGCCCTGCCTTCCCGCACTACCCTCCCGCCCTGCCCTAACCAGTTGTCCGCCTGGGCTCTCACCGCTGGGGGCCAGGCTGACTCAGACTCAACACCCCTGAAGGAGGGGCCCTTGCCCGGAGGGGGCGGGTCAGGTGGGCAGGTCGGTCCTGAGAGCAGGGCTGGAGGCCACAGAGACGTCACCTGCAGGGATCTGAGAAGGTTCGGCCTGGGGCTCTGAGACCTGTCCACACCCATAAGGCCCTGCACTGGCCCAGGGTGAGGAGGGGGAGTAAGGAGGAGACAGGAGGGGTGCAGGGGGGGAGTCAGGGGGATGAGGGGTTGTTTACCCAAACTGTGGGACTATCAGAGTGGCTGTCCTCCGCAGACAATGGCCTTGCAGGTTGTTCTACGTTCCCTGGGGTCCCATGGGACCCCCACCCACGGCAGTCTCCTGCTCCTGCTTCTCGGCCTCGGTGAGTAATAGGGGTGGGCCGCTGCAAAGTGAGGGGGAGCCAGACAGCCGAGGGACCTCAAGAATGGCTCTACCTGCCCCACGCCTCCTCCCTGGCTGTGGGCAGTGCCCCCCCATCCTTGGCGGGTGCCCTGAGGTCAGGCAGCTGTTCCAAGTTCTGGGCAGGTGCCCTGAGTTCCAGACGGGCGCCCCAAGTTCTAGGTAGGTGCCCTGAGTCCTGGGTAGGCTGTCAGCTGTGTCTCTGTCCCCAGAGGTGGTCGTGTCCGGCTCCCCTGCTGGACCGCCATGCCCTACAGTACTAGCTGCCGAGTCCGGGCAGTGGTGGGGGCTCAGGCCAAACAGAGTGTCCATGGAATGGGTGACTCCTCGCCCTGAGCAGTGAGGTCTTAGGAGGAGGATGTGGGAGGCCCGGGCTCCATGGGGTGGGGCGGGGTGGGCTGTGACATCATGTAGAGGCCTAAGCCTGAGGGGTGTGCACAACGTTGGGGGGGCAGCTCTGCCTCCTTCCTGTGCAAGGCAGGGGACTGTGGCAGGCGAGCCGGGAAACCCTGGCTGTCCCTTCAAGCCTTGTGCTCCTCCCCTACAGGGTGGGTGCTACCTTCCAGGGCCCAGAGTGCAGACTCGAGACTGGTAAGTTTCCTCTGGGGAAACAGAGGAAGGAGTCTGGCCCGGGGTAGGGGGCCTCGGACCCCAGGCCATGCACGGCACAGCTACAGCCCTGCTCTGTCCTCAGGGTGTCGCGACCCCCTGGCTGCAAGGCACCTCCCGGGACCTATCTTGGCAGCCACCTGAGCTGACCGTCATCCTCCCAAGGGACCGGCGGGACACAGAGAGTAAGTGGGACACCCTACCCTATTGGCTGTCAGGAAAGCTGGGGATGGGATAGCGTTGTGGGGTCGCACCTGCCCCTACCTGCGGCCCTTTCTGGCCGCTTGGCTTGCCCAACTGTGACGACCTCGGAGAATGGACAGAATCACCCCATTCTGCTGATGTGTAAACTGAGGCCCGGAGGGCGTCACGCATTGCCCAGGGTCTCCTCGAGGTTTGGGAGGAGGAGGCTGACAACAAATGGGGGGGCTGTTTGTCAATCCCCTGCCTGTTCCCGCAGAGAAGTCCTGCCCCCCAGAGCGGAGGGCCCACGAGGTGGATGAAAACCTTGTGTTCTACGCGCCCTGGGAGCTGGAGGCCTGTGTGGGAGGGGCCCTGCTGGCCTCTCAGATGGACCGGGTGAACGCCGTGCCCTTCACCTACCAGCAGCTGGGTATTTTGAAGCGCAAACTGGACCAGGTAGTTCACGACGGGCTCGCGCCTGCCCACCCCGGCAGAGCTTCCCCCAGCACCCAGTCACCTCCCTGGGCAGCTCTATCCACAGGGGTACCCCGAGTCCCTGGTCCGTCACCTCGGGTACTTCTTCCTTGAGCTCACCCCCGAGGACATCCACAAGTGGAACGTGACATCTCTGGAAACTGTGAAGTCTCTTCTTAAAGTCAGCAAAGGGCAAAAAATGGATGCTCAGGTGACTGGGAGGGACCAGGTGGCGTGAGGCTGTGCGGGGCCCCAGGGGGTTGTGTGTCTTGCCCCAAGGCACCTGTGGCCTCCTTCCACAGGTGGCCGCCCTGATTGCCCGCTATCTGGTGGGAGGGGGCCAGCTGGACAAGGCCACCCTGGACATGCTGGCCGCTTTCCGTCCGACGTACCTGTGCCTCCTCAGTCCCGAGCAGCTGGGCTCAGTGCAACGCAGCGTTGTTTGGTGAGTCCCAGGGGTTTGCCGGGCGTGGTGGGCCTGCTGCCCTCCGGGCTCACTGTCCCGGCCCTGCTACCTCTCCAGGGCAGCCGGGCCCCAGGATCTGGACGCATGCGGCCCGGTACAGATGGGCGTTCTCTATCCCAAGGCCCGCGTCGCCTTCCAGAACATGAGCGGGTCTGAATACTTGGCGAAGATCAGGCCCTACTTGGGTGAGCCAGGGAGTACACCCAGGGGGGGCGTGATGACGAGGGTTCCCCACACGGGTGCCATCAGTTCCTGCCTCACGAGGCTGCTACCGCTGGTGCGACTGGAGGTCAGCGGGCCCTCTGCCCTTACAAGTATGTGTAGGTGGAGACCCTGTGGGTTCTGAGCCGCACCCAGACACTCCCTCGGCCACCTCTGCCTCTCCACGCACTGAGGGTCAGGCGGTCACCAGGGGAACCGGGGCCCAAGAATTCCTTAGGAGAGGGGAATCTTGGTGAAGGAAGAAGGCTTCTTGCAGCCTCCGCTCAGGGAGTAGGACTGGGGGCTGTCGCGAGGTCTCACGCTTGGGGCCCTCTCCCCGCGGGCAGGTGGGGCCCCCACGGAAGATCTGCGGGCGCTCAGTCGTCAGAACATAAGCATGGACATGGCCGCATTCAGGAAGCTGCGGCCCGAGGCCTTGCTGGTACGGCCACGGGGCGGGGCCTCAGGGGGTGGGGCCCCACGGGGCGAGGCGCAGAGGAGGGGACGCGGGAGGGGCGGGGCCGGGGAGGGGCTGCCCCTGCGCCCGGGCCGGCTCCAAAGTCAGGAGCGGCCAAGGCAGGGTCTGGGTGGGCGCCGGGGAAGGGAAGCTCGGGGCGGTTTGGGCGGAGCAGAGCCCGGCAGCCTTCTGGGGGCGAGGCAGGGAGAACCTGACGGCCCCCTGGGGGCTTTGGCAGCCGCTGACCATCGCCGAGGTGCAAAACCTTCTGGGTCCAAACCTCGTGGGCCTGAAGGCGGCGCAGGAGAGCAGCCCCGCGCGGGATTGGATCTTACGGCAGCGGCAGGACGACCTGGACAGTCTGGGCCTGGGGCTCCAAGGTGGCATCCCCAATGGCTACCTGGTCGTGGACCTCAACTTTCGAGGTGGGCCGGGGTGGCCGGCTGGGTGGAGGCGGAGCGGAGCGGCATGGGGCGTCTGAGTCCCTCCCTCTGCGCAGAGGCCCTCTCAGGGGGCGCCGGCCTGATGGGCCCCGGACCTGTGCTCACCGCCGTCCCGACTCTGCTGTGGGCTTTGCTTCCAAGCTGACCCCGCCGCTCCGGATGCCGGACCTGCCCTGCTGTGAGGCCCTGCCTGGCCAGAGCCGCCGGGTGCTCCCTGCCTATCCTGAGGGGACTTGGGGTTCAATAAAAGGACACTTTCCTTCCCTGCAGAGGTGCCCCATGGTGTTCTGAGGACCCGGTGGGAAGGCCCTGACCTGGTAGGTATGGCTCCCAAGTTGTAGCCCCTCCTATTTGCACTTGGAGGAGGGGGTCCAGGGGAGTTAGTCCAGGCAGGCAGGTGGCCCTCAGGGCCTTCCTACCACTGTTTCCAGTCCCAGGGTCTCCCCTCCGAGTCGAGGCTAACAGGGTGGTGTCTGGTGACACGGCCAGGAGACAGAAGTCCTATTCCCGGCTGAGAGGGTCTCTGCCCCTCCTTGGGCTCAAAACAAAGGGACACAGGCAGGAGGATCACCTTGTCTTTTATTCGAATCCCTCAGTGACGCCCTCTCCCCAGCAGCATCCCGAGGGAGACCGGAGGGGTGGCTGGCTTCAGGGCGGGCCCAGGTCCTCACTCCAGCTCCGCGTCCTGGGAGCTGGATGCGGGTGGGACCAGCCCTGCAGGCTCCTAGGATGTGGAACGTGGCCGGCTCCACCTACCAGCCCCGGTTTCCCTGCACGTGTTGCTGGGGCAGCGTCGTCTTCAGAGGCCATAGTGCAGGTGCCCCAGGAGCGGGCCTGGCTGGGCCCTGGGGCGCCCCAGTACAGCAGCCACAGGAGGCCAGAGGGCAGGGCCACCGCGAGAGGCAGGTACCCCAGGTGGGTTGGTGGGCTGCCTGCAGGCAGAACATGGAGGGAGCACCCATCGGTCCCAGCTGGGAGCCACCCCCCGGGCTGTCCCAGCCGCCTCCCAGGCCTGGGCACCCCCTCAAGGCTCACACCATCCCTGCGGTTGGGGAAGGCCATGTAGGCTGCTCTCCTGGGCCCTGACAGGGGTCGCACAGCTTCTCCCACCCCCGTGTTCTGGCGCTCAGCAGGTGTTGGAGGAGGGGATTTTGTCCTCCAATAACTCAGCAGCCAGGAAAGAGTGAGGCCAGTGTCACCCAGATGCCACCCAGGGGGACAAAGGCAAAGAGTGGCCAACAGAGTGTGAGGTCGGGGGTCCACAGAGGGCCGGGCAGACGGGGAAGGCCCACCAGAGGGGGGAGGCGGGTTTGGAGCATACCGGAGGCGGGGGCGTTCATCCCTGGACGGCCTGACGTGGGGGCCGGATAGGACCCCTGGGATGTGGTGGGGGGGGTCAGGGTGGTGGAGCGGCCTGGGCCGCCGAGGCCAGCAGGGTTCGTGTCCAGGCCCAGCTCGCCCAGGGCCGACCTGTTCAGGCTGCGCAGCCAAGAGCTGATGGTCGGGTGGCTCCGTGCCTTCTGCAGGTCCCCCACGTTCTGGCCCAGCAGTGTCGTCACGTTGCCGACACTCAGGCTCTGTGAGGGAAGGGAGGGGGCCGTGGGGGGAGGTCCAGAGGGTCCCGCAGAGGCCGGCTTTGGGGCCTCGGCCAGACCTGGCAGGGCAGTGCTTGACTGAGGAGTGAGCACAGGGGCGAGGCCTGGAGGCAGTGACCTGGGGTTCACGTGGTCCACATCCCTGACTTTGGGGTGCTCGGGCCTCCCCTGGCTGGCAGCCCCCAGGGCCCACCTGCAGCACACGGGGGTTCAGGTTGGTGAAGGTGTCGATGTCCATGGAGACGTTCGCCTGGACCAGATGCCGCAGCTCCTCCACCGGGGCGCCGCCTGGGGGCCGGGCAGTGGTGAGGGGAGAGGGGCGGGGGGCTTCCAGGGATGGGCTGCCTTCACACAGGGCAGGGTCTCACCAAGGTAAGGACGCATGAAGCGGTAGTAGGCAGCTGTGGTCCTGGTGCCGCCAAAGGCCTCGCGCGCCTTGGCGTAGAGCACGTCTTTCCGGCTCTGAGGGCAGGAGGAGATATCCAGGGCCCCGGCCAGCCTGGAGGAGGAGGCGGCTGCTGGGCAAGCCGGGAGCCCCTCACGCTCCTGGCCGCCCCCGCCCACAGCTTTCTCTTGCCCTCTGTACTGTGCCCAACAGTGTCCCTCCCCAAACTCACACCTGCCGGACCTCAGAATGTGGTCTTGTCTGGAAGGGGAGTGGTCGCATGTGTAGGTGTATTCTAATTAAGATGACATCACGCTGAATTAGCGTGGCCCCGAGTCTAACAACCGGACACAAGAAGAAGGAAGTGCGTTCGCAGACACAGAGCGCAAGGCCGAGTGACCACGGAGGCCGAGGCTGGGGTGAGGCATCCACCACCTCGGGAAGGCCAAGGGGTCCCGGCAGCACCAGAAGCAGGATGGAACGACCCCTGCAGGCGTCAGGGGCAGCTGAGCCTGTGACCCCTTGGTCTCAGACTTCTGATCTCCAGGCAGTGAGAGGACGGTTTCTCTGGTCTCAAACTGCTGGGTTAACAGCACTCCGTTGCGCAGCCACAGAAAACTAACAGCCTGAGGTGGCCTGGCCGAGCCCCACCCTCCTTGGCCGGGGGGGGGGGGGGCTGTGGGGGGCCACTGGGCGGGCTCACCGGAACTCCGAGGGCCTGATGGCCTGGATCTGCCTGGCACTCATCCAGCAGAGGCGGGAGCCCCCGATGGCCACCAGCAGGGCGCCGGTGAGGGTGCCGTTGTGGTCCAGGTACTTCTGTAGCACGGCCTGCAGGCGGGGCCCGTGTCAGGAGGGCCGGGGGGGGGGGGTGGCGCCCCCTCCCCCCCACGCCCCCCCGCACCGCCCTCACCTCAGTCTGGTTCTCCAGGGCCACGTCTGAGGCCAGCAGGGCCACGACGGTGTCTCTGGACGTGATGTTCCACTGGCCGATCTCGGAGCGGGAGTAGAGGTAGACCAGCGAGGTGATGCGCCGCAGCTGCTCCTCCGGGACGCCGCGTGGGTAGACCTGGCGTGGGTGGGAGGGTCAGGCCACGCTGCCTGGCGCCCGCCCACCTGCTCCCGCAGCCGGTCCCCGGCGCACCCGAGCCAGCTTGGCCTTGACGACGCGCTGGCACTCGGCCGGCAGCGGGTGCTGCAGCAGGGGGTCCAAGTTGGCTTTGAGCACGCGGCCGCCCAGGCAGGACTCGAGCTGCACGCAGTCGTAGTGCACCAGGAAGAGGTCGTCGCGCAGCGTGGCCGCTGTGATGTCCCCGCGGATGCAAGGTCTCCCTGTGGCTGGGGACACATTGGGGGTTTTGAGCTGACCTGTGCTGACCTGGGGCCCCACCCCACTCCTAAACTTGGCCCACCCTTGACTCTCTCCCCAAGCTTGACTTCTGGCCAAGAAAACTTTGCCCAGACCAGATTGAGGCTGACCTCGACTCCCAACCCAGGCCTGACCTTGCAGTTCAGCTCCCCTGGACTCCAGCCACCCCTGGCCCTGGCTGGATGCAGACCCCTAGGCCACGCCCAGGCCAGCACACCACATCTTGGGTGCTCCCACCCTCGGATTAGGAGCCCGGAGCAGGGGGAGGCGCCGCGTCCCCAGGCCTCAGTGGCCACACTGACCTGTGCCCCGCTTGGGCCGAGAGGACACCGACTCGGCCTTGGCCTTGAGAAAGCCAGTGACGAAGCGCCTGGCGTCCCGTTGGGTAAGCCGCCCAGCTCGGTACGTGGCCACCATGCTGCCGAAGAAGTCCAGGCCCACAGCCTGGCAGAGCAGGCATACAGACTCTGCACCCTGGCCAGGCGCTGCCAGGGGCCCCCTGGTTCCTCCTCCCACCCCACAGACAGAAACCTTGGGGCAGGGGGTGACTGAGGACACCAGTCAGGCGTTGGAGTAGCTGGTGTAAGGCCAGCTGGACGCCCCCCTCCTTGTCCACAGCTGGCTGGACGCCCCCCACTCCAGAGCACCTTACCTGTTGCACCTGCACCCACAGGCTGGAGCTGATGTAGGTGGCCAGGGGTCCCAGAGCCCGCAGCCCCTCTAGGTTCCAGGAACCCGGAGGCCTGGTGTGTGGGAAGGGGCCCTAGGTCAGAGTCGGGAGCACAGCCCCGGCGCCTGGAGGCTGCCCGCCCGTCCCTGAGCACACAGCTTCCGGGGCCTGCCTTGTAGGGGACACCCTGCTCAGCAGAGACTCTCCCACCCCAGGTGTGGGGGCAGGGAACCGTGGGGTTCAGAGGGTGGGGGTAGCACCCCTAAGCCTGTGTGCCACAGGCTGCGGGATCAGTGGGGCTGTGAGCTGGGGTGGGAGGTCGAAGGTCAGCAGAGCGGTACATATTGGCGGTCTCCTCCGGAGGTGGGGAGGCCTGGGCAGAGGGGACCGGCCCTGCCTACCCGAGCGTGGTCTCCCCACCGGCCAGCAGCGTGTTGAGGGCGGCTTGCTGGGGGGCGGTCAGCCGGCGGCAGCGCTGCAGATTCTGCAGCACGTGGGGGTCCGCGGCCGCAATGCTGGATGCGTCCATGTCGCACACCAGGACCCCGAGGAGCAGCAGGTCAGAGGCGCTGAGCCGCAGGCGGGGCCCTCCCTACGGGACGGCAGGTCAGCACGAGCCTGGCTCCATTGCCCCTCCACCCGTCCTGCCCAGGCCCGCCCTCGGCGCCTACCAGGCAGTCCAAGGCCACGCGCCGCAGGGCAGCCCTCTGGTCTGGCAGGTTGGCCAGCAGCTCGGTGTCCCCCTGGGCGGCGCGCTGGGTGAAGGCCCGGCAGTCGGCTTCCCTCACCTGTGTCAGGCTGTGGGTGGGTTGGGGGGTTGTTGGGAGGGTGGGGACCGGGCAACGGTCCTCTGGGGGTGGCCCAGATATCCTTGGGGAGCTGGGGTCCCGGGACTCCAAAGGAGGCACGCTCAGCCCGTGCTGCCCCGGTTCCAGGCCGGCAGCGGGCACTCACTTGTAGAAAAGCAGCAGGTCCGGAGGGTGGAGCTCAAAGTCGTCCTGGAGGCCATGCAGAGCGGCCAGGTTGGCCAGGCAGCTGAGCTGGGCAGGGCGGTGGCGTGTCACTCGCTCGCCTGGGCTGGGGCTCCCCCAGCCGCCTCCTCTCTGCCCATCGGCCTCCCCCTCGGCGTGGCCCCCTTCCCTGCCTGCCTGGACTCTGTCACCTGGACAGCACGTCGTCTTCCTGTCTCAGCCAGTCTGGGGATGTGTCAAGGCCAGCCCCAGAGTCCTCCCCAGCCCCGGCGCCCTACACTACAGTCACCTGGGGCTGTTTATCCCAAGGCCACCTGCCTGGACTTCTTGTGTCGCTTGACTTATTACTGATTTCCTACTAATTTTATAAAGAGACAAAATGGTAGCCCTTCTTCCTTCTGTTTAAACTCAGAGGCAGGCAACGCTTGGGTCAGCTGTGGGTCGAGGTGGACTCAGGTGGCAGGGGAGAGGCCAGCAGGCTGGGGGATCTGCCCAGGGCCTGGAGGACCTGTCCCAAGGGAGGGCACCATGTGACAGATGGAGGAGGAAGCAGTCAGTGCAGGCCTGGTGGACAAGCCCTCACCCAAAACCAAGAACAGAAGGCAGGGGGTCTGCAGGCAGTTGGCGGAGAAGCCCTAGGAATGATCCGAAGTGGGCGGCAGCAGAGTCGCTCGGGGGAGGGGAAACCCAGCCTCAGAGGGCCAGACCCCCTGTCGCATCGGGGTCTACCGAAGAGACACACCTCAGGCGGTGGCAAAGCTGGCAGTGTCGCCCGCACGGCCTCAGCACCCCCGGTGAGCTTGTCCCCACCCAGCCCCGCGGTCCCCCTGCTGGCCCAGGACCCGGTCTGCTCCCATCCCCCAGAGCCATTCACCTGCCAGGCTTTGAGGAAGACCTGGCGCGTCGCCATCGCCCTGATGAGAGCGGAGAGCTGGTCCCGGGGCAGCTGGCTGGCCGGCTGGCACCAGAAGCTGTGCAGGAGGGAGGTGTTGGCACTGGGCAGAAAGGAGGTGGGCAGTGAGGGGCGGGTAGCCCGGACTGCAGTGCACAGGATGGAGGTCAGCACCCCAACATCCAGGGGCTGAGACGCAGGAAGGGTGGCCAGGGGCGCCTTGGCGCAGGCGAGATCGCTGCTCTGCTCAGCACACTCGCGCCCCTGTGGGCACGTAGCTGGCCCCAGGCTCCAAGCAATGAGCAGGGCTTAAGTGTGACCCTGGTCTGGACTCTGGCTCTGTGCTTCCACCCGAGGCCCGGTCCCAGCTGGCTCGAGCGGGTTCCTCGCCCCCAGGAATGGCTGAGTGTCTGCAGTGTCAGCACGGCCAGGCTGCTTCCTGGCTGAGTGCTCGAGTGCCATGTGTCTAATAAAATCCGTGTGTGGGGAGGGCATCTCGTGGGCCTCCAGCCCTGCCTGCTCAGCAGACCGATTGATCAGTTGATAGACGGTCCACGAGAGGTCTCTGACTCCCAGGGAAGGGGAGGATAGCTGAGCCCACGCAGGAGACCTCTGAACAGTGCTTGGGAATCGCTGAGCCTCTGTTTAGGACCTGAGAGAGCAGCCAAGCCCCCAGGCAGAGGAAGGAAGCCGAGAGGACTCGGCCGGGAGAGCAGTGCCAGAGGTGAGGGGTTCAGGGGCCCTAGCCCCAGCTGTGACAGCCTGGGCCCACTTCTGGCCACGTGGGTGGGACTCTGATGCAGGACACTGGACGATCTGGGGCACCTTGGGGTCAGGTCGGGGAGTGCTGGGGGCAGCCCTGCCCCAGCCCTGCTGGGGCCATCACCCCGCCCCCACATCCCCAGTCAGCCATGGGATCGGCTGCGGGGACGATGCCTGCGGGAGGCGCTGGCACTCACCTGGCCCACAGGTCAGCCCTGCTGGCATCCGGCCCTCCCTGGGAGAAGCCCTGGGCCTGGGGACAAGAGCAGTGGGCAGTGAGCCACATGAGGAGGGCGAGGCCTGGGCTCACCTGGGCACCTGGAACAGAACGGGCCCTGAGTGGCTGACGGCCCCCCAGCGTGGCTGGGCTTGCCCGGTGGGGGCACCAGCCAGAGGTCTGCCCAGGGGTCCCTGTGTCTCTGTGACCGCAGACGATCTCGCCACCCGAGGGGAGGCTGGCTGTAGGAACTGCCCCCGGAGGGTCCACGGCGCCCCTTTGTGAGAGGGGCGATCTCACCTGCTTTTGGGCCCATGGCTGTGCGGGAAGGTGCGGGGTCACGGGCGGTGGGTCCCGGCCGAGCTGGAGAGGAGACAGGAGGTGATGAGGCCAACCCCATCACCGTCCTCTGCCCTCCTCGGCACGGGGGACAGAGAGGGCAGCGCAGTCCGGGGTCGCATAGGATGGCGGCCCCACAAGTGCACCTCTGTCTTTGGGGAGGGCAACAACCCCACAAACAATACCTCTGTGGAACCAAAGGGAGCGGCAGGAGGGGCCGGGCCCAACCCCGGGGCCTTTCTTATCGCAGGTCGGGGCTCATGGGACCTGCAGGCTGTGGTGTCTGCAATAAACAGATCTCCTCACAGCCACAGGGGAGCGGGTGGTGGTCCCAGTAAGTCCCTGCAGGCAGCTAGGGGGGGGTTGATGCTTTGAGGGTTCCCCAACCCTTTCCCATACCCAGGTGGCCTAGAAAGCTCTCTTCTCCTCCAGGGCCTCCGATGCCCAGCCAGACCTTGCCTCGGGCACAACCCCCACCAACGCCCGCGAGCGGCCCTGTGCAGCCTACAGATGGAGCCCCTAACTGAGGGTGTCGGATGCTGTGGGCTTCTAGATTCTGCCCGGCCCAGGTGTTACTGTCCTCTGCAGGGGGTGACCCAGAGCCACACTGAGACCGACTCACAGCCGGTGCCCTGGAGGTCCAGATGGCTGCGGCCCTGCCCCAGCCCTCGCTTCTCACCTCGGCTCGAAGACCATCTGCCGTAGAGGGAGGCTTCTCCCGCGCCCCGCGGTGGCCGTCCAGTGCAGGGGGGTGTAAGCCGGGTGATAGGTGCTCCAGACACTAGTGACCCCAGCGCACCGAGTGTGTCAGCCCCTGCAGCTGAGCACTGGGGCACAGGGCCGGTGCAGTGTGCGGGCACCCGAGTCCCTGCTCAGCTCCATGCCTGCCCGGCCACCCACTCCTGCAGTGATGCCTGCCAGGCAGATGTGTAGGGGAGGGACCAGGGCTGTGCCAGGTGACGGTGCCGGGCCTGCCCTGGGGACCTTGAGCACAGCAGACACCTGCCCTCCAGCCCCGGCGGAGCGACAGGCTGAGCTCACAGTTGGCAGCCACCCAGTGCACACCCCTTCCCACTGGGGAATGTGTCTGTGTCCTGGGGTCACGTGTGCTTTTATATGCGTGCGTGTCTGCATCTGTCGTGTGCGCTGGTGTCTGCGTGTACACACGTGTGCCTGGCAGCAGCCACAACTATGTGAATGTCTGATGGCTGCGTTCTCTGCGGGGACATCAGGCACATGTGGATCCAATGTGGCACCTGGGTTCAGTGACCGCGTGAGCATGTGTGTCCATAAGTGTGCGTGCCGTGAGGCGGGCAGGGGATGAAGGCACCAGGCAGGTGGCCTCTATGGCAGAGAGCTGTGGCACACACGCTCTCTGGCCCAGGATGGGGCCCCTGAGGCAGAGAGGGAGGTACCGTGGAAGCTTGTCCCCAGCTGAGGCGAGCAGGCCCTGGAGGGTACCGGGGCCTCGAACCCACCGCGCAGGTTCAGCCTCCCAACCACTGTCGTCAGCACCATGAGGAGAGCTGCACGTGCCCAGAGAGCCAGCCTCACGGCCAAGCAGGCATGTTGACCCAGGACCTAAGGCGCCAACAGCTAGAGGGACCGGCTGAGGACAGCTCCCTCGCCCCGGACAGGCCTCACGGAAGCCCAGCTGTCCTTCCCGCACCGCTGGGGGCGGGGCCCCGCCAGCACATGTACCTCCAGCAGCTCCCCTGTGGCGGGCCGCGCCATGCCCTGGCCCCGCCCGCAGTGCCTGTCCGGCCACTCTTGCCTAGGGAAGCTCTTCTCCTTGTGCCCCTTGTGCAGGAGCGCCTGCTCGATCCCCACACCCTCCAACACTGCCCCACCACGGCCAGGGTATGGGGGGCAGATAGGCTGTGTGCGCCAGTGCCTGGCCTCTGCAGCCTCAGCCTGGAGGCCCACGGGGTGGTGGGAGATAACCTACCAGCCTACCCGTAGGAAGCAGGGTCTAGACCTGGCCTGTGGGTGGCTTTCTGGGTCCTGGGGGACTCAAGGGGACAAGGAGATCTTTTATGGGGAATAGCAGCAAACAAAGAATGTTCCCAGGATGGTGCCTACCCGGCCGCCTCACCATCCCGCTTCCCTACCTCGGGGACTACCAGGTATATCCGGCCCTGTGACTTCTCTCTGTTTGCTCTGCAGGCCCAGCCCGTGGGCCCCACCAGGCCGGTGTGTCCAGACTGTCCTCCTCCTGCTCTACCCCAGCCAGAAGTGCCCACCCTGGAGGCCGGCTGGCATCCTGAGCTGGCAGAGGGCCCTAAGGCGGATGTGGAGACCACAGCTAGGAAGCACTGGTGAGAGCCGACGGATGCTGCAATGTTTCTGGGCCAAACTGGGGATCTCCAGGGGCAGGGCTGGCCCAGTTCCAGTCCTCCACCTGGAGCCCGGCCCTCACACTAGGGCCATCCCGGTCCCGCTTGGGGGCACAGGGCAGAGGTCCGCCTCGTGCAGGGATCTGGGACCCCAAGCCCCCCCACGTTAGATAGATCCACCGTCACTCATGGGGTCAGTCGCTGAGTATTTATTGAGTCCCCTGACACTCAGCTGCAGGGGGCTGATGGCGCTGTGTTGTCGGAGACCGAAAGGAGGCGGGCTGGTTGTCCTCCCTCCCAAACCCAAATCCAGGACCGCTGGCTGCCTAGGCATCGCGAGAGGGCCGAGAAGTGCGGCTCGGACCCTCCCCCATGTGCCACTCGGGTGGAGAGGAGGGCCACGGGCAGTCTGGTGGAAGCAAAGGCAGGAGGCAGTACCGTATGGGCGGGATGGGTCAGGGTCTGCAGCGGGGAAGGCCCAGCCAGGCGAGGCTGACCAACACAGAAGGTCTGAGAAGAACGGTGAGGAGCAGGGTGCTCTAAGTCCCGAGCTGGGGGCCCCAGAGGGACCCACTTCGAGGCTGGCTCAGCTCTTGGCTCTGCCTCTTGCAGGGTGACCCTGGGCAAAGCTACAAAAACAAGCCGCGAGGGATGAAGCTTTGGTGCCAGGAAGACAGGCCTTGGTCTCCCCCCAGGGGAGAAGGCGCTTAGAGGAAGGCCTCATCCTCCAGAATCATGGCGGCCTGGCTCCCCCTGCTGGCTTGCCGGTCTCTCTCCAGGTCTAGCTGCCGTGGCCAGAGCCTCAGTCCCCTTCCGCAGTGGGGTCGCACACAGGGACACCCCCAATTTAGGACCGGCCTGGAGTTCTCCCGTGCAGCCCCCACCCCTAGTGGTCCCAGCTGGCGCTCCCGCCCACCGCGGTGCCCTCAGTTGTCAGGCTCCAGCGTCCACTCCGACAGCCACTGCAGGCACGAAGCCCGCTGTGCCTCTGTCTCGGGGGGCCTGGTGGGGGGCGTGGGAGTGCTGCAAGGCCCAGGGCTCCCTTCTGCGGGCTCGGGGTCGGGAGCAGCCCTCAGGATCTGGACGAGCTGGTCCAGTGGCTGCACCAGGGTGTGGGGGCTCCAGCAGGCGTCGAGCGTGGGCACGAAGGGGTCTGGCGTGCAAGCCTCCACGCACTCGGCGTGGGTGGGGATGCGCAGGTAAAAAGCGTGCAGCATCATGCGGAAGGGCTGGTCTTCCCGGCCCGACGCCTGCCCGTAGGTCAGGTCCCCCACGACAGGGTGGCTGAGGGCGCTGCAGTGCACGCGCAGCTGGTGCGTCCGGCCTGTGGGGTGTCGAGGGAGCCGCTAGGGTGGGGGTGCCATCCCGTGCCCACTCCCACCCGCTCACATCGCCCCAACCCTGTCCTATCGCCATCTCGAAGTCCCTTGAAACCCTTGAAAATGCCAGACCTTCCTGTTTCCTGGTGCAAATGACAAGGTCAGAACTTAGGAAAGCAGTCAACTCCAAAAGTCACTTCGGGTGGAGGCAGGGCCAGGCGTGCTGCAGAAGCCCTGCTGGCCTTCCCGAGGCCCTCGCGTCCAGGAGCAAGACCCCGTGTGCGGCTGAGATAGTGAAGCAGCCCCAGGCAGGCCACTCTGCCCCTGTGGCACCGTTTCATCTCGTATGTAACGACCGGGACACCACAGCATCTTGCGTGAAGAGATGGGGGTGCCAGGCATTCACCACCCCCGGGGTGTGAGGGACACCACTAACAGAGAGCAAAGGGGCCTGGCCGGCTTCCTGGTCCCTGCCCCCAGACATACCCGTGAGAGGCTGCAGCAGCACTTTGGAGACGGGGTCGCCTGCGTACAGGCCATGTTCTAAGACCACCAGCTCCGTGACACTTGGTTTCGGGTTCTCACAGCCTGTGAGGAGGGAGACAAGGGGGGGAGGGTGGCTGGACCGGCCCAGAGCCCAATCCACTCCCGCCCTAGCTGGACCCGCCCACTCAGGGTCCCCCTGGATGATCCCCCCCCACTGGTCCCCGGGGATGTCCCCCCCGACAGACCCCACCGCCCTGCCCTGCTTACCCTGTGTACCCTCGATGCACATAGTGTGAGCCCGACCCTCTGTGCTGTTCCTGCCGATGGCATAGTTGATGGTCATCCGGTTCTCTTTGACATGTCCCCGCACCTGCCAGGCAGAGGGTCATGAGCTGCTCTCGGGGCCACCCACCACTTCTGGGGAACCCTATGCCGTGGAGACTGGTCATGCCTTACCAGAGCCAAGTAAGCCTTGGTGACACGCCGCTCCTTGAAGCACTTGTAAGCGCTGCCCGCTGCAGCCTTGTTCAAGGCCACACAGAGGGCCCCGCTCGTGGAGAAGTCCAACTGGTGGCAGAACCTGGCATGGGGCAGGGGATCAGGGGTGGCTATGCTGGGGGTAGCCACTTCCCTCCCGCAGAGGCCGCTGGGGGCCACCAGTGCCTGGCCTCTGCACACCTGAACCCATAGTAGGTGTCAGGGTCCGCTAACTCGGGGAAGCGGAGACGCAGCTGCTTCTGGAGGGTGGGGGTCTCACGCCACATCCTGCTGTCAATGCGCAGGTCCCAGTGCTTGTTCACCACCAGGAAGTCCTGGCTCTGGTACACCACCGACAGGCTCTCTACTCGGCCTGCTTCCATGCTGGGGGCCTGCAACGCAGGAGAGGTCCATGGGGAGTTCAGCGCACGTCAGCGTCCTGCGCAACTGGCATGTACGCCCCTGTTCTCCAGGATCCCCGATGTCAAGCCACGGACGCGGCGTCCGCGCGCACTAGATCCCTTTCTACCATCACTCTAAGCTCCGACTGTGGGGTTGTCCGACCCAGACCCAGACCCGGGAGACGCCGTCTTGCGTCCCAGCCCACCCCCGCGGACGCCTCCGGGACAGTCCTCCAACGCGCGATAAGAGCCGCTCCCCGACAGGGGAGGCGCAAGGAGAGGAGCTGCCGCTCTCCCCGCCGGCCGGGGCAGCCCAGGTCAGCCGGATGCGGGCGGCGCGCCGAGCGAGGGGGGCCATCTCCGCCCTCACCACCCCCCCCCCGCCCCGAAGCAGATACCCACCTCCCCGGCAGCCCCCGCCCCCCGCGTCTGATGGACACCTGCCCACGGGTTCTGGGAGCACTTCCCGCAGCCCATCACCACCACCCCCCCCTACTCCGGACCGACCTGCAGCCCAGCCGCACTGCCCCGGCCCGCGAGGCAGCTGCCGGGCGCTGGCTCCAGCACTACGTCCCCGCGCCTGGCGGCCCAGCGACCCCGCGGCCGCGCCTCACAGGGCCCTGCCGAAGCGCGCAGCCCCGCCCACTCCCCGCCCACGTCCCAGACGGGCGGCCGTGCGGGCCAATGATGAGCGCCCAAGACGGCCGCTTCGACTCTGGCGCGTTGGCTCAGCCCCGCGCGCTCTCCGCCCACGTCGCAGATAGGCGGGCGTGCTGGCCAATGGTGAGCTCCCGAGACCGCCGCCCTGGCTCGGCCCCGCCCGGCCTGCGCGCGCAGCCCCGCCCTCGCCCTGCTCCTCCCGTTGGCCAATGGCGAGCGCCGCTGGGCACGCCGGCCGTTGATTGGCGGCGCCGGGACGCGAAGGGCGGGCAAGACGCGCGGCACCGGTGGCGGCGCGGGAGGTTCAGAGCGGCAGGCTGGTGTCGCGGGAGCCGGCGCCATGGGAGACCCCGAGCGCGAGCTGGGGGACGGCCAGGACGACTTCTACAGCCAGTTCGCCGCCGAGCTCGAGGTGCTGGAAGAGCTGGAAGGTGGGCGCGGGCTCGGCCGCGGCCTCATCCTCCATAGTCCAGGAGGGCTGCTTGGAGGAGGGGAGACGGGCGGGGGCCAGGAGGCTGCGGCAATCTCAGGCGGGGGTGCATCTGAGCGAGAAGGGCCCTTTAGCGCCGCCGACCGTGGGAGCTGTTACCTGTACTGGCCGACCTGACTTCTCTCCCGGCAGGGACAGCGGCCCTGTCGCCCTCCAGGGGTCCCTGGCCCACACGGTGTCGGTCCCGGCTGACTTTCGAGGAGGCTGTTGTTGGAGGGGACGCTGCCGCCCATTGCTCTCCAGGCGGACTTCCAGGGAACCACAAAGGCAGTGCCAGGAAGAGGCAGCTGGCCAACCATGACCCGAGGGACGGAGACTTGCCCCCCAGTATGTCTTCAGAGGCCCAAGGCATGGGGTGGGGTGTGAGGCTGGGCAAGAGCCTCTGGAACTTTCGTCTGCCTCCCCAGCCCCCAGGGTCAAACGGCTCAGGCTGGAAGTCGTGAAGAAGCTCAACTTCAGACCTGAGCAGATGGAAGAGCTGCCCCTTCCCGACTCCCCTGCTGCAGACATCACCCCTCCACCGAGTCCGGAGATCCCCACTGAATTGTGGGACAAGGGGTGTGTGGCCGGGGGCAGAGATGTTTCAGGGATTTAGGGAGGGTCCCAGGTTTGGGGAGGCCGGGGACTGAGTGTGTGTGGGAGGGATGTATAGTCAGGAGGGGACCTGGGTTCCTCCGATGGCAGCAGGGGGTGAGTGTCCTCAAGTCAGCATCCTTCCCTTCCCAGGCCCTTGGACACTGGCTCTGACGTGGATCCCGTGCAGGCCTCTCCAGCAGCCCGAAATCCTGTCCTGAGGCGGCCCCCTGTCCTGGAGGACTATGTCAGCGTGACCTCCACTGGTGGCTGCCGGGCTTTTCTGGTGCTGCGGGGAGACCCGGTGGGGACAGGGGTGCAGGTGGGTGTTGTGCGGCCACAAGTGGGGGGTGAGGGGCTGGCAACAGCCCTCCCGCAGGGTTGGCGGGCTCAGTGCTGTCCAGGAAAGGGTCCTAGACATCATATCCCCCCCCCCTCGGACCCTGGGGACCCTTCAGGGTGCTCACCTGGCCTGCAGTTATGCACCTGAGAGCGCCTGTGTCCCTGTCCCCTGCCCCTTGTTTTTCTTTTCCCTCCCCTTTTACTTTGTTTCTCTTCTTCCTTAGAGCTGCCCCCATCTCGGTGCATTTTCTCCTTACATTTGTTGCTTAGAGAGGGTCTTGTCCTTGTCTTGGCCTGTTGTTGGTAGACAACGCCACCTGGGTCCCGGAGCTCCGTTGAGAGGGCGTCTGTGGGTGGTGACGTTCTGAGAGATGATGAATGGCGTTCTCGCATCTCTACAGGACCCTTTCCTTGACATCTGGTGGCGAGGCCGTGGCCAGCTGAACCTGTTGGGTGTTTCCTTCGCGTCCCTGAAGGAGCAGGTCGACAGCGAGGTGGGACTTGCTGGGGGAGGGGAGAAGGGTAGCTCTGGGGTGACTGCGTATTGGAGACATGCCAATGCTGTCTCTGCTGTTTGCACAGCGGAGGCAGCAACTGCTTGAGGAGGCCCAGCAGCTCTCAGACGCGCTTCGCAGGTGACACGGTGCACCCTTCCAGCCCTGGGGCCCTTACCCGTTCTTGGACTGCTGACCTCCAGCCCGTATTCCTGTACTGGGGGGGAGGGGGGAGAGGTGTGCGGTCCCTCTAATGGCCGGGCGGCTCAGAGCATGATGTTCTGCAGCCTCAGATCCGAGGAGGTGGGAGAGGAGGTCCAGACTCCGGGGGCCCCTGAGGAAGCGCCGGCTGACAGCCAAGATGACCCCCAGCACCGCCTCTGGGTGGACGAGTTCGCCCCTCGGTGCTACACGGAGCTGCTCAGTGATGACGTGAGGCCTCGATTTCTTGTTCTCTTTCAAGTGCAGTTGATTTCCTGTTGCCAGAAAGTTGTTACCGTCGGCTCGAGGGAGAGGGGGGAGAGGGTTTGGATTTGCCCTTTGGAAGTGTAGGTGGGGAAGCTGAGGCCAGCATGGGGCCTCATTTTGTAGGTGACCTGTGACCTGGGCTGGGGGTCCAGGGCCCCCATGCTTGCAGCCTCTGTGTCCTTTCCTGCTGTCGTAGCAGCTGATGCTGGAATACGTCGGGACGGTGGGAGATGGTGAAGGGCTCAGAGTGGTAGGGATGGGAGGCTTCCTGGTGCAGGCTTCAAGCTGTCACTCCCTGGCGGGGTGACTTGTTAGCTTCTGCGTCCCCGTGTCTTTCTGGGCTCATGAGAGCAGGCTGACGTGAAGGAGGGGCCCGGGGAGTCCTTGGTGCTGGCGGTTCCTCCAGGCCACGCTTCCCATCCTGCAGTTCACTAACCGCTGCCTCCTCAAGTGGCTGAAGCTGTGGGACCTGGTGGTGTTCGGCCGAGAGAGGCCTGCCAGGAGGCCGAGGCCTGGTCCGGAGCTGGCCCGCGGTGGCAAGGAGGCCACGAGCTCCAGCAAGTGGAAGAGTCACGAGCAGGTGCTGGAGGATATGCTAGAGGCTGAGCTGGACCCGAGCCGGCGGCCCCGGCAGAAGGTGAGCCTCACCCGGCGTGCCACACAGATCTCTGAGCCCAGGGACTGTGCTCTCTGGGGGCCCTGAGGCACGTGAACTGTCTCCGTGGCTGTGGGAATCGTAACATTAGGGCGTTGGTGTGGAGCGTCAGCGACGTGAGGTGGAATCTGAGTCTTCTTCAAAGACTCAGGTGAAACTTGCTGTTTGGAGGACCTCGTACGTATCCAGGACGCTCACGGTGACGGCGGGTGGTTTTTGCGGGGCAGTTGCACCGGCGGTGGCTGCGCCTCTGTCAGATCTCCTCGTTGCTCGTCTCAGGCAGGATTTCTCTTGCTCTGAAGCCATGGCACGAAGCACGAGCACGCTGGGCGCTGTCCGTTCTTGTGTGCTCACCACAGCGGGGGCACGCTCCTCAGTAGCAGGCCTCACGGGATAGGATTTGCAGCCCTGCGGTCGGGTGGGGGGGCTCCGCGGCGGCGCGGGTGGTAGCACGTTTTTATCCGCCCTGTCTGTCTTGGCCGCAGGTGGCGCTGCTGTGTGGGCCCCCGGGGCTGGGCAAGACCACCCTGGCTCACGTGATCGCCCGGCAGGCCGGCTACTGCGTGGTGGAGTTGAATGCAAGGTAAAGTGCCAGGCCTCGCGTCCGTCCCGACCCCCCAGAAACCCTGGCGGGCCGGAGGTGGGGCTTGGTCCCGGGCTCTTGGGCGGTGGAGTTCATGCTTTGTCAGGGTTCGCCGGGGTGTGGGGTGGCCCTGTCACAGGGTAGTCTTGAGCTGTAGGCCTGGTAGCCCAGCCCTGGGAGCCTGTCCTGCCAGGGACCCTGGTCGCTGCCCTGAGGGAGGCCATGCTGCCCTGACGGCCCCACCTCTGGCCTCACTGGTTCCAGTGACGACCGCAGCCCCGAGGCCTTCCGCACGTGCATCGAGGCAGCCACGCAGATGGAGTCGGTGCTGGGTGCTGGCGGGAAGCCCAACTGCCTGGTCATCGATGAGATCGACGGGGCCCCCGTGGTGGGCCTCCCGGGTGCCCCAGTGGGTGGGCAGGTGGGGGGGCAACGGGCCAGGGCTCACCGCGTCCTCCGCCCACACGCCAGGCCGCCATCAATGTTCTTCTGAGCATCCTGGACCGCAAGGGCCCGCAGGAAGCAGAGTCCGGGGGTCCGGCTCTTCCCACGAGTGGGGGACGGCGACGCCGGGCCGAGGGGGGGCTCCTGATGAGACCCGTCATCTGCATTTGCAATGACCAGTGAGTGGGAGAGAGCAGGGGTTTGCACGGGGAGGGGTCTGCCTGCCGAGGGGGGGGGGGGCTCCCCCGGGCGCGGGGCGCATGCACACGTCTGTTCCCCGCAGGTTTGTGCCGTCCTTGCGGCAGCTGAGGCAGCAGGCCTTTCTGCTCCACTTCCCGCCCACGCTGTCCTCCAGGCTCGTGCAGCGGCTGCAGGAGGTGGGTGAGGGCCGTGGGTGGGGGACACGACCAGCTACGGGGTGGGCGGACGCCGCCCTGTCCTGCTCTTCTCCCCCATTTCGGCCCCTCCCCTGGCTGACCCCAGGGCGTGGGGGGTGACTGCACCATCCGCCCTCTGGCGGTGGCTGGCTCCGAGCACAGAGCGAGGCCGGGCCACTGGGTCTGTAGCTGTTTTACCCCTGTGTCCGCCTGGGGAGCAGGAAGAGCTGGCCTTGGGGTGGGTGTCCGGGGGAGAGCCCCCCATCCTGCCGCCTCCCCGCAGATCTCCCTGCGGCGGGGCATGCGGGCCGACCCGGGTGCGCTGGCGGCCCTCTGCGAGAAGACGGACAACGACATCCGCGCCTGCATCAACACCCTGCAGGTGGGCGGGCGGGCCGGCGGGTGGCGGGGTGGCGGCCGGGCGGGGTGGCGGGGTGGCGGGGTGGCGGGCCGGCGGGGTGGCGGGGTGGCGGGCCGGCGGGGTGGCGGGGTGGCGGCCGGGCGGGGTGGCGGGGTGGCGGGCCGGCGGGGTGGCGGGGTGGCGGGCCGGCGGGGTGGCGGGGTGGCGGGCCGGCGGGGTGGCGGGGTGGCGGCCGGGCGGGGTGGCGGGGTGGCGGGCCGGCGGGGTGGTGGGGTGGCGGCCGGCGGGGTGGCGGGGTGGCGGGCCGGCGGCGGGGTGGCGGGGTGGCGGCCGGGCGGGGTGGCGGCCGGGCAGGCCGGGCAGGCAGGGCTCAGTCGCCTCTCACTGCCCGCACGCCCTTGTCCAGTTCCTGCACGGGCGGGGCCGGCGGCAGCTGAGCGTGCGGGTGGTGCAGACCACTCACGCGGGCCTCAAGGACCAGCGCAAGGGGCTCTTCTCCGTGTGGCAGGAGGTCTTCCAGCTGCCCCGGAGCCAGAGGTAAGTGGGCGGGCCAGCGTCGCCTCCGACAGACCGGTGCTGCCTGAGCCCTGGGGGCACTTGGTCTCCCCCGCCGTCCTGGTAGGGACTGGTAGAGGATCACCCGCCTGGGGACTCGGGCCGCTTCGGGGAGGCGCCACCGAGAGGGATAAAGGGGCAGGGCTCCGTTCCAGCCTCGGCTTCCCTCTGCAGGCAGCGCTGGGGCCAGGACCCGGCCCTGCCCCCGCAGGCGCTCCTGCTCGGTGGTGGGCGCGCAGGTCTGGGGCCCCCTGCTGCCGAGGTGCCTTTGAGCGCGGCTTCCCAGCGGCTCTACCACATCCTGCACGCGGCCGCCTCTGCGGGCGAACATGAGAAGGTGGTCCAGGTAATCTTGCTCTGGGGAGGTTTTCGGGGGCTGCCGGTGGGCTAGCACCTGGCTGTGCGTCTGTCCCCACACGGTGGGTTGGAAAGGTTGCAGGTGGCGTCCGGGAAACGGGATGGCAGTGAGGGGTGGACACGGGGCATTGGAGAGATCTCTCACAGAGACAGCAAACGGACAGAGACCTGGGGGGAGGGCCTGGCTGGCGCCGGGGCTGGCAGGGAGGGGAGGTGGGCCGGGTGCGTGGTAGGGTCACTCTCTTTGCCCGTTGGGACCCATCTGGGTGGGGAGGAGCGGGCAGAGTGGAGTTTTGGTTCCGGCGGGTGGCCAGATGCTCCCCGCCCCCGGAAGCCCGGCCTAAGCCGCCTCCGTGTCTGAGCAGCTTTGGATTAGCGGGCGATCGCGTAAATCCGGAAACCATCATGGGGAGGGATTGTGCCGCAGCCTGAGAGGATGGGACTCTCACGTGGACCGAGAGTAGGGCTTCCGTGCCCTCATTCTGACAGAACTTCCTTTAGGGAGGGGGTCGGGTTGTTCCCTGCGTCTGTCAGGGATTTGGTCAGAGCAGCGGGGGTGGCAGGCTGGGCCTTCTTGGCTCCTTCTTGGGGGCCTTGGGGCCCTTGCTGGTGTTTGTAGATGTCCCCGGGGCCCCACACTAGGCAGGGCGGGTGGGAGGTGGAGGGTCCCCTTGGATAGTGCTTACGCAGCAGGCTGCGGGCCGAGGCTGGGGGGGCTCGGGGGCCCACCCACCTGCCCACCCCCAGGGCCTGTTTGACAACTTTCTGCGCCTGCGGCTGCGGGACTCCAGCCTGGGTGCCGTGTGCACAGCCCTCGACTGGCTGGCCTTTGATGACCTGCTGAGCCGGGCCGCCCACCACGGCCAGAACTTCCAGTTGCTGCGCTACCTGCCCTTCCTGCCGGCGGCCTTCCACCTGCTCTTTGCCTCCAGCCACGTGCCGAGGATCGCTTTTCCCAGCAGCCAGCAGGAGGTGCGCCCCTGCCCCCTGCCCCGGCTTCGGGTCTGGCCCAGAGATCCCGGCTTACTTAGCCCGGACTCACTGTCCGCCACAGGCCCAGAACCGGACGAGCAGGACACAGAACCTCATCCAGACGCTGGTGTCAGGCCTGACCCCTGCCACCCGCAGCCGAGCCGCACCTCAGGCCCTCGTCCTGGATGCTTTCTGCCTGCTTCTGGACATTCTTGCACCCAAGCTGCGCCCTGTGAGTGCCTCAGTCAGAGCGGGGCCGTGGTTGCCGGTGGGGGAGGGCCCCTGGCCTTGCTCAGCGCCCCTGCCCCCTGCCCACAGGTGAGCACACAGCTGTACAGCACGCGTGAGAAACAGCAGCTGGCCAACCTTGTGGGCACCATGCTTGCCTACAGCCTGACCTACCGCCAGGAGCGCATGCCCGATGGGCACTACGTCTACAGGCTGGAGCCGTGAGTCCACGCAGCCCCTGGGGCCGGGGCGCCTGGGGCAGGAGGCCGGGCGCCCGGTGCCGTGGCGGCCTCTGGGCCGGGGATCTGAAAGCGTGGTCGTGGCGACGCGCGCGTCTCAGCTTTGCTCTCTGTGGCAGTGGCGGCAGGGCCTCCGTTCTCACTCAGCCCTTGCCCAGATGTGATCATGAGATGGGGCGTCCCAGGTCAGGAATGGTGCTGGGGTCCGCGGTTCACTGCGGAGGCTCTTGCTGCCTCAGTGTCCCGTAGAGGACCCCCGAGCTCCCCAGGGCTCTTCTTCCCCGTCCTGAGGCATTCCCTGGGGCCCTACGACCCAGCGAGGCACCAGTGCACATCTCCCTCTGTCCCAGTCACAGGGAGGCAGGAGGGGTGACAGTTCCAAGCACTCAGCCCCAGACCTGAGACCAGGCCCTGCCATGCTGTCTCATTCCTTTATCCTGCAGCTCTGGGGTAGTTCCCTTCTTATGCCTGCATATATTTGGGGAAAGAGAGGCTTGGGGCAGGTAATCTCTTGCTGTGGGGCTCAGGCATCGTATTGCCAGGACTGGGCCCCACCCTACAGGCTTGCATTTTGGCCTCTGGGACTGGTGTGGCAGGTGGCCCCTGCCTGTCCCTGCTGACCGGGCACATCTCTGTACCGACTCTGAGAGCAGGAATGTGGAGGAGGTCTGTCGCTTTCCGGAGCTGCCGGCCCGCAAGCCCCTCACCTACCAAGCCAAGCAGCTCATTGCACATGAGGTCGAAATGGAGAAGATGCGGCGGGCAGAGGCCTTGGCCCGGGCTGGGGACAGCCCCCAGGTAAGCCTGCACGAGCTCCGGGCCAGAGGCAGGCCCAGGAGGGCAGGGCCGTTGGAAGGGACCTTGTCCCTGGAGTGGCCCTGCTCAGTCAGCCTTCACCACCCGTTTCTGCAGGCAGAGGGGGTTCCCCAGGCAGGTTCTGGGGAGAAAGGGACGCAGCCACCCACCTCACGCAGCCACGAGGAGCAGCGGCTGGAGCGCATTCTGAAGAGAACGGCCCTCGAGGAACAGGTGCAAGGGGGAGGCGGGGGCAGGCCAGGTGGGTGGGGGTGGGGCTGGTGTTCAGCCCCGGGGGCCTGCCGGTTCCCTGCTGCTCAGCATAGGGGGGTTCCACTTAGCTCAGTTTGGAATTGGCTGCGGCTTCCTCCTGCCACCGTGCGGGTTCTGAGGGGTGAAGGGACGCTTGCTGAGCACACCTGTGCCAGCGTGGAGGGAGGCTGGGAGGGGAGGTGGGCGTCTGCTCCCGCAGCCGCTGGGCCCTCCCATCACAGCAGGGAGCATCCTTCGTGGATCTGTCCCTGAGACCCTGACCAGCCTGCTTCCTTCAGCCCGAGAGAGACTTCTTTGGTCGTGTGGTCATCAAGAGAGCGCCAACCCTGAATGCAGGTGTGTGAGGGGAGGGAGGAGAGGGAGGGGCTGGAGCAAGGCCGAGGAGCAACCGTGCGATCTCCACAGGAGATGGAGCCCCGGACACGGATTCGACCGGGCGGCGCATAGGCACAGCGGTGGGCAGGAGCGATGTCTGGTTTCGCTTCAAGGAGGGCGTCTCCAATGCCGTGCGACGCAGCCTGTACATTAGGGACCTGCTGTAGCCAAGGCTGCGCCGGACCTGCTCTAGGAGGTCTGGGCCCGTGCGGGTGCCCTGGATCCCCCACCAGCCACCCCAAGATCTGCGCTGGATACCCTGGGGCTGTGCCGGACACCTCGGCCCGTGCGGGTGCCCTGGATCCCCCACCAGACACCCCAAGATCTGCGCTGGATACCCTGGGGCTGTGCCGGACACCTCGGCCCGTGCGGGTGCCCTGGATCCCCCACCAGACACCCCAAGATCTGCGCTGGATACCCTGGGGCTGTGCTGGACACCTCGGCCCGTGCGGGTGCCCTGGAACCCCACCAGGCGCCGCAGGGCCCAGACTTGATGCTGCGCTGTTGCTTTTTCTCCATCAGAAAATGTACAAAAGCACGGACATCCTCAAAGAGTCTTTATAAAAGTCACACCTTTCTTGAGGTGTTCTCCCTACAAAGAGGCAGAGTCGGGGGTGGGGCCGTCACAGGATGGCACACTTGCCCTTCTCCACCCATGGGTTGTTCTTCATCAGGTCGGGGTTCAGGAACGGGTCCTTGGGGATCCCATCCTCGATCCACTTGAGGAGCCTGTGTTCGGGCAGGGCGGGGAGGGTGAGGCGTGGAGCTGGGTTTCTGGCTCATGCAAAAGGCGCGGGGCAGGGAAATGAGACGCAGGTGGGAGCTGGCAGCCCTGAGTGGGCGGGGCCCCCCGGGCGTCCTGGGGACTTACTCAGGGATGGTCTTGGACGACATCTCCCTCTTGAAAGCCAGCTGGTACTTGAGGCTTTCTACCTCTTTTTTCATCTGGGGCACGTCCCACTCCTCCATGGCGTCGGGAGCTTCGGAAGTGGCCAGCCTGGGGCTGGAGGGTGTGAGAGGAAGCAACAGCCAGGGGGCCTGCCAGCCTACAGTCACCCCCAGAAGCTCCCTCCCCACTGGTGAGGGCACCCCCACCCAAAGGAGGAAGGAGGCCTGCCTTTGCACAGTGACACCCAGTCTGCGTCTTGGGAGGTCCCCAGGGGCCTCACCACCCGTTTCCCAGGGTCCACGTAGGCACCCACATAGTCCACAGGGTGCAGGGCCTGGAGCTGAGGCCCCACTAATGAGGCCCCATGTGCCTGCCCTCCCCCCATGGGGCTAATTAGCTACAGAGAAAACTTTTTACTCCTAGTTTGCACCCTCATCTCTCACCCCCGTCAAAGGCTTACCGCGGCCTGGTCTCGGGTTGGAAGCAACGGGGCAATGTTGCAGTGACCGCAGGGCCAGGCACACGGCACAGGTGGGTTCCCAGAACCCCCCCCTCCAAACTGCGAGGCCTACTTCCCACTATTTTTGCAGAGTAGGCGACCCAGACCATCCCATAAGGGGTGGGGCCCTGCTTGGCTTCCTTCCAGTGCCTTCATTCTGCTTTGCCTGGGGAAGCCTACCCCAGGGAAGTTAATCCCGGGGCCAGGAGGATTTGGCTGCAATTTGCATCTCTAGCCTAGAGGCTGCGGGGAGGAGGTGCTGAGGACCTTGGGGTCCTGGGCTGCATAGCAGGTCTGGGACTGGGGTGGGCCTGCAGCCTCCTTCCGCCCAGTGCTGCCCCCAGCACTGTCCACAAACTGGCCCAGTTCCTGCTAGTGCACCAGCCTGGCAAAGCGGGTTGCTTCCTGCCTCCTCCCCCACCTCAGCCCACTACAGGGGCCCAGGGAGTCCCTCACTGGTCCCCAGGCCCTGCTCCCATCACTGAGGTTGAGAGCCAGGGGATTGGCTTTCTGGGCCTTGGGAGGGTGGGCAGGGGTGGATGGGAGTGTGACCCTGTCTGCGTCAGCCTGTGGAGGGGACTCCTGGCTGGAAGATCTCCGTGGTGGTGGGAGGGGGGTGTCGGCCCTGGTCGGATGGGGACAGAACAGCCACACTAGGAGGAGTCCTGGGAGGGTCAGTCAGGAGCCAGGGCTAGGAGCCCCAGTGGAGAGGAGTCCGCCTCATGGGGGGCGCAGCCAATGGGGGACATGCAGGTGCTCCCCTCCCGGAGACCCCAAGTTCAGCATCCCCACCCCTGGCCGGGACAGCCACGTGGTTGGGGGCTCTCTGCGGCGGCGGCGGGGGCGGCGGCCTTGTCCGCCGCCCCCGCCGCCTGCCCTATCTGCCCTACCTGCGCACAGCGCCGCCGGAGCCGGCCGCCCGTCCCGCGCGCCCCGCGACGCCCCCGGCCACGGCGCTCGGCGCTCGGCGGGCACTGCGGGCGGCGCGCACGGCGCAGGACGCGGCTCCCCTCCCCTTCGGCCGCTCCGCCCCCGCCCCCGCCCCGCCCTCCCGAAGCCCGAGGGGGTCCTCCCCATTGGTGGGGTCGGGTCTATTGAGACACGCAGGGCAGCTGCCCTCGACCATATGACCAACAGGCAGAGGCACCTGGGGGTTAGGATGGTCTAGGTCAGCCCGGTGGGACCTGGGCGAGCCCCAGAATCCCTCCCGGCCTCGGTCTCCTGCTCTGCACAGGGGGCCAGTTGATCAGACCTACCTTGGACGGTGCCAGCAAGGGCCAAGTGACAAGGACCAAGTGATGGTGAGTGACGGCGAGGACCAAGTGAATGAGTGAGCGGGCACATATGCGGGCAGAGCCCAGGCAGGGGCCCCGCCCACTCCTGCCACCTGGGGGCCAGGCTCTGGCACCGCCCCCATCGCCTCCCCTCCTCCTCCAGGGACTCCGCCTGACCCTGCAAGGTCTGCCAGCCCCCGGGGGCGGGAGATGCAGGGGTAGGCAGCGCGGGTCAGTTCTGGCCCTGGACAGTGGTCTCCCACAGTGCCGGGTGGGTGCTTGGGCTGCCATGTGGTGCTGCCACCAAAGACGGCCGTTAGATTGTACCCCGGCCCTTCATGCCCCCGCCGGACTGAATCATAGGCTAGGCACGAGTAACACGGACAGGTTCAGGACACTGTACCCCTCTGAAGTCTCAGCAGTGCCAACAGAGGGGTCTGTGGACGGCTCTCCCCTGGAGCTGAGCCACCCACAGGTGTGAGCCTGTCCCCTTGAGGGTATCTGGGCCTGCGCCCCATTACCAGGCCAGCAGCGGGTGGACTGGGTGGGTGTGCTGAGGGCTGGGGGTTATGCCCATGTTTCAGTTTACCCTACGCTGCAAACAGCCAGATTTGTTCTTCGCAGGCTCAGGGCGGTCTGGCAATGTCCTGCCTCAGGAGGTGGTGTCTGGCTCAGGGGTGCCCAGGCCCAGGCCCAGTGGCTTCAGAGGCTCTGGGGAGAAAGGGGGTGTTCCTCCCTCAATGCAGGCCCATCACCTCTCTGCCAGGCTCCTCATCCAGCGCATGATGGGGCCCAAGCCGACAGTCCCTCTGCCGTCTGCGCCTCGGGGCGGGTGCTGTCAGGGCTGGGACCACACCCAGTTCCCCTCAGACTCGATGCTCTGAGTGTGTCCGGTAGGCCCTGCCGCCCTGCTCTCGGGGGGGGGGGGGGGGGGGGGGGAGCTATGCCCCTGGGGCCATTGAGTGATGCAGGCGCCAGGCTGCATCCTGGGCAGGGGGCCCCCAGGCAGCAACGGCAGCCGCAGAGACCAACAGGGCCCAGCTCCCCAACCACGATCTTCGCAAAGTCCTGTACCAGGCCCTCGGCAGGAGCTCTGGTAGCCTCCCCTGGGCTGGGGGCCTGTGAAAGGTCATTGTGTCCTCACCTAGAAGGCAGGATGGGGTGCTCCCCACCCCCTTGGGCTCCCGAGCCCTCCCTGGTGCGATTCTGTGAAATGGGGTCAGCTGTGCCTCCCTGGCCCCTGTCATGCATCAACATGACGACGCATCAGGAGACACTTCTGGAACTGGGGCACATCAGGAAAACGAGGGATTATTTTTATTATGGATTTATGGGGGGGGGGGCTTAGAGCCCAGGGCACTGCTGTCCTCCCGGGCGGGCAGTGTTGGCCTCACTCCACCGAAGTCCTGTCTGTGCTCACGGGCCTGCCAGGCCCTGCACGCTGTTGCTCCAACTGCCCAGGGCTCTCCTGTGGCCGCGGAGCCGCTCACATGGGGTGGGCAGCAAGGGCGGGCATCACATCGGCCCTTGGACCGGCTCCAGCTTTGTTTGGACTGACCTCCGGGCTGGGCAGACCCTGCCACACAGTCACGTCTTCTCTCCAGGCTGCTCAGGCAGGACTGGGCACCCGCACCTGACCACATCTGGAGAGTCCCCTGGGGAAGCCCTGGTGTGCCCAGGATCTGCTGTGGTCACAGCTGCAGTCGATGTAGGAAGGACACGGCAGGGGCACCTGGATGCAGCCAGGTAGCCCCGTGGGTCGCCAGGACGGCGGGAGCCGGGCCTGCAGGTGGCAGGTGCGTGGGGCACGGGCCCTTCACGTCTCTCACTGCCGTGCTGTCTCCTGTCTCTGGGCGCCAGACATACCTGCTGCTGTGCAGACACCTGCTGCTGTGGTCCTCGTCCTCACCGCAACCCCCCCATCACCAAGGCCACTACTCCCTGTGGCAACCCGGATGGCGCATGCCTGCTCTCACGCCTGTAAGGACCCGCATTTCTCACCTTCCTGGGACGCTGGGCTCGGGGGGCGGGGGGGACAGCGGTGGAGCAGTAAAAACTCGTCCTCTAGCTGACTGCCACCTTGCAGACACCCAGAGCAGGTCCAGGGAGACCAGACATCATGCTGAAATTAGCCGCGCTAACTGGGCTGCTGGTGGGACCCAACAGGCTGCGTGCTGGCCTAGAAACGGCTGAGGCAGGCCCCACTGCCGGGCTCCTGCTGTGCGGGCGGGTGGGCAGTGTGGGCTGGGCCTTCAGGGGACGTGGCAGGCAGAGTGAGACTGCGGCAGGAAGTCAAAGACTGGTGTGTGGGGGGCGCCCTGATCCCTTCTGGATGGGACCCTGAAAAGGGCCTGGGGAGGAGGGGGAGGAAACACCCCCGCCAGACAGGGACCCGCCGTCTAGTGCCATCCTGACACCACCGTGACCTGCGGGTTCTCCACTGGTAGAGGCCAGAGCTGGGGCTTGTCTCCGTCACCGAGCCCCGAACTCGCAGGCATGTTGGCAACCGTGGGCCACAGGCACACTCGGGTCCTGCTGAGACCAGGCTCCTCAGAGAGCAAGACACGGCCCTGGGCAGATGGCCGGCCTGCACACAGGCACCATGAAGCCTGAGGCGAGACTGCCGAGTGCCAGTGTCTGTGGCTCTGCCTCAGAATGCTGGGGGGTCGGACCCCCCTGCAACCCTCCCAGGGCCTTGAGAGGGTGAAACCACGGGACAAATGGTCAACGCTGCAGGGTCTGGGCTGGCGGGGGCAGGCCTGTCAGCATTCTGTCCCAGGGGAGGGTGTGGGACCTATGGGCTTACAACAGGCATGGTGACAGTGGCCTGGCAGCCCCATGGGGACATGCCACCTTGTTTCCTGTCCTGGCAGTGGCAGGCAGTGGCAAATACCAGGACTGGAAAACCAGCACGGAAGCCTCTTATTTTACCACACTAAACAGAGCTCACGGAACATGAGCTTGCACGTGACCTTTGCAAGCTCAAAAGCGACAGAAATAACCTAGGGTCTCTTAGACTGACACACGCAAACCTGTAGAACACGGTTCCCGGGAAGCCACGGGCAGGAGGGTAGATCTCGTCTGCAAAACCTCCCGAGTCCGTCTCAGGGAAGTGGCTCATTCTAGCAGCTCCGTGGCCAGTGAACCAACGCCAGGGCCCCCTTGGCGGCTGACCTGAGTGGTCGAGGCATCTTTCAGGGCAAAGCAAGAGACTAGTAAGGCAGCTTCTTTTATTTTTTTTTAAACATATTTTTAAAGTTTATTTATTTATTTTGAGAGAGTGAGCTAGCAAGCAAGCAGGGGAGGGGCAGAGAGGGAGAGGGAGAGAGAATCCCAAGTAGGCTCCACACTGGCAGGACAGAACTGGACGGGGGGCTCAAACTCACGAACCATGAGATTGTGGCCTGAGCCGAAACCAAAAGTGAGATGCTTAACCCATTGAGCCATCCAGGCACCCGATAGTAAGGCGGCTTCTGGATGTCAAGCAAAGGAAGGGGTACTTTTCTGAAACAGCCTCGAATCTGCCAAGCTGCAGATCCTGTCTCAGGAAGGCCCGTGGAGGGGTGCCTGTGATACATGGTGGGTGCAGGGGAGGCCTGCTGTGTCACTGGCTTGGGCTGCCCACTGTTCCATTTTCCACCAGCCCCAACAGGCCCCCTGGCTCTCACGGCTGCCTCCCCTCCAGCAGACGCTTACTGAGACCAGAAAAGTCAAGTAACGTTGCCCAGTCACCTGTGGAGTGAAGGGGCATCTCGGTGCTGGCCCAGCGGCTAAGGCCAGACCCTGGGGGACAAGTCCTTGGGAGGGGGTCCTGCTGTGCTGAGACCCCCACGTGAGGTTCACATCACCTCATCCTTGCTGGGAGATGGAATGCGGGCAGGTGCCACCTTCTGGCTTAGGCCTCCCACTACTAGACAGGACTAGAGGCTGCCAGTGGCCTGGACGTGTGACCCCCAAGCGCAGGGACAGGCACAGCAGCTCGCAAACAGCGGGGCCTAGGTCTGCCACTTGCGGAGGCTCGGGATACTTTGCCATGTGACTGGTTCTGGTCTGACTGCACCTACAGACCGCGTGGGGTTGCTATGTGATGAGGCCAGTGCCGTCTGGAGGTCCCAGTGCATCAGCAGGTCTACCGGTCTGCACCCCTAAAGACACATGCACCATAAAGCGGGGAGTGGATGTACATATTGGGCCACCAGGCCGTCTGGGCCTCTGGCTCGTAGGGGCACAGGTGGCTCTGAGGGCCTGGCGTGCTACGGCGACTACCGAGCAGACCCTGATTCCGGCCAATAGGGGTGGTGGCAGCACAGCAGCGGCGCGAACGCAGGCACGCGGACAGGGCTGGGGCCGAGCAGAGGGCCTTTTGCACTCTGTGCTTCGCAGCTGACCCCACACACACAGCTCCGAGGCAGGCACAGGACCTCTGGCCCTGCACCGGGAGTGGCCCCACGTGGTGACAGTGGCCTGATGGCCAACTCAAGAGGGTGTGCCTCTGGTAACTGCGGTGCAGAGGGATCACACTCATGACAGCGGTGTTATGCCAGAGGCTTTTTAGAAACCGCTTCGGGGCCCAGTTCTAAAGAGACGAGACACCTCAAGGGACATCAGTCTGTCTGCTGCCTCCCCCCGCCCCCCCCCCGCCCACCCTCGCCCCAAAGGCGAGAACGGCTGGCAGCCAGGGCAGCTCCCCGAGCAGCAGGTGGAGAGGGGCCTGGAGGCGGAGGAGGCAGGTCTCAAGGCCCAGCCGGGAGACAAATGGTGTCCATGACAATGAAGAGGGGGCAGTGAGGGGAAAGTGAGGCTGTGCACCTCGTGAGGGGCACCCTACACAGACTGTCCTCACCAGAGAAGAGTCTGGGGCAGAGAGGGCTGTCCTTGTGCCCCTGCAAGATGCTCTGGCCACGTTCACCAAATGTATCTAGGCTGCCACGCATCAGGGAGCCATTCAGAGATAAGCCAGGCGCAGGCCATGGGGATGGAGCCCAGACAGGCTGTCTGCTGCCCTGAGGCCATGTGTGGAGAAAGGGTGGTCACACGTTGGGCCAGCAGGGCAGCTGCATCTGATGCTATGCAGGTGGGTGTCCAGAAGGGTGTGCGTGGGGGCAGCTCACAGGCAAGTCCCCACCAAATGCAGAGGTGCAGGGTGGGTGCAGAATCCCCAGGAGGGGAAGAGACTGCACAGGCACCTGGTGTTCTGGGACCATCCGGGATGCCGGTACGCGCTCTATCTGCAGCAAGCCGCAGCACCCGGGAGGACTCCCGAGTGCAGGAACTGTGGCCGAGGCCCCACAAAGCTGCCTGGGGAGGAGACTTCAGACCCAGGGGTGGATATGCTGCTGGCCGTTTACCCGTCTCATGACCACAGACACCCCTCAGCCACAGGCATGTGGTGGAAGGCAGCGGGAGGCACAGCACTTGGGGCGACAGTGGCTGCTGGCCTCCCAGTGTCCTGGCACTATCCTGAGTGAGTCACTTGTAGCACTACTTTATGCACACCCTTCTTGCTTCTCGGACCCACCCA
The DNA here is from genome assembly GCA_030068075.1 of Paguma larvata. Lineage (NCBI taxonomy): Eukaryota > Metazoa > Chordata > Mammalia > Carnivora > Viverridae > Paguma > Paguma larvata. The sequence continues at coordinate 111,321,205 of CM057825.1, forward strand.
GCTCTCCACCTGGTAGAGGTGCCTGTTCCCTACTTTACATCCGGGGTGAAACTGCCCAGAGAGCACAGGCAGAGCCCCTGTGATAATGCCATCCTGGTGCATCCTGGTGATCAGCTGCAAAACCCTAGTGGTTATAAAATAAACACTACCCTAATGGAAAGGCAAAGGCTTGCACCACATACTGGAAGACTTCACCAGGAAGGAGTTCCTGAAGCTCATGTCCACGCCTGTCTCGCCATCGCTGATTCAGGACCATGTTTTCGCTGGGCCCCTGGTGTCGGCATCAGAGCCACAGCACCTCTCGGCGTCCACCCAGGCGGCAAACCCGGCCCCTGTGAACAGTCACACCGGGTCACCGACCAACGCCGCCCACGGTCCCCAAGAGCGGTTCGAACGGGCCTAGGCTGAGAGACCAGCTCTCCCTGGGAGCACTTGTTAGGAACACAGAGTCCTCAGCCCCTCACCGCTTCCCAGCGTCAGATCCGCCAGGCACAGAACCTGAAGGCGAACAGATGTGCCCTGCATACTTTCCCCAGGCTGGAGGCTGCCGCTCATCTAATCCTCTACAAGTGTAAAAACCATTTCTAGCTCAGATGTCGTACAAAACCCTGCTCTAACAAGAGGGTACTGAGGAAGAGAAGGGGCGAAAGGCGGAGGCGGAACGGGAGGGGAAGTATCTGGGGTCCTGCCCGCACTAACGACGCTTCGCTGGGCGGCCCCAGATGCCCAGAGTGGAGGTCTCGGTCTGTGTCCCCGCGGCCACCTGGCTCATTGTCCTCAGGATCTGCCCTGGAAGTCCGGCCGGGCCCCATCCTCGCTATGCGGACGCGCCCTTCAGGGACGCGGGGGACCGCCTGACCACGCGCCCGACTTCCCTGCAGCCTCCCGCAAACCTGCCGAACCAAACCCGCCGGGCGACAACTCTCCAGCCGCAGTCTACTTCCGCCTTGGGAGATTACTTCCGCTTAAGCGCCGGAAGGGGCGGGGCATCCGGCGCGTATGGGCGGGGTCTCGAGGAGCGTCACGCTAGGCGCTTCCGTCCTGCAGCCCTGCGGCGGCGTCCGCGAGGCGGAGGTCTGGAATGGAGGCCCCGCGAGGTGTCACGGGTCCGACTTTCAGGTTATTCCCTGGAGCGGGGTACCCGACGCGGAATTCCTCGGCCAGAGGGATTTTTTAGGCTTGTGTTAAACTGTGGACGATGACGTTCGAAGGGCCCCGAACTCCGACCAGTGGATGAGCGAGTTGGGCCGCGGAACCCCATGTAAACCTGGGCGTTGTTAGAGACAGAACACAGCGCCTGGCAGGGACTCCACTCAGGTCCCCCCAGGTCTCCCCTTAGCGTCTCCCCACTCGATCCCCCCCAGGTCTCCCCTCTCAGTCCCCCCCAGGTCTCCCCTCAGCATCTCCCCCCTCAGTCCCCCCAGGTCTCCCCTCAGCGTCTCCCCCCTCAGTCCCCCCCAGGTCTCCCCTCAGCGTCTCCCCCCTCGGTCCCCCCCAGGTCTCCCCTCAGCGTCTCCCCCCTCAGTCCCCCCCCAGGTCTCCCCTCAGCGTCTCCACCCTCAGGCCCCCCCCCGGTCTCCCCTCAGCGTCTCCCCCCTCAGTTCCCCCCCAGGTCTCCCCTCAGCGTCTCCCCCCTCAGGCCCCCCCAGGTCTCCCCACTCAGGTGCCCCCCCAGGTCTCTTTTCTAGTGTCCACTCAGTATCCCCGCAGGTCTCCCCTCAGCGTCTCCCCCCTCAGTCCCCCCCCAGGTCTCCCCACTCAGGTGCCCCCCCAGGTCTCTTTTCTAGTGTCCACTCAGTATCCCCGCAGGTCTCCCCTCAGCGTCTCCCCCCTCAGTCCCCCCCCAGGTCTCCCCTCAGCGTCTCCCCCCTCAGTCCCCCCCCAGGTCTTCCCTCAGCGTCTCCCCCCTCAATCCCCCCCAGGTCTCCCCTCAGCGTCTCCCCCCTCAGGCCCCCCCAGGTCTTCCCTCAGCGTCTCCCCCCTCAGTCCCCCCCAGGTCTCCTCTCAGCGTCTCCCCCCTCAGGCCCCCCCAGGTCTCCCCTCAGCATCCCCCCCTTCAGTCCCCCCCAGGTCTCCCCTCAGCGTCTCCCCCCTCAGTCCCCCCCCAGGTCTCCCCTCAGCGTCTCCCCCCTCAGTCACCCCCAGGTCTCCCCTCAGCGTCTCCCCCCTCAGGCTCCCCCAGGTCTCCCCTCAGCGTCTCCCCCCTCAATCCCCCCCAGGTCTCCCCTCAGCGTCTCCCCCCTCAGGCTCCCCCAGGTCTCCCCTCAGCGTCCCCCCTCAGGCTCCCCCAGGTCTCCCCTCAGCGTCTCCCCCCTCAGGCTCCCCCAGGTCTCCCCTCAGCGTCCCCCCTCAGGCTCCCCCAGGTCTCCCCTCAGCGTCTCCGCCCTCAGGCCCCCCCCGGTCTCCCCTCAGCGTCTCCACCCTCAGGCCCCCCCCGGTCTCCCCTCAGCGTCTCCCCCCTCAGTCCCCCCCAGGTCTCCTCTCAGCGTCTCCCCCCTCAGGCCCCCCCAGGTCTCCCCACTCAGGTGCCCCCCCAGGTCTCTTTTCTAGTGTCCACTCAGTATCCCCGCAGGTCTCCCCTCAGGGTCTCCCCCCTCAGTCCCCCCCAGGTCTCCTCTCAGCGTCTCCCCCCTCAGGCCCCCCCAGGTCTCCCCTCAGCGTCTCCCCCCTCAGGCCCCCCCAGGTCTCCCCTCAGCGTCTCCCCCCTCAGTCCCCCCCAGGTCTCCCCTCAGCGTCTCCCCCCTCAGTCCCCCCCAGGTCTCCCCTCAGCGTCTCCCCCCTCAGGCTCCCCCAGGTCTCCCCTCAGCGTCCCCCCTCAGGCTCCCCCAGGTCTCCCCTCAGCGTCTCCGCCCTCAGGCCCCCCCAGGTCTCCCCTCAGCGTCTCCCCCCTCAGGCCCCCCCGGTCTCCCCTCAGCGTCTCCCCCCTCAGGCCCCCCCGGTCTCCCCTCAGCGTCTCCCCCCTCAGGCCCCCCCGGTCTCCCCTCAGCGTCTCCCCCCTCAGGCCCCCCCGGTCTCCCCTCAGCGTCTCCCCCCTCAGGCCCCCCCGGTCTCCCCTCAGCGTCTCCCCCCTCAGGCCCCCCCCCAGGTCTCCCCTCAGCGTCTCCGCCCTCAGTCCCCCCCAGGTCTCCTCTCAGCGTCTCCCCCCTCAGGCCCCCCCAGGTCTCCCCACTCAGGTGCCCCCCCAGGTCTCTTTTCTAGTGTCCACTCAGTATCCCCGCAGGTCTCCCCTCAGGGTCTCCCCCCACTGCTCCCCCACCCCAGCTCTCTTCTCCTGCGTCTCATCTCCCAGTTTCCCCCTGGGTCTCCTTGCCAGCGTCACCCCCTAGGTCCCCTCCCCCAGGCCACCCCCTCAGTTCTCCCCACCCCATATTGTCTCTTTTCAGAGCAGTTGACACTCTTATTCCCTCTAAAGGAGTGTTCTAGAAGTCTGAGCAGACGACATACTTACTGCTCGAAAGGAATTTTTTAAGGTCTGTTGGAGCTTGACATCAGGCGTCTAGGCGCGCAAAAGTCACAGGCTGGAAGGATGGGTGACAGTAGAGGCAAAGGTGGTCTTCCAGTGCGACGCGGTGCAGGAACTTCAGGCTGTCCCAGTGGCCTTGTGGCTCTGGACCGCATGAGGGAAGGCGCGGTGGCAGGTTCGTAGGCGAGCGGGGAGGGGTTAGCCTGGTCGAAGCACAGGAAAGGAGCCGTGGTGTTTGGCATTCCCACGAATCTTGGTGTCCCCGGTGACCCCTATCTGATTTGGCCCCGCCACTGTCTGCGCCACCTTCGCGTCACTGGGTCCCGACGGGGTCAGTAGCTCAGGGTGGCCCTACCACTGCCCTGTCTTGGTGAGTCTCTGAGTTCCGGCCTGAAGACTGCTTGTCACCCCTTCCTCTCGGCCGTGTGCTCATGCGTTCCTTCCTCGCCGCCCTGAGTCCCCGGACCGGGCCTCGGTGGGACCCGGGGTGCGCAGGTGGGACAGGGGGATGCGCTCTGCGGAACCTGGAGGGCCCCAAGTGGAGCCTCGGGCCAAGGTCTGGTGGGGCTGGACCTTGGGGGGAGGCTCGTCAGGACAGAATTGGATTATACGTTTTCCCAGCACCCCAAAAGGCACCACTCAGGATCTTTCCATGACACCCGCGTAGCTTGGGAAACAAGCCTGGCGACTGACGACACGGTGGCCGGAGTCAGGCACCGGGCGGCCGCGCCTCCCCCGGCCGGCCGTCCCCGCCCGGTGCGCCACCTGGGCCTCGCCGCTGGGTGGAGCCGCAGGTGCACGTGAGTCCCGTCGCGGGTCCCAGCCTCAGGACCCCTTCACTCTCCAGCCGGTTCAGACCTCTGTCACGTGGCGGCGTACAGGGAGGAGTATTTATTTACAGCGTTAGAAGTGAAAAGAAAGAAATTTGTTGCACGTGCCTTTTTTTTTTTTTTCTTAAAACGAACAATGATCGGGGCGCCTGGGTGGCTCGGTCGGTCAAGCGTCCGACTTCAGCTCAAGTCATGATCACGGCTTGTGACAGTGCGAGCCTGCGTGGGATTCTCTCTCTCTCTCTGTCTCTCCCAAAATAAATAAACTTAAAAAATGATGAAATCCACTACACATGAGCACCCCTTTTTAAGAAAAAGCAGTATTTTACCCAAACACATTTAGAGGTGTTGTTTTACATTTGGGCCGATCCCTTGAAGGAAGAGCCGCGTTCTCCACTCTGCTTTTGCCTGCAGTCCCGACGTCACCATCAGGTCGCCTCTGGAGCACCCTGCTGTGCCCTTTCAAGAGAATGGGTGTGAAAGGCAGTTCTCGGGCGCTTGGGTGGCTCACTCTATTAAACGTCCGACTCTGACTCAGGTCACGATCTTGCACTTTGTGAGTCCGAGCCCATCAGCGCCCCACGTGGGACTCTGCAGGCAGCGCAGGTCCCGCTCGGGATCCTCTGTCCCCCCCCCCTCTGCTCCTCCCCCACTCAGGCTGTTTCTCTGAAAAATAAATCAATTTTTTTTTTTTTTTAAAGTTCTTAGTGGTCCCCACAGCCTTGCAACTACCTTGAGAAGCAGGCACAGCTGCCTCATGTCCTTTTTGGTGTTCTGTCTGCATTGATTTGCTGCATTTTTATTATTTTTTTCTTTTGTTAAAGATCAGGAGGACCAGACATAAAATATTTAATATGATTTTATGGGGAGAAATGGGCTTGCAGCCGTCTGATTTGTTATCAGGGTTACTCTGGACATTAAAGAGCTGCCCCTTCCATTCCTGCCGAGGCCCAGATCATTGGAGAGTCCCGGAAGACACTGTCTCAAGAAAGCCCGAGAAGGATTGCAAGTGAGTGGGGCTCTTGTGGAGGTGGCCCCCCAAGTCTTGCAGAGACTTGTGGGGGCACCAGGCATATGTCTGTGTCAGGGACTTTGGAAATCAATGGCAAAGGGCAAGGGCCTTGTTGGTCTCAGGGGTCTGGGGAAAGACTCAGCTGGTATGATTATGGGGAGTCTTGCTAGTTTTTAAAAATAGTTAATAGACTTTTTTTTCCTTGGAGGGGGCAGCATGTGCACGTGCATGAGCAGGGGAGGGGCAGAGAGAGATGGAGAGGCAGAATCCTAGGCACGTTCCGTGCTCGGCGTGGAGCCCGATGCGGGGCTCGATCTCACAAACCGTGAGGTCATGACCTGGGCTGAAATCGAGAGTCAGACACTTAACCGACTGAGCCAGTTAGGCCCCCCTAGACTTCCTTTGTTTAGAGAAGTTTTAGGTTTCCAAGAAAATAGAGCAGAACGGACAGAGCCCCCCTGTGCTTCTCTGCCCTGCGCAGAATGTCCTCCTGGTAACCTCCCGTGTCACAGTCACTGAGCTGTCCCTGGCACAGTATTGCAGACCGAAGCTGGCACCCTGTGCGCATGTCCTGAGTTGTTACCTGGTACCCTCTGTCCTGGGACCCACTGGTATTTGATCATCCTGTCACCTTGGGCTCCTCTGAGCTGGGACAATAGGGATAGTGTCCCAGACTTTTCTTAGTTGTGATGGCCTTGACATCTGAGGTGTGTTGGGCAGGAATTTTGTAGGATGCTTCTCACTCGGGGTTTATTAGATGTTTTTCTCATGCTTAGGTGGGGACCCGGCAGCTGCTTCTTGCCCCATGACCTTTCTGTAGGTCTCTTTTATCTCCCCTGAGACAGAGAGGGCCTGGCGACTGGGGAACAGAGTGGAGAGAGAGAGAGGGGGAGGAGGAGACAAGTGTGCGAAGGGATAGCAGCTCTTCGCTGGGGGAGCATGTGGTGTTCCAGAAGCGGCAGTCAGAAAGCAGAGCCGAGGGAAATGGGGGCCCCACACTCTTGAGCACCGGGTGGGAGCACCTGGTGGGAACAGCTGGCTAGGGGAGCCTAAAGGGGAGCACCTGGCGGGAGCACCTCCTGAGCACCCGGAGGGGGCACCCGGTAGGGAGCTCTGCAGCTCCTTCTAGCTTGGGGCTTCATGTCAGGGGGGAGCGGAAGCTCTGCCTTGGCCAGGAGCTCTTCCGTCCCTGGCGGCCGGGCTCTGCCTAGGGAGCGTGCGTCTTCCTGCTGCAGCCTGTAGGTCTGCAGGGATCCCCCGGGCACCCCGGCCAGCCTGCCGGCTCCCCGTTGGGCTTGCTCCTCCGGTCGGCTAGTGGGGGCATGTGTTCAGGCCGCCATCTCCCACAGTCTCCCTTTGGCTTTTCCGGGGGCTTCGTTGTGGCGATGGGAGTTTCTTAGGCTTCGGGGTGCTGCTTTTACCCGCGTTACCCCTTAGCATCCGGGTGCTTTGAGGCCCCAGATTCTGCTGGTGCAGGAAACAAGTGGAGGGCAGCTTGGGCTGGTAAAGGCAGCCCTGCTCCCAGCCCAGCACTGGTCGTGGGTGACCCGCTTCTGCTGACAACTGAGCTCCCCGGGGAGCCAGTTGGAAGGAAAAGTTACACGGTGTGCGCATGGTCGGACACAGTGGCATGCCGTAGGAGCTTGGCAGGTACTCCGGGTTGCATGGGTCAGGCTGGACCGGGTAGGGGAGAAGGCGCTGGAACACCAGAATCCGTGAGGGTCCATTCTAGGACGTCCCCTTCACCCTTCCAGTGCTTTGCTGGGGGAGCCGCCTGTAGCCCCACGGCCATCTGGGTCTGACACATCGCCGCTCCTGGTGACACCTGGTTGTGGCAAAGCTTGTTTCCTGCTTTAAAAAGGTAAGTTTGGCTCCACTCTCCCCTGATGCGTCTTTAGAGGAGTAACGATCTGGGCTCTTGGCTTTTGAGGTTCTCAGCGAGCCTCTGGACACAGGCTGGTGGACAGCTTCACACACCTCCCTGCAGGACCCCTGACTGAGGCCGCCGTGCGTGGACCCAGCAAGATGTGACTGGTGGTTCTAGCTGCTTCTGGTGAGAGTGTTTCTCGACCCTTCACCCATAGCTTTTTCCCGACCCTCTGCCTGTCTGCACTCCTCGCCCTGTAGCCCCCCTGCGTGTGATATCATCTAGCTTTTAAAGCAGAAACAGAACCAGCTCTGCTCCCCAGGAATTGAACTTTTGTGGTTTGTCTTTTTTTTTTTTTTTTTTTTGTGGTTCATCAGAAAAGCAAACCACACGTTGAGTAGGGCTCATGTGGACTGCCTCAGCTGTGGGGGAATAGCCAGAGCGCCCCCTCTTCTTCTCCAGAGGGGGCTGGCAGAGCTTTTGGTGTATATGACCCAGGCTACCGCATTTTACTGCCTGAGAGCTCAGAGTCCTCTGTGTAAAAAGAGAGAAGTAAGGGAAAGAGAAACAGGATGGCTCCCTGCCTACCACGCACCCATGGGCCTGCCGGGCCCTAGGAGTTAGGCTCACGAGTGGTCTGGCGTCTCAGGGACAGGTCTGGTTTTTATCATGGAGAAAGACTGCCGGGGTTCACACTGTGCTGTTGTCCTTTCCTGGGTGTATGGGTTTAATTTCTGTATGCCCCGGTTGCCTCACTTGTGAGCTCGGTTTAATGGTCTCTACTCCACACGGTGCCAAGGTTAGATAAACTAACAGAAAGGGCCGGCGGTTAGTGCCATGTAGGTGTCAGCCCGAGACAACGTGGATGCGGTGTTGATAATGACGGTGATGCTGGTGGTTGGTGGTGGTGGTGATAGTGGTGATGGTGGCGATGATGGTGATGGTGGTGGTGATAGTGGTGGTGGTAGCGATGATGGTGGCGGTGGTGATAGTGGTGGTGGTAGCGATGATGGTGATGGCGGTGGTGATAGTGGTGGTGGTAGCGATGATGGTGGCGGTGGTGATAGTGGTGATGGTAGCGATGATGGTGATGGCAGTGGTGATAGTAGTGATGGTGGTGATGATGGTGGTGGCGGTGGTGGTAGTGGTGGTGGTGGTGGTGGTGATAGTGGTGATGGTGGCGATGATGGTGGTGGTGGCGGTGGTAGTGGTGGTGGTAGCGACGATGGTGGTGGTGGTGGTGATAGTGGTGGTGGTAGCGACGATGGTGATGGCGGTGGTGGTAGCGATGATGGGCCTCAAAGCCTTGGCTGAACCATGTCTTGGAGCTACTGCTAACTGCCGGGATACAGCCTGAGGATTCTGACCCCCACCTCTTAAAACCAGAGAACCAGTTCTAGCTCTATTCTTTCCACCCACCTGAGTTTCGCTGTGAAGCGCACAGGAGACTGTCCTGTAATAACAGTCCATTCCATCCATTCATCTCCTTAGCGTCGTTTTTCTTAAGTTAGAAAGGAAACATATAAAGGAATACAGTAGTGGGCCCTGCTTACAAACCGACAAGATGCGTGTACACTTAAGTAACTTAGTTGATGACTTGAACTATGGAAAGGCTCACCGCTTGGTCCTTTTTGGTGCCCCGGCGCATTTTGAATTGACAAAAATCTCGGAGTTGCAGACATTTCCAAGTGCACGTCTTTTGGAGGAAGTTAAGAACACCTGTGCCTGTTTTTTTTTTTTTTTTTTCTTCTTTTGGACGGGGAGGAGAATTTATTCTTATTCCAAGTGGAAGAAACTCTGATGTGTCGGGGCAGACACTTCAGCTTTTGTTATTGTCACCGTAGTTGATCAGGTGCCCTAAGCATAACCATGGTTTGGCTGAGAGTAAACCGTGGAGCGGCTGGGTGCTGGCGGCAGAGGAGAGGGGCAGCGGACACAAACACAGTGCTCACCTAAGCCACTCGGTACCGTCCTTGTCGCCAGGGCTCCAGGAAGCAATCAGCCGAATGGTTTCCGTCAGAGGATGTTTTTGTGACCTTTACTTACTTAGGGCAGCCTGGACCGTGAGGCCCTGGCCTGGCTGGCGGAACACGGGAGGCTTTGGCGTATCCGGCCCCCTCTCCTTCCTAAGCTCTGTCAGTGGCTTCCTGGAGCCAGGACCCGACATAGTCCCTCTCCTCTGCTCCACGGTGGGCTCCGGACTGCCACGGGGGCCACACTCTTCTCTCGGTTCCTTCTGTGTCGGGTGTTCTGAACATCCTCACTCGGGAAATCGAGTGGCTCTGAAAAGATCTGCTGGGGCCTGGTCTTAGAGGAGCGGATGGCGTCACACAACAGTGACTCCCGTTGGCCCAGGGGGACTTGGCTACAGCTGGGTGATGGGGCGAATGCGTCATGGTTCAAGGCCTCGAAGGGCAGCGGGAGATGCTACGCCAAAATACACCGCTTGGCTTGAGGGTTATTTTGAGCCGAGGATAACTGGGAATCAGCAGATGCAGAAACAGTCCTTGTTGGAGCTCACTTATCCGACTACCAGAAGCCTCTCTGGGAAATACGACTGCCTAAGTCCTTTTTTAGGGGGGGGTCTCCTCCCAAAGGGGATACCACGGATAAAACCTGTCCCAAATCTCTTCTCTGGGGGCTTTATGGCCCTGAAAGAGACAAAAAGGCCACTTATACCTGCATAGGCAAGTGTTATCACAAATTCCTTATGTTTCGATTATTTTTCGGAAACACATTTGTCTCTCCTAAAGAAGTCTATTTGCTGTAACTTTAAGAAGGATTTTTCTCCCCTCTCTCTCTCCTCTACTAAGTTAGGTGTGTAAACATCTCATTGAAACTACTGAACCTGTCATTTTCTTTGCTCTCAGGTGCACATGTCTAAACTGTTTTCTTTTGTTAATCTGTTGCTTGTCGGTTTAATTGACAGGCCCCAGTCACATAACATAAGAGGCACTCCTGTAGCCTTCTTGACAGAGGCTCCCAAACTTGGCCAGTCATGGGGGTGGGGTGAGGGAACGGGGCGGGGTGGTGGTAGAAGGGGTGTGGGGGATGGGTGCTGGGACCAAGGACCCCTACACCCTCCATCTGCCTTTCTTTCCCTTATGTGTGACATCATGTTCACAAAACTCAGCAAAATGAGTGGAAAGGTCAAGATTGCTCATCATGCCCTTGGCAGACATTGTCCCGTCGTGAAGGTGAGCGCGGGAAGAAGCCCCAGCCGAAGTTGGGCGGGGCCTGTGGAGCACGCCAGGATGCACACTTCTGCAGGGTGGGCGGCTCATCACGGTCTCGGGTGGATGTTGGCTATTGGAAAATTGGAAAAAATGTTTAGTTTTCCCGGTGTTCTGTTTAAGTCGGGTTCAAAGTGTCCCATGTAAGGGGTGAATGGGGGATTTGCCACGTGGCCCCACTGCACCCTGCACGTGTCATCAACTTGGCACTCAGAGAGAACGGGGAGCCCTTCATTGCTTGGGGGAGGGGGGACACCAGGGGCGCCGCCGGCTCCAGGGAGCTTCCAGCATCAGAACCGGGTGCGGGGCGGCACTGGGTAGAAGCAACCCTTTGAACCTCTGCCCGGACAGGGGTGCGCTCACGTGGCTGGGGGTGTTTATCGTCAGGAGCGTCATCGCTAGCTTGCAGGTGTGAGCAGTCATGCCCATATTTTCACATAGGGACAGAAAAACGTGGCGTCTCTATTTTGGGCAGCTCCTTTTAAATCATGTGGGTGTTTCAGGGAGAGACACTTCAGAACGTTAGAAATTTAAAATGCAAAGTGCTGTAACATGGCTCTTACCGTCTTGTGTGCTGGAGCGTGTCTGTTGAGAATTACGTGGGCCCCGCTTTTGTGGAAATGAATCCAAATCGTCTGTTATCACAGGCAGAAAACTGAAGGAACACGGAGCCCGCAGCGCAGGGAGTGGCAGGGCTGGTGGCACAACCTTGAAGCGGTAGAAGGCATCTTTTGTGTGGGGGATTTGTCACTATTTTAAGCATAATGGTGACATCTGGTATTGCTACCTGTTGTCTCTTTTAAGCGGTCGCTATTTTTCCCTTTGAATGCAGGTGAAATTTGGTTCTGAAAACCTTTTCCAGAATTTATGGTTGCAACGGACTTTCATTTGGATGGTTTGAATAGTTTATGTTACTCTGGCTCAAGGTGTCAACCTGGCCTCTGGGTCATTGCTTATGTTCTGTGATAGTCGGGATCCTTGTCTTCCTGGGAGAAAGTAAGATGCACTGGGTGATAATGTCCCTTGATCAAAGACCCTTAACCAAGGATCACCCGGGAGAGCGGCAGAGGACCGAGGCGGCCCCTCCTGCCTGTTTCCGAGCAGTGACCAAGGCCGCTGCGCCGGCACGGCCCGTCGTCCTGCAGGGCGGGCCGAGCCGGCAGGCCCGGAGAGCCTCCCCACCGAGCGCCAGTGAGACCATCCAAACACGAAGGGCCGCGTATTGTTTGGGTCCACTCACAGGAAACGTCCGGAAGAGGCAAATCCGTGAAGATGAAAGAAGAACAGTGGCTGCCAGGGTCTGGGGAGGGAGTCAGGGGGTGACCACTGCAGGGCACGGGGTTTCATTTTGGGGTGGTGGGGAAGTGTGACACCCGATAGGGTGACGGTTGCACAATTGAGAAGAGCAAAACCCCTTCCCTGACTGTCTGAGTGAGGACAGCGACGGGACGGCATCACGGGGCGGGCCTGGCTGTCTGAGGTCGGGGACTGGAACGGCATCACGGGGGGGGGGGGGGGGGGGGGGGGGGGGGGGGGGGGGGCGGCGGGGAGGGTGTGGCTGTGAGAGGCGGAGCCAAGGACCTGCCTTTCTCCATCCCGTCCATCCCCTGCAAGGTCTCCGGGGCCAGGAGCTGCCAGCCACAGTCTCAGAGGCAACCACCCCCGCCCCCCAAGGCCAGGAGGAGGCTCGGGGGCAAAACACAAGCACGTCTTGGCCTCGTGTTGAGGGACGGGGTGTTCTGGGAGCTGCATGGCAACCGGAAGGCATCGTGTGTGGTGGTTCTCCGGACAGGTTGCGCGGCTGCTGGGGCCCTTCCCGGTAGGATCCCCGGAGAATTCCAAGTTTCAGTCTCTACATTTTTATTAAGAGCTTCCACCCGGAGAGAATGATGGATTAGATTTTACTGTTGGAAAGAAGCCAGATAAAATTAGATGCCTCTTGGCTCCCCACCACCCACCCCTCACCCATGTTGAAAGCTTTACTTTTCTCTCTCGGTTCCTGGCTGGAAGGAACCGAGGGGCGTATGGTCACTTCCTTGAGCCTCCCTGCTTTAATTTCAAGTGTGATTTTGCTTTTGCTCTAATTTTCTTCTGTTCTGGGACAGCTTTGGACTTTGGGCTCTGTGCTGTGTGTGTGTGTGTGTGTGTGTGTGTGTGTGTGCGTGCGTGCATGCGCGCGTGCGTGTGTGGTTTGTTTCTTCTCTTCAGTAAAGCTTGTTAGAATTTATAGCCGCAAACGAGAGAATATTCTGCCTCACAAAAGAAATTCATCCAATTCCTCACGTCTCTTCTCTCCAAGTTCTCGTTCTTGGCAAAGCTAACCTGCTGTCTCATCCACCTAAATAGAATCGGGTTTGCCTCTCAGCCAGTAACTTTTTAGCAAAGCTGTGTTCTGATAGTCTGCTATCTTCTGTTACCATGCGCCAACAGTGAATTTTAAGAACAGCTGTTATGTCTTCCCAATGCAGGAAAGGAAAGACTATTCTGCACGGAAGCCAGGGTTCCATCTGTCCAGAGGAGCCGAGAGCTCATCGTTGGCAAACCTGCAGGGACAGACTGAGGTGGCCACAGGTTGCAGAGGGCGCTGGAGCCACGGCGTGGGTGCCATTCACGAGGTGTTGTTTTCTTTAAGTTAAATTCTGTGGAATTCAGCAGAGACCTTGCGTGGATTTCGAACAACCTCAGCCTCCACGTCCCCGTCTTAAATTAACCGTGTGGGAGGAGCGCCTGCGGCAGAGCAGCCTGCCCGCCGCGCAGCCTCGCGCCTTCTCCCACACCCGGACCAGAACATTCCCATTGCCCGTGCAGGCAGCGGCACTCGGGCGCGCCATGGTGCGAAGGGCTGGTCATACGGAAACTGGTGTTCCCAGGGATGAGAGTCTCGCTGGTCTCTCCCGGCCTTTTACTGTTCTACCAGTGTTGGGATGGCAGACACACAGACACCGCCCGAGAGGGTCTTCCTTCCACCCTCCCCTGAGTTTCATGCTGTCCCAAAGGTGCACCCTGGGCAGCTGAAAGCAGTTTAAGGGACAGTTTTGTTGGTTTATTAATGCCATCTCATGATGACCTTACCCAAATCCCTTGGAACATTTTTGGGACTGTGGATTCAGGGGACACTAGTGTAGAGCCAGGGGCTGTTAGGGCCTGGACGAAGGAGCACGGCCAGTGAGGTGTGAACTGGACGCTGCCCCTCAGGCTCTGGACCGGACCTCAGAGCCACCATCCGGTCGTGGCGGCCATTCCCATGGCCGTGCTGGTGCCCCCTGGGCCAGCAGTGGCCGAGCGTGGTTTCATCAGTCGTTTGTGACTTGCCATTGGTGCCGGCTGCAGTGAGGAGGAGCTGGGGTGCCTGCCACGGGCCGCCGGACCACGCAGCAGCTGCACCCTGGAAGTGGCTGGCCTGGATCGAGGGGCTGTGGGGCGGAGACCCACCCGATGGGGAGACTTGGCACAGATCGCGAGACAGCAGGTGAATAACTCGCAGTATGCATTGTGTGGTGGGGTAGTAGTTTTTAGATCCATCTGGGTAAGTGTATCATTCACATTAACTCTGTGTTTCCTTTTCCTTTTCTGATGTGGGCGGCCAGTGGAAAACTTAAAACCTGAGGGGCACCCGGCTGGGTCATTCGGAGGATCGTGCGGCTCTTGATCTCGGGGCTGTGAGTTCCAGCCCCACGTTAGGTGTAGAGAATATTTGATCAAATCTTAAAAAAGTTGAATCTGGAGCTCACATGGTATTTCTTTTGGATGGAGCCGTGCCACGGCCCACTTTCTCGCAACACACGTGCACATGCATGCGCACACACACACCACACACACGAGGACACACACGCCCTTGTGGAGTGGTAGTGTGTGCAGGTACATGCACACGAATGAACACATGTACTATCACACACATGTATGTTATATATGAACGGGAAACGGCGCGGTGCACACGTACATGCGCACACGCTCTCACACAGACATGTGCACGGGTATGTGCGTGCAGATGTGAGTGCAACACAGTGCACGGTGCATGCACGCACGTGAGCACACACACGTGCACGTGTGTCCTGCTTAGGACACGCTGGATTCCAGCCGACACCTGGACAGTGGGGGCCTCGAGTCTCCTGGAGGGGCGGGACAGTAACAGGCCCGAGGTCACAACAGGGAAGATGGGGCCATCCCCTGTCCCGAGTGCATCAGTCACATGTCCTGAGGATGCCGCCCTGCAGGGTGTGCACTGTGCGTGGGGACCTCAGACTGCGACGGCGGGAAGGATGTCAGACACACCAGCCCCTCTCCGCCCCCAACTCTCTGCCGCCACTCGTCCGTGATTCTAAATGAATTGATTTTTTAGTTTCTTCTTTTTTAAAAAATGAGATGAAATGCACATAAAATTAACCACTTAGTATTCCACAATGCAGCGGCATTTAGCTCACGCACAGGGTTGTGCACCCACCACCTCTGTCTCCTTCCGGAACAGTTCCATCACCTGCCCCCAAAAGAAACTCTGTCCCCAGTAGTGGTCACTCCCCACCCACTGTGCTCTCGGTGTCTGCGGAGTTGCCTGCTCCGGACCGTCACGTGAGTGGAGTCATGCCGTGTAGCCTGTGCCTGGCTTCTCACTGGGCGGCACGTGTGTGAGGTTTGTTGGTGCCGCAGGACATGTCCGTGCCTCTTTCCTGAGCAACGTTCCCATGCGTGGATGGGGTACGTTATTCATGTCTGTCTGTGGATGGGCCTGTGGGTTGCCTCCTCCTTTTGCTGTTTTGCTGCCGTGATGTGGGGCCGAGTCTGACACCTGCCTCCACGCCCGCAGCGTCTGCGCCCACGCGTGGAGGGGAGCCGCCTTCAGAACGGGCTCTGGCGGCTCTCCCGGAGCCCCCTCAGGCCCTGGGAGGAACCCTGGTGTCGGTTTCAGAGCCGAATGCGCTGCAGCTCGCCGGAGGCCGGCAAGGCCGGCAGTGCCCCTCACGGGGGTTCAGCGAGCGGAGCTGCCCCCAGGCCTCAGGCCCTGGAGCAGCCAGATGCTTTCACCACGAGATCCTTCAAGTGAGCCTCGGGGAGGAGAGGCTGACCGTTCCGGAAGCCTCTGCTGATCATTCAAGCCTCTGCCAAGAGAGGCCTTCATACACGTGCATTTGAATACCGAGATTTTATCATAAAATGGGTGCAGAGTTCACCTCTCAGACCCCTGGCTGAGAGCTGGGGCCGGGCTTGCGGGGACTTGGGTCCTGAGGCCAGTCTTTCCGCCTGAAGTGGCCGGTGTCCGGGACCCAGGGAGGGCCCTGAGTTGGTGTAAGTGGGGGCCTAGGGGCCCATCCGTACTGGTCCCGCGCGAGCTCACCCTCTTGGCTTCTGTGTCTGTCGTGCTGGGTGTTGAGTGGGAGGCGGGAGGCCCCGGGCGGTGCGTGGCGCGGGGAGGTGAGGAAGGGCGGGAGGGCGCGGCGGAACCCGGCGAAGGAGCGTGGGTGCTGCCCGCCGCCCGCCTGCCGCCCGGGGCCCCGTCTCCTGGGGGCCGGCCGTTCAGCCTCGCGCCGGGGCCTCAGGCTTCTTTACCGAGGTAACATTCACATGGCACAAAATAACCATTTTGAGGTGAACAACTCGGTGGCATTTAGGGCATTCACGAGGTCATGTGACATCACCTCTCTCCAGGCCCAGGACATTTCGCTGGGTCAGTTGGCACTGACTCCCTCGTTCCCGCGCCCATTGTCTACTCCCTGGGCCTGTGGACTTGACCCCTCCGGGGACTTCCCGGAAGAGGAACCACAGCATTTTCCCGTGGTGGCTTCTTTCCACAGGCACCACGTCCTCCAGGTGTGTTCACGCTGGAGCGCGTGTCAGAGTCTCCTACCTTTTTGAGGGGGCGGTATTCCATCCTGTGGCGGGGCCCTGTCTTGTTCACCCTCCTCCGTGGGTGGATGCCGTGCCCCGTGGACATTGGTACACGGGTGCTCGTGTGCCAGGGGTGGGCGCTGCACCCAGGGGCCCGCCTGGCGTGGGCTTGCTGGCCGCGGGGTGGCTCTGCGGTTCAGTTGGTGGGGCAGGTTGGGTCTGCATGGTTCCCGGCATCTCTTCCTGCGGCCCTCCTGTGAGATGCGGGTGTCTGCCCTCGCCTGCCCCTGCTTTCCACGGGCCGCCTGCAGGGAGGCCGTGGGCAGAGCCGCACATCTGCGCACAGGCTGTGTTGGGGCCGCCACTCCACACCTGCAGATCAAAAAGTTGTTCAAAACAGCCGCGTGATGTTTGTCGGAAGAGGCCTGTGGGATAATAAAAAATTAACATTTGGTCTTTGTCCCCAGGCTCTGGCACCTGGGGCGGGTGAGGCTCTTTTGCGTGCTTCTGAGATGCCTGAGGTGCTCCCAGGAAGCCCAGCTTGTGATGAGAGGGTTGGACCTTTTGGTCCCTTCCCCTGCCCCCCATCTCAGTGGAGGAGCAAAGCGATGGGGATTAATGCCCAGCCCAGCCTCCAGTGACGTAATCCGTGGTGCTTCTGTAATGAAACCACTGTAAAAGCCCCTGAGCTCCTGGGCTCGGGAGCCTCTGGGTGGGAGAACGGACACGAGGAGGTGCCGGGAGGGTGGTGCCCACCCCTCCCCCACTGCCCTGGACAGGGCCTGGAGGCTCCGAGTCCCTTCCCCAGTCCTTGCCCCATGTGTCTCTTCCATCCCTGTTCCTGAGTTGTAGCCTTCATAAGAACCCCCAAACTCTGTGGGTAACCTGATACTGTGGCACCTGACATGGGGGAGTTTCGAGGGGCCCCTCAGCCCGGGCGGTCTACACTGATGCAGGCGGTTAGCGTTGGGATTGAGTTCAATCGCAGGACTCCCGGCTGGTGTCCGGCAAGCAGGAGACTCTGCTAATGTCAGGAGAAAAGAGCACACGTCGTGTTGGACGTGCCCTGAGTGAAAGCAGCTCAGTGGCGTCCTTCTGATGTGGGAGGTTCTTGGGCGGGAGGGGGTGGAAGTTTGGAGCCTCCGGTGGAGCTGGCCAGTCCCTTGTCCATGGCCCCGCTGCCCCTTGTCCACCTCCCACACAGCGCAGCCGTTGCCTGTGTCCTAGATCACAGGGCCAGAGACTAGGCAGTGGCAGGTGGTTCTGTGCCCAAGCCCGTCCGAATCTCGAGCCTGCTGCCTGGCTGTCCCCGATTCGGGCTTTCGCCCCAAGCGCCCTGGTGCTTCCCATGCCGCGTGTGCGTGCCCCCATCTCTGCTGCCCATGGGTGTCATAAGCTGTCTTTTCCCCGAGCCTCTCCTCGGTGGATGTGAATATTTGGGGGACACCGATCGGTGTGCTGGCCTCAGTGAAATTCCTCTTGAACAGGAAGCTACTTGCACACTTGCAACTGCTGGCCTCGGTTTGCTAGGGCGGGGGGGGGGCGGGGGGAGAGCAGGGGAGGATGGTCACCTTCGGGCGTGGCTCCTGCCCCAAGGCTGAGCCCGGACCGGGAACCTCCGCCTGGGCTCTGAGGTGCTGCTGCTGACTCAACGCTTTCAGATACGCAGGAAGTTCCTGAGAGGAAAACCACAGGCTTTTATGTTTATTTAATTCCGGCCATTCTGTGGTTTTTGGAGATGGCCTTTAAAGATTTGTTTTTGATTTTTATCTCAAAGAGAATGCAGAAAAGCCTACGGGTCGGGCTCCAGAGAAAATACACACAAAGAAGAGAAGTAAGTTTGGGTCTCACCAGGCAGCTTTCCGGTAAGGGAGCGGCAGGATGGGGCTGGGGTGCGTCCCCTCGGGGCTGCAGCCCTGCATGGCCTGCACATGTGGGTCACAGAGCCACGTTTCCTGGAATCCAAACGGGCTGTGGGTTCAGGCCCACGGGCAGCCTGCGCTGGAGCCTGGGTTCTGGGGAGGCCTCCCTTCACGGCCCCCCGGGTTCCTTTTGTGCCCCTCTGGTCACAGTGAGGGGCCAGGCCTCAGGGGTCCTGTCCGGCACCACTGGAACCAGTGGGTAGGAAGTGGCCTCTGGAAACACCGTGATAGGTGCCCATCTTGGCTGGGGGAGAGGTGAGGTGCGCTCTGGGTGAGGGACAGTGGCGCCGTCAGCCCAGAACCCCTGCCACGTGCTCGCCTTGGTCCCTCTTGGCTCTCTGCACCCTGAGTTACCCGCCAGCGCCTTGCACGGGTGGCCCACCTGCTGATGCTCCCCACGCAGACCTGTCTCAGGGCAAGGCTCTTGCCTAGAGCAGGGAAGTCACTGGGGGGTCTTTCCTCTGGGTCAGGACCCATCCTGGAATCTGAGGTCATTCTCTGTGCCAAGGGAGGGTCACTAAATTCTTAGGAAAATTCCAAAGCAGAGTCAACGTAAAAGTTAATCCATGCTGTAGAGTCCCTTTAGAAGGGGATCAGCTATGGAACGCCCACGAGCCCTCATGTGTGGACCCCGTGCAAGCTGGGATGCACTCGTGGGATGGGCTCTGAGTGAAGAGGTTGACGTGGGTGCGTCTCATTTATTTCCGAAGAGCACAGGTTCTGCCCGGTGGGTCCCCGGATTTGAGTCGGCCTGAGGTCGCCTCGCTACAGGTCGCAGGTGTGCGCGTTTGTGTCGGGTGCAGGATCGGGCCTGGCACGTGCCATGGGGAAGGCGTGATTCCCCGGCGCGGCTTTATCAGCAAGGAATCCTCCAGGCCCCTTCTCCCCTCTGTCAATGCCCTGCTTCCCATCAAACTCTCTTCATTCATTTATGTGATTCCCTCGTACTTTGACACTCTGCTGCCCGGGCCATGGCCAGTGGGAGCCTGTCCTGGGGGCCCTGCTTGGTGTCCTTCCTTGTCGTCTGGGACTCAGACGTTGAGATCCTCCGCCCGTGCCCTCCATCCTGGGGCCTCTGGCAGACGTGGGATTGAGAAAGTACCAGGTGCACACGCCTAGTGGGTGTTCGCATCTACCACCACTCACGGCTCTGACGCCTGAGCGCCTCAGTTCCGCCTGGTCCACAGGCTCGTTCGGGTTTTCCGTGCCGGAGCCCGTGGCTCATGTCAGCACAGCGCGGATCCTCCCTGCTGCCACAGTGCCTATGCGGCTGCCAGTGCCGGGGGTGGGGCGTGCCTTCTGCCAGTTCTCTGAGGCTTCAGGTTGCCCATTCCGGGAAGGGCAGAGCAGTCTGCTCTGGCCTCTGCTCGGGGCCAGCAGGGAGGCGGAAGGGAGCCTAGCTCCACCACCAGCTCTGGGTGTAGTTGCGTCCACCCCATGTCCCCTCGGGACGGGGGCTGAGATGCCAGCTGCCCCGCTGGAGTCAGGTCATTGCCGTGAAGACACGGCTGGGGTGGCGTGTGTGTTCACATCTAGGACTGCAAATGAGTGGCGTTCGCCTGGGCATCTGCTCCTGCAGCTGCGTGACGCCCATCCCCAGAGGCCACCCGCCTGTGCTCCTGTGAGACCCTCGGGCTGACGTGGCCACTCCCGCTGCACTGTGCTGGCAGCTGCTGCGGCCACTGGAGTGCGTACTGATCACTGTCCTCTGCTCTCTAGTCACCAGATGCCCGCCCCCCCCCCCCGGCGTTGTGGGCACAGACCTGCATATGTAGTGCCTCTGAGCTTCCGGTGCCTCTCACGCACTTCCTTCGTGGAGCCTCCTGCGTGTCCTGGCGAGCAGTGGAAATCGTGTATGTACTCAACAAGCCACACTACAGCAGGTGGGACCCGTTCCACATCCTGTGACAGGACAGAGGATGGAGCAGGGGGTGTCCCTGGCCAGTGGAGGGCTCGTAGACACTGGGCCCATCCTGGACGCAGGCATTTCTGTCTGTTTTTAGGGTCTTATTACTTTCCTGGGGCCGCCCTAACAAAGCCACAGACTCGGCTCAAACTGCAGGCCTCCCTCTCAGACTGCAGGCCACAAGCCCTAACCTGAGGTGTCGCCGGGCCGTGCTGCCTCTGGGGGGGGGGACCCCTGCATCTCCCAGCCTCTGGCGGTGCCAGACATCCCTGGTGTCCCTTGGTTGGTGGACATGTCACCCCCGTTCTGCCTCCAGGGGCACACACCATCTATCTTCTGGTAAGGACACTGTGCTGTTGGGGTGGGACTCACCGACGCCGGGTGACTGAACCCCTTTTACTGATGACACCTGCAGTGTCAGGCAAGGCCCCATTCTGAGATCCCCAGGTCAGGACTGAGGCATGGCATTTTGTGGGGCGGTTCAACCTAGTGCAGGCCTCAGCTGTGCCCTCTTCTACTAGACAGTATCGAAAAACGATTTACACTTAAAAAATTAACTTTTAGAGAAATGCTCAGAAACATGGCTTTCCCCAACCTCAGTGCCGCCAACTCCAGCCTAGTGGCGGCGGGCGGCGGGGCCGGGCATCCGGGGGCGCGGTGCGCGTGCAGAGGCCCCGAGCACCGTCTGCCCTCCTCTCTCAGTTCCAGGGCGTGGCGGGGACTGCACGGTACCAGTGCGTCTCGAGCTGCCGGGTACTTCTCAGTGGCTTCGTGAGAAGCCGTCGGGAGACTTTCAGGACATAATCAGAAAGGCCAGAACGAGCAGAAGTTCCCCTCACAGACCAAGCGTGACATGAGTTCCTGCCAGGAAGCACCTGGGTCCTTGACATGGGCATTCATAATTAAATTCTCTTTTGATTAAAAAAATTTTTTTTTGATGTTTATTCACTTTTGAGAGAGAGCAAGAGAGAGAGCACGAGCAGGGGAAGGGCAGAGAGAGAGGGAGACACAGAATCTGAAGCAGGCTCCAGGCTCTGAGCTGTCGGCACAGAACCCGATGTGGGGCTCGACTCATGAACCGTAATCATGACCTGAGCTGAAGTCAATCACTTAACCAACTGAGCCACCCAGGCGCCCCAATTCTCTTTTGATTTTGAATCTCACCTTTAGAGAAAAGTTGCAAAAAACAGTACAGCGGGTCCCAGTGTTCTTTTCTGCCGGGTTGCCCAAACCTTCCCATGGTACCGAGTTTGCTTTTTCCTTCTCATACCTGAAGCTGCAGAGTGGAATATTTCGGGGTGTGTTCCCCAAACCAGGGTGTGCTGCTGCTGGGGCGACCGTTCACGCTGCTACGATACATGGTCCCTACTCTGCAGTCTGCATTCACAGGTCTCCAGTCCTTCGTCCCGGGAAGGGCCTTACCTTCTTGCCTTCCATTGTTGACGGGGACCCTCTGCCATTCCGTCCTCCCCTTGGTGACTTTGTGTGGCTACAAGGACTTTTGGTTTTTGTGTGTTAGTTTTAGCCTTACTGAGTTCATTTATTCTTTGAGTCTGTTTCCTCCCTGTCGATGGCCCGGCGCTGAGCTTGCTGCCTGGTTAGGAGTCACATGTGGCTAAGCTCACATGCACAGATGAGACGAAATGAGACCAAACGCTCACGATTCCACCACATTCGCCCCATTTCCAGTGCTTGGCGGCTGCGTGGGCTTGGTGGGTTTCTGACGCCGAGCTTGTGAGACATCGCCTCATCGCGAAAAGTTTACTTGCACGTTATTGTTCCAGGGTTTTCCGGGTACGTCAGTGTAGCCTCTGCAGACG
Organism: Paguma larvata; assembly: GCA_030068075.1. NCBI lineage: Eukaryota > Metazoa > Chordata > Mammalia > Carnivora > Viverridae > Paguma > Paguma larvata. The sequence continues at coordinate 111,343,078 of CM057825.1, forward strand.
GACACAGCTGCCTTTGGGCTCTGTTCTCAGGGGCCTGACGGATTCCCCGAGTCTGACCGCAACAGTTGAGGCCTCCAGGGCCAGGCTGGCAGGCGGTGAAGACGGCAGGCAAAGTCCTCATCTCGCCCCTAATGACACCAGCGTCTGCCTCTTCAGTGAGGTGAAGGGTTTAGAAAAGGCTATGCTGCTATGTTAAGGAAGTGGCTGTCATTTCCTGTTTTCCTTACTGTTTGTATTTTCCTTAGGAATGGGCGTTAAATTTTGCCAAAGGCTTTTTGTGCACCTTTGGGGAGAAAGCATGTGATTTCTCTCTTTGGATCTGTCAAGGGTGACTTTCACCACCGGATTTCCCAGCAGCCAGGCAGCCTTGCATCTGGGAGTCAGTCCCACACGTGGCCACCGTTTCCCATCTTCCCACCCATTGTGCCTTCCAGTAGGGTCTGGGGGTTAGGTTTCCTGGGGGGCGAGGGCTCTGCCGGCTGGCCTTCCGGGAGGGGGCTGGGGGGTCAGCATCCCGGGGGGGCTCCACCAGCCAGCAGAGTTCAGTGTGTGCCCCTCAGCTTTAGGGCCGGCTGTGACTATCTGGTCCCTAGAGATATGGGGGAGTTTATCTGTGGAGTCGTTAGCGCCCGTTGTTTTCGTTGGGGGCCGCGGTCTGCCGGTGGCTTTTTTCTCCCTGGAACCGGTCGGGTTAGGGTTCCGCCCCCCACTGTAGCCACTTCACCTGTACTTTCACGTTTATTACGTTCCGTATGAAATATCACTACGACATTTATTATATGTTACTTATTCCTAGCGGGCCCAGACCTCGATCCTCCTCCGCCACTTGGCGCCAGGCGCTTCCCGGGCCCTTGTGGGTGGGCGGGAGGCAGACTCCGCCGGCCGAGCAACCGCGGCTGGAGCGGCACACGCGGTTGGCGGGGAGACCAGCGTGGCTCTACTCGCTTTCCACTCGGCCTTGTGGCCGGCAGGGGTGGTCTGGGAACGCGGGTGGCCGCAGCGGAGCTCCCCGGGGAGGGGAGGCGGCTGTGCACAGGCTCATCTACAGGCCACTGCCACCGACACCGCAGTTCTCCGATCCGCATGCCGCTACCTGCTGGCGGCTGTGCGCAGGCGCAGCTGCAGGCCTCCGTTGTTGGCCTCATTACTTCCCCGTCGCGCAGCCGCACTGTCCACTCAACGCCGCCTACTCGAGGCTGTGCGCAGGCGCCCCCGCTGTCGGCCTCGTGTTTCCCCCATCACGCAGCCGCACTGTCCGCACGCCGACGCCTGCTCGAGGCTGTGCGCAGGCGCGGCGTTCCTGGCGGTCTGGCCGCGGGCGGCGGGTGCCAGGCTCATAGCGCGCCTGCCGGGCCCCTGAGCACAAGCCAGGGGCCCACGGCGGCCGGAAACTCGCGGACTCTGCACTGCCGGCCATTGGACGGTGTCTTCGAGAAGATGAGCATGAGTGGGGGTCTGCCGGAAAGCTGCGTGAGTGGGGACAAGGCAGGTGAGGCGGCCGGGCGGGACAACTGGCGTCCTGGCTGCGGATGTGCTTTGGGGTGGGGTCGGCGGCAAGTGCTGGGGCAGGCTGTGAGAACGGTGGGGGACTGGCGAGGCGGGCTGGCAGATCAGGACCGGACGTGGAGCGATCCCCGGGCAGCTGGACGGGCTGGGGAGGGAGGGGGCTGAGTGCGGGGCTCACGCGGGCTCGGTCAGGCCCTGGTCAGTGGAGTCTGGCACGTGGCCGAGCACGGGGTCCCTCTGTTGTGGGCCTTGGACGTAGTCTGTAAAGGAAGTTGCTGCTGCGGGCTCCAAACAGACGCCGTCATCAGCAGGAGTGGGAGAGGGCTGGTGCCTTGGCTCGGTCACCCGGGGACACCCCAGGTGGAGTGCAGGCTGGTCCCTGGGGGAATGCCTGAGGGGTGTCACACATCCTTCTTACTCGCCCCAAGCCAGCCTGCATCTGCCCCCTTCCCAGTGGTGGCCGCACACTGGATGTTGGGCTGGCGCCGGTCACCTTCCCATTGTGGAACCGTCTCAACAGGACACAGAACCCAGGGATATGGGTCCCTGTTGCCATGAGTGGCCCGTTGGCCCCCCGCCGCGGCTCTGCAGAGTCTTTGCTTCATGCATCCCCTCACACAGCTGGGGAGGGGGGCAGGGAGGGGGGACGACTTCAGGGGAGAAGTTGTTTGGGTCACATTCTGAAAACAGAGCCAAGAACACGGGCAGGTTCCGTGTCTCCAAGGCGAGCCTGACCAGGGAATGCAGAAGGAAGACTCCCGTGCTTGCAATTTCTGTTGTTTTTGCCCTTTGTCTTTTTTCGCTGTCAGAGGCTAAAAGGAATCTTGAAAATGCAGGTGTGCCCAGGACACAGGGCCAGGGCTGTCCCCACCCAGAACCCCGTGCTTCCAACCTGAAGACCAGGGCTGCTCTGGCCTAGTGAGCGGACACGCCCCCTTCTCTGGAATGTCTGTGGGCCTTGGTCCGAGTCGGATGCACTTCCTCCCCTTCCCTGGGTTTCCTCAACTTCTCACCCTAGCACAGATTGCCTTGGTAGTTAAAAAGACAAAACAGAACAAACCCAGACCAAACCAAACAAAAAGCTCACTGGAAATAAGAAAATGAATATGTATTGAAAGCAAGGCCTGGGGGGATGGGGTAGAGTTTGCAGGTTTAAAGTGTGTTGCTGGCTTGCTTGAAGCGACAGCCCGAGGGCAGATGCCACCACTGTGGCCTTCACCCTGGCGTTTGAACCAGTGGTTGGAGAATCTCTGACAAGATGCTAACGGGTGGCTCCCGGACAGGACGAGTTACTTTCAGGACAGAAGTGGGGGTGTCTGTGGGGACTTGACCACGCCCTACTGAGACACTGAACAGTAGAGCAGAAGTAGGCGGAGCTACAGAAAATCAGAGTACCATTCTTGACAAAATGAATTTTGTTTATTTTTATAAATATTTCTAATTTAAAGATAGGCATTTATAAATGTGCATATCATTATTAGAGGTTTAATAATATAATTTTATATCTGAAAATCGGTACTATTTATTAACGAATTGATGCTAAAAAAAGTATTTAATTTTCCACGATAATAATTTTATTATTATTTTATAATGAAAACACTCAGAAAATTAGGAATGGCGCCTCTTTCCTTTACCGTGCAAGAGAGAGCGCTGCAGAGGTGCGCCCCGCGTGTGCGGAGCAGGGCGTCCTGCTCCTCGCGCTGTAAGGAGAGGAATGAGGCCCGCCGGCCGCACGGCCCCGCCGGCTTAGAGAAGGCCACGAGGGGTGTGGTTAAAACCATATACCGTCATGTTACCAGATCCGATACATACATTTCTGGAAAGCATCAGCTACCAAAACCGTATCAGGAAGAAATAAAATAGGCAATCTAAATAGGTCTGTAAGGAAGAGATTAACTTTCTAATGTAACCACTTCCCACAGAGGAAAGCCCAGGCCCAGGCGGCTCCACCGCAGTCCTACTAAGTGTGTAGGGTTGGGAGCCGGGAGCTGCAGGGGGACGCCTGCGGGCCTGGGCGCCGGTCCCTGGTGAGGCCGTGCCTGGAGCCTGGCAGGCCTGCGGGGGAGGGTCAAGGCCTGGTCACATTCTCACTTTTCTCAGAGACCAGAGTCACCATGGAGCAGCAGAGTGTTGGTGGAGGGACTCAGGGGGAGGCATCCGGCCCCGGCCTTTTCAGCCGTGAACCAGGGAGGCAGGCACCAGCCTCCTGCCTCTAGCTGTCATCGCTGGCGGGCCTCACAAGTCATGCCGATGTGGGGACATCCCTCTGGGGCTCCCAAGCCGAGAGCTGCCAGGAGGACAGTGGGGGGCAGACCTCACCCAGGCCGACTCCCGAACCAGGATGTTCCCAAACTCGGGGTAGGAGGGGTGGCCCACCAGGGGATCTGTGAGTGCAGAGACGCATCGGCAGTCAGAGGCCCTTCCCCTCTGGCATCTGTGGGCACTGGACGTGGGCCGTTACTGAAGACTGCGATGGGGGCGCGGGGGCGCTAGGGACTGGCTTGGGAGGTGCACACCAGGCTGCATCAGGGTGGGCTGGCTGGCAGTGTCCTCCTGGGGGCAGGCTGGATGGTGCCCCCCCTCCCCGCAAATGTGTCCCTAGGTCCTCTGAACATGACCTTGTTTAGAGCTAGAGTCTTTACAGGTGTAATTACAGTTACGGGTGAGGAGCTGGGCTACAGGGTGGGCATCCTCGGGGGCTTAGAGGTACCTGGGCCGTGGCTTCCGTACTGATGAGATGGAGGGCCACAGACACGCCGAGGCCTAAGACACACCGAGGCCCCCTGCGCTACCGTTTGTGAACTAGAGGGTGACCGCTGGTCATGAAATGCACACGTCTTGTGGGTTCCGACAAAGGGCCTGACGGTAACCCATGCCCCAGTCCCCGCCATCGCCCTGGAAGTTCCTCGTGCTCCTGCCTGTCTGTCTGTCTGTCCATCCGTCCAGAGGGCCCCAACTGTCCCGAAACTTCGTGTTGAGTGCAGTCAGTTGGTACGTGGCCTCAGGCTCACGTGTCTGGTTTCTTTCACTCAGTGTAATTCCCCTTTCCCCCGTCCCTCCCTGCGTGTTCTAAAGGGCAGCGGCAAGACAGGTGTCCTTGTCTTGTGCCCAAGCTGCTGGGAGTCACCGCTGCAGCGGTGCGGTAGAGTGCATCAGTAGGCCGAGGAGCTTCCGCTTTGTTCCCAGTTTGCCGAGAGGAAAAACAAAATTTTTTGTCACGAATACATGTTGAATTTTGTCTACTATTCTTTCCGCATTTATTGATATGATTGTGTGTGTTTTTTTTAATTGGTTTTCCTTGAGAGAGAGAGACAGAGTGCAAGAGGGGGAGGGGCAGAGAGAGAGAGGGAGACACAGAATCCGAAGTAGGCTCCAGGCTCTGAGCTGTCAGCACAGAGCCTGATGCGGGGCTCGAGCTCACAAACCTTGAGATCATGACCTGAGCCGAAGTTGGATGCTTAACCGACTGAGCCGCCCAGGTGCCTTGATTTTCCATTTTCAACCTCGCCTTGCATTTCTGTGGTGAATCCCACTTGGCAACAGCACGTGATTCAGCGTGTATGTGTCTGTGGCGGGTGCATTTGCTAGTTCGGTGTTAAGGACTTTTCTGTGTTCATGAGGGATGTCGGTTTGTTGTTTTTTTGTGTTGTTTTTCCTGGTTTTGGTTTCGGTAATGCTGGCCTGGTAAAATGAATCGGGAAGTGTTGCCTCGTTTTGTACTTTCTAGAAGAGATTGGGTAGAATTGGTTATTTCTTCTTTAAATGTTTGGCAGAATTCACCAGTTAAACCACTTAGGCGTGGACATTTGTATTTTAACTGCAAACTGAATGTCTTTAATAATTCCATATTACTGAAAATCTAATAACATTTTGGATGAGTTTGGTGTTCCGTGGATTTGAAGAATCGGTCCAATTCATCTAAGTTATCAAAGTTTCTGGTTCTTACTTTGGGTACCTCCAGTGTAGCCGAAGGCCAAGGGTGAGGTCCCGACAAGGCTGAGGGGCAGCTGTCCCCCCAGGGCTGACCAGAGAAGTTAGAGGAAGTGTGGGGTGACGGGGGTGCCCCTGTTGCACCCACATCACGGCTGGGATGGTGGCTGTGTTAGTGTCCCGAGGCTGCTGTGACTATTTACCACAAACTAGATGGCTGAGAACAACAGAAGCTTACTTTCTCATCGTTCTGGAGGCCAGAAGTCTGAGACAAAGATGCTCGTGGGGCCGTGCTCTCTGCAGAGGCTCTGGGGAGACACTTTCCCACCTCCGGGGGCTCCGGGCGTCCCTTGGATTGTGGCCACATCCCTCCAGGCTCTGCCTCTGTGTTCACGTGGTCTCTCCTGTGTGTCTCCTGTAAGGACGGTTGTCGCTGGATTCAGGACATGTCCTTGTGAGTCAGGACGATTGCATTCTGAGACCCTTAACCACAACAGCAAAGATCCTAAGTAAGGTCACAAGCCCAGGTTCCAGGGCTTGGGTACATCATTTTGGGGTCCGCCACCGAGCCTCCCTGGGAGTGTGGGCTGCTCCCTGGCCCAGCCCCGGGTGTGGCCAGGGCAGGGGTGCCTCCCCTCCCCAGCCTCGATCTGGACCCATGGGCCCGGAAAGGTGTGGTGGGCAGCGCTCTGAGCCCATGGGTGACCCACTGGTCCTTGGTTCAGAGTCCGGGGCCATGGGGTCATGGAGGCATGGTAGTTGTTCAGTCACCTTGGCCTCTGCCCCCACCACAGGCAGGTGAGGACCACAGCACGTGCCCGTGTGTGTCGGCCTGTCTCCTACCTTCATCTTATTTTTGTGGGAGTGGCAGGGTCTGTGTGTGGCTTGGGGGTAGGTCCCCAGGAGCCTCTCAGGAAGGGACCGGGACTCAGTGCTCCAACCTCGTGTCTCCCACTAGGTGTCCAGGCCTGGGGCAGGTGCCGCCCTGGGGGCCTGGCTTTGTCTCTTGCTAGTAGCCACGGAGCCCAGCACGGGCACTCTCTTCTCTGGGACCAGAGGCCAGTCAGTCCAGCTGGGGTGCCTGAACCCCGACAGGCCGTGGACCTGCAGTCCCCAGCCCCCTGGCCCCCGGAGCGGGGGGTCGCTCCTCTGCCTGGGGTCTGCCCCTTGCCCACTAGGGCTGCTTTTACTCTGCACCCCTGTTGCCAGGTTTCCTCTCTCCTGCCTCCCCACCCACCTGTTCTGGGCGACTACCCTCGTTTAGATCTTGTTCCCGAGAGGAGCTGCTCTCGGAGCCAGAGCCAGAGACCCTGGCCCTAGAAGGGTGGGTCCCACCGAGTCCAGGGACCTGGCATCTTCTGTGTTGCATGTGGCTGTCCCTCCGGCACTGGCAGCTCTCTTGCCTTGGCCCTTCGGGGCATGGCTGGGCTGGGGGAGAGCCAATGTCAGGAAGGCATGGAGCCCTCCCGAGTGTCCTCCCCTGGTGCTGGGGACTTGGGAAGGGAGGACTACAGTGTGGTGTCTCTGTGGGGTCAGGGGGCGGAGCCGCCCGGAGGCTTCCAGAGCTGCGGCCTCTACCTGGAGGCCCTCTGTGCCTCGGTGCTGTTTCCCAACCCTCAGGGATGAAAGGGGGTGCCCCGCTCGGTAACCGTGTCCCTGCAGCCAAGATCTTGCAAGAACAGTGAGTGTGGACTGAGCCGGGGGCCGTGTGCAGTGGGGGCTGGGGGCTCCTGCCTGGGCTCATCACTCACAGCTGCCCTGGGTGGGGCCGGTCACTGCAGCTGCAGATTGGGTGGGGGTTGGGGCCCTGCAGACGGTGTTCTGGCACCTTCCTGGCTCCTGAGAGGCAGTGGACACCACACTTCCGGGCATCCTGCTGGGGCACAGGGACTGGTCAGCAAGACCATGGGGTACCCGGGCTGGCCTCGGATGCCCCACCCCTGGGGTGTTGGACCTTCCTTTGGAAGGGGCCTTGGAACTGGAGAGAGTTCCTCCCTCTGCATTCTGAAGCCTGTGTGGAGCTTATGTTCCTCGCTATAGAAGGAAAAGGCAGCTGACGCCTCTGGCAGGTGGCCCCTGCTTGGAGGCTGTCTCTTGGGGTAGATGCCCTCAGTCTGGGCAGGCTGCAGCCTGCAGGCCTCTAGGTCTCCCCCAGGACCCTGGGTAGGGGTGGAAGATGGAAGGTGCTGAGTGTCAGGTCAGGGACCCTACCCGAATCAGGGGGAGGGAACAGTGTTTGGGGGCGGGGTGGGCGTGGCCACTCCCAAGCAGGGCACGTGCAGTCTGTCCTTGTGGCCTTCCCTCTGGGGAGGGGGCGTGTGAGTCAACCCTTTGATCCCAGTGTCCCCTAGCCTGGACCTGCCTTGAGGGAGGGCAGGTGCTGCGTGGGCAGGAGCCAGAGGCCCCAGGTCTGGGGGACCTGGCCATGCTGTCTGGGGAGGAATTTGATGATGAGCCCTGAGGAAGAGTGACTTCCGCTGGACCTGCTCTTGGGTGGGATGATGGGAAAAGCAGGGCCTGGGACTCTCCCTTCCCCAGGTGAAGGCCCCCGTGAATGGCCAGAAGAGCCCCCCCCAGGAACTCAGTGATCTAGGGGTTCCTGTGTATATTGAAGGCAAAAGGACCCACCGGGTGGGGGTGAGGGGTCCTGGGTGGTTCCTAGCTCGGTACTGGGGGCTTGGAGAGGGCCCAGGACTCACAGGGGTAGGTGGAGGTCACGGGGCCAGACAGGGCTTGGGAGCGCAGTCCCCAGGCAGCCATTGGCCCCGCTGCCCTCCGCCCCTGACCTCCTCAGTGGGGCTTCTGTCCGGGAGGCAGCTGGCCCCTGCCCTCAGGTTGGCCAGGAGGGTGGCTGTGAGTGGCCACTCCAGGTCCAGAGTCACTGCTTCCACTGCTGCGGAGTGTGTGGGGCACTGGGCGCGGCAGGTCTGGGGTCACACGGGCTTTCCCTGTGTCTCCTCCTCCTACAGGGGCTCCACACATTGGATTCAAGGCCCATCGTCTTCCAGCATGACCTCCTCTTAGCCGACTGTGTTTGCAAAGACCCTCTTTCCAAAGACAGTCGTGTCCTGAGGTCCTGGGAGGACATGCATTTTGAGGGACACTGTTTAACCCACTACATCTGACACCTGCCTAGAGACCCACAGTGTAAGCTTCTCGGGCAGACCTGTGAGCCAAGACCTCGCCCAGGGTGGTGGCCAGTGAAGGGAGGGCTCTCTGCACCAGGGGCCGTGCAGGCGCTGGGGGACAGTGACGGGGCCTGTGGCCCCCCCTGGGCCGGGCGGGGGTGCTGGTTGGCTCAACCCCCAGGTCAGGGTCTGAGCTCCGAACATGCTGTCTAGTTCCGTTAGATGGGGCAGTGACAGGCCACGCTGGACACAGTGCCCGATGACAACAGACAGACAGAGGGACAGAGCCCAGCCCGGCAGCTTGCCCCGCGCCAGCCCTGCAGCTGCACGGCAGCCACAATGGACTGAGGGGCATTGATGGGGACACAGTCGGCCCCTGATAACTCGCTGATGGCGCTGCATAGTTTCTCGTGGAGAAGAATTGTGTGAGTGTGAAGACCCAGTGGGGAGATGAAGGCCACTTGATGAAGAGTCTTGAGCCCACCCCTTAAAGGAACAAGGCGGGTTTTTTTCCCCCCTTTTTCCATGTGGCACAGACAGCTGGCTCCTTAAATATTAATCAGGGGTTATTGAGATGCAAATGTGTGCCCACCACAGAAAGGCCCCAGCTGCAGGGCTGGCGCCGAGTGCCCTCCGTGGCCCAGGTGCAGCGCCCGCCAGAGCCAGCGCGAGGAGGTGACTCGCCGGCGACCCTCCCTGAGGACAAAGGCAGCGTTTGCTCCTCGACAGGAGGCATGATCTTGTCTCGTTGGCTTTGTCCGTCACAGCCTCAAGCCAAGGTGTCTGTGCAGGTAGCCGTGGGCGGGCCTGGGGCGGCCTGCCTGTCTTCTCCGTGGTGTGAAGCTTTGTCAGGCTGGCACGTGTCCCTCTGGTTTCAGGCGAACTTAGGCAGCTACGCGGACACTCACAGGAGAGCCAAGCCACCACCCTGGCGCCCCGCATGGAGAGAAGGGCATGTGGGGCTGTCCCAGTCCCCCAGCCTGGGCCAGAACGGGTCCCATGGCAGCTTAGAAAGAGGACAGAAGACACTTGCAAAGAGTGGAAAATGGAGGGTGGGAGGGATGGCAGCAGGCGGGGGAGAAGCGCAGCTGAGACCCAGGAGGGTGGGGAAGAGGTGCGTCGGGACTCCGGAGGGGAGCGGACATCGTCCTGCTTACACCTTCTTCCGTGCCTGTCGGAGGACAGCAGCGTCGTGCTCTTTACGGTAACATACTGGACGTAAAGTAGGCTCTCCTGCCTGACAGTGAAAACATAGATTTTTCTGTTTAAAATATTTTAATTTTAAATTGGAACACATACGGAAAAGCCCACAAAAATGCGTGCACTCAAGAAATTGCCACAAACTGTCAGCGTAACAGCCATCAGGCCAAGAGCTAGAACACTGCTAGACCTCTGTGACCCCTGGGGTCCACCCCCACCATACGCCTGGCCCTGTGTGGCCCCCAGTGTCATCCTTCACATTTGTGACTTGGTCGTGCAGCCTGTGCCTCCGTGCTCCGGGCCTCTCGTGCTCGGCAGCGTGCCTGTGACATTCACCCCGGCGGCCAGGGGTTGTGGATGGTCAGTGCTCTTTGCTTTAAAGTATTCCACCAACACTCACTTGTCCATTCTTCTCTTGGTGCCGAGTTGACAGCTTTTGTCTCTTAGGATCAGTGCTGCTGTGACCCCCAGCGCAGGCCTCCTCGAGGGTCCTTGTCCCTGCGTCTGTCGAGTCCCAGGTGTGCCAGCATTCTGAGTGCTCTGTGCCCTCATCCACACAGAGCATTGCTGACGTCATTTAGGGTAGTCTGGTGTAGGGATATTTCAGGGGTTCTTCGTCGTCTTTTGTTTTCAAAATCAACCTGATTGAGGTAGCAGGTGCTGGCTTATGCCACCACACAAGAGCCGACTGCGTGTGTCCCTTCCCGGCCCCGTGCAGAGCGGTGACACGCCGGCTGCTTGAAGTCAGATGCGGTGTATTTAGATCATGAAATTAAAAAACACTACACATCAGGACTTTATTTGGAGAATCTATTGCAATTTACATAAAATAAAATGCACCTCTCTTAAGGGTACATACAGCTTGATGGTTTTTGACAAATGTGTACGCCAAGTTACTTGTCGTGCAGTTGAGATATAGAATGTTTCTAGCTCCCTGCAGGCCCCCCTGTTCTGCTCTCCCGTTAGCCCCTCCCCACTGGGGCCCCAGGTAACCACTGACCTGTTTTGTGTCACCACGGTTGAGACTTTTTTCCTCCTTAAGAGTTCTATATAAATGGTTCATATGGTGTATATTTTATTGTCTTTGGATTCATTAGTTTAGCATGTTTTTAAGGTTCATATGTGTTGTGGTGTGTATCAATAATATGATCTGTTGATGGCTAAGGATTGTTTGGTGTGTGGGTACAACACAGCGGGCTCATCTGCTCTTCTGCTGCTGGACCCTTGGACTCTCTGCCAGTTTGCGACTGGTCCCAATAAACCTGCTAAAAGCACTGCTCAGGGTTTGTTTTCTCAGTCCTCTCGGGTAGATACTTAGAATGTCTGGGTTGTGTGGTTGGTTATGCTTAGTGTTTTCAGAAATGCCAAACTTTTCCAGAGCAGTTGTACCTTTTTTATATTTTGACTAGCAGTGTACGAGTGTTTGTGTAGGATGATGTCATTTTTTCATTAAATGTTAGAACACACCAGTCATCTCAGCCTGAAAGTTTCTGCGTGAGGTTTTAAATCACCAATTAATTTTCTTTAATTGTTATGAGGTTGTTTTGGTTTTCTCTTCTTTGTGAGTCAGTTTTAGGAATTTATGTCTTTTGTGTTTTTTTTTTTCATCTAGTATTCTAATGGTAGAATAAAGTTGATAATACCCTTTTAGTGTCTGTAAGACCTGTCTGTAGTGATGATCCTGCTTTCCTTCTTGATATAATTTGTATTTTCTCCTGTTTCCTGGTCATTGTAGCCAGAGGTTTGTCCATTTCATTGGTATTTTCAGAAACGAGATTGGGTTTCATTGGTTTTGTTCTCAAATGTTTTGGCCCTGAAAAGGTTCTGGTTTGATGCAGAGGTCTTTTGTTGGGAGTCTCCAGGTTGTCAGGACAAGGTGCCTCTTCCCTGCAGCCTGGAGTGTACCATTCTGGCTTTTTGGCTTCTCTTCTTGGGCCAGATTTTTCACTTTTTGTGAGTTCAGGTATCAAGTTTGTTTATCCTTTACCTAGTATTTGTAAAAGGTAGTAGATGAGCTCACCATAGTGAGATTTTTAATAGTGAGATTTTTAGGGAGAACTTCTAGGCTAAGAAAAAGGGAGACGGTGGGCCTCAACCTGGACGCCAGCCCGAAGTTAAGAAAGAGAGGCACAGAGGCAGGAAGGGAAGGAACAACACTGTCCATTATTTGCACATGAACTATTAGAATAAGGAACTTCAGCTTGCTTTGAGCACTGGGCCAGTGAGAGGCAGTTTTGAGAATTGAGAGGCTAAAACCACCAGGTGCCAGGATTATGAAGCTGTAACATTTTGGACTGCGTAGAAGCACCTGGGCCCATACAGATCCCCGACAACGAGCCACCCAGCCTGGAGAGTGCTGCCAGCCCAGCCAGGTCAGTCCCAGGGGAGCAGGGTGGCCACACACCCGAGGGAGATGGGGCATAATCCCTCCCATGCGAGGTGTTGAGCTGCCAGCAGGTAACGAGAGGGCGGAAGCTTCGGCAGAAAAGACGTGACGTAACCACGGCTGCCCTCTCATTTGCTCACATTTCCCTCGACTGATTGGGAGTTGTGTACCTGTAACTGTCCTCCCTAGGTCTTCAGTTAGAAGAAAGTGCACGTATGGTCATATGCTGGCTCCGGACACCCACTCACATACTGGCCTTAAGGGAACCGAGCCCTATGCACTTAGCACAAAAGTGTTCCCACTAGGTCTTGGCCGTGTGAGGTCTCTTGACCCCTGAGACAGGGAGATCTAGGGTCTTGGGACATTTAGGAGGGTTTTCTTGGTTTTTGCTTTGTTTTATTTGTATTTTTTGTTTTATTTTGAAAAATCGAGGTGAAAAATGACATTACCACAAAGTTAACCATTATAAAGGGAACAGCTGACGGCACTGAGTATATACGTCAGTGCTGTGGTATTACGCGCTCTGTCTAGTTCCAAACTGTTTCATCCGCTGGAAAGGAACCCCCGTACTCACGATGCCGTCACTCCTCACACGCTGCCCTTGCTCCAGCTTCTAGTGACCTACAGACTTACCTACTGAGGGTATTTCACGTAAATAGAACAGGTAATAAGTGACCTTTTGTGTCTGGCTTATTTCACGGAGCATCATACTTGTAAAGTCTATTCACGTCATAGCAGGTGTCGCTACTTTATTCCTTGTTCCTACTGAATGCTGTTGCGTTGCACAGAGACCACGTGTCATTTATGTATTTATCTGTTGGCGGACATCGCGGTGGTTTTCACCTTTTAGCTATTGTGAACGTTCATGCACAAGTCTGTCTGACTCCCCGTTTTAAACTCTTTTGGACACATACACCCACGTGCAATTGCTGGGTCATGTGATTGTCGATTCCTGTTTAACTTCCTGAGGTGCTGCCAGACTGTCTCCACATTCTTGCCAATACTTGTCATGTTTTTTTTTTTTTATTTTTTATTGTTTTTTTTTTATTTTTTATTGTTTTTTAAATCACAGCCATTATAGCGGATGTGAAGGAGTGTCTCGTGGTGGTTTGCATGTGCATTTCCCAGTGGCCGAGCATGTCGAGTCTTTTCATGTGCTTTTTGGCCACTCGTGTGCCTTTCTTGGAGAAATGGCTTATCAAGTCCTTTTGAACTGGGGTGTCTTTTGTTGCTTAGCTGTAAGAGTTCTGTATATATCCTGGATACTAGACTCTTATCAGGTCTATGATTTGAAAATAGTTTCTCCCCCTGTGTGGGTTGTCTTTTCACTTTCCTGATAATGTCCTCAGATGCACAAAAGTTTAAAATTTTGATGCTGTCCAATTCATCTGGTTTTCCTTTTGTTGGTGTCCTATCTAAGGATCCACTGCTAAATCCATGGGTTTTTTGCTGGGACTTTTAATAGTTGCAACTCTTTCATCCATTTGGAGTTAATTTTTAAGTATGGTGTGAGGTAAGGGCCCAGCTTCATTGTTGAGTGCTTAGATCCTGCTTTCCTAGCACCATTTGTTGAAAAGACTGCCGTTTCTCTGCTGAGGGGTCTTGGCAGCCCTGTCAAAAACGATTTGACCATACTTGTAAGGGTCCGTTAGCTCTCCGTTCTACTCCTCTGGTCCACGTGTCTGTCATTATGCCAGGACCACACCGTTTTGAGGGCCCCACATTTGGGGCCCTTTTCTGTTCGGTGTGAATATGAGCATTTCTACAAAAAAGGCAGATGGAATTTCGATAGAGGTTTGCTTGTGGCTGTAGACTACTTCGGGTAGTACCGTCGTCTTAACACTGATGCCACCCAGTTTGTGGCTGTGGGTGCCTCTCCACTGATGGAGGTCTTTAGAGTTTTTTCCAGCAGTGTTAAATGGTTTTCAGTGTGTAGGTAGGTCTTTCACCTCCTTGGTTAAGTTTTTGGTATGCATTTTATTTTTGGTTCCAATCGTAAATGAAATGGTTTCCTTAGTTTCTTTCCCAGATTGTGCATTGCTGGTGTATAGAGCACATCCGATTTTGATGTGTTGGTCTTGTACCCTGCGACTTTGCTTAGTTTATTAGCTCCAGTGTTGTGTTTTTTGTTGTTGTTGTTTGTTTTTGTAGGTCATCAGAATTTCCTATCTATGGGATCATGTCATTTGTGAATAGAGGTAGTTACACTTCTTTTATTTTTCTTGCCTAAATGCCCTAGCTGGAGTCCCAGTGCCGTGTTGAGTGGCGGTGATGACAGTGGGTATTCCTGTTTCAGTTCTGATCTTGGGGGGAAAACTTTCAGTCTTTTGTTATTGACTATGATGTTGGCTATGGATTGTGGCTAACTACCTTTTGTTATGTTGAGGAAGTTTTCTGAGCAGCTTTTGTCCCGAAAGGATGTTGGATTTTTCAGATGCTTTTCCTGCATCTGTTGAGAGGACCCGCACTGCTGCCTTCTGTGGACGTGGCTACTGCGGTGATGGATTTTCTGAAGTGGAACCACTCTGGCCCTCCTGGGGTAGAATTCCACTTGGCCATGGCGTAGTGGCCTCTTGTGCTGTTATTTTGCTAGTATTTTCTTGAGGACGTTTGTATTTGTATTTTTAAGGGCCATTGGTGTTTTTGGTTTTGTTATCAAGTAAAACTGGCTTCACAAGAGCAGTTAGGAAGTTCCGTTTTCTAATTTTTTGGTAGAGTTTGAGAAGAATTGGCATAAATTCTCTTTTAAATTCTTGGCAGAATTCAGCAGTGAAGCCATTGGTCCAGTATTTTTATTTATTGGGAGTTTTTTTTTTTTTAATCACTGATGCAATATAGCAATATACTGACGCAGTTTCTCATTATAGATCTTTTACAACTTTGTTTCTTCCTGAGTCACTTTTGGTAGTTGGTGTATTTCTAGGATTTTGTCCGTTTCGCCAATGCGGTCTAATTTTTGACATACTATTGCTCTTAGCACTCTTAGAATTCTTTTTATTTAAGGTCAGTAGTAATGCTCCCACTTTGTTTTTTCTGGTTTTAGTTCTCTGCACCTTTTTTCCCCTCTGTTTGTGAAACTAAAAGTTTGTCGATTTGCTGATCTGTCAGGTCCACTTTAGTCAGTGGCTTTGGAACCAATTCCAGAACCAGAACAGCCCCGCTGAGCATCTGGAGCAGAGCAGGGCCGTCACCCCAGAGACGGCAGAGCGCCTGGCGACCGGTGTGAGTAATGGCGAAAGCAGCTGAGCAGAACGGTGGTGGGGAATTACCGCGCGGTTGCCCAGGCCCGCCCGGCCAGTTTTAGCAATCCTCACCCTTCTTGAATCCATCACTGTGTCCGTCCGAAGAGCCTTCCCCTCCCGCAGAGCCTCCCTGTGCAGACTCGACCCAGCGGCCTGGGCCGCAGAGCACAGGGCCTTCCCAGTGCGGATGCAGGAGGCCTGGAGGGAGAGCGGGCGGCACCAGGAACTCTGTGTCCCTACGGCTCCGTGGTCTGAACGAGGTCGAGAGGCGTAGAGTAAAAACCCTCTCGGCAAACGTGCCTCGTGTGCAGCGTGGGCTGCTGTCCCTGGCCCCTCACGTGGTCGCTGGATTGGGAGGTGAGGGCAGCATATGTAGCATGTTGACCTGCGTCCCGTCTGCCACATGGCTGTTTCTTCCCAGCTGGAAAGAGAGCCCTCCCCTATGAGCCCTGCCCCTCCTGAGTGTCTGGTGACCCCTCAGACCTGGACGGCTGAGGCAGGATGAGCTAACATCCCCACGTGTCCCCGAGCCCCCAGCCCTTAAGTTTCTCTTGAGTTGACCAAGAAACAGAGTCCCAGAGAGGGCAGGGACAGGCCAAGCAGATGGAGAGTTTGGGCCTTTCTCCCTTGTGAGGTGGACAGTTTATCCAGCGGGCCCGTATTGGTGCCACTTGGCACTGGGGGGCCCGGCAAGCCCCCATCAGGACTGGCTTGGGGTTTAGCAAAGGCAGGGTGAGGTGGCCCTCAAGTGGAGCCGGCACCAGTGGGCATGGGGAATGGTGGCCACGGTGCGACCCCAGGCTTGCACTCAGTGAGGCGGGGGCCACGGGAGAATTTCGAGTGGAGGAAGGATGGGGTCTCAGGAGAGTGGATGTGGACCTCAGGACAGGCTCTGAATGTGGAGGGTGCGGGCTGTAGGAGATGGCATACGACATGTCACGTGTTCCCTGCAGCAGCCTCTGGGTGAGCGGGTGCGCCCCTGAGGCCTAAGCATCGCGTCTATCTTAGGGGTGTCCAAGGGAGAGGAAGAAGAGCTGCCGCCGCCGAGGCCAAGGCGTAGGCGGCCCAGGCCCCCTGCCCGATCCGTGCCCCACCCAGCGGCAGAGCTCCCGGGACAGCCCCCTAGGAAGGGCCGCCCAGGCCACGGCGGGCTGGTGGGCAGCTCCGTGCGGCTGCCGCGGGTAGACTCGCTGGCTCCAGGCTCCTCGTCTGAGGCCGTGTCTGTCTTGAGACAGACACAGGGAGCCTGTGTCCCTGCGAGCAGGAACACGGCCTCTCTGTTGGCACCTGGACCGGCTGGCCCCCGCAGGCTGGCTGTGGGGGGGCGCTCCACACAGACCCGCACTTGTGCCCCCCTCAGCCGGGCCTCCTGCCTGAAGCACCTCGTTCCCGCCGGGACCCTCCCTGGGGCGGCCAGGCGCTCCAGACGTGGGGGGGGGGAAGGGGCAGGGGCCTCTCGGGCAGGGCGCCGGGCCACCTGGTCAGCAGGGGCAGCACCGTGGGGCGAGCGTGGCGTCTGCTCCCAGCTAACCTCAGGCGGGAAGGCTGTGGCGTGTGAGCCCGAGTCACATGGCAGAGAGCCCCAGAAGGACGCCTAGTGAGGAATAATTAACGCGGTTCAGCTTGCGCCATTCAGGCCTCGGAACTGCCGCCGTGGGCACTCCCAGGGCCCGGGTCAGGAAGTAGGAGGCGTCACGGTGAGGACCGGGGGCTCGCCCAGGGAGGAACAAAGGGCTTCTGTATGTGCCTCTGGACCTGGGGGAGGCATGCAGGTTCTGAGAAGGGGCGGGCACAAGGGGAGGACAGGAGTCTTGGCTTCTCCCTCTCCCGGGCCCCTCCTGGGTGTGGGGGGACGACCGGGGGGGGGTGCTAAGAGCACAGGCAGGGAGTGGCAGCTTCCTTGTGGCTCTGCCAGACACGTGCTGGAGCTGGCGGCCCCGGGTAAGGGGCCCGTGTGTGGCCCAGCACCCTGGTGCTGGTGGACACGGTGGGGTCACGGCGGTACCAGTGACCAGGCAAGGGACTGGGGGGGGGTTCTCCACGGTGAACTCCATCTATGAGGAAGGGGAGGGGCCGGCCCGAGCTGCCCCAGGACCCCCTTCTCTGTGAGCCTGCTTCCCAGGACGTCCGGGAGCAGGCGGTGGTGCCTGGGCACACGAGACCTCACCGCGGTAGCCAGGCTTTCCTGCTTTATTTTTCGCCGGGCAGGCCCGGGGCCGCCTCTACTCCAGCTCAGGCAGCGGCCAGTCCCGGGACCGGAAGTAGTCCTCCAGGTCACGGAGGCCGAGTGGGGGAAAGTAGGGGCCGATCCTCTTCCGGACCCACCACTTGCCGGCCGCGGCATGCTGGCCCCCCAGGCGGCTGAACTTGTACCTGTAGTGCTCTCCCCGGACCCACCTGCAAGGGAAGACCCCGTGTCGGGTGGCCTGGCCCCCTGCCTGCCGAGCGGCCTGCTCCTCGGAAGGGGAGGCTGCGGGGGGGCCCAGGTTCGTCTGGAAAAGGAAGGCTCAACACTCCATGCCGCACGGGGACCTTGGCACTCAGGCATGTTTTCAGGGGTTTGGGGCACGGCTGGGAGTGTCTGTGTCTGTAGGAGAAGCCTGGGAGAGTGCCGAGGCCATGCGGGGCTGTCCAGGCAGGGGTTCTTACCTGGGGGGTGCCCTGTCCTCGAAAGGATTGAAGGCCAGCAGGGACAGAGCCTCCCTGTCGTTGGCCAGGAGCTTGCCTGCCAGGTGGATGATCCACTCGTTATGCTCGTAGGTCTAGGGGTGAGAAAGGGGTGCGGTGCTGGCTGCGGGCACAGAGCCGGGAAGGGGGAGCCCCCTGGATGGGGCAGAAGGCCAGGCCGTTGTCCCCGGGGCCCTCACACTCCCCCTTTCTCCCTCTGGGTTCTTCTCTGGAGGGGCCGCTCACTCCCTGCTCTTGCCCGAGGGGCAGGTGTCTGTGGACCGCTCGTCTCGGGGCCAAGCTCCCACCATACTGTCCTGTCCTTGGAGCGGGCCCTGGCCTGTCACTGTTGTCCCCTGCCAGCCCTGGGTCTCATGTGAGTGACGGTCTTCTTGAGGCTGTCCTCCCAGGGAGATGGGACTGTGACGGCCCCACCAGGTCAGCGGGAGGATGGGGGCCCCTAGGCCTGCTCTGGCGCACACGCAGGCCACGTGCAGGTTGGCCAAGCCTGTCTTGTTCTCTCCGGTGGGAGGGCTTGGAGGAGCTGGCGGTGACACCCTGGTCCCCTGCACCCACAGAGCCTCATGCGAGGGAGTCCGGGCAGTGTGGAGACCCTCACCTGTGGGGCCCCACTGCTGTCCAGAGACACCAGGAGAGAGCGGGGGTGGGGGTGGGGGGATTCGGTCACATGAGGGAGGGCTCACCCCCAAGGGCGCTGCGGCCTTGGGAACAGGAGAGGCCCTTACCTGGAAGGCCGCGAACCACATGAGCCAGTCCAGGCGATGGTGGTAGGGGGAGATGAGGCACGGTCGCCGCCCCGGGTCACCGGGCTTGCACTTGAACTCATAGTCCTCCCACACGGCGTCCGGTGCACTGGCATTGGGGCTGGCCGTGCCCTGCAGGATGACCTCGGCGCGCTCCTTGGTGATGCTGTGAGGAGACCGAGGCAGGGGGCTTCGGACGCATGACGGGGGTGGCTGCCGCGCCTCTGCACCCTGGCTTCTCTCCCGAGCAGACCCGGTGAGGCCGGGACACCCACCTCCCCATGACCCTGCCCTCGACCAAGGTCATCGCCCTGCAGGGTTGGGGTGCGTCTCCCTGAGGGACCTTGGGTTGCGCGTGTGCACACAGCGGGCGGGGCAGTGAGAGCCCTCGCCCGTACCTCCCGAAGGCGCCGTACGTGTTGACGATCCTCAGGGAGTTGAAGGAGGTGTTCATGACCTGCGTGGGACTCAGCAGGTTGAGGACCACGGGGACACTGAGCCAGGCCACCAGGATGCCTAGTGCCACGTGCACCGCCCATCGCACCACGCAGCCTGGTGGGGGCAGAGAGGGAGACAGTGGGGTGAGCTCCACTCTAGGCCTGGCCCCCCACCAGGGAGGAGCCCCTGAGGGCTCACAGGAGCCGAGGGAGGGGCCTGCCCGCAGCCCGACCCCCCCCCCCCCCCGCCGGGACACTCTCTGCGGCTGCTGTGGATTCTGATGGGCCGGTTGTTCCCGTCCTGGGGATGAAGGGCCTCCGTTCGCGGCGGGGCATGTCCACCCACCGTATCTCATGGTGGGCCTGGCCCCTCGGGCGGCCTCCTCCTGCATCTTCAGGACTTGGTCCTTGAGGCCACCAGGCCCGGAGGGAAACAAGAACCCCAAAATGGCGTCATCGAAGCAGGCGATGCTGGGCACCATGGTCAGCCAATTCAGGAAGCTCAGGTTCCCGCTGATGACGAGGACCACCTGGGGGGGGAGGGGAGCACCTGAGCCCGGGCCAGTGGTGCTCACCGAGGCCCTCGCCCGTGGCAGCAGCTTGACACGCCGTCTGGGCATGCCCGAGGCCCGGACCCCTCTCTCTCAACAGGGTGTCCACGCCCCAGCTGATCTCGGAGGCAGGTTCTCCCCAGGGCTTTGAGTGGAACCCGGCCTTCGGACACCACGATTCCGGCCTCCAGGGCTGTCCACTTCCTACCCACGGAACCGGGAGCTGGTCTCTTTGTGCTGTTTGACGCCATGGCTTGCGTTTGGGGCCGTTGCTGTGGTGACTGTCAACTAGTACAGGCCTGGGACCTGTGCCCAAGTCATGCTGGAGGGGACGAGGCTCTGGCTGCTTACCCAGAAGTTAGGGGTGGGGGGCACCTGTGCGACCATCCTGTCCTCCAAGGCCATTGGTCCCTGAGGCATGTCCGGAGTGACCATGTAAGAGGCAGACCGGGGCCTGGACATCTGCTGGGCTAGGCGTGGCTGGCCTCCCGACCTCCTGCAGGCTCTCAGCCCTGAGACGGGCTGTCCCTTCTGAGCGGCCCTGGCTGGTTCTGCTGCAGGGTCTGGGGTGACCCAGGGTCCAGGGAGTCCGGACGTGCCTGGGGAGAAACCGTGACCAGAGAGGCCTGCCCTGCGTCCCGGCTTGCCGGGTTCGCCCATGGACTTAGCACTAACTGGACCATGCGGTTTTCCCACGGGGCTCATCCCTACCAGCGGCATAGCATCTTGGCCGTAAGAAGTAAGGTCACAGCGTCTCTGAGGGGAAGGAGCGCCAACAGCCTGGGGTTTTCCCGCACACCCAGCCTGTTTCACGGCACGATGCTGGCTGTCACGGCTGCATCCCAGCCAGAAAGGAGGAAAGTTCCTTCTGGCAACTGCACATTTTGTAAGTCGTTTTAGTGACTTGAAAATAATCAGGCCCGATCGCAACCGTGTCAGTGGGCCCTGGAGGGGGGCTGGGGGAGGCCGCTGGTCCGTGCCCCGTCCAGGGACATGGAGCCCCGAATCCCGCCTCAGAGACCTGCAGCGCCCTGGGCAGCACGGCTCAGCCAGATGCACCCTATGAGGCCAGTCCTCCAAAGAGGTGCCGATGTCTCTGGCTGCTGCTCCCTGGGGACACAGGGGTGCCCTCAGAGTAGCTCGGACTCAGGAACCCGGCAGGAACAGGCAGCGAGGAAGTGGCAGCAGCAGCCGTGAGCTCCTGGCAAGTGTGCTTTCTTACTTTCTAAAGTCGGTTCTATTGACGCCGAGGATAAAACGCACTAACGTTAAGCATGTAGTTCAGTGGCTTTTGATAAATGCTGACTCTTGTGTAAATCACCATATAATCCAGAAGGTTCCACCCCAGATAGTCCCCTGGTGTCTGTGTTGTCTGCCCTCCCCGGCCTACGACCTGTGAGCTGACCTTTGCCTTCTGTCACTCTGCCTGTCCCCGAACATGGCGGGCAGGAAACCTTGGCGCCCCGAGGCCCCCGGCCACTGTGTGTGCGGTGGGTCTCCGGCACGTGGGACCGAGGGAGGCCCACGGGGTCTCGGTGCGCCCGGCTGGAGCGGAGCCTGGGGGTCTGCGTGGGGCCCGTTAGCTGTGCGTGCGTCCCCGTCGTGTTCTACCCGCAAACTGCTTCTGCCGGGGTGACGGGCTCAGGCTGACGTTTTCCCCAAGGTACAAGTTACTAGTTTCTTAGAAGCTTCACAGCCAGGAGCCTCTCAGGAGACGCTTTACTCAGGGCCACACGGATGTGAACATGACGTGTGTTCAGTTGCGAATTAGCTCGTTGCCTGCGGTGGGAGGATGAAGCTTCTCTGCACCCAGACCCCCTGCTGGGACGGCGCCTGGCACCCAGGACCTGCCCCGGGATGGTGGGCGGGGTGCGGGCAAGTCGGGCCAGGAATTGGCGACGAGCTGCCTGCCGCACGTGGCCCCAAGGAGACACAGATGGAACTGCTGCAGGAGGGACTTTGAGAAAAAGATGAAACAAGAATGCCGCCAGACCGCCCGGAGGTGAGGGGAAAATTCAGAGACCGCATCTGCGCACGTGCTCAGAGGGATGTATTTCCACAGCGACCACGACCCGAACAAGCCAAACGGCTGTCACCAAGCAGAGCGGGCCGTCTCCCGGCGCACCGACCTCCCGCGGGAGGGCCCAGTGTGGGCGTCGGGGTTCGGCTCCTCCCTGGCCCAGCTAGGATGCCGGGGCCCACCTGGTGTGGCCGGGCGGGGCGCTAAACACGTGGGGTCCCTCACATGTGCCCCTCAGAGCCCGCAGCCGCCTTCCCTGACTGCCGGCTGCCAGCACCCACCTCTGCCCGCAGACACTGCGCCGACCCTCGTGGTGCCCGGGGACACGGCCGACCCCTCCATGTCCAACCCGCACAGGTAGCAGGACGCACAGTCGCCCCTCCGGCCCCTCACAGCTACCTCTGAGACCTGGGAGGAACCCAGTCCAAAGCCGGTCATCTGCAAGGAGCTTCACTGGCAGAGAACGTTTGCCGCTCCCGCGGGTCAAGGAGAATAAAAACCCCGGGCAAAAGGCAGCGGCGCTCTGCTGAGACCCGGGTGGCGCTGCAGAAGACAGCTTGACAAACCCTTGAGGGAAGGGAGAAGACCGCAGCATTGGGTGATTCCTGCTGAACTTTCCAGAAACCCCCCAAAGGGAAGGAGACCCGTGTGTCGGAGTGCAAGGGGGCCAGGACACCCCAGAGGAGTGAGGTGCTGGCGGGCTCTCGTGTCCCTGGATGATTAGCTCATGGAAGCACGCAGATGAAGGGTGTAAAACACGAGGCGGGAGAGGTGCTCTGTGGAGTGGCGGCTGGAGCCAGAGGGGCGTGGGCGTGCCCGCTTCCTGCTTCGGAACAGAGGCTGGGGGAGCAGGGGGGTCGCACGGTTTCTCGACAGCAGCTGGCACATGGGAGAAGGACTACCAGGACGCCCATGGGGTCCGGCTCCACGGCGGAGAACGGAGTGGAACCACGGGGCGCAGCGTCTACCCTGAGTTCCACCCGTCGACGCCCAGCCCAGCCCGAGGACGGGGACGGGAGAGCCCCAGAGACGCCGTCCTGCCTGCCTCCCTGGAACGATCCGATCACACGCCCTTCCTCCTGCTTCCACCGAGTCGAGCCCGACAGGGACGAACTCACGCAGAGGAATGGGAGCTGGTATCGCGCCGCCCCCGGTGCCGCCTCATCCCGGAAAGGCGGGGCCCAAGGCCCCAGCCTCCTGCCTTGTCATAGCTCAGCAGCCCCAGTGGCGTCTGGGCGATGGGCTTCTCCAGGCTAAAGGGGCTGGGGGCCGACCTAGCCCCGCAGCAGGACAGCGGACAGAGCAGGTGAAGTGGCCGGCTGCGGGGCTCCACCCCGGGGGGCTGCACACTCCCCCTCGGGCCTCGGCGTAGGGAGGGAACCCCAAGAGTGCAACCTTGAAGCTAGGGAAGTCGAAGTGGGGGGCGCTCGCCACACAGGTGCTGCAGGGAGGGCCTGGGTGCCCTTGGGCCTGCCGCCGCAGCGTCACGGGCACGTGGACGCTCACACAGGGCAGAGAAGCCAGGCACCGGGCAGAGACCCCGGCAAGGCGCAGGCTACGCGGGCTAAACCGGCCTTGCGGCACAGGGTGTGTCCGACCCGCCCGGGAAGCAGAAACGGACTTAGGAACAGGGTAGCTGCTCTGCAGGAGAGAACTCGGCACTGAGAGGACGCGGCCATCAGCCCCTCACTAGCACGGCCCGTGGTGACCGGCGTCCCGGCACCTCCGCAGACGTGCTGCCACGGCCGGGACGGAACG
Organism: Paguma larvata; assembly: GCA_030068075.1. NCBI lineage: Eukaryota > Metazoa > Chordata > Mammalia > Carnivora > Viverridae > Paguma > Paguma larvata. Next base: position 111,366,667 of record CM057825.1, read on the forward strand.
GCAGCAGAGTCACATACCTGAGAAAATCAGAAATAGGAGGTGGAAACGTTGAAACCACTACTATGAGTAAACTAAGGGATTTACGAGAAAACATTGGCATAATTAAGAGAAATGTGAAAACTATGTAAAAAAACCAAATGCACTTTGGGAGTTTAAAAGGTCATATAAGAAATGGAGAATCTACTGCAAAGACTTTGGACAAATGGACACAATAAAAGTCCGCAAAACCGCAGGAACAGCAGTGGCCGCTTTTGAACTGAGGCCCTGACCACAGCTGAACAAAGTGCAGCCCCCAGGGGCACGGGTCTGTCACACACGTGCGCACAGTCCCAGGGAGGGAGGGTGGCAGTAAGGATATCAGGCAAACACCCTAACGTGATGGAAACACTAAGCACACAGGTAGAAGGAGCCCAAGGAGACACGCAGGCGCCGAAGCCTCACTAGCAGGTGGAGGGGCAGCGTCACGACTCGAGCAGGAGCCAGGGTCACAACGGTGCGAGTCCGCCGTGGAGACCCCTGGGCAGCATCTGTCAGGCTCAAACACCGTTGTGGCAAAACGGTCCTTGAAGGTGGCGGCGGAAGTACGGAGGCGGCCGCAGCCTGTCGGAGCACGCGGGTGCCTTCCAGGACAGCTCCGGGGGGCCCTTGTCTGTGCCCGGGGGCGCGAGTCCACAATGGCCGTACGTGCACGAATGTTCAGTATGTTTTAAATTTCCTTAAAGGACAATTGTTCGGATAACAAACGGCCCTGGACTGTGGCGTGGCTGCTGGAAAGGAGAGCTGCTAGGCCACAGCAGCGACAGACGGCTCCCGCTGACCGCGGCTGCAGCGCCCGGGGCGGGGGCCGGGACAGGGCCTGCTCTTCACCCTCCTTTGCCAGGTCACCGGTGTTTTCCACCCGAAGTGCCATCAGGAGGCTTTGCTGGCCACTGCAGCACAGGAGGCCACTCCCTGCAGGGCACCCTAACCTGAGCCTTCCCGGAGGGGCCATTACCGGGGCCCACAACCCCATCCACCCAGAGTGAACTGGGGCTTGGTGGCCACGCCTAGGCAGATGCCCCCAGGGGAGGGGCCCCAGCTGCTCAGCACAGTCCTGGCCCGACTCCTGTGGGGACCCTGGCTCCTGCTGCAGAGTCCATGAAGAGGGGGATGTCTCCACCCAGGTGTCCCCTTGCATGTGGTCACCAGACAGAGGCCCTGAGGCCTTGCCTGATGCTGTGGGAGCCACAGGCCACCTCGTGAGGCTCGCTGGTGTCCCTGTTTGGCACTGTTATCTTGGCGGCTGGTGGTTCTGACTCTGGATCTGGGGACACAAGTCCTGCGGCCTCAGGATGTCCTGTCAGCCCAGATCCAGTCCTCTGCCCGGTGACCTGCGGCTCCAGCCACACGTGAGAACTGGGGCAGCACAGGGCCGGCCCTGGGGACGGCCACTTCTGACTAGCTTGCAGGAAACCCAAGCTCTTCCACCTTGGGCCAGCCAGCCTGCTCCTGGCGCCACCTCCTGGCCATTGTCTTGGGCTCCCCCCACCACTTTGGAGTCAGGACGGGGTGTTGGAGGTTCTGCCCTGATGCTTCCCCATGGGGCCTCCACCCCTGCAGGCCCTGGGGAGGAGGAAAGGTCCTGCACGTGGCAGTTAGAGACCCCTGATGCCTGGTCCACGAGTCCGTTATCCAGAATGTTCCAGCGCAACAGGCTTCTTGAGGTCTGACAGTTTTATCTGGGGCTAAGAGCTTGGGAGCATGTGTTGAAAGGCTGGCAACAGGTCCTGAGTGACTAAAGGCCCGGCCCTCCCTCGGTGCCTTTCCTGGGGGGTCTGAATAGGGCCCTGGCACAACCCTGTTTCTCACCTATTCCGCCGCCCCCATTCTGCCACACGCACACCCGCCCCCGGCCTCGGTCACCCTCCTGTGAGCCCATGTGGGGTGTCCTGATCCCGAGAGCTACGGTTCCACGGAGCACGTTAGTGACGAAGCCTGCTTCTCATAAAGCAGCAGGAGCCCTGGGGTTGCAGAAATGCGCGCTCCCAGCTCATTTCCCTTGTCCCTCCTCCCCATCCATCTGGGTGGTTTCTTTTAATAAGAGAAAGGGAATTTGGCATCGGGTGCGTGGCCCCCCGTGTGCTGAGGGGCCATCACTGCTGCAGCTTCTCCTGAGGGACGGTGAGCAGATCACATAGCCCCTCTGTGTTTACGGTGGTGGAACCTAAAACATGCCGGGAGGGCACCTTACGGGCTCCGGGAGACCAGATCTGGGGACGGCGGCTCTACGTGCCAGAGGGAAGCCTTGGAGGCCAGTCAGGCAGATGAGCTGTGAGCGTGGAACCCGGGACTCAGCAGATGCCACGCAGATGATTCGAGCGATGCAGCAGACCCCAAGAGGAAAGGGATGGGCTCACTGGAACTCCCGTGCTGGGCTCTCGGCTCCCAGTCTCACAGAGGACACATGTGCTTGTAGGCGACTTTCTGTGGCCAGGGGCCTCAGCCACTTAACCTGGGACCCCAACTCTGGGCCTGTGGCTCAGGGCCCAGGGGAGGCAGCTCTCTGCCCGCATCCCTGGTGTTGGCACCTAGTGTGACATGTTCCCGATTCTGCCCAAAGTCCTAGAGTGGAAGGAGCAGGACACGGTGGGAGGCAGAGAAGACTCTGGTCTGGGTCGTACGACCAGTCTCTGCACCGACCAGGACTTGCCTGGCAAACCCCTGCTCCCATGCTAGGAGGGGTGACCCCTGCCGGGGTCTCTCCCTTAGGCTTGAGGTAGCAGAATGGAGGGGGGGAGTTTTTGGGACCGGGCAGTTCAGCTCTCTTGTGGCTTCTCACGTGCACTTCTCCAAGCACGCAGGAGCCTGGTGGCCTTGCAGAACCCTCTGGAACAGCTGTGTAAACTGAGCGTAGGAGGAGGTGAGCATGCTCACATCCTCAACCCTTCCCCGAAGGAATGAACGGAAACAGAACCAGAGACGCCCCTCAGTGTCTCGGGTGCAGAAACAGGAGCGTGGCCCTCATCGGGACAACGCGTGAACCCATGGGTGTGCCCGTGCGGCACCGCTCCCCGGGTGGCCGGCACACAAGCTCCTGCCATGAGACTCCGCTGTGGCCCCATGTCTGACACGCCACACTGCCGCGGTGGGGGGTGGGGGCTGGACAAGGTGAAACTGGACTAGCTGGCTGTTTGTCCTCCCTGCTCCGGAGAGCTGGGGTCTGGCCCCGGGGGGCGGGGGGGGCATCAGTCCAGGCCTCAGAGAAGAGCCACCGTGTGAGGGTTCTGCTGCCTTGCCTCGTGCATGGCATGGCGCTAGAGGGGATGACACTGGGGAGCTGCCTGGACTAGGGGTTCCCGGGACCTTCAGGGAAGCAAGCACATGGGCTGGTCTTCTAGAATAATGACCAGAACTGCAGGTCGGGAAGGTCCAACTCTAGCCCTCCCTGCCTTGTGTTCCTGCACCACCACTGTCCGCCTTTACCCATCCAGGCAGCAGATCCCAGAACGGGGTCAAGAGCAGCCACGTGGCCTGGGAGCCCTGAGACCATCCCCTTGCCGTGGAGACGCTGGTGTCCTAGGCCAGGATACAGACTTGCTGCCCAGCTGGGTCCAGTAAGCTGGTGCTTGTCCTGAGGCAGGACTCACGCCAAGTATGCTGTGAACAGACAAGGGCACTTTGAGGGCTTTGGTTCTGCGGGCAAGGAAAGATCTCTCAAATCCCACTTTCAAGGAACCGGACCCTTTCCATCTGTTCTCATGGCACAAACTGCCTTTCCCTACTCTTTCAAGTAACAGAACAGTATGTTTTCCGTTGCCGCTTGTCAAAGCCAGGCCTTGGGTTTTTGGAGAAAGCAGGAGGTGGAAACCCAGGCCCAGGCAGGTTTACAGCCTGGAAGAGCAGCCGAGGCCGTGGCTAATTCAGGCCCCACAATGCCAAGCGGTTCTCGGGCACCATGGTGACCTGGAATCGAGAAGGGGAAGTTCTCCTATGGGAGGGGACAGGGGAACCCACTGGCCAGGTGTCCTTGGACAGTGGAGAAGGGTCCAGCGTGAGGTGGCACCCATACTGGTGGACGCTCTCAGGGACGCTCCGGCCTCTGCCCGAGGCCAGCTCCTGCGGACTTGGGGCTGTGGGAACACGGGGCTCAGGTGTGAGTGGGGCAGGCCTGCGCAGCACCCCTGCCGGCCTGGGGGTGTTCCTCCTGAGAGGGCGCGGGAGCAGGAGTCATGGGCCCAGCCAGGCTCCCCCCTCGAGCCACGTCTGGCTGCTTTGTGAATAAATTGGTGCCTCCAGACAATGGAATGTCACGCAGCAACGAAAAGGAGTGAGTTCTTAAGTCATGAAAATGAGGCGGCCAGCCCGGAGAGCGAACCTCCCAGACGACTCCAACCACGTGAGCTTCTGGGGAAACGGGGCTGTGGGGACAGCAGCTGATGGGCGGCTGCCTGGGGCCTAGGGGGGAGAGGGGTGAGTCTGGGGGCAAAGAGGGCTTTCAGGGCAGTGGGGGGACTAGGTGGCATTAGGATGGCTGCGGGTCCTCGTCTGTCTATCTGGCCGAGCCCAGAGGAAGCACGACCCTGAGCAATCCTGACGTAAACCCTGGGCTTCAGCCAAGGACAAAACTTCGATGTTGGCTCACTAGTTGTGACCACGGTGTCACACGAATGCAACAAGTTCACGGACAAGGGGACCCTCTGCACTGCTTTTCTGTAAATCCAAAACCGTTCTAATTAACAGAACCGCTGAAGCCCCGCAGGGGCCACAGCAGAGCCTGGGTGACCTCAAGACAAGGGGGAAATTCAGACTTCCGGTTCGTGAACAGAGCACGCGTTCACACGCAAGAAGCCACGTGCGTAACTCAGAAGAGAATAATGGAACAAGAAGAGCATAGAAGGAACAAAAGGAAACCCAAAGATACGAAAATAAGTCCAGAAAACCAGTTGAGAAATGTACGCTTGGGATTTGCGAGCTCGAAAAGAAACCTCTGCTGTGACAAATGGCCCAGTTCCCAGGAAAACGTTTGCTGCTAAATCTGCCTTCGAGGGAAATGGGAACCCGGCCTGTCTGACAGCCCCCGAGGTGCCGCCTCTGCCCTGTGGCCACCTGCCCTCGCCGTGCCACCCGGTGGGGGGGGGAGGGGCGGGGAGAACCGTAAGCGGAGCCTGGCCGGGCCGCCACCGGCGATGGACCTCATTCACTGACAGCCACGCAAGATGCACACTGACACCGGCAAGTTCCTCCCAGGAACGCGAAGTACACGTGTAGCCAAGCCGGGTTCACGGAGGACGTGAGACGGGCTCAGCGTCGGCAGTGTTCCCTCGACTCCCCGCGCCACGGCTTACGGGAGGAGAGGGCGCTCGCCCGGCTGCTGCAGAAAAAACCATTTGCTAAAATTCAGCATCCGCTCATGACCCAAAAAACCCAGAACGAAACTAGCTGGAGCACATCCTGCCCCAAGCGGTGAGCGAGCAGACGGACGCGCGGTCAGGACTGATGAGCGCGGGGGCCGTGAGACACGTGGCCGACAGATGCGTGAAAGTCAACACCGTTTCTGCACCCCAGCGGCAGAGAGGAAGTTGGTTAAGAAGACTTCGCTTACAGCATCAATGCAGGTGGGGTGGCCGCCAGGAAAACACCCCGGTGCGTACGAAGCACTCTGCCGGACGCCCCCCACCCGCTGCGGGTGCCGGAAGGCAGGGCTGTGAAGGTGGCGGCTCCCCACGTTGGATCCCATGTCCGCCCCCCGCCTCAGGTTCTCACCCACCAGAACGGCTAACGGAAAGACTGACCGCAGCACAGTCAGCAAGGAGGCGGGACGAGCGGGGCTCACGGGCTGGAGAGAGAGGAGAGGGCTCGTCCTATATGAAGTCACGCCCGCCTGGGACATGGACTCCCGTTTGTTTGTGACAGTGAAAACCTGGAAACGCCCCGAAGGGATAAACCAGCCGCAGGATGTTTGTACCACGAGACACACTCAGTAACCACGGGAGCGCGGCCCGCAGCACACGGCCACCACGGCAGGCCCCAGGATCTGGAGCAGGACGGCCAGCCCGGCGCCCGTCTGTCTGGACAGGTGTTCGCCGGGGCGCTCGCACGGCACAGCACGCGCACATCGCTGGGCCTGTGTTCTCGGCGCCTCCGGGAGGACAGGAAGTACAACAGGAATTTGAGGTCCCCACGGCGTTTTTCCTGGGTGTTGACAGGTAAATGCCCGCGTGTGGGGAAAGGAGAGGCCCCGGACGGTCAAGGCCCCAGAGGAGGCGGGCGGTGGCACCCCTGTCTGCTGCGGAGCGCCCTGCAGCCGAGGGGTGAGAACAGCTGTCCACGTGGAAGTAGAACACCACCAGCCTCTTCCTCCGAGACCCGACGCGCAGTGGCTGGACAGCTCGCACGTGAAAGGAGCCCCTCAGAACCCAGCGCGGAGGGCTTCCCAGTCACAGAACCTGTGACTTCGGGGACAGAGTTAACGGGGTGACCGTCGGCCGCGGGCTCACCTGGAACAGGATCTGTAAGGCCCCGTGGAGGATGCACAGCCGCCGGCCCAGGAAGACGAAGAAGGGCACCACGAGCTCCAGGAAGTGGTTGCTGAGCGTCTCAAAGCGGTGGGCCCACCACGGGGACTGGTGCAGGAAGTAGGCCGCGGGGTTGGGCACTGGCTGTGTCTGGGGAACAGAGAGGTGCCCATCAGCCAGGCCGGGGGCTGTTCCCACAGGGGACCCCTGCCCGTGCAGCGCCTGCCAGCCGGCCCAGGAGCACAAGGAGGCTTTCGGGGGAAGGAGCTGTCTGGGAGCATCCCGGATGGCCGGTCCCACGGCCCTTCCTCCAGCAGCCCCAGTGCTGGGCGTGGGGGCTGGGGGGGGAGCAGAGAGAAACGACAGAACCGAGGACCTCCGCCTTCTCAGGTGCGCGTCACCATCCCCTGCCTGGGCTCATGTGACCGCTGACACTGACCTCTCCGGGCACCCTGAAGGTCAGGTCTGTCCTGGGCAAAGGGATGGGGCACCTGGGCAGCCCGCGTTCCTGGCCAGCGCTCACACGCAGGAGACTTCTGCTCAGAGGCTGCTGGAGGCTGGGGGTTCCGGCCCTGTGTGTGTTCCTGGGAACGGCCTCCGCACACGTGTGAGGGGGGCGGGTGTGCACGTCCCAGGGGGCCTGCGTGTTGACTCAGCCGTGGTGCTAGCCGCCGTAGGGCCCAGCTCCCAGGCCCTGCGCCTCTGACCTAGGCCCGGTCTTCCCCCAGACCGCTGGCAGGAGGGGAGGCTGGGAGCAGGCCACGCGGAGGGCTGTGTGTGCGCCTCACAGCCCCGCACCGGCTCCACAGGGTCGAACACCAGCTGGAGCCCTCGGACCCCAGGAAGGGTGTGCTGCCCAGCGGGTGTGGGGGAGCCTGCGCGAGCCGCCCGGGTCCTTCCCTCGCCACGCGGGGTGTGCACAGGTCGTGCACCAATATCCTGTCTCCTGGGGATTCTCGCTCCCGCACACCTCACGCACGCCGTCATCCACACGTCACACGAGGACGTCACCATCGGAGAGGGAGGCTGGGGCCAAAGGGACAGATGGACAAGAGCAGTTGGGCTGGTAGGGCTCCAGCTTTGAAACTCCAAGATGCTCCTGATGCTAAGTGACCTACTCATCCCGGGGGGTGAGGCTGTAGAAGGAGGTGCCCGGCTGTGGCTGCCGCCGGGGCCCCGTGCCCACCTGCTCCCCGGCCCTGGGGGGCCCTGGCATCGCATCCATGTGGCATGGACACCAAGCGCCTGTCCTGTGGTCTGTCATGAGTGGGCAGGGGTGGGGACTGCTGGTCCAAGGACACCGGCCACATGCTGCCTTGGATCAGACAAGAGGCCACGGGAGGGAGTCGAGTGCACGGCTCGGCTGCCCGGCCCCCTGGCTTGGGGCTGGAGGCAGCTCCGGACAGGACTGACGGGGAAGGGCCACTGTCCCTTCCGGGAACACTTGCTGACTTTTCATTGGACACCATTTCTGACTCAGAGAAGAGTCGAGAGGCCCGGAAGGAGAATCCCTCGACGCCCCACTTCCCCACACCCACGTGCCCCTCAGTACCTGAGCTCGAAGGGTGAGCTCTCTCTGTCCCAACTGGGGACCGGCCGACTCAGCTTCCGCCCATTGCCCGACAGGATGTGTTTAACAAAAGGCAACCCGGCCCCGACGACTCTCCAGACCCTCGTGGGAATTTTAGGACAGACAAGCTTGTCCGCAGGGTGTCCCTCATGGTGGATGTGGGGCACACGCTTTGGGCAGGAGGCCCAAAGACGAGGGCCTGTCCCGGGGACCTGGGTGACTGTGTGCCTCAGCATGGCAGTTTCCGCCGGGACGTCTTGGTTGAGGGGTGTCGGCCGGGCCCTGCCCAGCAGTTCGAGGCTGTGGAGTTACCCACCGCCTCCTGCATGCCAGCATCCTTTGCCGGTTCTCGCCAGAATCAGTGCTTCCGTCGGCCTCTGAGTGGTGACTTCTGGGTCCCCGGTTCCTTCTGCATCTGCCAGTTGGTGTTCTGCGAGGGAGACGTCCCTCCAGCCCGTTTATCTGTGCCGCGAAGGCCCTCTGCTCAGGGTTCTTTGGCGTCACTTATTTTGATGTGTCCATACTGTTTTCAGAGACGTTTCTTACTTTCCAGGGTCATCGGAGCCCCCTGCCACCGCTGTCTTTGGTTCAAGTATGTTCCCTCTGACGGGAGCCCAGCCTGGACACACATGTCCCAGTAGACGTGTTTCTACTTGACCTTCAGAGAGGCCTCTCCTTCAGAAGTCACCGCACCACCGGCTCACATCTGCTTCTCCGGAGGTGTGGGGCCCTCCGTCCTGTGGGGGCCCCGCAGGAACTGTCCGCCTTCTGGGAGCCTCTGCTTCTGGGGAGATGGGGGAGGGAGGCCAAACTCCTCACGGAGTCATGTTCCAGGGAGAGGCGCCGAGTGACCCGTCTGTTCCTTCGTGCAGTGTGCAGACAGGGGCGAGTCTGAGGTGCGGGCGGTGGTCGCTGAAGTGTTTTCCAGCAGAAAGAAACAGTGTGAGTCATGGGGGGCAGCGTGAGGCCGGGCGGCCCCCCTCCATCCGCCCAGGTTTCTCACTGCCTCCGCGAGGCAGGCTCATGGTGTTCCCGGCAGGGGGCGCCTGGGATGCCCCCCCCCCCCCACTGCCCCCACCGCCCAGTTTGGGGCTCGACATTCCCTGGCATTTTTCAGTTCCCGAACTTGGTACGTATCCGCGGCTGGGGCAGATTTCTGGGAGCTGTGGCCCCGGGACGAGGGAGTGTTTCCCGAGGGTTCTGTGACCGCCTTCCCCAGCAGAGCTCAGGCAAGACCCATTCTCTCGGGAGGACCAAGCATGGAGGGCCTCCCCAGCTGGCAGCGCTCCTGACACTGCCTCTAGGTCGTGTCTGCGGCAGCGGGAGTCTGGACAGAGCAGTGGCAGTAGCCACCTTCTGGGGCTAAGGGACCACGTTGGGGTTTTGAGAAGAATAGGACCCGAATTTATAATAAACGTGGGACAGCTGCGGCAGATTCCTGTTCCTTCGAGTTCTGGGACCTTCCTTAGCTTGCACGTGTGAGGCAGAGACCCATGCTCAGTGGAAGCATCCGCCGCTTGACATGGCAGGGGTCAGTGGGACAGCAGGGGGATGGGGCCCCAAGTCTGCAGGTGTGAGCCCCGCAGTGGGCCCCGTGCCCTCTTCCCGGCTTCCCTGCCACGCCGAAATGAGTACATGTACTGTGACAGGCGTCTGTCCCCTCCTGCAACAAGTCCTTGAAAGGATGGCTCTGTTTCCCGAGGCCCTACACGGCCGCCCCGTGGAGCACTGGCGCTCCTCCCGTGGGTTCGCTCCCGGCTGGGGGCGGCTGTGTCTGGGCCTCAGGGCTGGGAGGGTCCCGAGGTCTCTCTCCTCCTGCAAGGCGGAGACGGAGTTTTATTTTGTTTGCACTGATGCTGGAAAAAGCCCACTAGGTCATAAAGTCTGGCTGTAAACCCTGGAAACGGCTGGAACATCACACCTCATAAAGCAGGGGCAGGAGTCCCGCTGCGCTCGCCACCGCGGCCGCAGCGCATTAGAGAATCGTGGCCGAGTATCCGGAGCTTGGCCCAGGTCGGACGCCAGGGGGCTGGCCAGCCTGGGACCCACGGAACATTTTACAGCTGGGTCCCCCACAAAGGTACTTACATTTTTTTTTTCAATGTTTATTTTTGAGAGAGAGACAGAGCACAAGCAGAGGAGGGGCAGAGAGAGAGGGAGACACAGAATCCGAAGCAGGCCCCAGGCTCCGAGCTGTCAGCACAGAGCCCAACGCGGGGCACGAACTCACAGACCGCGAGATCAGGACCCGAGCTGGAGTCGGACGTTTAACCAACTGAGCCACCGAGGCGCCCCTAAGCAGACACTGTTAAAAAGGAAAAGCACGAGGAAAACAGCTTCAGGATTGGGGGAAGCGACATTGCTTCCTGTGGGTTCCAACGCCCTCTTTCCCGGGCCCTCAGTGAGAAGTGTGAGGACAACAGAAATGGCTTTTTCAGGCATTTTCCTGTTTTAGGGACTCTAAATCCTGTGTTTGAGGTTTTAGCGAGAAAAGGAACCTGAGTAATTCTCGTCTGAAGAACAGGTTTTGGAAAACCCTCAAGCTGCACACATTCCAGTCCAACAGAAGGCTCTGGGTCGCACCCGCACCGCCCACCCCGGATGCGCAGCTCGCAGAGCCCTGGAGTCCGAGCTCCCGTCTGTTTTGGGGGTGTAGGTGTTTCCCCTGGGGACATGGAGGCGCCTGGCGGCAGGGAGGGGACGTCGTGCACGCCTGTCAGGAGAGAGTCTCGGGGTGAGACCCGGAGATGAACTCTGCTCTCACACACAGCCGGCGGCCGGCCTCCCGCGGGCCCCAGTGCCGGGCTGGAGGCTCCATCCCTGGGGAGGCCGAGGCGGACCCGGGTGCCACGTGCCTGCTCACCTCGGGAGCTTGGCCGCCCTAAGGCCGCCTTCCCGTCCTGTCCCGCCCCGACGACAGGTGGTGGATAAAGAAGAAAAGTGAGCTGCGCACACAGGTCCGGGGCCGTCCGGCGCCGTGTGGAAGAGAACGAGGCACCAGGGGCAGCTGGGGCGGCTCCACAAGGGCCGGGGGCTCCCGTCCTGCCCGAGCCCCGGGGGAGGCTGCTCCCAGTGAGAGGCCGGCGGAGCCGCATCTCTCAAGGGCTGAAACAAATCTGTCAAAACGACTTTCACCAGCAAGGGGGAGAGAGACCTCTGGGCCAGGAGCCCAGCGGCAGCAAACCCGCACAGGGCGTGCGGGGCGGCCGTCGGGGAGGGAAAGCAGGCGGCGATCGGAGGGGAGCCCTGGAGACGGTAAGGGCGCGGATGCGCACACGAGGCGCTTTCCAATTTAACGAACCATCTCTAAAGGCTAATTTGACTGTTTGGACAACAGTAACGACGTCGTGGCACGTGGCTCCAGAAACAGGACGCGTGAGACAGCAGCAGCAGCAGGAGGCTCCGGGGGAAAGCGAGCGCGTCACTGACCGGGTCCTAGCTGTAACACAGGACAGACTCACATGGCGAGCCCTCAAATTACACGGAAACAAAACAGCGAATAAGCCAAGAAAAGAGCTGGAAAAGAGTTGTAAGAAATATCCAAGAAATCCAAAGAAGTGGAAAAAGACAAGATAGGGAGAACCGCCGGGTGCAACAGCAAACCAGCAGCAGCCAGGAGACCACCACACTTGATGGCGGTGATGGGAACACACCACCAGAAGGCAGCGTCTGACCCGACGACGCAACAAGGCCCAACGGTGCGCACCTGTACCACGCACACTTCACACGCAAGGACGCACGTGGGCTCATGGTCACAGCTTGGAAGATGCAGGCCACGCACGCGCCGCTGGCTGGGGGCGCATCGGAGCGGTGGCACTCAGGAGGACCGTGGCCAGGGAGGAAGGGTCATTTCTTCCTGCTCGAGGTGGACACAGAAGACGAAACCCCTACCATCCAGCCGGGTTTCACGAGCACTCAGCCAACACGGGACAGACGCTCCTGGTTTAGGCTCGTACAGAACATTCACAGAGACCATATGCTGGGCCACAAAACAAATCTAAATACGCTTGAAAAGATTCAAATCACGTAACGAATGATCTCTGACAGTAATAAACCAAAGATGGGCTGCGGAAGGACACCTGCAGAGCTCCCACCTGTGCTGGAACTCGGTCACACTAACTGTATGTCCGTCACCGATCGGATGAAAACTTTGGGGTTGTTACCAGCTTAAAGTTGGGAAAATAGGGCCAAGCTTCGAGGTGCACAAAGGTCGGAGGCAGGCCTGAGGGCACGCGGTGTGGGTCTGTCCGAAGGTGGTGACGTGGACCTGGGTTCCGGTCTGGGGCCGGCACCCGGGAGCCCTCTGTGCCAGTAGCAATGACAGTCACTGACCCTCTCACGTACCTGATCTGGCAGGGCTTGCCTTTCCGGTGACCCCAGGGCCTGGGCCACACCGTAAGCACCCGGCCAGGCCACGTTCCCCTCCCGGCCCAGTCCACACAGGAAACATTTTCCTGCGAAATCAGGAGAGCTGCCGGGTCCTCGGCGGGCCCCGGGGCTGAGGGGCTTGCGGAGGGAGGAACGATGGCCAGGGAAACAGGGCCACAGATAGCCCGCCTGGGGCCATGACCTTTCACCTCGAGGTGTCTGAAGCAGGTGCTCTAGACGGATGGCCAGAGGCCTTCCTGACCCCGTTCCGGAAGAGGAAATCTTCCAGAAACCTGGCAGAAGCCTGTTTAGGCTCAGGGGGTGCAGGGAGTCTGCAGGCTGGGCTGGTGCTCGTGTGGACAGCCTCACGTGCCCTCTGAGGGGTGGAGGCCGGGGGTCCCCACGTGAGGCACAGACCCCGAGTCCTGAAGGGTCTGCTCAGGCATCGAGGCTCTGAGGCGGGCCCTGCAGACGTCCTACACGCCAGCCGTTCCTGCACAGGCGTGAAACTCACGCCCAGAAGCACAATGGACGTGACACAGGGGCCGCAGGACCTCACAGGTCATGGGAGCTGGAAGTGATTTGGGTCCCCGGATGGAAGGTCCCCTCTGCACGAAGGGCTTTAGAACAGAACCGCGGCGTCAGCTGGGTCAGCTCCCTCCAGCGGCCTGAGATGGGGCACGGCCCCGACCCCAGGAGCGCCGCAGGTGGAAGCCGCCAGGCGGCCAGTGAGGCGGGAGCCCGCGTGGCTGCCCAGAGACCACACCACACACTGGCGCCCGCGGCTGCGGGCAGGGGTGCGTTCAGGCATGCGCAGGTCCAGGGTACGCTCAGGAACTAATGCCTCATGAAGGTAACAAGTTCAAATCCTGAGTAATTTGTTCCGAGCGGAGAGGTCACGTGGGAACGCGAGTGGGCCACTAACCAAAGTCTTGCTGCTCCACGTGGGATGCCGCCGTACCTCCCGGCGGCTCCGGTGGGGAGCAGAGGTCCTGGCAGGGAGACGGCATTTTCCTTCGCTCCCTCGCTGAGCTCCTGGCAGAGAGGCGATCCTGGGGCCTTCCTCACGGACGGTTTCACCGTGTAAGCCGGGGTCATGGGCAGAGCCTGTGAGCCTGGGGACGAGGGCTCCGGGCGCCTTCTGAGGGACGGCTGGCTTTGCCGCGGCTGCTCAGGGCCACCGTGAGATCAGCAGAGACCCTGGTTTAGCCTGGCAGCATCCGTGGAGGTCCCTTGCTCTTTCTCCCACTGTGGCTGAGAACACGCCCCTGGGGCACTGCCCGGGCGCTCTTCTGTTCTGAGTCCGTCGGGAGCTGCGTCCAGGCTAGGGGAGGACGTAGACGGGGCACCAGAGGCTGTCACGTGAGGGCCTCTCCTGTCGGCACTCTGGGCTGCCCAATGGGAAGGGCATGGGTCTGCTGGCAGGAAGTCCACCGACACCCCCTGCTGGCCCCCAGCTCACTGCCCAGTGGGGGGGGGGGTCAGCCCCCATAGTCACAGCATCCCAAGCTCTTGTCTCGGCCGGAAGCTCCTCCCTCCCGCTCACCTGCGTGCCTGCCCCTCTCCACTCTTCTCCCCTCCCCTTCCATGGCTGTCCCCAGAGGGTCCCTCCTTTGAGTCTCCTGCCAGCAGTGCCATGACTGTGAACGAGATAACCTCTCTCCTCCTTCCTGCCACCTACCGTGGACTGGGGGATCCAGGTCACTGAGGACTGGCCGTGTGGCCCCCATCCTTGCCCCAGGCACACAGACGACCTCACAGGGCCTTGTGGGCGGCTAACAGCGCAGGGGTCCCAGCTCCCCACTCCTGACCTCCATCGGGTGCCCTCACTCCAACCTCGCTTACAGAGTATGGAAACAAGACCCACTGAGGAAAGGCTTCTCCTAGACAGTTGGATGGTTCTGTCCCTCCAAGGGACCTGACCCCAGGGCCACAGGCTCCTGCTCTGTGACAGCAGCACTGTGCGACCAGGGCCCCAGGGCAGCCACTCGCTCACACCCCGGATTCCACTGTGGTCATTGAGGCAAGACTTGGTCTGTCCTAGAAGACTGACTCCAAGCGGCCTTGACCTCTTGCTGACATCAGAGCTGGCTGGCCCCATCCTCAACGCGCCCGTCTGCCCAAATCCCTTGCAGGGCCGTAGAGATCCAGGAACTCTACCCGCGTGCACCTGACACCAGCCCTTCTGAGGACGCGCGCAGCTGGGACACCTCACCCAGCCCACTGTCCAGGCTCGTCCGGCCCCTCCCTACTGGCTGAGGCTCCTGCTGACCTAAAGACTGGAGTCCTGGGTCCTGTCTCCCCCCAAGTCAGGAACTGCAGGCGCAGTGACGGCAGTTGGTGCCATGGGGACTCTGGCATGTGCCACCTGCTCTCCCTCCCTCTGCGTACGCCGGACAGTTGTGGGGGCACGGCCGTGGCTGGGTGGCCGCTGGGGGTCCGGGCCCAACCCAGGGGGGCCCCACGCCGCCTCTCTCCTGTAGAGCCAGGAACATTTACCGTCTGGTATTTTGTAGGAAGGCAGCTCCAGGACCAAGGGACGGACTCGTGGGCAGGAGGGGAAGGGAGTCTGCAGCGGGCGTGCCCTAAGGACAGTCTGATACCCCCATGAAACACGGCACGCGTGGGGATGTCCCTGCCCTGGGCTGGTTGAAAGATGACATGAACCTGAACACGCCCAGGACCCTAGAGTTGGCATCAACTCAACACGTCAGCACTGAAAACCCACGAGAGGCGTGAGGCCGCGAGCAAGCACCTTATACGAAGAGCAGAGCACAGCGGCTTTCCTGTACTGGAGCCGCGAGCGCCGAGTGGGGAATTGGGGAGGAAACGTCCTGATAGGCGGTGCTCCAGGTGTGCCAACAAGAGGGACACGGTCACCTGATTGGCCTTCACCACGCACACAGACCAGATGGTCTCTGGTTAATTCACTCGTGGGGGAACACGGTCCCTGCCCATCCCCCAACAAGTGTGAGCAGTCAGGAAGGACAGGAATGTCCAGAGGGGCTTGGACCCGGGCAGGGTTCCAGGAAAGAGTGGGGGTCAAGGAGTGGGAGCCTCAAAAACGTGGGGACAGCGGGACTCGCACCTGCCCCCACTTCCATTCACCATGGCTGGGGGGCAGGGTGCACAGCAGAGCAGCTCCCAGCCTGGGGGTGCGTGGGGCCAGCCCACCTGCCTGGAGGGAGGGTGGCCAGGCAGGACCACGGACAGCGGTGGAGAGACTGGTGCCCAAAGCCGTGGGTTGCCGGGAGCCC
The DNA here is from genome assembly GCA_030068075.1 of Paguma larvata. Classification (NCBI taxonomy): domain Eukaryota; kingdom Metazoa; phylum Chordata; class Mammalia; order Carnivora; family Viverridae; genus Paguma; species Paguma larvata. Next base: position 111,382,356 of record CM057825.1, read on the forward strand.
CATCCGCCAGCACCGCCCCCCTCCCCCCCCCCGGCACGTGGGGCACTGCAAGCCACCTTGTGACCTACCTGTGCAGCCCCCCACCCCTCCCAAGAAAGAAAGCAGGAGGGGGCAGCCCCGCAAGCTGAGCCGTGGCCTCCAGGAGGCCGCACCCGTGGTGCAGGAGGCAGGTCCCCGGCCCGGGGCTCACCTCGTAGTGGAAGTCCATGCAGGTGAGGTCCCGCCAGCACCGGTCCCCCCGGATCTTGATGAGGCCCTGCCAAGGCAAGACAGAGAAGGACGTGAGCCACTCCTGAGGACACGCAAACCTGCCACAGGAGCGACAGGGCTTATCCGCCACCTGAAACACGGGCCGGAGAAGGTGTACGTGAAGCCGCACCAAAGGCACACTTGGGGCTTTTCCGAGACTAAGTCGTGTGTTCCATGTAGAAAATACCAGCTTCCTGTTACAAAGGCAATGTCTTCTGTGCTTTCTTGAAGACTCAGCTCTTCTTTTAGATTTTTTTATTTTTAAGTCATCTCCACACCCGACGTGAGGCTTGAATGCCAACCCCAAGATCGAGAGTCCCAGGCTCCTCCGACTGAGCCGCCAGGCACCCCGAAAACCCGGCTTTCCTGAGCATCGCTGCAGGAGCCCAGTGGTGAGCCTTTAGAGATGGACGGGTGGGCAAAGCCTCGAGACCTCGAGCTACACACGCTCCTGTGGATGCCGAGGGAGATGGGCAGGAGGTGGCGTCACCACCGCCACCACAACCAGCAGGACAGAAGCCCAGGTGGGTCGGGCAAAGCCCTGCCCACCGGCAGGAGTGCTCGCTTCCATGCGGCACACGGGGCACCTGGTGCCCAGGCCCAGGCGCGTCCAGGGAGTGGCTCAGCTGTCGGGCGCCCAGCGAGAGGCTGTGCGGGTAGGGCCCCGAGCACGCCGTGTGGTGTCTACTGCACGCCGCCCGTCTACGGCCTTGGGGAGCACGGCCAGCTGGTCTCCCGGTCGGATGCCTCCACCCCCCCGCCTTCTCTTGGGAACCCGCAGCTCCCTGCGGTCCCTCCCTAAGAGGCGAGCTGTCCGCGGCCGGCACTGGAGACTCCGCCGCAGCGCGTCTCTTCCCTGATAGCTCGGTTAGAAGGTGAGCAGCCACCCCGACAGGAAACAGGTGTGGGCCGCGGCTCAGCTTTCTCTTGTGACGGCGGTTTTTACAGCTGCAGCGGTTCTGGGCCGAGTCCTACCAGCTTCCCCCACCCGCTGCCCGCCCTCCTACCTGCCCACCGGCCCAGTCCGCACAGAGCACTCCACAGGCCCGGCCTGGCACGGAAGAGGCCCCGTCTGGCGGGAGTGGGGCAGGCTGAGGGGCAGGAAAGCAGGCAGTCCTGGCGAGGCCGGGACAAGCCGTAGACGGAAAGGAGCAGAAACACCCCAGGCAGCGGCGCGCGGAAGCCAGGGCCGGCAGGCCTGGAACCAAGTGGACTGGGAAAGGCTGTGTTAGGGGACGCCCAGGGGCCTCTTGGCCACAGGGTCAGTCAGGTTCGGGTAGGGGCGGGGTCGGTCACAGAGGGACACGAGATGGGTGACGACGGGCCGGAGCTGGCTGAGCAGGGCCGGGGCCGGGAGGGAGGCCGTCGGCAGGGGCGGCACCGCCATCTGGGGCTCCGGGAGCCTCGGCTCCACTTGCTGACCCCTGTGAACGTGGCCTTGACTTGACCCGTCAAAGCGCCTCACAGCAACATCAGGGTTTGCATGTGGCCTCCTACCTGGGGTGGTGGCTCGGCCGCTGGCACAGAGAGCCGCTCCTCATGCCGGGGAAGGACGCTGGCGCACGGGGTGCCCTGAGCTGGGGACGGGACTGTACTGGGTCAAGGGGCCTCTGCGGCTGTGCAGGCAGAAGGAGCGTCCGGGGGTCGGGACGTGTCCAGAACGCGGAGCTGCGGGGTGCGTGCGGGGTGGGGAGCAGCCGGGACTTCCGGCTGGTGGGCCCCGCAGGAGCAGGGACGGGCAGTGACACGGAAGTCTCAGCGACGTGTGGAGGCCCTTCAGGCGTCCAGACAGACCGAGTGAGCGTTGCTCCTGCCGTGCACGCGGGCCGTGCACTCGTCTGTCCCCAAGGGCTCCTAGCACTCGCTGTCCTGAGCCCTGACCCGCTGGCTGCTCTGACGGGGTGCTGGGGGGGATGCACACGCCCGGCTCTCGGCGGTGTGTCCCACCCGCACAGAGCCCGGCTCTAGGCACCCAGAGGCGCGCTCTGAAGACTGGCGGCCCATCTTGCCGGAAACCATGTTGGCTTAGGTCACGAGAATGCCAGAGACACATCCCCTGGGGAGAGCTCTGTGACACACTCCTGTCCGTAAGAAAACCGAGTTTTGGGAAGTCCCACGTGCCCACTGGCCAGACCTGAGCAAGCCTGTCCTGGTGGCGCGGACGGCTGCAGGCCCCCGTGATCGTGTGCCCGCTCTCGGGGCAGGAGAGCAGCCGCTGTCACGCGACAGCCCCGTGAGCGTGGCTCTGTTCCCCGCACCCCTTGGAATCCAAGAGTGGGTCTCTTTGGAGATTCAAACCAGGCAAGGAAGAAAAAAACAAAATAATTAAAGTGTCATTCAAATTCTTAGCTGATATGAGACACTTAAAAATCTGGAACGTTCTTCCGGGAGCAGAGAATAATCACGTTCCTCCTCACCCACCGGCTTCTCCCTGTAGTGCAGATGTCAGGTTTTCCACGGATTTTTCCTTCCTGAGCGAGCGTCAAAGGAACAAAGACTTCTGTCAGCCTTTTTCAGCTCCAAATTAATTCTGAAAAAAGTGGCTCAGCCAAGCCACCACCAGGCCAGATCCAGAGAGAGCCAAGTGACCCGCAGCTGTCCACCCCTGCTCTCTGGGGAAGGGAGAGCACGAGGTGCTAGAACATTCCAGGCTTAGTCTCAGGAGTGAGTAGGAGGCAGGGGCATGGAGGGAGGCGCCCGGGGATGCAGACGGGCCTGGGAACCCCCGAACCCCCATCTGGAGAGGCCGGGGCGGGGCCCAGCTGCGGGCAGGACTCTGCCTCTGTGCCGCCTCCTTCACTCCTGACCCAGGGCCGGACGGGGCTCCCAGGCCTGCGACAGGCCTGCTCCTCGAGGGGGCGCCCACGGCACCCCGTTCTCACCGACGGAGCCGCCGCCTCCATCTGCACACACAGGGGCCACGCTGGCGCCTGCCCTCAGGAGAAGCCTCGGTGCCCCCGGGGCCACAGATGCTAATGAGTTTGGGGGTTCAAGGAGGACGCACCGCACACCCGAGAGCTGCCTGGCAGCTGGGATGGCACTCAGGCTTCCTGCCACCCCAGTCCTCTGGAGGCGGAGGTGGCCCGCAGGACTCGGTGTGCCCCTCGGAGGGGGGGTGTCTCCATGTCTCAGGTGCGTTTGGGGTTAATGGCCACATGCCCCCCTTTGGTGCTGGGGGCTGAGGCACACCTGGGTGCCTCTCAGGACTGTCCTGTCGCCACACCTGCAGGGACCTGCAGCCCTTCCAGTGCCTCAGGACGCTGCCCAACACACTCCAAGCCCAAGGGACAGTTACACAGAGACCACCTGCTGAGTCCGGTGAGCTCGGCGCTGGCCCGAAACCCGGGAGTGGAGGAGGAACTAAGGCTGCTTCCCCTGGACCCGGCCCCTGGACCCGAGAGATCTTTGCGAACGGCCGGCTGCCACGCGAGGTCCCCCTGGGGCGGACCACACGGAACGGAAGGGAGCACCTCGGGCCCTCGTGAGCTGTAGGGAGTCAACGCCCATTTAGGCCCTGGAGCGTCTAGAGATGGAGGCAGAAAGGGGCCGAGGGTCCCAGCACAGGGCCAGGAGCTGGGGCTAGAAGTCACAATACCACAGACAGCACTTTCCAGAAAGCCCCCGTGACGCCTCTTGAGCCAGAGTCTGAGGTCTGGCCGCCTAGCACTCCCGGGAAGGACGGTGGAGCCTCGAGGGAGAGCCCGCCTTCTCCGCCCGTGCCAGTTCGCCAGAGCAGGTCAGAATAGCGGCTCTCGTTCCCGACTGGGGATCCCAGGGCGGGGTGTCGAGGGCCTGGCGGCACCACTTGGCTTCCGCCACCCCGGGGCACGCTGCGTTCCATGAATTACATTTGACGCCATTTTACTGGAGGCATCTGACTCCAAGGGAGGCCAGACTTCAAAGTCGCTCTGTCTCCCGGCTCAGCATCCCCCCACCTCCCCCCGCTCCTCAGCGGTGCCTCCTGACCCCTCCCTCCTGACCCCTCCGTGCCGGCCGCGATCCGACCTCTTCCTCTGGGACCCGAACGCTCGGAGGGGAAGATGGTCCCGGTTGGCTCCCTTAGGGCAGCCGCTGGGCCTCCAGGGGGAAGAACCAATCCAAGGGCAGATGTACGAAGTGCCCGGTTGCAGCCTCCTCTCAGCCCGGAATCTTCCCTCCCACAGAAGTGACAGAGCCTCGGGAGGGAGAGGCCGAGGCGTGGCTCGGACACGTGGGCGCCGTGTGCTCTCGGGAAACCCGCTGCCCCCGACCAGCAGGTGTCAGAGCCGCGCGCAGGTCTGGATGGGAAGCACGGCCCCCCCGCTTGCCCCCTGACCCTTGCCCCACACGTGGCTTCTGTGGACAAGTCTGGGAGCCGCCCTTGCTGTCTGCGGCGGGGGTCCCCCAGGACCGGCGGCGGTTGTGCGGTTGTGACGGACTCGCTCATCCCCCCCAGGTGCGCCACGCTTAGCGGGGCCGTGCCTCGCAGCAGGGGCGGTGTGTAACCCCCCCCCCGATTGCCTCTCGACAAAGGGAGGAAGCTACGATTTACATCAAGCAGAACACCTCGAGTGCTCAGTTCGCTGGGTTCTGACGACTGCGCACCATCAGCCTCCGCCGCCCCACGGAGGATGCAAGCGTCCACCGCACAGAACGTTCTCTGGGACCCCTTTCCAAGCCGGTCCGTGCCCCCGCTCGCGGGCTGGAGCGGCGGCCAGCGGCGGCTCGGCCTCTCTGGGACCTCACCCCCACGGACGTGTGTGTCGCGGGCTCTCGGACTCTGCTGGGGTGGGCCGTGCCCCAGCGTTTCGGGGTTTGTCTGTTGCCTCCTTCAGAGCGGGCTCCCTTTTCCGGCTGGGCGCGGCCCCTGCTATGAGCACGTCACCGGAGGCCCGCTGACGGACACTTGGTTGTTCCCGGGTCCGGCTGTTCTGCACAGGGCTGAGCTGCGGCGTGCAGGCGTGTGCGGGCCTCCGCGTGGACACGGGGTTTCCTCTCCCCTGCACGGCGCAGGAGCGGAACGCTGGCTCTCAGGGCAGGTGCCTGGCCAGCCCGGTGGGACCCCCTACTGGCTCTCCCACGAGGCTGCGTCCTTGACCCGAGCGAGCGCCCGGCCCTGCCAGGGGCCCACGGTCAGGCAGTGCCAGCGGCCCTCGGGGCCCCGCTCTCCGGACTCCAAGCTGTCCTCAGATCTGCTTCCTCTGAGAGTGTTCAAGCCACGTGCCTGCCTTTCTCCTGTGGTCTCTGTATTCTGGGTATTAATTTTTGGTGGCACGTACTTGCACTGCAAGTATTTTTCCTAGTCTGTCGTTTGCCGGTTCGTTTTCTTAGTGTGGTTTTGATGATGGAAAATTTTAGTATCAATAAAGTGCATTTAGCAAAGAAAACTTTAACGGTTGCTGTGTTTTGGTGCCATCAGAGCCTGCCCCCAGGGTCACTGTGGGATCTTTGGGGCGCTCTGTTTCCTGGCTTTTGTGTCTGTTAAACCAATTCCGTGCTCACCCCAGGGGGGGACTTGGTGCCTGGGCCGGAAGTCGGTCAGTCCCCTGTACCTGTGGGGCTCATGCTCTTCTAGGAACGCGATGGCGCTGCGCTTACACTTAGGTCCGCAGCCCACCTCGAGCTGGAGTCTGGTGCGGACGAGATCCTGGCCGAGCTCATTCTCAGCCCTCTGCAGACTTCCCCTTACTCCGGCACCTTCTGTCAAGAGGGGCTCTCCTCCTTCCACTGGCTGGCTCGGCACTCGGGCTGAAGACGAGGCAAACAGGACAGATCCGGCCTGTCTCCCGGCCCCCTTCGCTGGGTCCACTTTTCCGGATTAGATCGATACCACACCGCGGGTTTAAATTAAGCCGTAAGATCACGAAGTTCTCCTAGCTTCGTTTCCTTTTTCAAGATTCTCTGTATTTGCACGTAACCCTTACAGTCAGCACGTTAACCTCTCCAGAAAGCCCACTGGGGCTCTGACAGGAAATGCCCTGAATCCGAACACACGCGGTCTTCCGGCCCATGAGCGCGGCGCCCGCCCCCAGCTGCGCAGGTGCAAGCGCGCGCCGCCGGCCGCTGGCACGCCACACCTGCCACGCGCGCACCTTAGGCACCTTCCACCAGGCTCGCGACCACGTGCGACCTGGAGGTTTCCTTGCAGCTGCAGACGGTATTTTCACAACTTTATTTTCTAACGATCTCTTCCTTGTGCCCTGGATACAACTTGTGCTTCGCACGGACCTTGTGTCCCGCAGCCTCACGAAGGTCACGAATTCGCTTTCCTAGCTGGTTTTTGGATTCCGCTGGGTTTCAGCCTGTCGCGACGCGGGTGTGAACAACACCCACGATTCTCTCCTTCCTGCGTTTCTCCCTCACACCCGTCCTCCTGCACCTAGACTTCCGGCAAGAGGCTGAGAGCGGCGGCGAGAACAGACACCGGCCTGCTGTGAACACTCCCGTCCCTCTCGAGCCAGGACAGGGTGGCCGGGTCTCAGATGCCGTCCCCCGAGGATGTCCACCCGCCACCACGAGTCGGCATCAAGCTGTGTCGTGTGCTTCTCGTGCAGCTGCCGCTTCACCGTTACCCAAGGGAACCGTGTCCGCTGGTTTCCAATGTAACGCCACGCTGACGCTCCTGAGAGAAACCGGGCCTCTTTTCCAGGACTGAACTGACGGTATCTTGCTAAGGGTTTCTGTGTCATTGCTGCTGGGGGTTCTGGTCTCTTGTGCTCCTTTCTGTGAAGTCCTCATCGGGCTTTGCTTCTGTCACGTGAAACAACCTGCAAAGTGTCCCCTTCGCCGCCACTTTCCAAGGGCGCCGTTGTTTCTTCCTGAAGCATCTGGAAGATTCCACCGGGGAAGCCATCTGGGCCTGCACTTTTCTCCTCGGAACGGGTTCTGACTACACATGTGTATTTAGGAGACACAGAGCTGTTAACGTCTCCCATTTCCTCCGCGAAGCAAGCTGTCCGTTTCATCGACGCTGTGGGGTTTGTCCCAGGTGACTCTTACTGCCGTCTGGGGCAAGAGTCTTCTCACAGTGCCGACGGTCACAGCCTGGCCGCGGCTCCCGGGTCTGCCCAGTGGACCTGAAAAACGTAGGCCCACAGGCCTCGCTTCCTGCGTCTGTGATCCGGCCCTTTTTCCTGTGTTCACGGGACGGCAGGGCGGTCTGCCCACAAGGAGCGCCGGGAGGGTCCCGCTTCGGGCGCCACAGCCGGGGTGACACACAGCGGTAAGCGGCAGCGGCGCTCGGTCGTCAGGCCCCTGCTGGTGACCGCGTGTGCAAACACTCTGCCCTCTCTTCCCTTCAGGTCACTGGGGGTCACCTAGATGTACGGGACGCCCTCTGAGGGGTGCCTGGGGGCCCTGGCGCCCACCCTCCCCTCGTGCTGCACCCCCCACTCCGGGAACCTGCAAACGACCCGTTCCAGCTGCTGCAGATAGACGGCTCATGACGAAAATGGATCGTTTCAGCTGGTCAGGAAGAAGTCACGAAATTTTTTATGAAACTCCTGCAGCGTGAACCAATAATAAACATAATTTAAAATCGGGAGAAACGTGGTACATGATGTCGGAAGACCTACAGGAAGAATCTGGGGAAAACTAAAAGCCGTGCTGACAAACCGAGAGCGAGCAGAAGCAGCCGCGTCCCAGAAGTGAAATAGAACAGTGGGTGGACCGACTCCTGACCCCCACGGGCCAGCGCGCACGCTCCTCCTCGGGGGCCAGCGGCCACACCTCGGGGGCCAGCGGCCACACCTCGGGGGACGCTCGCCGGTCACGCTTACCTCCCCGCAGGTTCTCACGGAGGAGCCACCACGAGCCTCTGCACGCTGCCGCGCCCGAGCCTCACGCAGGGGGCGATGCGGGGAGCAAAGTACACAAAGGAGGTGCGTTCGGGCCGCCCCGTTGTCCGCGCCTAAACCGTGTGTGCCTGCCCTTGGCACCGTCCGGCATGGAGAATCCCGGCAGAAGATCGCGCCTCGATCTTCCCAGATTTCGAGGACCTGAGGCCTCAACCTCCGGCCCACACGGGTCATCCGTCCGCCCCAGGACCCATCGAGGGCAGCTCTGGCGTTAAGGCCACATGGAAAACCCATCTTGTGGTCCGACGCGGGGAGCAGAAGGTCCAGAAGCAAAGGGCTCAGGCTTTGGGACCGGCAGCGTCACCGGGATGGAACTGGCCAGCACCGACTCAGCCACAAACACATGTCCCTGTTTCTGTCGTCAGAGAAGTCTAGATTTGAAGACAAAGTGAAAACTTTCTTAAAGCGCAATTAAGGGCGACCTGTTGTCACCTAAGGGTGACACTGACTCAGACACCCAGGCCGTTTGCCATCTTCTGCAAGCGGAAAGCTTCTCCGCGGTAACGGGTCTCGTTTCTGTGCATTTAAAGCAGAAGACTGAGCCGAAACATGAGAGGCATGTTCCAGAACTCCAAAGAAGCATCGGTGCGCCCTCGCGCCGTTCGGACAGGAGAGCACGCCTGCGCGTCTGCTCCGAGGAAGGCAGTGCGATGGGGTCGCCTCGCCACACCGCCGCCTGCCGTCCCAGCTGGGAAGCTGCGCCCTCGCACGGCGCCCCAGCAGACTGGCTTGCAGCCCCCCCCCCCCGCCCGAGGGAGCCGGGCAAGCGCTCCCGAGGCTCCTGAATGCCGTGTCGACGGTGGGGGGACGGTTCGGGGTCACCGTGTCACCCGTACCTCAGCGGGCGAGGACGGCCGGGGAGGAATCGGCCGTCCTGCCCTGCGCTGCCCACGCCTGAAGCTGCGGCCCGCGGCCCCATCTTGGGCTGCGGTGTCCGGCCGGGCCGGTGATCTTTCCGGGGCTCGCAGGCACGCGGCTCTTCTCTGCTGCGCGACGGACAAATGCGTGGGAAAGCCTGCCAGTGTGCTGGTCTCTCGCCCTAACCACAGAGACAGCTGTCCATGCGCTACGCGGGGGCCGACCGGCCGCCTCCCCGGAGGCTTTCAGAAAATGATTTATGTCCAGGCCCGAAGCGTGCGGCCAGGGAGCTCTGTGCACGTGCGGGCCTGCGCGCCTCGCCCTGCCACATGCCCCCCCCCCCCCCCCGTCAGTCCCCACCCCAGATCCTGGAGGGCAGAGCTTCTTCGTCTGTGGCCACGTACTGGCTGCGCCGGCTCTGGAAGCCCCTGCACGAGGGTTCGTGCGGTGCCACACTCGAGGCTACCGGGTCTGCCGCGGGCCGGGACTCACGCCCCTGTTCTGCTGGGTGCCTTGTTTTGGGGACTTAACACGGGTTGGTCCCCATCTTCCTGCTGATGGACCGTGGTCGGTCTAGCTCCTGGTGCCGGGGGAGGGTTTTGGGGAGCACATTCCCGGCTCCCCTGGGACGGCAGCACGCGGGGCAGAGGAGGGGCACTGTGCGGGGAACTGCCTCACAGCCTCCGTGGGCTCCGCGCCACTTCTCACGACCACAGGAGAGCCGCGCAGGGCAGTCCCTCTTGCTCGCGCCCCTGCCGCGATGGGCCCGGCGCCGTGTCCTCCCCGCTCTGTCAGTGAAGCCCTGGGCGCCCGTGTGGCCGTGTTTAGACTGAGGAAGTAGTTCAGTGTAAATGGGGCCACGAGGGCGGGGTCCTGACGGGACGGGATGAGCACACCCATCAGAGATGCCAGGGCTGTTCTCCCCGCCACCGCCCTGCGAGGACACGGGAAGGGGACGGCATCCACAGGGTCCTCGCCGGGGAAGGGAAGTGCTGGAACGCCGCCAGCCTCAGAGCCGGGAGGAAGGACGCAGCTCAGGCCACCTCGTCGGCGGCGATTCCGTGCGTCGGAGCCAGGACACGCGCTGCGGCGTGGTCCTGCCCTTCCTGCGGGCACACACGCCATCCTGCTGCGCACGGGCTGGCATTTCCCTACCGGCCAGTAAGGCCGAGCGGTGTCCGGGTGTTTGCGGGGATCCTCCGTGAAGTCGCCCGCAAAGGCCCCCCCTTGCCACTCTGATTGTCGTGATGGACGGGTGTCATGGGCTCTTCACGGGCCCAGACACGGCTCCCCGTGCGGGCGGTGGGGCCACAGGTGCCGTCTGTCACTGCTGTCTGTCGGGAAGGAGGGTCCGATTCTGAGGGAGTTCAGTTCATCCGGGTTTGTCTGCTCTGTTAATATTTTCCACGGTATGAGAAATCTTGACCTACCCCAAACTTCAAAAATACCCCATTACCTTCAAGAAGTGTTGCGATTTCCACTTTGACATCCGGAACCCGCCTCAAACGAATTCCTGCGTGCGGTGGCGGGCAGCCAGCCGCCTGAGCGCCACGCGCCAAAGCAGCACGATGCTGTCTTTCTCAGCGGCGCTAACTTGATCGGCTGTCCAAAACGCGTCACGGTGATTTCGCGTGGGGCTATTTCCGGACACGCCTCCACGGATTCGGCTGTCTGTCTCTGCGGCCTCACCGCCCCTTCTCACCACCTGCAACCCCTGGGGAGCCTGGGGCGAGGGTGGGACTCTGCCCACTTACTCGTGCTCAGGGTGTTCTGGCTCTTCTGGGTCCTTGGCCTTTCCACACGAATCTAAGAATCAGTTCATCGACTTCCAGAAAGAAAATCCTTCTAGGATTGTGTCTCGGTTGCATGGAATCTACAGACGGGTCTGGGGACAGCGGGACAGGTGAGCAGTGTGGAGGCTTCCGACTCACGCGGGTACATCTGTCTGCTTAAGCCCTTCTCACTTCTCTCAGCAACGACGGCAGCTTTCAGAGGACAGACTGTTAGACTTCTGTTCAGATTTCCTGAGTATTTTATGGTTTTGGAGGTTATTAATGACATAGTTTATATTTTTTCTTTTTAAAAAAACTGAATGTATTTAACATATTTATCATAAGGGCTCAACCAGAGACTTAATTCAAAACCCAGAAACAAACAAAAATGGCGCAGCAGCTCGAGCTGCAGAGGCCTAGACAGGAGCGGCACGCAGGGCGGACGGCCTGAGAAGACGAGAAGACGGCGTGGGGAGAGAGGCCGACGGCCCGGGTTCTCGGCTAGAGGCCAGCGGTGAGCAGCTTTCTCGCAGATGCTTGCGAAAGGCCGTGGGGCTTCTCCGGGCTCGGCGGCGTGTGTGCCCCGGGGGCCCGCGGTGCTGGGCTCTCCCGGCGGGCTCTGGGGGCCTGCAGGATGGCCCCGGTGTCGCGGAGGCAGACCGCATGTCCTTGGGGATGTGCGGGCGGATGTCGCCCTGGGTGTCCATGTCCGGGTGGTGGCAGGGCATGAGGAACCCCCCTGTGGGCGCGTCGTGAGCATGAGGGCTCCGGGGAGAGCTAACATACCTCGGGGCTTCACATGCTGTGCCCGCCGCTCTGGGGATGGCCCCCCCACGTGAAAAGGTTGATTCGGGGAAGACAGACCTTCCTTCGTCATCGGACATCGTGGGGCTCACGAGCCCTGCCGCGGCATCTTGCCCACAGGACCCCAGGCGGCCTCCCCCACCCCACCCCGGGGCTCGGCTCCTGTGTGGGCGGCCGGGTGGCGGTTCTGCGGGACCCCTGGGCGGCATGGGCAGGGAGGAGGGAGCTCAGACAGCACGCCGGTGACTGCCCCCAAATTTCATTTCCTCACGGCTTCAGCCGACCGGTGGCAATAGCGCTGATCTGTGCGCCTTGTGCGCAAGTCCTGCCTCAGGTTAGCGGCACACACTGGCTCTGAGGGCCCTGTGGTCTCTCCACCACGAAGACAGGTGCTTTTGCCTCCTCCCTTCCCATCTTCAGGGCTGCTGTCGCTCTTTCTCGCTCTTCTGCACGAGCTAAGATCTTCAGTACACCGCCAGGTGGGCGGGATGAAGGGGGCGCCCCTGCACGCGCTCCCAGCAGGGCAGAGGCGTGCGGTCTCCCGCAGGGGAGGACGGCGTCGGCGCGGATGCGTCCCGTGTCGGGCGGAAGGACACCTCCTAGTCCCAGCGCACACGGATGTGTTGTCAGTTGTGAACGAGTGTTTAGTTCTAACGCCTTTCCTCCGTCCGTCAGGGCGACCCCGTATTTCTGCTCCACACCCGGTGACGTGAAGAGCGGCATCGGTCCATTCACGCCGCCGCGATGCCCCGCGTCCTGCGGGAAGCCCCCGTGGTCTCCATCTGTCACGCGGCTCAGGCACTGCCGGGTTGAAGTGTTTGTTGGTGCTCTGGGGAAAATACTGCTCCGTAATTTCCTTTTCTTGAAACGTCCTTGTCCTCCCTGGCTCACAAACACGAGCCCAGAAGGGTTTCCTCTGCCGCCCAGAGGCGTGTGTAGCGGAGTCACGCTGTTCTTCCTGGGTTTCCCGAACTCCTCGGCGAGGTCTCTTCGGGGCCTGGAGTCTTCTCGGGGGGAAGGTCCTTTTGTTTGTTTCCATGATCTCACTTCATACAGGCCGTTCGGACCGGGGCGCCTGGGGTCGGGTCAGCGAAGCGGTCGTCTGTCAGGACTAGATCGGAGCCGCGGGCTGTTCCAAGTCGGCGACCAAAGGGGCGCTGTGTCCGTCAACCTTCACGCCACCTCCTAGGCAGGGCCCCCCTCCACCCACCCCTGCCTCCTTGTAGACAGCCGGGCACCGCTGCGTTTCCCGCCGGCCCCCGGCCCCCCGCCCCCCGCCGACCGCTGTCCAGCGTGACAACAGGTGCGTCACGGGCCAGGCCCAGGCGCCAGCCGTTCGCAGAGCGCCCGCTCCTCCACAGCTGGAAGGCCACGCTGACCCGCCTCGGGGGCCTGGCGGGCCCAGGGGCTGCGCGTTCAGGGGGTCACCGCCCTGCTGTGGGACTCACCCAGACGCGCTCACCCGGCACGCTGGACCCGCTGCAGACGAGGGCCGGAGGCCTTCTGACCGCGGCGCCGGACTGGAGCGGGGCAGGCCAGGCCTCAGCAGCCCGTGCGGCCCTCTGCCCCCGTGAGCCACAGGCGCCGCGCAGCTGCCCCCGTGCTTTCCCAGGCCCGCTCCGTGTCTCTGCTCTCTAGCCCCGGAGGATGAGTAACATCCCACCTGCAGACGGATCGAGTAATTACACCTTTCAGTGCACCTGCTGAGTTCTCATCCAGCTGCTGCGAAGAGTCCGTCAAAGCGCCAGGAAAGGTGCCTGAGCGCCGTCAGGCTCCAGGGAGCCCCTCGCCGAGCCTGCGGTCCCGCCAGGTCCCGGTGAGGGACTCACACACGGAACACCTGGGATTCTCAAAGGTCGCTGAGGAAAAAATCCAAACGGAAGTCCTAGACGGGCACAGAACCGCAGCCCGCCAATCCCAGCGAATGGTTTCAGTGTTTCAGGAAGGGGAACCGCAAACGTCAGGCCGGCCGCCTCACTACCGGACGCGGAGTCTGGAGGAAGCACCTTGTGGTGGGGTCCGGCCACACGCTCGCCGCGCACGGCGGCTCCCCGCGGCTACAGCGACGCCGGGTCGGGAGCCCTGCCGGCCACGCCCGGCTCCCCTCGCTGGCGGCGTGGGCCCCGCTCACCAGCCTCGTCTGGGCGGTGCGCCCTCCTCCCGCACTCAGGCCGCTTCCGGCGCCCCCCCTCCAGCCCCCGCCACACAGCCCTCGATGCAGCAGTAACCAAACCGCTGACGGTTGTCACACGGGGATGAAGCTGCTTCAGTGCCCAGGAGGGCCTCTGAGGGTGGGAGCACGGGGTCCCGACTGGAAGAAAGGAGCTGGGGCGGCGTGTGCCCGGAGGACCCCTGTCGGCTCGGGGACGGCCGACTCCCAGTTAACCGCTGGCCCCGCTCAGGGTGCGAGGCGACGGAGGAGGAAGACGGGCTCCCGCCGGCCAGACAGGTATTGGGAAGGAGGGCGTTGACTTCGCACCAGGCGCGGAGGGGAGGCCGTCCAGCCACAGAACTCTACGGGACTCGACCACAAAACCCTCGCTAATCGCACAGTGAAAGCAAGCCGCCCCACGGAGGTCTGCCCGAGTCAGGGAAGGGACACACAGATGCTGTCCTAGACTGAGAGTGACCAGGGCCTCCTGCCAGGGACGCAGGGCGAGCCAGACAGCCGGTGCCGGGTCTCGGGGGACCGGAGACCGAGGGCCGTCGGGATGGAAGGGGACGCGGGTGGAGCCACCGTTCTCAGTGTGGCAGCGCTCGCTCTGTGAGCTGGTGCTCGCCCGCACCTGCGAAGCCTTAAAGCTGACGCGTGCTTAGCGCACCTGAGGGCGCAGCTTCCGACGCAAAGGAAGTTAGCGCTCCAGCGTGGACACTGAGGTTAACGGAGAGGAGCAGCAGCTGAGAGCGAACACGATGGGCCAGATTCGGGCTTAGTCACGCGGCTCCTGACTGTAAGGGTCGGGTGACGTTTCGGAGACACCTGAAGGGGACGGGAGGCGGAGGAGGAGCAGAAGAGCACCTGCGCGGGCCCCGTGGGCGTCGGCGGCTGGGGCGCCCTGGTCTCGAGGGCCCAGGAGAGGGCACGAGCCAGGAGGACGCCGTGGGGGTAGCACGCGCACCACGGCATCGACCGGCCACGCTGGAGACGCTCCCCGAGGCCAGCAAGCCAGGCGCCCGCAGGAAGGACCCCACGCACCTTCTCTGGGGTGACAGTCACAGGGGGCTGTGTGTCCTTGACCCGCTCCCACCCTTCCGGATTTAAACCAGGTAAAACATTTCAGACCTTCCAGAAACCCCCGGGAGGGACTCTTCCCGTGAGTCTCCCTGTGGTGTGGGCTCAGAGCCGTGACGGGTCCCACAGGAAGCGCTTGTGCACAGGACTGGGGGCCAGTGGCACCTCAAGTGCTCAGACCCAGGCCAGCGGACGTGGAAAGCAGAAGGGGCCCCAGAGGCGCGGCCCACCCGCAGGCCGTGCGTGGGGCGCAGCCCCTGTGCGGCTCTCCCCTGAAGCAAATGAAGGCTTTTACTTACTGCTCCGAGCATGATTCTGAAAATCAGCCACCGAAAGCCCCACAGAACGATCTGGGACGGGGGGGTCCCCGTGGGCAGTCGAGACAGAGTCCAAAGAGGGCACAGGAAGATTCCCAGGAATCCTGTTTCCAGAAGCTGGGACTCCCATCCTGGAATGACGACAGTGAGAACACGAAGGGCCACGTTAGCGACAGCCAGACACCTTCCAGATTCAGCTTAACTTAAATGACGCGTCGACCAGGGCAGGCGGTGTGGCCCAGGGACCCGTCTCGGCCCCCGGCCAGGGCACAGGTCAGGGGGCCTCGGGGCCGTGGGAGCCTTTTCGGTTCAGGAGGTCTGCACACAGAGGCGGAGCTTTGCGGCTTCTTCCTGAGGGGGCCTCACCAGGATAGACGTGTGCTAGGCCGGACGGCGTGACCCGGACAGGAGGGCCCCCGTCTGCCCCGGCTGCGGAGGGGGGGGCCTTGGGGAGATGCCGGTGGAGGCGACAGGCGCTCTAAAGGAAACGGCCTCCTGTCAGCTCCACGCGGGCCGGGCCTCCCACCCCATGTGCTCCGTGCACACCGAGTGGCTGTCATGGGAACACGGGACCTCGAACAGCTTCCTGACCGCTGTCACTCGGCCTGTCGGAGGAGCACACTCGGCACTCCCCACGCTGCACATGCTTTTACTAATGTATCGAGAGAGAGAGAGAGAGAGAGAGAGAGAGAGAGAGAGGGAGGGAGGGAGGGAGGGAGATCGCATGTGCACACGAGCAGGGGAGGGGCGGAGAGGAGGAGAGAATCCCGAGCCGACTCCGAGCTGGCAGCACAGAGCCCGACACGCGGCTTGAACCCATGAACCGTGAGATCATGACCTGAGCTGAAGTCAAGAGTCAGCAGACACCTAACCGACTGAGCCCCCCAGACACCCCTGTGTACATTCCTTTTCATCTCATTTTGATAAATCAAAATCACCGGGGCTGATGGGCAAATCAGCCCCTGCCCGGAGGGGCAGTGAGTCTCTGACATGGGCCAGTGGGGCGTCTCCGTGTTGGCTGAGCCACGTGCACCTGTGTAGGGGTCACTGGGGCTACCACAGCACACCCTGCACCACCCGGAGAGAATTCCGGAAGTGGAAAGAGGCCTGGAGTGCCGGAGAGGGGTGTCCTCAGGAGGGGGGAAGTGAGGGGGGCAGCTGGAGCCCACAGTGCCACCGGGCTGCCGCCAGGCCCCAGTGGTCACAGGCAAGGCGGTCACGCGAGGTGCTCTGGGGAGGCCGGGAAGGGGCATCGGCACCACCCTCGTGCGAGGGACTCAGTGCGCGGGAGGGCCACAGGGGCCCAGCCTGGCTCCCCAGCGCCCGCCTGCGCCTGCGCGGGAAGTGTTTGCCCTCGGTCTGTCTGAGGAGACCCCAGACGCAGACGGACGGTGCGCCTCGGGTCAGGGTTCGCTCCCGTTCGGGGGATGGAGGGCCTCTGCTTCACAGGCTACTTCAAACTCCCTTTCTGGTCTCAACCAAAAAAAAAACAGACTGTTCCTTTTATGACAGTTTCTCCAGTTTTATCGTGAGAGATGGAACGGTCACTGAATTTGGACTCTGTTCTCTTGGGGGGTGTTTTGTGACCTGTGTGACCTCGTGACCCAAGGGTGCTGTGGAGCGCGGAGGTGGCTGGCCACCGCGGCGTGCTCGCTGACGACAGGTCCGCTTCGGGACTAAGCACCTCTGCACTTGCCATTTGCCCCCGTCCCTCCTGCCGCGTGGCGAGAAGGCCCGGGAGGCCCGGGCCGCCGGGCAGCAGCGCGAGCGGGCGGCTGGGCGCGGGCGCTCTGGGCAGAGGCAGGCGGGCCCCAGCGACCGCGAGGCGGGGCGTCCGCCCCCGACACTGCAGGGACGGGACGTCTGCTCGGCCCGCAGTGCGCTCACTGGAGAGCCCGCGTAGGCTCCGAGACGCTCACGTGGGCCGCACAGCAGTCCCCAGAGCTCCAGGCCCGCCTTCTCTAATTGCCACCTCGCTTTGCACAGATGTGACAAGTGGAATTTTAAAACGCAGCTGAGTGACACCGATCAAAGTGATGCGGGCACGGCGGAGCCCGGAGAGCCGCCTGAGTGCCGGGCGGGGGCGGGCGACGGGGCGGGCGAGGGGCACATCGCCACCTGAGGGACTCGCGTGTACCGGCGGGGGGCCAGCTGTCCTCCTGCCTCTTGAGGAACCTACCGGAACCTTCCCGACCCTGCCGGGGTGCTCGGGGACAGCAGAGCCGCCCACGCCCCCCGTCCAGCCCCCCCCCGAACTGGCTGGCGCCACCCCCCTGCCGGCCGCCAGCCCTCGGGCCGTGGGCACCGCGGCGCGGCCGGGGAGGAAGGGGCCGGCCTCGGCCCACCTGCTTCTGCTTTCCTCGCCAGGACCTCGGCGGGTCGGGCAGCTGTGCCGCTGCACAAACGCACCATTGTTCTCCTCCGGCGTGGCGGGAAGGCGGCCCCGGAAAACAAATGCCCGGGGCGCTGCCGGGCGGCTTCCCGCGGCCCAGAGGCCGCGCTGAGGACGGCCGGGCATGCCGCGGGGGCGCCACCGCAGCCGGGCGGCGGGGCTCTGGAGGACGCGCTCGCCACCGTGAGAGAGACTGACCCGGGCACAGCTGGTGGGTCCCACCAGGGGCCCGGCCTCAGCTACGAGTCCCACTCGAGAGGCGCTCACACGCAAGCGCCCCGACCCTGGCAGTTCACGGCCCCGGGAGACCCCGCCTGTGGGCTGGAGGGATGGTTACAAACGCCCGCTGGGAAGCCACAGAACATGAGGTCCATCCAGCTGCCTGTTTCTGGAACCTTCACTTCTGCGGCTCCTGGCTTGTTTCCACTAACGCTGATGAGTGCCGAACAGCCGCGTTCGGGAAGCTTCCGCGTGAAACTGGAGGGAAGTCCTCCAGCTGTGAGAGACAAGGGGTCAGTGCTCGGGACCCGAAGCTTGGACGGTGACCGCCTGAGCAGCTGTCAGGTGGCGGGGCAGCGGGGGTGGGACAGGCCACTCTCGGGGAGGCTGCAGGGTCGCCCCACCCAGGGCTGATGGGACGGTGAACCTCAACGCAACGCGGGCCACCCTTGTCGCGGGCCACGGCCCTGTGACCTGCCATCTGCAGGCAGCGTGTGTGCTCGGCTCTCTTGGATAGTCCTTCCGAACGAACGTTTGAAGCTGCATGGCGTGTCCGCATGGCCCGTGTCTGCCAGGGCAGCCGCAGGTGACTTCCGAGGAAACACCCCATAGAGCATGCTGAATTTGGACCCTCAGTGTATTTCGAACAGAGAAGCATAGGGCCTGGGTCTCCCGACTCCACTTCTGAGTGGTGGCGGTCCCTTGTCCCTCCGGCTCAGCTTGGGGCACCTGCTCCCTAAACCAGACCAACACAGGGGTAGTGCTCACCGTCCCTGTGCACTTAGGGACACGCGGAGAGTGAAGATGCTCTTCTGTTAAAGACCCAGAAAATTCAGCCCCGAGAGCCCGGACCTGTGCTCGGCGCTTTCAGGAGAAGCACGAGGGGGCGGGGGCAGTGGCCTGGCCACTCCGCAGCGATCCCTCCACTTGGGATGGGGAGCAGGCCTTGGGGGGGCAGGTGTGCACAGCCAGCAAGGGGGCTCAGGGGGCTGGCGTGCACAGCCAGCAACGGGGCCACAACACCTCTGTGGAGGTCACCCAGAGTCAAGGTCCACATGGCACAAATTAAGCCACTTGTGACCCAGGAGAAAAACATAACCTAAAACAAGTCTTCAGAGGGGGGAGCCGCGCAGACGGCCACTCCAGAAAGACAGTACCAAGCGAGGTCTCGCTCCCCTCCCCGACGCTATTAGAGTTACTTAGAAAGAATAATTAAGCGTTGCGCCTATGGATCCTTCCAGAGTGACAGCCACCATCCGCACGAGAAGCAGGAAACCCATTAGCTTCGGGTTAAGAACAGGGAGAAAGGAGAAAGACGCCTCCCACCAGACAGGCTGTCACTCTCCAGGAGCAGCCCCACCCTCGGCACCTGCAGAGTGCTCCGAGCCTGGAAAGTCACTTTCTTCATCTTCCCAGGTTCCGTCTCGGGACGGGAAGCCACGCAGCGGCACACGGTTTGCTAGCGCAGTTGCCGACACGGCACCAGAGGGCTGCTGGCTACGGAGACTCCGGGGGCCCTTTCCATGCCGTTGAGGATGAGAGCGCCACAGGCGCGGCTCTGGGGGACCTCGCCCCTCCCAGGTGCCAACCAATACCTAGCCCCCCTGCAGACATGGTTGCCATGGCAACCGGCTGTGCCCGCAGAGAAGGACAGGGAGGTGCCTTGCCTAGGGGACCCCTTTCAGCTAGAGAGTGGCTTCTGTAACTGCTCCCGCCCTAAGGGCACAGACTGGGGCCGGCTGTACTGATGCCCCCACCCCGGAGACGGCCCACACTCCTGCCCGCCTCCCAGGACTGGCCTGGAGCCACCTGTGCCCCCCCCCCCCCCGCCCCCGCCGGGCCCTGGCGCCCGGGACCTGCTGGAGCTGGATCGGCCAAGAACCCTCCGGAACCAGCCCGAGCGGGGAGAACGTGGCATGTGAGGTGCCGCCGATCTTGCCGCCGGCCAGCCCGGGAGGCCAGGCCAGACCTCTGAAAGGAGCGAGCGTCGCATTTCAGATGCAGGGTTTAAGTCCAGTCAGATCGTAGACAGGAGTGAATTTTCTGGCAAGGAGATATTTTTGAAGTTGGTTAAAGGTTTCAGGCTTCAAATAAAATCATTTTAAGCTGCATGCTCCCAATTATGAACCGCTCAGAAAACTGTGACTCTGCCGTCAGGCTGTCCTGGGGCGCTGCAGGGAGCAGGAGGTGACCCGTGTGACCCGCACGCCCACACAGCCACCCTCCACTCGTCCACCGCACTTTGTCACGGTGCTGGTTAAAGCTCGGTTACCACGGCGACGAGCCTTCCTAGCCCCAGGTGTCCCCTGTCGCTGAGAACTATGCAGTGTCACCAGCTAACCCGAGAACAAGGTTCAGGGCAGCGACCTTCGCGAGCCTCACCGGTTTTGGATAAATAGGAAAATGCTTCCTTTCAGCGGAAATTAGATCTAGCAACAGAGATTTCTTAGGATTAATGTATTCCAAATATTTTACACACATCGGCTGAAGGGCACGACGCATTACCATTTCTTTGTCTTTTGTTTCCCGTGCATGAAAATTAGCCGGAGCTGTCTCGGAGTGACTTGTCACAGCCCCGAAGACCTGCCGATCGGCGCTGTCCGAGAACACAGGGTCGCCCTGGCCCTGCCTGTGCAGGCGGGTGCCCGCTCTGGGGTCCCAGGGGAGGTGGGGCCCCTGCTCTCCGTCAGCACCGGGAGGCGCGTCTGCTCGGAGGCTCTGCGCGGAGCGGGTCTCGTCCCGACGCTTTGGCTGAGCGAGCTCCTGGCACACGTGCTGGGCCCCGTGCCCACAGAAGTGGGGTCCCGCTTGCCCCCCACGGCCCCGGAGAATGACTTGTTTTCATTCTGTGCTTTTCTAGATCTGCTACACGTTCCGTGAACACTTTCTGGGTGTCCTCGATGCTGCTAACAGACACACCCTTGTCACCTGCATGAGGCCAGGGCCTGGCCGATGGGAGGGGCTGGCATGACCAGTTATCTCGTGAACACGCATACTCATCCCAAGTCATGGGGAGGGCCAGTTCATCTGAAAAGTAGGAAGGAGTCACATACTTTTCCACCCAGCACGTGCCCAGGTCAGGGTGGCACGCCAGTCCCCCCCAGCACACGGTCTCCACCGGGGGGTCACTACGGTGGACACCGCGTTCCGCCTCTTCCCGCACGTAGGGACTGGCTCACACCCCTCTGAAAGGGAGCGGCCCCGCCGCTCCGCTGAGCCGGCGGGCAGCGCCGCGTAGCTCACTCGTGGGAGGCAGCCCGCCCCACGGACTCACTCTGGGCAGCACGGACACTCCGCGGACAGGGATCGGAGAGGTGGGCGGTGGTCACAGAACCAAGTCACGGAAGGCTCGTCGGCAGCCGGTATTGCTCAGAAGTTGTGCGCGAAGCAGCCCGGGTGGGGGCCTGGTGACAATAAGGGTCAGCGTGCAGTGGAGGGTCGGGTTTCAGCCGAGTCCTCGGACATGAGCCCTCGGGACAACACCACGCGAGGGACCAGAGGGAGAGGGTGACGCTAACCAGCACCCCGCGGGCCGCCCCCCCTCCCCTCCGGCTCTCCCCCCAGCTGGAGGCCCAGGCCCACTCCTCTGGCCCTTCGGTTGACTCTCTGCTCGGAGGCCACCCCTCTCAGGGCGGGCCTTCCCGGGACGTAACGTTTACGGCCGGCCTCCGCCCCTCCCTGCACGGCCTCCCCGCCGCGCACCGCGCCACAGACCG
Source organism: Paguma larvata (assembly GCA_030068075.1). NCBI lineage: Eukaryota > Metazoa > Chordata > Mammalia > Carnivora > Viverridae > Paguma > Paguma larvata. The sequence continues at coordinate 111,403,750 of CM057825.1, forward strand.
CACGTCTCCCTGCTTCCCTGCTCCGCAGAGAGCAGGGGGAGCCAGGGCGTGAAGGAAGAGCTGCCTGTCAGGCACACACTGCAGGGAGTCCCGGCAGAGAAACAGGGCGAGGTAAGAGGGAGCCCAACACATTCTGGAACCGGGAAAGACAGCGTCTCAGAGCACGGTTTTCTCCGACGAACGTAATAGCCCTCAGGAGGCTGGAACCCAGGGTGGAGGTGGAAACAGCTCGAACGAGGCTATCCAGCCTGAAGGACACACTTGTAAAGCCTGGAGAACAGGACGGCACGCAGAGCGCGCGCTCGGTACCTGGTGGAGCACCGCCAGAAGGCCCCCCCGCAACGCGATCGGAATCCTAGGAGGAGACCAGAGAAATGGGCAGGAAAAAAACGGAAAAAATATTGGGAAAAATTATCCGATTCAGGAACCTGAGAACCCTAAGCAAGACGGTATCCATAGACTGCCGCACTGAGGCGCGACGCGGTCCAACCGCCGTAAACCACAGACGAGGGCCGAGCAGAGGAGAGCGAGACGCCACCTGTGGAGAAGGGCCAGGGCGGCAGCCACGCGGCGGCAGCGACGGAGGGAGGAGACGCTGACCCCGACGTGGGCTCTTGGGCCTCACGGACTCCCCGTTCCCAGAGCGGAACCAGGAATCCGTCCGCTTTGCAAATGGCAAGGCACCCAAATCGCGGGCGCAGAGCGGATGCGGAGAGCAGGGTGTAAGGAGGAGGCCGAGCCTTCGAGTGGTGGCAGCACACGGGTCAGGGGAAAGATCGCTAAGTCGGGACAGACGAGGCGCTGTCTGCGCGACGCAAGGACGTGCCTTCTTCGCCGTCACAGACTGTGCTTCAAGAGACTCAGAAACACAAGCCGTTTTCTTTTGCACACGAGGTGGTAAGACTGTGGCTTCAGTGCCTTCTATGAACAGAGAGGGAAAACAGCACACGCCATCACAACAACACCGCAGCCGTGGGGAAGCAGAGGCTTAGGGATTAACCACCTAAAACCTGCTCTCTTTCGGGCATTTTGATTTCGGCTTTTCAGACGTGGGAGCCCCCTGCTGTCCTTCACACAGTTAACGCTGGCCCTCCCCGACAGGCCCCGAAACCAAGGCTCCCTAGTGTGGAATGGACGGGACGCCACCGTCCGCAGGGAGGTGTCGGCTGAGTCGGACTTCTGGGAAGTCAGCCGAGAAGCCAGGCACGAAGCAAACCTTCCCTCCTTGTGGGGAGCACTGTGCAGATAACAAGTGCTGGAAGTTCTTTTTCTTTGTAACGTTTATTTTGAGAGAACGAGCGAGCATGAGCAGAGGAGGGGCAGAGAGAAAGCGAACCCCAAGCAGGCTCCACGCGGCCCACGCAGAGCCCAACGTGGGGCTCGATCCCACAAACCTTGAGATCATGACCTGAGCCAAAACCAAGAGCCAGATGCCGAAGCAGCTGAGCCCCCAGGCGCCCCTCCTGGAAACTCTTACACGGACTCGGTCTTGACCAGATCGAGTGCCGCCGTAGCGTAAACAGTAGTGATGCTCGTTTTCTGCACCTTCAGGGGAATCTGGACACGTGGGGGCACACGCGTGCCAGACTCTGAAAGTGTATACTTAACATCTGCGCATTTCATTGTGTACGAGGTTTTTGTCGACGGAAACAGCCTCAGCGGCTCGAAGAGCCATCCTGCCGGCGTGTAAAACTCGCGGGTGTCCCTCTCCAATGTCTGGTCTTCTCCGCAAAGCTTTTAAGTATCTTTTTAAGAGACGTATTCCCGTATTCCCTCCAAGCTTGGCTTCTCGGACGAGTGGCAGCTTACGACACTGCGGTTCGCAGTTTAGCTGGAGCTTAGGTGACGATCCGCACGCTGGGTTAGTATTTAGGGACAAGGACGTGCATACGTGGCATTAACTTTGAAATGCATCAAAACATATGATGGGTTCATAGACGGATAGAGAGATGAGGAGATTAACTAAGTAACAGAAAAACAAATTGAGTGAAATACAACCCGTAGAAGTTAGATGGTCCGTATGTGGGTTTTTACGACACAATCCTTTAAAATTTTTTTGGTGTGCTTGAAAGTTTTCATAATGACATGATTTGATTTTATTTTTTTAACCATGGCAGCTATTTATTTTTAAAGTTTCTTTATTTATTTTGAGAGAGAGGGAGACAGAGCACACACAGGAACAGGGGAGCAGCAGGAGGAGGACCCCAAGCAGGCTCTGTACGGTCGGCATGGACACCGAGTGAGAGAGCCAGGGTCGAGAGTTGGACACTCAACTGACTGAGCTGCCCGGGTGCCCCCGTCGCGGCATGTTTAAAAGTCCTAATAACACTTATTGTTAGCCACAGTGAAAATAAAAGTTTAAGACCTGAAGTAGAAAAAAATACGATCGCCTACATGGAGGGTTAAAAAACAGAAAGGAGCCCGAAGGGCGTTGGCGGCAGGTGCGAACGACACTGACGGTGTCCCGTCGGGGTCTCGGGCCCAGCGGTGCTCCTGAGAGCTGACGAGGGAGAGAAAAAGTGTTTACCTTGAGTTTTCCAGAGAAACGAGATTTAGGGCAACCAAACAGTTGATGAAGGAAAGTCTGATTTTTAAAAAATAAATAAAGCAACCCAACAAAATCCAGGCGAATCCAAACAGTGGCAGAATTCGCACAGAGCACGCCCTCCAGGCGGGCCGGGCGCTCGGTCAGCTCAGGCCGCGATCTTGTGGTTGCAGAGTTCGGGCCCCGCACCGGGCTCGCTGCTCTCCGTGGGCACAGAGCCCGCTTCGCACACTCTGATCTCCTCCCTCCCTCTCAGCCCCTCCCCAACTTGCACCTGACCTCTCTCGCATGCGCGCTTTCTCTCTCAAAAGTAAATAAACATTAAAAAAAAAAAGAAAGCACACACCCTCCAGACAGGCCCTGGCGGATGAGTCTAGGCGCTGACCACCAAGGCTGCCGCCCCTTCGGTGCTGCCGACGGAGAACTTTCTAAAGGACTGATCAGGCTGCTGACGGCCGGTCCCTCAGCAGGCTCACCATCGTGGAGAGAGGAAAGGTGGCCTGTGCTTTCTGAACGGCAGTGACAGAAGTCCCGGCACCCACAAAGTGTCCCTGACCAAATCAAGGCCGACTGGCATAGCCTGGAGCCCTGCGGCTGGCCCTCTGGCGAAAGGTTGGGGACACCGGGCCTGGAGGGCACTCCGCTCTGTGCAGGACCACGCGAGTCCTGTCTGGAGCGCGGAGGAGGGAGGAGCCTGGAGAGGCTGCAGGGGGTCACCCACTGGGCGTGTCGGGGGCGCACTCGGACACATCGGTGTAGGAAAGGCACTTGCTTACCCGGCTGCCGGGCAGCACTGGAGCACGGACAGAACTCGATGGAGTGCCCGCCCCACAGGGTCCCGGGGGGCTGCCGGCACGGAGCCCGCCTGGAGCGGCGTGTAATGACACGTGTCCAGGCGGAACGGCAGGGGGTGGGGTCTGCCTCACGGCAGAGGAGGGACGGAGTCGGCAGACCAAGGGCAAGGAACCGGCATCTAGCGGGCATCCCGAGCCGGCTGCCAGCAGGCTGGCGAACCCTCACGCTGACCGGCGGTGTTTTAAACTGCCACTCGTCCCAGAAGCCAAACTTATAGTGAATATGGGGATGAGTCTTTTAAAAAGATGTTTAAAAGCCTTGTGGAGAAAAGGACACGTTACAGAGGGACAGGCCAGCAGAATGAGCGTGCGTCTCCCGGAAGAGGACCTCGGCAGGGCGCCTCTGCTCCCGAACCACTCGGGGGGCACTCTGAAAACAGTTTCTCTTTTCCACAACAGGAGACCCGTTTTCAGAGCGCCTGGCTTCCCTAAGGAGGCGAGGCCCCGGCGGCTGACGGGCGGGGGTGGGGGAGGGGGCGCGGCTGGTTGTGCACTGGCTGTGGGAGCCGCCCGCGGCAGCCCGACGTGGGAGTGGGAAAGAGCAGACGCGCGGCCTCCGCCCAAGAGCGCACACGGGGTGTCACGCGGGGCCTGAGGGAGGGGAGGGGAGGATCCAGGATCCCGGCGCACGACAGCCACTTTGTCCAAGAAGACAGAGGGCTCTGCTCCAGTTCACTGACCACGTGAGAGGGGACACCCGCTCCCCAAAGCGCAGAGCCCGCCCATGCATGTGCAAAGGCCCCGGGGCTCAGGCCCCCCTTGTTATTTTCTCAGTTGTTATTTTCATCGGGGATGAGACCGTAATTGCCAATTAAGGAAGAAAACTGTCTATTTACTGATGATGAGCCAGCGTCCCAGACCCGGGTCCCGAAGCCAAGTGGTGGGGCGGCAGGCGCGGGCCGTCCCCAGTGAGCTGCACGGGGGTCTGTGGCTTCCCTTGCCGCCTGCTGGGCACGGCACCGTGCCGAGGCGGCAGCGCTCAGATGCCAGGTGAGGGTCTGGCGACGTGCCGGGGCAGGACCGTCACGGGAGTCTCCCAACAGAACCACAGACATGCTTAGAATTTAGGAAAGGGCCGAGCCGTGGGGAGTCCAGAAACTTCTGAGGCCTGGAGAGCACCACTTGGCGTGGCGAGAAGCTCGGCTTCCTGTTTCCTGAGCCGCTGCTTTCATCCCCAAGCCCTGGCCTTTTCTGAAGCAGATTACACAGCTCCTACTCAGATAGCATGAGGCTGCTTGCCACCGGAAAACACAAACCCTGACACACAGCACAGACCGAATGGACGGGAGGGTCGGACTTCCCCAGGCCCCTCGGAGGCTCCAAGTGGCACACGGCGCCCCCCGCCCCCAGCTCTGGAGACCCGACTCCGAAGCGCCGCAGCGCTAACTATTGGTTAGAAAGTACTCTGCTGTCGGCTTTCCGCCCACGCCTGCCCATGCCCGCAGCTGGCCTTCATTGGTGGCTCCGGCTGAGACCGCTGTCTCTCGGCCTTGTCACCCTTCCCTACCTGATCAAGACACCAAGCTCTACGCTACCCCTCCTTGGACTCGCTATGCACTGCCTGGGGCCTGGGGGGGCGGGGGGCAGATGTGTCCGGCGCCTCCTGCCAGCAGCGAGGCAGGGCATAGGTCAGCCTTAGACGGGTCCAGAGAAGAGATGGATCCGAGGGTCCCTTCCTGGTCTCGACACCCTGCCGTCCCGCCAGCACCGGCTGGCCCCCACAGTCCCCGCGCTCAGAACCGGCCCGTGAACTCCAGCCCTGTCCCGCCTCCAGCCACGGGCACGATGAAGCCCCCGGTCCCAGGAAAGGACTTCCCGCCAGGCCAAAGGCACGCGGCTGGGAGCGGACCTCACTGAGCCCCCCGGGCGGAGCTTCGCCGGCTCCCTGTCCTCCGCACCGTCCCCCCCCCGGGCGCCTCCAGCCCTGCGCCCGGCTTCCTCTGTTCACATTTGATCCGACACCGATTTCGTTTTATTAGAGCCAACTTATTAAAACAGACATTATTAAGACACATTTATTAATCCTCAATCAGAAGCAAAAATTGGAACTAAGGAGAAAAGTAATCTGATCACCCAGAGATAAATCTTATTAACTCCTTGATCATATACTTCAAAATAATTTTGAAAGATTTCTGTAGAAGCAAAATGCAGGGGTGGGTGGCCGGGTGGCCGGCTGGCTCAGTTGGAAGGGCAGGTGACTCTTGGTCTCGGGGTTGAGTTCCAGCCCCATGTCGTGTTTAGAGATGACTTAGAGATAAAATATTTTAGAGGTGCCTGGGTGGCTCAGTCAGTCAAGGGACTGACTTCGGCTCAGGTCATGATCTTGCTGTCTTGAGTTTAAGCCCCACACTGGGCTCAGTGCTGACAGCTCAGAGACTGGAGCCTGCTTCAGATTCTGTGTCTCCCTCTCTCTGCCTGTCCCCTGCTCACGCTGTGTCTCTCTCTCTCTCCCTCTCTCTCAAAAATAAACTAAAATATTTTAAAAAATGGAATGTGGTACATACAATTTAAAACCCATTTTAACATATCTTAAGTATCTTTTTGTGTCATTACATCGTATTGTTTAGTAATCCACAGAGATGTAATTTTAATTCTCCACGGCTGAACCTTTAAGTGTATTTCCATTTTCTCCTGCCAGGAACATAGCGCTGAAACCTTTGCAGTCCGTCTGCACACCCCTAATCCTGCCGCAGAGCATCCTGAAGCGAGGCTGGCGAGCAGCAGGCACGCACGCTCGGTTACGGTGTAACTGGGCAGCCACGTGTCCTCCAGGGAGGCGGCACTAAGTCCTGTGCCCCCGGCGGTGCCCGCTGCCCCGCCGCCCCCAGTGCCGCCACAGACAGTCCTTCTGAATGCCCGGTGTTGGATACAGGAGTTTGTTGTTGGTTTGACGACTGTCTCTCATAACCACTGGGCTGAATTATTTTACGTAGTTAGCTACATAAAACCGTCCAGCAAACTGCTCACCGTTCGCTGTGGCTTAGTAGTTTGTTTTAAAAACACTTCTCCTGACGATAAAAGCCTTCTACCATCTGTGCCGTTTCACCGGTCTGTGTACCAGAGCGGGCACGCCGTGAAAACCCTTCTTCAGCCCCTCAGTGCAGTTATCTAGTGGACGCCTATGCACGCGTGTCGTAACACAAACAGGACGTGTAACGAAGAAGACGTGTTACCTGTAACACGCACACACGTGTGTAAATGCTGCATGTTTTCACAGGTTCCTTTGTCATGGTTCACATCTGGCTTCCCCACACACCCTACTTGGCTTTTTAAAGATATACACATGCTAAAATTTACCCTTTGTCCTGTATACTTCTGAATTCTAATTTCTTATAGCAGTTGTAGGTTCAGAACAAACTGCCGACATCGCGGCGCTCCCGGAGACCCCTTGCCCCGGGTTCCATGATGGTGACCCAGGCACGGATCTGAGGAGCTCCCATCACAGTCGGAGTGCAGGCAGCGCCCTCCCCGGTCCCCAGCCAGGATCACGCTGTGTGCAGCACCTGCCACGGGCTCCTCTCACAAGGCGTGAGGCCTCTGAGGATCATCTAGGTCCTAATAGTGGTTCCCTGCTGATCAGAGGTGCCCCCTAAGTGTTCACACATTTCCTGGCTCTGTCCGCGGTGGGGCAGAGAGGCAGTGCCACCCCGTCAGCAACGAGCACACCCAGCACCCAGATCTTGGTGTCTAACTCCGTTCTCTGTGAAAAGGAAGCAAGGCCGCTGGGGAAACGCTGAACTGAGGGCTACAGAAGGGAACTCCTGAGATGGGCCTGCAGCTCTCGGAGGGCTGGGGACTCAGGGGAGCTCGATAAGGGCGTGGCAGCCAGCCTCGGGGCTCCGCACAGCCAAGGCTGGGCAATGACCACCAAAGCAGGGCCTCGTGGTGCTGGATCCTAGTCTGTGAGAAGAGAATGAACAGCACAGCAACATACACAAGTATTTGGTACATAAATGGGGGAGAAGGGTAGCTCTTCCTTGTAGGGGAATTCCAATTCACGATAGTAGAAGGAAATGAGAGAAACAGGAAAACCACCACCAGAACATCACAGTTAATGATGGCTACAAGGAAGCCTGAACTCAGTGGACAAATCCTGAAGGAAAAACAGGATAATTGCATAACTTCAAGAAACTCCCCCAATTTTTAATAATGACTATGTGGCTTTAATGTATATACACAAATCATTTGAGGATGGTGCCGGGTCCTCCCCCGCGCTGGGGTGCCGGCTGAGCCCAGAGACAGGCTTCCAGACGACAGGGAAGGGACGGGGGAATTGCACCTGCCACAGGACACACCTGGAAACACACCTTCGCCAGGTGGTCCAGGTCAGCATCACCTGAGGTGCGTCGTGTGGACTCAGGCACCCGATCTGGTGACGAGAAGGGCTCCTCCCCTCCGTGCCCCTTCTCCACACGAGAAACACCAGATAGACCCAGTGTGAGGGACACTGTACCAGTAAGTGACCAGAACCGCTCAAAACTGTCAAGGTTGTGAAAAGCCAGGAAAGTCCAGGAGACTGCCACAGACCCCAGGGGACAAGGCACAGGAGGCGGCGTGTGCGGTGTGGCCCGGGAGGGGCCCTGGGGCTGGAGGGCGCTGGTGGGGAGGCTGGGGACACCGACCGCGGTCTCGTTCAGCTGACAGTCCTGCCAGTGCGGACGGCTCTGCTCCCCCAGTTATGTGCCACCTCCAGGGACGCAGGGCGAAGGCTGGTGAGGACTCTGTGCTTTCTCTGCGACATTTCTGTGAGTCAGAAACCGGGTCAAGACCATCTCTTAGGAAGTCCCGTTGACACCACTTCACCAGGTACAAGCTAGAGCCACCGGCCAGTGCCTGGCTTGGCCTCGGCCCAGGGTGGGCGTGCGCTGACTGTCATGAAGAGGACGGGGTCTGAGGGGCTCTGCCTCAGACAAGAGCCCCCTCACCCTGGCAACCTGGGAACAAAGTGTGGCCTGGCCGCCGTTAAGCCCGAACTCGCCCCAGCTGGCGCCAGGTGCGCACACCTCAGCCGGCGCTCGGACGCTGCCTCTTGCTCCAGGGTGACTTTTCCATCTGGTGCTCTGCCTTCGGTGGGGCTCAGTCACTGGACTGCGGACGTCCTGCTTAGCGCTTCCGGGTCCAGTTCAGCGCCGAGCAGGACGAGCTGCTGCGCCCCGACCCGAGGCTGCCGTGCTGCCAGGCCAGCTATGTCCCTGACAATGGCCGCGTGTGCCTCAATGCAGCCAACTCTCAGAAGCACCAGAACGCGTGCTGCGGCTGTGTTGGCAGTCTGAGTTCAGGAGACCCGTCATTGAAAAAAGAAAACCGATCCGTTTCCTCCATACGACATGTCACACGCTCCACCAAGCATGGGTCCTGGGCTGCCAGAGGCCTTGAGAAGACTGGCAACACGAGGATGCGTGCCAAGCCTAGAAAAGCCTAGACCACTGGCCTCCTTGCGGCACGCACGGGCTCACCACGGACCAGCCACGCTGTCAGCGAGCTCCTCCCTGTCCCATGTGCTGCGGGGATGGTGGGGACCCCACGAAGCCCCGGCCCTCACAGGCCGTCTGGTGGGAGGAAGGCAGGGAGAGGGATGATAAGCCGACAGACACGTAAAGACCCAGGTCAGAGGGTGGTGAGTTGGAGAAAAACGAAGCTGGGCCCAGGGCTGGGGAGCACCCTGTGCAGGTGTGGGAGGTGGGCCGCAGAGGCATGCAGTCCCGGGGGCTCCACGGGGGAGGCAGCAAGTGTGGAGGCACGCGGGAATGGGTGGGGCAGAAAACCTAATCACAATCCAGCTCGCGGGCCAGGCTTCCCAGTGCTCCACAGGCATTCGTCCAGGCTCAAACCAGGTGGACGGCCAGCAGTGCTCTTCCTCGTCAGAGGTGTCTAAACACGGACCGACCAGCAGGCCTATAGTAAGTGTAGGGATCCTGCGTTAAAGGAGGAGGACACGAACCATTAGGCAGAGATGCGTTCTACACTCCTAGCAACTATTAACGGTACGAAAATGGCACCGGTATCAGTGTCTCCATTCAGTGAATCCACACAGACAAGAGCTGCTATTGTAACAGCAACAAAGCATGGCTTCCTTGCTTAAAATTTCTGTTTTAAAATATCAAAGCATTTACAAAAGAAACTGGCACACAGCTGCTACTCCCGGGCTAACCTAACAATGCCTCTCCCTGTTACTGGCATTGGCAAAGGTCAGGCTTGCCGACGCTGTGTTCCTCTTGCATCCAACAATGAGGCATTGGAGCCAGGAAGCTCCAGGGACACACACCAGATTCTGGAGGTTCCAGGCCAGCCAGTGGCTGCAGTGGTGTCTGGGGAGACAAAAGCTGTTCTCTGGCCTCCCAGCTGTTGACTGTGGTTCAGGAGACGTCAGTGTTTACCTGGCAGGGAAGCAGCATGGGGGCAACGGCTCCTCTCGCCTCAGACGGGCGAGCGCTAATGCTGCACAAGTAAAGGGAAGGACCCATCTCGCCAGCTGCTTTTAGGTATGATCAAATGAGATGAAATGTGATAAAAAAAAAAAAAAGGGATCAAAACATGGGCTTAAAAATGATCCTTCCTGGGGCGCCCGGGTGGCTCAGTTTGTTGGACATCCGACTTCAGCTCAGGTCATGATCTCACAAGTTTGTGAGTTCGAGCCCCACATCAGGGTCTGTGCTGACAGCTCGGAGCCTGGAGCCTGCTTTGGATTCTGTGTCTCCCTCTCTCTCTCTGCCCCTCCCCTGCTCACGCTCTGTCTCTGTCTCTGTCAAAAATAAATAAACATTAAAAAATAAATAAATAAATAAATAAATAAGATCCTTCCTAAGTAAGACTAATGCTCTAGAATGTACACAGGTAAGAAGGCTGTGGAGAGGTGGCTCTGTCTCTGAGCCTTACCCCCAGCACAACTGGGTACCTGCCTCTGTGAACCATAAAGATCTCTAGGATGGGAAGAAGGGTAAATAGGTCAGTGATACCCAATCTGGCAAAGGGTTTACCTGCCCCAGAGTCTCCAAATCCAGAGACCTATAAAATATTCACTCCAGGTAGTAACGGTTCCCAAGCAGAAATCTCTATGAAGTGGGGAAAGGAACTGACAGATTATCTAATATGTTTGATTCAGTAAAAATAGTATTGGGAGGAGTCAAATAGTTGTGTTGGAATAAAATGTTAAAGCATGATCAGAGATGAAAAACAAAGTAAACCAAAAAAGAAGAAGCAACTATTAACTCCAGGAAAAACAAAGAGTTATTAGAAACAAGCGAGCACAATTCACTGTTGGCTCAGCAGATGACATTTACATAATGTAAAGACTGAATATGAGTTTCATAAATTATATTTGTGACATAGTTGTACTGCGATGATAAGGGAAAGAGAATAAAGGATATGGGAGAGTAATCCTTATCATTTATAACTGGAAGATATAGAAAAAGTCTAAAAGTGATATGCCAAGAATAATCTACATAAATGTGTTATTCAGAAATATGGAGGTAAATACCAGCAATGGTAGAAGAAGTAAAGGAGTTCCTCCAGGAAACGGAATGGGGTGAGCACAGGTAAAAGACAACACTGTTGTTTTTGTTACAAGCTGTGACATACAATCTTTCTAGTCCATGTACATGTCTAATGTTTTTTAATATTTAAAAGAACATGCTTAAGGCCCGATTATCTGCTCACGGTGTAATAAAATCAGAAATTGGTCAACAAAAAGTAACCTACAAAACCCTGAGGGCTTGGGACTTTTGAAGCTCTTCTCTAAACAGCACTTGGACCAAAGAGACGTCAGCACTGATGATTATAAACCACACTATGTGCCATTATCAGGAAGACACTGGAGCCTCGAAGTGACAGGGTGGGTGGCCAGGGACACTGTCAGAGGGGAGTGTTCACCTGCCTCTGTGCTTTCATTAGCAGATAGGAAGAGATGGAAAATTAATGAGTTAAACAATCAACTCAAGATCTTAGGAAATAATAAACCCCTTCCTCCCAGAAAGAGGAAACAATCTATAAAAAGTAAAAATTAATGACCTAGAACACATTTTTTAAAAAATCAGATAAAACCAGTTATTTGAAAAGACCCACAATGGAGACAATGTATGGCTGGTTTGACCACAGGGATAAAGCAGACAGACAAGCGCTCAGCACTGCCTGGGGACTGAGCTAGAACTACGGCGGTGGGCGGGGGGAGGCCCTACGATAGCATGCAGGCACGACGGTGACGGCGGGAGGGTACCGGGGAAGAGCACGTAGCAGTCAGACAGACCCTGGCCACAGGGACTTCAGCAAGTCTCCAGAGAACAGGGTGGTGACAAAAGCCATGGTTTTATCCCCCAGGAGACTCAGCAGTTCATCAAACGTGACGTCACCACCACTAACATGGAGTGACGAGAGATGCTACATTAATTCCAAAGCACATTCTCTGCTACGTTTAATCTGTAACAACTTTCCTGTTCTAAAGTCTTTGCTACGTTTAATCTGTAACAACTTTCCTGTTCGAAAGTCTTATTAAGTTGGATACAAACCATTTTTCACATTTATATTTCAAATTACTGGAAATAAATCCGAAAGCCCCCAAAAGCAAATGCTAGTCAAGCATCCACATGCACACAATTTAATAAAAATAAAAGGCAATTTAGAACCATTTCAGACAAAAGCCACCCACGTGGATTCAGAACTACGAGTGTGAATAAAAGTAACAAAATGTTTCTTTGCTGTTCTAGAATTCTGCATATTAAAGAGATGAGCAAGTTTCAGAGATAGAAATGGGTAGCTAGATGTGGCGGGAGAAATTGAGAAGAAGGGAAACGTTAACGATCGTGTAAGGAAAAAAAAGGTCTTGAAAAAAGGTTTTCTTCTAGGTCTTAGTAATTTTCACCAGATAGTCCTAAGTGAAAGAAGAGAAAGGCAGAGAGGCCCGTAATCAGCCCCATGTGGGAGTGCGGTGACCTTCACCTGACCACGGGTGCGCACGAAGGTCTGACAAGGCGTCAGGGTAAGACGGGGTAGCACGGGAGGGAGGAGCAGGCGGTGGACGGAACAGAGAGCGCTGAAAACGAGCACCACGCACGGTGTGCGCACACGAGGGAGGAGAAGGCAGCACCTGAGAGACTTGCCCGAAGGGGCCCCAGCGCCCCGGACCTGACTTTTCCCTTTCGACAGGCGGGTCTGGACACGGCACACCCCTGGGGTCTGGGGAGGGTGCCCTCAGCGACCCCTGGGCTGCAGCCCCTCGCTGACGGCTCCTCCTCTCCAGCGGCAGAGGGCCTCCCTGCACCGGTGGCCCCAGGGACGAGAGAAGGGAATGGTAGCGAGCAGATGGAGCCGGAAGGGCAGAGAGGACGGTGGAGGTGGGCGTGTGGGGAAGTGAGGCAAGAATCCTCCCCTGGACCAGGACCGGCCCCAAGAGTCTGGTCGAGAGAGTGCCAGAAATTCCCGACGGCCCGGGTCCAGAGAAGACCCAGCGCAGGCTGCCGGTGGACGGTTTCTGGACCCGTCTCTCAGGCAGGTGCGGCCAGCCAGGCTGCTCACGGCGAGGAAGGGGCAGAAGCCGTTCTAGACGGTTCCTCTCCCCCTGGAAAGGACCGTCTGCCAGCCGAGATGGTTCACAGCCCACGCAGGGCGTGGAGAGCTCTGAAAGCCACCGGGCGCAGGTTTGGCGGGCCTTCCGAAGGACTCGAGCAGACTGGAGGCCAAATCCGAACAACAACGCCGAGTGGCCACTCCCACGGGCGGGGAGCAGGAAGGGTGCGGCGGACACCCGCAGAGCCACGCGAGGGGAGTGGCTACGCCCGGCCCGAGCGCCAGGGGAACCGCGGGGAGAGCCCCAGCTGAGAGGGTGCACAGCCCGGCGAGCTCACACCACAGGGCAGGCGAGGCTGCCTCTGATTACGGGAGTAATCTGATTACAAGAAACTGCTTTCTCGGGCTTGGGGGCTGGGAAGGGAATTAGACAAACCATCGATTAAAGCAGAGGATATGAGAACCAGGCAAAGCGCAGTGCCGGGGACGCAAGGGTCTGGAAACAGTTTGGCGGGAGCTGCTGTCGCCGAGTCCGCCTGGCACTCGGAGGCTGTCTAATCGCTTCCTGTAGGCAGGCTTTGCTCCAGCACTAATAGGTTTTAATAAAAACTTCCAATTGGACCAGTAAACCCCTCATTAAGCTGTTTTTAAAGCATGAATTTAAGAGCAGCAAGGGTAAGGGGTCACGGGCAGTGTTTAATTCACAACGGCTGGCGGGAGGTGCTGCTGGGACGGACCCTGGAGTTCAAGGGTCCAGGCCACACGAACACCGATGCCAGCACGGGACCTGCCTGAAAATCCAACTTAATGAGGCAGCAGCGGCCAGAGCAGAGTGCCAAACACCCAAAGGAGCTGCTTGTCCGAGCACAGCCACAGCCTAGGCACACGAGTCCCCACAGGGAATCTCAGGCCCCCGACGCCCTGCACGGCATGTATGCACCCCCCTGCCCTCCACGCCTCGCTGGGACCCGCACCTGCCCGCCCGTTCCCACAGCTCACTCACGGGCCTGCAGCCCCCAATCTGCTCCGGGGTCCTGCTCCCTGACCCCCGGCTCGCGGCCGCCCTGCGGGTGAGGACTGCACTCGGTGCCCGCACGGCCGGATAAATGAATAGTTAATCCACTGAGCTTCTTTTGGAAACCTCGCATCCCTGACGTACCCTGTCCTCAGCCAGATGGGCCCGCAGTGAAAGCAGCACGTTCTTTTTCTACAAGAGAGCGTCCGCAGCGAGGAGCCCCTGAAACCCTGCCCTCGGACCCCTCACGCCCCAGGGACGTGGCCGAGCCGTGTGACCCAGGGGGACTGTGCGGATTTGCTTCCCGCGTTCAAGCAGCGTGTGAGACTTCAATTCGCAGGCCGCGCCCGCAGAGACGAAGCAGGCCTGGCCCGGAAGCTGCGTAAGTCCCGGCGGCCGTAAGGGCTGAGGGCTCCCACGGCCTGAGGGTCTCCTGTCAGTTTCTACCTGCAGTTTCCCGCCCCGGCCGGGCTGCCGAGCCTCAGAAGGGGCCAGATCTCCATGCCCCTCAACAAAGAACCTTCTGAACCACGACGGCACCAAAAACCAGAAGACAAAGCCCGTGCAGCGACGGGCTGAGCGATGAACAGCTATGGAAGTATCCCCTCCTTGAAAGAAAGCTAAGGCGTAAACCAAACAGGCTCAGGCCGCACGCGCCCGTGTGACCTGATAGCGGATCAGTGCCGGCGGGGGGGGGGGGGGGGGGGGGGGCCGCAGCCTGCCTGGGAGGCCACCTGGAGGCCAACACCTGCACACGCCGGGCTCCCTCAAGCTGAAATCACAAAGTTATGTGATCCTTTCTAGGGATGCAGACACTCCAGCAGCCTCAGGGCCTGGAACAGCAGAGAGGTCTCTGCAAACGCCCGCCTTCCTCACGTGGGTGTGTCTGGGCACAGGGGCCTGTGATGGCCCAGCTCCTGGTCACAGGGCCGCTTCCCTCGGCCGCGGCCAGGCGGCCTTCCCTGGTGCCCTCGCCCGGCCCCGGAGAGGGCCCCGCCTCTGCAGAAACGCTGAGGGAAACTGTACGACTCGGCCCCGAGGACCAGGGGGCCCTTCCTGGGTCCCAACCTCACCCAACACAGGCGGCCATCAGGGCCCGGGCAACGTGGGGAGGCTGGGGCCAAGAGCAGCCCCTTGTGGGCAGAAAAGACCGGAAGCACCAGCTGGGCCCGGCCTGCTGGTTCCCACGCTGCTTTCGAGAACGGCGTGTAGTCCTCGCGAGGGCCCCACCCTGAGCTCATGATCATCAAAAAGCACTTCCGGGGGAAGTGGGAAACGGCGCTTACCGGGGACCTGAATTAATTACTTTTACACCCATTCTTTGAAGTGAAAGTTACCAGCCCAGTGGCCTTCGAGGCGCAGCCACGCTGAAAGCCTCGGCAGAGCAGCAGCCGGCAAAGCGGCCTCCTAGCGCACAGTGGTCTTCCTGGGTCCTGGAGCAAACAGCCCTGTTGACATGGCCGTCACCTTACCCGGCGTCCCAGCTGGGTGTAAACGGGCACTCGAGAGCCTGGGGATTCCGGGGCCAGGAAAGACATTCCAGAAACTCGGACACCCTGAGAGACGTGTGGTCATTCTGAACAAGGGGATGGCGCTAGAAAGAGGGCTCGGCCCTCCTCCCAAACCGAAGGGAGTCATACGCCACCCACCTCATCCTCACAGGGTCGGAGAAGGCGGCTGCTTGAGTCCCCAGAAGAAAACGGACGTGCCCACCCAAGTCCTGGCCAGCGAGTGCACAGAACTCCCCAGGGCTAGCAGCGGAAACGGGCTGTGCCGGGCCCGCCCAGCGCAGCTACGGAGCACTTGCCGTGGCGCAGGTGTGGCCGAGGAGCCGCACCTGGTCTCCCCTGTCTCACCTGGTTCTAATTCAGCCGCCCCGAGGTAGCTGGTCACGGTGGGGCGCCCGGAGCTGCTCCAGCGGCCGTGGCTGGGCCCGCATCCTCCGAGAGCATGCGCCCCAGCGGCTTAGCGCTCGGCGACCCAGCGGGCGCGTCCTCATCAGAGTCCACTTTGTGGAATAAAGATGCGATGAATGTGACTAAAATGAACACAGAACAGCACGCACGCGCAGGCCCCGATGCCCTGCTCCTCGTGAGAACCGAGTCCCTGTAGGCAGCACCCGGTGAGGCCGACGGGACACCGCCCAAGGCCCAGGTCCTTTCCACTGGGCGGTCCTGGGGCCTGGTGGCCGGGCCGGCCCTCGGCAGCTGGCCACTCATCCTCTGAGATGAGCGCCGGAGAGAGCGCCCTGGGACGCGGCCGCACGAGCGACAGCACACACCACCTTCCCCCTCAGGGCCCTCCTTCCTCGGGAGACGTGTCAGCAAGCCAGCAGCTCGGTAGCAAGCCCCACCCACGGGTGCCACCGGCTCCCAGCGACACAGCTGGGGCTCACGAGCGTCAGGTAGCGCCCACGGACCCACAGATGGGGGACAGATTTGTTTTAACTCGGAGCAAAACAGCGGCTGTTCGCCTGAGGCTCCCGACGCCAACGTTCCCGCCGCGGCCTCACAGATGCCCGCAAGGCTCAGGCGCCGCCAACCACGGGGACCGACCGGGACCGGGGACTGGAGGGGGTGGGGCTCTGGACTCCGCCTCCATTTCCCACGTAGGTCGCTCGCGACCGCCTCCCCACGTGCCTCTCTTAAGTGCGGGGCTTCAGCAGAGGCGGCCGCAGGGCTCTCCCCAAGCCCCGTCGCCTTGGCGGAGACAGGCCTGCAAACCTCTGCGTCCACACCCGTCCGTTCGCCGCCACGGCCGCCGATTTTATGGTCCCTCTGGTAACTGCCCCGATCCCGTGCACCAAAGCACAGGGGCATTCCTCGGCTGGAGAAGGAGTTAGCGACTCAATCACAACTGGAAAACAACATCTTACAACTGCGGGTAAACCAGAGGCTTGAGCAAGACGAGAAGCAGAAGGCAGGTTTCCCGGAGGAGGATCTCACGATCACACGGGCCCCAACGCTCGCGCTGGCGGCCAACTCCACGCCCAAACTTCCAGGCTCCCCTTGTCACAGCCGCGTGAGGCTGGCGGGTCACCGGCCCGTGGTTAGGCGGCGCTCCTCGGGCGAGGGGCGCAGGGGAACCATTCCTGAGATCACTCGCTGCTCCCCTCTTGCCTAGAAGGAAACGGCACAAGCCTGGGAGGGAAGGCCGCACGTGGACACGGCTGACCACGACCGAACCGGCGGCTCCTGACGCCAAGCGCTGCTGCGCCTGGCCGGCTGAGAAGTCGGTGAGGGACCCTGGCCCGGGGCAAATGGAGAGCTTCACTTTCAGTTTTCAATTGTGACTCTCGCTTTGTCATCTATTTTTTAAGGTCATTAAAGATCAGAGAAAAAGTGTTTTCATCTTCCTCTTAATAAAATCCGATGCTCTTCCTCTGAGTTGATGCAAATTTCTGCGCCCTCAAGCCCCTTTGCCCGAAGAACCCGCGGCAGAGCAGCGGGGAGGGCCGCGCCGGGCCTTCCCGCCGAGGACGTCTTGCTGGGCTCCCGTGGGGTCCTCCCTCCTCTCTGGCACCGACGGGCGTGCCCCAGTGATGTGTCTTTGGCACCGCCGGCTGCAAGGAAGCTTCTCTGCTCCGCTTTGGCCTTCGCCCATTCGGCCACGACATGTGTGGGAGGGTGGGGGGGGGGGGCTCTGAAACTGCTGAGTCTGTGGCATGTGCCTTTCATTCAGGTTCGGGAAGTTCTTGGCTTTCATTTCTTCCGGCATTCTTCTATCTGTTGTCTCCCCTTCTGTCCACCCGCTGTACAGTTGGCAAGGACGCACCGTGCGCCCAGCACCTTGGTCCGGCCCTGCCTGCTCGTCTGTGGACCAGACTGGAGCAGCTCGTCCGTGCGTGGGCACCGCCATGTCTTCTGCTGGGACCGACAGACCCACCCCTTCCTTAACCCGACGGTCCCAACATCAAGGGTCACCCCTGCTGACGGCTGCACCCGTCAGCAGGTACATTTTCTCCCGCGTGTGTACTAGAAATTCTTGTTTATGTCAGACAGCCGTGTAGAGAAACAGCAGCTCCTGAGAGGAACCTGACTGCCCAGAAGTGAGCGTCTGCAGGGAGGCTGCGGTCCAGCAGGGCGGGGTGGCGGGGCGGCGTCTTGGAAGCCAGAAAACGGGCTGTGCCCCAGCCCGTGACTGCCGTCAGTGCCCTCCATGAGCGCCCCCAGCACGGGGCCTGGGGGCGGCCTCTGCCCATGGCCCCTGCCCACCCATCGGCAGAGGGGGGCCCTTACCAGCCCCCTCCTGACTCCCTCCCGACCCCCTCCACCCCACGGGGCAGCACTCCAGGCTGAGTGGCAGCACAGTCAGGGCCCCTCCTGGGGACACGGCCTCTGCTTCAACCCCTTCCCTGGGACCTCAGGGTGTGCAGGCATGACGTCCCTGCCCGTGGGCAGTCTGTCCCCTCTCACACAGGCCACCAGAGAGTCCCCTGCGGGGGGCCCGCACACCGGAGCTCGGAGCTGGGTTGGCCTGTGGATGTCCACGATCATTTCCCTCCAGGACGGGCCTGCTGTCCTGGCCCGTCGTTCCTCGTGTGGTCGGGGACTGTGCCGGGGCGCGAGGGTGTCAGGGTGTGGGGCGTGTGGCTCCTTACGTCCCCCTGGAGCGTGATGACGTGCCTGTGGTATCGGCACGCGAGGAGGTTAGACCCAAAGGTCAGCTGTGCTGTGCCCGGTCCACCGGGGGCCGTCTGCTGCCCACAGCCCCCGCGTCCCCGAACAAACGCTACCCCACGTGCTCACTGTGGGTGCGGCGCTCCCCACGGGGCACGGGCTCACTGCCCAAGGTCTTCCCCATACCAAACGAAGCAGAAATCTGACCGCCGCCAGGGCGGCCCACCAACATCAGCCCCAGGTGAACCCCTCCCCTGCATAGGGGGCCCCTGAGCACTCAGGCCAGCCTGGAGGGGAGAAGGGTTGGCCTGCAGGACGGCCTGGCCTTCACCCAAGGAACAGAGTTGATCCACGAGGACACCGTGTGCTCACCGCCGCGGGACCACCCGGCCAGCTAGCCGGGGGACGCGGCCATCTCCACGCAGCACGCCTCGACGTCACGAGTCCCCGCTGCTGCGGCGGCCCAGCACTCCCGACACGGAAGCCGGCGTGGGCCGGGATTCCGGGTTAAATCAGACGTCAGACGAGCTGACGACAGTCGCTCAGGCGAGGAGAGAGGCAGAAAAGGCACCACAGTACATACCCCACAGACAGTGCTAGACTCCCACGGAGCAGCTTTCTGAGTTCCACTTACCAAATGAATACCTAAAACACAAAAGGAGAAAGATGTATTAAAATTTTGCCTTGCTTTGTCAAAAAACTGACAAGATTAGAGCATCACACTACCCAACTGGGTAAAGCCCACTTCAGTGACCCCAGGACACTGTGAGTCAGGTCACAGACCCCACGGACACTAGATGTGGTGGAAAAGGTGGGCGTCAGGGGGGCCCCTCAGGTGCTGTGTGCAGGGCTACCCGCTGCCCAGGAGCCCTGTCCCCCCAGGCCCCGCCCCACATATGGGGTCCTGGTCCATGCCCACAGCAGGCCAATCAAGAAATCTTTTAGGGGAGCGCTTGGGGGGCTCAGTCGGTTACGTGTCCGACTTCGGCTCAGGTCACGATCTCATGGTTCATGGGATCAAGTCCCACGGCAGGCTGTGTCCTGACAGCCGGGAGCCGGGAGCCTGCTTCCGATTCTGTGTGTGTGTGTCTCTCTCTCTCTGCCCTTCCCCTGCTCGTGCTCTTTCTCTGTCTCTCTCTCAAAAATAAATGTCAAAAAGAAATCTTTTAGGAAAAAGCAAACGTAATAGTGGATATCTGGCAATAAAATTTCTGTAAATAGTCAAACACCAGGAGAACCTCGTACCGTAGAATCAGGAAGTTTAAAGGGCGCCCGGTACCCCGAGCACGGATTGTCAGAAAGGGGAGCCTACATGGAAGGGCCGAGGAAGGGCGGCCTTCACTCCGAACGCACACTCAGGTGCAGGCTGCACGAGGCTGCTGCCCCCTCGGAACGGAGAGGGCCCCGCTCCGCTCCCTGAGCCCCGCGGGACGGTGCAGGGGTCTGTGTCTGTGCACGGCTCTCTCTCCAGCCGATACTCGTCGTGCACCTGGCTCCAGGCAATGCTCAAGGCAGAGAGGTGGGTGGCGGGGCCGCAGGCCAGGGCGGGCGGTGGCAGGCCTTGTGTCCCAAACACAGGACAGGACGAGGCTGCCATCGTCCACCGTCAGGAGGGGGCGGCCACGAAACGCGCCCTGTGGCACCAGCGGTGACCCCCGCGCCCCCTGCGGGCCTCTGGCATCTGCTCTGGGCGCTCTTTGAAGTGCGGGCTCTGTCCGCTCTCTCCGAGGGGCGTGGCAGGGACGGCGTCCTCCGCAGGAAGGACCCCGGGCCTCCCGGCGCGGCCAAGCTTCTGGAGGTAATCCTCTCTTCTCTGGGGGCAGGGAGGCCAGGGAGGCGGGGAGAGGAAGGGACGGGCACCCTCACTCGCTGCAAAGGCGCCGTTCGGAGTGCTGCCAAAGTAAAGTGCAGATGAAAGGGCCGGGAAGCCAACGCTTTGCAAAGCTGATGCTGGGGGGGCGGCTGGAGTGAAGTCACGGGCGGGGCTCCCAGGGTTCTAGCAGGTTCCAGCGTCTGAGACAGCCGCTGCGGCGAGACTCGGCCTTAACATCACTTAAACTCACGCAGTAGCGGCTGCTGAACTCCAGCTGTCTCGTCACACGTGTGTCACCGGTTCCCAGGATGGTGAAGGCCCCAGAGCAAGAGGACAGGCACCCCGAGTCCCCACTGACAGGACCAGTGACTGAACGGATGAACCCAGCGCCTGAAGACCCGGCTCCCCACTCCACACCTGGGCTGCCTCCCCTGGACTCGGACAAACCGACTTCACCGTCGACAGGGTCACCCACGGGACCTTGGCCAGGCAGGGCGGGTCAGCCGCGGCACAGACGAACCCGTCAGTGGCACCGACCACCCACGTGACGTGACGTGACGTGACGAGAAGGGCGCGCGATCTCTGTGGCCTTCTCCCCAGACCCGCAGCCCGGCCCAGTCGTGAGAAGGGCGTCAGACGCGGAGGGACGCTCCACGGCATCCTTGACCAGTGCTCGAGGCCGGGGGGTCAGAGACACCGTCCCGGCCAGAGGAGCCTAAGGGGATGTGACGGCCAAATGTCCTGTGGCCCCTGGGGGGGGGGGTCCTAGGACAGAAGAGGTCAGGATTAGTAAGCCTGACGAGGAAGAGGGTGACCATGCGCGGAGCCGAGTGTGGGCGCCAGGAGCCCCCGGTGCCGCCCTGCGCCCCGTAGCCCTACGGCTGCTCTAACGATGAAGCTGACCGCATGGGAAGGAAAAGCCGGCGTGGCAGGCAGAAACCCAGTCTGTGCCTGTCAGGAGAGCCGCGTCCAGCCTTGCCGGGTCCTCGGCAGCGAACGAAGCCGCAAGCAGCACCCACAGGCCAGGGCCCTGGGAGGGACCTGCCCGCCCCGGGGGGACCACACCGCTTCCTTCCACTGAACGGACCCTTGGGGGCTCTGGGCGCCGTTCAAGGCAGACAAACTCAAGTTCCCAGCAAGGACAGCATGGGTGCACCGCGGGCTCAGACGTGCACACCGTGGCGTCTGAGGACAAGGATGCGTCGGCTCGGTGGGGGGGAGGGGGGCAGGAGGTGCCTGCCTGCCGGCCACCTGCCTCCCGGCCACCCCCTTGCTTGATCATCTCCCAGGGCACCGCCTCCCGTCGCTCCGTGGCAGACGATGCTGTGCCTGGGTAAACGCACTGAGAGGTCATCTCTGCCCTGAACCACACGGTCTCAGGGGTGCGGACACCCTCGCACCGCTCCTGTCCCAGAGGACCAGGAAGTCAGACCTGCTCCAGCCACGCTCGACGGCGGGTGATGGAAAGGGGGCCCCCAGAGCCGCTCAGCGCCCCTGCACAGGTGTCCTTGGAAACCCGAGCCCCTGCACTCCATCGGGGGCCCGCCGGCCCGGGGGCGCCCCCACTGCCGGCTCGCCACAGCCTCCAGGAAGAAGCCCTGCAGGGACGCGGGCCCCCCGGTGCTGAGCCGCTTTCCTACTTCCTCCTGCAGAAGACATGCCCAGGTCCCGCCACCTTTCGCGCACTAGAAAGGGCCCACCTGGCACCTGCCGCATCCCACCCTCTGCTCGGTGGAGGCAGAGAAGCATGCGCGCTCCCGTGTCACCCGTCTGCCCGCCAGCAACGCCCCAAGGGAGCGGAGGCATTCGCGCCCCCAGCTCCTGCTCGCCACAGCCCAGTGGCTCCCAGGCCCGCCTTCCTGGGGCTTGGGGCTCCCACGCCCTATCAGGGGCCACAAATCCCGGCCTCCAGGGCCCGAGAAACCCACCTCGTGCCAGCCCTGGTCTTCACCGCGAGCCTGGCGGGGAGGGGCGGCTGGGTAAATGGAAAAATCACAACTTATCACCTTAGATCTGCCCAACATATGCACACCGCTATCTCTTCACTGCCCGGTTCTGGCACGGCAGACACCCAAAATGAAGCTGCCGTGCGCCCTTGACAGAACACCACGCCATGTGGGAAGCACAGCTGGCGGCTGTCATGAACGTGGGGCCACACTGGGTGCTGACAGCACAGGAAGGTTCTAGAAACACTTGCAGGTAAAATCGTGAGGATGAGGAGCTCACAGGGTACACGGGGAGAGGCAGAGGCCCAGCCCTACCAGGGTCCCGGCTGGCGACAGGTCACATGGGCAGGAGGGGCTGCCTCAGTGTGCCTGAGCACCGTGCGACAGTGCGGCCTCGGAGCCCACGGCCCCCACGCACGACCACAGGCTGCGCTGACGCCGGGCCCGAGGCTCTGGGAGAGGGCGCCCCGGAGCGTGGACCCCACGGCGAGGGGCACGCCACCAGCTGTCCTGCGCCTCGGTCCCTCTCTCCTGTGCCCGCGTCCCCAGCGCCCCTCCCGCTACGCCTCTTGCGGCCACAACGTAAGGACGTCACCCAATCGGCGCTCCACCGCCCGAATTGGGGGCGCGGGCCACCAAGCTGCAGCGTGACCGCTCGGAAGGGAGCCGCTCTCCCTACAGCAAGGTCTCCGGTCGCCGCCACCATGATGGGGATTCGGGAGCTCGCGCCTGCCGTGCAGCGTCAGGAACGGAGTCAGGAGAGCAGGCCACAGGCACTCTCACGGGTCACAGGGCACAGTTCCAGAACCTGCAGGAAGCCGTGTGAGGCTACCTGGCTCCACCCCACGACGTCCGCCTTGGGGGGCTCCAAGTGCCACCGGCGGGAGCGGAGCTGGGCAGGCACAGGGCCGCGGGGCCCTCGGAGATACACCACGTGCACCCGCGGCACCTCCCCGCCCTGTGGGGGCGTCCTGTCCCCCAGACATTCTGCCGACGGCGTCTGTTTTCTGCGCATCTCACCTCAAACGAATACTCTTTCTCCCCAACTTTCAATAAACTTTCAGTCTGCGTCTGACCCTCATTTCGGGGTGTCACGAAAAAGAAAGCCTGTTCCCCATGTGTGAGGTCCTGGCTTGCTAAGTTTTCAGTGTCCCTCTGATCCCAAAACTACCGTCTGTCAGGGAAGCCCGAGGCGGGGGTGGGGCTGGAAACGCCTCGGAGGCGGGGGTGCCGGAGTCCCGCCGGCCACCTCGCAGGCACCTGCGGGCCCCCTCGGCCCCACATCGGGCCACAGCGCGCGCAGCTGGGCCGTGGCCGCGGCGTCCGGCATCACGGGCGCGGCAGGTAAGCCGCTGGCCTCCGTCGACAGAGTTGTTTGCTTTTTCATTTTTCACCTGAAACATCTCACGCACCATTTCCGAGAAAAGATATCTTATTTTGCTTGGGTGAGCCTCAATTAACTTGAATCACATTTTTTTTTTACACATTCAAGGGAAGGAGAGCAAAGTATCTTTTCCAACAAGAAAAATACAAGACTGTTTTTGTCCACAGGTACCCAAAGTGGTTTTCAGAAATTCACACATGGAGGTAACCCTCCTTGACCACAGTCTCCTCGTGACGAGCAAATACTTTTTACAGTCAGCGGTCTCTGGTGCTAGACAAAGGAAGGCACGACCCAAGCCGCGTGTCACAGATGCAGCGCGCCACCCCGGCCTGTCTCCGGAGCGGGGTGCCTCGCGGTGCGGAACGCTAACCGACGACGGGACCGAGGGGCCCAGAACGCTCCCTTCTCAGGCGCGCAGTAAAGTCACACGTCTCGAAGCGCAGCGGCCTCTGACGACACCGCAGAAAAACCCAGCCGACGCGCCTCTGCTGGGAAACACGCGCCAACCAGGCGGCCGGCGGCGGGAGGGAGGCACCTCAGGCGTCTGCCCTCCGGGCGGTCCACAGCGGGGAGACAGAGACCTCACGCCTCACAGCTGCTCTGCGGCTGCTTGAAGCAGGAGGCAGGCGGGACAGTCCCCGGACCCCGGCCGGCGTGCACCCGCCCCTATTTCCATCCCCACTGAGGACAGCGACACGTCATCAGGAGGGCCCCAGGAGTGCATGTGCAGGGTGACCGAGATGCCCCGCCTTCGTTACCGCAGCTGGATTTGCAGGAAGGGCCTCCACGCTAAGTGTCACCCGTACCTGCCCCACCCGGTGCGGCGCTAACCCGGGTCACCCACAGCCAGGAACCGGGCCAGGCAAGAGTCCAGCCCGGGCTCCACTCAGAGAGGTGCGCACCTGCTCGGGGGGAGCTGAGAGGGGCCCGCCAGACAGACCCCGGGCCACTGCCCCAGCCCCGGGATGACTGTTCAGAACCCACCCACGAGACGGGACTGAAGGCTGGGTCCGCACGCACAGGGGACTGTCTGACTTAGAGACCAAGCCCGGGAAGGCCACACGAGCTCCTCCATCCTGGGCCAGCGCCGCACAGACGCCCGGGCCGCCGGGCTACGCTCTCCCGCCAGGGGACACACGGCTCCTCGGTCGGAACACCGCGGCAGACGCCCCGTCGTGCTCCACCTCCTCCACACCCAGTTCAGGCAGGTCCACACAGACACCAAGGCTCCGGGTCTACTTCCTGTAGGTCTACACTGATACCAGCCCTACCTCCCACACAGCTACACAGACACCAATGCTCCATGTCAGCTGCTGGCATGTCTACACCAACGCCCACCCTATTTCCCACACGTCTGCACAAACACCAGTGCTCCATGTCTACTCGCCACACGTCTACACAGACACCAAGGCTCCGTGCCTACTTCCTGCTGGTCTACACCGATACCCACCCTACCTCCCATGTCCACACAGACACCAACCCTCTACCCCAGAACTCAGAAAGCTCTGCTTTTTTCTTAGCATCCCCTGTGCTTCCTCTGGTAGGCGAGTCTTCCCTTCCTCTGGAGGCCAGTGCTGGAAAGGCGAACGGGACCCCTCTGGCCGGCTCAAATACCCCGCAGCACCCCGTGGCCACTCAACTGTCAGGCCTCCCTGGACCACGGGCCGCCCTGGCACACGGCCCCTCGGTTCCTGCAGGCCTTCTCCCGCCTTCCTGCCTCTGTGGAGCTCCGCGCGCCCTCCCGTGGCTTGGCCTGGGAGCCCCCGCAGGGCCAGCCTCATCTGTCGCCCCCAGCACTAGTTGGTAACGGTTCCTCCTGAACGAGGAAGGGGCTGGAGGGGCAGGAGCACAAGAAACAGCCTCCAAGTCAAGCCTCCCCCCCCCCTCACCCCCAGAGCACTCCCAGAAGCCCACGCGGTGACCCTCCCTCCATTCGCAGGACCCCGGCCACAGGAGGCTGACATTGGGGTCTCTGGGGTGGCCATGCGGCTCCCAGCAGAATCAGGATGGTTCCCAAAGAAGAAAGGCACTCGGATTTTGGTCGACGGGCAGCCAGCAGTCTCTACGCCCGCCTAATCAAAACAACGAGAGGTAAAATCTCGCTCCGTCGCCCCAGCTGCCAGGAGACGGGCTTGCTCTGCGGCCGTGACGCCCCCAGGACGCGACGCCGCGGCGCGCGGGGCCTACGGGACTCTAGGGCTTCCTACTTACCAGACCTGTCCCACGTTGACCAGGGACGTGTAGAGGACCCAGAGGGCGGCCATGAGCACCATATTGGCACAGCCGGTGACCAGGACGAAAGACGAGACGCCCAATCCGAGGAGCGCGAGGGCGTCCAGGTTGGCGTCCATGTGCGACCAGTCCAGCAGCCAGAGCACGGTGGGCGCGTAGCTGACGGCGGCCCAGGCGCCCCGGCCGCGGAAGTAGCGCCGCACGCTCTCCAGGTACAACCGGCAGGGCAGCAGGCCGCGGTCTCCGATCAGCTGCTTGTTCTGCTGGAGGGCCACCAGGAACGCCACCACTGGAAGAAAAAGGGCAAAGGCCGTGGGCGGGAGCATGGCGTATGGACGCCAGCGGGAGGGGTGCGGCTGGGCGGGAAGACGAGGCCACGTCTGAGCGGCGGGCTGGAATCAAAGCAGGGACTTGAGGGGTCTGAGTATTTCTCACAGTCCCGGGAGGAAACACCGGAAGATCCTATCTCGAGAAGCCACGATCCCGAGAAGTCGACGACCCTGGGCCCAGAGCGCACGCTACAGCTCACGTGTAAGTCACGAGCACACGTGTTCAAACTACTGGTTTCTAACAAGTCGCGCCCCTGCAACATCACGTCCACACCCCCTGGACTCGGGCGTCTGCACAGAGGCGCCACGGGGTGGGGGGGGGGAGAGCCCAGCACTCCCGCCTGCACCGGCGAAGAGCAAGGGAAGAGAGCCGCGTCACGGCGGCCACAGAGCAGGTCCGCGCAGACGCCGCGGGACGCGCGGGCCCGAGACCC
The DNA here is from genome assembly GCA_030068075.1 of Paguma larvata. NCBI lineage: Eukaryota > Metazoa > Chordata > Mammalia > Carnivora > Viverridae > Paguma > Paguma larvata. The sequence goes on from CM057825.1 coordinate 111,430,419, forward strand.
GAGCCGCGGCCGCTGCACGCCCGGGGCGAGGACCGCTGCGCCACGGGGCAGGGGTGAGACCGCGGGCGAGAACGGAGCGCGGCGGCGGGTTAGTTTCCAGTTTCGCACACGCTGGTTGAGGCTCACGGTGCGGGGCTCGCGGCTGGAACTGTGTGCGACCCCTAGTCTAAAGCAAAAGCAGCAGCCGGCAGCTAAAGCACCTGCAGGCAAGGAAGGAGAAAAGAGCACGAGGGCCGGAGACCCCGGGAGCGCACTCTCCGAAGGCCCGCGTGCCGCGCACAGAGTGGTGTCCCAGTACGTGGAGGGAGACCCAGATCAAGGCCTGTGGGACAGCAAATAAAATTGTAAACAATGTAAACAATGAGTCGATACGGATACAAAAATGGAATCACAGAAGATGTTCAATTAACCACAGAAGGGCAGGAAAAGAGAAAAACAGAAACAACAGAAGAAACAAATAGAAAACAAGTAGCGATATGGTAGATTTTTAATCTGTCACTCTAAGTGAGGGCGTCCTAAACTCACCAGTAAAGACAGAAATTGTCCGATTGGATTAAAAAAAGCAGGATCTAAATCTATGCTGCCTATAAGAAATCCACTTTAATTTTTTTAATGTTTGTTTATTTTTGAGAGAGACAGAGACAGAGTGCGGGTGGAGGAGGCACAGAGAGAGAGGGAGACACAGAATCGGAAGCAGGCTCCCCACTGTCAGCACAGAGCCTGACACGGGGCTCGAACTCAGGAGCAGCGAGATCATGACCTGAGCCGAAGTCAGATGCTTAACCGACCGAGTCTTCAGGCCCCCAAAGAAACCCACTTTAAATATAAACACGTGAGAATGTTGAAAGTAAAAGCACAAAAAAGACAGATCACAAAAACATTAAAGAGAGCTGATGGCTATATTAGCATCAGACAGAAAAAGAGGCATAAAAACGATAACACGAGGGATAAAAGAGGGCACCGAACGTGACACCGAATGTGACAGAGGGTCAGCGGATGGGCGTAACAAGAGGACGTGTGTGTGAGCCAATCAACGAAACTGACCCCACTACGCGCACGTATCTGCTCTGTACACACGCACCGACTCCAGCTGACACAGAGAGACTGCCACGTGTATCAAAAAGCAAGACACACCAATGTGACGTCTTTAGAACACTCTACCCAACAGCAAAATAGATGGGATTTTCCAGTATATGTGGAGTATTCACTAAGACACTCCACGCTGTGAGCCGCGAAGCAGATAAAACATAAAGAAAAATGCTGAACGCTAAAAAACGCATTCCCTGAACACACAGAACTACCCTGGCAGTTGGTCACAGGATGTTATCTGGAAACGCACCCAAATCTTTGGAGATGATACCGCACACCTCTAAATACACAATAGAGTTTTTTAAAAGCACAGGCCAGGGGTACGTGGGTGGCTCCGCGGGCGAAGCGTCCAGCTTCGGCTCAGGTCACAACCTCGCAGTTCGTGAGCTCGAGCCGCGCGTCGAGGGGCCTGGAGCCCGCTTCGAATTCTGTGTCTCCCTCGCTCTCTGCCTCTCCCCCACTCATGCTCTCTCTTTCCTTCAAAAATAAACAAACATTAAAAAAAACACAAGCAAAATTATAAGATTTTTTTATTTGAATGAAAACTGAAAATACAACATCTAAAAAACAGCAGTGCGCCGTGGAAGCAGCACTGAAGGAAAGTTTACAGTGGAGCGCTCGGATTAGAGACACTGGAAGGTCCGGGGGCGCCGGGGGGGCGCAGTCGGTTACGCGTCTGACTCTTGATCTCAGCTCAGGTCTTGGTCTCACAGCTGGTGAGATCCAGCCCCGTGTGCTGACAGCACAGAGCACGCTTGGGACTCGCTCTCTGCCCCTTCCCCGCACACGTGTATGCCCACACAGGTGTTCTTTCTCAAAATAAATAATAAATTAACAAAAAGAAAAAAGATCTCAAGTCTAAAGTTCTAGTTTAAGAAATCAAAAAAAAAGAAAAAAAGCAAATTATACACAAAACAAGAAAAAAAGAAATCTTTTAAAAGTTTAAGAGTGGAGCTCAACGAAATTGAAAACAAGAAAAAATAAAGTCAGTAAAACCAAAAGTTGGTTCTTTGAAAAGATGAACATAATTGTCAGACCTCTAGGCAGACTAACCAAGAAAAAGAGAGAAGCAGTATCAGGGGACATCGCTACTGGGCCACACACGTGGCAAAGATAGGAAAGGAATACTACACATCTCCTGAAGACCACAAATTCAGCAACTCAGATAAAACAGACCAATTACTAGAAAGATACAAACCAGCAAAACTCACAAAAAAAGAAACACAGGTAATAAATCACAACTAATTGCAGGCCAGAAATTGCAAGGCTAGTTCGGCATTCACAAGTCAGCGTGCTTGACCAGACGAGCAGCCTGAAGAAGAGAAACCGTGCGATGATTCAATACACGAAAAAGCGCGTGACAAAATCCCACATCCCCTCACGACAGAAACTCGGAGCCCGCCAGGAAGAGAAGGGCACTTCGTCTGCCGACACGGCCGGCTACGACAAACCGACAGCCAAAACCAGCCTTGGCAACAGGTGCCTCAGTCCTTTCCCCTGAGGGTCGGGAACAGAATAAGGACATCCCACCACCCTGCTCAACAGTATGGAGGAAGTCCTAGCTCATACAGTGAGGCCAGAAAAAGTCTAAGTTGTAGACTGGAAAGAAAGAAATAAAACTATCTCTTAACACATGATATGATTGTCTATGCAGAAGATTTCAAAAAATATACCAAAAAACCCCACAAAACCCCTCTTGGATCTAACGAGTTTACCAAAGTCACAGAATACAAGGACAATACATAGAAGTCAATTGCGGAAGGGGCCAACATGGCGGAGACGCAGGGGGATCCGAAGTTCCCGCATCTCACGAACAAAGCGGCGTTGAAGCTAACGGACTTTGAACTCTGAGAGTCCGGGAGGAAAAGAGACAGTCGCTTCCAGGGACCCACCGGGGCAACCTGACAGGCCATAGGTGTGTGACTGCGAACTGGGAGAGAGAAGACGAATGGAGGGGAGAGACCGCCTTCTGCAGAGAGACAAACGGAAGACAAGAGAGGCTGGGGAAGCACAGGACTGTACCTGGACGAGAGAAATACCGCGAACTGGGTCGGAGAAACATCCGATCTCTAACTGAGGGTCTTTCTCCAGACAGGGGCCAGCCGCCCAGATGGCGCACCGGGGGAGGCCGGGAGCCAGCCGCGGGCTGGGTGGCTAGGTCAGGGGCGCGGTCTACAGTGGGAGAAAGCGACCCCCTCCCTGGACAAAGCCAGCCTGTCCCCGCCAGCCAGAGACCACGTATTGGGCGGCGAGGAGCGACATTCCCCCGGTACCGGGGCGCAGGGAGCAGGCGTTTGAATCCCAGCGCCCCAAGCACGGGACTCAGGGAGGCGGGACACACCGCCTCGTTCGCGCCCGCAGCACAGCGGCTTGAACACAGTGGTTTGGGACACCCGGTCAGTGGAGGAGAGAGTGGGGTGTCGCCATTTTTCTCCCCGTCACCAACAATGGAGGACTTCAGCAAACAGACAGTGGGGCCCAAAGTGGGGGTGGGACCCATCTACACCAACCACGCTCCTCTGCACCTGGTAACTGCGTATCTACGGAGCGGGACAGACGCCAAGGAACCAGACGGCCCCTCCTCCAGACCTGCGCGGCTGCGCTGCCTGGATTAATTCTCGGACAGTTCTTACTATACAGACGTGTTCTTCCTTCCTTTTCTCCTTCTTGCCTCTTCCCTCCTCTGGTCGGTTACTCTGGTTGTTGGTTTGTTTCGGCAGACATATTTAATCCATTCTCCTGACCCATGTGCTACAGCCCCTTCTTTATTTTCCTTTCTCTCTCTGGACTAAGTTGTAGAGTTTCCCTGGTCAATTTTTATTCTTTCCTCCCCACCCCACCCCTGCCCCACCCCTGTCATTTCTCTCTTTCGTATGGGATAAAGCCTCTTGTATCAGCACAGCCTCCACCCTGCCGTTTACTTGTAGCTGGTGTTTCTGGTTTTTTGTTTGTTTGTGTGTTTGAGTGTTTTTATTTTCTGTTTGTTTATTGTTTGTTTGTTTTCCTTTCCAGGGGTACTTCAAGGAACAGATGAAGCACACCAGGTGGAGGGTCCAGAACATCGCTACGGTAGGGAGGCGAAGCAACCAAGGTCGCAACGACAAAGAGCAAGTACCACTCTCCAAAAACCACCTCCTGAAGGGCCAGTCCCTGAACAGTGTGTGACCCCTCTTTAACACAGCAGTGCGCGCAGGTACAGGGCACATAACAAGCTTTTAAAGCACATAAGGGACGGAAAACTAGCCAAAATGATGAAATGGAAGAATTCTCCTCAAAAGAAATTCCAAGAAGAACTGACAGCTAAAGAATTGCTCCAAACGGATATAAACAATATAACTGAACAAGAATGTAGAATAACAGTCATAAGATTAATCGCTGGACTTGAAAAAAGCACAGAAGACAGCAGAGAATCTATTGCTGCAGAGATCAAGGAACTAAAAAATGGTCATGATGAATTAAAACATGCTCTAAATGAGGTGCAAAATAAGCTAGAGGCGGTGATTAAAGAGGCAGAGGGGAGATTAAGGGAAACAGATGATAAAATTATGGAAAATGATGAAGCTGAGAAAAACAGAGATAAAAAAAATTCTGGACCACACGGGGAGAATTAGAGAACTGAGTGATTCAATGAAACGCAACAATGTCCGTATCATAGAAGTTCCAGAAGAAGAAGAGAGAGAGGGGCTGAAGGTGTGCTCGAGCAAATCATAGCTGAGAACTTCCCCAACCTGGGGAAGGAAACAGACACTGAAATCCAAGACGCACAGAGAACTCACCTCAGACGTAACTTGAATCAATCTTCTGCATGACACATCATAGTGAAACTGGCAAAATACAAAGATAAAGAGAGAATTCTGAAAGCAGGTAGGGATAAATGGGCCTTAACCTACAAGGGTAGACACATAAGGGGAGCAGCAGACCTGTCCACTGAAACTTGGCAGGCCAGAAGGGAGTGGCAGGAAATTTTCAATGTGATAAATGGAAAAAAATATCCAGCCGAGAATCTTTTCTCCAGCAAGGCTGTCATTCAGAATAGAAGGAGAGAGAAAGGGTTTCCCAAACAACAAAATCTGAAGGAGTTCATCGCCACTAAACCAGCCCTACAAGAGATCCTGAGGGGGACTCCGCGAGTGTCGCAAAGACCGCAAAAAACTACAGACACCACTGCAAGCGTGAAACCTACAGATAACATAATGACTCTAAACCCATATCTTTCAGTAATAACACTGAATGTAAGTGGACAAAATGCTCTGATCAAAAGACATAGCGTATCAGAATGGATAGAAAAGTAAGACCCATCTATTTGCTGTCTACAAGAGACTCATTTTAGACCTGAGGACACCTTCAGATTGAAAGTGAGGGGATGGAGAACCATCTATCATGCTACTGGAAGTCAAAAGAAAGCTGGAGTAGTCATACTTACATCAGACAAACTAGATTTTAAACTAAAGACTGTAACAAGAGATGAAGAAGGGCATTATATAATAACTATGGGGTCTATCCATCAGGAAGGGCTAACAATTATAAATGTTTATGCACCAAATTCAGAAGCACCCAAATATATAAAACAATTAATCACAAATCTAACCAATCTTATTGGTAAGAATGCGGTAATCACGGGGGACTTTAATACTTCGCTTACAGCAGTGGACAGATCATCTAGACAGAAAATCAATAAAGAAACAATGGGCCTGAATGATATGCTGAACAGATGAACCTGACAGATATATTTAGAACTTTTCATCCTAAAGCAGCAGAATACACATTCTTCTCGAGTGCACATGGAACATTCTCCAAGGCAGATCACATATGGGTTACAAAACAGCCCTCAATAAATATAAAAGAATTGAGATCAGACCATGCACACTTTCAGATATGCTATGAAACTTGAAATCAATCACAGGAAAAAGTCTGGAAAACCTCCAAACGCATGTAGGCTAAAGAACATCCTACTAAAGAACGAATGGGTTAACCAGGCAATTAGAGAAGAAACTGAAAAACATATGGGACAGACGAAAATGAAAACACAACAATCCAAACCCTTTGGGATGCAGCAAAGGCAGTCCTAAGGGGAAAATACATTGCAATCCAGGCCTTTCTCAAGAAACAAGAAAAATCCCAAATTCAAAATCTAACAGCACACCCAAAGGAACTAGAAGCAGAACAACAAAGAAACCCCAAACCCAGCAGAAGAGAAATAATAAAGATCAGAGAAGAACTAAACAATATAGCATCCAAAAAAAAAAAAAAACCCAAAACAAAACAAAAAAACAAACAGCAGAACAGATCAATGAGACTAAGAGTTGGTTTTGAACAAATAAACAAAATTGATAACCCCCTAGCCAGACTTCTCAAAAACAAAAGAGAGACTATTAAAACAGATAAAATCACGAATGAAAATGGATTTATCACAACCAATCCCTCAGAAATACAAGCAATTATCAGAGAATACTATGAAAAATTATATGCCAACAAACAGGACAACCTGGAAGAAATGGACAAATTCCCAGACACCCACGCACTGCCAAAACTCAAATGGGAAGAAACAGAAAATTTGAACAGACCCATAACTAGTGAAGAAACTGAATCAGTTATCAAAAATCTCCCAGCAAATAAGACTCCTGGGCCAGACGGCTCCCCGGGGAATTCTACCAGACATTTAAAGCAGAGTTAATATCTATCCTCCTCAAGCTGTTCCAAAAAACAGAAATGGAAGGAAAACTTCTGGACTCATTCTAAGAGGCCAGCATCACTTTGATTCTCAAACCAGACAGAGACCCCACAAAAAAGGAGAACTACAAGCCAATATCCCTGATGAACATGGATGCAAAAATTCTCAACAAGATACTAGCAAATCGAATTCAAGAGCATAGAAAAAGAATTATTCACCATGGTCAAGTGGGACTCATTCTTGGGCTGCAGGGCTGGTTCAATAGTCGCAAATCAATCAAGGTGATACATCACATTACATAAAGAAAGGATAAGAACCATATGATCCTGTCAATAGATGCGGAAAAAGCATATGACAAAATACAACATCCTTTCTTAATAAAAAGAAAAGGTTGGGTTAGAAGGAACATACTTATGCATCATAAAAGCTATTGATGAAAAGCCCACAGCTGACATCATCCTCAATGGGGAAAAACTGAGAGCCTTCCCCCTGAGATCAGGAACACGACAGGGGTGTCCACTCTCGCCACTGCTATTTAACACAGTGTTGGAGGGCCTCGCATCAGCAGTCCGACAACAAATGAAATAAAAGGCATCGACACTGGCAAAGTGAAAACTTTCACTTTTTGCAGACGACATGATACTCTACGTGGACAACCCAAAAGACTCCACCAAAAGACTCCTAGAACTCATCCATGAATTCAGCAAAGTCGCAGGGTACAAAATCAACGTACAGAAATCGGCTGCATTTCTAGACACCAATAATGAAGCAAGAGAAAGAGAAATAGAGAAACTGATCCCATTTACAATTGCACCAAGAACCATAAAATACCTAGGAATAAACCTAATCGAAGATGTAAAAGACCTGTAGGCTGAAAACTATAGAAAGCTTATGAAGGAAACTGAAGAAGACACAAAGGAATAGAAAACATCCCATGCTCATGGATTGGAAGAATAGTGTTAAAATGGCAATACTACCCAAAGCAATCTACACATTCAACGCAATACCAAACAAAATTACACCAGCATTCTTCTCAAAGCTGTAACAAACAACCTAAAATTTGTATGGAACCACAAAAGACCCCAAATAGCCAAAGTAATATTGAAGAAGAAAACCAAAGTGGAAGGCGTCACAAAACCAGACTTCAGCCTCTACTACAAAGCGGTAGTCATCAAGACAGTATGGTACTGGCACAAAAACAGACACACAGACCAACAGAATAGAATAGAGAAACCAGAACTGGACCCACAAATGTGGCCAACTAATCTTTGACAAAGCGGGAAAGGGTACCCAATGGAAAAAACACCGTCTCTTTAGCAAATGGCGCTGGGAGAACGGGACCGCAACACGCAGGAGAAGGAAACTAGACCACTTTCTTACACCATCCACAAAAATAAACTCAAAATAGATCAAAGACCTAAATATGAGAGAGGAAGCCATCAAAACCCTAGAAGAGAAAGAAGGCAACAACCTCTCTGACCTCAGCCACAGCAACTTCTTACTTGGCACATCTCTGAAAGCAATGGAAATAAAAGCAAAAAGGAACCATTGGGACCTCGTCAAGATAAAAAGCTTCTGCACGGCAAAGGAAACAATCAACAAAACTAAAAGGTGACCGACGGAATGGGAAAAGATATTTGCAAATGACATATAGGATAAAGGGCTAGTATCCAAAACCTATAAAGAACTCACCAAACTTGACGCCCAAAAAACAAACAATCCGGTGAAGAAATGTACAGAAGACACGAAGAGACGCTTCTCCGAAGACGACACGCAGATGCCAACAGACACGTGAAACGACGCTCAACGCCACTCACCATCAGGGAAATACAAATCAAAACCATAATGAGATCCCACCTCACACCGGTCAGAGTGGCTCACATGAACAGCTCAGGCAACGACAGATGCTGGCGAGGGTGTGGACAAAGAGGATCTCCTTTGCACTGCTGCTGGGAACGCACACTGGTGCGGCCGCTCCGGAAAAGAGTGTGGAGATTCCTCAAAAATTAAAAATAGAACTATCCTATGACCCAGCAATTGCACTGCTAGGAATTTACCCAAGGGATAGGGGTGTGCTGATGCAGAGGGGCACGTGCACCCCAATGTTTATAACAGCACTATCGACAGTAGCCAAATCATGGAAGGAGCCTAAGCATCCATCAACTGACGAACGGATAAAGAAGACGTGGTGTGTATATATACACAATGGGATACTCCTTGGCAATGAGAAAGAATGAAATCATGCCATTTGCAGCAATGTGGATGGAACTGGAGGGTATTATGCTGAGTGAAATAAGTCGGTCCGTGAAAGACAGATATATATCTTCGCTCATATGTAGAACTTGAGAAACTAAACAGAAGACCAGGGGGGATGGGGAGGGAAAAATAAGGAGATAGAAACAGAGAGGGAGGGAGGCAAACCACAAGAGACGCTTAAATACAGAGAACGAACTGAGGGTGGAAGGGGGGGTGGGGGAGAGGGGAAATGGGTGATGGGCACTGAGTCGGGCACTTGCTGGGACGAGCACTGGGGGTTGTATGGAAGCCAATTTGACAAATTATATTCATAAAAAAAGTCAATTGTATTCTCATATATCAGCAATGAACTGGAATCTGAATTTTTTTTAATTAAACAGGAGCCCTAAAAAAGTGCATAGATAAAAGTCACAAAATAAATGCAGAATCTGCATGTGGAAAACATACAAAAACAGATGAAAGAAATCAAAGATCTAAATAAAAGGAGAGATACATCATATTCGTGGAAGGAAAGACTCGGCATTACGAACCCACAGTCTGCTCCGGAGGTTCAGGGTGCTCTCGGTCAGAACCAGTGAGCGCGTCTGTAGACAGTGACCAGCTGATTCTCAAGTGAATATGGAAAAGCAAAGGACCCAGAGTTGCCAGAATAGTTCTGAGAAAGAACAAAGTTGGAGGACTCCCAGTACCCAATTTCAAGAGTTACGACAAAGCTACAGCAACCAAGACGGTGTGGTCCTGGCAAAAGGAGAGACAGAGTCAACAGGACAGGGCTCGGAGCCCAGGCACAGACCCCCACAAACACAGCCAGCTGGTTTCTGACAAAGGTGCAAAGAGGGCTTAAGGGAGAAGGACGGCCTTTCCAGCAGATGGTGCTGGAATCAAGAGCTGACCGTCCGCAAGAGCAGGAACCTGGACACGCATCTCACATTTCACAAAAACCTACTCACAAAGGACCACAGACCAGATGCAAAGTGTCCAAGTAAAGGCCTTTGCAAAGGAAATCGTGGCGTGGGTGTGGCAGGGTTTCGGACACACCACCAGAAGCGTGACCCGTGAAAGGAAAACACTGGTGACACGACTTTGTCGAATGAAAACCTTCCACTCTGTAAACGGTACCTTAGAGAGAATGAAAAGACAGGCCACAGACTGCGAAAACATACTTACAAAGCACATGAAGGACCTGATAAAGGACTTTATCCGGAAGAGTTAAAGAACCATTAAAACTCAACAGTAAGGAAACAAACAACCCCGATGTTTAAACTGGGCAAAGAATCCGGATTCCGAAGTCACCTGTTTCACCCACATAAGCTACAAAGATAGCAAACAAGCACAGGAAAGATGCTCGGTATCATTTCCCAGGGACGCCCATCAAAGCCACAACGCAGCGTCACCACACACCTACCGGAACAGCCGAAACAGGAAACTGAAGATCCCGAGCGCCCCCGAGCATCCGGAAGCACGGACGATCGTGGGGGGCGGGAAGGCAAACTGGCACGGCCCCTGCGGACGACACCGGCGGTTTCTTACAGAGCTGGACACAGCGCAGGACCCGGGGATTCGAGGCTCAGGTGCTCGCCCACCTGACTGAAAACCTACGTTTACACCACACCCGCCCGTAGACGGAGCCAGCAGGGCTCGGTTCGCCACCGCTAACATGGGAAACAACACGGAGGCCCCGCGGCGCGGGGCCGCGGGAGCGAAGGCGGCACGTCCCGGGCGTGCGGCGGAGACGGAGTACCGCCGCGGGGAACACGCAGGCGCCGCCGTTCGCCCCGCGCTCGGCCCGGTGGGAAACGCCCTTTGCCAAGTAACGGAATCCGGACCCCAAGGCACATGCTGCCGGAATCCGCTGATTCCAGAAGAGTCAGAACCACAGGGCAGGCCGCGGCCGGCGGCGGCGCTCCAGGGGCCGGTGGGGCCAGCGGGGGACTGCGCGCGCAGGCATTCGGGGGCGGGTACAGTACGGTACCAGGGCGACGGGTAAGCATGCATTCGTCAAAGCCCATAGAACCGCCTGTGGCCGAAAATGAACTTGAATGTCGACAACCCATCGAAACAAGCCGGCCGGAGGTCAGAGGATGTCAGGACAGAACGCAGACTGTGACAAATGACCGAACTCTGTGGCAAATGTCGAACACCGCGACGCTGAGTGGAAGGGGGGAGGGAGGCTGCCCTAAGGAGCTCTGGAAGAGGTGCTGAGTGAAAACTGTAAGAACGAACGGCAAAGAAACGGTCTGTAAACACCGGCGGCCGGCGGGGCTTTCTCACCGAGTAGGACGATTCTGAAACCGCTGTGCCCGCACACGAGCACGGAGCCGCGAACACAAACCAGCCAGCGCGCGTGGCGGCCCGGGCTTCTCGGCGGAGGGGGCGCGCAGCGGGGGAGGAGCATCGGAGACGCCGGCGCGCGCGCGGCTCACCTCCGCGCAGACTCAGATGGACACGCCAGGAGCCGGTCCGATGTGCCTGACCACGTGCGTGCATGACCCGGCTCCTTCAGGAAGCAGTGATACCGCCCTAGCAGCGGGCACTCCCGGCTCCTGACGCCACTCTCCGGTGAAAGAAACCACGCCTGGAGAACTGGCTGGTCCTCGGGCTGGGCAGCATTGTGCAGCGGCGGCAGGGACGGGCGCTCGCGGGGCAGAGGGCACAGGCGCACAGGTAAGGCACGCAGAGAGAAGCTGGACAGTCCGAAGCCACCGTAAGGAACGGCGTGGGCCTGTAACCGGAAGTGTAACTAAACGTGAGGGCCGATCAGGAAGTAAGTGGAGACAGAAGGCCGCCTAGGGTGGAACTCCAAAGGATACACGGAGATGCCCCCCCAGGGTGGCGCCGGGTCCTCCCCCCTGCTGGGGTGCCGGCTGAGCCCAGAGACCGGCTTCCAGACGACAGGGAAGGGACGGGGGAATTGCACCTGCCACAGGACACACCTGGAAACACACCTTCGCCAGGTGGTCCAGGTCAGCATCACCTGCGGTGGGTCGTGTGGACTCAGGCACCCGATCTGGTGACGAGAAGGGGTCCTCCCCTCCGTGCCCCTTCTCCACACGAGAAACACCAGATAGACCCAGTGTGAGGGACACTGTACCAGTAAGTGACCAGAACCGCCCAAAACTGTCAAGGTCGTGAAAAGCCAGGAAAGTCCGGGAGACCGCCACAGACCCGAGGGGACAAGGCACAGGAGGTGGCATGTGCGGTGTGGCCCGGGAGGGGCCCTGGGGCTGGAGGGCACTGGTGGGAAATCCCAATAAAGTCTGGAGTTTGCTTAATAGTTGTTTTTCTTTAAGCGTCTTGAAAGCCTGCTCTATGTGGCTCACCGCAGTGGAGGAAGAAGGGCGTCCTGACCCCTGACGGGACTGGGCGGCGGCACTGGCAGTGGGAGGGGTGGAAGTCACCTGAGGACGAAGGCCCCCCACCCAACCACAGAGAGCCCACCCCGGCTTTCTCCCTCACCTGCCTCCACCGGGGGTGGGAGTCGCCCAGGCCACATGCCCCGGACGCTCAAGGCCACCTCCACTGGGTGCTCCCCCACGTGGGGCCCGGTCCCCCATCTCTTCCCCGACTCAGGCTGCTGTGGCCCGTTCCAGAACCCTGGGGTTCCTCCACAGAGGGGCCTAATTAGCAGAGGCATGTGCTTCCTCCCAGCAACCGCAAGTCACACTCCACTGCGACAGAAGAAAAACAATTTGGTCTCACCAATGAGTTTAAGAACTATTTTTTTTTAAGTAATCTTTATGGCCAACGTGGGGCTCAAACTCACAACCCCGAGATCAAGAGTCAGAGCCCGACTGAGCCACCAGGCGCCCCTGTTCTCACCAGTTAGTTTTAAAAAGCAATTCTAAGGCAAGCAGCATAGGAAAATTCCCATCTTCCCTATCAGGAAACAATGATCATAGCTTGGATTAGTGTTTCAGAGAAGAAAACCTATTTCCATTTCCACTCCGGTTACCGAAATGGCTAAGTAGAAAGAAGCTAAAATTTCAAAATACCGTAACATCTCAAAGCTAAACCAACCAACTAAACCTAGAAAGGCTTAGTCACCCCTCACCGCAGCCCAGGAAAACAGGAGTCGGCCCCCCACCCCACCCCCAGCCCAGGAAGGCAGGAGACAGCCCCCAGCCCCTAGAGTGAGGAGGGGAACCCAGAGAATGATCTAGAAGTGACCAGACTACCTAAATATGCATTATAAAGGATATCTGCAAATGTTGCCTTTAAAAAACAAAAAGAAAAAATTTTTCTCTCCCATTCAAATGAATCGCTGTAAGATTCTAACAGAACCATCCCCCAAAACGCCATTCTCCACTGGCTGGTATTTACGGACTGTGGTCACATGGCGGGCCTCGGCGCAGGGACACCGGGGCTTTTTCTTTAGAGGCAGGTGCTGCAGACAGGTCAGAAGCAGCGGTGGTACTTGTGTCTCAAACAACCTGGAGGCGTTTCGCAGAGAACCGTGTCAACAGAGAGTGTCTCATCAGAACCTGCGCGGCCCGGACGGCAGAGCAAGAGCTCAATTCCGCGATCGCTCGGAGAGAGTGAAATCTCGGAACGACATGAAACGATGCGGGATTTCTTTGGTTCCATTTTTTGTCCCTCAAAATTTCCAAAAAACAGTTAAGAGTTCTGGAAGCACAATGCACGTGCCGTCCACACTGCCTCCATCCCTCTCTCTCGGGGGCCACCCGGCTAGGGCCCAGGTGAGGCCTCGAGCTTCCCCATAAGGAGCGCAACAAAGAGAGTGTGAGCGGGGGAGGGGCAGAGGGAGACACAGAACCCCACGCAGGCTCCTCGATCAGCGTGGAGCCCGACGTGGGGCTCCATCCCATGACCCTGGGATCACGACCTGAGGCGAAATCAGGAGTCGGACGCTCAGCTGACCGGGTCCGCCAGGCGCCCCACTACCGCTTTTAGAAAGTGCAGTTTGCACCCACCACGCAGTACTCAAGGAGTAAGAAAGCTACCTCGTGTAAGGTAAGTAAGGGAAGCCGACAGAGCGAGTGCACAGAACGTTCACGACAAGCATGATGTGGGTAAAGCAAAAGCAGGAATTAGAGTTGGACCAAAACCGGCCTCGAGACCCTTTAGCGGTAGGATTTTCAAAGACACGCCATCCCAGGGACTCCCCGGCAAGGGTGCGGAACTAAGGAGGCGTGCTGTCGGCTCCCGAGTGAAAGTCCCCTGTGCCCAGCACTCAGAGTCCCCTCTGGAGGTCGTGTGGGCACTCACGGACGCTCAGCCGGCCAGGCCCATCTCCATCACACCCTCATTTAGCTTCGTGAAGCGGCTTCTCCAGCCAAGCGGGGAGGCAGGGGTCCTCGAATGGGGCATATTTAAGACCCACTGGGGTGTTCGGACAGACATGGGCCTAGAGGCGGCAGACTGGGCAGGGTCAGAGGGCCAGCCCAGAACTAGGGCAGGAGTCTGAGAACGAAATGAGCCCAGAGTCCCTTGAGAAAGACTAAGGAAGGGACCCTCGTGCAGACATGCCAGTAAGTCACAAGGACCCCGTGTGAAGATGGCAAGGCAGCAGAGACTCTAAAAGCTTCCAGAGGAAAACGCAAGTCACTGGCGCTGCCGTGGAGGAAGAAATGTTGATGTGGTCTCGGTCCTGGGTCCGGAAACTTCCCGAGTGTGCGGGCCAAGAGGAGTGTCTGCTGTTGTGCATGACGAGCCCCTTTCAACCTGACCTGATTCCCACCAAGCAGGTGACCCTTGGAGCTTGGGGGCCGGTGGCCGGGAGACCCGACCTGTGATTAGCAGGCTGGAGACCAGCTGATCACCCAGGACCCATGATCTCATCAACCACACCTGTGTCACGGGGCCTCCACAAAAACCCCAAAGGAAGGGGCTCGGGAGCCTCCGGGCAGGTGAACGGACACGCGGAGGTGCCGGGAGGGTGGCGCCCCCTGGGCAGGGCCTGGAGGCTCCGGGGCCCTTCCCCACCCCTTGCCCTGTGTGTCTCTTCCACCCCTGTTCCCGACAGTCATATCCTTGAGGATGGACCAGGAAACATGAGTGAGGGTTTCCCTGAGTTCTGTGAGCCGTTCTAGCAAATTATGGAGCCTGAGAAGGGGGGCGGGGCGTGAGAACCCTGACTTAGAGCCGGTGGATCAGAAGCACAGGTGACAGCCTGGATTTGTGCCTGGCATCGGAAGCGGGGGCGGTCTCGTGGGCCCGGGCCCTCAGCCCGGGGGGCTGCATAATGCCGGTGAGGGTGTCAGAACTGCTTGTGAGGGAACACCCCCACGCGCTCGAGCCCAGGACGTCAGCAGAAAAAAATGAAAGTGTTTCCCGTCAGGCCTCTGGGAAAGAGCAGGGGTCAGACTGTGTGAAGATTTCTCATCATCAATCCAAAAAGTTCTGAGAAAACTTGCTTTGACTGGGAACCACAGACCCAGGCAAATGAGTAATTCCCACGGGGGTAAGGAAAACACAGAAAGTTCACCTCCCAATCTTTTCTTGAAAAGTCTGGGGGTAAATTCCAGCAAAAAGAGAGACTAAAAGAAAAAAGAAAAAGACGGTGACGTGAAATCTGCAGAACTGTGAGTACAAGCAGGAGAGAGGCGGGGCTTCTTGGGTGGACGGCTGGTGTCCTGGGTGTCCACACCAGGGGGCTGGGAGTGGTGGGGGACGGGAGACACTGCGGGCATGCATGCCACGGTGACAAGAAGCAATGACAGAGGCTATCAGCAAGGAGTCCAGGAAATCCTAGGCAACAGGAGACGCCTCTAGAAGACGGAGGGCAGAAGAAGGAACAGAGCCTGGCCCCAGCCGTGAGCTCACAGGCGGGTGAGCAGGCGCTAACGACGCTGCGGAACGCACACCTGTCAACGTGCTGAGGATGAAGCACAGGACAGGGGTCCGTCACTTAGCCTGGTGGGGGGTCCCACGAGAGCTACGATAAAATTCAACGTCACGTGAAGTGTGCGGACAGCCCCCATGGTATCCGGCATCGTGAAAAACCCTGGGACCTGAGAAGCTTTACCGGAACCTTCTGGAAAGAGACCAACGCGGGATGGGTGCCCACTTGCGCAGAGCCATCGCAGCCACAGAACCTCGTCCCTGGAAGATGGGAAACCAGGTCTTTCCTACAGCTGAAAAACACTGATTCTACCCCCAGTGTGGAGAAGAGACGGGGGGAAATGCCTTGTCACGGCCGATGCGTCTGCGCTCAGCACCGGGCCTAAAACGTGGGCCTGACCCGGCGGCTCAGGACCGTCTCCTTCGGAATGGGAGGGCGCACGCCCGTGGAGAGCAAAGGCAGCCCCGCTCGTCTGAGAGCCGCGCCTGGCGCTCTCAAGCTGTGCTCTCTGCCAGCGAAGCCACCAGGGCCTTCCCACGGCTGGGGGGCGCCTTTTCAAAGTCTATTCAGGCGTCCTCCTCGGGTAAGTGCGTCTTCACTTCACCTCCTGCTCAGTGACAGCTCCGATGGGCGGAGCACGGTTTAGTCCTGCAGAGGATAAAGCATGCTGGCAAGAACGATTTTTACAGTAACTTGAAAGAGAGGAAGGCTTGGCCGAGAGCGCACGCTGGGACCCCACGGTCCGTAAAGCGCTCCAGAAAGCCTGGTCCCGGCTGTGCCCCAGGAGACGGGAAGGCCAGCCTCGCCCTCCTAGGGCGCACGCCGCTCCTCCTCGGTGTGCCTTCCTGGCGGGAAGGAAGAGCGCTAGAAACGAGGCTGAGACATTCAGAGCCCGCGGCGAAGTGGCGGCGGCCAAGGCCAGGCCCCGGCCCCCTCTGGATCCCTCCGGCCCGGCCACCTCAGTCGGGGACTGTGCCTGTCCCCACGGTCTCGCCCAACACGCACACTGGTTTGAGAATCTGAGTTTGGGCTTGTGCCGCACCTAGTCGAGTAGACCCCTCCACGGCCCACAGGTTCGGGTGGCTTGGGGGCAGGGACGGGGGCAGGGAGGTGTGCCCCGCGCCGGGGGGCGGGACTGAGGGCAGGGCAGCTCTGGGCATGATCAAATGTGGAGCTCACCACACCCCGCGGGTGAGGCCCAGACTCAGGCTGCACCTGCCACTGAGGTCTCCACGGCCTAGACTCCTCCGAGCCCCGGGAGCAGAGGCCAGGCCTCGGCCCGGCACGATCCGCACAGGCAGGCTCCCCGACTGCGCAGGAGCTGCTCACGGCCTCGGTGCAGCTCCTGAGTGGGGGACACAGCGTGGGAAACACTGGGCTCCGGCGACCCGGGAGGGGCGGCAAACGGGTAGGAGCTCTGCGGTGGCACCCCTCCCGCCATCTCCCGGGAGAGGGCCCCAGCAACCGCCCGGGCTGACTGGGGAACGCCCCTCCAGGTTCGGATAGAGGTCAAGGCGGGGCCAGGTGCAAGTCACCGGCGAGCACCCTCACCCCTCCCACCCCACCGGTCAGACCTCATCCCACCCCACTGGGAGGACAGCCCGAGGGGGGGCTCTGTGTATCCACCGGAAGGGGTGCTGTGTGAGCTGTCTGGGGAGAGGAGCATCCTGAGGGGCTGGGAATCTTGCATGGGGAAGGGGTGTCGGGGAAGGAGCATCCCCTGGGGAGGGGTGTTGGGGGGGCGGGGGGGCCTGGCGTCGGGGGGGACAGTCCTAGCGGGGAGACTGTCCCGGAGAGCGGGGTGTCAGGGGAGGAAAGTCCCAGAGGGATGGGCGACCCAGGGGGAGGAGGCGCGTTGGGGGACCGACGGGACGGGGGCGTGGGGAGAGGAGTGTCAGGGGAAAGTTTGCCAGGGGAGGAGCGTCCCGGGAGAGGGGTGTCAAGGGAGGGGCGTCTCGGGGGAGGGGTGTCCCGGGGGCAAAAGTGTCAGGGGAGGAGTGTGTATCAGGGGAGGAGCGTCCAGGGGGAAGGGAGACCCGGGGGAAGGGTGTGTGTGTGGGGGGAAGGGTATCAGGGGAGGAAAGTCCCGAGGGAGGGGTGTCAGGGAGGAGCGTCCCGAGGGAGGGGTGCCCCAGGCAGAAGGAAGTGTCAAGGGAAGGTGGCCCGGAGGAGGGGTGTCAGAGGAGGGGCGTCTCGGGGGAGGGGTGTCCCTAGGACAAGAGTGTCAGGGGAGGGGTGTCCCGGGTGAAGGACGTCAGGGGAGGAGCGTCCCGTGGGGGAGACGCGTCCCGGGGGGTGGGCACCGTCCTGGGGTTGGGGACATCCTGGGGCGGTGTAGGTGGAGGCGCGTGGGCAGGGGCAACGGTGACGGCAGCCCCGGGCCCCGCGGACTCACAGTAAATGAAAGCGAGGGCCCTCAGGAGCACGATCCTGGTCAGCCAGAAAGTGCCCGTGCGGAGGCGTGCCGGGCAGCCTGTGGGGTCGCGCCCCGACCCCGGCGGAGTTCCAGGCTCCGGGCCCGAATTCCCCGCCTTCCGCCTCCTCAGCGTCTCCTCGGGCGCCGCCATCGCGGGGCCTGCAGTGCGCATGCGCGGGGATCGCCACGCGCCGCGGCGCCCCGCCCACACCGGGAGGCCGTTCTGGCCCCCGCGGGCCGCGCTTGGGGGCGGGGCGCGCGCGCGCCCCCCACAGGCCGCACGGGGCGCTGCAGCAGTGAGAGCCAGGCCGGAGGTGGGTACCTGGGAGCACCGGAGGGTACGCCACCTGGAAAGGGGCCGAGCATTCGCTCATTCATCAGCGAACGTTGTGGAAGCTCCCGGTGCACTCTCCGGATCTAGGCGACTGCTCTCATGGACCCTCATTCTAGGGGTGTTGGGAAGCTTGTGTCTGGCCATTACCAGGGTGGGTCTGGTCAGCAGTCCTCGTGGGTACTGCCCTCGTCTGCGTGCCCCTGCGGTGTGCGGAGTCGCTTTCCGGAAGAGGAATGGTCGGGGCAGTGGCTTCACCCCAGGGCTCCAGCTGCCACTAC
The DNA here is from genome assembly GCA_030068075.1 of Paguma larvata. Taxonomy (NCBI): domain Eukaryota; kingdom Metazoa; phylum Chordata; class Mammalia; order Carnivora; family Viverridae; genus Paguma; species Paguma larvata. The sequence goes on from CM057825.1 coordinate 111,449,265, forward strand.
CTGCTCAGGGTATGTGGCCAGGTGTCCCCTTCCCAGCCCCTCATCTCCACTATCTGAGGAGGATGTTGGCACAGTAAGTGGCTGCGTCCTGAAATTCAGCCGGATTCTCTAGCTGGGATCCGCAAAACCCCCTTATGCAGCAGCACACTCTTACCGGCTCTCAAGACCGGATCTCCAGACACTGGGGCAAGTGGGGCACGATTCACGAGAAGGAGGAACTTACCCACCAATTACCCAAGTGGAACCCTGGTGAGAACACCAGCAACTCTACGGTATGAGGATAGATCAGCCAGGCGTTCCGCAAGAGAGGTGTGCCAAGGCCGTGGACTCCTAGGCCTTCCTTAGGGGATAGAAGGGTGTGCAGGACAGGGTTTGCATTAGACCCTCAGTGGTTAAGGGGCAAACTGATGTTCTTGGAAGCAAATCATTGAGGTAGGTGTGGGTTTTTCATTCTCCATAGCTCTTTACATATGAAAGACCCTATTCTTGTGTGTATTTTGCAAATGTTTGTCCTGGGTTTTTGTTTTGACTTCTTGTTCCAAGTGTTTTGACCTATAAATTATTGAGGCATGTGTGGTCAAATGATCAGTCTTTCTTGCTTAATTATATCTTTACCACATGCAGTAGGAGCTCCCCGAGGACCCAGTCTCCCCCAAATCTAGGCTAGACCTAGCCTAGCCTCTGGAATCCTTCTTCAGCCTCTAGCTGTCCCCACCTGCATTTTTGGGGTAATAGCACACATGGGCGTTTTATAGTGTTTTTTAAAAAGTGCCCCCCCTTTTTTTTGCCATGAAAAACCCTCTCTAAAGAGCCCAGCCATGAAGTGGGACATGTAACAAATTGGCTGGAGGGGGGGGGCAAACATCTTCTGCATCCCGGTGAGCCCTCAGGGGGAGGCCTGTGCCCAAGGGCTCCCAGCCTTGGGGATCGGAGGGACAGTTCCCCGATCCTGGTCCCCGCTTCCAGGTCCGTCCAGGCGAACCTACAATGCGCACCTCTCCTCTCCAGCGTCTGCGTCCTGCGCGTGGGAGGGGCCAGCACAGCTGTTCCGGAGAGCAGGGAGAGCCCAGCGCCCCGAGCCCGAGCCCGATTGGGTGTCCAGGCATCCCCCGGATGCGGGAGGTGCTCAAGGGACGGAAGGCACGGAAGGACAGCCCTGCCATCAGGTGTGACCCTGGGTGCCGATTTTCAGGTGGGGACGGGCCTCACAAAGGGCCCTTTGTCCTCAGCTTCCCCTGGCCCGAGTTGCATTGTTCTCCCCAGAGAAGGGCACAATGGGGCATTGTGCGGAGCAGAAAAGGGCCCTTGTCCGGCAGCTAGCTCCCTGGGCTCCAGGCTCCCTCTCCGGGTTTACCCAGGGTGGGCGAGGCCATCAAAGAGGTCTTCTGGGAGCTGGTGTTCTTCTATTTCCTCCGGGACCCGCCTTGCTGGGGGCTGACTGCAGAGGTCCGGTGAGGCCCGGGAGCCGGACCCCATGTGGGAGCGGGCTCGCAGAGCGGGGCTCGGCCGAGGAAAGGCTGGCCAGTGGCTCAGTGCTTCCTGTTTCTGCCTGAATTTAATACAAAGTGCGTGACTTTATTATTCAGCCACAAAAAGGAGTGAAGTATTGACACCTACTGCAATCTAGATGAACCTTGAAAATACCATGCTCAGAGGCACGGGGGGGGGGGGGGGGCTCAGTCAGCTGAGCATCCCACTGCAGCTCAGGGCATGGTCTCACGCCTCGCAGGGTTCGAGCCCCGCGTCAGGCTCGGTGCTGACAGCTCAGAGCCCGCAGCCTGCTTCAGCTTCTGTGTCTCCCTCTGTCTGTCCCTCCCCTGCTTGCACACTCGGTCTCTCTCCAAAACGAATAAACACTAAAAAAATTTAAAAATCTATCATGCTACGTGAGAGTGCCGGACACACAAGGCCACATGTGGTCTGACTCCACTTCTAGGAAACGTCCAGAACGAGCAAATCCAGGGACAGAAAGTAGATGGGTGGCTGTCTAGGGCTGGGGGCCGCGGGGGCAGAGGGAGCGACTGGTACTCAGAGCACGGTTCTCCTGTTGGATGATGAAAATGTTCTAGAGTGAGACAGAGGCGATGGGCCCTACGCTCACTGGAAGAGGCTTAAAAGTGAGGCCGTGTGAATTTTGTTTCAATAATAATAATAATAATAATAAAACACCCTACGCCGTGTGAATTTTGTTTCAATAATAATAATAATAAAACACCCTACGTTGTATCAGAGTCTCCTGGAAGGCACTCTTTTTACATCGTGGAATAAGTCATGTCATTTACGCCAAACTTCCCTCCCCACCTAGATTGGGGAGCATCTTACGGCTTTTGCGTATTTATTATTTTTTTAATGTTTATTTATTTTTGAGAGAGAGAGAGAGAGAGAGAGAAAGAGCATGAGTGGGGGAGAGGCAGAGAGAGAGGGAGATGCAGAATCCGAAGCAGGCTCCAGGCTCCGAGCTTCAGCACAGAGCCCAACACGGGGCTCGAACTCACAAACCGTGAGATCATGACCTGAGCCGAAGTCGGACGCTCAACCAACAGCCACCCGCGCGCCCCAATGGCTTTTGTGCATCTGATGCTCCAAGAAGGCACTCCACTTAAAAACAAAACCTTTTCGTAACCCTCGAGGCTCGTGCTGGGGAGGCACAGAGTGGCTTCCCCGCGGTTCAGGGCCTGAGAGCCCCAGAGCAGCCTTCCACCGGCACCAGGAGCCTGGGGCACCGGGCTCCTAAACCAAAACCTATGCAAGAAAAAGTCAAGCTGATCCCAGAGGGACTGGTGCAGAGCCCCGTGTGGACAGAGCCGGAGAGGAAGAGCCCAGAAAGGGACCAGAGAGGAGACAGGGAGGCTTCCCCAAGAGGGCCCGTCGGCTCATGCCCGGGGCTGGTGTCACGGAGACCTGAGGATGAGCCAGAAACCCTGCGTGGAGGCCCCCCCCGTCCTGGGGGCCATGGGAGGGGGGTCATCCGCGGCTCCTCGGGTACAGCCCCAGAGCCCAGGCACACACAGACCCACGGGCTGGCCGTACTCCCAGCAGCTGCGGGAGGGCTTCTTGGAGGAATGAGCCCCGCGTCGGCACCTCGTCCAGCTGTCCCCAGGCACCCTGGCTTGGCACCCCCCGCCGCATCGGGGCAATTGTCCCTGACGCGCACTTGCAGCTGTCTCTGGCACCCACGGGGACCCAGCTCGAGCCCGACCGAATCACCCACCCTTCATTTACCCCAATTTTTCACGTCCTGACATCTGTTGGTGGGGGCACAGAACCCACGGGCGCCCACATCTGTCACTTTCTTCTGGAGGGGTGGTCAGTTTGGGCGGGTCCCACCCTGACTGTCCAGTGGCCAAGACCCCGGGTGGTGCTGGCAGGTGCAGGTGGGGGTGGGTGAGCAGGTGCCGGGCCATTTGCTGGCTTTCTGGAACCGTGACTCACGGACGGCTGTTCTGCTTGGCTCAGCCGTCTCCTCTCCTGGCACCCTCGGCTCCGGGCCACGAGCAGTCCCACGCCTGCACCCCAGAGGGAGACGTGGCCCCGCGTGGCCCTGCACGCTGGTGCGCCATGACCCTCAGCGCCGTTACATCCTGTGGCCGTAGGGCCCCACGGGGCCAGGGGCCGTGCAGCCAAGCGCTTTCTCTGAGGGTCAGATTCTGACACGGACCAAGGTGTGCAAACCGCCCAGGCCAGGGGTCACAAACAGGAGACCCGCAGGCTGAATTCTGCTCCCAGAGCTGTGCCAGTCACCGGCCGCCCCAATAATGCTGAGCAGCAAACAGCCTCGAGGCCAAACACTGTCGTGCCGGCCCGCAGTGCTTCCCATCGAGCAGGGCTCGGGCGTGCGTCTGCGGTCAGGGGGACCCCGGCTGGCCCTCGGGATGACCGGGGCCTCTTTCCAGCCACCCGCAGGCCCCAGGACTCCTTCCGGCCTCGCCCACAGCAGAGTCCACGCTCCCCTCCCGACGAGGCTCCCGAAGGCGCCCACATCCGAGCCCCGGGTTTGGCCCAAACCTGTTATTTCGTAGGTGGGACTAATGGCTGGGCGGGGCGGGCTGGTCCCCAGCACCACCCATCACGGGCCTCACCTTCCTACGACTCTCACCCTGCGACTAAAGCAGACGCTTCATTTCTGAACACAATGGGCGGCGTTCCTATTTGACGTTCGCCCCGAAGCGGGGAGGTGGGCCCTGCGGCGGGACCGGCTCTGGAAGTTGCTAGCTTGGAGTGACGAGGGGTCACGAACCGAGACACAATAAACACGAGGTGTTGGCTACCGCTCCCTGGCACCCCCCCACATCAGCTCACGCAGACCCCACACTGACCTCCCAGAACAGACAGGCGTTCTGGGCCCCTCCGCTGCCCAGAGCAACCCCAGACGTCACCCAAAGTCAAAGGGCCACGGGGGACGCCGTCGGGTCCCGTGACCTGGAGCGCTCTCCTTTCCAGGACTCCAGAGCCTTCTTGGGGGGGATCCCCGCAACTCCCTCCTGCCCCCTCCCTCGCCCTGTGGGCAGGAGTCAGGGGCCGGTGGCCGGCAGGCAGCCCCGGCCCGCACGCCACTCCCCGGCCCCTCTTTTCATGCTTTACTTGACTTTCCACTTGGCCAGCAGAGGTCCTTGAGGGTTTGCAGCCAAGGAAGCGGGCCGGGTGTGTGCCAGCCAGAGTGCCAGCCCCGAGGGACCGAGGCAGAGCAGCCCCACACACTGCCTGTGCCTTCGGTCCCCAACCCCGCCGCCCCCGCTCGGGGTCTCCCTGACGGGCTCCGAACAACCGTCAGCTCCCTTCCACTCTGCTCGAGGCTCTGGCCTGAGAGCGTCCTAATTAAACCCTCCTTCGCCAAGTTCAGAAAAGTAAATACTCGGGAGACGGCGGAAATCTTTTGACAGGGTGTGTTTTAATTTGCCTCTGGCACCACCGCGTCTCTGGAACCTTCCGTGGTGGCAGAGCCATCCAGGGCCCCTCGCTCCGAAAGAGGTTCTTCTCTCTGATATTTTAATCGCAAGCTAGCGTTCGCCCTTCCCGGTCGTAAGTGACACAGGGCTCTGCTTCCGAGGGGTCCCAGCTTCGAGTCTTGAACAAGAAGCCTCATTAAATCTGAAAGCCAAGTTCGGAAGCACAAGCATAGTTCCTGACAGCCCATTTGGGCTCAAAAGCTGGTTTTCTGGAGTCAACTTCAACGTCCTGGCTCCCCTCCTGCACGGGGGCTGAGAAGGGCTCCCCCGGCCCCACTGCCTCTTGGAGGAGCCCAGTGACCAGAACCCAGAGGGGCTTGGTGCACCGGGGTTGGGGCGGGGGGCTGGGGGCCCAGGTGGTGGTGAAGCGCTGGGGACTGAGGTCCAGGGACAAGAGCCCAGAGTAGCCAGGGGGCCATGGTCCACAAGGAGGGTGGGGTCTGGGGCCCGGGGATCTAGGAGCCTGGTATCACATAAGGCCTGTCTGCATAGACAAGGCTTACGGGATGGAAATGTCCAGAAGGCACGGGCAGATCCCAAGTCTCTAACACCTCAGCGGACTCAGTTTCCCCGCAGGTGATCTTGCTGGCACCTGGCCCGGACGCCTGGTACTCGCCTCTACCCAAGGAAGGCTGCGTAATCAGACCCCCGGGCCCCTGCCTGAGGATGGTTTTTGGCTGCGGCGGCAGCCTCTGCTTGCCGTCAAAGAAAGACACACGCTAAGACCCGAATGTCACTGGGGGAGTCAGACCCCCATGCCCAGGACGGGGAGAGGAGAGACGGATGGGGACAGCCGGAGGCCGGGGACAGCATCCAGCAGGGGTGAGTGGAAGCCAGAGCGGAGAGCACAGCTGTTCTCGACACATCTGCGTAGCACATGTCACTGGGCAGACAACGGGCGCTGGGGCTCAGCCCTCCGGGTGGAGTGCCGCCCTCTCCCCCAATCTTCTCAAAGAACCACCGCGGCGGCGGGGGGGGGGGGTCGCACTGTGCCGTCCTGTCAGCGGCCACCCCTGGGCAGTATCGGGAGGCCTCAGAGCTGGTGAGAAGGTGCGGCGGAAAAGCCTGGAGCACATTCACCCCAACCCGGAGGTCGGGAGGCGTCCTGAGGCCCAGCGCCCCCCGCGGGCTGGCCCAGAACGCCCTGGTCCTGCAGGCGGGGGGTGGGGGGGGGGACCTGGCCGTGATCTGCCAGCGTCCTCTGCACACACAGAAGGCGAGAAGCAGACACAGCCAGCTTCCAAGTGGACATCAGCCCAACCAAGGAAGGGCTTTGACCCAAACCAGAAGGTCCACGCCAGCTGGCAAACTAAGTTGGGAGGGGTGCTTCGACAAAAAGCTTGGCCCGGAGCCCTGAGGGTCTGTTCCTGGGGGACACTGGACTCCCGGCGCCCCCATGAGCCCCCTTGCCTCTGGCCCTGGAGACCCGGCAGGGCAGGACGGGGCTGTCTTTGCGGAGCCGCCGCTCAGAGCTGATGGCTCATCTTTGTCTTGGACGTTTGGCTTCTGCAGACCGGCCAGTAATTAAAAGCACCAATTAATCTCTGAGACCGAGCCGGGGTTCCCAGGATGTGATGCCAACCTCCTCAGGCTGGCCCGCCGAGAGGCCCAGGTCACGGCTGCGGCCACACAGGGGACACGCCGTCCCTGGGGCTCACGGGCCCATGTGGCTTGCCCCCGATGCCTTTCTCTGAAAGTCTGTACAAACTATGGACGTGGCCGCCTGGGCCCAGGATGGGGGCCAGCAGAGGGTGGGCAGAGGGTAACGCCAGGAACAGTCGCGGGATGCTGTTCCCCACGGTGGCTTCCTCAGCAGCCCTGCCTTCCCATTCGGCTTCTCCAGTGCCCGACACACACACACACACACACACACACACACACACACACACACACACGGGCTTCCTAAGCATCCCTGGAAGCCCTGGGGCAGTTGGGGGCCATTTGCCTGGAAGAGGTTTCCCTGGGGAAACCCAGACTGGCCAGGTCCTGTAGGCTCTCGGGGTGCGTGTGAGCCTATACTTCCTTCTTCCCAGGAGCCCTTGCAGCCTCTGCCAGGGGCCTAGGTCTAGAATCCTCATGTACATTCGCCTTCCCATGTCCCAAGGCCTCAGGGCCTTTGCACGTGTTGTTCCCCCTCCCCCACCTCCACCAGGAAGGAGTGGCCTTTCCTCTTTCTTCAAACAGTCAGAAGCTTCAGGTCTCCGCTTAAATTTCCTCCTTGAAGTCTCCCTCCCGGACCCCTGACCCCTCAGCATGCTGGGTGTCTCGGCTCTGTGATGTGTGCCCACAAAAGCCCCTGGCACAAAGCAGGGGCTTCATCACTACTGGTGAAGACAGGAAGTAACTATAGCCACCCCTTTCTCTGAAGGCCACACCTCAGTACCCACTCAGACCTGCCTACAGGCCCTCGCGAAGGCCAGGAGGCTTCAGGGCACTTCTGGGAGCCCCCCCCCCGCCCCCGTGTGTGTGCACACGGCCCTGGGCTGACAAGCTGGCACCTGGGTGCTCCCTTGGGGGGAAGCGCACATGTACGCTCTCGCCAGCCGGCGACCAGGCCTGGCAGGACTGGTGCCTCCCCAGCTACTCCGCAGGCGCCGCGGGCTGCCCGCACATGACAGGCACTCACCAGCACCCCTCCCAATCCCGAGGGTGGTCACTGCAGCCCCGGGGAGCTGAGGGTGGCGCCTACGACCACACACCCCACACCACTGTGTGACCTGGGTTTGGCACCACCCCCCAGCCCGGCCTCTTTCCCTTTGAGGGTCCCAGGAGTCACCTGTCTATGACTCTCTGGGGGCCAGGAAGGAGCAGGGAGGGGCTACCTTACCTGGCGTCCCCACTGCGGCCTGGGCTTCATTCTCCTTGGCAAAGCAGAGCTCTTCATGAAAACCCAGACCTGGTGCCCAGTGTCACACCGGGTGCAAGGGGGGATGGGACCCACTTTCCCGGGGTGGGGGTGGTGGAGGGGGAGAGGAGAGTCTGAGCCAGGTCTGCCAGCCTCGACGCTCCATGAAACTCCTCCTTGCACTTGCATGGGGCAGTAAGTTCGGCCGGTGTCCCCAGGAAACCTCTGCTTGGGCCCTCCCTCAGAGTCCTCCAGCTGCACAGTGGGGACCCTGAGTGGAGGGCAGGACCTCCAAGGGGGAGCCACCGAAGGCCAGCAGGCAAGGGTGTTCCGTGGCAGGTGACAGAGCAAAGGGAGGCCAGCCGCAGACAGGAGGGAAGAGGACAGGCCACTCCCAGAGGCTCCACCTCTGCCATCAGATGCCCCCCTCCCAGGGCTGGTCACCTGAGATGCCACACCCCTAGCGGCACTTTCCTGGAAGGTAGGAGACCCGGTTCCCTGATGTGAGGCAAGCAGCCGAGCCCACGGTGAGCGAGCCCACGGTGAGCAACGACAGGAGGGCCTTGGGGTCGCCTGCAGGAGGCAGGAAACCTGGGCGGTGCAGGCACCCCACCGCTCCCTCTTAGGCCCCGAGGTGTCCCCACAGAGGCACCCTCATGTTTCAGAGGCAAGGCTGCAGGGTCCCGGGGCAGCCCCAGAGCCCGGTGAGGTGAAGGCTTCATCCCTAGATGGGCAGCTGAGATGGACAGGGCTCCAAGGGCCAAGTGTGAAGCCTCTTTTTTTCCGAAGAATCTGCAAACCCGGACGCAGGGGCTGGGAGGAGGGGACCCCACGAGGCGGGTGCGGGGGTCAGAGGTGCGGGGCAGCCCCTGGGTTGGAAAAGGTGCACAGGAGAGATGCTTTGGCCCACCGACCCACTAACTTTCAATTTGGAGTTTTCTGGTAACAGACCAGCTCCTTCTGCTGCGGGAGAGACCGGGGAGGGGGAGGGGAGAGGGGGGCCCGGCGTCATTCCTTCGCTGCGGCGGCCACTGGCCAGGCGTCCATAACCCCGAGGAGGGGCGCGCGCTTGGGGAACTGGGCTCCCTTGCCTAGGGTCACTCGGGGCGCGCGGGCCACAAGCTCGCGGCCGCACGTGCTCCCGCTCGGCCACCCGACGGCCTGTGGGGAAGCTCTGGGCGGCCGGTCCATCGTCTCCCGGCGGGTTTGGCGAAAGAATCTGAGCCGCCCTCGGGGACTGCCAGGCCCAAGGCCAACTCGCGGGGGCGGCCTCGGGCGGGGACTCGGAGCCGCGTCCCGGCGCTAGCGTCCGGAGAAATGTCCCCTTTCCGACCTCGCCGCCCCAAGCCGGGCGGCACAGCCCGCCCCCTTCCCTCCTGGCTGGCGCGCCCACCTCCTCCACTGCAGGCGCCCGGGGCGGCCCTCACCTTCTCCGGACCACCCAGGGCCGCCCCGCCGGACGGCCTCGGAGCTGCCACCCCCCAACGCCGGGTCGCGCCCGGAAGGCCCGAGGCCCCCGCGTCCGGCCACGCCATCCGCCTGGCGGCCCCAGGGACTCCGCGGCTAGGGTCAGCCCAGTCCCTGCCCATCGCTCCCGCCCCCCCACTGCGGCTGCCTTGCTCCCAGGGCCGCGCCCCCACCCGCGCCTTCCCAGCTCGCACCCGGACGGGGCGGGGGACCAGGGATCGCCCAGCTCCGGGTCGCCGCCTTGGGGCGCGCTTTACCTGGACGTGCGCGGCGCGCCAACCCGCGGGGCGCTGGAGGACCCTGTCCGGCGCGCTGGCCCTGCGGGCGGGGAGCCCGGGCTTTGAGGCTACGCGGCCGAGCCAACCCGCCCCCCCCGGGGCCGCAGGCGGGCAGCAGTTGACCCCGGCGCCTCTGGGTTGCGGACGAGACGCCGGGGCTCAGGACCGGCTGCGGGGGAGGCTCCGGAGGACCCGCCTCCACGCGGAGCGGGCTTTCCCGAGCTGGGCCAGGGGGCCGAGGGCGGGACGCACGGGAGCCGCTGCGCGCCCGGCCGAGGCTCCCGGAGCGCCCCGCCGTTCCGGGTCCCAGACCCCCTTTCCCTCCCCGCCCCTCCTGGAACGGGGGCCCGCAGCTAGGGGCGGCGCCGGGCGGGGCGCGCGGGGGCGCGGAGGGAACGGCGGCACTTTCTTAGTGTGGGGGAGGGGCGGGCAGCCGGGCTCCACCCCCGGGGGCAGCGGGGCGCGCGCGGGCCAATAGGGACCCGGGCAGGGGGCGGAGCCTCGCGGCCGCCGCTTAAAGAAACTTGTTGCGGGTCCTCTGCCGGGACGGAGCTTCGGCGGCGGCGACGGCAGCGGCAGCGGAGGGGCCGGGGTCCGGCGGCGGCGGCGGCGGCGGCGGCGGCGGCGGGGACGCAGGTCGGGCCACCGCGCGGCGACCTCGGGTCCCAGAGCGGCCGCGGCGCAGCCGAGCAGCGGCCCCGCGGGTCCGGGTGCGCGCCCCTCGGCGCGCGGCCCCGATGCTGGACATGAGCGACGCCCGTGCCCAGCCTCCCTGCAGCCCGTCCGGCACCGCCAGCTCCATGTCGCACGTGGAGGACTCGGACTCCGACGCGCCGCCGTCGCCTGCGGGTTCCGAGGGCCTGGGCCGCGCGGCGGGCGCGGGAGGCGGCGGCCGGGGCGACGCGGCCGAAGCTGCGGACGAACGCTTTCCGGCCTGCATCCGCGACGCCGTGTCGCAGGTGCTCAAGGGCTACGACTGGAGCCTGGTGCCCATGCCGGTGCGCGGAGGCGGCGGCGGCGCGCTGAAGGCCAAGCCTCACGTGAAGCGGCCCATGAACGCGTTCATGGTGTGGGCGCAGGCGGCGCGCCGCAAGCTGGCCGATCAGTACCCGCACCTGCACAACGCGGAGTTGAGCAAGACGCTGGGCAAGCTGTGGCGGTGAGTGCGCTGTCCCCAGGCGGGAGGCGGGGACGCGGGCCCCAGCCGCGCGGGCGGGCTGCGAGCGGGTCCTGGGGTTCGCAGGGGCTCAGGAGGTGGCCCCGCGCCCGGCCTCGGCTCTGCTCCCAGCGGCTGTTTCCAGGGCAAGTCCTTGTGGACAGCCGTCCTCGGCCGGGGTACACAGGTGGTCCGGGCCACAGAGGGCTGCAGGGGCGAGCATGCTAGCTCTAGCATACTCCCCAGCTGCCAACGGCCTGCTGAGAGGGGAACCCCACCTGTGAGTAGCCCCAAAGCCCAGAGGCCTGTGCCTCCCTGAGGAAAGGTGGCTTCTGTCCAGAAGCAAGACACGGTATCCCGCTACATGGTGCTCGCCGGAGGCGCCCTTCTTTGGACAGGGCGCCACTCCACTCTCTGACCACAGAGCAGGAGATGGCAGAAGGAGGGGGTGCAGGTGTGTCTGGCTGGCACCTTCCCTGCAGCTGCTCCATCCTCTGCCTGCTCCGCACCCCTCGCCCCTCTGCAAGGAAAGAGTGGGGATGCGAGAGCCGTCCGGCACAAGCCTGCACTTGGGCATGGGGGAGCCGGATGCCTGTGCAGAAAGTAGGGCAACAGCAGGGGCACTCGCGGCTCGGAACTGCCTGTCCCCAACGACGGCGGTCTGCTTGGGTTTGAACCTATGGCTTTGGGTTGAGGGTGCCGGCTCCCGTCTCCTCCTCCTCTCCTCGTGAGTGGGCACTGCGAGTCTGCACGGATGTCCTCTGTGCTCTGTCCGGTCTGGGCACAGTGGACTCTGGCAGTTCTGTGCCCTGTCCCATAGGCAGCTGGAGGGGAGCTTCTGGAAGGGTTTGAGGGCACTGGTGTGTGTTGTGAACCTCAGCGAGGACCACCGGCTTAGCCAGTGTTCCCCGAGGTCTGGGAAGCCCGGAGCCCACGGAGTCTCTCCCTGCTCCTTCCCGGGGAGCCTCGCTTTGTCCTCAGTGTGTTCTCAGCTGGGTTCTGCCTCTGCCTCCTCCCCCGCCTGCCTTAGAAAGCCCCAAAGGGAGGGGACTTACACAGTCTCAGGGCAAAGGGAAGTAAGAAGATGATGGAGATGGAAAGCTTTGGGTTTTGTTCCAGAACGTTGCTTTGACCCTCACCAGAAGTCCTCGCCGGCTCAAGCCCCCGTCCTCAGAGAGGGGGGCGCCCGCCTCGTGCCTGCTGAGGTGCGGGAGCACACACGGGCCCCCCTGTGAGCGTGGGGGGGGGTGGTGAGGCCCTCCCCCCCCCCCCGGGGCGGTGTGGGTGCCCTCGCCATCCCACCTCTGCCCTTGGTGCCGCAGCTTGCTGAGCGAGAGTGAGAAGCGCCCCTTCGTGGAGGAGGCGGAGCGGCTGCGGGTCCAGCACAAGAAGGACCATCCGGATTACAAGTACCAGCCGCGCCGCAGGAAGAGTGTGAAAGCAGGCCAGGGCGACTCTGACCCCGGAGCCGAGCTGGGCCCCCATCCTGCCGGCGGCGCCGTGTACAAGGCGGACTCGGGCCTCGGTGACGCGCACCACCACAGCGACCACACAGGTGGGCGCCTGGGGCCCCACGGCGGTTGCCGGCCCCGGCAGGAGAAGTGGGGGCTCTGGCATCCGCCGAGATGAGCAGTGGGGGTAGGGAACAGGGCTCACTCCCAGGGCTGGTGTCCCCGACCCCCAGGGTTCCCGGCGCACACAGGGTCTGCTTAGCTCCCTCCGAGCGCCACATGGTCGAGGGCCACATGAAGTGGGCGTTTTCTGCTCCGCCTGAAGGCGTTTCTGCTTCCCCTGGCCTTTCTGCTGGTGCTGACCTAGCACTCACTCACGTCCCTAGCGTGGTGGTCAGCAGCCCAGCCTCAAGATCAGAGGGACTAGGGGCGGGGAGGGGGGTGGTCCTGGCCAGCCGAGCAGTCTCGGTCGAGCCGGCTACCGCCGTGAGCCTGGGGGAGAGTAAGTTTTGTGTGCACGGCCTTGTGGTCATGTTCAAGGGGCTGGGCACTTCCTTTCCTTTCCCCCACCTTGGTCTTTGTGGGACGGGGGTGGGGGGCCCCCACGGCCCAGCTCTTCCTGCAGAACAGTGCTTAATGGAATTTCCTCGGCCAAGCAGCGAGGTCTGGGTCTGGCGCTGCTGGAATTTCTGGGAAACGTACAGAAACAAAAAGCCGTTGATGTCTACCTGTGGCAGTTAGCGGGCTGGTTTTCCTCCTGGGTGCACGTCGCCGGCCGGCCGGCCCCCCACAGAAGGGGCATTCATGCCTGAAATGTGCTCTGTCCCCAGGGCAGACCCACGGGCCGCCCACCCCGCCCACCACCCCCAAGACGGACCTGCACCACGGGGGCAAGCCGGAGCTAAAGCTGGAAGGCCGCCGCCTGGCAGACGGCGGGCGCCAGAACATCGACTTCAGCAACGTGGACATCTCGGAGCTGAGCAGCGAGGTCATTGGCAACATGGACACCTTCGACGTGCACGAGTTCGACCAGTACCTGCCCCTCAGCGGCCACTCGGCCCTGCCCGCAGAGCCGGGCCAGCCTGCCGCCGCCGGCTCCTACGGGGGCGCCGCCTACTCACACTCGGGGGCGGCTGGCCTCGGGGCCTCCCCCGTGTGGGCCCACAAGGGGGCCCCTTCGGCCTCGGCGTCGCCCACGGAGACGGGCCCCCCCAGGCCGCACATCAAGACGGAGCAGCTGAGCCCCGGCCACTACGGCGACCAGTCACACGGTTCCCCCGGCCGCGCCGACTACGGCTCCTACAGCGGCCAGGCCAGCGTCACCACGGCGGCCCCGGCCGCAGCCGCCAGCTCCTTCACCAGCTCGCAGTGCGACTACGCCGACCTACAGGCCCCCAGCTACTACAGCCCGTACCCCGGCTGCCCGTCCAGCCTCTACCAGTGCCCCTACTTCCACCCCTCCCGTCGGCCCTACGCCTCGCCTCTGCTCAGCGGCCTCTCCGTGCCGCCGGCCCACAGCCCGCCCGGCAATTGGGACCAGCCTGTGTACACGACCCTGAGCAGACCCTGAGGGCACCACGGCCCTTGGAGGGGACTGGTGGAGGCGGCAAGGGAGAACCTTTATCTCGGCAAAGACAGGCAGAGCCTCAGGTCTTCCGGAAGGGGGTGCGGTCGCGGGGGGAGACGAGATGGTGGCTCCGGGAAGTGCCTGCTGACGTCTTCGGGAAACCATGCTTTGTGCCCGGCGCCCCGTTGCTTCCAGAGCTCCACGCGCCCTCCGGCCAACAAAGCCCGACTTCCCTTCTCGCTCCCTCTTTGCGGTGACTGGCGACTCTGGACGAGGGACGGCCGTTGGGCCCTCTTCCCTGCAGACAGCAGCCCCTTGGTTTTGCGTCTAGGTGGACGCAAAGCAGCCACAGCACAAAACAAAAAGGAGGGAAGAGGCGTGGGGGCTCCGGCCGCCCGTGGTCCAGAGTCCCTGCCAGCCTCGAGCCGGGAACCCACGAGACCAACGGGCGCTGTTGCCGCGGCGCGGTGGCATCACAGCCTGGCGAGATCACGTCTGCGGGAGCACCTCTCGGGACCGGCCCGTCAGATCCGAGGTGCTCCCCCAACGCAGGCTCTTCCCAGCAAGGTTTGGCTGTGACTAACACTTCCCTCCTTTTATTTTATTATTTTTTTTTAATTTTTATTTTTGAAGCTTAAACACGTTCGATTTGTTTTGGAAGCTGTTGAAATGTATTTATGTTCTGTATTATTTTATCTTTAATTAATGAAGTAATTTGTGCAGAAAGTAGAATTTCAGACAAAACGGAGGCCGGGTTGCTGAGCACCAGGGCCAGGAGGACGCATGGGGTGGGGGCCCTGGGGCTCCAGGCCCCTGGGGGGTGGCCGGGACCCCGAGGGAGGAGAAGGGATCGCCTGGCAGTGTCTGTGACTGGGTTGGGGTGCTGTGGCACCCAGGTTAAGTCGAGGCTTAGAAGGCATGGGTGACCCTGGACTACACCCCTGCCCGCAACGGTGCCAAGTGGGGGACGGGGATTTCCTGGGACGGGGTGGCTGGCGAGGTGCATTCATCTCGGCTCTTAGGAACCAGACGCCACCTATAAGCTGTGAAACTAAAACCTTCTCCACTAAGTGTTTAGCGTCTTAGTTTAGATGAATAATATCCGATTTACGCGTACTGCTTCTGCCGTGTGCTGAGCAACAGTAACTGCCTAATTCATGGAAACTTGTGCCTTTCAAACTTTGTACATGTAAAGACATCTGAGAAGTTGCTTCTTTTTACTTTTTCTACTTTTTCCTACCTTTTTCTAGAAAAAAAGAATTTTTTTTGCATATCTCTTTCTGGGGGGTGGGGGCAGGGAACTACAGCGAACTCATTTTTATGCAGAATCCGTTGTTCCGCGTGGAGTTTGGGCTTCCGCAGTCACTTACCTGCTGTGTTCCGCTACTTTCTGACCAAGCAGCGCTAACTTTTGTACAGAACAATTTGATAAAATTAAAAATAAAATGCTTTTTATCTACTCGGGCTGTGTTTTGTGTGTTGCTTTCCGTAAGCCTGGGGGACGGGGGCTCCGAGAGCAGGGGGTCTGGTTCAAGGGCCTTGGCCGAGGCGGGAGTGGGGTCTACCCGGAGTCCTCCTCAGGGGATGTGGGCATCCGGAGCCCCCAGGCCCACCCGGAGCCCCATGGAAGGCAGAGCCAGCGCTGCAGCCCTGGGGCACAGCCAGACCCCTCCCCCCCCCCCCCACCCCCCGCTGCAGGGGCTGTGTCTGGATTTGAACAGATCTGAGGCCCCAGGAAGCCGGCCTTGCCGCCAGCGTCTTCCTTCCCCGGGGGCCTATTCAGTAGGCAAAACGGGTCCAGATTCGGGGCCATGGTTTCCTCCCAGGCGAATCCCGGGACGGGTTTCTGGGTGGCTGGCGGCATTTTTTGGGCACTGGCGCAGAGCCAAGCTGGGAGCTGGGTGAAAGCTGTCCTGCGGGAACCAGGCAGCGCCATCTGGTTGGCCGAGTGTCTCTGGGGAGGAATGGTTGTGGGCAGCAACTGCAAGCAAGGGGCCGCCTCGCCCCTCGGCCGGGCCTCCTGGTGCACGCGGCTGGTTCAGGGGCTGTACGGGGCTGGGGGCACCCACCTCCGGGCGGTGCAGATGCTTCTGGGGCATCTCTGACTGGGGCTGAGAGGAAGGTTCTGCTTCTTACGAGAAGCCAGCTACTCGAAGCAACTCCCTCTGTGATTTTCGCCGGGTGGCCCGGGTAGGGGGGCACTCAGCCCGTCCCCTTGTCTGCCAGCCGCCCGCGTGGCTGCGATCCAGGGCGCGTCCCTCACCCCGCGCTGGAGAGCCATGTCCGGGGCCTGCCAAGAGTAGTGTTTGGGAAGAGCTGCCCGGATTTACGAGGGTTCGTGAGGTCTGGGGCGTGCCAAGCCTCCGGGGCGAGGCGGGGTCTGGGAGGGGGCTGCGAGCCAGGCTCGCCGGTGCCCGTGTGGAGCCCGTCCAGCCCGTCCTGCACCCAGCCAAGGGCTGTCCGGGTCCATATGGCCCTCCAGGCTCTCACTCGGACACCCCAAACCAAGGAAAGCCCCTGCATCTGACTCCCTGACAGAGGGAGTGAGGCCGCCCCGTTGCTGCTCTGGGATTGACTCGGGCCCTGCCAGGTTCCCGGCCTGGAGGCCCTCTGCCAGTTTTGTTTGGACTTGGAGGGGCTCCTGCATGTTAACTCCCGGGGGCCCGGCCACCTGACTGGTGTGAGGACCCTTCCGCCTCCCGAATCCCAGGCAAGCTTCCCTGTGGGCTCCCTGTATCTGAGCTCACGGAGACAGCCACCGTGGTCCCTGTCCTCTCCAGACACCCCACCTCTCCCTGGGGGCCAGGCTGGTGGCCTCCCCTTCACAGCACTCTCAGGCATTGGAGGCTGAGCCCACGGCCAAGGGTCCTGGGGGTCACGGGGCCTGTGCTCCCTGAATGCGGGGTGCCCGGTGGCGTTGTGAAGCGGTGGCCGAGGTGGACCCGCCGGGGGTCGGGGCGGCTGGGAGGGGTCCCTGGGACTGCCCTGGTCCGCAGGCCTGTGGGGGGTTTTCCAGCGAGCTCCCAGCAGACAACAGTGTTCTCGAGGCTGGCCTCGCCCCACCGGGCCCCAAGTCCAAGCTTGTGCAGAGCCCAGTTCTCACCGAGAGCGCTCCATCGGCCCATCCTGGGGACGAGCTGGCGGGAAAAGTTCCTCATTTTTCATTTCCTTCCCCAGAACTAAGAGCCCTGCCTCTGATCTCAGCTGAACAGAATGCCCCGTTCAGAGACAAAGGGGAAAGGGCGTTTCTGACCCAGACCCTGCTCTGAGAGATTGGGAAAGCCCCTCCCCGTCCCGCGTCTAATTGCTCTTCCTGGGACGATATATCGGCTTTCAGGAGCAGACTTTCTGTTTGGATGGGAGTTCACGGCCGGCGCGGCTGTCAGCTCTGGGGGCGGGGTGGGGGGGGCCTGTGTCATCTGAGCAGCTGCCCGGGGGAGACCCGGGGCCCCACTCGGCAGGGCTATCCCGGGGGAGGAGGGGGAAGATTCCGCTCCCACCCTGCCTGCTTCAACTTTCGGCCGCATTTAGGGGACACCACTCCCAGGGCTGGTGTCAGACTCAGGGTCGTGGCCCCGTGCGTGGACCCCGATCTTTCCTCCCCGACGACTGGCCCAGGGCCTCCAGGTCGTCCCTGGACAGAGGACCTTTGTGGACCTGGTCTCCGGCTGACCAGGGCTGCAGAAGCAGTGGGCCACACAGCGGGGCTGAGCTGGCTCGTTCCTGGGCCACTGGACACTAAACTCCTTACCGCCCCGTGTCCACCATCTCCTGGGACCCGTTCCGCCAGGCTTCGTGGAAGGTGCTGCCCGCGGGCCGGCGCTGTGAGATCCCCTCCTCCCGTCCCCCGGGGAGACCCCAGGTGCAGACCTCGAGACCACGGGTGGGAGATGCTGCCACAGGGACCCCGGGCAAGGAGCCAGTCCCAAGGGAGGGCAATGCGTGACGGCCCGGGTGTCTGCTTCTCTGTCTCACTCTGGGCCAAAGCCTGCCTGCTTTGGGGTCCCTTCAGAGAGCGGAAGGGCAGACGAAGTCCTCCCAGGATGGGGCTGTGGAGGCCCCAGGGCGCCCCCAGGGGCCACGGAGCCGTTCGAGGAGAAAAGTCAGGAAGGGAAGGAGCAGAAGGGGGAGACACGCGGCGCGGGGGAGGCATGGCCCTGCCTTCATGTGAGGGTCCTCCTGGGGCTGGCAGCCTGCCACTGCCCACCCCCCACCCATTTCCGTCTCAGGCAGAGCGGGAATCTGGGCTCTGAGCGCTTCCCCATCTCCTGCGTTCCCCGCTGGCGTGGGGGCACCCGGCTGCCCGGCGGCGCTCCGGGCGCTCCGTGAGATTAGGACCTGGCCGCCACCCAGCGTCTGGCAGGTGCCCGGGAGCGGGTACTCGTGGCACAGTACTACCTCAAACCACAGGGCGCTTTTTTGTGCTCGTCCGCCAGTCAGGTGCTGTGTCGGCAAGAGAGTTAAGTGAGGGTGAACCAGGCGGAGACTGTGCGTTCTGGAGCCTCAGTGCAGCGCCCCCTTTCCCGGCCTGACTCCGGGCTCCCTCCCGCTGCCCTGGGGGGTCTGAGAAGCCTCCCGCCCAGGAAGGCAGGCCGGGCGGGGGCCGGAAGTTCCACCGCTTGCCAGTGATCTCTGTGTGCCTCAGTTTCGTCCCATGGCCATGGGACGGCGACGGCCTCGCCGAGGCGCTGAGGATTAAGCTGGCGTGGCCTGTGGCCAGCACACGGACACACGTGACAGGTCCCTCCCTGCCCTGTCCCCGCTGGTGGACTTGTCCCCAGAGCCCTGGGGTCCTCCCTCCCTTCCCTGGCAGTGACCTGTTGCTTTGGCTGCCCCCAGCTCAGCCCCCCTGCCTCCCCCACCCATGCTGGGCTGCCCCGGGGGGAGGGGTCCTGTGTGTGGCACGTGCACCCCACCAGCTCCAGCCTTCCCGGTGGGGCCAGGGCCAGAATCCGGTCCCGCCGAGGCTGCCGTGGGAAAGTGAAAGACCCCCTTTCCGAGGGGCTCCCCGACAGGCCCGGCGGCGGCCCCGGGAGCCCCGCTCACCGGTTCCCCAAAAGCCGGGCGGCACCCGAGGCCGGGCGTGCAGCCAATCGCCAGGCCTGCGGGTCCCCGCAAAGGGTTAAGGGGCGCGCGGCCTGGGGGGAGTGCGGCGGCGGCGCCTGCGGCAGGGCTGAGCAGCCGGGCTGGTGCACGGCCAAGAGCAGCGGGCGAAGGCGCTGCATTTTAATGAATCATTATTGCCGGGGAGGCCTTTGTCTTTCTTTATCCGGTGCACAATAAAAGAATTAATTAGACAGAAAATGGCAGGGCAAGGAACTGACAAGTCATTAAGGGCTGCTGAATGACCGATGAGATGCGGGCTGGGGTGGATTTCGGCTCCGGAATGATAATGGCTGGGCCGGGTGCTTTGTATGCGCGACCAGCCGGCCTCTGTGCGCGCATTGTGGGCGCTGCCATTGTGGTCCGCGGGGCGGGCCGGGCGGCCTGACTCCCCCAAAGGCGAAGCGGGCAGTGGGAACCACCGACAAAATTAGTGTATTAATTTTTGTGTGCAGACACAGCGGTAAATATTTGGATGCGCGGGGACTTGGGGATGGGTATTCTGGCCCCCAGACTCTACTTCTTGGCTCGGCGGGGATGGAGGCGGGCATGCGGGTGCTCCCCACACTGTGAGACCAGAGACGCAGAAGGCAGGGGTGGGGGGAGGAGAGGAAGGGGAGAAGAAAGAGGGGGAGACCCAGAAGAAGCTCTTCCCAGAGCCAGGCTCCGCCACCCTTAGCTGCTGTCATGGTTATTCAAACGTCACCAGGAGAAAAGTACCACCCACAGATCCGGCTCTCCCCCCAAGAAAAACTGGGCTCCTCCGGCGGTGGAGGGCAAGAGCGGGGCGACCGTGAAGTGGCAGTTCATCGGGGGTCCCACTGCCCACAAGTCCTGGCCCGCGGGGTGGGGGCTGGATTTGCAAACCTGCCGTAGCCCGCTCCTGCTGCCTTACAGCTCGTCTGACCGCTTTGGTTGTGGTCTCAAGGCCCTCGAGGGACGGGACGGAAGGGGGTGGGGGGTAGAAATCCCAGACAGGTCTCCCTCACCCCAGGGGTGACGAGGATATCAGAGAAAAAGCAACGTTTGTCACTGAGTCGGTCAGCAACCCTTCCCGTACTGGGCGTGAAGGGCCAGGGCCACGACCTGGGGCGTCCTAAGCGGGGCTGTGCCCGCATCCTCACCACATTCTGGAGGGGCCTGACTGGCCCACGAGGAGGGCGTGAGGCTCTGTCCCCGTTTCAGGACTTGAAGGAGGGTTGGGTGGCCAGGCTGGGTCCCGGCGCTGTCCCTGGGCCGCTGAGACCAGAGGACAGCCTCTCACACAGACGGAGGGCAAGTGCCGGGCGTCCTTGGGTGGAAGGAGCTCCACCCCAGGTCAGGCTGCGTGGAGCAGAGGTCACGCTGGTTTCCAGGTAACAAGTGTCTGCCAGTCACCACTGGGAAGCACCGTCCATGTCTTTGTAACTCACTGCCTGATGTCCCCTCTCAAACTTGTGTGAGCCTAGAGTGGACCAGGAGGCCCTGGGAATCGCCCCTGAAGAGGGGAACCTCCCCTCCTACCACTTCCTGAGGCCACTCAAGTCCTTTGAGGAACTCATTACTAACGGGGGAGGGAGAGACGAAGGTGGCCAGAGGGCCTGGGGGACTCTGAGGGCCTGGGGGACTCTGGCTCTAGAAACCTGAGTCTTCCACCTTTTCCCAAATAGGGACATGGTGTCAAGGCAGAGTCACAGTTTACCCTGAGGCACACTACATGGTGCCTGGAGCTTGGGCCTCTCAGGGTGCTCAGCTTTGGACAGGTTACAGGCCTCTCTGGCCCCCGTGGGCCCTTGGTAAAATGAGAAGAACAAAGCCCACCTCCCCAGAGATCGTGCTCGAGGAGATGGGAGAGGCACGCGGGCATGCGTTCAGCAAAGGGTCTCGTTAGAAGCAGCCACTCAACACACGTCACCCAACATTGCTGTTGAGCTACAGCGATAGGGCTCACCGCAAGGAGCTGGCCTGCCAGCCAACTGTGTATCTATCCTTCCACCCAGCCATCCATCTGTCCATCCGCTCATCCTTCCATCCAACCATTTACCCATCCTTTGCTCCATCCATCTGTTCTTCTGTTCGTCTGTCCTACCGTCCATTCTTCCTCCCATTTTATCCACCCATCCACACACCCACCCATCCACCCACCCATCTATCCATCCACCCACCCACCCACTCATCCATCCATCCATCATTCATCCATCATCCATCCATCCATCCATCCATCATCCATCCATCCACCCACCCATCCATCCACCCACCCACCCACCCACTCATCCATCCATCCATCATTCATCCATCATCCATCCATCCATCCATCCATCATCCATCCATCCACCCACCCACCCATCCATCCATCCATCCATCCATCCATCATTTATTCATCCATCGACCCACCCACCCACCCACCCACCCACTCATCCATCCATCCATCATTCATCCATCCACCCACCCACCCACCCACCCATCCATCCACCCACCCACCCACCCACTCATCCATCCATCCATCCATCCATCCATCCATCATTTATTCATCCATCCACCCACCCACCCATCCATCCACCCATCCACCCATCTATCCATCCACCCATCCATCCATCCACCCATACATCTATCATCCATCCATACATCAATCTATTCATCTGTCCGTCCATCCTTCCATCCATCCAGTGACCATCACACAGCAGGTGCGGGGCTCAAAGGAGAAGGAGACTGACCCGGAGAGCAGTGAAGGGTCACACAGAACAGGTGCAGAGGACGGTGGGAACCCAGGCAGGGGCCCAGCCTGCTCCGCGGGCTGACAGGGAGGCCTCCTGTGGAAGCTGCATCTCCTGAGACGTTCCCGCGGAGTCTTGTCCTTACGCAGCGGCCTGTGACCTCAGCCCTCACCCGGTGTCGGTCCTGGGAGACAGCGTCATCCTTCGATCCTTCATTCGGCCCCCGGGAGTCCGTCTGAACCCCTCTGGCCAGTTCTTTCCTCTCTGGTCCTGAGTGGGTGGCAGCACCGAGGAGCCACGAGGGCAGCCATGAGCCATGCCCAAGCGGGGTGCAGCCCCTCACACCTCTGGCTCCCACGGCTTGGGGAGCGGTAGGTTGCCCAGCTCACACGAGTTTGGGCATTTTATCATGGAGGGCCAGGATGGTAGTCAGCCTTGTGAACAGGTGTGGGACGTTCCACCCTGCTCATGCCTGCCTGTGGTGTGGGTGGGGGGCAGCGGGTAGAAGACCACCCCCCGATATGGGCAGCGTGCCCCCCAGGCTGCCCCACGAGCTCAACGAAGTCAGGGCCGTGGCCGTGCACAGCTTTCATCCATGACCTGGGCCATCCTGGGCGCAGCCGGGCACACAGCGAGCGTTTGCTGGATGAGCGAGTGAGTGAACTTGCTGCCGGGGTGTCCTTGCTCCAGATGGGAGCCGGTGTCGCTCCTCTTGAAGAATGAGAGCCACGGGGACAGAACCGGGCAGGGCAGCCGCGTGGCAGCAAGCTCGGGGTTATGATGTCCCTGTTGGGCAGCCGTGGCTGACGCTGACGAACGTGACCTTCGGGTACCAAGAAGCCGCTGAGGGGTCTGTCAGACCCTCCCGCACAAAGTGTGGTACCAGCGAGGGTTGCCAGAACTGGGAGGAGGAGGGGGAGTGCGGAGTGCCGGAGAGGACGCGGGCCTCACCCTTCGGGGCCGTTTCCAAACGAGGGCTCGCAGGCACCCTACAGGTCGGAGGTTCCCTCCGGGGCGTGTGCGCACCCATCCAAAATGCAGGCTCAGAGTCTCCGCCCGCCGAGAACGTTCCTCGCAGACTGTCCTTCGAGTGAATCGCTGACCTGTGATCTTTCTCGCATCGGGATCCACCTCCGCGGTGGGAAGCGGGGAGGCAGCGTGGGGCCTCCCGCAGACAGGGGACGTCCCCGAGACTCTGTTTATGTGACGTAGTGGGGTTTTGTTTGGGTTTTGATTTTGTTTTTTGAGGCAGAGCAGTGAGAAAGACGTTTCTGGCAGATTTCTCCCCAAATCGGTCCAGAGTTTTCCTGATCGGCCACGTGGAAGGCTGCCTGCCTAGACTGTCTCTCTGCAGACTCAGTCTCCACATTCTGGAACCTTCCTCCCTGTTCAGCACAGGGGAAGACAATGTCCTCAAGCAGGCGAACGGCAGCGATGACAGCCTTTTGTTAATTCTTGGGGCGTCGGGAGCACTTTTCATCTCCTGAGGGAGAGGAGGGGACAGGAGGACAGACCCACTCACAACTGCCCCCGAATCCCCCAGGACCCTGGAGGATGAGTCGTCCGCTCATCAAGGGGCCACGGGTACCCAGCACCTGGGCTGGGGGCAGACAGGTGTGCAGGGGGACATGGGGGACAGGCTGACGTGGGCGCCGAGCCCGGCGAGGAGGGCTTCCGGTCCGGCCCCCGGCCCCGCCGCCGTGACCTCAGCAAGGGCTTGGAGGCTTGCTGGGCTGGCGCCAGTCTTTGCCCTACTTACCACGTGAGGGGACACGGCCTGACAGGTCCGTGCTTTCTCCGCAGTCCCCCTGCTGGCTGAGACCCTGGGCCAAGCTCTGGGAAGCAGACAGAGCAGGGTGAGGCCCCGGGAGGGCGAGATGGGCCGGGGTCTGCTGCAGTAAACAGGGCGCCCCGCACCTGTCCGCCCTCTGCACAGCACAGGGCGTCTGGCTCCCTCGGGGAGTGGAAGGGGTCCTTGCCGTGTCCGCCGGTCAGAAGGGGACTTCCTCCTCGGCTCTGTTTCCCCAGCGGTCATACAGGAGGTGCCCTGGTCCCATCAGCCTGAGACCAGCCGGCAAGAGCGCCCCGGCTGCGCCCGAAGAGGAAGCATTCTCAGCTGATCCTGAGGCTGACAGCAGGCTCTGAACTCCGGCTGGACCCCCCGGGAGGTCAGAGGGCACACTGGGATGCCCAGGGCAGCCCTGAGGCCAGGAAAGGCCTGCAGGCCCCGTTGGAAACTGGGCCAGGTGGCCGGGTGGTGGTGGGGTAGGAGGGAGGGAGGAGCGCTGAACGCCAAGACTGGCCCAGCCCCTGCCACCGTGACCGCCTAGCCCCGCGGGAGCTGCGGGGAGGCCGGGCGACCTGAGCAGGAAGCGCTGGCGGGAGTATTTCCTTCCCCAGCCCCAGCCCCAGCCCCGCCTGCCCGCCCAGGGAAATGGATGTCACAGGCCCGCTGCCGCAGCCTCGGCCGATGGGGGTTCTCACCGCTTCAGGAATGCATGCCACGTGGGACCCAGCGGGCGCAGTCGCGGGAGCTGCGGGCAGGTGGGCGTCCTGCTCCCATCTGGCAGGAAAGTCATTCTCTTGCGAAGCGGGGACGCAGCCAGCTCGGTGCCTTTGGAAAGGAGACGAAGTACATCTTAATTTGCAATGGGGTCTCGGGGCCCTCGCCCCCGCCTCCTGCTTCGCACACCTCGGGTGTGAGATCGGAGGGCTGACGTCCCCAGAGCAGGCGCCAGTCACCTGTTCCTCCCATTTGCGAGCTAATTCCGCAGGGCCCGTGGGCGGCAGCGGGCGCGGCAGATCCGGAGTGTGGGCGAGGCGCTCCCGCTGTCGTTACAAAACAGCCCACGGAGCCCCCAAGAGTCCCCAGCCGGATCCTCCTTCGTTTCGAGTTTCTGAAGCTCGGGTTTGCGAGAGGCAGCCTGCCGCTCCTGGATGCCAGGTCAGAGGGTCGGAGGGACCCCGGCGAGAGGCGGCTTCCGTGGTCCCTGCTGGCTACCCATGGCTGGGTACGCCGGGGAAGGCACAGACTCGGTTTACCCACCTGAGAAACCGGCACCCACGTGCTGCCCATCTGGGGCCCTCAAGGGTGAGGCGGCCAACAGGGAAGGGCGGCCAGGTGGTCTGCTCGAGCTAGGAGAGGCTTGGACCCAGAAGAGCCAGAGGAAAGGGATTTAAATGTGTCCCTTGGGGCCAAGGGCAGGCAAGCTAGAGTGACGAAGAGTGCCGGTGTCCCGCTCCCAGGTGGGGCGGCCCCCGGGCGATGCCCATGAAATGGAGGACACGTGTGCCCAGTGGGCCTGCCACCCACCCGACCATTGCCCGAAGACCCTTCCCCTTGGGCCCTGGGGTCCAAGGCCTCCCCTGCCACTCCCCGGCCAGCACCTCTCATCCTCAGCTCACATGCCACCTCCTTCGAGAAGCCTTCCTGGACTGCCCCAAACAACGAGCCCATCTGATTATTTCCCCTGCTCGGGTCCCCGTCGGCGATCACCACAACAGGTGGGACCATGTGGGGCCCGGTCGCCCCACCCACACATCGTGAGCCCCACATGGCAGTGGCAGCAGGCTCTTCTTGTCCCTGCTGACCCCAGTGCCTCTTGCCAGGCACATGGAGCTGCCGTCAGCGGCGGTGAGCAGCTGAGGGGCTTCGAGCAACAGGGGGATGGGGCTCCCCTCCCCGAGTTGAGCACGCTATCTGCCCGATCCTGGACCGGGGCCGGGGGCTCTCCCGCTCTGCTGCTGGGGAAGCGGGGTCTCCTGGATCACAAGGTTTCAGAGACCGGTGAGGCCTTTCAAGTTGTTCTCTGCCAATCTGGGGTCCAGGGAGGTGTGTGGACCTCCATTGACCTCCAGGAGGGCCTTTTCCCCACGCCCCCAGACCTGGGAGGCTGGCGGGGCTCCCCGCGTGTGCTGCCCCAGGCTTCGGAGAGCCCGGCCTGGGACAGTCAGCAGGAGCCGCCCGGCTGACCTCTCCCTGTGGGATCTGGGCAGCCAGACCCTCCCTGCCTGTGGGCTTGGGACCCCCAACTGCGGGGGTGGGGGGCACGACCCACACCTCTGACCCCAGGCCAGACAAGAAACGCCCAGGTGCTCACGAGGGCCTCGCCGCCATCCCTGTTCCTCTCTGGAAGCCTTCTTACCCAGGGAGTTCCCTGTCCCACGCGGCAGTCCCAGGTGGAGGGGCCGCCGACATCCGCCTGCTGCCAGGCTGTGGGGTTTGAGGGAGGGGGCTGTTCCACTCCCACTCCCACCCCCACCTAAGTTGCTCATGACCTTGGCAAGTGCCTGTCCGAGTTCAGAGGGCTGGCTCTCTCCGAGGCCTGGACCAGAGGGGACGTGCCCTCGGACGGGAGCTCCAGGCCCTGGAGGGAGGTCACTTGTCAGCAAGCTTCTGGTCAGCTCGATCTGTGACTTGCTCTGTGACACGCCGTGTCTGGAGGAGAATCTGAGAGACCCGCTCTCAGACCCCGTGGGCTGGGTTCGGGGTCTGTGCTTGCTCCACGAAATCGAAACCATGTTTTCTCTCCCGGAGCTTCCCGAAGTGTTTCAAACCAGACTCAGAAAACTCATTTGGACAGATGCCGTTTCCACCCGGGAGGATTTGATTTTCCCTGGAATGCCGGCGGAAAAATCAGCTGGGAGTCTGGGAGGGACGGTGGGGGAGGGGACGTGGTGACGAGGCTCGGGCCCTGGAGTTGTCTGGGGGCACGGCCTCCCCAGCTCTGTCCACCGCCACGAAGCCTTGCGTGTGCCTCTCAGAGTGTCTGGCCGGCCGCTGTGCCTCACCCGCACGCGGGGCCCTGGAATCAGTGAGGGGACACGGACAGCCCCTTTGCACCTGGTTCAGCCGGCTTCCGGAGTGATGGGGGCCGGTGGGCGGTGGGGGGCTGCCCGTCAGAAGGAAGGACGACAGACGCAGACTGACCTCCCTGGGTGGGAAATCAGCCTCCCCAGGACCCTGACACCCCACACCTGGGCTGTTAAAAATTAGTAAAATCCAAACTGTCCGCAGATGGCCCTGCGCCGTGGCCGCCCGGCCATGCCTCCAGGATGAACCACCACGATATCGACGGCTGGGGGTGTGGCGGCCGCGTGGAGGCTGACACGGGCTCGATCGTGCGTGGTCCTGGGAAAGCGGGGTGGCGGGAGTCAGGCTGGAGGGCACACGCGTGTGGCCCGTCCACACAGAGGGACGGGGCCTGGCCACACGCAGTCAGGATAGGGTGAGGCGTGTCACCTGGACCACAGGTGTGGTAGAGCCTGGACACACCTGGAGGACACTGTGCTCGGTGGCAGAGGCCAGTTCCCGAAGGCCACACGGTGTGCGACTGCGCTTCTGTGGAACGCCCAGAGCAGGCAAACCCGCAGACAGAGAGCAGATTTCCGGCCGCAGGTGACTGAGGATGGGGGTGGGGTCTTGTTAGAGGGGATGAAACCGTCCCGGAACCCGATAGAACCGATGGCCGCAGACACTGCGAAGGTACTAAATGTCACAGAATCACTCACTCGAAAAACGGCTAATGAATGAAAATTGAATGAAAACAGAACGCTGCGTGGCGGCCAGCGTGACTCAGGTTTGGGGTGACTCATCCAGACCATCTGCACTGTGGTCACTTACAGACAACTCTGACCTTTTCCAGAGAGCCGAAAGGCCAGAGTGAGGGCCCTTGGGAGGCAGTCTTGCTCTGAGGGCAGAGATGGGCCTGAGGCTCAGACCGTCCCTCTGCCGAGCAGGGAGGCAGGCTCGGCCCTCCTGGGCCAGGGGGCAGCCTTGGGTTTGAAGGAAGGAAGGCTGCTGTCGGGCCCTGGCAGGTGGGGTCCGGGGGGGTCTGAGCCACGCCAGGGGTGCAGGGGAGGAGTGGGCAGGGGCCTGGCCTTTCCTGGAGAAGCTGGCAAGGAGAAGAGGTTGGGGGAGGGCAGGTGGCCTCCCCGGGAGCGTGGGTGACAGCACAGTGAGCGTCCTGGGGAACTGCTCGCTCACTCCCGGGCCTCACGGGCTGTGTGAGCAGCGCAGACACGCCCCCACACTCACCCAGGGGGACCCGGGGCTCCCCCAGAATCACACACCACTCTGCGAGCAGGGGGCAGGCCCCGCAGAGATTTTCCAGGCTCCATGGAAATGCCGCCAGGGCCGGAGTCTGGGAGGGGCTGGGTGCTCCCGGGAGCCCAGACATGGCCCCCCGCAGAGGCTGGGGTGCCCGCCGGCCACCAAGAGCCCCACACGCCCCACACGCCCCAGACAGCAGCACCTGGACGTCACACAAGGCAAACAGCCTCCGGAAAGCCCACCCACACGGTATCCCTTTCACTCTTCCTCGGCCATCACGCCTTGTTAACCGGCGGCAACCGCGGGCCATTTCTCCAAACGCTGGTGGGTCCCCAGGGGAGGGGGGAGGACGGCCCTGGTCGTTCAGGCCTGCCAGGGGGGCTGCCTCTGGTGGGGGCCACACAGCCCCTGCTTGCCTTTGCTCCCCGGATATGATTTCTCGCTCTGTGACCTTGTTGGCACTGATGACAGCTGTCGCCCACAGGAAGGACACTCATTCTGCTCAGGTGCAGGCCCTTATGCTCTGGACCTCCAGGTGGGGACTGTGGTCGAGCCCATTT
Organism: Paguma larvata; assembly: GCA_030068075.1. NCBI lineage: Eukaryota > Metazoa > Chordata > Mammalia > Carnivora > Viverridae > Paguma > Paguma larvata. Next base: position 111,477,383 of record CM057825.1, read on the forward strand.
TACAGGTGGGGAAACTGAGGCTCAGAGACATGCCGGGCCAGGATTCCTGTGGGGAGGAAAGAGTTAAAAATCATCTCTGCCTCCTGCATGCCCGCCGGAGTTCCAACAGGCGGCGGGAGGTCCCGGGTCCTAGGGTCCTCATCTGCCTGCCCCACCCCTGGGCCTGGGGACGGGGGGTGGGGGGGGAATCGGGGCGAAGGGCAAGTAGTGGATCTGGAGGTGTTTGCAAATCGCAGAGCTCTGAGCACCCAGGGCGCGGTGATCATCCCCAGATCGCCAGGGGGCACGGGCCAAGTGTGTCCCCCAGCACCCGTGTAGAACCCCTGTCCCCCAGTCGGGCTCCTTGGAACGGAACAGCATTTAAGACAGGGCCTTTGACAGGGCGATTCCGGTAAAAGAGTCATTAGGGTTCTAGAAGATTCGAGCACAGGCACACAGGGCGGACCACGCGGGGACTCCGGGGGAGCCGGCCCTGCCCGCACCTGCATCTCGGACCTCCGGCCTCCGGAAGCGTAAAAAAATACACTGGCGTTATTTAAGCCCCTCGTCTGTAGTGCTTTGGCCTGCCTGAGCAGACAGAGGCCACTAAATATTTTATTAAAATATTTGCAGGTCAACTGCAGTGTGACTTAAGGCAGCCCGTGGCCATGCTCCGGGAGGGGTTCCAGAAGGTTCTGTGCCCCTGGACGTCTACCCAGCAGCCCCTCCGCGGGGGGCGGCCCATCAGGGCTCCACGCCGCCGTCTGCACAGAGCACAGCGTGGACACACACGGCGGCTGGTCCCACAACCGGTCCTCCCCCAGTCCAGGCCTCGGCAGGGGAACCCTGGCGAACGGCCGTGGGGAGGAGGAGCCGCCAGGGAGAGGTCGCCCCGGAACGTTCCGCCTTTGGCTCCACGCCTGCCCGGCCGCGAGGCGAGCACAAGGTGAGTTTCACACTCCTGGGAGGTTTTGACCCCAAGGCTTCTCTCCCCGCCAGAAGCCGTGAATGGGCGTTTCATGGAGAAGCGAGCCCTGTTATTCTTCCCCATGAAAATGTAAGTGCTCAGCGCGGGCTCCAGGGTGGCGCACAGCCCTCCGCAAACATTTCAGGGGCCCGGGGAGCGCGGCAGGCGCGGGCGAGCGACGCTGCAAGCCCCCTGCGGGCCGCCGGGCCCCTGCCCCCCAGGCTGGGTCAATATTGATGCAGAGTAGAGGTGGCGCCAGGGCCTCAGTGGCCGAGGGAGCGTGCAGGGCTACCGCGGGGCTGCTGCCAGAGGCTCTGGCGCCTGGGAGGGACAGAGCTCACAGGCTAGGCAGAGATGGAGGCTGGGGCAGAGGTGGAGGCTGGGGGTAGAGGTGGAGGCTGGGGGCAGAGGTAGAGGCTGGGGGTAGAGGTGGAGGCTGAGGGTAGAGGTGGAGGCTGGGGGCAGAGATGGAGGCTGGGGCAGAGGTGGAGGCTTAGGGCAGAGGTGGAGGCTAGGGGCAGAGGTGGAGGGTGGAGGCAGAGGTGGAGGCTGGGGCAGAGGTGGAGGCTGAGGACAGAGGTGGAGACTGGGGCAGAGATGGAGGCTGGGGGCAGAGAAGGAGGGTGGAGGCAGAGGTGGAGGCTGGGGGCAGAGGTGGAGGCTGGGGGCAGAGATGGAGGGTGGAGGCAGAGGTGGAGGGTGGAGGCAGAGGTGGAGGCTGGGGCAGAGGTGGAGGCTGGGGGCAGAGATGGAGGCTGGGGGTAGAGGTGGAGACTGGGGGTAGAGGTGGAGGCTGAGGGCAGAGATGGAGGCTGGGGCAGAGGTGGAGACCCGGGGCAGAGGTGGGGAGTGCAGGCAGAGGTTAAGCCGAGGGACCTGGGTGAGCACGCCTGCTATCCCCACACTGGGTTTGCTTTGCCAGAATCAAGGGGGGAGAATTTTCCTACCTTATTTCCCTAAGGCTCAGTTTGTAGAAAATCCCCTTAGATTCCTAAGGGGAAGATTGCCTCCTCCCCTCTGCCCTCCAGGGGCCCGGCTCAGGGCACCCTGCTGGTCAGGCCCCTGCTCCTACAGCAGCCCCTGGTGGCCGATGGCCGTGGAGGGACAGCCTCTCCAGGGGTGGCCATCCGGGCCCGAATTGTGCATTGGAGCTGAGAAGTCGGTCTTACACCCCCAGGCTCACGGGGTGACCGGCTGGGCCTCTCTTGGTGAGGCGCTGGGTCTTCCGTGTGCATGTGTGTGTCTGTCCAAGCTCCCAACTTCCCGGGTCTGTCCAACTCCTCCTTCCAAATCTTTGCCATGGGCGGCAGGAAGCGGGCTGTGGCCCGGGGCTGCAGACCCAGGCCCCTGAGAGTTTGCCGTCTCTGAGCAGGGGCGGGGCGCATCCTGAAGAGGCCCCCCCTCCTCCCTGGGGCATCCTGAACCCAACAGCTTCCCAGCTCCTCCTTGCTTACCTGTGGAGATGGAGGGCTCGCTCCCTCTGAAGGTGGCCCACGCTTAGTAGGATGGCTTGAAGTGAGGCAAAGTTTCTCTGTTCCTGCCTTCCTTCCTCCTGCTTTCTGGGGGCAACAAGGGTGGGAGTGTTACAAAGCCCCCCAGTCTCCATTGCCTGCCCACAATGTCAGGGTGGGCAGGGGCTGGGGCTGGGGGGTGGAGCTGGGGACTGAGGGCAGGGAACTGGGGCTGGGGCTGGCGACAGGGGGCTGAGGGCAGGAGGCTGGGGGTTGGGGGCTGGATTCAGGGGGCTGGGGCCAGGGGCTGGGGACTGGAAGCAGGGGGCTGGGGCCAGGGGCTGGGGACTGGAGGCAGGGGGCTGGGGGCTGGGGCTGGGGGCTGGGGGCAGGGGGCTGGGGGCAGGGGGCTGGGGCTGGGGGTTGGAGCTGGGGACTGGGGGCTGGGGCTGGGGGCTAGGGGTTGGACCTGGGGACTGGGGGCTGAGACTGGGGGCTGGGGCTGGGGGTTGGACCTGGGGACTGGGGGCTGGGGCTGGGATCTGGGTCTGGGGGTTGGAGCTGGGGACTGGGGGCTGGGGCTGGGGGCTAGGGGTTGGACCTGGGGACTGGGGGCTGGGACTGGGGCCTGGGGTTGGGGGTTGGACCTGGGGACTGGGGGCTGGGGCTGGGATCTGGGTCTGGGGGTTGGAGCTGGGGACTGGGGGCTGGGGCTGGGGGCTAGGGGTTGGACCTGGGGACTGGGGGCTGGGACTGGGGCCTGGGGCTGGGGGTTGGACCTGGGGACTGGGGGCTGGGGCTGGGGGCTGGGGGTTGGACCTGGGGACTGGGGGCTGGGGCTGGGATCTGGGTCTGGGGGTTGGAGCTGGGGACTGGGGGCTGGGGCTGGGGGCTAGGGGTTGGACCTGGGGATTGGGGGCTGGGGCTGGGGGCTGGGGGCAGGGGGCTGGGGCTGGGGGTTGGAACTGGGGACTGGGGGCTGGGGCTGGGGGCTAGGGGTTGGACCTGGGGACTGGGGGCTGGGACTGGGGCCTGGGGCTGGGGGTTGGACCTGGGGACTGGGGGCTGGGGCTGGGATCTGGGTCTGGGGGTTGGAGCTGGGGACTGGGGGCTGGGGCTGGGGGCTGGGGGTTGGACCTGGGGACTGGGGGCTGGGACTGGGGCCTGGGGCTGGGGGTTGGACCTGGGGACTGGGGGCTGGGGGCTGGGATCTGGGTCTGGGGGTTGGAGCTGGGGACTGGGAGCTGGGGCAGAGGACTGGGGCTGGGGCTGGGGGCAGGTGGCTGGGGCTGGGGGTTGGACCTAGGGACTGGGGGCTGGAGCTGGGGGCTGGGGCTGGGGGCTGGGGGCAGGGGGCTGGGGGCTGGGGCTGGGGACTGGGGGCTGGGGCTGGGGGCTGGGGCTGGGGGCTGGGGGCAGGGGGCTGGGGGCAGTATCCTTTGTGGTCTAGTGCAGCAGCAACCACCCCTGCTGGAGAGGGAAGTCAGCCTCGAATGAATGAATGAATGAATGAATGAATGATGAATGAAGGGGTTCGCTACGGAGACCCGGAGACCCGGAGACCCGAGAGGCTCCGCGCTGTTTTCTGAGCGGGGGCCAGCCAGCGACCGAGCCCACCCCTGCGGCAGCTCCTACTGGCGGGTTTTCTCCAGGCTCCGGAGCGGCCCCGCCAAGTGTTATAAAAATACAGCCGAGCCAGAGCGCCCAGCGACGCACTTACTGCCTCGGGGTGAAAGGTTAAACAAATCCCCGCTCAGAATTTACTGCGCGGCTTCTGCTCGGAGCGGGGCCCTGCCGAAGGAGACATATTTCGTGCAGAAATACCTCCCCTAAGTGTCGGAGGAGGTGGGGGCCCGGCACGCAGGAGGCGGCTTCCAGATTTTTATGTGAACAAAGGTAGCTATATAAACTCGCCAAAAACAAGTCCCTTACAGAAACCCGTTTGTAACACTCACTTTCCAGTAACCAGTAAATCGGAGGGTAGGATGGGAATTGCTTAGTCGAAATGTGCAGTGATACTTTTATGGTCTTGATTCTGCGCTGATTTGAATTTTTGGAAGACGGTGCAGGGAGGGAGGGGGGTGGTCCGGGGGGGAGGTCTGTGCTCAGCCCCCTGCCCCGTGGGCCCGGCTGTCCTGCCTCGATATTGGTGCTCAGTAGCACACGCGGTGGACGGGGCTCAAGCTGGGCCTGGGGTCCCCCTGCAGGGAGTTGGGCACGGATGCTGTGAAGGGCTGGACGTGTAGGGCAGCCAAGGGGGCCCCTTCAGGCACCCACCGCCCAGCCCTGGGCGCCTGCGGAGGGCCAGGGTCCTGGGACTCCTGACGTGAACGTGCCCCACGCCCCCCGCCCAAGTGACATAGGACCTTGGACGGTCTTCTTGTCCCCTGTGGAATGAGTGACCGGCCTCCCTGGGCAGGACGTGACTCGCCTCCTGAACTGGTCACTCCTTTTGTCCCCATCCACACAGAAGCTGTCCCCCAGGACTGTCCCGGCATTCCGGACTTGGGGAGGTGGCTCCTCAAAGCTCCCTGGGCCCTTTGCCCAACCCCCAGTCATAAGGGAACCCTGAGACCCTGGCCCGGAGCAGACGGCGTGGGGCGGGAGGGGAGGGGGTCCTGACGCCTGGTCCCAGTGTGGTCTCCCTCATCCGAGTGGGGACAGGCCGCGGCGCCCGGGCAGAGCCCAGAAAGAGAGGTTGGGTGGCTGAGCCACCAGGTCAACCCCCAGGAGGTCAGGTGGCTGAGCCTTCAGGGGACCTTCCTGGTGGGGCCTCGCACCTAGCAAGGAACAGACGTGTGATGATGCGATGTGTGGTGGGGTGTCGGGGGGGGCTGCTATGGGGCTGGAGGAGGCTCCCCCAGGCCTGGCCCCAACTTGCTCTCTGTAGGGGCACCTGGCACGTGAGACTCCTTGCCACAGGGGCTGGGGGTCCCCGGGGGCTGCCCTGCACTGAGGCGGCCAGCGGCCCCACGAGAGCGTGAGTCACCACGGGCACGCAGGGCCAGGGTGGCCTGGCAGGGAGGGCCTGGTGGGCGGGGGCCATGCCCCTGTCTGGCCAGACAGGTCGAGTCTCCAGCAGGCGCCTGAAATAACTCTCGGGGCGTCCAGCAGTGTGGACCACACCAGAGGGTGTGGACGCCCGCAGGCCGGACGGGCCGGTAGCTGTGGGCAGAGCCTGGCCCGGGGACACCCCTCTGGCCCAGGCGCGAAGCTGCGGGGGGCAGCCCCCCTCCCCAGAGGCTCCACGTCCTCCTCCCGCTGCTGCAGGAACTTCTAGGCCCTGATGGAAACCTGGAGGCTGTAACTCCCTTCTGCCTCCTTCCCCGTGGCCCTGGGGGGAGGGGCCCCGACGCGGTCTCTGGGACCCACCCTCCTGAGGCTGCAGACTCTCTGCTGGGACCTCCGACCTGGGCCCCAAGGACCCTGTTACCCAGTGCACCCGTCTCCATCCGTGGCTGGGAGGTCCTGGTTGACACCCTCCCCCCACCAGGGCACAGGGCTTTAATAAGGGACCTGTGTCAGTGTCCTGGGGCCGCCATAGTCATTCCACACAAACGGGGCGGGTGAAAACAGCAGCAAGGTGTGCGCTCCCGGTTTCAGACACCACCTTCGCTCTGCTGGTCCGAGTCTCTCTTCCTACAAGAACTCGAAGCATTGGATTCAAATCCACCCAAATCCAGACGGCCTCTTACACCCGTGAAGCCTGTTTCCCACAAGGCCACGTTCCGAGGTGCTGGCGGGGAGGAATGTCGGGGGATGCTATTCAACCCAGTACAGTGCCCAGTTGTGTCCCCTACAACCCAGAGGGGTGAGGTCCGGGTGCACAGCCAGGCCCACGGGGGCCCATGGATGGGGGGCGTCCCCCCCCCCCGCCGGCACTCAGGGGAATAGGCGGTTGGGGTTTGGCTGAGCACTGGAATAGGGGCTGGACAGATGGGGAGAGGGGGGCAGTGCTGGGAGGCTCCTGAGGGCCCGGGCTGGCCCAACACCCCCCAGAGCCGTGTTCCGAGAGCGCCCGAGGGAAGGCCTTCGCCCACCGAGACAGTCGGCGGGAGGCTGGCCCGGGGCGACCCCAGGGGCTGCTGCAGTTGTCTGAGCCCATGTCCCTTTTGGAACACCTTGGAGGTCACATGCCCGTGGCCAGGACAATGAGGACATGGCCCGCGGGGAGCTCTCGGAAGGACAAGCGGGCAGGATGCCCACCAGGAGGGTAGGTGCGGCAGGAGCATGAGGGTGCAGGGGTGGGGGTCCTGGCTGGCCCTTCAGGCACAGCTGTTGGCCAACCAGGCCCAGCTCCTGTCACGCTTCTCCAGGTGACCCGGTGCACCTGTCCTGGGCTGGGACAGCATGTCCTGCTCCTTGGGGCAGCCAGGGCCTCAAATTCGAGCCCACGAGAAGGCCGGGGAGAGGCATCCTCGGTGCAGAGGGGCCTCGGAGGACTTCCTGGCTGTAAACACAAGGTTCTAGGGGCCAGACAGAGGTAACCCTGCCTGCCAGCAAGGGGGGACACCCTGTGGAAACACGCCAGGGCTGTGACCCTGAAACTGGGTGGCCTACAGCAATCCCATGGGTGGGGGTGGGGGACCAGGCAGGCAACGAACATCGTGAGGGACCAACATACAGACCGCAGGCGGTTTCAAAGGCTCTGCTAGGCCAAGGGGGTTTCCATGGGACCAGCCGTGTGTCCCCGTGGCCCCTTCCATGGGCAGGAGAGCTCTTGTCCTCCCCAGCAGGAGGAATGCAGATAGGTGAGACCTGCACTCCCAGGCTCTGGCCATTTATAGTCTTCCTCGTCCCCGGGCATCGGGGGGGCGACGGTAAGAGCCCAGTGTGGCCCAAGCCTGCTCTGAAGACAGGGATCCGAGAAATACAGTGAGCAGACTGAGGGGGGGGCAGCAGGCCCCACTCTGTAGGTGCCAGGCTCCGCCCCACGGGCAGCAGGTTCCACCCCCATGGACTGTGATGGGCAGCAGGCTCCACCCCGTGGGCACCAGGCCCTGCCCCACGGGCATCAGGCTCTGCTCCATGGACACCAGGCCTCACCCTCAAGGGCAGCAGGCCCTGCCCCATGGGCAGCAGACCCCGCCCCATAGGCACCAGGCCCCGCCCCCATGGCAGCAGGCCCCTCCCCATAGGCACCAGGCTCCGCCCCATGGGCACCAGGCCTCTCCCTGTAGGCACCAGGCTCTGCCTCTGTGGGCACCAGGCTCCACGCCATAGGCAGCAGATTCCGCCCCATGGGCAGCACCAGGCAGAGGCCCCAGGGGCCCTGGAGAAGTCACAGGGGGACCGAGAACAGAGGCCGCAGGGATGACAGCCGACAGTGGGGTTAGACCTTCCGGCCTACAGAACTTTGATAGAATAAGTTGCTGTCATTCAAACCCCCCGTCTGGGGTCCCGTGTTATGGACCCTGGTCTGTACTAGTTTGCTACAGCTGCCGTTCTCCACCCCCCCGACCCCTGCCCTTCCTGACCACGCACCTCCAGTCCGCCCTCCATCTCAGGCTCCCCGACGGTCTCCACCCCACATGTGAGGCCCGTCCTGCCCGTCTGCCAAAGTCAGACGCTTACCCGACTGAGCCCCCCAGGCGCCCCTTCAAGTCTGTTTTAAAAGGAGACTTTCTGAAGCAGCTTTCTGATGCTGGGGGGGCTCACTGCCCGGGACACACCGGGAGAACTCAGACCTGGCGGCAAGAGAGACTCTCCTCTGAGGCCCCCGAGGACCTCGGCCAGCCCCATTTCTGGGCCATCGGGACCACACTGACATCCCCCCTCATCCCGTGCACAGCCGGGAGCTCCTCACAGGCGGGCGGGAAGCGGACAGCCAGCGCAACTCCACGATGGATGCTTTGCGGGGAAGAACGGGGGAGGAGGTTAAATCGGGTGGAAAATCGGTCCCCGGGGCTCTGCGGTGGCCATCACGTCCCCAGGAAGGTGAGGATTACCCCGGCACCGCCAGGCAGCGTCTGTCCGCCTTTCCCCAGGCGATTCGATAGCCAAGCAGCTGCTCAGGAAGGCAGCCAGGGTCTCCGCAGGGCCCCGGGAGGGGCCGCCCTGGGCCGGGGAGGGGGGCGGCGCCTTTGCTCCGGAGTCTCGCTCCGAGGCCCTGGGGCGGCCAGTGGTGCGGCTCGGGGCCTGGCTGTGCTCGGTCCCCTCTCCCGGGCTTGCCGCTGCCCTGCCTAGCCCCCCCCTCCCCGAACCACGGTCACAGCGCAGGCGGGCGCACACACTGCCACGCTAGCACGCCCAGGAACGCGACAGAGACCCATGCATGCATGCACACGTGTGCACACATGGGGACGCTACTCTGCCTCTGACACGGGGGCCAGCCACCGGCAGGGCACCGGCTCCTCCTCCCCGCGGCCCCACTCGGCATCCAGGGCGCCTCAGCTCTGCTCCCAGATCGTTCCAAGCTCCCGACGGCCGGGCCCGGCCCCATCTTTGCTGGGGACACACAGCTGCGGGAGGAGCCGGCTGGGCACTGGGGTCTGGAGGCTGGTGGGGCAGGGCCGGCTCGGGGCAGTGGTCCCGACCCAGCAGGAGTCCCACTGGCCAGGGGTGGGGGGGTGTGGCGGGCAAGAAGCCTGCTATTCCACCGGCGTCTGACAGGCGGCTCCTACCGTGCCCTGGGCTCTGAGCCGTTGTGCCCAGAGGCAGGGCGCGGGGCCTGGGGTCAGCTCGAGCTCTGAGCAGCTTTGAGGCCTTGGTGCCTCTGTGCCTCCCAGGTCTTGGTTTCTCCAGGTGACCCGGGAGGGCTCTGGGGTGAGAGAGGGACAGTGGCCGGCCTGAGGGACCCATCCACCGCGCCGAGCTCTCAGGCCCCCGGGAGAGCCAGTTCTCCCCTGATGAGGTGTGGGCCCGGGGGACGCACCCAGCTGGGCCACCTGGTGGGGGACACAGCAGCCCGAGGGAGGAAACCAGCCAGGAGCCCGGATCCCTCTGGGCCTGACGCCGAGGACACGGCTATGATTGATGGTCCTGGCACCGGCCACATAGTTCTCCGCATCCATTCCCGGCTCCAGGGGGGAGGTGCGGGCGGGGGTCTGGGTCTGGGCCGGGTGGGTGTACCAGGCCCCTCTCAGTCCCTTCCTGCGTGCCGTCCACAGAACTGAGTGGGTGGGCTGTCCCTGCAGGACTGGGCCCCAGCGTGGGGCCTCCGGCTGGTGGCCGCTGGCCCTTTTAGCCTCAGTCTCCCCACCTGAGCAGTGGGGTTGTATGGAGCACCAGCACAGGCTGGAGGGCAGTGTTTGGTGAAGGCATGACCCCAGACAGTCCCAGCACCAGGGAGGACACCCTGGGCGCCCTCGCAGACACAGCTCCGGGGTGGAGTGTGCTGGGGCCGGGCCCGCTGCCTGTGGCCACATCTGCTGCCCAGGGTCAGCGGAGGACAGAGGCCTCCAGGGCCTGCCGTGGGGCCGGCAGGCTCGCCTAGCCCTGTTGGGGTCCCACAGGCCCCCCAGGAGCCCCTAGGCTTCGGCCGCAGTGCACAGGCAGCCTTAGAGCTCTGGGCACCTGGTCGGAGCCAGCTGTCGATCAGGACGCGGCAAGCCGGGCTCATGGGCCCAGGACCCCTCTCTAGAACCTTCTGTGGCTGGCATGCTGGATCCACATGGTGGCTTGGGGCTCTGGCCTTGTTCCTGGGGAACGTGGGGGGGACGAGAGCGTCTTAGTTTCCGACCGCTCCTGTAAAGAATCACCGCAAACCCGGTGCCTGAAAACCGTGACCTCACGCTCCCTCACAGTCCGCAGGTCTCCCGGGGCCAAAGTCAAGGTGTGGGCGGCACTGGCTCCCGAGGCTCGCGGGGAGGATCCCGCGTCCTACCTTTCCCAGCTTCTGGAGACGCCGCATCCTCGGGGGGTGCCACCCCTCGCCCCCGCGTGTCATCATGCCAGGGACTCGCTGGCCCTCCTCTCCCTGTCCCCTCCTCTGCCCTGAGGACCCCGTGATGACCCCGCATGCCATCAGATGACCCGGGTGAACCCAGCTCGGTCAGCTGACAAGCGAACTCAAGCCATCTGCCACAGAGTGCCACGCGCCCCCCCAAATGGCCCCGTCGTCTGTGCCCTTTGCTCCCGGGACAGTCCACAGGCCTCAGTACCCATCAGAACTGCGTCCTTCTCCCCAGCAGAGCCCTGGAGACCTGCGCCCATGCCCAGAGTCTGCGCCCCAGCCGAGAGTGGTGCCTCGTGCAACCCCCCCAAAGCACAGGGCTGAGGCCTCAAGCATAGCCTTCTGGCACCTTGGGGGGAGTCCCCTGGACTTTCGTTTGCCCTGGGGCTCCCCATTCTCGGGGATGGGGCAGGGAGCCTGTCAGGAGCGCTGCCAACGGAGACCAAAGCTGACCATCTGTCTACACTCCAAGTGTGGTCACCACCGGGTCAGGGCTCGGCTGGTGGCTGAGTTCCGGGCGCCCCTTGGCAGAGGGGAGTGGGGTATAGCCAGCAGCGTCACGCCCGCTGGGAAGGGGCCTGAGGACTTCTGAGTGTCGGACTCCACCTGGAGGCCCTGGGCTGGCACGTTGCCTGTGGGCTCCTTGTGATGCTGGCTGTTTAAGAATCAGGCAGAATCCAGTGCAGAGGTTTCCAGAGAAAAAGTCAAGCAAGATGCAGGCTGCAGGGGAGCTCTGTTCATGCCCGGAAAGTCGGGTCCGCACCCCACGCCGGCAGGTCTGAGGCCTCCCGGGGGACGGCAGGGAGTTTGTTCAACCCCCTGGGGCAGGTTTGCTTCCGTGTGAACCGGGCTGGTCACGTGCAGGTTCAAGCCCCCCTCCCCCTCCCCCCCCCCCCCCCCCCCCGCCCCATCGAGGCCACCAATGAGCTCTAAACCCATTTCACAACAGCGTTGAAAGATTTTTCAAACTTTAGTCAGGGAGCAGCGTCCCTGTGTGATGAGCCCCGAAGCGTTCCGCAAGGCGGCCCCCAACACCGCCCCCCCCCCCCGCCCCGTCTGCAGGGCCGCCTGGCTGGGCCTGCCGAGCGTCACCCTGCAGGGCCGTCCCCCGCCCTGCCCCCACCCCTCGGGGCTCTGCCGTGTGCCTGCCGCCCGCCTCCCGGTCGCACCCCGGATGCGCTAGGCGCAGCAGGTGGGAACCGCACCAGGTACGGTGACGCCGCCGGGCCGGGCCTGCGGGCGGGCGCTCTCGGGGCCGCTGGGATCGGCCTCTCTTCCTCCCTTGCTGACCCCTTAGTCGCCTCTTGTAAATAACATTTTTACTTTTCTTCGTTATACTTCACGTACTGTAAGATTTGCTGTTATAAAGTGTGGAGTTCAACGGTGTTTGGTATCGTCACACATGCAGCCGTGTGGCCGTCACCCTCAGTCATCACGCCCTCTCGTGCCTGCCACTCACGGCCACTGACCCGCTCTCTGTGTCTGGACGCTCCCCGTAGGGAGAACCACACAGCACATGCCTATGTATCCGGCCGATGTCACCGAGCGGCCACGTCAAAGCTTCACTCCTCTTCGGGGCTGAATGTCACTCCATCGAGGGGACGGACCAAATTCCATTTACCTGGCCGTCTGCTGAGGACGCGTGAGTCGCTTCCACCTCGACTCTTGGGAGCAGCGCCATGAACATTGGCGTGAGTTTCTCGGCAGACGACTGTTTGCAGTTGTCCTGGGTGTTTGCGTGGGACGCGCTGGGTCACAGGGTGGTTCCCGTGTCACCTTCTAGGCAAACACCCAGCTCTTTCCCACTGCGGCCGCACCAGCCGCGCACGGGGCCCACGTCCCACGCCCTCGCCGGGTGGCTTGTTGGTGAGCCGTCCCGTGGCGGGCGTGGAGTGGCACCGCTGGGCGGGTTGGCGCCGCGTCCTCTGGTGGCCGGGGCTGTGGAGCATCTCGCCGTGGGCCGATCGGCCGTTCGTGTCTCTCCTCTGGGGAAACGCCTGTTCAGATCCTTCGCCCATTTTTAAAAATAAGGTGATTTGTGTTTTGATGGTGAGTTGTAAGGGTTCTTTACACGTTCTGGATACTAGTCTTTTATCGGACAGGTGATTGGCAAGTATCTTCTCCCACTCCGTGGGTTGTCTTCGCACTGCCTTGCCGGTGTCCTCTGAAGGACAAAACTTTTTGACTCTGGTGACATCTAATTTATCTATTTTTTTCTTTTATTGCTTATGCTTTTGGAATCTTTATTCATTTGTATCCAACTGCAACGGATACATGTTGCAAGGTGCCTGAGCCCTTCATGAGCAGGATGGCAGGGAGGATGTGCTCAGCACTGGCACAGACCGTAGTTGTCTGCAAAGCTGAGAGAGGCCAGGGCAATCACGGAAGACTTCCTGGTGGAAGAGGCTGGTCCTTCACAGGCTGGGCTGGGACCTGGCCCCCTCAGCATGGCGGGGGCTCCTTGGTGTGGCAGTGGGACCGCAAGGCCCCGGCGCCTGTGGGGTTGTCTTCCTCTCCTCCACCTGCCTGCCCTCCACACCCCTCCTCTCGAGCCCAGCCAGCGGACAGCGAGCAGAGAGCGGCGGAACGCAGGGCTGGACGCGCACAGGGTGATTAATTTTGACTTACAGAAGCTGTATTAAATTGGATAGAAACTGGCGAAAATGGGATTAGGGGAGCAGCCGAGCCAAGAGCACACAGAAGGAGAGCACCCGGCCGCGCTCTGGGAGGCGGGAGAGCGGGAGAAGGCGCGGGACATTTCTCGGTGATCACGTCATGTCCGAGGCTCGGCCTCCTCACGCCCCCGGAGGGGCGGCCGGCTCTGGGCCCGGGGGACGGGAAGGCGGCTGCTCCCCTCCCTGTGACCGGCTTATCTGCGCTGAGCTCACTCCGCTCGGAGGATTAATTTGGAAACAATTAAAATTCTGTGCAAAACCAGCAGCAGGCCGGCAGGCACGGAGCGCTTTCAGCACCGAGGCAGAATCCAATTAGGGTGGATTAAGTCGGCCGCAGCCCAGCAAGCGGGGCCGGCTCCCCGGCAGAGCGGCCGGGGCGGCTCCCCGGTGCCCGGGCCCCCGCGAGCGCCGACGGCGGCCGGGCCAGGCCCACGGCAGGCGCTGGCGCCTCGCTCGTGCAGCTGCCCTGCTGTCCTAAGTCGTGCGCGGGCCTGGCCTCCGGCTCCGTAACGGCTGGTTTGGGATTTCCGGAGACGTCTTCGGTCTCGGCGGGCCCACTGGGACGCTCACGGCTGTTTGGCCAGTGTCCTCGGGGGCCAGCGGGCAGCAGAGGTGACCTGTGGCGAAAGAGGCGGGCTCTTAGGCTCACCTGTGGTCCAGGTGTGGGAGGACCCGGCGAGACTGCCATGGAGCTGAGTCGATGGAACCTTCCGGGGTCCAGTGAGGGCCCACCGTGTAGACACACGGGATGCGGGAGCAGCTGGCCTCGACCAGTCCTCCTGGAGCCCCCTCCCCCGCCGGACTGCAGCCGCTCTTCCATGTGCCCCAAGGTCTAGGGGCTTGGACCGGGCACAGGACTGGGGGCTGGGGCTCACTCCTGTCCGCGCACGGCACCCCATGCTGCTGTGTGCCGCGGCGGGGCAGGGGCCACAGGCCCGCCCTGGGGAAAAGGTGGCGCCTCAGTCTCTATCCCGCCAGGTCTCCGCATGCCTCCTGGGCGTCCTTGGGCCCGAGTGACCAGCTCCGTGCCAGCACCAGTAGGAAACATAGGGACACTCCCCCCGATGGCATTTGCAGCCCTGTGCTCAGCGTGCACAAAGCCGGTGCGTCCGTGTGTCGGGGCGCGTGAACACACGAGCTGGTGGTGTCGGGGGGCCAGGCAGGCTGAGGGGCCCGTGTGGACACATCTCCCTCCCACCGCGGGGCCTGACGGCGTCAGGGTGGGGGCTCTCCAAGCAAGCTGAGTGGAGGCAGAGGGCTGGGGAGCCCAGACGCCAGTTTCTTTCTTGCTGCCCGCCCCCACCGCCTGTAGGGGACCGCGGAGCTGGGGGGTTTGGTGTTGCTCCTGGGGGTGGGGGGTGCCAGGGCCTGGTGGCGTCACAGCGACCAGAGCGGGGAGGACTGGCGGGCAGCCCTTCTCCAAGCAGAAGACAGAGGTGAGAGGTCAGGGCGGGAGGGGGTCCTTGGACTGTAGTTCCGCGTGTGCTAATGAGCTTGATCTCTGGCCTCAGTGCAGTCCTCCCGGCGGGGCCATCCTGAGGCAGCTGCGTTATCGGTTCCCCGAGACTCCAGCGACCCCCAGCCGCCCCTCTGCTGTTTAGGGCCAGACGGCCTGGCTGGGGCCGGGCCACGGGTGCCTGCTTCCAGACGGCATCCCGGAGCTGGCAGGTTAAGGGCGCTGGCGGCCTCCGCAGCAAGCCTGGGCTCTAGAGCCCGGAGGGCCGACCCGGCAGCGTGCCCCCAGGGTGGGGGAGGGACTGGAACCAGCCAGGAGCTTGGGGAGGGATGGTGACTGGTGGCAGCCAGGGGCGGGCCGGGCCGGCCTCGCACCTGTGTGACCTGGTGTCTCCCTGAACCCAGAGAGAAAACTGGGCTCTGCTGCTGAGACCCCAGGGGTCGCCTCCAAGCCAGGGCGCCGGGGGCTCCCCAGATTTCCACTGGTGTCTCCGCCCCCAGGGGTGTCGGGCCACTTGGGCTGGAAGGGCCGTGTGCCCCTCACCTGGCCGCGACCTTTCCCGGGGGTTTCAGGTGTTCTGAGTGAACTTCTGCTTCCGGGTGAATTCCCCGGCAAGGCGAGGGAACTGGGGTTTTCCTGGCTGGAATGCAGGGCTCACGCAGGGGTGGGGGAGGCTTCGTGCTGTGCCGCAGAGGTGGCCTCCGGTCACCGGACGGCTGCCCTGGCGGCTTCGAGCCCCCACATCTGCGTCAGGAGGCTCGAGCCGGCTTGTCCTGGTCCCAGAAGGTGCCCCACACTGGCCGGGCCCCCAGTCGGCACCCCCACCATGGTCTTACATCTCAGCGGGAGCTGGTTGCTGCTGCTCTGCGCCCCCCGGGGTCAGGGTCTCTGCGCAGCCCCAGGTCTGACATACAGTCCAACCCCCCGGTCAGGTTGTTCAGCCTCGGCTCCTTCCGCTCTCGGAGCTGGCACTGGGCACCTGGCCTCGGGGCCACACAGCCTGGGTCCCTGAGGGCTTGGGGTCAGGGAAGGGTGTGTGGTTCCTCCCTCCCGTGGAGCCCCTCCCAGGAGGTTGGATGAGGGGCTGAGTTCACTTCCTGATTTGCCTGGAAAACACCCTTGGAATCCGCTTGGCAAGTGGCCGCAGTGCCTTTGCAGGAGGACATTTCTTCCGCTTGCAGTGAGAGCAAACACAGTGCGGAGGCCCCACCCGCTGGACACACGGGGAGGACTTCCCTGGGGTGACTCATGGGTGCTGGGCTTCCCCTCTGCCCGGGCCAGGGGCGAGGACCCAGGCCTGGTGCTCAGGTGGCTTCCCTGGGGGCAGGAGGGACCGCCGTGGGGACGTGCCAGACCAGAGATGGTGCTTTTGCCTCCTGGGGGCCACGATGCATCTGGGGGGGGCATCTGGAGTGGGGGGCATCTCCAAATAGACCCTCCTTGCCCCTCACTCAGCCCTGGACGTGGGGCTGGAGGCTCCTGACCCAGAACAGAGGCCCCGTTTCGGACAGCCTGGCCTGGTGGCCGAGGTGCTGGGGACAAACGCGGCACGCACCCTACAGGGCCTCCGGGAGCCGCGGACTGAGGGGCTGCGGGGAAACCGACAGGGGAGGAGCCACGCCCTCTCCCCTGGCCTGTTTCTTCCCTGTCAGACCCCCCCACCGCAGCGTAGGAATGCCCAACCCGGGGAGGTGGCTGGCGCTGTCTTCAGCGGGTCCCTTCTGTCTCTGTGCCTCAGACTTCACACCTGAGGAGTGGGTGAGTACCCCCAAGGGGTTCAGCGCCTGACTTCGGCTCAGGTCATGATCTCACTGTTTGTGAGTTCGAGCCCCGCGTCAGGCTCTGTGCTGACAGCTCGGAGCCTGGAGCCTGCTTCAGATTCCGTGTCTCCCTCTCTCTCTGCCCCTCCCCTGCTCACTCTCTGGCTCTTTGTCTCTCTCTGTCTCAAAAATAAATAAACATTAAAAGAAAAGACAGGGGCGCCTGGGTGGCTCAGTCGGTTGGGCAGCCGACTTCGGCTCAAGTCATGATCTCACGGTCTGGGTTCGAGCCCCACGTCCGGCTCTGGAGCCTGCTTCGGATTCTGTGTCTCCCTCTCTTTCTGCCCTTCCCCTGCTCATGCACTGTCTGTCTGTCAAAAATAAATAAACGTTAAATAAATAAATAAAAAATAAAAGACAGAGCCCTTCACTTTTCTTTGTTTTGTGCACTTTTGTCGAGGCGTGGCTGCAGCCGGCTGTGGGCGGACCGGGGCTGGCGGGGCCGTGCCCTCCCGCCTGCACTCACCGGCTGCCCAGGGCTGCCACGACCGGGTGTCCCAGACCGAGAAAGAGTGACTCGTGTCCCTCCGGACGGTGGCACACTACGCCGTGCCAACGCGGACCTCGGGCCTGCTCCTCTCGACAGAGGCCGCCAGGTCAGCCCCGGGCCGGCCGGGGGAGGGGAGATGGCGGTGGGGCTAATGGGGCTGCTTCTCTCCGTGGGGACGGGAGTCTGGGGGGTGGTGTCTGCGAAGACGCTGTGAGCCCTTCAGGTGAACGCTTTAGATGCATGAATTTCTGGCGTGTTGAAACCGTTCGACACTGCAAAGCGTCTCCTCAATACTTCCCACGCGCAGCACGCGCTGCCAGGTGACCAGTTTGGATGCGCTGGCTACGCGGTTCCCGTCTGGGAGGACGGAACGGCGACGGTCCCATTCACAACAGGAATGTGTCACGCCCCTGAGCTGCGGGCCGAGCAGTGGTTACAATAGGACACCTCGTGTCTCGTGTGTTTTACCGAAGAAGGAAGTGCACCTGCCCTGAGGAGGGCTCCCTCGCGTCCACTCAGTCCTCCCCTGTCCCCGCGCCCGGCCTCGGCGCTTCCCCGACCCGGACCTCGAGGGCGGTTACAGACTGAGCGCAAGAGCAGAGCCCCTTCCCGGGCGCCCGGGGGCCAGAAGCCAGCGTCCCAGGAGGGCCGTGCCCCAGCCTCTCCGTCGTGGAAGCGGGGGCCCTGCGTGAGGCCCACAGCCCCCCTCTGGACGAGGCGCCGGCCTCTCGAGCGCCTGAGGGAGTCTCTTCTTCCAGCAATGTTGGGGGGAGAGAACAGGGGTCTCCGTGAGAGACCCCGACCAGGGCAAGGGGCTGGCCTGTCGAGGGGCCAGCATGGGGCAGGGGGAGGGGCACTGCCACCGGAAATCAGCCACCCCCTGCTGCCCCCCTGCTCCCCCGTGGGGCAAACGTGGAGCCTTCGGGAAGGCTTGGCCTCCTCGCCCCATGGGTTTAGCGAGGACAGCAAAGACAGCCCCGCTGGCCGGCCGGCCGAGCCGCCGTGGTGGTTTTCCCATCTCCGCGTGTTGGGGGACAGCTGGCGGGCTTGCAGACGCCCCACCTGGAGCGGCAGGCCCCCCGGGCGTGTGAGCGGCAGCCCCAGACCGTCCACCCGACAGAAAACAGATGGTGCTTCTTCCTCCGGAGCCGGTGGACCACAAGCCCGGGGGACGCTCCGCGCCGGTCCGGGGAGGCCGGGACCCCCGCTCCGCATTCCGAGACACACAACTGCCTCCCGTCAGCGTCTCGGCCCAGGAAGGAAGTCTGTGCGCCTCTGCCTCCCCCCTCCCCGCCAGATGCACAGTCACCCCCCCCCCCAGACACAGCTGCCTTCTCAGCAGACCCTCAGCGACCCTCTTCCTGACCGGCTCGCGGAGGCTGGCCGCCGGTGTGTGGGTACGGCTCTGTCTCACTCGGCACTGCGGCCACCGAGTCCCCCGGACATGTGCCTGGCCCCAAGCACCGTCGTCTCTAACCCCAGGCCTCCCCGGCTGCCCTCTGGGCTGGCACGCGTGCCCCTCGCCTGCTGGGGCCACAAAGGGGCCTTCTCCCCTCTGCCCCCCTCCTGTCACTCCGGGAGCGTTTCCTAAGCACCGCCATGCACCCAGAGCTCGGGGGCCGGTCCCGGGGCCCTAGGGGGGGCCTCTCTCCTCCCAGTCCCGCCCGCCCTGGGGTGTCCAGCGGCCCCTCTGCCCACCTGCTGCGTCCTCGGTCTGGACGCAGGACCCCTGCCCGCCTGTCAGGCAGCGCCGACGGTTTCCTGATGCCAGGCCTCTGCTCACTGCCGGGGATGCTGTGCTGAGTCTCCTCCAAGTTCAGGGCTACTCAGAGCCTCACAAAGTGACCTTGGAAAGGGTGGTGGCAGATGCGCCGTACGATTGGGGCAGACCCCAAGGCCAGAGACTGGCGTCCTTACAAGAAGAGGAAAGGAAGACACGGAGGCCGAGCCCGGGGATGAGGCCACAAGCCAAGGGATGTTGGCCACACTCGAAGCTGGACAGGCCGGAGGGACCCTCTCTCAGGGCCCCCAGAGGGAGCGTGGCCTCTGACTTCTGATCTCCGGGCTCCGAGGGGGAGTTTGGTCCCCGGCATGTCATTCTGGCCACCGTGGGACAGAGAGGCCGCCTGGCCCACCGGGGTCTGTCCACTCGGCTAGACAGGATCTGGGCCGTGGGGTCGCAGCGTGTTCATGCTCCACGGCCCTGTGACGCAGGCAGGGTGAGAGCGGGGCCGCTCAAGGGCCTGGGCGTCACCCCCACGCCCCTGGCGGCTGGCCGTCTGCCGGGCGGCTCCGGGCCTTGGCTCTGCATACACTCTCGGGTCCGCTTGGCCTAGACGAGGCCTCTCGAGGGGCGCCCGGCTTGGCCCCGACAGCCCACTCCCCTGGCGGCCGCTGAGCTGCTCCTCCTGTTTTAAATTGCCGCCTGGTCGGGTTCCCAGCGCCCCCCACCCGGCGGCCCCCCTGGCTTGGCAAGGAGGTTGTCCTGGTCTGTTTTTCCAGCGGGCGTGGGCTGGGTGGAAAATGACCTCAGAGGGTGGGGAGGCCAGGGAGGCCTGGGGGCGCTCGGCGGGCATCCTGGGGGGACGGCGGGCTCCCCCTCGGTGGGCCGGGCTGGGATCTGTCCTCTTGCCCTGTGCCTAGGGTGACGTAGGAGTCGCCCACGCTCCCGGCCCCACTGGGGGACCCCTTGCTCTGCAGCCGCGTGCGGCTCCTGTCTGGCCCTGTCCCCCGGGCCGTGTCGGCGGAGGTCTGTCCGGAGGAGGCTAGCGGAGAGCTCTGCTCCCACGGCCGGGACACCTGAGCACCAGCCCCAGCAGAGGAGGAGGGACCGACGATGCTGGCAGCTCGGCGTGGCTGCGGGGCCGCTCAGCCGTTTGGATGGTGGGGTCAGAAGCTGCAGCTCTGGGTGGTGGATAGGGGCCAGACGGCTCTGGGACAGGGCGATGGTATTGATAAGGACAGCCCTCAGTCAAGGGCCCACCAGGAAAGAGCAACTCCCTCTCCCTGGCATTTGCACCACAGGGTACAGAGCGACCCCATGGTGGGCTGCAGAGGAGGGGTGGGGCGTGTAGAGACAGGAATGAGAGAGGGTGGAGAGGGAGTCAGGGCCTGGGCCTTGATGCTGCCGAGACACGATGCGCAGAGACGGTGAAGAGGGGTCCCCGGCTTCCCTTACCTCCAGGCTCAGCTCTCCAGGGCCCGGGGCCCAGAAAATCCAGGGAGACGCCCAAGGCAGGTAGGTGCCTGAGATGAAGCCAGGTGCCCGGCCTCAGCTGCCAGGGGCCCCGGCGTGGTGGACACGGAAGGGACAGACTACCCAGACGGAGGCGGCCCCCTGGGTTGGCAGGTGGCGATCTTTGGCGTTCCTTGGCACGTGGCTACATCACTCTGATCTGTGCCCCCTCCCCTGCGTCTGTGTCTCTCTTCTGCGAAGACACAGGTGTAAGGTGCATCCTGGGTAATCCAGGAGGACCTCACCTGGGAAGCCTTAATTACATCCAGTTGGATCTTTTTCCAAATACAGTCCTATCCGCGGGTTCTGGCCGACCCCGTCCAGCCCACTGCAGCTGGGCACACAGCCAGGTCCCAGAGATGATGGGAACTGGGTTCCGCTGTGTCTTTCCTGTGCCCGGTGCCTCTCAGCGTCCCTGGACAGAGGCTGTTGTGTGACCACCAACTCCTTGCAAGAAAGAGTCCAGGGCAAACCTTCAGGTCCTGTGGGATGTGCCCACCTGTAGAATCATTCACCAAATTCAGAGGTCAGGGTTAGGGCCCTTCGGGGTTTGCTGTTTTGCCCCCTGGCTGGTAGTTTTGCTCCCACGAGCCCCTGACAGCCAAGAGAAGGGAGCTGAAGGCTGTTTGCCCTCCCGGACCACTGCCTCCGAGACCCTGTTAACCTGTCCATCCATCGGTCCATCCATCCATCCATCATCGGTCCATCCATCCATCCCTTCCATCTGTCCATCCATCTACTCAGCCATCCATCATCCATCTATCATCCATGCATCCATCTAGCCAACCTTATGTACCTTCATCCTTCTATTTGTCTGTCTATCCATCTGTCTGTCCATCTCTCTGTGTGTTTGACCTTGGGCAAACGGTAAGTGGGACGGGAAGGGAGCCCCAGCGGGCCTCCCAGGTGGCTCTCCTCCCCGGGGCTTCGGGCTCCCTGCCGGCCACCAGGCAGCAGCCGGGCCCCAGCTGGGGGCTCCAGTTGAGAGTCTGGACCTGCTGGCTTCTCTCACTGCAGCTGAGGAGCGTTTCCAGTTTACGGGAGCGTAATTACTCACCCTCTTCGGACGGGGGAAAGCTCCAGGAGGGGAGACGCGTCTGCTGGCCCACGCCAACTCAGACCAGGGAGAGGACAAGAGCGGCTGGACAAAAGGTGGTTCGGGCAGAAGAGGACGGGCGAGGAGGTGGGTGGGAAAGGATGGGGGCTCCAGGCTGGGGAGACTCCCACGCCCCCCGGCACCCGTTCATCCAGATAGTGCTTGGGCTGAGGATTCGGTGCCAGCCCGGGCGGGCACTGGGGGCTGAGGCGTGGGCTTGGCCAGGGGCGGCGGCCGGACTGCCGGCCCCGGGCACTCACTAGGCCCAGGGAGGCTGGCTTCCTGGTGGGGGTGCGTGACCAGAGCACGGGGACAGAACGGAGGTCGGAGGGGCCTGGCCCTGAGCAGATGCCGCCCCGGGTGCGGAGACAGACAGCCTCTGACCCCAGCTCGTCGTCATCTGCGCAGGCTCCTGAGGCCTGTGGGGACGGTCTAAGACTTCCGGCTACGAAGGCGAACGCGGGGTGCTGTGAGGGGCCAGTCTGGGGCTGAGGGGGAGGCTTGGCCCGGGGGAGCTGTGAGGAGTCTGGGGGCCTTGGATGATGGGGTCCTGCTCCGTGGAGTTTCACAGGGAGGAAGGGGGCATTTGGCGGGTACCTCCCTCGCCCTCCTGGCCTCCCCGGGGGGTGCATGGGCGTAAACTGAGGCTCGGTGCCATCCCGGTGGGAAGCAGTGGGGCCCACGTCCTCAGCCAGCCCAGGCTGCTGCTGTGGACAGAGGCCGCTGAGGAGGCGGGAGCAGTGGGGCCGGGCCAGAGCCCTGTCCTGGAGACCCCCGAGGCGGCCACCGTCCGTGGGAGCGAGTGAGCTGGACGGGGCCTCTCCCAAGGTCCTGCCGAGCCCACGTGAGCTCGGGGCAGCGGCCTGACACCCCCCACCCCCTGGCGTGGGCTTTGCTGGACAACGGGGCCCTGTTTGGAGCGGGATGAGTGGGCACTGGGGGGGAGGGGTAGAGCCCAGAGGGGTCAGAGGGGCCGCTGTCGCGGGGCGGGGCTGGCGCACCAAGCCCTGGAGGAGTCCGGCCGGGCGCAGGCAGCGGCCCGGGGCGTGGCTCGGTGTACCTACGGCGTGCAGGTCAGGGCCGGGGCTGGGCCGCGTCCCCAGGACCAGGGCGCCACGAGGCGTCTGGGCCGGGAGGGCTCGGCTCACTTCCCTGTTCCCAGCTGACGGGCCGGGAAGCCCTGGGTGTGGAGCCGCGCGCTCTGCCCTGCCCGGGGGTCCCCAAGGGGACGCGGCCGCCCCGCCTCAGCTCTTCCCCTCCTCCCCTGCTGCAGCCCGCCTGGAGGTTCCCCCCCCCCCCAGGAGGCACGCAAACACTCTGGCTTCACCCGCGTTGGCTGCTGCCCTGTCTTCTCCACCCCCTCGCGCCCCTGCAAACAAGCTCTGGGACTCCCGCCTCCTCTGGGGTCTGGGTCGGGGTGGGGCCCGCCTCTGGGACTCCACCCCCCCCCCCCCCCCCCGCCGCCGGGGCTCACGGACTGAGCAGGCGTCCCGCCCTCACCGGAGTGGCTGCGATTTGTGGGGTCCTGGGGCGGGACGGGGCTAGGAAGGCGCTCCAGCAGTCAGAGGGGCTCGGCCCCAGACTGTGTGGGAGCCCCCCCCCGCCGGGAACCTCAAAGGGCAGATGCTCTGGCAGGAACGGATGTCGGTTCGGGGGCAGCTGCCGGGGAGAGGTGCCCCCCGGCGGCGGGGGGGGGGAGGAGACCGTGATGGAGAGTTAGGAGGGAAGACGCCCTGGCAGCCCTCATTGATTCCAGGCTGCACCCCTGCCCGCCTCCACCCTGGAGCCCGGGGCCGCCCCGTCTCTGCCCTGTGAGTTCCGCACACTTGTAATTATCAGGGCCCCCTCCCGTCGCCCGCACCAGCTTGGGGCTCTGGCCCGGCAGCTTCCCGAGGAAGCCCCCCACCGTCTGCGGGAACAGTACCACTTCCTGCCGGGAGAGCTGGGAACCCTGCGGCGTGGAAATGAGGAGGGGGCCCAGAAAGCCGAGCACCCCCCCCCACCCCGGGCAGGGGGCCGGCAGAGAGGTGGGGTCTGCCCGGACACGGTCCCAGCAGCGGCCTCGTCCTTGGCGCCGTGGTTTGGGGGCTCGGACACTAGTGCGCGGTCCCCGGTGGTTTTCCTCGGCGGTCGCCGGCTGCGGCCCGTGGCTGAGACAGATGCGAGTCGGGGGGTCCGGGAGGCTCCTGGTTCGGGCCAGGCCGGGGCCCCACGCGGGGGACTTCTGCTGTGAGGCGTGGGCTCAGCCTGCCCCCACCAGCCGGGGGACCTCATGAGCACCTTTGCCTCTGTGCTCTGGCGTGTCCTTCTGCCCACGCTCGGCCATTGGCTGGTGGGTTCTCAGAGCCGCTGGGGCGGGTGGCCCTAGTGACCTGTCCAATAACATGGCCACTGGGCCGGGGTCCGAGGCGGACAAGTCGGGACCTGGGTCAAGGGGCACGAGGGTGCCCGCTGTGTGTTCAGCCCTCGTTCTGGGGCTGCTGTCATGGTCACCAATACCTGTGACCCCACCCCCCCGGGGCTCTCTTCATGAGAGACTTCCTGTGGCCCGGGCCTGCCGTAGCCCCGTGGGTGCGGTCTGTGGGAGGAGGTACGTGTCCCATTGGGAGAAGTCGACGCTGAGCCCAGGTCTGCCGGGCCCTCGTGACTTTCCCGGGGAGCAGGGAGCAGTTAATGCCCTGTGTGTAGACTCATCCTGGGTGATAGCAGAGCCCACTGGAAGGCACGTGCCCTGATTCCTTCATCAATAAAAAAGGGAGCCGCCGAGTTCCCGACCAGCAACGGCCATTGTGCCTTAGCGCGGAGGACGGTGAGGCCCGATTTGGCGGGCAGCCGGGTTCTCGCCTTCTCAGGGGCGGGACCCAGAAAGGGGCCTTCGGCTTCAAGGTCAGGACTGCGAAGTCTCTGGACCCGGCCGTGACTTCACAGGAGACGGGAGCCGGGACCTCTGGGCCACATCGCTCCCGGATCCACGGGCCTCAGAAGCTGCGAGAACAGTAAGTGTTTACAATTGTTTTAGGCGGCTACGTTCTGGGGCGAGTTTTCACACGGCTTCCCAGTCCGTCGGGCCCCAGCACAAAGCCCCACGCAGCGGGGGGCAGCTGATACGCCCAGCGCAGCCTCCAGAAGCACGGGCTTTCGGCCTCTCTCTTCTCGGTGGGGAAACCAAGGCAGGGGGCCGAGGGACCTGCCCTGTGTCAGCACCGGAAGGCGGCGGAGCCAGAATTCAGGCCAGGCTGCCGGCGGGACAGGGGTCTCCAGCCTGGATCCTTCTGAACGGACTCCCTGGGACCGTCCCTCGGAACCGGACGGGAGAAGTTGAGTCTGCGCAGCCTGGCCGCCGCCGTGAAAACGCCGCTGTGTTCCGGGGAGGCTCTGGGCCCGAGGCCTGCTCTCCCCGCAACAGACCCGGGTCCGCAAGCATGGGGCAGCCCACCCCACGCCCTCCTCCGCCACAGTCACAAGGGAGGTCTGAGCCCCTTCCTGCACGAGCTTGGGACAGGACGGGCCTCGCGTGGCCCCAAGAAGAGAGTGTCGTCTTTGTCCTGTGACATGAGGAAGCAAGGCTCAGAGAGGTTAGGTGCCATGGCTGAAGCCACACAGCTGGTAGCAAAGCTGGACCTTGAATCCGAGTCTAACAAAACCGTGTCTGTGGATGGAGAAGGAGAGTTCCGGGTTTGGGTTTTAAGGAGACAGAAGTCCCGTGAGAGGAGGCGCGGCCTGCACGCCGGGAGCCTGGCCTCGGGACCTCACGGGGCACAGAGGTTCCCCTGCACGAAGGGTCACAGCCACTCACAGCACCATGTCTGCCCTGCAGCCCGGAGGGTCTCGAGTCTCCTGGGGCCCTGAGGCTGGAAACTTCCTTCCGAGACCGCAGCCGGGCCGGCCCCACCACAAGCCCTAGCGTCCCAAGCTGAAGACCACTTCAGCCAGCTGCCCTGCCAACCCGAGGGTGCTTCCCCCCAACACCCGGGCTCTGGGGCCGGGGGACCTGGGCTCCCAGCCAACGGCCAGCCCTGGGCTCGCCAGACTCTCCCCTGAGGTCCAGAAGCCCTCCCCACCCTGGTGGCTCCCAGCACTCACCTCCCCCTGAGGTCCCCCAGCCCCCACCTCCCCCCTGAGGGCCCCCAGCCCCCACTTCCCCCTGAGGACCCCCAGCCCCCACTTCCCTCTGTGGCCCCCAGCCCCCACTTCCCTCTGAGGACCCCCAGCCCCCACCTCCCCCCTGAAGGCCCCCAGCCCCCACCTCCCCCTGAGGACCCCCAGCCCCCACCTCCCCCCTGAAGGCCCCCAGCCCCCACCTCCTCCCGAAGGCCCCCAGCCCCCACCTCCCCCCGAAGGCCCCCAGCCCCCACCTCCCCCCGAAGGCCCCCAGCCCCCACCTCCCCCTGAGGGCCCCCAGCCCCCACTTCCCCCTGAGGGCCCCCAGCCCCCTTCCCCCTGAGGGCCCCCAGCCCCCACCTCCCCCCTGAGGGCCCCCAGCCCCCACCTCCCCCTGAGGGCCCCCAGCCCCCACTTGCCCCAGCCCCCTTTCCCCCCATGACTGTCTTCCTTCATTTTCTGAGGCTCCTTTTCTGGGGTCTCCTTGCCCCCGGCCCTCAGGCAGAGGAGTGCTGGCCTCTCCAGGCAGTGGGCACAACAGGGGTCCTTAGCTCTAGCCACCGTGTCTCCAGAATGTCCATCTTTCCGCCTGAAGCCCCGTCCCCGGAGACGCTCTCCGCTCTCCTCCCCACCCCCAGCCCCCGCCACCTACTTTCTGTGTCTACGGCCTGGACTCTTTCAGGGACCTCACGGGAGCGGAGTCGCGCCGTGTCTGTCCTGCTGCGACCGGCCTGCTCAGCGTGCTGTTCTCGAGGTTCGCCGCGCTGGGGCAGGTGTCGCGACGTCTCTCCGCTCCCAGGCTGTCGGAGCCCCGGTCGGTGGACCTTTCGTCCGTCGGTGGCCATTCGGGGCGCTACGCCCAGGTTTTTACTAGAAAAATCCCTTTTGGCCCTCAGGACCCACCCGTCCAAGGGGCGACATTTTTATTCTCAAACTGATAAAAGGAACTCAAGACCGAGAGAGGCTGAGAGACTCACTGAAGGCACCGGACAGGGGAGGGGGAAAGCGCGTGTCCGCGGACAGACTTCCCCGCCTCGTTGGGGCCTGCTCGGTGCCACCGTCCCTCCCTCCCCGTCTGCGCGTCCCGTGTCTGTAGCCCCAGGGACTGAAGGAGCTGGCGCTCCCGGGGACGAGCTCACGGACTCGCTCTCTGCCACTCTGCACGGCCGAGGCACCGACCCGTAAGTCGGACCGGAATCTGCTCCCTCAGCCGGACGGTCGCCCTTCAAACGCTTCCGATGCCGCCTGTTCTCCTGGCTGTGTGGCCGCCTCCCTCTGTTTCCAGTTTCTCTCCCTCCGATCCCTCGGTGTGACCGCGAACTAGAAGCTGACCCCCCCCCCGGGGCCGCCATGACAGTGGTGACGCGGGAGCCGGTCCCCCGGCCCGGGGTTGGGAGCTGGGGTGGGCGCGAAGCCAGCTTCTCCCTGGGGCACACCGGCTCCAGGGGAAGTCGTGGGGACATGCCACATGCTTGGCGGAGGGCGAGCGTGTCCCGGGGTGGCCCTCTGCTCACTCTCCCAAGCCCCAGGCTCCTGGAAAATGGTGACCATTAATCACCCTCTTCTTTTCAAGCTTCGACGAATGGCCAACCCGCAAGGAGCACGCGCCCCACATCTTCTCGGCTAAGACCCCGTCCTTCCTTTCCAGTGACTCCCTTGTGACCGAGGCGGGTTCGGCCCATCCACCGCCTGCTGCTGGGTATCGGCCTTGTCCGGACAGGTGCGCCGGGGCGCCCCTGGATGTTTGATGCTCCGATGACGGAGCCGTGTCCGTGATTTCTGGCCTTGGCGTCGGGCTTCCGCGAGAGTCCTCGGCCCGTTCGGCCACAACGTTGTCTCTCGTTTTCTCGGAGCATCCGGCTGCTCTCCCGGTCTCTCGGGGCCCTCGTTTGGAGCTGCGCTCTGTGCGTGGTGCGAGGTAGGGGTCTGACGTCCCGCACGGTCCCGGCGGGACTCGCGCCTTCCGACGCCCTGTACACCAAGGGCCTCGCGTTCGAGGTCCGTCCCCGAGCTCTCTGCTCTGTTCAGTCGACTCGAATCTACCCGCGAGAGTGAATGTCCTCAGCCCGGTTACGCACGACTCCGAAACAGCCGGTTAATTCAGCGAACAGAATCGCGCGCCAGATGGTGGCGGATCGTGTCGCCAAACGGCCGGTCCTCGGCCCCCAGCTTCGGGTGGGGCTCCTCTTCACTGCTGCCTGCCGAGCGCCTGCGAGTGCCGGGAGCGGGGCTGGGCTGCGGGGACGAGCAGGAGGCAGAGGCACAGGCTGCTGGCACGGGACGGCCCGCCGCGGGCACGCGCGGTGATCGGGGAGGCTCCTCGGAGGAAGCTGCAGACCCAGCGTTCACGGTCCCGAGAGATTCTCAGGTTCAATCCTAACTCCCAAGGTCATGCGCCAGCAGGCGGGGCCTCGGGGAGGTGTTCGAGCCACGAGCCTCATGAGCGGCCCTTCTACAAGAGAGGCCTCCCATGAAGAGGACGCAGCAAGGGGTCTGCTGTCTCCGAGCCACGAAGCAGGCTCTCTCCAGACACTGGCCTTGGATTTCCGGCCTCTAGAATGTCTGAAATAATTGTTGTGTAAGCCCCCAAGAGTGTGACAGTTCGTAATACCAGCCCAAACGGACCAAATCAGAGGAGGTGGCCGCATCGACTGGGTTTGACAGATAAGATGGAGCCCACGTGCAAAGGTCTGGGGTGGGAGAATTCCAGGAAGAGCACGTGCAAAGTCCCTGTGGCAGGGATAGGGCTCCTTTGCCATGGTCTGTGCGGCGGGAGGGAGGGAGCCAGGGAGTTTGGGGAAGGGAGAAGGGTCGAGTCCGCACAGCAGAAGACTGGGGAGCGCAGCAAGGTTGCCGAGCCGTCCCCTTCAGGGGGTGACATTGACCGCAGCGCTCCTTCTCCACAGTCAGGAACCCCAGGAGAGAGAACGGTGGGTCTCCTGCCCCAGGTCCGGGGCCCCCTGCCGCAGCCTCCCCCGAGAAGCCTGTCCCTTCCCAATGCCCCCAGGCCCCTCTGTGGTGTCCAGTGAAGCCTAAACACCTGAGCCCTGCCCCCCGGTTGGACCCCAGCACCCCCCCACCCCTGCTCGAGAATGTGTGGGCCGCAACGGGACACTTTCTGATGCTGCCGCCTGGCCCCGAGCACATCTACCTAAACTTCTCCCTCGAAAGCCAAACCCAGCACCCACCCTTCATCCGGCAAAGGATTTTTAAATTTTGAGAACTGGAGACAAGCCAGACAAGCCACATGGTCACGGTGCGGCATGAGGCCCACGCGGTCAGGGTGTCTCGGTGTCTGGACAGACACACGCAGTCCACCTGGAGCTGAAGGGGACCCGGTGTCCTCTGGGGCCCTGCAGCCGGGCACGGGGACAGCTCCAGGCAGCTCTGGGCCACTGCTCACAGACCCGCTGCAGGGAGGCGGCCAAGCCCAGTCCTCGGTGTGACAGCGAGGTCCCTGCCTGGGGGGTCTAGCTCCTGCCTGTACTGGGTACAGGGCAGTGGGACACTGGCCACCGCGCTGTGGTCTGGGCAGGGGTGGGGCACCCGTGGGCCTGGGGGGGGGGTGCCAGGCTGTCCCCCGTGTCCTCGCAGAGCCGCAGGGCGTGACGGGAGCACGGGTAATTGGACTCTGGCTGTGACTTGGTCTCCGGGCGGGGGGAGGTGGACGGGGGAGCGGGCTCGCTCGGCGTTGAGCCTGGCTCCACCCCGCCGGCTGTGGGGCTCCGCGTCTGATCCGCCTCCAGACGGGCCGGGGAGAAACTGGGGGAGAATCGATTTGTGCCACATCCAGGGGACCGAGGGCAGGGAGGCCCTGCCACCCCTGCCCAGCCCTCTCTTTGCCCTCCCCACGCACCCCTGGCCAGCCTGCTGGCGCCAGGAAAGGTGGGGCCCGGGCTGGTGGTTGAGGCCTGATGGGGGTTGGGGGGAGTCCTGGTTGCCCCCCAGAGGCAGGAGCCCAGCCTCATCACACGGGGACTCCATCTGCCAGCCAGCCCCGGGGAAGACAAGCACCCCTAAGGTGGCCCGAGCACCTCAGGGACAGGGACACGCGTGCCGGGGAGCCTCCGACACGGGGAGTGTGGGTAAGACGCCCCGTCCTAGATCCTGTGCTGCCGAGGGCGAGGGGGACAGACGGACGCCACGGCTCCAGGCTTCGGTTCCTTTTCCTGGACTCTCAGCACCTGCTACGAGCTGCTGCAGGGAGGCGAGGGTGGCCTCAGGCAGGCTTCCTGGAGGAGGCAACCCTGAGCCAGTGCCAGTGGGACGGGCAGGGTTTGGTGAGCAGGGCCGAGGAGGGAGGAAGGGTGCCTGGCAGGGGCGAGGCCTGCAGGACCGCCGCGGCTCCACGGGCCAGGCCCCAGGTGGGCCGCCCTCACCTGGCTTCAGTGAATAACTGTGCTCTCCCCACGGACCCGCGGCGGCCACGCCGTCTCACGCCCGGCTGAGCGTGCTCAATAGCCTGGAACATGCTTCCCTGACACCCTGGCTTCCCGAGCTCCCCAGTCGGCCCAACAGGCTGGCACTGTGCTCGGAGCCCCTTCCGGACTGCCAGCCCCGGGGGGGGGCCTCCTCGGCCGGGCGCAGGCCGAGGGGCAGGCAGAGCCGGGCGGGAGGCCCGGCTGAGACGCCGGGGAGGGAAAGGCACCAGGAAGGTCCGGCCTTAGAGCCAAGGGCTTCGCCT
Organism: Paguma larvata; assembly: GCA_030068075.1. Taxonomy (NCBI): domain Eukaryota; kingdom Metazoa; phylum Chordata; class Mammalia; order Carnivora; family Viverridae; genus Paguma; species Paguma larvata. The sequence goes on from CM057825.1 coordinate 111,507,231, forward strand.
GGCTCTCCAGGCTGGTGGGCGAGAGGTGCCCTGTACAGAGCCAGCCCCCCTCGGGTAGCGTCGGGGGACAGTGAGCACAGGAGCCCCTGGAAGCGTCCTCCCCGGAAGGAGGCCAAGGTGGGACGCAGCCCAGGACGGGCCATCCCACACAGAGGCTGCAGCAGAGCCTCGAGGCGGCGGCAGGTCTGGGCCTCAGTTTTCCTCATCTATGAGATGGGACCGTCTGGGTTCCTGTTCAGCTTTCCAAGGCCATGGTGCAGATCGCAAAAGGGCAGGTGGCTCTGTGTCCACGGCGCGGCCGGGCTGCAAGAAGGAGTGAGTTAACGGCCGTGCCCCTGCGGCCCCAGGGAGCCCACGCCCGGGGCCAAGTGTTATTTTGACTCAAATCCTGCCGCGGGGGCCGACTGTTCCCGCCTTTCACTTCTGTGTCGTCCTGTGCGCTAAACAGCATTCATTCAAACCTCTCGTGTGAGGAGCAACCGCGCCGACACCAGCCTCGAGGCCCCAGGGGCGCTGGAGGGCGGGCGCCCGCCGGCCTGGGCACAGGGCGGGTTTGGAGGGCGGCCTGACCCCGGACCCCCGGTCTGGCCCGAGAGCCGTGGCGGAGGCGGCCCGGCGACGAGTTGCCAGAGGCCTGCCTGACCACCGGGCCGGCTCCAGGCGTCCTTGCCCAACGCCGCGGCGGGAAGGGAGGCTGGCGTTGGCCCCCCACGTGCTCTCAGCCCGCAAGGGGGTGCAGCGCCCCAGGGGGAGCCGAGCCCCAGCCTCGCTCCTTCCCTGGAGAGGCCAGCCTGGGTCCGGCCCAGGGCAGCCGGGCGCCGGCTCACTGCCCAGCGGGAGAGGCCGGGGGCGGGAGCGGGACCGGGAGCTGAGTCGGAGGCCAAGGCGGGGGCAGGCCAAGGCGGGGGCAGCCCAAGGCCCTCCTCGTGTCCCCTGCTGTCAGCGCAGGAAGATCTGCCGCGGGCCAGCCAGGCAGCCGGGGGGGGGGGGGGGGGGGCATCTCAGAGAGGCCACGGGCGGCCAGGGAGGGCCCGAGGGCGTGGGAGGTCTTTGTGGTTCGGCTCTGACTCTGGACCAGCCTGTCTGTAGGTTAGCTCCCATCATGCTCTCAGCCACCCTGGGGCCATCCTGGTGCAGATGAAGAGACTGAGGCAAGGAGACGCCAAGGGGGGGGGTGTGAACCTCAGGCCTGCTTTTGCCCAGGGACTGCCCTCAGTCGCGCTTGGCTCCTGGGGCTCACCCTCTCCTCACGCTGGGCCCACTTCTTGCCCCTCCCCCCTCTCACCACCTCCAGGAAGCCGCCAGGACTGCTCTGCTCAGAGCCGCCCCACCGTTGCCAGTCCCGGCCACGGCCCAGGCCACAGCGACAGCATCCAAGTCCCGGGTGTGGCCGGGCACTGGCCTGGGGCCCGCAGCGGGGTGAGGGCGGCCTCGCCACATGCTGTCCAGGCCAAGCGGGCGGGGCCGGGGTCGGGAGAATAGGTGCCTTCATGCCGCAGCCCCGGCTCCGTGTGTGCTGTGCCCTGGCCCGGCCCGGCCCGCCCGTGCCCCCGCCCCGCCAGTCCCCGCGGTGCCCTCCTCCGCTCGCGCGGCTGGCCGCAGGGCCTCCCCGTGCGGGACCAGGCAGCCACCTGCTGCCCACAGCCGCGGCCGCACAATGGGGCCCTTGTGAGCGGGCGGCTGGCGGGCAGCGGGCAGCGCCTCCCGGCCCACCCCGGGCTCAGAGCCCCGTTGTGTGGGGTGGCTGCCCTGGCCGGGCAGCACGGAGCCGGACAGGCAGGCCCCACCCACGCCGGGCCACGGCGTGGCCGGGCCCTGTGCCCCCATCCCCCGGCGGCTCCTGGCCCGGCACCCCACTGCGGAGAGGGTGGGGCTTACCCGGGATGCATGCCGAGGGCCCCCTCCAGGGTGTCTGGCCTTAACCTGGACCTGAGCACCAGCTGTGTGCCGCCAGCCGTCCCCGGCTTCCCTCAGCCACGCACAGCCGGGAGGGGCGCTGTGGACACTAAAGCCGCCCCAGGTACTGTCCAGCTGCACCCGGGACAGTCCTGCACACGCTCTGTTGGGAAGGGGTCCCCCAAAGAGCCCGCTGGGTGCTGCTCCGAGGACAGTCATCAAGCCGAGGGGGCTGGCCGTGTCCCCCCAGGAGGCCTGGGTGCGTCTAGCCTCGGACACAGGGCGGACGGGCTCAGTGCGGCGTTGCTACACCCGGGGTGCCGTGAGGAGGCCCTCGTCCTGGGATCATGCTAAACATCCTGGGTGGTCACGGGAAGCCCAGGCACCCCCTGTAGGCTCTGGGGTGGGCGAGGGGTTATCACAGGGTCCTCTTCCCAACCATGGGATAAGGCATGTGACCACAGAGCCACCCTGAGCCGAAGGACAGACAGGACCGCCCATCCCTGCAGCCCAGTGCCCGGAGGAGGCCACCTGCCCTGGGAGAGCGAAAGCGCAGAGAAGCCGAACGAACCGAGCTGAGGGGCAGTCCGTGCCTGGAGCCACGCCCCCAACTCCGATCCAGAAACACGTGCGCGCTTTTCAGTTACGACAAGGAGATCAATGTTTCTGTTAGTCGCCTCCGAGGACTTCCGGATGCTGAGCAGATCCCAGGGGCAGGGAGGAGCACTGGGGAGGAGCTTCAGGCCTGTGATGGTGAGCACCATTCCCTTCCCTCCTCCAGGTGAACCAAGGCTTCGGGGGCCCAGGTGTAGCTCTGGCCGCCTGTGGCCCCGTCCACGTGTTGCCCCGAGAAGCATCGCCGACCCACTCTGGCCTAGCGGGCCCGGCGGCCCCAGCCACTGTAGGCTCACCAAGCGGCCCCCTCCTCCCTGGGGATCTAGACACTGGGCCCCCACTTCCAGGGTAAGGCCTCACAGCTTGCCCTCTCCAGGGGCAGCCGGGAGAAGCGGCCGCGACCCTCCCTGGGCTCAGGACCCCACAGGCGTCCCCTCCTGCCCCACCCTTCCTCCCTCGGCCCCCCTGGCTGCACCCTTGGCTGCTGCAGAGGTAACTCATGACATTGGTTCCTGGGGTTCTTTCCTGGCAAGAGGGGGTTATGGGGCTGGGCCCTATCCTGGGCCAGGTCACTCCGCGGCCCAGGGCCCCGGCTCGGCCCCTGGGGGAGCTCTGTGAGGGCAGCCGCCCCCACTTCAGGGCACCTCACCTCCCAGCTCTCCTCAGAGGACGGGGGGGTGATCCCTGAGTCCAGAGGTTCCCCGGAGGGCGTCCTTGGGGAGCAGCCTCTGTCTGGCCTCCCACTTCCGAAACGGTGCCCGCAGCCTGGCTCCCGCCGGAGTGGGACAGCAGCCCAGGACCCGCCTCCCGCCGCCCCCCCCGCCGGCCCCCTCCCAGCTGTCCAGGCGGCCTCACCTCCCCCGGGACTTCGCAAAGCAGAGGATTTCCTCCCGCCCGGGCTCCGCAGCTGCGCTCACACGTGTGCGGCAGGGTGGGGGTGGGGAACGCGAGCTGAGGGCCAGGCGCCCGAGCCCCTCCCCAGCCGGCCTGGGGCTGACACCGGTTCCCGAGCCCCACGGCCCTGCATCCGCAACCACGGGACATAGAGCCTGGTACTCACGGACTGGGGGACCGGGCCCTGCCCAGCGGAGGGCCCTGCCCCGAGGTCCCTAACCATCTGCAAACATTTCATTTTGCACTGGGCCCCTCGGGTCTGCGTTCTTTCCTGGATATGGGGGTCAGGGGGTCAGGAAGCACCCCACCAGCAGCACCGGGTCCCAGGCCGGTCGCGGCCCCCGGGGGCTCCTCCCCATCGGCGCGGCGCGGTGCCTGGTGCTGTCAGGGGAGCCAGAGACGGGCTGCAGCCGCTGCTATCTCCATGGGGCCCCATCCCGTCACCCCGATAACCCGGCCGCTGGGAGAGCTGGCAGAGCCCGGGAGGCAGGCGCACACCCGCTCCTCTCAGCTGCATCCCCCTGCACCCCCCTGGGCCCCACTCCCCGCGAGCCTAGCCCTCCACTCTGCCAGGACCCAGGTGGGAGGGGAGGCCAGGCCTGGGGCCGCCGGGCTGTGTCCGGGGGTGGGGGCTGGAGTCCTTCCCGCACAGACCCCTGCTGCCCTGAGCTTCATGATCGAGTTTTGGTGGAGATTGGCCAAGGGGTCCCAAGACAGGGCATGGCCAGCAGGTGGGGGGCCCGTGAAGGAGATGGTCCCACAGCCCCTGCTGCCCCCATCACGGTGGTCCCTGCCCGGGAGGGCTGACCTGGCCCCTCAGGTGGCTCCCGGCGCCCTCGTTCAGGCGGTCTTCCTGAAGTCGCCTGTGAAGCCCCCCCGATTCGTCTAAGTCCTCGCCAGCCCTGGGCCGGGCTGTGGAGGTGCGGGCTGGGCGTGGGTGGCCTCCTCACCCCACCCCTGCTCCTGGGAGCTCGCCCTGTCTGGGCCCTGGCTTCCTTGCCCAGGGAACAGAGGAGTTGTCACGGCTCCGTCGGATGGTCGTGTAGGAGCAGAGGGCACATTTGAGTGCGGTCTGAACGGCGTGTAGGGTCGGGAGCCCACGGAGCTTGTTAAACTAGCGTCGCCCCTCAGAGCCTCACGCCCTGTCTGCGAGGGGAGGCGCGCACAGGAGGTGCTGAAGGAGGTACTATTTCCCTGAAGCCCTCCTGGCGGGGCCGGCCTGGCCAGAGCCGAGGCTCGCAGCGTCGGCCCTGACGTCCGCCCTCGGGGAGGCGGGACGCCCACGGGCACCAGGCCAGCGCGTCCGGCCAGGGCACCTGAGGTTTGGGGGACCAGCCTGCCGGGGGTGCGGCTCAACCCCGTGGAGCTGCCGCTGGCCCCGGGGCAGCCGAGTCCGAGACGAGGGATGGTAGGACGATCTGGCTGAAACGAAGCTCTTAATAGGAAAACCACTTCTTTCGAGGGAAAACGCGATCCGCGGCCAGCCGGCGCGTACACACGGGGGTCTGGGAAGGAACGAAATCCGGAGAAACAAATGGCTCCATGCGGAGCTGCCCCAGACCTGCTGCTGCTGAATTATTAAACTCCCGAGTGGGGAAAAGTGATAAAATAAACATCCACCGCCCCAGCCCCTCTCAGAAGCGAAGGGTTCCCGGAGATGGGAAATCCAGACTGTGCGGAGAGCCGCTCCGTCCGAATAAAACTATCAGATGTTTGTTTGAAACAAAGCCCAGATAAATCACCTGTTTCGAGCCAGCTAGCCACCTCGCGCCTGGGCCCTGGGCTGGAGGGGCGGCTGATGGATTGGGTGCTGGGGCAGGGGCGCCGTGCCGCGGTGACTGAAGCTAGGAAGGGGCCGGTCCTTGCCTGCCTGTGGCGTCTGGCCCAGGCCTCCTGTTGTGCGGGGGTCAGGAGGGGACCGGGCTAGGGGAGGCGGAACTCCCACCCCTGCATGTGCGTGCAGGGCGGCCCAGTGAGCCCGCTGGAGACCGGGGTCCAGGAGACCGGGCTGCTGGGCGGCTGAGGTCTGGATGTCTGAGGTGGACAGAATGCCTCTCCGGAGGGGCCTGGAGCCTCGTTCTGAGGCCCAGGCTGGGTGCTGTTCAGAGCGATCTTTAGACGTGGCCCGTCAGGCAAACGCGGCACCCACACACCACGGCGCGGCCCCGGGGCGGGACATCACCGATGGAGCCCTGTGCACTTGCAGAATTAGCCTTTGCAACACATCGCTCAGGCAGCCCAAGGGGATCTGGGAGCCCCTGCACCGATTTGGCGCCCCGTCTGTGCCCAGTGCCTGAGGAATTGGCTCCCACCTGCTCCCCAGCACCTGCCCTGACCCTGCATCCACCGCGGCCCCAGCTGCCCTCTTTGCTCCTGGAAGGCACCCCTGAGCCCTCTGTGTGCGCTCCCCCGAGAGACCCCTCTGTTCCTGAAGGTCAGCGCTGTCGGGGGCCCCGCGTGGGGGGAGAGCTGGAGGTCATTGGTGCCACAGCAGCTCCGTGTCCGCCTCTCCCTCCGTGGGGCGACCAGGGCTCAACCGCCCGGGAACCACGCTGCCCAGCCCCCCACCGTGTCCCCACAGAGCCTTCTCTCGGGGTCCCCGGCCCCACCCTGAGCCTTGGGCTCCCGTCTTCGACCCTCTCGAGGCGGCCTCCAGCTCCCTGCCCGAGCCCCACATCCCTGAGGGCCACCACCCCTGATCGTGGCAGGTGTGGGGTTTACTCCCTCCCGCTGTAACCGATGCCCCGGAGGGAGACGTGGTCTCAGTAGGAACACGTCTCTTGAGGCAGCCGTCTGCTGGTGGCCCCAGCAGGCTTGTCTGGAGGACAGGCAGGCGCGTCTCTGACCTTGGAGCCCAGGGCGCCTGCGGAGGGGCCGCCGCTGAGCCGGAGGGTGCCCCCAGGACAAGAGATCGTGAACACTGCAGGTCTGAGGTCAGCGCGCAGCCCTTCGGGGAAGCACCAGCCCCGCCCAGTGACCCTGCCTACGAGCGAGCACCGCGGAGGCCGCCGAGCTGGCTCAGCATCCGTGGGGGGGCAGGGATGAGGCTGCCATTGGGGGGACAGCAAGGCCAGTGAACAGGTGGGAGGTGAGCCTGCTGTTCGGACACCTCCTGGGCGCCGGGCACTGAGGGCCCGGAAGCCACTTGGCAGCATCCTGCCGTGTCCGGGGATGGAGGTCCGGCACCCATCAGAGGCCCCCCAAGATGGAGGGAGTACCCCTCGATAAATGTTCACAAGTGGCCTGACCGCGTAGGGACCCCCTCCTGTCGTGGCGAAAACGGAGCGGACGGTGCCTGGGACAAGGCGTTCTGTCTGCATTTGCACCGCTGGCCTCAAAGGGCCGGGTGGCGAGGCGGGTGGCAGAGGTCCTTCCCGGCTCTGTCTGTGGCGGGCACTCGGCCTTGCTGCCGCCGCAGGCCCGAGGACCCCTAAGGCCATTCCAGCCCAGGAGCCCCGAGGCCTAGCAGACAAGGCCCAGGAGCCCCCGTAGCCCTGGGACTGGCCCTTGGCAGACCGGACCGGGCCACGGAGGGCACACCTGCTCCAGGGTAGGTGGGGGCTTCCGGGCCTGCAGCTGTTGGCCCCCGGGGCAGACGCGGCCTCCCCGGCAACAGCTGGGCCGGAGACGAGAGGGCCGGGGGAGCCCAGAGCCCAGGCCGCCCCGCCTCGGGGATCAGTTACAGTGGCTGCAGATGCTTGGGGACGGGGTGGGGGGGGGGGAGGACGGACGGAGGGAGGGGCTGCAGGGGGAGGCCCGCATGGGGGCGAGCACAGGGCTGAGCCCTGCTCAGGCCCCCCACCATGTCCCAGGTGGGGCACCAGCACTCCCCCAGATAGGGGTGGGGTGCACAAACAGTTCCCGGGGCTCTGCCCCTGCGGGGGTTCATGCCGCTCCTAGGAAACCGTCTCCTCGGGGCTGTTTATGTGTGACGGGCCCGCCTTCCCTCTTCCAGGTCCGAATCTCCGCTCAGCGACCATGGCTGGCCCCTCCCCCCGCTGCCGGAAACCCCCTCCCCTGGGCCCACCCAGGGACACCCACCAGCTGCCCCTCGCCCCCTTCCCAAGGCTGACATGCGCCGACCAGCGTCCTGGAGCTGAGCAGAGGTGGGCAGGCCCAGGGTCGAGGCAGAGGCTGGGGGGCCTCAGTGAGGAACCCTGGAGGGAGGGGGTGCCTGGGCACAGTGGGGGGTGCTCACGATTGTGGTCAGTGCCCAGGGCTCTGGGAGGAGGCTGCCCCCATGTGGCACGGCACGGTCGCTGAGGGCCCCTCGGCCAGGGCCGCCCCGGCACACCGCAGGTGTGAGCAAACGTTCACAGTCACCGCAGCATCAGCGTGCTCAACCGTGCAGCCTTGCACACTCACTCCTGCCTTGCTTCCTGCAGCTTGAGTTCTGGGGGTCCCCCTCACGACCACAGGCCAGAGCCTCCCCGGTGGCCCCCTGACTACAAAGGGTCAACACCCCAGACCCCCCTCCTTCAGGCCCGGGGCAGCCAGACTCTCTGTTTCTCTCTCTGCCGAGAAGCGAGTCTGCGGGCCCTCCAGATTCACCCCCGCCGTGGGGGCATGCCCACCTCCTGACCAGGGGCGGGGGTCTACACAGTCCGGCCTGCCAGCATCTTGGGACGCTGTCCACCTGCCTACCTGGCCGCAGTCCCTGACGGCCAGTTCAGTGAGGGACAGGCGGACGCTCAGGGCCAAACGGGGCCGAGCGGCCGGTTGGTGGGATTTGGGGATTTTGAACCAGCTGCTGTGGCAGGTGTGGCAGGCCCGGCCGCGCCGAGTCCACCGGCCACCGGGAGGGTCGCCAGCCAGCTGCCAGAGGGTGTGGGGCGGCCAGGCTGGCCACTCGCCCAGGCGGCAAAGCCAGTGGAGGGCGGGCGGGGCCGGAGTGGCTCCCCTCCATGCCCCGCCAGAGCAGGGACGGCAACCCGGCACGTCTGGGCCAGGGAGCTCGGTGACCCCGACCTCGGCCTGAAACCCCAGGTTCTCAATCCCGATGACGTGGGAAATCCTAACCAGGAAGCAGGGAGGATGGACCCCTCCCTGATCTTGAGGTCTCAGCCAAGACTGGATGGTGGTCCTGTTGGAGAGGGGAGCGTTCGTGAACCACTGGCGCCCCCCCGTGGCAAGTGCCTGCTTTGTTCGGAGGGATCCGCTGTTGGCCGGAGAGGTCAGGATCCCGGCCTGGGGAAGGCAGAGAGCACAGGATCAGAAGGGATCCTGCACTCCCTCAGGGACACTCGGGGTTGTTATCAAGAGTCCCAGGCAGGGTGGGTGCTTGACGGGAACAGGTTTGGCGAGGTTGAGGTGGAGGGAGGGACAAAGCGGAGGCTGCCTCCGGTGGGGGTTCTCAAATCGGGCCTCAGAAAAGGGTCTCAGGGCCAAAAAGGCAAGTCTGGGAAGGGTAACGGGTTTAGGCCTCAGGCAGCTTGCCAGGCGTCAACATCCCTTGTCCTGCGTCAGGCGGGCCCGCCCAGACCCCGGGTGACAGGCCCCAGCTGTCCCCCTTATAGAAATGGTGCGCACCTTTGGGAGGGGCCGGGGTCTGGCTGTGGACTAGTGGTCACACAACTGCCGGCAGGTCCCCAGGGAGTGGGCAGAGGAGAGACCAGCTCAAGAAAGCCCACTGCCCTCTCCTCTCCCCGGGGTGTCTATGCCACCCACACCTAGGCCCCTAACGCCCATGGCACTGGTACCCAAGAGAAGGGCTTGCCCACTGAGAGCTGTGGGGCAGGGGGAAGTGCCGAGGGGACACTGCAGAGAGATCTTCCCACAGAGGGGTCCCCAGGGACCCCAGCACAGGCTTCCAGAGGTCTGGGGAGTGACAGACTTGGGCCTAAGGGCAGAATCAGGGCGTGGCTCTCCTGGAAGCTTCGGGCAGTAATTATGAACCGATGTAGCTGAGGAGGACACTGAGGCTCAGAGAGGTTGAGTGAGCAGCTGAGGCCACACAGGAGCTCGGGGCTTGGCGCCAGGCTGTGGGCGTGGCTGCGGGCCGTGGGCGGGGCCGTGGGCAGAACTGGAGGCTGTGGGCAGGGTGGTGATGCCCAGGGTTGCGTTGGGGGGCGGGGCAGAGGGCGGGGCCGTGGGCGGGGCCCGGAGCTCTCGTCCTTCCCACCCCTCGCCCGCAGTTAGGGGGCCCTGTGGCTGGCGGCGGCGGCCTGCCTCCTCTGCTCCCGCCTCCCGAAGTGACCAGCAGATGGTGCCAGAGGCCGGCCGATGCCGGGGCCTCCTCTGCCTGCGACACCAGCTGGCTGGGGGGCTGGCGCGTGAGCCCTCCAGGTGTCCCTCCAGTCAGGGCCTGGCTGGGGAGAGATGGGATGCAGCCTAAGGAGAGGAGTGGGCACAAATACGGGCACCCCTGCCTGGGGACCCGGCCACCTCTGGTCTAGCGGCCCCTGATGAACTTAGAGGAAGTGGCTCCTCAACACCTCCTCCAGGAAGCCACTGGGAGGTTCGCAGAGCGGATGGATTGCCTTTCAGTCTCTAGGGGTGCCGCCCAGCCACCCAGAGGAGCCCTCCCAGGGCCCTGCTGAGGCCGGCACCCCGTCGCTCCACCACCAGGGCTTGGCTCTTGCCGGATGGATACAGGGCTGGCCTGGCCCTCGGAGTGAGGACATCACAGGGGGCCCCTCCTCTTGGGACACGCTCCCAGCAGTTCCCCAGGTTGTCCAGCAGCCTGGCAGGTGGGGGTGGATGGGCACGGCCCCCCCCCCGGGCTTTATCTCCACTGGGGGACGGGCTGGTTTCCCCACCCCAGGTGCTGCCCAGAGGAGGCAGGTGCAGGGAGCAGCCCGGAGCCCAGGGAGGAGCTTGCCGAGGAGCTGCCCAGCCTGGGGGGCCCTGCGGCCCGAGGCTCTGGTCCTCAGGAGCTGGAGGGGGCATTGAACTATGTCCCCCAAAGGTCTAAGCCCTCTCCCCCGTCACTGAGAGCACGTAAGGTCTTTGCAGGTGCCATCCTGGATGGCGGAGGGGGTGAGCCAGTGACTAGTGCTCCTGGGGGAAGAGGGAGCCCTGGACACAGACCCACGGGGAGGTACGGGGACGGGGGGCGCCAGCCTAGTCCTGCCGCGTCTCACGGTGGAGCTTTGGCAGCCCGCCCAGCCGAAGCTCCCCACCCCACTCCGGCCACCAGGGGCATCGCCAAGCAGCTGGGGCCTCCGGTCACCACTCGGACTCCTGCGAATGAGGCCGGACATCGGTCACTCTTCGAGAGGCTGCAGCCTCAGTGTGTGGAGCCGCCTGGTGACTCGGACCTGGCCGGGCGTAGAGCCGGTTCTGGAGCTGCCCGGAATCGCTGGCTGCAGGGCGTCGGCTCCCATCGGGCTGGCGTTCTCCCTCCACCCATCCCTTCCTGGCTCCGGACCCAGGTCACCTGTCGAGGGGCCTGGAGGTGGGGGCTGAGGGACCATGACCTCTGTGGGGGTCCTGGGTCTCTGCGACGTGAACGGAGCCCCAAGGCCAGCATCCCCGTGGGGAGGAATCGGATGCAGTGCTTTCTTGGGGCGGAAATTCCTTCTTCTCCCAGAAACCTGTTTCGCTCTTAAGGCTTCCGACCACTTGGATGAGGCCCACCCGCGGCACAGGGGGCGGGGGTCGTCTCCTCTACTTGAAGCCACCTGACTGTAGACGTTAGCCACAATCACAGACACCTTCCGAGTGACACCCGTACCAGCGTGTGACTGAGTGATCGGAACTAGAGCCTCGCCAAGTGGACGCAGGAAACTGACCACCGCGGCTCATACCGCTCTTGTTAGTTTGCATTTTGTTTTCTATTTCCACTTCACAGGAGGGAGCCGGGGCTCGGAGGCGGCTGCCGCCCTGGTCAGGGCCAAGCCAGGGCCCCCCAGCTGCACCCGTCGTGGGTCTCACTGAGACCGGGCTGCTGGGTGGGCGCGTGTGGCCCACAGAGATCTGCCCGCTGGCCCAGACCATCAGGCCGGCAGGTCCGAGGGGGCCGGCAGGTCCTGGCGGGGGGGCCGGCGCATTCTGGGGGGGGAACAGCGGGTCCTGGGGGGACAAGCAGGTCTGGGGGGGCAGCACGTCTAGGGGGGCCAGCTGGCCCAGAGGAGGGGTGGCTGGCGCCCTGGGGTCAGGGCAGCTTCGAGGCCCCGGGGCCCTGGGAGGCTCCGGGGGCCGGACTTGGCCCACGCCCTGGATACCTGTCGGGCTGACAGTGCGTGTGAGCTGGGCAATGCACGTAAAAAGCTTTTCTCTGGAGAAAAGTCAGAATTTTCGCTGGGCCTGTGTTCTCAACGGGCAGCCACGGGCTGGAGCCCAGGGCCCCCCCACTTAGCGGGGTGTGGCCGGCCCAGCCCCACGCCTCCGCGGCCTGGACACGGAGGAGTGCGTCACCGCTTGGGCTCCGGGCCCGGCCCCGGGGACGAGGCGTTCGGGAGCCCGCAGCCACTCCTGAGTGGGAGACGCGGGCGCCGGGGGAGCGGAGCCGAGAGCGAGGATGCCCACGGGGCACCGGGGCTGCGGTCGTCAGAGCAGCGCTCAGCCCAGTGCTTTCGTGCTGACTTATGGGTGACGTCCTCTCCCACGGGGAGGTCTGGCTCCAGCCGCGCCGGACTCTCAGGTGTAAACGGATCGCATAAGGCGATGAGTCGCTGAGTTCCGACGCACTCGAAGACAGCGTTCCTTTGGCATCGGGGGAGCAAAACGGGCTTTCGTATCGGTGTGAAAGTTGACCGACGGAACAAATCGAAGAAAGCGCGTTCCTTCGGCTTCGCCTCCGAGTGGGGGGTCGAGTGACTTAAAAGGGGCTCGAGTGCGTCCACGTCAAAACGCAGGGATCGTGGAAACTGAAAACGTCCCGTGGCCGCAGCGTGCTGTGTCCGGGCACGGGGGCAGGGTGAGGCAGCCCTTCCTTCCACCGGGGAGCTGGGGCCATGGGGGACCCGCAGGCCGTCAGGACAGGCCACCGGCGAGGTCTCAGCCGGGAGAGCAGAGCCCAGGGAAGGTGCAAGGGATTAGCCCGGATGAGGAGGGCCAGGGTCAGTGGGTGGAGAGGGAGGGGAGAGGGAGGGAGAGAAGGGAGAGGAAGGGAGGGGAGAGGGAGGGAGAGAGGGGAGAGGGAGGGAGGGGAGAGGGAGGGAGGGAGGGGAGAGGGAGGGAGGGAGAGAGGGAGGGGAGAGGGAGGGGGGAGAGAGGGAGGAGAGAGGGAGGGGAGAGAGAGGGAAGGAGAGAGGGAGGGGAGAGAGAGGGAAGGAGAGAGGGAGGGGAGAGGGAGGGAGGGAACCCGCCAGGGTAGAGCCTGTTTTCCTGTCCTGGGGCAGCTTATCACGTGATTGCAAACTGGTGGCTCCAGCCCCTCCCAGTCAGGAGCCCCGAGGTCAGAGCCCCAGGGGGGGCTCCCAGCTGCCCCTTCCGGTTTCAGGGGCTCCGGACCATCCCGGGCCTGTGGCCGCACCCCTCCAGTCTCTACCTCCGTTTTCCCGAGGCTTCTCTGTGTCTGTGTCTCTCCTCTTCTTATGAGGACACTTGTCTTTGGACTCAGGGCACTGGCAATCCGGGATGGCCTCATCTCCAAGTCGGTCACGAATTACAGATACAGGGACCCTGCTTACAAAGAAGCTCCCATTCCGAGGTTCTGAGTGGACGCGAATTTCGGGGGAACCTGTAACAACGGCCGCAGAAGTCTGAGGAGGAGGGCTTCCTGGAGGGGGTGGCAGGGCTCTACCAGCCAGAGTGTTGATGTATTTGCCCTCTGGGTTCCGGGACTAACGAACTTTGGGCTGTTCTGAGTCCTAGTTCGGAGGGGTGCACCCCTAGCAGGCATGGGTGGGGGGAGGGGGGGACGGGGCAGGGAGGGCACTGTCTGAGTCCCGCCCACCCTCAGGCAGGGGTCTGGGAGCAACCACGGTGTCCTTCGGCCGGCGATGGGTCCACCGTCACCATGAACCAGGACTCAGCGCTGGAAAGAAATGTCCCATCAAGCCCCGGGAAGACGCCGAGAAGCTGGGACGCGAGTTACCGAGGGAAAGACGCCGGCGAGGAAAGGCTACACGGTAGGAGCCCAATGACATTCTGGAAAAGGTAAAACTATGCTGGGAAAAAAAGGCAGTTATCTGGGGCCTGGGGGAGAGGAGAGGATGAAGAGAACAGAGAGTTTTTAGGACAGTGAAACCCCTCTGGGTGACACTGTGACGGTGGGTGGGGGTCATCGACCAAACCCGCGGGGCCCGACACCAAAACTGGGTGTCAGTCAGCAATTGTCGATGTTGTCATTGTCACCGCAGTTGTATCAAAGGTATCACAAAAAAGCAAGGTGATTGCATGGAAGAAATTATGTGTGTGGGGGAGGGGGTATACGGGAGCTCCGAGCTGTCTGCTCCCTTCTCCGTCCCCCTAAAACCGCCCTGAACATCAAGTCTGCATTACCGTATGATTTTCAAAGACAAGGGGCTGGTTCCTGACTGGGGCTGGCCCCCGGAGGTGTCTGTAGGGTCCGGCCCTGAGGGCTCCGTCCGAGCATCCCATCCCCTCCAGGCCTCGCCCTCCCTGGGGCACCTCCAGGCGGCTCCTCGGGTGTCCTCCAGGGCAGGGTAGGGACCAAGGCCACTGTCAGGGGAGGTGCTGCTTCCACTTCTCGCCCAGGGGCCTCTGACCGGCGACAGGGACTAGCTGCAGTCCGAACCCCTCGCAGAGAAGGGGCGACCCGTCCCTGCTACAGCCGGTCCCGGCTGTCCCAGGGGCAGGGCCGACTCCTCGCCAGGCTCCGGCCAAAGCTGCCACCGGCCGCGGCGTTTTTATTTGATGACTTAATGTGGCCGAGCAAGGAGAAGTTCAAGACTTAAGTCGTGAGCACTTGTAACTGCAGTACCAGAGCCTCTCGCTGGTCAGTGAGTGACATCACCCGGCTGGCCCAGCGCGCCCATCGTGGCCGGCCACACCCGTGCTCTGTAGTTACCTGACGGCTGACCCGCACCTGTTCCGATCGGCCGTCGGGGGAGGGGCCCGGCGCAGGCGAGGCCGCGGTCTGGGCCGGCTGTTTCTGGTCAGAGCTCTCTTATCATAGGTGGCTGGACATCGGTCCCCAGCTGGCCACTCCCGGACCCTGCCGATCGGCTGCTCCCCGTGCCTGACCTTGCCCTCCGGCCGTCTCCTTTGGGTGTTTCCTATTCCTGTTCCCGGGGGGCTCAGGGTGGTGGCCGAGGACACCAGCTCGAACCCACCCATCGGCTTGGAGCTTTAAGACCTACCCTGACTCCAAGGCGGGCTGCTCTATGCAGCCTGTGCAGGGAGGGAGATCCACCATTCTGCCCGGCTGTGTGGAACGTTCTGGAACCATGCCACTCCTTGGCCTCTTCCCCAAACATGGTGTGTCGTCCCTCATTCTCCTGTCGCCTGGTCATCCACACTCCAGCTCCCTGCACCCCCTGGGCCCGTCGGCAGGGAAGGCTGTGGCCTTTGGCATCGGACAGGGCCAGATGCTGGCTCTGCCCAGTCCCCCGGTGTCCTCAGGAAAAGGGGAATCGTCTCTGTTCACTGTGCCCAGGACGGCAGTGTTTGCCAGTTCGTCCCCGAAGCCCCAGTCCCTGGAGCGGCTCCAGGCTCAGGGCAGACACCGGGCTCGTCCCCGCCAGGTCGGCCGTAGCATCGGCGAGCAGGGCCGTGATAATCCCCGCTTCGTGTCGTGGCTAATTCTGGAAGCTCAGCGCCTTCCTCCTCCCTCTCGTGGCCGCCTTCACACCCTGCCGCTGAGTCAGTGCCGACAGCTGTACCCGATGCCACACAGCCCAGTGCCTGCCAGGCTTGGCCCTGCCCCAGGACCTCGTGTCACGCGCACAGGCAGGGTGGCCCTGGAACGGCCACGTCCCCTGCGAGATGGTCCTGAGCTGCCTTCCCCGCCCCGCCCAGGCTGAGCCCGCATCCCAGGGAAGCCGTGGCCCGATGGCCGCCCGCCGCAGCTGGTGGGGGGGGGGGGGACCAGTCCCGCCTTCCGGGGGGTCTTTGGTAAGAGTGGGGCCGCTCAGTCACCCTGGGAGGCTTCTCCCAGGGGCTCATCATCCGGGGACCCATCGTCTAGGGCGAGGAGGGTCCCAGCAGCCACACCCGGGACACCCCAGCCCCCCGGACTAAATCCGTCCCCTCCGCACCCCTGCAGGCGGCCTCCATGCGAGGGCAGCTGGGTGGCCTGAGGGAGCCGCAGGCTGTGTGTCCAGGGACGCGGGCCCGAGCCCACCTTTGCTCCGCAAGCGGCCAATCCGCTTGCCCTCTTGGCACCTCAGTTTCCCCATTTTCAAATGAAGGCCCGCAGAATTCCGCCCCCTGCTTCCAGGCCCCAGGCTGGAGAGGGGACCCTGTGTGCTGGGCGGCGGACCTCGCGGGGGCAGACGGACCCCCACCTGGCGGGGGGCCCCTCTCTCTTCGTTGGCAGGCCCTGACGGTGCCCTGTGCCTGGGGAGTCCGGCCAAGGGGCTCTCGCCGCGTTGACTCTAGGGCGCTCAGGGTGGGCCTGGGGCCTCACCCGGCAGCCCAGCCGCCTCCTGAGGGAAGAGCCGTGTTGGTGGGGTTGGAGCCGGGTGGGGTCCCGGAAACGCCCTGGGCAGGATGCCAAGTCACCCCAGTGCCTCATCCTCCTCTTCCCCTGAGCAGAGCCGGGCTGTGGCCCCTTCCCCGGGGTCCGGGTCTCTGCTCCCCGCTCTATACCCACGACAGCGTGATGCCCAGTTAGCGCCCACGGGGCGAAGCCTCCCATTCTGAAGGCTGGGGCGGCCTGGGAAGCTGCATTCAGTGTCCGTTGCCACAGAGTGCCCACCGAAGCCTGAGGGCGCGGCCAGGAAGGGCCCGACCTCGGACCCCTGCAGAGGGCCACGGCAGCGTCGTCCCGGTGGGGGTGGCAGGCAACCGCCCACCAACGTTCACGACTTCTGTGACCAGCACAGACATCACTGAGGGGATGCAGTCTGGGACCAGCGGGTGGGGGAGCGACAAAGAACCAGCGCGCAGCGGCCAGGAAGGCTTCCTGGAGGAAGGGGCGTTTGACTAGACAGGCTAAGGACCTGGAGAAGAGAAGATGGGGTGTGCCGAGCAGGGGTGCGGCGAGGACGCAGATTCAGCGGTAGACACAGCATGGCCTCCAACAAGTGGGGGGGGCAGCTGGGCCAGAGGACAGAGAATGCCTCACGCCCACCCCCCAGGGCCTGGCCTGGCCTGGGGACTTTCCTGGGGACACAGATAGGGGCCTCCAGGGTGTTTCCAGGTGAACCGGAGTCAGCCTCCGTGGCTTTTGAATAATCACCAGGAGCTCAGCACGGGCGGCACGGGTGGGGGCCAGAATGGCTGGGGCAGTCCGCTAGTGTCCCGGGGGGCGGGGGGGGCTCAAGCCTCTGGAAGGGGAGGCCGCAGGCCCTGGCAGAGCTCACAGCTAGGATCAGGGACCCCACTCGAGGGATCTGGGGACCATCCCCGGGGAGACCACTGGGCCATTGTCCCGTTGCCATGGCTTCTCGCCGCCACTAATCCTCCCCCTTCTCGGCAGTGCTGGCCTGACCTCTGCAGAGCGTACCCAGCTGTCCCTGTACTTGCTGCTCCTGGGGACTCACGCCGGGAGCATGGGGCAACGGGGAGGGGGAAGGTGGACAGGCCGCCTCTCTGGACACCGTCTTTCCTTTCCCATCGGAGTCCCCAGCAGCAGCCCGGTGAGGCCACCCCGGTGGGAGGGCGTCAGGCAGCTCCCGGCCTGATGCTGGGCTGTAACCGAACCAAGCACCCGCCCGCCCACAAGGCTGCGTCCCCCCTGTGTGCCGGACACTGCCTCCCACACGGGCCCCTGCGCCCTCGGGACAGTGAGTTCGAGGAAGCTGCTTGAGGAACCCCGGAGCTCTGGGGCCTCTCGAAGCTGGATCTGGCAGCGGGAGCTGGATACAGCCCGTGGCTGAGGTGCGAACCACAAGGGGGTTGAGAAGAGGCTGAGGGAAGGGGCCAGACAGGTGGGGGGGGTGGGGAGAGAGTTTGGGGGGCTCAAAGGGGTTCTCAGGGGATCCGCCCGGAGAAGCCGCTGCTTCGGGCTGGGCAAGGCAGAGCCGGGGTTCTCCAGAGAGGGTGGAAAGGCAGAGGGTTCACGCGGGGCAGACCCGGGGTGGGGGGGCCCGGGACCCAGCCTCTGCCTCCTCTGCCAGCCACGCGCCTGGCCCTGGCCTGAGGAGTGGCGGGGCCCAGAACGGAGCCCAGGGAATGTGCAGACGACGGACCCCGCGTGGGGCACAATGGCACAAGCCCCAAGAGCCAGAGCTCACAGGATGCGACTCACGGGTGAGCACGAGGGGCCGTAATCTTACCCCGGGGCACTGCCGCCTCCTCCAGGGGCCGTGACCCCGAGATGCCTGAGGTCTGTGCACATAGTGGACAGAGCTGACCATGCGGGCTGGAGTGGCCCCTGACAATGTCAAGACACACACCCAGTGGTCCCGCCCATGCTCAGACCCCAGCCCCCTCCCTCGGTCACTCTCAGCATCAGAGCACACCCCTTGCTGTGGCCTCGCCCTGATGTTTGGGCCCCTTTCCCACCGCTGGTCCCATGGATCACCTGTCCAGTCACATAAACACGTAAGTTCCCTCCTGCCACAGGGCCTTTGCATCTGCTGTTCCCTCCGTCTGACTCTGTGCCTCACCTCACTGGAGTCAGATCTCTCCTTATAGAGACTGTCCCGGCCTTTCTGTCCCCACTACTGTCTCTTCCTCGGCACCCTGCTTCTTTCCACACGGTATTTATAAGGATTTAAAAGCACCCCCAGTGTAAATGCCTCTCCTTGCCAGTCTGGAGCTCTGTGTTGTCCAGAGTGAATCCGCGTCGTCCAGTGCAGGCCGGGCCTGGGAATGCCCAGAACTACACTCTTCCACCAAACCCATCGTCTGCCAGGTTCGTTCGTGCGGTCCGCCTTTCCAGCCGGCAAGCCTCGCAGGACACATAGCCTGGCCCTAGCTCGTCCCACCCACGGGGCCCCCCGGACCAGCCCAGGGGGACGTCTGGACCGCAGCTTGGTGCAGGCATCAGGCAGGTCCCGAGTGGCCGGGACCACGGTGGCTTCGGTTTCCTGTGGGACGTGAGGACAGACGGCAGCCTCCTCGCGGGCAGCGGTGCCTCCATCGGCGGGCGGGCAGGGACCCTCGGCCTGCGGGTGGGGGACAGAGGCTGGGCCGCCCCCTGAACCAGGGGTCTGAGTCTGGCTGGGAGGGGGTGCAACGTGCCCCAGGGAGCAGCCCGGCCTCCCTGCGTGTACCCCGTGCCGAGACGGCCACTCGCGTCCCGGCTGGACTCCCTGGTTCTGGAAGGGCTTTTTCCCCATTAAAAACATAAGCCATGCTTCCTGTACAAAATGAAGCGTCTCAGAAAAGCATAAAGAAGAAAAGTACCTTGGGGCGCCTGGGTGGCTCAGTCGTTAAATGTCTGACTCTAGATTTTGGCCCGGGGCCCAATCTCGTGGTCCTGAGACCCAGCCCCAGATCGGGCTCTGCACTGGGCGTGGAGCCTGCTTAAGACTCTCTCTCTCTCTCTCTCTCTCTCTCTCTCTCCCACTGTGCCTTCTCTCTCTCAGAAGAAGAAAGAGGAGAAGGAGAAGGAGAAGAAGGAGGAGGGGAGGGGAAGGGAAGAGAAGGGGAGGGAAGAGAGAGGGGAGGGGAGAGGGAGGGGAAGGGGAAAGGGAGGGAATGGGAGGGGAAGGGGAAAGAGGAGGAGGAGGAAATACAGGGTCCGGTGCTGAGGCTCTCCCTGTCGGCACAGGGTATGTCAAGGGCGAGGCCCCGGGTGTCTTGGGGACTCTGCCATCTGGGGGCCCCTCACTCCTTCCAGTCAGTGGCTGGGCCCTCAGGAGACAAGTCCAGGGTAAGGACTCTGGGCACTGCTCCCGGTGTGGGGAATGGACACCCACCCAGCTGCCCACACCAGCAGAGCAGGGCGCCCCACACTCCCGGTTACCATCGGCTCACACCGAGCCCGACCGGCAGCAGCCGCAGCGCCTGGAAACTTGTCAGAAATGCAGATTCCCAGGCCCGCCGCCCCGCCCAGCCGTGAGGCCCTGCACCTGCGTTTTGGTCAGGAGGCTCCGATCCCGGCCAAGAGGAGGGACAGCCTCCAGGGTGAAGGGAGACCACCGACCGCTTGGCCAGCTGAGCCGCGGGCCGCTCCACCGCCCACAGTCAGCCTGACCCGGGCCTCCGGCTCCGCGGACCCTTAGACTTTGAGGAGCGCGCCGCGGGGGGCGGGGGGGCAGGACCCCCAGGCTGAGGTTTGCTGCCAGGCCAGACAGTCGGTGGGGGTGCCGCGGTTCTGGGGCCCGACGGGGCCGGCGCAGCGGACTCCCTGCTGGGCGCCCCCCCACCCCCCCGCAGACCGACCCCGAGGGGAGCCAGTGCCCGCCCCGGCCCCGCCCCCCGCGCTCGCCCCGCCCCCCGCGCTCGCCCCGCCTCCCGGCCCCAGAGCTGGAGCCCCGAGCGCCGAGCCTGGAGAGAGCGCAGCGCGGGCACTCGGCTCCCCGCCGCCCGGTGAGTGCCGCGCGCCCCTGCCCCCCCGCACCTCGCCGGGGTCCCGCGCGGGTCCCTGTTATCCTTTGGGGGACGAGGTCTCACCACCCTGCGCGAAGCCCCGCGCGGCCCCGGTCCGGGGTCCTGCCGCGCGGCCCCCGCCCCGCCGCCCTCTGTCCCCCACGCCTTCCTAGGGTTCCCCTGGGGCTCCCTCGCCGCCGCCCTGGGGGCCTCCCCAGCCCTTCCGTCTGCTCCCCAGTCTCCGCCGCTGCATCGCCTCCCACTCCCTGGCTCCCCCACCCTCGCCGCCCTCCGCCCCCGGACCCGGTGTGCCAGGGTCGGGGCAGACGCCGTAGGGAGACTCGGCCCGACCTCCGGGCCGCGGACGCCGCAGCGGCCGGGCTCGCCCCGAGGCTGGCAGGCTGGCGGAGGGTGGGCGGCGCGGCTGGGGAGGGTTCGTTGGGAGACCGCCCGGGGGCGAGGGTGGGAAGCCGGAGCGGGGGAGCGGGAGCTGCTGGGCTAGCGCGGCGGCAGGTCCGAGGGCAGGTGCGCATGGCCCGCGCGCCGCAGTCGAGGCGGGGTCTGCTCTTCCGCGCCTGGGGAGGCGGCGGGGCGGGGGGCGGGGGGGGGCAGAGCCGGCCCAACTTCTAGGGGGTCCTGGGAAGGGAGCCCCGGCATTCCGGGGGCTTGGCCAACAGTGCTCTGGAGCTCTCTCGATCCTTCCCCAGAAGGGCCCACTCGCCCTGCAAGTTCACCTGTGTGCTGTCTCCCCTCCCGGGGTCCCGGCCGGCCCCTCACCTGCTCCCCCTGCCTGGTCCACCGCTCCTGGCCCTCAGGCTGACCTGGGGTCCTGAGCAAGGGCGAGGGCCAGGAGTCCCAGTGTCCAAAGTTGGAGGCAGTTCTGGCTGCCCGCCCCTGCCGAAGAGGGCAGGTTCCCTGGGGGAGGACTGCCCCTTGGGGGAGGACGGGGGGAGCCTCAAGCGGAAGGTGGTTGATAGCATCAGTGACAATGACCACCCTCCACTGGTTCCGGGTAAAATGACCCAGATTTCCCAGAAAGTGTGCTGTGGGTGGAACGTGGCCTTGGAAACGTGGCACCGGGACCCTGAGGAAGGGGCTCTGCTGGCCAGCACTGCTCGGGGCCAGCCCACACCCACCTCAGTCTCCCCTCAGGGGGAAGGGACACCCGTCTGACCAGAGCTGCTTTAAGAACAGATGCGGCATGTTTGGGGGAGGGCCCCCAGGGGGAGGCAGGCGTGGATGTGGTGCTGGCCCTGCCCCCCCCCCCGCAGGCGGGACCCCTGGAGCACTGAGCCGCTCCCGCTCCGGGCTATTGCCGCCCTGGGAGGGGAACACCTGGTCTCCTGCGACCTCCGTGGGCCCAGCCTGGGCGGGGCCGGGAGCGCTGCGCACCGAGGACCTGTCCCCTTCCCCAAGTCCCCGGGAAGCCTCCGGCCCCCTTCTCCTTGGAGCCCAGGGCAGGCACCTTTCCCAACACTGGGGAGGAGATGCTGGGCTCTTTGGGACGGGTGAGCCGGAGCAATTATTTAGCACCCACTGTGTGCCAGGCACCGCACCCAGCATCTTGCATATCTGGGTTTATTTCGTGTCCTCAGGGACTTCCCATCTGCCAGGGGCTCAGAGAGGGGACCTGTCTCCCCCAACATCCCTGGGCCCCTGTGCGGGGCGGGCTGGGCAGGATGGGAGGGGCGGGAGGGGTTCTGTTCCCTGGGCCGCATCACGGGGCCGGCAGCCCTTTCCTGGTGGGGGGCTCTGGGTCAGAGAGCGCCAGCGTGGGCCCTCGGCTGATTCCACACACACACACCCCCCACGAAATCCCCCACCGCAGGAGAAAGGGCCCAGGGACAATTTTCCGCGAGTGTAATTTCCGTGACTAAGAAAATTACCGCTTCTGAACAATGGCTCCCGTAGAACCGTGTTCCCAGAGGCAGGCGCCAAGAGCGGCCTGGTTTCGTTCCTCACGGCTCCGCGGTCTGACTGAGGAGCTGGGGTGTCTGGGAGGTGGCAGAGCTCCTGGGCAATCTCAGAGGACCCTGAGCCGCTTCTGGAAGACACGGGCTGGTCTGATTCAGGCCCGAGCTCACACTCGGCTGCCCACGCCGGGGCCCCATCTGAGCCGACAGTCACCCCTCCCTCCATGGGTGAGCTGAACACCTGGGGGGGCTGCGGCTCTTCCCTCCTAGCACCCTGGGGCCCCACGCAGGGAAAAGGAGCCAGAAGCCCCTTCTGGAGTATTTTTTCCCAAAATGTGAGCAAGGGGCCTGGGGCACAGAGACCAGCTGGCCAGTCTCAGCCTGAGTGTCCCCGGGAAGGCAGTCCTCCCAGCCGGGCACCCCGGGAGGCGTGCGCCCCCCAACCCAGGAACGCCTCTTCCAGCCAGGAACCCCCGGCTTTGTCCGGAGGTGCGGTCGTCCCCAGAGGCCATGCCTTGCCTCGTTTCCCAGTTGCTGTCTCTCTCAGCTCACATGCTGTCATCAGGTCACCACGGAGCCGCCAGGGCCCTTCTGCACCGGGAGCAGCAAATCCGGCCCGACACCAAAGTGTCTCTTTCCCCTGCTCCTGGTGGACCTCCACCCAAAGGGGACTCAGGGTGACAGTGCTCCCCCCCCCCACACCGCCGCCCTGCGTCCCAACACCACGGGCTGTACTCAGAGTCAGCGTCTCCCTGCTGCCCCTCGTCCGGGATTTCCTCCTCCTCCGGGGTGGTCTGCAGGCGGACGCCGAAGCAACATTCCCCGTCCTCCGCGAGGCGCAGGTCTGTGCCCGTCCTCCTTGTCCGCGCACCGCACACCCTCTCCCCTTCTCCCATTCCCTTTCGGCTGCGTCCAGACCCGAGTCGATGCTGACTTTTGTGGATTTTTTTTAAGTCCAAATGATTTTTCACACCCAAGAGTTGTGAATTTTCAAAAATACACACTTGTTCATTTTACTTCTTAGACGGGAGCCAAATTGGTTTCGTAATGTTTTGGCCCATGCCTTATTGAGGACCTAAACGTATTTGTTGAAACAGGTCTCGGACGTGCTTGTCGATTCCGATTATTTTTATTCGCCCCGAAACGGGTCCACTGGCCCACCTCCCCGTGGCTGGTTTTCTAGAGCCACGTTTCCCGGCGCCCGTTAGCTCAGCGGACTTGGAGAGTCTGTCCGTGGGCACCCGAGGGTTTTTTTTCTCACATCGTCTTTGTTCTTTGTTCCAGACACCCCCCCCCACTCCCCCGCACGGTTTGTCTGCCAGAGTCCAGGACTGGCCACCGCTGGGGGTGTCCTCTGCTCTGAGGACACTGCGGGCCAGCCGGGCAGGGCTCCGGGGACCTCTGGACCTGAGTGGCCCTGGCTGGATCACCAGGGCGCCTGTCGGTCCCCTGGCCCGGTCCCCTGGGGCACGTAGGCCCCCACCCCCTGCACGCCGAGGCGGCAGCCGTCTGTGCCCCCTTTCTCCCCCTCGCATCAATGGAGACGGTTCTTTTCTCCTGAGCAGCATGGTTTTGTGAACTTTCTCCAACATACGGAGGAAAATTACAAAAACTATAAAAGGGTGCGTGTGTGCCCCTGACCTTGAACTGAGGATGTTAACCTCTTCCCTCCTTTGCCTCTGCTCTTCTGCCGTGAAACCCAGAGCCTTGTCCCTGCATAGCCCCCTCCCAGGGGCCGGCCCCCGCTCGACTCGTGCGTTTCCTCCCAGCCCGGGCTCTGCGTGTTCCCCGGTTTACCGTGCGCGTGGACCCCATCTTTCCGCTCCCGCTACATGCCCTTGGCCGTGGCCGTGGAGGTGACGGGTCGGCCCCAGAGCCCAAGCCCAGAGTGTGTTCCTCACGGCTGTGATGACTGTACCCCGAAGCTGTCTCTCGCGTCATCTGCTCAGCCCAGAGACATCCTGCCCAGTGGCAGGGCACCAGGTCCTCCGGCCACTCTGCGGGCTCTGGGGGCACGCTCGAGGGGACGGCAGTCCCGAGAGCCTGGCGGACGCTGGCGGGGCCTCTGCAGACTGAGGTCTGGCTCCGCGGCCACGCGGAAGGCCTGACACCCTCCTGATGGTTCCAGGAGGTCACCTGGAGTCTGGCTTTGGGGTCACCCTAGAGAGCAGGACTCGGCGGGTGTCACGCACTTCCAGCCAGCATCGGCCGGGTGTGCGGGGCTTGGCCCACCCACCCGCAACCCCATCTCCCAGTCACTGCCCCGTCCTTGTCCACCCGCCCTGCTCTGTCTTCAGTCCTTGCTGGCGGGATGGGGGCAGTGATGCCACCCCCAGGCCCAGGGAGCCCCTAGCCGACTGGAGGAGGGCGGAGGCCGGGCGGGGGGGCCACCCCAGGGCAGTAGGGGGCATGGGGATGGTCGGGTCTCTGGAAGCCATCGAGCTGTCAACAGATGACACAGTGCCGTCCCCTGCGCCTTCCTCTCTGGGCTGGTTTTCCAAACAATTTGCTTAATGTGACTGGCGGCCGGGCTGGACGTGAGTAATAGTGTTTACCCGCCGAGGGGTGATCCCGTGCCTCCCGTGCGGGCGGGGCCCGGGGCGGAAACACCCGGCCGGGTAATCGCCCACGCCCTCCCTTGTCTTTGCAGAGAGGACGCGCCCTGCCCGCGCTCGCCGCGCCTGGCCCGCAGCGGCCGCGATGGAGCCTCTGTTCCCGGTCCCCACGCCGGCCCTGGCCGGCTGGAACGCCTCCTCGGCGGCCCCCAGCGCGGGCGGTGAGAACGGGACGCTGGCGGGGCCGGCGCCCTCGCCGGGGGCCCGCGCCGTGGCGGTGCCCGTGCTGTACCTGCTGGTGTGCGTGGTGGGGCTGGGCGGCAACGCTCTGGTCATCTACGTGGTGCTGCGGCACGCCAAGATGAAGACGGTCACCAACATCTACATCCTGAACCTGGCCGTGGCCGACGTGCTGCTCATGCTGGGGCTGCCCTTCCTGGCCACGCAGAACGCCGTCTCCTACTGGCCCTTCGGCCCCGTCCTGTGCCGCCTGGTCATGACGTTGGACGGCATCAACCAGTTCACCAGCATCTTCTGCCTGACCGTCATGAGCGTGGACCGCTACCTGGCCGTCGTGCACCCCATCCGCTCCGCCCGCTGGCGCCGCCCGAGGGTGGCCAAGCTGGCCAGCGCGGCCGTCTGGACCTTCTCGCTGCTCATGTCGCTGCCCCTGGTGGTCTTCGCGGACATCCAGGAGGGCTGGGACACCTGCAACCTCAGCTGGCCGGAGCCCGTGGGCCTGTGGGGCGCCGTGTTCATCATCTACACGTCCGTGCTGGGCTTCTTCGGGCCGCTGCTGGTCATCTGCCTGTGCTACCTTCTCATCGTGGTCAAGGTGAAGGCGTCGGGCGCGCGCGTGGGCGCCACGCGGCGGCGCTCCGAGCGCAAGGTGACCCGCATGGTGGTGGTGGTGGTCGTGGTGTTCGTGGGCTGCTGGCTGCCCTTCTTCATCATCAACATTGTCAACCTGGCCTTCGTGCTGCCCGAGGAGCCCGCCTCTGCCGGCGCCTACTTCTTCGTGGTCATCCTGTCCTACGCCAACAGCTGCGCCAACCCCGTGCTCTACGGCTTCCTCTCCGACAACTTCCGCCAGAGCTTCCGGAAGGTTCTGTGCCTCCGCAAGGGCTACGGGGCCGAGGACGCGGAGGCCACGGAGCCCCAGCCCGACAAGAGCGGCCGGCTCCAGGAGGCCACGCTGCCCGTGCGCGGCTCCGAGGCCAACGGGCTCATGCAGACCAGCCAGCTGTGAGGGCCGAGGGCGGGCGTGGCTCCAGGTGGCCCCTGCCCCCCACCCGGTCTGGGTTTCCTGCCGGGCAGAGTCCACCCCCAAGATTCCGGGGCCTGGTGAGGTGCCCCCCTCCCCTGTGGCCCAGATGCTCTGCGTGGCGTGAGGACGAGCTGTGTGGGACGAGGCGGTGGGTGGTCCTGCAGTGATAGTCTGTCACCGCCCCCACCCCCAGCTTGTTTCTGCCGTGGAGGCCGGGCTCCTGGGATGCTGGGGGGTGGGTGGGAGAGGCCGGGTGTCCCAGGGGGTGCTCAGGACACCTCCACCTTATCCTGCCCCCGGCCCGCGTCAGCCTGCCGAGCCAGGGAGTGACCACTGGTGTGGGCTGGTGACTGCTCTCCCTGCCTCTGCCCTGTGGTCCCATATGCCTCCTCACACCAGCCCCGCATCACCCAGTCAAGTGTCAGTCTGTGCAAACAAAGACGCCTGAATGCCTGGGCTCCGGCCTCTGCCCCTGGCACAGCCCAGGGCCCTGTGACCGTGCTGACTCCAGAGGTGGCAGACGCAGAGGGGACACAGCTGTGCACGGCCCGCAGGGCGGGGAGGGTGGCCCAGGGTCCCACGGACAGCCGGGACTGCGAGGCGCTCTCATCCTAGAGACCCCCAGCTGCCCACAGCCCACCCCCGGCGTAGACCTCCCTTCCTGGCTGGCCACAGTCATGGTTTGGGGGACAGTGAGGGATGGGCTGGGGGCTGAGGGTTCCACGGCAGGACTGGGCTGGGGGAGCGGCAAGCAGAGTGCTGGATTGGGGGTGGAGGGTCAGTCCCCCCAGGCTCCTGGGTCCAGGGAACACAGTGTCCAGAGGGGCTCTGTGCAAAAGGTCCCTAGGGCACCGGCAGCGGCCGTCCTGGGGAGGGGGCAGGACCCGACAATCATCTCTTCTGCTTTCGGCAGGGGCTCTGGCCTGGAGAGGGTGGGGGGCGGGGGCGGCGGGAGCAGCAGAGGAGAAATTTCCAGATAGCAGTGCGGGGAGCAGCTCCCAGCGCAAATAGCAGCCCCTTGGAAGGCAGCACTGTGTGGGTGCGTGCAAATGCCAGCAAATGCCAGACCCCTCGGGAGCTCCGCCGTCCCCAGACTAGAGTGGTCCATCCGTCCCCTCCCACAGCCCCTGGCCTGCAGTGCAGTCCCGGAGAAGGCGCCAGCCGCGACCTGCTGGGGCGCCGTGGGCCTTGGGCCTCTCTCCGAGGCTGGAAGGAGAAGGACCAGAACGTGGGGGTTCACTCGGCCTACACACCACCCCCCGTCTGGACAGCCCCTGCCTGGTGTCACCCCGGCTCACGCTCCCTGGGTCTGCACAGAGCGGGGCCTCCAATCCGAAGGAGGGCAGGGGGAGCGGGCAGGGGGAGGCCTGGTCTGCGAGGCCCGGGGCCCCGCACCAACCCTGGACAGAGGCCAAGGCCTGGAAACGCAGCAGCGTGGCGAGGGCGCTTGTGTTGGACAACCGATCTCCTGAATAAATTGGAGAATAAATGTTTGACTCTTTCCCAAAGCAAATATTGTCCCCGGCGCGGATCGAAGTTGGTGCCAGTCTGGGTTCTGGGGTCAGCCGGGGCTGGGAGGGGGCGGGCAGACACCCTGGGAGGTGGGAGCCGGGACACGCAGGTGAACACAGGGAAAGTGCAAATGGGGGGGCGGCTCAGGGAGGCCAGCCTGGGGCGGCCCCCCTGCATGCAGGGAGTGGGGGGCTCGTTTGGGGCCCCTGTCCCCTGGGCATGTGGGGGCTTGGTTCCTGGGGCTGCGGCAGCTCCCGCACGGGTGGGGCCCGCAGAGCCTCGCTGGTAACCAACCCCCGCTCCCAGCAACCGGCATCCCAGGGAGGGCGGGTGCCCTGGGAGAAGCCGAGGCCCGTTCAGCCTGCCGCTCCACACCCCAGTCGGGCCGCCCCTGGGGTTTGGAGGCAAAGTGCATCTAGTCAGCACGACTTTGGGGCGCGAGCAGATGGCTCGGAAATCTCTGCCCAAATCGATTTCTCCCGATTGATTTGACATCGCGAGTCCCCCCCCAGGGTCACGCCAGCCCAGAGCACCCTCGTGTATGTGTGCGCGCGTGTGTTCGTGTGTCTCTGTGTCTGAGTGCACATGCGTGGGTGCCCAGGGCCTGATCGGACATCCCTGCAGAGTCCAGGCAGCCCCCGGACCCTGGGTCTGGGTGGTTGCTGGAACGAAGCTCCGAAGCTCGGTCAGTGTGGACAGTCCCTGCGGCCTCGGGTGAGGGCGGGGCCCGGAGCAGGAGCTGGAGGACCCAGACACCCCTGCGGGCCTGTCTGGGAACGGGATAGGTGGACGGGGAGGAGCCGGGGACGCAGCCCAGCACAGGCCGGGGACAGCTGTGGGGGCCACGGGCCCCCGTGCTGCCAGCAGGCCCCGCATCCCCAGGCCCTGAGCGTTGGTGGGGGGGGGGGGGCACAGAGCAAACATGCTTCAGCGGCTGACCTGTTTTATGGGCTCTCTCCACGCATCGGTGCCTTTTATTGGCTGCTGGGCTCCAGTGGCTCCCAGAGTGACCTTGCTCAGGAAATCCGGCCCGCAGGGCCAGGATGAGGCTGCCTCCAGGACGGGGTGCAGAGACAGGAGGGGTCTGTTTGCCTGGCCGGGCGGGGCATGGGGCGGGACGGGTATCCCCACCGGGAGGAAAACCCGAGCCGGTTGGCCCTCCGGCTGTGCCCACAGGCCCGGGGGGAGTGAACAGGCCGGCAGGAGTGGCGTTGGGGTGCCCCGGGTGGGGTCGGAAAGGGCCCGCCCCCTTGGGTGTCCTGGCGCAGGAAGGACTTCTCAGAGGGACCTGGGGGCACGGAGCGCTGTGACGTGTCTAGGGTGTCAGGAATACAGTAGGGTCTTCCCTGGTCACTGATCAGGGCCCTGCAGAGCTTGGATCTCAAGGGAAGGGTGGGGACAAGGACCCGGAAAGACAGCTGGGTCTGTGACCCCCTCCTTTACCCTGGCCACCGGGGGTCCCCATCCCAGACACGGCCCGGCCCCTTTCGGTCAAGCACACTGTCCCATCCCGGCTGGCTGCTGCCGTCCTGGCTCCCAAGGGTGTTTGTTGAACGAGTTAAAGGACATTGAACAAAAGGGGCTGTGGCCAGGTTAGAGACCTTGCTCAAAGGTCCTGTGGCTGCCCAGGAGCCTGGGAGGGGTCCCCATCCTGCCCCTCCCTACACTGGGGCTCCCACTCCCTCCAGGCCCGGCCCGGCCCCCTTCTTCAGACTGCATGTCTGCAGACACGGCTGACCGCTGTGCGTTTGGTCCAGGGGCACCGTCGGGCACCTGGGCGGGTCCCAACACCCAGTGAGGGGCAGGGGCCCCGCCTGCACAAACTCTCGGCCCTTTGCCAGCCCAGCCCTTCCCCTGTTTGCAGCTGTACTGGAGTCCCAGTCCCAGACTGCAGCCTCGCGGCAGCCTCCTGCCCCGGGAGGGAGAGTGGCAGGTCCCTCTGGCCACGCGGACTGGTTCTCCCGCTGGAGGAGACTGACCACTGAGGAGCGGAGACTGGTCTGGTCTCTCCTCCTCTACACCCCCCGTGGCTCCCACTCTTCCCCCACGTTTCCCGGGCCCAGGCTGTCCGTGGGAAACAGGCAGCCTGCCCAGGGTTGTTCGAGAAGGCATCATAAAGGGACGTTCTGGAGTGACAGGTAGTGACAGGTGTGAGGATGGGGTTATGAGGACGAGGAGGGGCCTCCTTCAGCCCCGGGCAGCTGGGCCTGCCAGGAGAGCTGGGACTGAGTGCCCGCCCCTCTCTCCTCCCTGCTTCCCCTGCCCTGCTGGGCCCCCCATCGCCGGACAGTCTGGGAGATGGTGAGTGGTCCACAGGGGTCAGGGGGAAGCTGAGAATGGACGCCCAATGCCCCCCACCCACACCCGTGTTCTGGCGGCCATCAGGCTTGGGCTGCAGGTGACATCGGGAGCCGTCCCCAATCCCTGCCCTCACAGTGCCCAGCCTGTCCTGAGGAGTCTTCCTCCCCTGTAACTCAGCCCCCAGCGGGCATGCTGAAGGGTCCCTGGAGCCACGCAGGGGTCTGTCCCGTGGCCGGAGGTGCAGGGGGATAGGGGACAGGGGACACAGGAGAGAGGCTGCCGTTGCCCGTGGCCTCCAGCTTCTGACACCTGGTTGTGGCCTCACTGGCCCTCTGAACGGCGGATCTGTCCACGTGCCCTCGGGGCTGCTCTGCCGGGGCCCGTCCACCCGGGTCCCCCCAGGAGCATGTGTGAAGGTGGTGACCGGGCGCCCTTCGAAGGAGAATGTCTGGACACTGGCACCCGGGCTGTCCCCCCGAGCGGCATCCCCGAGACCAAGATGACCGTCACCCTCCCCGCACGGAGGGACCGTCCGGCCCTCTCCGGTTTCGCGTGTCCCCGTGTCTTGCATAGGGGCCTCAGGGCCGACGCCGAGCACTGTTCGCTGCTTTTCCAAAGCCAGCCGATCGCTCGGCTGTTTGGCAAAGGCCTCCACTTTCGGTTTTTTAATTTGAGATTTGTGTCCCCAGCCAGAGATTAGCGAAATATTTTCACACATTTTTAAAAAGCGGTCAAGTGCTCGGAACCGAAGTTTACCTCCTGACCGTTTCAGCAGCACAGTTCAGCGGCGGGAGACACATGCCCGCTGTCCGGGACCACGGCCACCGTCCATCCGCACGGCCTGCCCGTCTCCCCGCCCCTCCCCCGCTCCCACCCCCGAGGGACCCCCTCTCCTTCCGTCTCCAGGGTCACCTGCGCTATCTGTCTTCCCGTGACAGGCGTGTCTCACTGAACACGACGCCTCAGGGTCCACCCGTGTCCCAGCGCGCGTCGGAATGTCTCGAATAATATTGCATCGTGTGGATGGAGCACGCCTGGCTCATCCGTTCGTCATCCGTGGATGGCTTAAGCGGCCCTCCCTTTTAGGGGGAGTGATGCCCCCGTGGGGGGGTGTCCCACATGGTTTTTTTTAAATGTTTATTTATTTTTGAGAGAGAGAGAGAGAGAGAGAGCACGAGCAGAGGAGGGGCAGAGACAGGGAGACACAGAATCTGAAGCAGGCTCCAGGCTCTGAGCTGTCAGCACAGATCCTGATGCGGGGCTCAAACCCAAGAACTGTGAGGTCAGGACCTGAGCCGAAGTCGGACGCTTACCCGACTGAGCCCCCCACGCGCCCCTCCCACATGTTTTTAATGGCCGTGTTGCTGGCGGCTCTTTCACTCAACTGAAACATGCTTCACTGCGTGGCGTGTCCGACGTGGCGGTGACCCCATCGCGGCCCCCTCCCTCACTGGCACGTCAGTCACTCTGCTCCTCCTGGCTCCCTGGGCCTCTGCCTGGTGGCTCTGCCGCTTGCCATATCTCCCAGCTCAGGCTGAGTTTCCACACAGAGCAGAGCTGGGTCTCAGAATGTTCTAGAATCCTATCTACTCGCTCTTCTAGGTTGCGTCCAGCGTTGTTCCACAAAACCGAGAAAGTGGATTTTGCACAAACGTTCGTGATAGCGCTCTCCATGACAGCCACGGGTGGAGGCACCCCCAGTGCCCCCAGTGCTCGCATGGACACACCGTGGTCCGTCCACACAACAGGACAGGGTTCAGCCACTGAAGGAAACAAAGCCGTGACAGGTGCCACAGCGTGGACCCGCCAGGAGGCCATGGCCTCACAGACAGAACACGCAAAGGGCCACATGGCGTGTGACTCCGTATCTCTGAAATGCCAGGAAGAGGCGAATCCAAGGACAGAACGCAGAGGAGTGGTGGCCAGGAGATGGGGGAGAGGATGGGGTCTCCTTTTGGGATGATGAGAAAGTTCCGGAACTAGATCAAGGTGGCGGTTGAGCCACCCTGTGAATGTGCTAAATGCTACTGAATTGTTTGCTTCAGAATGTTATATTTCGTGTTATATGAATTTCACCTAAATTTTAAGCGGCTGTTTTGGGGGGTCCTCTAAATGGACAGACTGACGTGGGCAAACGGCAGGAATCCCCTCTCGGGGCGCGCAGCAGGGCTGTGCCTCCTCCAGCCGTCTTCTCACGACGCATGCACGCGCCCGGCTACCCCGGTCCACATACTTGCTGTTCCTGTCGGGGTCGCCACTGGCCTCCCCGCCACCCTTCTCCTGTGTGGTGCCCGTCCCTACAGCAGAGCCCTCTCTGCCCCCGCAGCCCCCGCCCCCCGTGGCCCGAGGCGGTTCCTGGTGTGCCTGCCCGTGGCCACTGCCCTGCGTGGGTCCGGCTATTGCAGCCATAAAAGGGCACAGGACAAAGGCCAAAATGCATTCTGAGGGGCCACCCAGCCTGCGTCCCGGGTCACGGGGCCCCTCTGTCCCTCCCATCTCTGGCAGGGCCGTGGCTTCGCCAGCCCGTGACTCCCGTGCTGGCCCCCCATGCCACGTCCTTGACCATAAAGCGCCCCTGAGTCTGGCGGCGCCTGCCTTGTGCTCCGGGGTGGGCGGGTTGTGCGTCCCCGGATGGTCCCCTCTGAGCCCCTCTGGGTACAGATCCCTGCCCGTGCTGACCTCCTCGTCTGTGACTTGCTCAGGGCAGGGTTCTGTTTGCTGGGGACCCGGGACCGGGTGTGAGGGGCCCGGGCTGGCACCTTGAAGGCACAGGAACCCACGATCATGGGGCTCAGCTTCCTTCTGGGGCCACCCACCAGCCAGGACCGGCTGTAGGGCCCGCACGTGGGGTGTGAGGTCTCATACCTGGGGTGCCCAGACACACGCTGGGCGGGCCCCACGGTGTGCCAATGGGGTGTGCCCGCTGCTCAAGGGGCTTCAGGACCCGGCCAAGGGTGGGATTCCGGCAGAGAGACCCTCCCCCTGCAGACAGGCCCCGTGTGGACAGCAGAGGGGTCCCTCGCACCCCTCCCCAATGAGGCCCTCTTCCTCTGGGGCCACCCTTGGGGGGCAGCCCAGCCGGTGGAAGGCCGGCTCCCCGCACCATGCACACCCTTGCTGGGCCTCAGTTTCTCCACCTGTCAAAGCGTGGCCCTCTATCCTGGGACCAGAACCCGTCCCTGTGCGTCTGGGACGGCGGTCCCTGCGTATCCCCCTCTCCCGCAAGCTTCCCAGAGGTCTGTCAGGGCAGGCGGGTCTGGGGCCTTCATCCCGGTGTCCTTTGGGGGCCCAGGGTGGATGTAGACCGAGGGAACCCCACCTGCTCCTGGCGCACCCACAGGGGAGAGGGGTCAGGGGCTTCTAGCAGCCTCCGCTGCCAAGTCCTGTGTCCTGGCCTACGGCCTTTCCTTCCACAAGGCTCTGACATGTCCTGCGAGTACCCTACCTGAGCTCCAGCCGCCTCAGCACAGCTGGGACCCGAGCCCGCTTGTCCGGCTCTGGGAATGCCAGACGCTGCTCTAGCCAGGGCTCCGTGGCCTGGTCGCCCCAGGATCCTGGCCTGGGAGGGGCAGCTGCAGGAGGAGATTCGGGGGAGGCCCAAGGAAGAGGTGGCGTTGATGAGGACTGAGGAGGGGCCAGCCGAAGGCCCAGGCCAGAGGACACACACCAGGAAAGGAACCAACGACGCCGAGTGGCCTCTGGGGGGCAGGCAGCCTGGCGGCCCCACCCCTGGGGTGAGTGGAGCCCTCTTGCGGCGTGAGCATACACCTCCACCCCTGCCTGCAGGGCCTCGTGCTTAGTGATGGATGGGGGTCTAAGGCCCCCCGGGGCTCTGGTGCACAACCAGCTCTGACCTGTCTCCACCACCCAAAAGGACGAGGGGATTCCGCCAGCCCCCGAAGGTCCACCCACCAGAGCTGGGCCTGTGCTCACCCCCAGGATGGCTCTGGCCCCGGGCCCCGGCCCACACCCCGACTCGCCTGACGCCACCCTGTCTCTGGGCCTTGGCCGCCCTCTCATTTCACACCCCGGGATTTGACATGTTTCTTGCTGGAGTCAGCCCTGAGGGGGCAGGATCTGTATTTGCCCACCCCTCTCCCCACCTGCCGGCCCCGCCTGCCCAGCCTCCCCCCCACAGCCCACCCCTCTCCGCCAGCCAGCGGACGCTTTGAAAACGTGTCCACAGCAGTGGTGCCTGGCTCAGTACTTTATAAGGAGGAAGGATCGCTCCACCGCCAGGGCAGACCCCGCCCGTCCCGCCTGCGCCACTGCTGGCCCTCCGCAGCCCACCCCGCCTGCGCACGCGCACGCAGCTCTTCTCACCCCCGCCCGCCTCCCCCACCCGCCCCTGCCACCCTTCCGCAGCCCACCCTACCCACCCCTGCCCGCCCACCTGCCCTGCCTGCCCTGCCCACCAGGCCCACCCCACGCGGCCCGGACCACAGGTTTTATCCCGAACTCGTTGGCGTGAACGGTTGGCCCGTGTCCATCCCCACCAGGGCAGGCCCCGAGGCCGTCTGGCTGCAGCCACGTCCCCGGCGCTCTGCTCAGTGCCTGCATGCAGCTGACGCTCAAGCGCCGCACACAGTCGGCGCTCAAACACTGCCGGCGCGGTCTCGGCTTCGAGGGTGAGGTCGAGCACAGTGGTGTCGGAGGGCGGGGGGCGGGGTGCCGCTGGCGGCTGGGCTTTGCGGGGGGCCCTCCCCGGGCCGCTAGAGCTCTGCGGCCGGCTTGACCAGGTGGCCGCTGAAGGTGATGTAGAGGTCGCCGTGCTCGCCGTAGATGGCGTTGTCGCGGTCTCGGTGGAACAGGCGCACCCAGACCGTGTCCCCGGCAGCCAGGGGCAGCAGCAGGCTCTGGGTCTGCATGACGCTGCGCTCGCTGGGCTGCGCGTACAGCACGGCCGCGGCCTCCCGGTTTCGCATGATGTGCAGGTAGGTCTCCTTGTAGTTCCAGGTGTGCACGTTGAGGCTCAGGAAGTAGACGCCGGGCACGGCACACAGGAAGCGGCCCGAGGCCAGGTCGAAGGCCCCGTCCAGGTTCACCAGCTCCGTATCGAAGGGCACGGCCCGGAAGCCGTCGGCACTGTGCAGGCCCTGGCGCCGGCCCACCGAGAAGGCCGCGTAGGTGCGCTGACACGTGGCACCGGGCAGCCCCACCTGCCCCTTCTGGCCCTTGCGGCCCCGAAGGCCCCGGGAGCCCGGCGGGCCCTCCTTCCCGCTCCTGCCGGAGGGACCTCTGACCCCTGCCTCGCCCTTCTCGCCTGCAGGGGGAGAGCGGAAGTCGCAGGTCAAGGCTCGGGTCCGGAGTCACGCGGGGCGGGGAAAAGGCACACCCCAAGGCCATGGCTGTCCTGGGGCCTGTGCAGATTGCCACGTGGGGGCGGCAGGAGCTGCCACAGGAAGGGTCTGACCTGGGCTTTGACGGGCGAGGGGCTGGCATGTTGGCAACCAGTCCAACCACCCGCTGCCCAGTGGCCCAGGGGGAGTCCTGCTGGAACTGCCTCCTTCCAGAGGGGTTGCCGCGCGGGGATGCCCCCCAGAGGCTGGGCCTGGGGGACCGTTGCGGAGCGGGTGAGCCGACTGAGTGTCCTCAGGTCACCTGCTCCCCCCCCCCATTCGCAGTGGCTAGGAGCCAGAGACGGGCCCCCAGGAGGCTCTCCGGCGCCCAGAGTGCAGTGTCCTTTGGGCTCAGGGGCGGGTGGGGCGGCCTGTGCTCGCACTCACCTTTGAGAATCGAGATGTCGATGGTGGGCCGCATGCGAGGCAGCTGTGCCCACTGCTCCCCGTCGCTCCTGCGGGCATAGGGGCTGGGGGGCCAGGCGGGGCGGCAGCACTGCACGCACGGCCGTCGGGGCAGCCCCAGGCTGGGCCAGGCCCCCACGGGCAGCCCCAGGAGCAGCAGGAGGCCAGGGGCCGCCATCTGTGCCAGAGCCTGGTGGGGGACGGTGCGGGGGGTGGGGGGGACAGTGTCTGAGAAGAGGTGCCTATACTGAGCCCCAACCCCCACAGCTGCCCAGGCTGTGCCCCTTGTCCGGGAGAGATGGAAGGTAAGGCCACGGACTTGCCCTTGTGGCGACAGACGATCGGGGGCCCTCCAGGGGCCTCAGGGGGCTCCAGACGGGGGTGCCTGGCCCACACCCCTGACAGACATCGCCACACCGTCACCTGGACCTGGAGGTGGCCTCAGAATCCTCCTCCAGGGTCACCACCAATCCGAGGGGCGAACACAGGGGCCAGCTCACACCCATCCCTCCGGAGCCCCACCCCGTCCAAGCTGGCATTCTGGCTCCTTCTCTGTGGCACCCTTGCCCCTCCCTGAGGCCCTGGCTCTGGGCCGTAGCAGGTGCCCTAACTGCCTGCAGTCACTGGCCCCCAGAGCCCCCATGGCTGGGGACCCTGCGCCTGGCAGATTCAGGAGAGCCATCATGGGGGAGGGGTGCTCTGGTTCAGCTCTCCGGGGCTCCCACCCAGCAGCGCAGCGGGAGGGGCAGCCCCCGCTGCTTGCTACGGCAGGGAAGGGCTGCGTAGCTCAGCTGGGAGGCGGGGACCGGGGCCCAGGGTGGGTGGGGCCCCGCCTGAGGCAGTTTCCCCGGGGCTGGCCGCCAAGCTGGGCAGAAGGCAGTACCCACACCCTGAGCTGCCAGGGAGGAAAGGCAACTTGGGAAGCTCCCCAGGGTGGAAAAGCCGTCTTTAATCCCCAGCAGGCCTGGGGCATCTGCCTCTATCTCTCCTCCCCGCAGAGACCCTGCCTGACACCTGGCCCACCCATGCTGCCCCTGGCGAGTAGACCTCCCCCGTGGGGTCTCCCCACGGCTGCACCCCGGCCAGATCTCTTGTAAAAGAGAGCATGTGAGGTCAGGGTCCTCACTCTTCCATGTGGTGAGACCCTGCTAAAAAAGACCTAGGATCTTCCTCCGGGAAGCCCCTGGGGACTGCAGCCCAGAACAAGATTCTTCCTCTTGCACGGTGTGTCTGCCACCCACTCGCAGGACGAGCTTTCCGGGAGGAAGGGGGCCCTTCTGTTTACCACCCTCCCACCCCAGAGTCCAGCAGACCCTGGCCCACCCTTCTAGCTGGGCAGGACCCTGCAAGGACCCCCTGTTCGGGGACGTGACGGGAACGGGTGCCCTGGGGGATCCTGCTCCATAGACAGACCAGGGCCACTTCGGCCCCCACTCATCCCCGTCAATGCCTGGGGTCTCGAGCATCGTGGTCCCCCCAGGCCTGCCCAGCAGACAGCCCACCCGGGGTGCCTTTGAAGACCCCACCCCCACCCCCAAGCTCCCGGTTACCATTTCCCTGTCGGGTGCTGCTGCCTGCCTGTCTGTCTCCAGCGTCACTGCCCCAGAGGCCGGTGAAAGAGCCCTTTCATGCTGCCCCAGGCACCACGGCTTCCCCCGGACCGGCCAAGACCAACAAGCGCTGGGCCAGCTTCAGGGCTCCCGGGCCCCGCTGCCCGCCACCCGGCCTGCCCTCCGCCCACTGTCTGCCGCAGGGGCAGCACAGCCCTTCCAGGGTCCTCCTGCCTGCCCCCCTGACATGGCGTGGGTCTGGGGGCCTGTGGTGTCTGGGGTGGCTGGGACTGATGGGTGGGGGGATGGCCCCGTGGGCTGGCCATCGGCTTCTATCTGGGGTGCAGTGACTTGGCAGGAAGTCAGGCAGGCCAGAGCTGGGGCTGGGCGGGGTCTGGTGAGGGCCTGGAGGCCAAAAAGGGGGGGAGGTGTGGCACAGACCAGGGCCACCATGCCTGTGCCGGGTCCACCTGGTGATGGGGACAGCCTCCCGTCTCTGGCTGGGGAGAGCATCATCTGGCCAGGCCCCTGGTGTCTGCCCCCACCTCCCGAGGTGCCATCCCAGGGACATGGTGCCCAGCAGAGCACGAGACGTGCTGTGTCCCCCCGGTTGGGGCCCTCAGCCTCAGCCTCTCAGAACATAAAGGGTGTATACTGTGATGCCCCCCAGTGTGAATGACTCACAGGGGCCCCCCAGGCAGTGCAGGGAGGGGGTGTGCCCACTGTGAGCTGGAGGCTGAGCCCGCACCAGGGCCTGGCCTCGTCCCTGCTCTGGGTCTGGACCGCGGGACACAGGGCCCAGGGACAGGGCTGGGCGCCCTGGCCTCCGGATGTGGGGACCCGTGATCCCCTCAAAAGCGTCCCCCCACCCAAGCAGGCTGCCTGTGGGGGAGGCACCAGACTGCCCTGGAGGACTGATGGCCAGGGAGGGGGCAAGGATGGGGGAGCAGATGGACAGTGGGGGGGGGCTTCTGCCAGGCTGAGGGGATGCGGGCGTGAGGGGTGGGCAGGGGCCGCACCAGCTGGAGTGGGTTCCCGGAGCTGACAGCTCACACCCCAGCAGGGCCTGGCCATCCCCTTTGGGGACAGCTGTCTTCACCTCCCATCTGCAGGTGGCACAGACAGATGGGGGGGGGGAGGTGGAAGCCCGAGGCCCTGCGGGTCCCCACACCTTGTCAGCACGTGCTGGGAGCTGGTGGGCTTGGCTCTGAGACCAGGCAGACCCCCAGAAGCCACACGGGTGGCACGTCACACAGGCCCCGGGCCCAGAGCAGGTTGGGGCACCCCCTCTGGCAGTCCTGCTATTGCCTCTGGGACACAGAGAGGAGCAGATGCCCAAGATCTGCTGCTCCCTGAGTTCGAGCCTCAGTTTCCCCTCCTGTAAAATGGACACCGATGGGCTCAGAAGTGGCTAGAGTCCCCCGTGGTGGATGGAACCAGGTAGAGCACAGCCACTGGGGGGGCTTGACAGGCTCCAGCCACACTGCAGGGCCCCAGTGTCCCCCTCCCGTGCCTCCCCTGACACCAGCAAACAGACCTGCCCGCCCCCCAAGGAGACGGATGGTCACACTATACTTCCCCTTGGAGGGGGAGGGGACAGTGAGTTAAATTCTCCCTGCACTGAGAGGGGCCCTGGGGTCCCCCTGGTCTGCATGGGCCGGGGCCGAGCCCAGCCCCTGGGACCCCGGCTGCGAAGCATTTGCTCCGGCGCGGGTGGGCCGCGCCCGGGCTCTGAGAGGAGGTGGGCGGCAAGGGCTGAGGGTGACTCAGCAGGTGGCAAGAGGACCTGGACAGAAATAGCCTTTGCTGGACACGCGGTCTAACATCTCCGTGACGACGGGAGTGTGGCTGAGCGTCACGGCCCCGCGGGGTCAGCAGCCCACAGACCGCCGCAGCGTCCTCCGCGGGGGGGCTGGGCTCCCTCGCTGCCTCCCGCCGGCCGCAGCCCAGGAAGGCCACAGTGTCCTGTGACTCGAGCCCGGGCGGGGGGGACCGGATGGCCGCCGTGGCCCCCAACTCAGCGGTTGGCCCTCACGTGGGGGGGTGGTGTACGGTCAAGTGCCCGTGACCACAGACTTCCCTAGAGGGGGCCACGCAGGTGGTCCTCGGAGGAACGGATGTGGGCTCTGGGGCCAGGCACACTGGGGTCCCTCACTCACCAGGAGAGTGACCGTGTGGCCTGGCCAGAAGGCTCCACAGACAGGAAACCCAAGGTGTTTCGAAGGAAGCCAAGGGTAAGCCAGCCGTGCCAGGGTGGCTCTGGGGCAGCAAGGGGCTTGCAGGGGGAGTGGGGAGGGGGTGACCCTGCAGCCCCTGGCACATTCTCCTACCCCTGCCCCCAGCACTCTCCCCCGGCCCCAGACGCAGACTCAAGTGTAGGCCCAGTGTGAGGAGAGGGGCCCAAGGGCAGCGCGGGTGGCCGGCGACCCTCCCGTGGCTGTGGCAGCCTCAACCGACCCTGCCCCTCCCCCCGGGACCCCAGCGTCCAGGCTCTACAGCTGCGCCGCCCTGGAGCCCGGCAGGGTCAAGGTCTCTCGGGGTCGCTGGAGAGGCCCAGGCTGCATGGTGGCCTCACCTCGCCCATGAGCCTGCCCAGGTGGCGGGGGTCCGGACTAAGAAAGCCATCGCTCGGCTCAGCTCCGGGGCCTGGTTGTTTGTCTCTACAAAGGGACCATATCTCCAGCCGTGAGATAATCACAGCTGAGCCCCCAGCAGGCAGCCCCCCAGGGGACCATGCCCTCCCAGCCTGGGGCCACAGGCCCGCTTTAGAGATAATGAGCCGAGCACCACACTCCCCTCACAGTTAGCTTCCCGACAGTGGCCCGGGGGTGGGGGCTGGAATGAGAAGGGGGGTGGACACTGCCTCAGCCATGGGTGGTAATGGGCCGAGTGGAGTGGCGGGTGTGCGCGCACCATGGGGGTCATTATCTCCCAGGGCCTTAACTGGCGCCTTCTCGAGAGTTCTGCTGATGAGCTTCCGGGGGGGGGTGTCGGGGGGGGCAGACAGCAACCAGGAGCTGCCTGTGGCAGGTGGGGTGTGCACAGCAGGAGGGATCTCCTTACAAGGGTGCTCAGGGCGGGGGGGGGGGCGGTGCAGTCGTGCCCAGACCCTCGGACACAGGGCGAAGGATGGCACGCAGCCAGGGGGCAGTGGGAGCCCTGTACCCCTGTCCCCGCCACGCCCCGGCCTGACTCACTCACTGGTTGAGGGGTGACTGGACCAGGAAGCTGGCCACCCAAGGTGACCACGCGGGCTGGAAGTGGAGGGCCCCCCAGCTCAGGGTCCCCCACATCTGTCCCCACAGATGCCCGCCGTGTGCCAGGCGGAGGTGGCAGGGAGAGGTCTCATGGGTGTTCTGTGTGGTCGCTGTCCCAGGCCCTGCCTGGCACCCTGCCTGGATGCTCGCAACCCGGGGCCCAGTCCCTCAGGGCAGAGCCGGCTGGCCTCACGGTGACAGTGTCCAGGATACCGGGAAGAAAAAGCAAGCGGCACTGGTCATTGCTGGGGCACAAATGTTGTGGCATCCGTGGTGGCATCTCAGGTGGGCAGAGGGCCCCCATCTGAGCCTCAGTGGGCTCAGCGCTGCTGGGGGGCCAGGGCCACTGGTCAGTGATGAGCAAGGCGGGGCCTCTAGACCCTCAGCTGAACCTTCTCTCCGGGTGGTAACTGGGGCGCTGGGGGGGGCAGGAACCGCGGGGGCGGGGGGGGGGGATGGCTCCGGCCCCTCTCCTCCCACAGGCCGGCACCACCTGCCAGGGAGCAGCACCCAGACTCCACCCACCACGGACCCCACGTCACAAGTAGAAAGCTAACATGCTCTTTATTTGAGGGGCGAGGGGCCGGCCCCTTCCCCAAGTCCGGGGGCCACGGCGGCTCGTGCCGCGGTGCCCTGCTCACTGGTAGCCCGCCAGCCGGAGGGCGGTGGGGTAGCGCGCGCGGTGGGCCATGCACTTCTGGCGGTCGATGAAGAGGCTGTTGGTCTTGACAGCGATGTCCTTCTCCAGGCTCATGCGCGTGTCCTCCAGGTTTCGCAGCGACTGCTCCGCTTCTAGAAGCTTCTCCTTCAGGGCCGCAAGGGACACGTTCAGCTCCTCCACCTCGCTCACCAGCCTGTGAGGTTGGGGGACGGAGGTGTGAGCTGGGGCCTGCGGGCTGGGACAGTCGAGACCCAGGAGCCCTGGTGAGGGGTCCAGGCCAAGATGCTGGGGCATAAAGAGACCCAAAAGTCCTAAAGGGAAAGCTGCCAGCAGCGTGGGAGTGGGCTGGGCCGGTCGTTCACCGGCTGCCCCTGCCCCCACCCCCTGCCCCGAAGGGAAAGGCTACGGGGGCAGGACCAGGACCGTGCGGGGCTGTGTTCAGCGACACCGTGCGGCAGTTACAGGCAATGGCAGGGGTGCGCGGAGGCTCAAGCTCCCTTTATTCCTGGCGCCCGGTGTCCTGCACCCGCAGGAGGCCCGGGTCCCGGGAAAGTGTTGACGGCTGCGGAAGGAGGAACACCGCGGCGGACGCACGTGCTAGTGCTCGCGAGAGACGTGCTAGTGCTCGCGAGAGCAACTGGTACTCGATAAGTTAGAAAAACCTGAGACAGGATTCCCGCGAGACTTCGGGCCAGGGGCCACGTGTTCCGCCAGAGGTATGGATGGCGCCCCAGAGGCAGGGTGGCCTGGGGAGCAGCCTGCGGCCTCGAGATTGTGCAGCGATCCAGGGAGATTGTGCAGCACGGAGTGAAGTAAGTGCCACGCTGTCCCTGGGACTCCAGCCCTACCAGAGCAAGGCACACCCATGTCTAGTCTTGCTGGGTGGGGGTAGGACGTGGGGACAACCTGCGTGTGTGAGCCCCGCTGTGTTTCCACTGCAGGCCACGGGGGGCGAGCGTGGGTGGCGGGTGGTGACCTGTCCGGCTCAGGACGGTCCTGGCGGCCGCAGCCACGGCAGGCACCTGAACTGGGCAGTGTCTCGGCACAGCTCCACGTTGGGTCGATGTGAGCGCTGGTATAAGCGGGTCTGGGCCACCTTCAGAGGCGCCTCCTTGTCCTTGATGGCCTGCTTCAGCGCTGCGATGTTGTGCTCCTGGTCTGTGATCTCCCGCAGCGTCTGCGCACAGGAAGGTCCCTGGGAGGGTCAGCATAACCCCCACGCCGCCCGGCCTCCTCCCCAGCCCTGGGGCTCGGGCCACTGGACAGCCCTGTCCACTGACTCTAGGGGAGGCACGGAGGCCGGAAGATGAGTACAGCCACCTTGGCCCACCAAGGGCACCCAAAAGGCGGAGGTGGGGCGGCAAAGCCTGTTGTCCGGCAGCTCTGGCCTAAGTGCCCCCAATCCTGGCTGTCATCAGACCCCCAGCCCTTATCGAGAACCAGAGAGACTTGGCAGCAGCAAAGGCCACCCTGAGAGCCTGGGGTCAGAGCCCTACCAGGCCTAGCCACCCCCTGTCACCTTCCCTCCTGCTCCTGCCTGACGGCCACCCCCAATATCACCTGGTTTCTCACTGGCTTAGAGGGTGCCCAGGGAGGAGTGGCTGCCTTGCCTCTGGGGTCCTTCAGGATAGATGGGGCAGGGGAGGGGCAGGGACCAGGCCAGGTTGTGACCAGGGCATAGTAGCCAGGAGCGGGGCTGAGCCACATGGAGCTTGGTCTCTCAGTAGTGAAAGATGCCCAGCTCCGAGGGCGTGGCTTGGGCGTGGCCTGAGCTGGGAGCCGGGCTGTGTGGGCGAGGTCTGAAACCTGAGGGTGGCCCGTGTTGGGGCCGGGCATGTGTGGGCGTGGCCTGTTTTGGGGCGCGGCTTGTAGGCGGGTGGGCGTGGCCTGTTTTCGGGTGCGGCTTGTATGCCTGCTGGCGTGGCCTAGGCGCGCAGGGCGAGCCTTCACCTTGTGCAGGTGGTCCATCAGCTTGTGGCGCGTGTCCTCCAGCTCCTCACAGCGGCGCCCGAAGGCCAGGTTCACAGCGTCGCACTGCAGCCGCAGGTCCTCGGACGTGTCCCGCAGGATGCAATCGATGAGCACCCGCAGGTCGACCGAAGCCAGGCGCTCGCGCTCCGCGCGGTACAGGTTTTCCTGGGTGAACCGGGCCCACGTCTCCGCCGTGGAGGCGCTGCGGGCGGGAAGCAGGTCCGCGGGCCGCGGTGAGTGGAGGCACCTGTCAACGACCCCCGCCCACCCGGCCCTCCCGCGCGCCAGCACAAATCATCCCCAGTCCCTGCGCCACCACCTGACCCCCGCACACATTGGACCCTGCGTTCCGGTACCCCTCCCCTCGCGCACCCAGCAATCTGCGTCCCCCAGCCTCCTGTGCCCTTATGCCCTGCACTCCTCCTAACGTGCCCCGCGCCCCGCATCTCCTGCCAGCAGCCCTCCAGACCAGTTCCTGCCTCTCTCGGTGTCCGCTGCGCTCTGGTGAACTGTGTGGTGCCGGGCATTTGGGCAGGGACCCTGCGCACCTGCCCGTGGTGGGAGCAGATTGAGCTGGGCCCTCCGTGTGAGGCCTCAGGGGCCAGTGGGTCTCCGAAGGATCCCCAGAAGAGGGACCGGGAGCTCGAGCCCCATCTTAGCAGTTGGGGGTGCATGGAGAAGGGGTTTATGAGGAGGACCCCCGGGAGGCGCTGGGGCTGAGGTGGCCCACCTCTCCTCGAACTTGACGGAGTGCGGGTGGAACTGCACCTCGGTGCTCTGGTTGTGGTAGTGGGCGCAGGTCTCGTCGATGTTGTAGGCCTCCACCTTGTCAGACCAGTCCGTCTCACAGGTCTCCTTGTGCTCCCGGTTCAGCCTGGAGTGGGCAGAGTCTGCGTTTGTTGGGGTGGGGGTGGGGGACACTGGGTGCCACCCCCGGGAGCAAGCACACCTCCAATTCTCAGCTGAGGATGAGGTCACCTCATCTGCCCAGTATGGGGGTCCTCAGGCCACCCAGGCTCTACCTGGGGATCAACGGTGTCTGGGAGCAGCTGCTTCCGGGCCTGGAAACTTGGCCTGGGCTCTGGATGCCCGGCCCCCAGGGCACACAGGAATTTGCCGCCTCCCCCCACCAGTTGCCCCTACCTGGCCCTGTACTCCTGGCTGTGACCTAGGACAAGCCCCCACCTCTCTGAGACTCAGGG
Source organism: Paguma larvata (assembly GCA_030068075.1). Taxonomy (NCBI): domain Eukaryota; kingdom Metazoa; phylum Chordata; class Mammalia; order Carnivora; family Viverridae; genus Paguma; species Paguma larvata. The sequence goes on from CM057825.1 coordinate 111,551,063, forward strand.
CCTAGTCACCCCAACTTTCTTCCCAGAGCCAGCCCAAGGGGTGAGGAGACAGGGGTCACCCTGGGGGCCGCCAAGACCCACCGGATCTGGTTCACGGCCTGCATTATGGTCCTTTTTAGGAGCTCCTGAATGTTCCGGATAAGCTCGGCCTCCTGGGGGAGAAGACCCCCATCCCTGGTGAGGATCTGAGGATGAGCAGGCTGGTATGGGCCCGTGGTCAGCCCCTTAAATGCCCAGGCCGACACCTGATCCTTGCTGGGGTAGCTTCGGGCCAGACCACACTCTCTTTCCTGGAGAAGGAAGGCTGAGCCCGGCCCACTGGGCCACTGAAACTCCTATTTGATGTAGCACAGTGGGGTGTTTTTTGGGGGGCAGGGGGTGCTTCTCTGGGCTGGTGGGACTGTTACCCAGAGACAGCTCTCACTGGCCTGGCACCCAGCACCCCCTGGGCTCTAGGGAGCATCCCTGCAGCCTGCCCAGGGCACCGGTGGCCAGCAGCCCTCCTGGGACCCGGGACCCTGGTCCCTGGGAAGCAGGTGCCCTCCCCGGCTGCCTGTCAGGGCCTCGGGCTCAGAAGGCCTCTCTCTTCCACCGAGAATACAGGGGGAGCCCTGCGTTTCTTTCTGCTTACCACAACGGCTTTCCTTTCTGTGCACAAACAGCAACCCTCCCCACCCCGATCTGGAATTTTCGCCCCCCTCTGGCACTAAACCCACCTATGTCAGGGTCTGTCCCTGGGTCTGTCTTCCTGTCTCTGGACCATTGTTGGTTCTTCACATTGGGGTGTGAGGCAAGGCTTGGGATGCGAGTCGGGGAGAGATGGGGGATGTTTCTTGGCTCAGGACAGGGGGGGTATTGAGCAGCTGTGTGGAGCTGAGGTAGTGGGGGACCAAAGTGGGCTGGCTGGGGCCTGGGAGAGGGCCCTGGAGGGAGGCCCTGGCCTGAGCTGGTAGAGCACAGGGGTGCCTCGAGCCCTTGGACCGGCTGTTTGCCTGCCCGGTCTGTTCACAAGCCAGGCCCCCGGGCTCTGAGAGGTGTGTAAGCTCTGCCCTGTCCAGATCAGGGGACTCTTCTGGGCGATTCCCTACTCCCATGGGGCTGCCCCAAGGACAGGTCCTGCTCAGTCTGGATGAAGGTGACTTCATCCCTCATCCATCTACCCTGCATCCTGGGCTGTGCCTGGGTGTCCACCAGGGGCATCAGGGCAGGGGGAGATGCGGTGGGCTGGGTCTTCAGGAGTTCAGGGTCAAGCTGAATTTGCATGATCTAGGGTGACCAAGAGGCCACCCAGCGGGTGCCAGGACCCAAGGGTGACCAAGGGGTGCGCAGCGGGCGCAGGCACCACCACGACCTGACTTACTGGCAGTGGATGCATCTCGGACCTCCGGCCGCTGCCCGCAGGGTTCAGCTCAGGCCCCGCCCCATCCTTGGGGTGTGTGTGGGGGTCATCAGGGCTTGTGCATGGACCTGGCCAGGTGGCCTCTGAGTGACCCATCCTCAGGCACATGTGAATTCTGTCACAGTGGACAGAAGAGGCCCCACCTCACCCCAGTATGAGCTGTAATGGGCGGGGGGCAGTGCAGCGGCCCTGGGCATGGGGTGGGGGTGAGCGGATGAGCACTGAGGTCCAGCTCCGGCCCCCATACACCCCTGCCCCCAGGCAGCAGTCCAAGCTGGGGCTCACCTTGCAAGGAGCCCAGCCTCCCTCAGTGTCCACCGTGAGGACCAGGCTGTGGGAAGGTCAGACCCAGCACCCTCCTGGCATCAGGGACAGGTACCTCTGTCCCAGATGGTCAGAGCCCTGACCTTGCCCCAGCGCCTCGTTGGTGCCCCAGCGCCTCGTTGGTTCTGGTCCTCAACCTACAAACAGGGCCAGCGTCTCTGTGCCGGGTGTGGACCTGAGCATGTGCCCCACACGTGCCTGCGTGTGCAAAGCGTTAAGTGCTCTCGGTTTTCCTGTGTGTGCGGAGGGGCATGTGCTCCCTGAGTATGCGCGCGCCCACCTGGTACACGGGCGCCAAGGCCTCTATCAACCCGTGTTGTGGCACACGTGTGAACCCACCCACCCTCTGCCCTGGTCACACTCCACAGAGAAGGGTGAGGGCGGCGGGGGTCTGCTGTTCAGGGATGGTGACAGAAGTGACGGGCTCTGCGGTTCCGGGGGTTGGAAGGGGCGGGGGTCTGCAGGTCTGAGGCGGGGCCTGCCGTGGAAGGGGCGGGGTCTGGAGTTCCGGAGTTGGGAAGGAAAGTTCTGCAGCGGGGTCTACTGCTCCTGCTCAGGGGCTGTTGAAGGGGTGGGGTTTGCGGTTCCGGGGGAGGAAGGGTGGAGGGGTAGAAGGGGCGGGCTCTGCGGTCGTGAGGCGGGGTCTGCTGCTCCGGGTGGTGGAAAGGCGGGGCCTGCGGTGGGGGGGCAGGAGGGGCGGGGCTTGCAGTTACGGAGGGGGGCAGCAGTCGCGGTGGGGGTGGAAGGGGCGGGCTCTGCGGTTTCGGGGCGGAGCCAGCGGTTGGCGGGGGCGGGGGTAGGAGGGGCCGCGCACCTTCAGCAGCTCGATCTCCACGTGGTCGCGGACGAGGTCCGGGTGCTGGCGGCGCTCGCGGCACTGCAGGTTGTCGGTGGCGATGGAGAAGGGCACGGCCGTGGCGTCCAGAGCGCGCTCCAGCCGCTGCTTCTGGGCCAGCAGCAGGTCGGTCTCGGCGCACAGCTCGCTCACCTCGGTCTGCAGCTCGGACTTCCAGCAGTGCATGTCCTGCAGGCGCGCGCCCACTTTCCTGGTGGAGTCCCCCTGCGTGCGCCGCGCCAGCGCCTCCGTCTCGGCCGCCAGCTGCTGGCTTTCGTGGCGCTGCCGTTCCGACTGGTCGCGGTCGGCGAAGGCTTGGTGGTAGCGGGCATAGCAGTTCTGGAACCACTCGTCCATCAGGTACTTGGCTGAGCGGAAGCCGGCGGTGGCCAGGCCCGAGGACGTGTAGGCGCCTGTGTTCCGGGCCACATCGTACAGCTTTCGCGGCAGCTCGCACGCCGGCACCGTCTGCGGGGCGGGCTCCTTGGTCAGGAGCACGTCCGTCTGCGCCATGGTGCCAGCCGGCCCCGCTTCTGTGCAAGAGAGGGAAGAGGGCCGCTGGGTAAGGTCAGCAGGGCCGCTTGAGGCCGCTCTGTCCCCAGTAGCAGGACGCTTCTGGTCTCCTGGCAACGCGAGGAGTACACACACGCCCTCCTGTTGCTGGGCAACAGGTCCCCTCTCCTAGTGCCCCTCTTAAAGGGCTAGGCAGGCCCCAACCCCACTCATCCTGGCCCACATCTGGTATCTGCCCAGACTTGTACCGAGGACTATGGCCCGAGGCCAGACCCCATCGTGCCCTCCTTGTCTTACTTGTCCCAGTAGGGCTCTCCCCTGGACACGAAGGGGAGTGGACTTGTCTTTGATGAGGAGTTGAATTCAGCCTCCAGTGGATACCTTGGAGCCCAAATCTCTTCCACACAGGTGGAAGTGGGTCCCGACAGTGCCCCCCAGGTCCTGCCCCCAGGGCCAGGCTCATGGCGGAGGTCGCGGGAGCAGGAGGTACACCTGGTCCTCGGAGCACATCAATCCATACCTTTCCCCCCCAATCCTGGGCAAGGAGCCAAGCGCCAGGGCGGTGTCCAACATGGGCAGCAGAGGGCGCCATTGGCCACAAAATGTTTCCGGGGAGTGGCGAGGGGACGGGGCAGCAGCTGGGGCTGGGGTGGTGGAGCGGGTCTTGTCCCTCGGTGGTCTGACACCCTGGCCCAGATGGCCCTCCCCCCGCCCCTCCCCCCCACTCTGGTCCCATGGGACTCCTCCAACAGCCCAGCTAGCAGGACGTGCACGCAGCCCCTCAGCACACTCCAGGGCCCCTCCACTTATACCACTGTCCTGCCCCAGCTAGAGCCATGCCAGCCCCAGACCTCCTCACACCTGCCTTGGTTTGGCTGTGCCCTCCTCCCGCGGCCCTGACCTGGGGCCCCAGCCTCCCTCTGTGCCCTGACAGCAGGGGCCACGGGGTCTGGCATCTGCACCCCCTGGCACACAGTAGGTGCCTCATAAATGTAGGCCTTGGGGACAGCTGCCCCAGACCTCCCCCAAAAGAGACTGAACCCGAGCCCGTCCTTGAGGGCAGGAGGTGAGGGGAGCCTCTCTGTGTTCTGTCTCCCCGGATGGCAGCACGCACAGGGCCCGCTCAGGACGGGTGGCCGCTGGCCCCACCTTTTATTTAGATCCTGCTTTCCACACACCATCATTCTCCTGAGCCCGAGCACGGCGTGGCCTGGGGTGCGTCCCCTAAGAACCCACCGACCCAGGGCGCTCACTGAACACAGGGCCGGGGCTAAGCTCAGGCGACCCTGGGGTGCAGGGCCATCCTAATGGGACGTGGTCCCCAAGGCAGGTGCTCCAGGATGACCTGACCCTGCAGCAAGCCTGGTCCAGCAGGACTCAGCTGGGTGCCGTCAGTGGGGCCGGGCCCCCCACCCCAGACAGAGCACTGCTGGGAGGGGACAGCTGGTCCAGAGATCCCCAGTCCAGAGGTGGAGGTGAACACGCCCCAGGAAGCCTGCTGGCTCGGTATCGGGGTCTGCCCCCACCGCACCCCCACTGTGGCCAGGCAGGTGGCCCCGTGCCTGTTTCTCCCTCTGCAGAGTGGGTGACGCCGTCCACCACGTGGGGCTGCCGTGGGCACAGCCTGAGCAGAGGCCTGTAAGTGGCCGGCCCGGTGCCCAGTGCTGGGAGTGACCACAGCTCCTCCGGCCCTTCCCGCCCTACGCAGCCCCCCAGCCTCGCAGGGTCTCTGGGCCCGAATCCTTAGTTAGGCCGATCGCCAGTGTCGGGGCTCGAAGCAGCCACTGAGTGATACGCAGGCTCCCTGGGTTTGTGGCCAAATTGCATTCGGGACAAGAAAATCGAGTCTCGGGACACGCCGAGGTTCCCAGGGCGCGTACGCGCCAGGCGCCCCCTCCTCAGCAGGGTTCAGACGGCGGCTTGGAATCTGCCATGGGGATCTGGAAGGTGGGGGGCAGCCCTGGCCCCTCCCCGCCAGGTCCTGCAGAACCCCTGACCCCAGCTGTGCAGAGGGTGCCCTGGGTGCTGGGCAGTCCAGGCGAGGCACACCAAGTCCTCCATCTGCCTTTATGGGGGGAGAGGCCTGTGACCCCACCCTGGCCACTAAGTCTTGGTGCCTGGGGTCCCAGGCTTGCACACAGTGGGGTCACTCTGGTACAAGCGTGATCCATGCCCCTGACTCCCAGGTCCCGCTATGGGCACCATCAAGAGTGAGCCTGGCGAGGAGCCCCCCCCCACCCCCACAGGGTCTGGCCCAGCCGTGCCCTCCACCCTCCCACCCGCAGTGACAACTCCAGGAACTCTTCAGCCTCCACTCACTCCCCGCCCGTCTCCCGGGGCCAGCGGAACATTTAGTAACTGGAGGATTTGGAGCATCTCAGCCCCGAGCCTGGCTGGTCACAGTCACGGCAGATGCTGCCGGGGGGTGGGGGGGCGCCCCACAGGCAGGCGGGGAAGGGCACGTTCCCCCCTCCTGGTCCAGCAGCACAGAGTGTGGACAGGGCCCAAGAGGTGGGCCCGGGAAGGGAGGCTCAGAAGGGGAGGAAGAGTCCCCTTGGCTGGGGCTTGAAGGGCAGAGTCCAGGCCGGGCTGGGGCACCTGCATTGCTACGTGGGGCGGGGCGGGGGGGCCTGAGCAGCTGGGGAGGTGCCCTTCCCTGGGAGGTGTCAGGCCTGTGGTGCAGCAGGAGGGGACGAGGGGGAGGGGGATGATGTGAGTGTGGACGGGCACGATGGAGGCCTGGCTGCCCGTCCAGATGGGCTCCGTGCCACCTCCCTGCACTTGGCGGGAGGGCGGCCAACAGGCTGGGGGCTCACCCTCCCTTAGCTCCCGGGCCCCGAGCAGAAGGTGGGGACTCAGGACCAGCGGTGCTTCCCTGTCCACCCTGCTCTCACCCTAGGCAGGTGTGTCCCCCTCCAGGGCTCGCCAGCCCCTAGCGGCCTCATGAACTGCTCACCCAAGGTGTCCCCACCAGCATGGCCCTGCTTTGCCATTTGAGGCTTTGGAGGTCTGTAGCGTGGGTGGCAGATCTAGACCACATACCAGAGGCTGCAGGGACCATGCTTCAGTTTCCCCATCTGCGAGTTGGGGATAAGGGCGACCCTGCCCTTGTGGGTGTTTGAGAATGGAGTGACATGGTGTGTGTGCAACTCCTGGCGTGGCCGGCCCTGGGCCTAGGTGGCCTGACCTCTGACCCTGACCTAGTTACCACCGGGAGGTTCTCTGTCACCATCAGTTCCCAAGAAGGTCCTTCCCGGGCACAGTCTGTCTGCAGGGAGAGAAGGTTGGGAGGGCCCCGAAACAGGCTCCTTGTCCTGGGTGCTCACCCAGAGAAGGGCCTGGGGGGGGGCGCTGGGAGACAACGTGCCCTTGACCTTCGTCACCCTTGGGAACCTCCATCCTCCAGAAGTATCTCCGGATGCATGCACATTAAAGGGTTGTTAGAAGAAGCCGAGAGGCTGCAGGGTGAAGCGAGAGCTCTCAGACCCCGGCCGCTCGCCTGGAGCTGACCATACATGAGAGCCCCGCCCCGTGGACGCCCCGCCCCGTGGATGCCCCGCCCATGGACACGCAAAGACAGACAGGGAGGGAGGCCCCCACAGGTACCCGCCCGCCACCAAGCCGGGGAAAGACTGGGAGAGATGCCTGCCCCCCTGCTGCCCCCCTGGCTGCCCATGTCTGGAAGTCGGCAGCCGTGGGCCGCGAGGAGTGTTACCAACATTGCTCTTTTTTTTCCTCGCCTAACACACGCGGCAGAAAACCTACTGGGTTTCAATCTGGCAGCACTTAGTACATTCACAAGTTTGTGCAACCCACCGCCTCTGTCTGGTTCCAGAACTTTCTCATGCCCTCAACTGAACCCGGTCCCCATCACCAGTCACTCCTGCCTGCTTCCCCAGCCCCCAGCCACCTCCACTCTGCAAGTGTCTGGGTTTGCCTGTTCTGCCCACAACATTAGTGAGGGGCCCCTAACGACCGCCCGCCACCCCACGCCCCTATCAAACAGGGGAAGGCACTGAAGTCGGGCGCCCAGCGTGGGCGGGCGGTGTGCCCTGTGGCCTGGCCCATCAGGGGAGCTTTCCAGAAGCAGTTTGTCGGGTGGAACTGAGGGACATGAGCTGTTCCTTCGCTCGGCCCTCAGTTCCGGTGCTTTAAGTCCAGCACTAGATTAAGATGGCAAATAGGGGCATGTTTCAAAGGGAAGGAAAATGTCACTGTACCGGGAGACCGAGCAGTAAGATTTGTAATCAGAACAAGGACGAAAGGGGCCGAACAACCAATGACTGAGCAGGAGGAGTCCCCGGGACGGTTCAGCTCCGCGGACTCGGGGCATCTGGGGTCTGGAACGGTGCTCACCAAAGACGCACGGCACAGAGCCGCCTGCCGCTCTAATTGCCACGTGGTGAGTACAAGGTTCGGCTATCCGCAGGGAGTGAGCTCCTCGTCCTTGGAGAAGTTCAAGCAGCCACATGTCAGGATGCAGGGGAGAATGCTGGAATAGGACGGGCCGTCCATGACGCCTGAGCAAGCCTGAGCTCTGCACCCCAAGGATGCAGGTGGGGCTGGGCTCCAACTCCTCTCGGGGAATGGCAAAGGGGTCAGGGATGGGGAGTCAGTCACAGAGCAGCCGCCGTTGCTGCCTGGTGTCGCCTCGCTGCCGTCCGCAGGGCTTGGGCCCCTTGCAGCCTGCCCCATGCACGCATGTTCCTTGCTCCCGTGGAGCAGGTCCCGGTGGCTTCTGGGGAAGTCCCCGCAGCTGGTAGGAGAAGGGGACCGGCCTCGGGTGCAGCAGGCCCGCCTCTCTCTGCTTAAAGGGACCTTGGGGAAGACGCTCCAGAAAGGGGCTGCTCTGGGCCCACTTGGTTCCTCGAGGCTGGGCGCCCGTGCCCGGCAGCCCGTCCACGCCCTGTGGCTGGCCAGGTCCCCTCGGCCCTCTGGGCACACGGCGCCTGAGAGCCAGGGCTTCCGTCCTCGGGCTCCAGCGAACGACAGCCCGGCACGTCGTCTGGTGGAAGTCATCACGAAACCCGCGAGGCCCGGAGCCAGACCCGCACCCTGTGCGCGTGCCTGCACCCAGAGAACCCGACTCCGAGCTTCCAGCGGCACCTGCTGGACGCTCACTCTGGGGGTGCTGTGGGTCCCCGAGTCCAGATGAAGGAATAGACACAGCTGTGAGGTCACCCCAAGGTCACACAGCAGGGACCAGTCAGGGGACCAGAAGACTCTGGAAACCTCCCGGGGCTGAGGCGGGGGCCTCTCTGGGCACAGCTGCTGGGGCAACGCCTGCCCTGTTTTTAACTCCCGGCCTTCTGGGGGCTCGGGGGCCGCAGCTGCGCAGGAGCTGAGGGGAGCGGCTTGGGCCGGACCCTCCCCGGGAGCAGCAGGCCGGCCGTGGGCTCTCCACGCTCGGCTATAGCATGCCTCTTCGTTTCTGTCCCCGAAGGCGACTTTAGTACAATGTTCACATCCGGAATTTCAAGGCAGATTTTCAAATCACGCCTCTTTCTAGAAAGCGAGTCTCACACGAGGCTTGTTATACTCATTGACCCGAGAGGCCTGTGGCCAGAGCTCAGTCCAGGTCTCTGTCCCCCTAGAGCACACCCCACCTCCCAGTGGGGGGAACTTCTAGGCCCTGAGTCCCAGGGGGACCCAAGGCTCCACACACTTGATGGGGGCCCCTATCCCCTCCACTTGGGCCAAGGACCCAGCCTGGCACTTGGGGAGCTGGACCCAGACCCCTGCCAGCCCTGTGTCCTCAGCAGCGGGCACAGGGGAGGCCCCCGATGGCCCTAGAAAGCGACTGAGGCCGTGACCCCACTCTGGTTGATGAAACGGGGAGTGACCCAAGTCACTCGTGGGCACAGCGTTCAAGACCCAGTGCTGCCTCTCCATCTGCCCCTGTCCCCGCCAGGTGACCGGTGACACTCCCTGTCCCTGAATGAAGATGTGATGGGGTAGGGCCAGGACAATTCATGGGGGACCTAGTGCAAGACAAGAAATAAACCTTTGGTGTGGGGGGCCATCGAGGTGACCCAACCTCTCTTACAAGAAAACCTGGCCCCTCCTGATTGACTCTAGCTCAGTCCCACCTCCTTCGGGTTCACCTCTCCTCCAGGAAGGCTGCCCTGATTGCCTCTCGTAGTACCTGAACTGGCTCTTCCTCTGCCTTCAGGGGTCTGGAGTGCGCAGCCATGTCCTGGCATTTACAGGCCTTTGCCGAGATGAATAAAAGGAATGCAGACCAGCTAAGGAAATGAAAGACGCCGGCTTGAGGCGTGTGCAGGCAGGGCAGACGGACCAGGGACCCCAGAAGCCCATGCTGGTCAGGGGCCCAAGATGGAGCATGCTCTGAGGTCCTAGCCATCGCTTGCCCGTGTTCAGGGCAGGGAGGCCTGACCAGACACCGCCTCCGAGTGAAAAGCCGAACTCAACAGTAATGAGGAAATCCAACAAAAATGTCCCTACCCGTGAAGGTTTCTGAGACGCCCCCCAGTGGACATCAGCCAATGGACTTCAAGGCTAACAAACCAAATGCCATCTGAGTCACATTAGAAGAGGTATAGTGTCCCAGATGAGGGAGGTGATAACCCTGTTCCACTCGACATGTGGACACGCTCGGGAGATTGTAGGAGAATGTTCCAGAAGGTGGGTGTTGGCCAAGGGGGGCACGCTCAAGGCAGAGTGGCCAGCGAGGGCCAGGACTGACACCACACCCTTGGGGAGGGGTCTGCAGAGGCACAACTTTGAGAAGGGGGTTCAGGGGTGGCTGAGCATGGGCAAGCTCTACCATGTAATTCAGCCCCCCAAGCTCTTGCAACGCACGGGCTCCCCTTTTAATAGCACCTAGGGGGTGTCCTTTGTGGTCTGGCCCCCACATGTGTCACGATCACCCTGGTGTCCTTCACACTGGTCACCCTGGGGAGCCTGCTGACCCAGCAGGCCGGTGGGGGCCCCCAGGGTGCGCAGAGCCCCGCTGACCCGGGCACCCCGGGCCTGCCGCCCACCCCGGAGTTTCTGCAAGAACTGCCAAATCCCCGCTTTATCGGCTCAGCTTCATCTCCGAACCTCCTACAATTTCCCAGAGAACAAAATTAAATAGAGGATTTAGGAGAGATTTGGTGTCTCTGCCCAGGCAGGGCTCGGCACAGGCCGACGCGCCGCGGCCGCGGATGCCGGGCCTGGGAGGAGGGGGGGTGGCAGGGGGAGGGGCGGCCCGGGAGCTCACCAAGCAAGGACGGTCGGTGGACGGAGCCACGGGCCCCTGTTCCCCTCATCCCCTACCCGTCTCCTGGGTCCCTGTGCCCTGGCTGGGGTGGACGCGCTCGTGACCCTGTCACGGGCGAGGCAGGACTTCACTCGCCCACACCCAAGCAGCCAACCGCTTCCCGGAGGAGGAAACCGAGGCTGGCGAGGTCAGGGCGTTTCCTGGCCCTCAGACCCCAGGCAGGCAATGGGGGCTCGGGGTGGCCTCGAATGCAGCACAGACGGCCCCAGGGACGAGAGAGGGCAGCCAGGGAGGCGGACCCCGAAGTGGGCGCAAGTCAGGGCGTCCGCGGTGGAAGCCCTGGACCCCCGAGCTTTGGGGCCTTCCCCGTGGACGCTGACCACCTGACTTCAGACATCCACGTGGGGAGACGTCAGGGACGCGCTGCACCCCGCCCCCAGCTCTCCGACACCCCCCGGGGCGAGTCGTGGCCTCAGCGACCTTGGGCCATCCGGCCAAGCTGTCAGGAGGGAGCAGGGCTGCTCTGAGCTGCTTCTGATGCTAAGAGGCTCCAGAAACCTCAGCTGCAAAGCTTCTGTGGGTAAGGGAGCCGATTAGGGGTGTGCGGGCAGCAGATAAGAGCTGCAGGGTCGTTTGGAGGGCAGACGGGAGGACAGTGGAGAATGCGTTCTCTCCACTCACCCCCTGCCTCCCATCGGCCCCTCCTTCTCGACCTGCCCCCAAGGAGCCGGCCGGTCAAGGGCCTGGAGCCGCCCTGCGGTCAGGCCACCCAGTGGGCCCCACATCCTGCCTGTGTGCTGTGTGACTTCTGGCCTAGCCTCTCTGTGCCTTATCTGCAAACCGGGAGCCGTGGCCCCTTCCCTGGCTGGGGTGTCCACGATGGGTGTCCAGCCCTGAGCCTGGGGGGCCACAGGGCTGTGGCGGGGGCCACGGGGCTGTGGCACGCCCTACGGCTCCCGCCCTCCCTCTGCTCACCCCTCGGTTCCAGGGGCCCATTCGGGAGACCCATAGAGAAGCCCCGTCTTCCTCCCATAGCCTGCTAGCGTCAGGGCCTGTGGGGACCTGAGCGCTGGGGCTTCCTCCTGGCGGGGGTGGGCTCGGGGGCCTCACGTTCTCTCGCCACCAGAGGCGACTGCCGCCAAGGGATCTTTAGCAACATCTGGAAGCATTTTGGTTGTCGCCGCAGAGGAAAGGGCGCCCTGGCATCTGGTGGTAGAAGCAGGGGGTGCTCCCCACAGCTGCGCAGTGCCCAGGGCGGGCCCACAACTGGGAATTACCGGGCCAGTGTTAGCAGTGCTGGGGGGGGACCCTAGGGGGGCGGCGTTAGTGGTGCTGGGGGGGACCCTGGGGGGGTGGCATTAGCGGTGCTGGGGGGGACCCTGGGGGGCGGCGTTAGCGGTGCTGGGGGGGGACCCTGAAAGGGCGGTGTTAGCGGTGCTGCGGGGGGACCCTGGGGGGGCGGCATTAGCGGTGCTGGGGGGTGACCCTGGAAGGGCAGCGTTAGCGGTGCTGCGGGGGGACTCTGGGGGGGCAGCGTTAGCGGTGCTGGGGGAGGACCCTGGAAGGGACACATTGGCTCTTTCCTGCTGGAGTTCCCAAGAGAAAGGTGTTCTGTTACAGATGTCCTCTCCGAGACAACACTTTTCAAGCAGAAATGAGGAGACCGTGTTCCTAGAATCACCAGCCCAAGGGCATCCCGGGGACAGCCCAAGGGCCGGCCGGGCTGTGGCGGCACCGCGAGCCCGGGCCTCGTGCCCGTGGCCCCAGAGAGGACGCAAGCTGACACGAGCTCGAGCCCCTCTCGGGGCCCTGGCAGGAGGCCTGGGCTCTGCCCAGCACTTAGCCCGAAGAGGCCCCGAAGATAGATGCAGGTGCTGCCGGCTGGACAGGAGCACGGGGCCTCGATGGTCCTTGCGGCGTCGGCGGACGTGCCACGGGGCCACTTCGCAAACGGAGCCCAGCCGCTCATGGCCACGGCGTCTCCACCAGGAGGAGCAGCGCCGCCAAGTGCTAGGACAAGGCGGGGTCGCCATGAGCAGGCAGCCGCAAAGCCGGGCCTGGGCCCGGTGCGTCGTGCGTGGCCGGCTGCACCCTTGCAGGCTGATCTGGGCACGGAGGTCAGGGCGGGGGAGGGCAGTCCTCAGGTCCCGTGTACCGCCCCACTCGAGTTTCTCAAATCCTCTAGTTGCATGTTGCTGTTTGAAGTGTCCTCGGCTGTAAACTTAGCTCCCGGGCATCAATGCCCCCCCCCCCCGACCAGGCAGGCAGGCCAAGGTGAGGCGGGGGCCGCTGGGTCTCAGAGTCTGTGGACGCACCCCCGCCTCTGCTTGGCCCAGCCGGGTGGGGGACAGGCGGAGCTCCAGAGGTCAGTGCGGCCCCAAGCGTGGGCCCTCTGGGGAGGGGCTCAGTGGCTGTCCTCCGAACTCCGGAAGCTCTACAGGACCACCCCCGAGGGCTGTGGGGCAGGGGTCCTGAGGGCACGGGGGCACCGGTGCCAGGCCCTGAGCCCATTGGAGGCCTGGGAGCTGAGGGTCGCCGAGGCCAGGAAGGAGGCGCAGGGAGGGTGGACGCTGCTGGGCGGTGGGAAGGGCCCATCTTCCGGCTGGTCCGCGGGTGCCCTGGCGGGAGTGAGGACGGAAGAAGGTGGGCATCCCCTGCAGGGCTCAGTGACCATCGCTCGACACAGAGGCCAGTGACATCAGTCGGGCCAGATTTCTGAAAGGACATGGAGGGCCCAGCTTGTCCCCGGCGCACCGCTGGGCCCGAGAATTAACGGTGAGGGGGTTTGGACCGGCCCCGCCCCCACGGGCCGACCCGGCTGAGATCCACCCTCCGGCGGTCGGGCAGGCTCCCAGGAGTTGGGGTCTTGTGGGTAGAGACAAGGCGCCTCACCAGGGAGGAAGGGTCTCCCCGCCGTCCTGGCAGGGCCTGGCGAGCCTGGCCACAGGGCCGGGGCGTGGGGCAGCTCTACCCCGCCCAGCCTCCCCCGCTGCCCCGGGCAGCTCTAGACCGCCGTCCGCGAGCCTCGACCAGCCTGCCGCTGTGCTGCCACCACAGAGGCGGCCAGGGCCGGCCAGCCGCGGGGCGGGCTCGGCCCTCCAGCCCGGCTAATGCATTCTGCGTTATTGCGAGTCACATTTCCTGGAGGGGAGAGAGAGGCACTCTGGGGACCCCACCCCTGGAAGGGAGCAGGCACCTTGTCCTGACGGACGCCGTTTGCTCCGTGTTTACTGGAAGCTCTTCCCAGCGGGCTCTGCCAGCCGCCCCCCTGCGCCTCGGCACCTGCTTCCGCCTGCCGTGGCCCCTGGATTCCTCGTCTGGTCAGGCTGACCTCGTGGGGCCGGAGGGCCCAGGGCACTGCCCGCAGCCCCTCCGCCCAGGCTCTCCCCGTGGGACCACCCCTTCCCCCTGTTTCTCTGTCTGCAGGACTCAGGGCCCTGGACCCCCTTCTCCGGAAAGCTCTCGGGGCCGTCCTCAGCTCCTCCTGTGCCCTCCGGCAGGGCCTCCACGCACAGCTCTGCCTCCCGCTGCCAGTGGCCCCATGAGGACGAGGGCTTCGTCGGGCAGAGACACGCACAAGACTTGGGGCTGGGGCCCCGGTCCCCACCGTGCTGAGACGGCACACCTCCTCCACATTGCGACTGTCGCCAGAGCCACAGAGGGGAGGCCGCCAGCCGACAGGGGAGGCTAGCGGGCGTCCGGCGCTTGAAGGCTGGCAGAGCCCCGGCCACCCCAGGGCCGGCCGACCGGCCATCCGGGTCACGGTCACGGTGAGGCCACAGGCACTTGAGCACCCCCTGAGGGCTGGCACCGCGGTCCGGGGACGGCGAGGAGGGCCCGCCCAGTTGGAGAAGGTGCAGACGGAGGGCGGGGCCGTCCCGAGTGTGCGTGTCTCCTTTGTATGTTACAAATTCATCAAAGCAGCAACAGACTGACAGATGCATTTATCCACACCGCAGGTGAGGGGTTAACTGTCCGTGTTCCAGGCTACCGTGATAACTATTATTTAAGGAAATGTGTCAGCTCGTGAGGGCTGTCATAACAAAGGACCACAAACAGGGTGGCTTCACACAGAAATTTATTCCTTCCCAGTCTGGAGGCCACAAGCTCTAAATCAAGCTGTCACGGGGCCCTGGTCCCTCTGGAGACTTCCCGCTTCTTCCAGCGGCTCCCGGTGGCTCCCGGTGTCCCCTGACTAGTGGCTAATACTGTTCCTTAGGCCGGGATGGGCTCCAACTGGGCTCGTCTGCTGGCCAGCTGGGCCTAGGGGCCCATGCGGTGTGTGAGGGGGGACCCGGGAGATAGAGTCGGGGTGTTCTGGGGGAGTCTGTGGGGTTCGATTCCTGCCGAATCTGGCACAGGCGCGGGTGCGAGTGGGGACCTTTCCCCGTTTGTCCCGAGAACCGATCTGGGGAGGAGAGGCTGCCCGTCCCTCCCCGCTCCCGGCCCCGGCCAGAGAGGGACGCAGATGGCCGGGGTTTACTCTGGGAATGCGGTCTGTTTCTATGACGACGAGGCTCCCGATCTTGGTGGAGAATTGCTCACCAGGCCTGGGGTCGGGGGGTTGCGGGGGAGGCCAAGCAGGGTCCCTCGTCCCCGAGCAGGAGGCAGGGGCTTACCCCTGGGCCGTGCTGGATGCTGGGGACCCGTGCAGCAGGCGTTACATGGGCCCGGCCACGGCTCTGGGAGGGGCCGCGTTTACGACACCCCTGCCCCCCACCAGAGGTGGCAGGCGCCTCCAGGCAGCATCCTGCCCCGAACTTTGTCCCGCCGGTGGCGTCAGGGATAGACTGCGATTTCTGAGCGGTGTAACGGTGCCCGAGAGACCTAATGGCGTTTGCCATCAGGTAATTGTCCCCAGATCGATAGGCAGAGTCAGGGTTTAGCAGGGCCACCGCCAGGCCGGCCCCCACCTGGGTCCCCACCATCTGTGCCCCGGCTCAACCTGAACCCTCCGGAAGTCTCTGGAGACTCGGTGCCCAGGAAATCATTTCCGGAAGCACAGAGGTGGGGCGGGGGGGGGGTCAGGAGCAGGGGGAGCGTGGGTGTGCCTCGGGGCCCCCATGGGGCCTGGGGACCTGGGTGCCGTGGGCCTCCAGCCCCCCCCGCCTGCTCCCCTTCTCCCGAGGCATCCAGGCCCTCAGAGCCCCCACGAAAGGCCACCTTCCCTGCAAGGTGCCTGTGGCAAGTGGGGAGCCTGCGTGGGAGCCAAGGAGAGAGCCCCCCGTTCGAGACTCTTCACTGCTGGGTCAACGAGACGCTACAGAGCAGCTTCGGAGGGTGACGTGCAAGCAGCAGCCAAGCACGGGGTCTCTAGTGGGGTCCCCGGCCTGCCCCGGGACGTTGGGACCGGTTCATCCCAAGAGCAGGGGTGACATGTCCCCCCCCCACTCAGGTCCAAAAGCACAGGCTTCTCCCCAGGACAGTGATTTGTCCACAGTCTCCGGGGCGGGCAGGGCCGGTCAGCAGCCCAAAGGGAAAAGCCCGGATCCTCTGCCCCAAGTGGCCGAGGCCTCCGTCCCAGCTCCCAGGTGCAGCCGGAGGGGGTTTCTGCGGGGGCTTCCCACAGAGGCCCACGAGAGCAGAGGCCCCAAGGCCAGGGGACAGGGTTTGCAGAGCCCCGTGGTCACCCTCTGGAGACAGACCCAGATGCTGCTGGCCGAGGGGGCCGAGGGGCCCCGTCTCCCTCTGGAGGCCCCTCAGGGAGCCTGGGCCCCCGTACCGGCTCTTCCTGGGCTGCGACAAGGCCGGGACCCCACGGCGCACAGTCTCTGGCACCTGGGCCCGAGGAAGTCCCCACACGTGCTCACCACGTGTCTGTCCCGTGACTGAGCCAGTTTACACAGAAGGCTGGTGCCGGGGGCTGTGAGCCTGGTCAGGCGCAGGCAGGAGGGAGGGCTTCCGGCAGCCTGCGTGCGGCAGATGCACCCCCCCCCGTCTGGTTCTCGGGCCCGCAGGGGTTGGGGGGAGCTGGAGGCCGTGCATGTAGGGGGCGTCCAGGCCCCGGGCGGGGTGGGGGCGGGCTGGGGCCTTCTCTGCGTGGACAGCCCCGAATTCTGAAGGGCATCCGTCAGCCGCCGGCACCTGCGAACGCGTCCTACTTGGAAACTTACGCAAGCATTTTATGCTCAATAAAGGGAAAATCCCGAATCTAAGCCACGTGTGCAAATTTGCACACTTCAGTGGCTTCACCTCCTGACGGCTACTGAGCGCCACGTCCATCTGCTCGTCTGGGGCTGTGACGTCACAGGTGCGGGAGTGTCAGGCAGCCCGGGGCTCTGCGAGGGGGGCCTCAGCTGAGGGGGGACCAAGGCCCGGGTGTCTGCGTGCCCCGGCTCCCAGCTGCCCTAAGCCGGGGGGTGGAGGCGCTGTGCTTCTGGGGAGCTATCGCCCTGACCCCCGCCGGGGGCCACCCTGTAGCACCAGGACCTGAGGGTCCCAAAATGCAGAGAACACGCCCCCCCCCGCCCCCCCACCCCCCTGCATACCAGGCCTGGCCTGGAGGGCATGGAGATCTCCGACCCCATCCGCCCTGCCTGCCTTGCTCCTCAGCGGAGGCGGCCCCAGCAGGGCTCTGCACAAGGAGGGGCAGGGGCAAGGTGGGGGGCCCAGGTGCGCAGCCAGCATAGGCAGCCCAGGGCCTGGGGGGGCCTCATGGTGCGGGCAGATCAGGCCGGGCCGACCTGCTTAGAGGGGCTGGGCCTGCGTAATGGATGGGGAGACCGCGGCTTGACCGTGCCTGCGTGGCAGGGTGGGGGGGGGGCGGCCCCCTCAGCGGTCCCCATGGAAGGATAAGGTCACAGCCAGCGAGCATCTCCGAGGGAGCAGCCTCCACCCTCCTCCCAGCCCCCATCGCTCCCTGGCCGCCACCACTCTGGACTGGCAGGAGGCCTGGATGGGGGAGAAAAGAAGACCACAGAAGGTGCCAGAAAACCCCGCCACCCTGCAGGGTCCCAAGTGAGCCAGGCTGAGCCGCCGGATTCACCTGGCCAGGTGCTGGGGAGACTGGGTGAGCATTCTCCCCCTCCAGGGACTCAGCCGCCGGGGCGAGGGGGCTCCCGACGTGCCCTGAAGTATGCTGTCCCCCACTCCCATCCAGAGCGACAGCGCCTTAGCAGCAAAGTGCAAATATTCCAACCTGGGGCTCTTCGCCCCGAAGATCCCAGACGCAGCCGGATGCACTCACGGTTGCCTGGCAACCCCCGCGCTGCCAGGGCCCGAGCCCCCTCGCCCACGCAGGCCGGTCCTGCCTCCGTTCGGCACCTCCGCTTGGCCATCTGAGCGAGAGACGGGGAGTGGAGGACACCCAGTGTCTCGGACGAGCCAGGCAGCCTCTCTCCTATCCCCCCAGCACCCCTGGCCTGGGCTGAGGGCTGTGAGCCCCGGTGGGGAGGGCTCCTGGGCTGGGGGTGGGGCGTCAGCTGGTTGACCCTCCATGTTCAACATCCGATGCCCGACTCCAGAAAGAGGAGAAAACACCCCCCACCCCCACCAAGGGCTCCTTGGCCGCCTTAGCCTCAAGTGACCTCTGGTTCTCAGGCCTCTGGGCCATCCTCAGACCAGGAAACCGAGCAGAGTGGCTGTGCCGTGTCAAGGTCACGAGCTGCCTGTGGCCCTGATCGGAGGCTGAGACAGCTTTTTTGGGAAGCGGAAACCTGATTTTAGGCCAGCGGGTGGTGTGCCCCCCATGCGGGAAGTGTGATCTGAGGCTCACCTGGTCGGGTGTGAGACTCCCAGTTAGAGATCTCCTCCGAGCCGGGGGTGAGGCCGCTCCGCTGTGGAACCCGGAGACGGAGACCGCCGAGGCGGCCCCTCTGCCTGCGCTGGCACCAAGCCGCGACACGGAGGAGCCCCCTCCCCGCCCCGGACAGAGCTCACCCCGGCCTCGGAGGCTGCCTTTGCCGTGTTTCGTCCCTGCCATGGTCCCCCCAGCCCAGGCCCAGCCCCCTCCAGTGCCCTCCACCCCAGGGCCTGGGCCCTCCCTCCCTGCGGCCCCCACTGCTGGCTGGGGGCCGGGGTCTCTTTCCCGAGGTCCCATTCGAAAGCAGACTGGCCACAGATCCCTGTTTCCACTCTGTCCCAGGGCGGGTGGAGGGAACGTCCCAGCGCCCCGGCCCGGAATCAGTCCCGCGTCCCCCTGAGCAAGGAGCCACCTGGCCACCCTCTCCTCCGGGGACCTCGCGGCCGTTCTGTGGGACGGTGGGCAGGGGAAGGAGGGCCTGGGCGCTCCTCTCCCCTGAGACCCCCTGACCTCACCATGTCAGAAACGCGTGCCTCCGAGTGTCCTCAGGCTTCGGGGCAGAGGCGGGCCTTTCCTGATGCCCGACCCCTGCACGCGGCGGTCATGGGGCTGTTTAAGCTGCACCCCAGGTCTGGCCGGGGGGGCCCCCTCCCAAGGCCCCTCCTTGGTCGTGCCTCCCTCCTCTCCAGCAGAGCCCACGCCCTGCCCCCCACGGCTCCCCAGGGGTGAGGGGGCTGAACAGTCGACACACACGCACCCCAGTATGGACTTCACAGAGTGGGTGACCCGACGACACAGACACCCGGATGCCACTCGGCAGGTTCAAGGGAGGTGCTCTCGGGTCCCTGCCTCCCCTCCCCTCCCACCTGCCCAAGGCCGACCTCTGCTTTCCATGGGCTCCCAGCTATATTTGGCAATGGAGCGGCCTCCAGGTTCCCTCCAGGAGGGGGTGGGGTGAGCCTCCACCTGCCCGGTCACGTGCTGTCCCAGGTCTGAGAGCACCCCCGCCCTCAGCAGCCCCTCTGGTCCTGTGGCCTGCCTCCTCCCTCGGTATCCAGGCCCCGAGGTCCCCGCACCCTGCCGGCTGTGAACAGGTGCCCGATCCCACACCTGGGGCAGTGGCGGGGAGGGGCCTCCACGGGTGGGACCCTTTGGCCCACGGGCCTTGCAGAGATGGGCCGGCGTGTCCAGCGGGCTGGGCCGAGGAGGCTGGGGGTCTCCTGAGAGCCTAGGGGTCCTGGGAGGGACATCGGGGTACCACCCAGACCCAGCCTCTGCTTCCTCACCAGTACAGTGGGGACAGGGGAGTCCCGGATTGTCCCATGGGCAGAAGGAGCCACCCCTGCCTGGCTCCCCTCAAGACAGGCTGTCTCCGGACACAGGGCTTCCTGAGGCCCAGATGGGACTGCTTTTTGGAATGGGGAAGCAGGATTTGCATTTCAAGGCTATCGGCCCTGGGAACCAAATATTTTATTTTGGGATCAGGCCACGTGTGCCACAACCAGCAGACGCCCAGCGCCCATCTTGGGGAAGAGATGAGTGAGGACCGAGCCGGAGGGTCTCTGGCACCTCCGAGCACCCACCCCGCAGCGGGGGAGGGGGGCCGCACACCCTCCCTGGGCAGGATGGCACCCTGTGGCTTTGTCCTGGCCCTCTGAACATCGAGGGGCTACCTGCACATGGGGTGGGGGTGGGGAGCAGCCTTGGAGCAGCGACCCGAGGTATGTCCCCTGACGGGGACACTGCACTACTCCTAGGCCCCTTCCTTGGCATTAGTACCTGGCCTGGCCTCCTTCACTTCCTGTCTGCGCCCGCGCCCACCCACCCCCGGCCGATTTCCCTGGGAAGCCTTCAGAAGAACCTTCTTGTCAGAGTCGCTTCTGGAAAACCAGCCTGACGCCAACCTCAGCCTCCCTGTGCCTCGTTTCCCCCCTCTGCTCCTCCCCAGCTCTGGGGGCCTCCGTACAGCAGCCGTTTGCACCCACTCCCCACTCTAGCCCATGTTTGGGGAAAATACCAAGACGTAAGTGCCCCGTCCCTCCCGGGGTTGAAGCTGGGTAGGAAGGTGTGTGCGGTGTGGGTCCCTCAGAATGGGGGACTCACTAGGTCGTCCCCCCAGAGAGAGAGCTGGGATCCTGTCCCCAGGCCGGGCCAGATGAGGGCCTCAGCAGCGGAGGGGGCCCAGCCCGCCAGGCCACTGCTGGGGCGGCCTCGTCCTGGCCTCCTTCTTCCCACATGCCCAGCCTGGGGGGACAGAGTGGCCCATCTGACTCTGGCCTCCTCCTGCCCGCCGGTCTCCCCGAAGCCTCCAAGGAGCCCTGGGTGAGACCCCAGGGCTGGGGGCCTGCAGGACAGACAGAGGACAGACACTTCGTAAAAAGCACGGACCTCAGGGCGCAGAGGAGCCAGGGCAGCGGATCGTGAGCAAACAGTCTCCTGCGCGGAGGCCGGCAGCGTCCAGGAATCTGGGTCACGGCTTTCTCGGGCTCTGCAGCCTCCCCGGCATTCATGGCAGGGGGTGGGGGCTGCGCAAGACCCCCGGCAGCCAGGCTTTCTCTCCCCCTGCTCCCCTCCTCCTGCCCCGGTCTGCCCCCCTCTGTCCGTGTGTCTACCCCTCCCGCAGGAAGCCTGAACGGGCTAATGGGAGCAGGGCCCCAGCACTTTGCTCCTGTGTCTTACGGGCCCACGACCACCCCTGCAGCGTGCACAGCGACCAGGTTTGTCTTGCAGGCGAGGAAATTGAGGCTCAGATGAGCGAGGTGCGCCTGCTCCACAGCCGCCCCGCCGCCCCCCCCCACCCCCCCCACCCCCCGTGAGGATTCAGGCTCTGTGTCGGCCCCTCCCCACCCGCTCTGTTTTCGCCTCCAGCCCGGCCGTGCCCTCAGGTCCAGCCCCAGACCTGGACTGACTCCGGAAGCCGGGGTCTGCCTGGAACACTGCCGTGGTCCTGGGCTGGGGCGTGGTCTGTCTGGGCCCCTGGGGTCTGCAAGACATCACGCGGGCCCGGCCGCCCTGCACTTCCTCCGGCACCGAGCTGACATTCTGCAGACCCGGCTCGGCCGGCCCACGTGCGGTGCCGTGTGTGGGAGGAAGCCGCCAGCTGGTCACAGGGGCCCTGCCGCCGGGCAGTTGGGAGAGAGGACGTGGGACCCCAGCGGCCGCCGCCTGGCAGGGGGCGGCCGCCCCGCGGCCCACTGTGCGCCAGCCACAGAAGAGGCCCTGAGATCCTGGCGTCTAGGCGGCGGGGCCTTGCTGACCAGCCTGGAGTTGATGCTGTCCCTGCGAGTCTAGAGGCTTTGCTGAGAGCCCCGAGGGGGACCCCGGGCCCTGCAAATGGACAGCCACCTCCTGCCGGCCACGGAGGTCTGGGACCCGCACGCCCCAGCCTGCCGGTCCCGTCCCTCCAGGATCCCAACTCCGGACGCCTTTGCAGGGAGCGGGGCGGGGGGTGGGGGGGTAGGGATGGTGCCACCGGGGAATTCTAGAACAGCCTCTCCCGCTCTGCCAGTGCTTTCCGCTGGGAGGGGGCTGTTGGGGGAGACCAAACGTCCCGAAGCTTGGAAGGAAGGACACTGAGGGTGAATGAGGAGTCACGCAGCTCCTATGCTCTGGAGGCAGGTGGGAGGCCACAGGCTGATGGCTTTGACCACCCGAGGAGGTCTCTGCTCCCCAGCGCAGTGTCCGCATCCTGCCCGCCCCCACCCTCGGCTCCATGGACTAGAAGTCAACAGCCCGGCGCCCACAGGGTCAGCCCCGTCTGCCCAGCCGCACAGAGGGATCGTCACGGGCCCTCAAGGGGCCGGGGATGCCTGCTCCCCACCTCCCCGAGGCCACCCCTCAGCCCCCTGCCTTGGTGCAGGCCGTCCCTGGGAGTGGGGTGAACTGTGTCCCCCAAAAGGCAAGTCCATGTCTTAAGCCCCGCTGACTGCAAATGGGGCCTTATCTGGAGATGGTCGAAGTGTTTGCGGATGATGGAGTTAGGATGAGGTCTTCCGAGTGGGCTCCCACCCGGCGGCTGGCGTCCTTCTGAGAAGAGATTTAGACACACGCCCACGGGAAGGCAGAGGTTGGGCGACGAGGCCACAAGCCAACAAAGAGCCACGCCGGAGGTCGGGGAAGCAGGAAGAATCCCGCCCTGGAACACGGTCACCACCGCCCTCCGGCCTCCAGACTTCGAGGTGACCCTCCCCCCCCCCGCAGGAAGCCCACACCAGGGTCCCCACTCAGCTCCCTGTGGCCGTCCCTCGAGCACTTGCCCCAGGCAGCGTCCGCAGCCGGGTCGACACAGACGGAGCCGCGTCTGGCCCCACTGTGCCCCTCCGGCCTGTGCAGCGTCTCAGACACAGGTGGGTCACGGGCTTCGAGCCCAGCAGCCCCAACTCTGTCCCTGCCCGAAGACAGCTGGGGGCAGGGAGGCGTTGGGGACAGGGCCTTCCCGGCAGCCTGGCGTCCCCCAGCCGGGTCACCTGTGCCGTCTGCTGGGAGCCCCAGCTGAGGCAAGGAGCCCCGTGGTCCAGGACCGGTGCCGAGCACGGACCCCATGCAGGGCACTGTCGTATCTCTCCCTGGAGCAGAGAATTGTCCCCTGGAGCCAAACTCAGCCTGGTGTGCGTCCTCAGGAATGACAAGGGCGTAGGGAGGCATGTGGGAGGGTAACGGTGTGTGATGGGGAGCTGGCCCAGTCCAGGCAGGCTTCCTGAAGGAGGCAGCCACTCATAGCCTCCCAAGGGGCGTCTGCAAGGCAGTCCTATCCACCACCAGCCTGGCATATAGTTGGCACTCAAACAGGGCCAGCTGGAGGGTCCGGAGACTCCTCGGTGCACCGGCCAGCGGAAAGCAGGAAAGCCCCGGTCAGCCGTGATATCTGGAAGGCAGGCCCGGGTGTCTGAGGCTCTCCCACCCCAGGAGGGTGGGGCCTGCCCCCCATCTGCAGACCCCGTCTGCTGCCATCTCCCGGGGCTGCCATGCTCCCTGTCATCTCGTCCTGTTTAAATATTTAATCCAGTTAAATATTAAACGTCTTCCAAGTCCCAATTACAACCGGATCGATTCCGGGCTGTGTCTGAGCTTGCACTCTGCCTCCCCGGCATCAGAGGAGCCTGGGGGTGTGGGGGAGAGGGCCAGGGGGTGGGGCTGCCCTCACCCCAAGGTGCTGACCTGGCCGCGGTGCCCTCAGAGCCTCCTGTCGGAGGCTGGGCAGGAGGCAGCCCGGTCTGTGCCCTCCCCGGAGGCTCCCCGAGTTCCCAGGGGGGCCGGACAGCCGGGCACGCAGGGAACGATTCCCGAGGCCTGGAGCAAGCTTCTACGCTGAACCCCGGCACGTGGGATCACGTGAGCCCACGTGCCCTCTCCCGGCCACAGCCAGGCGTGGGCGGAAGCATTCCCGCCAGGCGGGGGGCGGGGACGCCCCACCGAGGGAGGACACCTCTGTTTGAAGCCGGATTTCAAACGGTGAGCTATTTCGAGCATGCTGAACAATGCGGAGAATCTCCGAGCTCCCGCCGGACCGTCCTCGGAGATGAAACTCGCGGGCACCACGCCGCACGCACCCGGATGCCGGGCACTTAGTGCACCTTCTGCGCGTGGCCGTTTTCGCTCTACGTGTGCGGGGCCCCGGCAACTCGCCGCGGTCCGCGTCTATGTGCGTGCCGTGGCAGCTACTGAGACAGACAGTGTGGCCCGCACCATTTGCCAATATAATAAAATACGCGGCACTCTTCACAGCGGGTCCCGCCCGGCCAGCGGTTCCCGGGGACGCCCCCACAGACTTGTGCCGCTCCTGTCCCCGGAGCAGACCTGCGCTCCAGGAGCTCGAGCCAGCCCCCGCCCCCAGGTGTGTGGTCATTAGATCCGGCACCTGGCCCTCCGTTCGACTGTTTGCTCTCCCCGCACAAATGATGCCCGTTCATCTGAGGCTGCTTGTCCTCGAGTGCTCGCTGCACGCACCACTCCGCTGGTTGCGGGGGCCGGTCTCGCCACCGGCTCACCAAATTCTGGAACATGTAACCCCGGCCCACACGGGCCAACACGAGGCGGCTACGGCCAGACGCCTGCCGGCCCGAGCGCGGACCTCAGAGGCCGCAGGCCAGCACCGTGGGGACCTCCTGCTCGCGGTCCGCCCAGCCTCCCTCTCGGGCTGGACCGCCCAGGTGCTCCGACGATTTCGGTGCGACAGGAAACCCTGACATCTGGAGTCCGCCGCCTTGTTGTCCTTTCTGGAAACGGGCTTGGCCACTCCTGGCCTTCGTCCATCCGATACATTGTAGGGTCAGCTGGTCCAGACACTAAACACCTGTTGGGCTCCGTGGAAATGGCGCTGGATTTGTAGAGTGGTTTCGGCGGAATCTCCATGTCCGCCGCGCGGAGGCTTCCTGTCCGCGAGGATCAGAGCTCCTGGTCGACTTAGATCTTCCTTTTTATCTTCTTTGAATAAGGTTTTTATTCTTCTGTTCTGTGACGCACGCATCCCTCCCGGCCGGGGCTTGTCCAAGCCACTTCCTGCCCGCCCGACGCCCGCCGAGCTACCCTCGTCTCAGGCCTCTCCCAGCTGAGGAGGGCTGTGCGGTCTGTCACCCGCCAGACCTCAAAACCAGGGGACTCTCTCTACCTGTCCCCACGTCATCTCTTCGCGTGGTGTCCCCGGGCCGAGCCCAGGCGGCCTTCGCTCAAACGTGTTTGGGATTTGCCGCGTTTCTGAATCTCAGCATCCGCACCCTCCACCCGTGGCCCCGCTACCACCTGCCCTGTTTCCGACCACTCGCTGTCCTTCCGAATGTCCTTGTAGAGCACGGGTCCGAATATTCTAGGCTGGGGGGGCAGACAGAGGGTCTCCGTGGCACCTACTTGCCTCTCGTCGGTCTCCGTGGTCTGCCAACGAGACCCTGCTCTCGGTGTGGGTGGTCTCGAGGCCCGAGTGTGTGGCGGGTTGGACCCGGATCCCCGGGCCCCCCACCGTCTCCTCCCCCTGTTCCCTTCACCAGCATCTCCAGGCATTATTGGTGGGGATTTTCTCCCTGCTGCTGCCGCCCTGGGGCCCCCAGCGTGCTCCCCGAGGCTCCCCGCCACCCTGGTCCGGGACCCGCGGCCGGATCTAGATGCCCCCCAAGACCGCCGGGGTGAGGAACCCACCGTTCCACACGTCAGCAGCCGGCACGCAGGCTCGGGAGACTCAGAGTCAACATTTTCACTCGACGGGACAGGAAACGTAACCTGTGTTCCAGCTCCGGCCAAAATAAGAGAGAGAGAGAAGGTGCCAGTCCTGGCAGCAGGAGGAGGTCCCCGGCCAGGCGGCCGCGGCAGCCACTCAATAAAGCCGCAAGGAAGTTGCAGAGAAGAAGACCGCACGGGGGTGGAAGGCCTTCCCCAGGGACACCTTCCCCAGGGCCACGGGCCGGGGCTGCGGGGATGAGTGGGCCCGGGAGGCCGGATGCCGGTCAGGCAACGGACCACCTCTCGGGCAGGGGCCGCAGGGCCCCGGCGCTGTGACATGGGCCAGGTGCCAGCCCCACGGGAACGTGACCACGTCCTGACCCCGGTAACCTGTGAACGGGACCTCATTTGGAAGCAGGGTCACAAACGTGAGCGAGCGAGTGAGTGACCTCGAGATGAGGTCACTGGGTCATCCAGTTGGGGCCTAAATCCAACGACGGTGTCTTTGGGAAAGAAAAGACACAGAATCTGAAGCAGGCTCCAGGCTCTGAGCTGTCAGCACAGAGCCATGAGGTGGTGACCTGAGCGGAAGTCAGACACTTAACCGACTGAGCCACCAGGTGCCCCTACACGTTCAGCCTTTTACTCTCGTTGCCGGACGGACGGTGGTGAACGGAGGTGACCATCCTCGTCTTGTTCCTGACCTTCCGGGAGAAGCTTCGGTCCCTCCCCATCGAGGCTGATGACTGACGCCTTGGGCAGGCTTAGGAGGGTCCCTGCTATCCCGTCGGGGTGGGGGAGCGTCTGGCCCCGGGCCTGCTGCCCGGGGGCCTTGCGGTGCTGCGCCGAATGGACGGCGTCGGTGTCCGTCTGCAGGGCCGGCCGCACATCCCGGCGCAGCCTGACAGTGATGGGCTCAGTCCTTATCTCAGTAATGAAGCCGCGGAAGAGGCCATAAATCCAGGAAAATTAAAGCGGCGGCATCTGCTGAACAGAAATCCGTGCCTCCCGCAGCTGCTCTCCGGCCAAGGGAGGGGTCAGGAGCCGGGGTCAGCGGCGGCAAGGACGCGCCCCCTCCACACCCCCACGCTGGCCCTCCTGGACTGCGCGGGGTTCCTGTCCCCAGGTCTAGCCAGTCCAGGGCGAGGCCTTGCCCCTTGGCCTCTCCGACTGAAGGGGACCCTCTGAGGGGCTGAGCTCCCGGCACCGGCCCCAATATCAGGCTGGACTTGGCCTCCAGCTACCTCCGGGACAAGCTCAGGTGTGCCGATGGCTCTCCCTCCTTGAGCTCCAAACCATGGGCGGCCCTGGGTGCCGGGGAACCCCCTCTTTACGTCGCGAGGTCTCCCGGGCCACCCCCATTCTTGGAGCACTTGGTTCCTGACTCTAGCGGGATGCTGCATGTGGTCTGTCCCTCTCTTGCTGCCCTCGTTCCCCCGCAGGGGTGGGGCGTCCCCAGAGCGACCCAGCGGGCTCCAGCAGACCCCGAGGTGCGCCCCGCAGCAGGCCCTGCCTCGAAGCCGAGGCGAGTCGTCTCTGGGGCCGGGGGCCGCTCGGGTCCGCAGATCCCGGTGGGGAGACCAGGCCGAGAGCAGATTCTGGGAGGGGGGGGGTCCTTCCTGGTCATTCTGAGTACACAGACAGCTGCTGGCAGACGCTGAGAGGTGGCTCGGCGATGCCGGCTCCCATCTGGAGGGAGAACGGGGACAATGCCAGTGACCGGTGGTGTGGGAACGACCCCCCCCCCTCCGTGGACAGGCCCTGCTCCCCGGTGCCCAGGAGGGGACTGGAGGCTGGTCACTTTCTGGGGCTGTGTCCCTGGGCTGCCTGCCTTTTCCACGTAACCTCTGTGTCCTGCACCTTAGCCCTTGCTGTGGCTCCCGTGGGTGGGTGGTGCTGCCTGGCACTTTGGGAGCCTTGAGAAGCAAGGCTGCCCCTTCGTCCCACATGGTGGTGACATTACAGTTTTTGAGGGCCACCATGGGGGCTGGTGTGGTGTCTGCCATGTCACCGTGGCCTCAGAGAATGCAGGTCCATGCAGGCTTCGGGAACACTGGGGCGCTAGTCCGACACTCCCTTGCTCCCCACCGCACCTGCCGTGAGGCCTCCCCCGGCTGGCTCTCCGTCTCCACCTACGGTCTCCACGGCGCCCCGGCTAGTCGTCCCTAGGCGTGCGGCAAGGAGAGGAGCCTGCAGACTTAGCCACGAGTTGGTGTTGTCCCCGCGAGGAAGCAGGAGGCTTCTGGAAGTCTCTAAGCCGGAATCCTCTGGCTGCCGGCCTGCCCACAGTCTGGCTTCGAGGACAGGCTGGCCGCATCTCCCGTCAGCCCCCTCACGGCCCCCGGGGCCAGACCGCTGCGTGTCAGAACTTAGCTCTGCCAGGCAGGGTCTTCGGCCATCCGGAATTGTCTCCAGGGGAGGCAGGCGTCCCCCGAGCTGGGCGGGCTGGCGGCTCTGGGGTGTCAGTCCCCCTCCCCGTCCAGAACCGTGAGCTGCCTGCCGCGTCCTGGCTGGCGGGCACTGGGGAAGCCAGGATTAAGCAGAGTGAACGGCACATTAAACAAAGCAGGAACGCCTCCCAGTATATGATGTAAGTGCCTTCGGAGCCCTGGCCTCTGCCAGGCCCCGGCGGTGGCCCGGCAGTGGGCACCTCACCTGCCACTCAGAGCCCGGCGCTGCGGTCAGAAGGGGGCTCCCCACCCCCGTCAGGAGGGGCTGTTCAAATCTCCATTTAACTGTTACAGATGTAAAACAAAACAAAACGAAACGAAACGAAACGTACCCTGGGGACAGCGTGTGAAAGGAGACAGCGATCAGAGGCACCCGGCCTCCTCGCAGGGTCCCCACAGTCCCTGCGGCCCGCCACCCCACCCCCGACCGGAAGCCCGAACGCAGGTCCGGTCCACCCCGGCCGCAGAGGACACGCGGTCGGTGCATCACCGGCCTGCCCACGGCTGGCTCGTCCTTCAGATGTCCCCAGGCACAGAGGCAGCTCCTGGAGGGGCCGAGTCACACTGGTCCCGGGTCTCCTCCCGGCCGGGCCGTGGGCCCCAGCGCTTGGTCCGCGGGGGTGGGGGCAGGAATCCGGGGAAGAGGCCACCATGCAGACCACATTTCTCGGTCCCCAGTGGGTGCGAGGCGCCTCTCCCGGGTTCTCGGGGGGGCGTCCAAAGCGGAGTCACCGCCCGCCGGGCGGAGGAGGGGCTGGCAGCATTGACCTCTGAGGGTCTCGCTCCGAGGCCTGAGCTTTGGCGGGGACCCTGTGAGGGTGTCTGCTGGGCCCGGGCTTCCTGCAGGCCGGGGGGCCAGCGGAGCAGGGGGGGCCGGAGGAGGAAATGGGGGCGGGGGGTTGGAGACAAGCCTGACATCTGCCTCGGGTGCCTCCCTTTCCCACGGCCCCAGCAAAGCCCTCTTGGGAAGCACCCTGACCAGCCACCCCCGCCCCCATTTCCTCACCCCAGGTCAGTCCCTGCCCCGCCCCCCTCGGGTGTGATCTGGCTGGGGGGGGCACTGCCCCCAGCTCCCCTGCACACCCAGGGGGCTGCACCCCTGGATTCAAGGCTGGAACACGCCCTCTGAGGAGACCCCACCTGAACCACCCAGGAGACGCCCCTTCCCCTTGCCGAGATCCACTTCCTGCCAGACGCTGCCGCAGGGCGGTCTCCCCGGGCCCTAGAATCCCCGAGGACCCCAAGGGACAGGCAGGCTCAGGGAAGCCACCCCTGAGGGGGTCGGCGGCCCTCCCTCCACGTCCACAGCCCGCCACGGTGGGCCTGCCTCTAGCCCCTCATCTTCTCCTCCGGGTGACCCTTCCGAGGCCTCACACCCCACACGCCGCACCCCTACAAATGCAGAGCGAGCGGGTGGTTTCCAGCCCATTCACAAGGACGTCCGAGAGGACGCTCATCCCCACCCCCTCCCTCAGCCAGTGGCGACCTCTCTGCGGCTGCTCCTGTTCCAGACGCTTCATGGGGACGGTCAGGCGGCCTCTCGTGTCTGCTTCTCCCACGTCCGCCCACGAGGTCGAGGGCCAGGGCCTCACTCCCGTTCCCGGCCGAGCGATGCTGCACTGTGCGCGTGGCCTCCGTGCCGTCGATCGGGCCCAGGGACCTGGTCGGGGCTCGGGAGAGGTTCCGAACCCCTCGGGGGGCTGGGGCCCCGCGACGGCCTGTGCCCACAGCATGTCCTGGGCAGGGAAGGGCTCCCGAGTCAGACTCGGGGCCCGGAGGAGCTGGGCCGCCCGCCCTCTCTCCACCCTCCCGGAGCTCAGGCTATTCAAACGGCAGCGATGCAGAGGAGGAGAGGGACAGGAAAGGGTAAGCCCCACACTCGGTGATGGTGGGGGTAGCTAGATGCCACCAGAAAGTGGTATTTTCAACCCAGCTATAGCAAAACGGGAAGATTCTGCACTCCCCTCCATGTAAGACTCCAGCAGCCCATACGGAAACCTCAAGACCTTCCTGCTCCCAGTTGAGACTTGAGGCAACATCCGAAATGCTGAGAGCCCCTGCACCCCCCCACCCCGGGCCACCAGCCGGTCACCAGGCCTGCATCCCCATGGTGGCAGGAACCCCCTCCCCCCACCAGCACAGCTTGACGGAGTGCGGTACCCCACATCCCTTCAAGGCGAGCGCCGACCCCTTGGGCTCTCTGGTGAGCACCGGCCTCTCCGTGCCCGCCGTGCGCCAGGCACCTCCCAGCCACCCCCTCCCCCCGCTTGCCCTCTGAAGCCCCTGTGCAGCTGTGCACCTGCAGAATGAAGGTCTGGAAGCTTCCACACTTCGCAGCGACCTGCTTGTGGAGACTGGCGGCCGAAGCCACACCCTACGGCCTCCATCCCCTCCCACGGCGACCCCAGGTGACCTGAGCTGGCAGGCCTGGGGCTGGAACTGAACCGTCTGAGCCTGTAGTCTGTGAGCAGGTGGGCAAGGGCCAGCCGGTGCCGCCCGGGTGCCTCCCCCGCCTCGGCGCAGCGCACCCTTCCCTGGGCGCCTATCTCTGAGTGCACGGACTCCCAGGGTGAGTCCCTCCCAGACCTGCCACACCTCAGCTCCTGCTGCCGGCAGGAAGGTCACCAGAGAAAATATAGAACACCCGGTTAAATTTGAATTTCAGACATGAACACGTTTTTTAGTAAAAGTATATCCCATACGTGACATAGGATATACTTGTACTAGAAAGAATTCATTCTTGGCTATTCAAAGTTAACTGGGCAACTTGTTCTTTTGTTTTGTTTTTTCCGGTGGGGGGTGGAGCACATGAGTGCAGGAGGCGCAGAGAGAGAGAGGGAGAGAATCCAAGCAGGCCCACGCTCGGCGACCCCAGGATCATGACCAGAGCCGAAATCAAGAGTTGGACGCTCACCAACCTGTATTTTTACGTCCGACAGCCGGCCGCGAGGCCTCTGTGAGCACAGCGGGCGTGCCCACTCTGCAGCCAGGGGACTGGAGGGGGGCCTGAGGCCCAGGCGCCGTCCCCTTTTGTCCCTGACCCAACGCTGCCCTGTGGGGACCCAGGGGGCAGGAGTTGGGACCAAACTGGGGTGGGGGCAGCGGGCACAGCAGACGCGACGGCTTGTCTGGGAGGGGGCAGGGCCAGCAGGCTGTCTGCGGGGAGACCGCGAGAGATGTGCCAGGACACAAACGTGCTGAGGGGGCTGCCACACACCTGACCCCTAAGGTACAGATTTAGAGAAGCCCCCTCTTTTAACTGTTGTTTTGTCCCGGGGGCTGGGGACAGGACAGACAGGGCGTCCCCGTCTGTCCCACTGCTGTCCAGGCCAGGCACACCAATATTTCGGGTGGCCCTCAAGCTGGGATGACACGTGGCGGGTATAGTACTGGGAAGCATCTGTCACCAGAGGCAACCTGGCTGCGCAGGGGTCCCGAAAGCCACGCTTCGCGGAGCCTGGCCCAGCCACACACTTACCGCTGAAAGCGCCTCTGGGCCTGGCTTTCAGCCTGGGGCTCGAAGGGGCCGGGGGAGGTCCAGACGGGCCAGCCACCTGCCAGCCCGGGCCGCTGCTTGGGAGGCCTGAGCTCCCTTCAGACTGTGTGACTGGCCGCCACTCATGCCCAACAGCCACCGAGTGGCGGCGCTGCTAGGACCGTGACCCGGCACACTCACCTGCTGGGCGACCTGGGTGTCACCTCCCCGAGCCTCAGGTTCTGGTCATTGCTCTTAACAATCTCACGTGGGCTAAGCCTTCCCTGTCCACCCACCTGGGACAGACAGGGTCCAAGTGTCACGGGAAGCCACGGTCTGGCCCAGAAGGCGAACAGGGGCCAGCAGACAGCGAGGTGAGCGCGGCGGAGGTAGCTTCGGAGAGGCCCCGCCGTGGGCATGGCTGGCACGAGGGAGCTGGCTGGACACAAGTCGAGCAGGGGTGTCCCAGCAGTGGGCACCACGGGGCCAAGGCTGGTGGCTTGGAAGGGCTGCTTGGCTGGTGTGTGTGCGGTCTGAAAGGACGGTGCAGAAGGACAGTGGACAGAAGTGGGTCCTACTGGCTCGAGGACCTGGGCCTGGGGCCACTGGGGGCTTCTGGAGGGAAGGGGCGGTTGCACGCGGGGAGAGGGGCCAGCCCGTGGACGGACATGGTGCAGGGAGCACTGTGGCCGGGCGGGGATGGGTGACAGAGGTGCCCTCCGGGCCCCTGAGCGCCGGGGCGTGGCCACAGGTCCCGACAGAGGTGGCCACGCTGCCCCCCGCCCCGAAGCCTGGCCTGCCGAGGTGGAGCGGCCCCCAAGGCAGCCGGAACGTTCCACAGCCGCGCACCTCAAGGGTCTGAGGCCTTCTCCCCGGGGGCGGGGCCTGTTTCGACTTTCCTCCGGCTGAATAAATGGGCCATTTGCCCCCACGCCCCGCATACGCACCAGACCTTTGTCAAGGAAAAGGCCTTTGCCCCTAAAAACACAGAGTAAATAGCAAGAATCAGAACCAAGTTTTCCAGAGGCCTGGAGAATCTAAAAAACAGTACATCTAAACGCTGTGTACAGTTTAATTCAACAATCTTAACGCCGATTTCCGAGGCTTCGTACCTCCCGAACATTCCTTTCCAGCGACGGGAACGTATTGCCGTTTCATCGTTCTTGACGTCGTTTTCCCTCTCGGGCCAGCCCCCCCCCCCCCCACGTGGAGCAGACCCCTCTCGCCAAGTGACCTCGGGCCCCGGCTGTGCCACCGTGAGCCCGATGGAGACGCAGCACCCGCATGGCTTCCTGGGTCGGTCCCATCGGACGCCGCGAACGCAGGCATCAGGGAGCACCAGCCCAGGGACCCAGAGCCTTGGGAGGACGATTCGGCCGGGCCCTCGGCTTGGTCAGATGGAGCGGAAGATAGTAGGAGGTGGAAGATTCCCCTTCAAGGGGCTGCACGGCCCCACCGGTCTGTAAACGGGGGCCGTGGGATTTTTGAAGGCTATGGGCTTTGTCAGGTTATAGACGCTGTCTTTAAAAAATAATGTCTATTTAAAAAAAATCCATGGCCCTGCCCTTCCCGCAGACATCCAGAGGACAGAGCGTGACAGAAAAGGGTGACAGTCTGTCTCATTCAGAATGACATGCAGCTTTCTCCCTGTGGAAACTGTGCTCTGCCCTCCCCTCCCCCAGCACCCCACCTCAAGGCTGGCCCGCCACACGGGTACCCCAGGGTCTTTCTGGTTCTTTCCACTCCTCGGTGGTCACCTCTGTGCCACAGGGCCTTTGCACAGGCTGCTCTCACTGCCGCGAATAACCCTCCGCTCCTCTTCTGGCTGCTGTCTTCTTCTCAATATGCCTCCTGCTCCCCATCTTTCTCAGCTCTCCACGGCACCCAGCACAGTTTGTCAATGTTTTCATCCTGCATCCAAGGATGTGTTACTGGCTGCTTCCTTGCTGGAATGAAGCTCCTAGGAACAAGAACGGGGCCTGTACCAGTCCCTGTCGCTGTATCCCCAGTTCCTTCCAGGGCCTGGCACGCTGTTGACCTCCTGCTAATCCTTGTCCAGCAAATCACTAACAGCCTCCAGCTAGAACCCATCTCGAGCTTCACCCTCAATTGTAAGGAGTGTGTCAAAGATCGGGGATCCAGGGACCCTTGCCCGAGGACCTGCTTCAGCTTCCGAGTCTGTCCCATCCTTGCAGGCTTCCCTGCCGGGCTGAGTTCTAGGCCCCGGGGCTCCCCCACAGCCTTCTTCCTCACAGCCAGGGCCCTAATTGCTGTTTGAGGACCTTAATTACTGGCTGTGGCCCTCCGCCCGCTAAGTAGTAGCATTAAAATAGAGTAAATGTTTTCCTTTTCTTGAAAAGTTCATGTATACAAGAGGAGGTGTGCTGAGCAGTGAGCAGCCCGGCAAGGGCACGGCTTCCTGTACCTTAGTTCACCGCACAGCGTCGGGGCACAGCTGTCCCCAGGGCTTCTCCTTGTCCCCACACCGCACCTTCCCACCCTGCAGGTGGGGAAGCTCAGGCTGGCAGGGACCTCGGCAGAACCTTGCCAGGTCTGGGAGTCCCCGGGTGGGCCCTCACTCCCTGCCCACCCCCCGCAGCTGGTGAGGCCTAAGGCTCCCCGGGCTGCGGGTGAGGACCGGCTGGCTGCCTGCTCTTTGTGCAGAGGTGGCCGGGCTCTGCACGCTGGCGGTGGGCTCGGAAGGCGCGAGGGAGCCGCCCCTCTGAGGCTGCCTGGGCGGTGGGGAAGGTGCTCCCAGAGCCATAGTTCCCTGGTGACTGGTGGTCCCGGGAACCGAGGCGAGGCCGGGCACTGGGGTGGGAAGGAGTCAGGAGCCGGCCCGACCCTCCCCCTCCGCTGACACCTGGAAGCTTGGTCTCCCTGTGTGCCTGGAGGGGGCCTGCCTTCTCGGTCTGGTCCAGGCTCTGAGGTAGCAACGGCCCTGCGGGAGGACTGGGCCCCACGAGGACCCCTCTGTGGAAGGACCCCTGGAACACAGAAGGTTCAGTGACCTGTTCTGTATGTGCTCGGTATGAGAGTGGGGGCTGCAGGAGGGTCCGGCCCCTGCCGCAGGGTCTCTCCCACGTCCCCACCCAGGAGGGGTGGGCACGGGACAAGTTCGCAGAAACTGCCTCATGTATGTGTGTGCGCGCGGGCGCGCGCGGGCGATGGGGGAGATGCGGATGCAGGCGCACCCAGAATCCCACCCACGGACACGGCGGCACATCACACGGGCACGGTCACACCCAAAACACACACGCGGAGGGGGAGGGGCACGCAGCCTCGCAATCACGGCCACGGCCGCCCACGGCCGCCCGGCCCCGCCCCCTCGGCGACCCCGGCCCGCGTCGCCCGGGTGTAGGGGGCGGGGCGCGGCGGCGGGGAGGGGGAGGGGAGAGTCCGCCTCCGCGGCTCGGGCCGCCCCCGCAGCGGGGGGCGGGGAGCACGTTGGCGCCGCTCCCCGCCCCCCGCCGAGCCTCTCCGCGCGCGCCCCCTGGCGCACCGCGCGCCCGGAGAGGGGTTGGGGGCGCGGAGGGGTCCGGCTCCGCCCTCCGGGACCCTGGGAACCGGAGGGCGCCCCACGCGATGGGGGAGGGTCGCTCGCGCGCGTGCCTCGGGGCGGGGGCGGGGGCGGGGGCGGCCCCTCCCTCCCGGCGCCCCTGCGGCCCCGCCCCCGCGCCGGCCCCGCCCCCGCCCTCCGCGGCTCACTCCGAAGTTTCCTGCGCCGCGCGCGGACACGCTCCGGGCTTGCTCGCCGCCCCGCGCCCCCGCCCCGCGCCCCCCGGCCCCGCGCCCCGCGGCCCCGGCTCGTCCGCCCAGCGGTCCCCCTCCGCGCCGGGGTCGCCACCGTCGCCGCCGGGCCAGCCGGACCGGGAGCCGAAGCCGGCGGGCCGGGGCCGGGGGCGCGGGCCGGGGGCGGCGCGCACCAGCCGGGGCCGAGCGCAGTGCTGGGTCAGCGGTGACCGCGCCGCCCGGGCGATGCCCGCGGGGACGCCGCCGGCCGCCGGAGCGAGGTGAGACCCGGCGGGGGACGCGCGCCCCACTGCGCGGCGGGACCCGCTTCAACTTAGCGGAGCCGGCGAGGGCGCCCCTGGGGCCCCCGCCCCAGCGGTGGGGGAGGGGCGGCCCAGCCCTCGCCGGAGGGAAGGGGCGGGCGGGGGCGGGGGGCGCATTTGTCTCTAATAAGGGAAGACAAAGACATCCCGGCGACCGCGGCTGTTCCCGCAGCTCCGCTGTTCTCGAGGCGGGCGAGGGGTGTCGTTCCCGGGTCGCGGTCACCGCCTGTCACCCCGCAGGTGCTGCCCGTTGCCACCATGACCGAGGGCGCGCAGGCGGCCGACGAGGTCCGATTGCCCCTGGGCGCTCCGGCCGCGGGCCCGGCGGTGGCGGCAGGGGCGTCCCCGGCGAGCCCCGGGGCGCCGGGGCGGGAGGCGGAGCCGGGGTCCGGGGCCAGCTCGTCGCCCCCGGAGAGCCCGGCGGCCGAGCGCGGCGCGGAGCTGGGCGCCGACGAGGAGCAGCCCGTCCCGTACCCGGCGCTGGCGGCCACCGTCTTCTTCTGCCTCGGGCAGACCACGCGGCCGCGCAGCTGGTGTCTCCGGCTGGTTTGTAACCCATATCCTTCCAGGGCGGCCGGGCTGCGGGGGCGTGGGGCGTGGGGTCCGAAGCGCGGGACCTCCTCTGTGTGGCTCCCGGGAGGCCGGACTCGTTGGAGCCAGAGCAGGCTGGGCGCGCGGGCAGCGAAGGGCACGGGAGTGGGGGCAACGGGGGCTTCTCTCCATTCCCGGACGGAGTGTCCCGGGTCCAGAGACCGTTCGGGATGGGAGAGGGTGGGCGAGGAGCGGCGAGGCCATCACGGACTTGGAAAGGAAGGGGGGTCGGCAGGGCGGGAAGTTGGAACTCCAGGGCTCCCATGGGTGGCGGCCAGGAAGGGCGGCTGTCCCCGGGGCCAACAGAATGTCCACTGGAGGCAGGACCCTCGCCGGGGAAGGGGAGGGGGAGGGCCGGAAGGAAGTAGAGTAAGGGGAGCAAAGTTTTCAGCCTGTGCTTTGCGCCTCCGAGCGTCGCGGGGGACCCGTGGGGCCGGGAGGCGGTGCGCGTCTGCCGGCCCTTTTCCAGGGAGAGATGCCGTGACGTTGGTTGTGAACTCGCCTCTCCAGGCCGAACTCCGTGCTGGGGCTGGTTTAAGTCATGCGCAGCTGGGGGCGGGGGGCAGGGACGCCGCTGGCTCTGCGCTCTGGAGTCCCTTCTCCTAGGGCTTTTCCTGGGAAGGGGCCTCCTTTCTGCTCTCGGCCAGAGTGGCGGAGAAGATTCTAGGCTGGCGTTGGGTCAGCCGGGGGCACTTCTGGGATGCAGACGGCCGGTCTGGTGGCCCCCCAGCAGACGGCCTTTGGGTACTGTCTCAGTGGGCTCCAGTGGTGACTCTTACTGGTGGGATCTGGTTTCCAGGCGGCCGGGCTGTGGGAGCCCTTCCTTCCTGCCCTTCCAACGGGGAGGGACTGGGCAGACGGGGGCCGTGGGGTGGGGGCCCGGGCTGAGGCGAGGAGGTTGACAGAGGTGGGGACTCGCGTGTAAACTTTCTCTGTCAGAAACGAGACAGAGGCAAAAATGAGCAATGTGTGTGTATATTTTTTCTACCTTGTGTGTTAAACTGTATAAATATTAAATGTAAAACAAGAATCTGTACCGAAAAAGCAGTAATAAAACCCGTGCTCCTTTTTCCGAAATCTAAACATCGGCTGAGTCCGGTTTACCTTCTGGTTGCGAAGAAGGTCATCGCGGCCCCAAGGCCAAGGGCCGGCCCCAAGCCTGGCGGCGGGCTTCAGTGCCTGCCTGTGTCCCGCACCGGTGGTGGCCTTGGGGGGACACCCTCCAGGTGTTAGGCAGCAGCCAGCCTGGCCCTCTCTCTGCGCCTCTGACCTGGAGATGGCGGGGTCACCTCGCTTCAGCGGGAGTGGTGGGTGTGGTGGCGGGTGGCAGGCTGTGCCCCGAGGCCCTGGGTTGGGACCGGACCAGAGGCTCGGAGGAGGCTCGCGCAGAGACCAGATAGGGAAAG
Source organism: Paguma larvata (assembly GCA_030068075.1). Taxonomy (NCBI): domain Eukaryota; kingdom Metazoa; phylum Chordata; class Mammalia; order Carnivora; family Viverridae; genus Paguma; species Paguma larvata. The sequence continues at coordinate 111,588,226 of CM057825.1, forward strand.
AGCCTGCCGGGCCTGCGCTCTGTCTCCTCTGACAGCCCCCGTGCCTGGCTGCTGTGTTCTCTGGAGGCTGACCCCAGGGGCGCTGGGCGTTCCGGGCTTTCCAGGCAGTCTGTGTCCCCGAGGACGAGGGCGTGCGACAAGGTTGTTTGTGTTACTGGGCGTAGGGAGGTGGGTCCGGGGTGCCACGTGCAGGTGGGCTGCAGCCCAGAGGGGCGTGGGGGCAGGGCTGTGTGCCCGTGTCCTTGTGCGCGTGTTCCCCCGTGACCATGCCAGAGGGGGAGGGTTTGTCAGCCAGGGGAGCTTGCCTTCTCCAGCTGTGGGGGGGGGGGGTGGGTCAGGGGCTTAGATCGCGGGTCATTTTACTTCCGTGGAAATCCCGCATCTGTCACGCAGGGTGGGGACCTCACGGCCTTCGGCCTCGTGGGGACGGCTGCTGACCTCCAGCAGGTGCCAGGCCGTGTCGTGGGGGCATGCATCGGCCCTGGGGGGGCACCTAAAATAAGCCGGCATGCCTGGACAGGTGGGGATCGGCTCTCTCTGAGGAGCCTGTGGGGCCTGAGCACGGCCACTCACAGCACTTCAGCCTCTCGGGGTCAGCAGGGCCAGCCCTGGCCCGACGGCGGGGCGTCTTGTAGCCACGGGGCTCTTGTGCCGCCTTAGGCTCCTTCCGGGCCCCGTTCTGTGCCGCCTCTCACGCTGTGGAGGACAAAGGCAAAGGGAAATGGGGTGATTGGGTTTGCTCTGGGAACCCACACTCTGTAGCTCCTCGCTCCCCAGAGGCTGGCAGAATCCCAGCTGACGTCCTCGGAGCCCGGGCTGAGCCCGGATCCCGTCAGCAAGTGGAATGCGGGCAGGGGCCTTCCTTAAGGCACCTCCCCCCCTCCACCCCAGACCTGTCGGGAGTGCCGAGTGCGTGGCCCCGGCACAGACGCAGATGCCTGGTCCGTTTTTGCCTTCAGGGGGACTCCGACGCATAGCTGAGGAGCCTGCGAGGGCAGCCAGGGCCTTTATTGATTTACTTTGCTTTTCGAAAATGTAACCGTGCTGGAACTTTTGGGGCAAGTGCTGTTTCTCCTACACAGGGTTATTTATAGAGGGAGGTGGGTGGGATCTGTGTGCTGTAGCCCGCGTGGCGGGGTTATGTTCCGCCCGGGCTCCCCCAGGGTTCCTGACTCCGCGCTTGCCTGCGACGCAGCTGCTGCGGTCCCAGCACCCAGGCCGGGCGGGGCCTCCGGGGACGCTTACTGGTTGGGAAGGGGGGCCCGGGGGAGGCCAGCTGCAGCCCAGCAAGGGCGTCGAGGGACTACGCGGTGGCCGAGGAGGCACTTGGGGGCTCAGGGGTGGCGTGCGCCTCCAGAAGCTGCTTCCCAGGGGCTGGGGGCCAAAGACACCTCGGCACAGGGCTCAGAGAAGCCAGGGGGACACGTCAAGGTCACACGGCTGCTGGAGGGCAGAGCTGGGTGAGCCCGGTGAGACTCGCAGGTCCCAGCGTTTGGCAGCGGCGTGAGGCTGGACACGTCTAGCGTTTGAAAGGTGTCTTGTAAACCTCATGCTTCAGGCCGTGACACTGCCACCCGCATCTGGTGTTCGCGGTGGGCGTGGGTGTCCTGGCAAGGACGCCTGGGGCACCGATGCAGGGCAGTCCCCCCCACCCCCCGGTCCTGCAGCCCACTCTGCCCCCACCAACCTGACAGGAACAGGACAGGTTCAAGTCGTCCTCACCTTCCTGGTCTCGTGGCTGGGATCCCCTGAGCACTTGTCTTAGGTGCACCCGGGGCTCCCTTCGTGCGCTCTGGGGGTGCAAGCCTGGGGACGCCTTTTCTCAGCCCCTCCTCACCCCAGCACGTTGTTCCTGGACCCGGGCGCTTGTCCGGCACCAGCGTGTCTGCTTCCCTGGACTTGGAGTCCCAGGGCCGGCCCTGCCAGGGGAACCACGTCTTCCCAGACGCCAAGAGGGGCTCTCAGGCAGGCACAGAACCGGCCCGGGGCGGGGCGGGGGCAGATGGGAAGGCCATCCTGGCCCCAGCAGAATCAGGGGACGCGAAACAGAAACAGCGTGCGCACAGTGGGGGCCCTCGCCCCTCCGGGCCGGCCAGGGCGGAGCATGTCTGCCCGGGGCCCAAGGGCACCGACCTGCAGGCCAGGTCCCTGCCGAAGCTCATGGCCTGTGAAGAAGGAAGTGGTGTCGAGGGGACACAGTCACCCGGAGCGTTGATGGGCGTGTTCCTGCTTTCTGGGACAGGGCTGAGGGGACCAGAAGTAGAGAGACACCCCCCCCCAGCTAAGACAGGAGTATCGTGTGGGGGCTTGATGGGGAGGTGGTGGTTGCCCCCGCAGCTGGGAGGGCAGGCACGGAGAGGCGGATCCCTGAGTACTCGCCAGAGGCAGGGCTGGGGGAGCTCTGTGCTTAGTGTGGCTGCTCCTGGAGGGTGTGGCGGGGGTTCGGGACCCTGGCCTGACCTCCCGTTGGCCCCCGAGTGAGAGCTGGCTGTAAGGTGTCATCTTCCTGGGTTTCGTGGGCTGCTACGGAGAACTTCCTGGAGGAAGTGAGGTTGGCTTGGGTTGTGTGGATAGGTAGGAGTTGGTGGTAGAGAAAGAAAAGGAAGGCTCTGATGGGGTCCGTAAGGCTTCCTGGTTCCCATGGGAAAGCACCTTTTGAGGGGGAGGGGCTAGGGAAGAAGAATTAGCGTGACTTGAGTTTCGTCCACTTTTGAGAGACCAGGCTGTGTTTCCATTGTTTTCAGCGCGCTGGGACTGCCCAGGAAGGGGTTCAGCCGAGATCTGGCTCTCTCTGCAGCAGCCTGGGCTTCAGGCTTGCCCAGTGCCCCGATGGGGTCCTGAACCGGACAGGCACCTGGTGTTGGTTGAGCTCTCCGGCAGCCCGATTCATCGGGGGAGGCCAGGAGGTGCAGAGTCAGGGCTGTGTGCGTGTGTCGCGGTGAGGCCAGGTGTGGTCCCTGCCCCCACGTCTGCGGCCCAGCTGGACCCTGGGCAGGGTGGGAGGGGTGTCCTGTGGACTTGGAGGAGAGCCAGGCGGGGGCTTTTGTGAGCACTTGCTGCAAGGTGGCTTCACTCAGCAAACCTCTCCTGGCCTGAGCTCTGTGCGGGGCCCCCACCCGGGGCCCACTGTGGTTCTCCCCAGCAGGCCTGCTCCAAGGCCCGGCGAGCTCCCACCGCATGGCCAGTGTGTTGGAGCATTGGCCGCTGTGCAGCTGAGTGTGGCTGGCCTGATCTCAGTGAAGGCATTGGGGTGGGTGGGCCAGATGGAGGCTTTCGGGGCCTGGGGGTCAGGGAGGCTCTAGCAGCTTAGTGGACAGGAACCCGGGTGGGAGGACGTGGACAGGAGTGTCCTTGGTTGGGGAATGGATGGTACAAGCAAAGGTCCTGAGGCAGGTGGAATGTATCCGTGAAGCATGGAGCTGTTCGGGGTTTGTGAGAAGGTAATGGTGAGGAAAGGTGGGGACGCCGAGGCTAGGAAAGGCCTGTGAGCATAGCAGCCGGGCCGGCGGGCGAGCCTGGGACTCAGGGATCAGCTCTGCCTCCAGCTGCAGTTGGGGCTCATTCTTCAAGGTGGGGGCAGCGTGGAGACTGGGCTGGGGGAAACGGTGGCGAGGTAGGGAGAGAAGAGAGGGTGCAGAGCGCCCTGGGGACAGAAGCCGGGAGGTGGGACCGAGGCGAGGGCGTGGCTGGCACCAGCTCTTCAGACCAAGTCCTCAGACTGTGGGTGTTGCATTCGGACCTCCTAGAGCCGGTCTGGCCGAGGGAGGCTTTGGGCGCCCTCCCTGGCGTGGCAGAGCCCCCAGGGGCGGTCCGGGGTGCTCCCCGCGCCTTCCAGCTGTGCGGTGGGCCAGGCAGCGGCCTCCCGGGGCTCCTGGCAGGACCCCCGGGTCCAGGGTGAGGACGTGAGGGAGTGTGGGGGCTGGGCCGGCCTGTCTAGCACCCTAGGGATGAATCCAGGGCAGCCGAGCTGGGCCCAGGCAGTCAAGGTCGGGCAGGAAACATCTCATCCAGCGCGGTGTCGCCTTTGTCTGGAGCCCGCCCTGGTAGAGGGGGGCACGGCCTCAGAGGCCCAGTTAGGAACGTCCTTTATCTTCTTGCTTCCAAGCGGGTATTTGCGTGGGGGGCCTCGGAGGAAGCAGGTACCCTCTCCTTCTCGGGGTGGTTAATTCTGATACAACGGGCACGACCAGGAGTCCCGGGGGCCTGGGTTGACTCTCCAGCAAGTGGGCCTGCGGAGTGGAGTCGGGCGAAGGCCCCACATGGTGATTCAGAGCCCGGATTCCCAGACGGGATAGGGTGCAGGGGAAGACAGCCTGGCCCTTGAGAGCTGGCAGCGGGTCTGGGCACCGTCCCCAGAGCAAGCGCGCCTGCCGCGGGTGACAGATGGGGGCCGCTCTGCTGCGCTGTCTTCACCGAGTGAGTAGCAGCTCGGCGTGCCGCTCAGAAGCGGCCGCGCGGAGCAGACGCACGCCTTGCGGGGGAGGTGGGGGTGTGCTTCCCCGAGTCGGGGCCGCCGAGCCCGCATCCCCGTCTGCCGCAGGGACGAGCTGGCAGAGCCCTGGGTTGTGATCAGCAGGGCGGTGCATGAGTGCGCGAAGTCAGGGCGTGCAGGGCGGGGGCGCGGCCGCCGTGTGCTCGCCAGCAGCGGGAAGCTCTGTGTTGTGAGCCGCCTGCGTCTCTGGCTGGGGGCCGCTCCTGGGTGTTGGGGGATTTCGGCCCTGGAAGAACCCCTTTTCTTGCCTGTGACGTGTGTGAGGACCGGGTCCGTGTCCCAGGGCAGAGCTCCCCGGCCTCAACCGTGGCCTTTCTTTGCCAAAGTCGAGGGCAGAAAGGGGACCTCAGAACCTCCTGCCCGGGCTCCGGAAGTTTGGGCGTGGCCCGGGGGACCCTGGAGGCCTCCCGTGCTGGCCACTGTCTCATGGCCACGCCTCGGCTTCCTACGTCCGGACCGCTTGGGCCGGGAGGGAGCAGGTGTCCCCGAAAGCACCTGCCTGTGCGAGGCCCGTGTGGGCGGGCCGGTCCGCCTCAGTGGGCGCAGCGCCCCGGGTAGAGCCCGAGCCTGGCCCTGGTGCAGAGATGCGCTGGGCCAGCGGTGGCAGGCCTGCGCGGTCACCGTGTCCTCTCCATTCTGGGCTCTGCCGGGCCCCCCCCCAGCCCGCCTTCCCCTCCCGCCGAGGCTGGCGTCCAGAAGAAGTCAGAGCGCTGGCACAGTGGGGACGTCGGTGTGGACGGTGCTCGGCGTCTCCTCTCTGGGCTGCCGTGGTCTCAGGCAGGAGCTCTGTGTCTCCGCCTCTCACTGGCCTGGGGACTCAGGGGCCATGGGACAGCCTTTCTGCGGAGGGCAGGCCTGAAGCCAGTGCCCCCCACTGCAGGAAGGCCCCAGAGCCTTCCAGGATTCCTTGGCTGTCCCTGGCCACCAAAGAAGGGGGTTAACGGCCCCTTCGTGCAGCGCGGTGGTGGCCCCATGCCTGCCTTTGTTTCCCCTCGTGTCACCTCTGATTGTCTTGGTCATTGATAGCCAGCGGTTCACTGGGGACCCGGATCAGGTGGTGAAGGGCCCAGTCTGGTCCACAGCTGGCCAGTGAGAGGGCCTCAGAGACCCCTGGCCTTGCTCTCCGTCCCGCCCCCGGTCTGCACATGGGGCGTGTAGCCTCGGACGCGCTCACGGAGGAGGGAGAGGCCTGGGGTGCTTTCCAGTAGGTGGCAGGGCTGGTGGGGCGGATGGGATTTGTGTCCTCGGAGTCCAAGGCAGCAAGGGGGAGGTGGCCTCTGAGCCTGGGGGATGGCATCTCTCTGCTGCCATGTCCCACCATTGTGTCAGAGGTGAGAGCCATTTGGGTCACCACCCTGAGACCGCCGGCTGGACCACGGGCCGAGTGCACCGCGTCCCCCAGGAGGATGCCAGATGAGCTGGCCTGAGGGGCCGCGGACACCCAGGTGCTGGCTGTGGGAGCGAGCCCCCAGGCTCTCAGGCACAGACGTGGAACCACGTGGGGGATGTTCTGGAACCAGGCCTGAGGCCACCACCCACCCCATCCACTCGGTGCCCCGGGGGCGACCTTTGAACCCCTGCCGCCTCTCGGGCAGCCCAAGTGGCCAGCCTCTAGCTGAGCTTTTTGCGCTTAGTAATGGTGACCCCTGTGTTGGTAAAAGGGGTGCCCACACATACTTAAAGCCACGTGCACATTCTGGCCTCCGCCCTTGGTGCCTGCCTGGGGACGGGTCCTCACCGGCCCCGGGGACCCCATGAAGGGGGGATGAAAGGAAACAAGCATGAGGGTGGCGGTGTTGGGGCGAGGCGAGGAGGCACCCCTCCTCTGCACCAGGGCATGCGCCTGGGTTCGGCAAGCAGGGCGGGCACTCACCACGGACGGAGGGGCAGGGACCCCACGCCTGGGGCGGGCGCAGCGTCCATGCTAACTGGCACGTGTGAGCCGCTGTACTGGCTTTAGTAGTGGCCCCCAAGTTCACGTCTCCCGGGAAGCTCAGAACACGGATTTCTGTGCAAGTTGGGTCTCTGCGGCTGAGGCGAGTCTGGAGTCGGGGAGCCCTGGGGCAGTGGCCGCGTCCACAGTGAGGTCGCGTGAAAACGCAGGCAGATGTCGGGGTGACGTGTCTGCAGCTCAGGGCTGCTCAGGGCTTCCCGCAGCCGCCAGAACTTGGGGGCACCTGTACCCAACGTCCCTCGCGGCCCCCAGGGCACCTGCCTGAGCTCGCACGCCCCGGGCGTGCCTTCCGCCTTCCCCCCTGGAGAGAGACCAGGGAGGTGAGGGACATCTGAGCGGGAGGGAGTTGTTTTGGGGATGAATCACAGTCAGCTGTGTCGTGTCAGGCTCTTCAACAAGGAGCCACCCGGGGAGAGGGAAAACCAACCGTGAAATCAGCCATTCTGAGCGATTTGGGGTGGACAAGGTGTGTGTTCCTGCCGTCCGAGGCAGTGAGGCAGGCATGGGCCCCCAGCCTCGGGCGTCTCTCCTCAGGACAGGGGAGACCCTCTGGGAGTCAGAGACCCCCATTCAGCTAGGGTCCCACCCGCCCTGTGCCCTCAGGGGCTCTTCTCCAGCCCCGGGGGTCCCAGAGGCAGCAGGGCTGACAGCATCGGGGCCCGATTCCTAGCTGGGGACCCGCTCTAGGACGACGGAGGCTCTGGGGGCTTGCCGTATTCTCCTCTGAGAAGCCACAGAGCGGCTCTGGCCACGGGGTGCCCGGAGGAGAGATTGCCTCCAGTTTGGGGTGGGCTCCCGTGACCCCGGAGCCCCGCCCTCGCATCACGGGTGAGGACAGTGTGCTGCTCCCTTGCTTTCGGGCATGGGAGGTCCTGGAGCCGCAAGCCTCTTTCTCTGGGACCCCTGACTTCCCAGGGCCTCGTTCTGGGTGCCGGGGCAGTGCTTGGCGGTGTGGTGGGGGCAGGTAGGTGAGACCGGGGCCCTGCTGCAGCCAAGGACAGCCAGGACAGTCCCCTGGGGGAGGGGTGCCCCCCGGGCTGCTGGGGTGGCTGTGGGCAGGCAGTGGGGTCAGGAACCTGGCACGGGGCTGGGGGAGCCCAGAGACTCCCGGCTTTTCCCTCTAGAAGGGGGCGCCTGGCGTCCGTACGGCCTGGGAGTGTCCACTGAGCATCTGGCCCATGCCCGCCGCTTCTCGAAGGCCCAGCCGTGCCGCAGAGATGGGATCCCGTGTCTGGAAGCACAGAGGGCGTCCCCTGGGCCAGGTGGGGGCCACGTGCCATCGTCGCCCCGCCTTGTGGCCCTTTGTCTTTGCAGCGGGCGGTCGCCAGCCGGCCACAGTCTGATGAGTCAGCCTGCATTAGCGTCTCGTGGAGAGGGACTGGGACGCGGCCCCAGGCCCGGGCTGCTGGCAGGGTGGCCGTGCAGCTCTGGCCACAGGGAGGCCCTGTGCGTCCCCGTGGTGTTGAGAAGGAGAGGCGTCTGGCGAGGCCGTGGTGTGCCCTCGGGCATGGCAGGCCCAGCTCCTGAGGTTCTGAGCTGGCTGGGTGCCCTGCAGGTGTGGGTCAGGGTCAGGGGCCTTTCCAGGACCTGAGGGGTACCTCACACAGCCCACCCGCCGGCGGCGGGGAGGGGGACGCAGGTGCTGGCGGGTGGGACGGGGGGCAGAGTTACAGTGGGGAGGACACCAAATTTTGGGGGTTGGGGGGGATGGGGCCGCCCCCTGGGAACAGTTCACGTGGAGGGTCTCGAGTGTCTCGGGAGCCCCCTTAGCTGTGGTTGCTTGGGGGCTGGGGGCACGTGCCAGCGTCCGGAGAACGTGTCCGAGATCAGAAGTGGCCCTGGGGGTGCGGCTGGTCGCCCGGACCTGGGGCACAGAGGCGCACCAACCGAAAACCACCGACTGTGGGTTTGTGGAAGCGGGCATTCCCGACGCCGCTTCTCAGCGTGAGGAGGGGCTGCAGACTCTGGGAGTCCTTGGGCAGAGGCCAGGAAGATGCAGGGAGGGGGTCTGACCCGCACGTGCTGAGCCTGGGCTTAGGCCCCATGGGATGGGGCCCCGGGGGCAGAGAGGAGGGGTGTCTAGGCCCTGGAGGCTCGGGGGGCCCGGCTGACCCCGAGCCCTCACGGGGGCCACCGCCCTTGCACAGCACGCTGTCCTGGCTTCCAGAGTCTCCCACCCGGCCCTGCCGTGCTTGCAGTCTCCTTTCGAGGCTGGAGCTGTTCCCGCCTGCTCCGTGTGACAGAGCAGCCCCAGTGTGTGGCTCCTGATTGGGTCGTGGGCTGCCCTGCGGCGTGGCTGGCAGCACTCAGTCAGAGCTCGGAACAGGCCCATGTGCCCGCTGTGACTCCTGGTGAGGAATCTCCGAGTGCCTCTGCCCCGGAGCCACCTCCCAGACGGATGCCCCCAGGAGAAGTGTCCTGTCTGCCCGGCGACAGACCCGGCGACCTCCGCTTAGCACTTAGTACTTCCGAGTGTTCTGGGACAGCGCCAGGACCCAGACCGCCCTGCAGTGGGGGTGCACGCCACTCCTGGGGGCCGTGCTGAGTTCCGGGCCACGTTCCCGCCTGCGGCAGGTGGACGCATCCTGTGGGTCAGGCGCCAATCCCCTCTGACCCCGGGGCGACGGGACGGGGGTAAGGAATCGCCCTGTTCGTTGTGGGGAGCTCCTCGCTGGTGTCACCCGAGTTCTGCGTCCTGGGGGGAGCTGAGACTCGACAGGTCCTCGCGCGGCCTCCGGAGTTCTGAGCCCAGACGCTGGCTCGTTCCTTCACGGACGTGTCGACATGTAATTTGTGCCTCGCACACCTCGCGCACAGAAGCGCGGAATTCATTGGTTTTTACTGTCAATGCAGAGCCATGCAGCCATCACCGTCATTTTTGGAACTTATCACCCCAAAAGGAGCCCCCGTCCCCTGCCCTAGCTCCTGGCCACCACTGATCTGCGTCTGTCCCCGTATTTGCCTCTTCCAGACATTTCAGAGAAACGGAGTCACATGCCGTGTGGCCCTTTGCACGTTGTTCTGCCTGTGAGGTCACGTCTTCCAGGTGGGTCCTCGCTGTGGCGCCTGTCACGGCTTCGTTCCCTTCGGTGGCCGAACCCTGTCCTGTTGTGTGGACGGACCACGATGTGCGGTCACGAGCGCCGGGCCGGGGACACTGGGGCCGCCTCCCCCTGTGGGTGCTGGGAGCCGTTGTACGCGGGTTTTACGGGAGCTTGTTTCCAGTTCTGGGTACATACCCGGGAGCGGAATTGCTGTGTCACAGGGAGCTGCCAGAGCCGGGCGTGTGTGCCAGCCCTCTGCTCCACCAGACTTGGGGTCTCTGAGCCCGAGGCTCTGTGGCAGCTTCGGCGGGCAGTCCTCCCAGAGGAGGCGGCCAGGGAGCGCCAGGCACCCCCCCCCGGCCTGATGCCCTGTGAGCAGGACCCTCCCCGCCTTCCTTCCCGCCAACTCTGGAGGGCAGCTCCTGGGAGATGGTCTTGGCAGCCCCTTCCCCCTGGAGTTGCAGCAGCCCTTCTGACCCGGGTTTCCCTTTGAGGGGCTGTCCAGGCAAGGCAGGGCCGTTGGGACCGTGCGGGTGCCAGGTGCCGTGTCCCGGCGCCCAGATAGGCGCGCAGGTGGCGTGAGGCGTGTGCTGGTTTGGAGCCCCGGGCAGGGCGGCGCCGGGCGGCGGGTGGGAGTAACTGGCGTGTGCGAGTGTGTATGTGCGTCCATCCGGCATCCGTTCCTGTATCAGCCCTCTGGAGAATTTCAACGCCCACACTTGGAATAAGAAAAAAATTATTAATGAGCTTGGAGCGGTTGCCATGGGAGCCTGTTGCTAATGAACCTCTGGGGTTCCTTTTACCTTTGCTGAGCTGAGCCGCACTCCCAAAGACGACATGTTTCCCACTAATCAGGTTGCCGCGGCAACGCCTGTCGCTAATCCCCAGCCGGGCTCTCCGTTTCCTGGCCTGGCCCGAGTTACATAAAGCAACTTATCGAGCAGAAGGCTGTGCCCCGAATCTGGTCAGCCCCCAGCCCACCTCCTCCAACGCCCGTCTCCACGAGCGCCCCAGCCGCCTGCCATTCCACCCCGCCTCCAGGGGCCACACGCACTGTCCCTCAGCCATGGGGAACAGAGGCACCCATGCCTGTGTCTGCCCCAGACCTGGCAGTGGGAGAACATTCTAGAAGGAGCGGAGACACCTGTATCCTGAGAGCTGGACCACAGTCTTCCCAGGCAAGGGTGGGTAGGCAGGAGGCACGTGTGGAATGCCCACAGTGACCACCCGCACTCCCAGCACCCCTCGCCCCAGGAGCCTGTTGCCATGGCCGGCCTGAGACCTGGGGCTCCCTGTGGTGGGCGGCCGTGGTGGATGTCCCTGATCCCGTCCTTGGCTCTTCCCTTCAAGTGTGCGTGTTGGGGGAGGGAGTCCCAGCAAAGGCATGTGAAGCAGATGGACCCTGCTCCCAGTAGTCCGGCCATCTGCCCAGGGCCCAGCTTTAGTGCAGGGCCAGCCATGCCAGGAGGCACCATATTGCCACCCTGAGCTGGACAGGGAGGTTCCTGACTTGGGGTTTTGGCTCTTTGGTGACTCTGGGACACCTTTTGGTTGCCTGAGGGGTGCTACGTGGGAAGACAGGTGGCTCTGTCCAGATTGTCCCCCGTAGGAGATGCGATGGGTAGGTAGGGAGGGCTTCCTGGAGGAGGCAGTCTCCACACAGCTCCGGTAGGAACGGGGGTCTCCGTCAGGGTAATACCCGGTGTGTTCTATGGGCCCTGCTTCCCCTGAGAGTTCTCGCGCACACTGGGGATGAGCTCTGAATCCCCCTCGGCCTTCTCCCGGGGCACCGAGTCCTTCAGGCTCCTGAGCACACCGACCCCCAGCTGCTCCTGCGCGGAGCTGCCCCGTCTCGGGACGAGCTTGAGCCTTGGCCTCTGTGTTAGTCGGCCGGGGCTGCCATACCAGAGACCTGCAGCCTGGACTCTTAACCGCAGATATTCGTCGTCTCTTGGCGCTGGAAGCCGGAAGTCCACGGTCCAGGCGTGGCGGGCTGGCTCCTCCTGAGAGCTCTCTCCTGGGCAGGCGGAGGCCCGTCTCCTCCCTGCGTCCTCGTGGAGTCGTTTCTCTGCGCGTCTGTGTCTCGCTCTCCTCTGGTTACAAGGGCAGTCACACTGGATTAGGACCCATGCCCAACGGCTTCATTTTACCTCAGTTGCCTGTTGAAAGACTCATCTCAGAGCACAGTCACGTCCAGAGGCTGTAGGAGCTGGGGTTGCGACATGGGGAGCCCTGCAGGCCGCCTCCCCAGAGCCCAGTGGCCCCGGCTGGGTCCTGCCCTCTCTGGTCCCCCCGAGCACAGGGCAGGGCTCCCGGTGGGCCGAGCCGCCCTCATGCCCCCCTGACACATAGTTCCCGGTCCGCGTGGGCTCCTCCAGCCACGCCCCCTCGGTCCACCTTCTGCTACCCGCTTCGGGGCCCCCTGGCAACACCCCACTCCAAAATATCCTGGCAAGGGAGCATCTAAGCCTCGAGCCCAAAATAGGGCTCACTAGGGTAACACTTGTTCTCACGGCCCCCGGCGGCTAAATATACAGCCTCTTGCTGGCCCCAGCCTCTGGGTGACCCCGCCCAGGGCCTCCATTCATAGGCCGTGCCCTTCGAGGGGTCCTGCTGACCTTGGGTGAAGAGGCAGGCGGCCCTATGGCCCCTGAGGCCCCACCCACCAGGCAGCCTGTGGAGATGAGCCCAGACTGGAGCCCGCGGCCCTGGAGAGCCCCACCCCCCTGCCCCATCTGGGATGAGCTGACGGGATGCTTCTGTCCAGGCCTAAGGCTGATGGCTCAGGGGTGCTCAGGGCAGCGGAGAGGATGCAGGGAAGGTTCTAGAGAACTGCAGATAGAGTGATCTCCTGATGTCAGGGGCCCACAGGGGAGTGGGGACCAGAGAAGGGAGGGCGGGGTCACATGCTCAGCTGTCCACGTCGCTGTTGGAGCTTTTTGGCCCGTGGATGCATCGGTCCGTCCAGGTCCTGCCGCGCCTGGACTTTCTCACTCTGGGCCAACCCGGAGACTGTGGGACCTCTGTTCTGAGAAGAGAGGAGGCTGGCTTCTTGTCCCATGGGCAGTGATGACGGCCATCTGGTGGCCCGTGAGGTCCTGGGTGGTGGAGTAGGGTCTGGAGATGGGTCCACTTTCCCAGGTGAGCGGCAGGTGGGTGGGTGGACAGGTGCAGGTGGGCAGCAGAGGCCCGGAGGCCCGAGTGGCTCCCTGTCCCCACCTCCAGTCCACCTCACCCTCAGGGTGTCCCCTCCCTGGGCTGACACCATGGGCCGAGGGTCAGCCATTAGGTCAGAGGGAGTCCCCCAGGGGGCCTGTGGCCACCCGAGACTCGTCACTCAGGGGCCCCTCTTGGCCACGTGCTCCTGCCCTGCTCCCTGGAGTTGCCAGGCCTGGTGGCTTCATGCCAGGGGCCACCAGGGCCCCACATCAAGCCAGGATTGGTGGGCCAGTGGTACCCTGCCGTCCAGCTGCGTCCAGGCGTGCGGGGACCCCATGGGCGTCTGTGCAGCCCATGTCTTCTCATCCGCTGTGGTTTCAGTCCTGAGCACCGTCGGGTTCCAAAGGAATGTCAGCTTCCGCGTGCTAAGAGGGGCTTCCGTCCACGGCGATAGTTTCTGGGCAGCCGTGACTCCTCTGTGGCCGGGGTGTCAGAGCAGACATTCAGCAAGCGGCCTGGGAATGGGTGTCTCTGGGGGCTGTGTGGCCCCCCCATAGCCCGAGGCGACTGAGTGGTGTTTAGGGCCAGATCCCTGGCGTCCACTCTGGCGTCTGGCCTCTGTGGGTCAGACCGCGTCTCTCTGGGCGTGCGCGCACTGCCAGCCGTGGCTGGGACTGACAGGCATGGCGGGGACAGGGGCCCCGAGTGGGGTGTTGGTGAAGAGATTGGAGCAGACACACCGGAAGGCACCTGGTCCTCCCGCCCTGGGGTAAGCTCAGATGCCGGACGGGGGGCCGCAGAGGAGCCCACCCCCCGCCTTCCCCCACCTCTGCCTTGGTCCCAGGCGCTCTCCCAGGACCACCCCCAGGAAGGTGGTGTCCCCCGGACTAGCTGCAGTGCCCCCCCCACCTCCAGGCCCACCAGGGGACTCCTGCCGGAGCAGGTGGCCCCCAGCGCGGGGCCAGGCGCCTGGAACTCTGGAGAGAGCCCCTCGGTTCTGCCGTTTGACGATTGTCCTCCGCCACAAGCTCCCTCTGTCCCGGAGCTGCACGCTTTTCCAGGCAGGGCCCCCGCAGGTCCCACAGGGAACGGGCAGGCAGGAAGCCTCCGTGCAGGGGGTGCAAGACCCTGCGTGAGCGTGGGAGTCTTTGCCCAGTGTCCCCCCAGGCCTCATCCTGGGCAGGGAGCCAGGACAGTCAGAGGCTGTTTGTTCCCAGCGTCCTGCCGTCCACCTGTGGGCATCGGGCACCCCAGGAACCTGCCGGGGGGCAGCTGGAGGAGCCCAGCTGAGGAGCCACATACTCCCCTCCCCCTCTTCTTGGGGGCTGAAGGGAGGCCTGGGCGGGGCGTGTCTCCAGTGTCCTCAGGCAGGGGGCAGGGGGCAGGAGGACGGCGGCCGGGACCCTGGCGGCATGCCCAGTGGCTCAGAGAGGCCTGGCCCCAGGCGAGTGGGCTGTTGCCCCATTGAGTCCCCTCCCCTCTGCTTTGGAGATCTTGCAGAATTATGTTAGGAAGTTTGGGGCTCCGGGCAGCAGCCGGGGTGTTTCCTGCACGTTTGAAATACGGCCTGCCGGCTGGTGGGAACAAGGGATGTTTTAATTCCTAATTTAGACTGTTTATCTGCAGAGCTCTGGAGGCCGGGCGGGAAGACACAGTGCCCCCCCCCCCCAGGGCGCCTCCCGCCTCCAACGCACTCCAGCTGCTTGGTGGGCATGGGGAGGGCGGGCCCTCTCCTCTGGACCAAGCCCCCCAGCCAGTCCCCTGCCCCCCACGTATCTCTGTGTGGACAGCTGGGCACCACCTGCCCCCAAGAGGGGTGGACCCCTCCCCACGCTCTCTGGCCCTTTCTCCGGAGTCCGCCGGCGGGCCCCCCCAGGAGCAAGGCTGCGGGGGGCGGGCCCGGGGGACCTGGGAGCTCAGAGGAATCTGGCAGCCTGGCCCACTCTGCCGTGGCCTCTGGTCTTGTCTGGAGTTTTACCGTAAAAGAGCGACACGGGGAGGGAGGGGGCGGGAACCAGGTCATTAAAAGCATCTAAACCACCCCCTGAGCAGAGTTCTCTCCAAGTCACCACGGCCGCCCCGAGATCGCTGTTGTCTCTCTGACTTTAATTAGGAAATACGTTTTTCTCCCGGCACTCAACAATCTGCTCACGGCCCCGGCTGGCTTCCTGGTTGCCATGCCAACTGGGTTTGTACCCCTTCTGGTGTCCCCTCCCTGCACATGCTCTGCAGAGGGCTCTTGGCGGGGCTGTGGCAGCGAGAGGGCCCGGGGACTGGGCTGGGGGAGGGGGGGTGAGCACCCGGCTGTCCTGTTTCCCGCATGGGCGAACCCCGCCGCTGCCGTCTTGGCCTTGGGATGTCCCCCTGGTAACAGCAGGAGGGCATTGGGCTGAGGGGGTCCCTCGCAGCCATTGGGAAACTGCATTTGGGGGTAGGGGGAGCTGCCCGGGGTCCCACAGCTCCTGGCCGCCAAGCCCCGGGGCCACTAGGCCTGCGCTGATTGGGGAGGAGCCGCCTCGGGGCCTCAGTGCAGCCCAACCTGGGCAGCCTGCAGGGCCATGCTGGCCAGGCCTCCAGGTCCGGCTCTGCCCCCCACCCCCTGCCCAGATCCTCCCCAGCCCCCATCACCCCTACCCAGTGCAGAGGCCTTAGCCCAGCTCTGGCTGCCCATCCTGGTCCCAGCCCAGGTCATTCGGAGCCCTCCACCCACACTGGTGGGTGCCCACCCGTTCTCCTCTGGTGCGCCCTGGGGACCCCCTGTCACCCAGCGGCCTCTTCCTCATGGACGCCTCCTGGACGGCTCTCCCCCCACTTCTTGGGGCTGGAGCCCCTAGAGGTTTGGGATCTGCAGCTGTGGGGGTCACCGGCTTCCCAGGGCGCCACCCAGCGGGGGCGGGGGGTGAGGGGGAAGCGGTGCGAAGGCCAGGCCAGAACCAGGATCAGGACCAGCCCAGCCCGTAGCTTTCCAAACCCCGCGACGGCCCCTCCCTCAGCCCGCCCACTGCCCTCAGTCCCGAGGTCTAGCCTCCCGGGGGCCTCCCTTCTGTGTGGAGCCGGACCGTACTGCAAAGCCTCATACTCTAGAACTTCAGCCTCATGGAAGCTTCCAGAAATGGGACAGGGGGACAGGGGGTGTCAGAGGCTTCTCCAAACGTGCTTTCCGCGTCCAGGTGCAAAGAACAGCCCTGCATTTCCTCCAGAGCTGGGCCGCCTCTGGTGCCGGCTGGTCCCCGCCCTCCAGGCCCCCCTCCCGCCCCCGGGGCCTTGCCCGTCTCCCCCGGGCAGCGCGCCGTGCGCCTGGCGGCGGGAACCCGGAGACGTGGGCACAGCAGGCGACCACATGCCCGCGCTCCTCGGAGCTCGGGGATTCCCTAATTATGGGATTTATTATGAAAGTGCCAGCTTCCTCTGTGCTGGCTTCCTACAGCCGGGAGACAAACCGCGGCCCTCTGCCGGCAGCCAGCCCTCCAGGCAGGCAGGGGTGGGGGCGGGCTGCGGGGTTCCTGCCCGGGAAGGGTCGCTTCAGGGGTGGGGGGGACCCACGGGCCAGGGCCTGCCATGGGAAGGGTGGGGCCCGTTCCCACCTCGACCCTCAGATCCAGGTCTGTAGGCCCGCTCGGCCTTGGGCAAAGCCGAAGAGCAGGTCTTGGCGGGGTGGGGCCGCCGACCCGGGCCACCTAGGGGCGCATGGGGACATCTTTGTGTGGCAGTGTGTTCATTCGCGCAGCTTCCATCCCTGTGGACGTTGGAGGCATGTGGTGATGTGGCTGCCCCTGGAGGCCAGTCGGAACTCAGCCTGTGGAGGGGCCGGCCACCGTCGGGGGCGGGTCCCTAAGAGACGGGGAGCTCAGGACCAGTGGGGCCCAGCCCCCGGATGGGTGTTGGAGGGTGTCCTTTGGAGCGTGGGAGCTCTTGGCTCGAGGCCGCTCTCACCCCGATACGGAGCAGTGCGTGAGCCGACAACACAGAGCCACCGTCTGGAACGGGAGGTCCCAAACCTCGGGGCGTGTAGATCGAGGGCCCTGGCGCCTCTCTGCTGTGCGTTGTCCCCTGTTTACCTGCCGCAGATGTCGCCGCAGTGACAGATCTAGAAGTGCTCGCGTGGGAACGCGCGTAGAGCGGTAAAAACCCGTTGCGTGTTAACGTGGTGTTTCTTCTGTGACAACACAGAGCTGCAGTGAGAAGACAGCCTTTCACGGTTTTGCGAGTCTCGACTGCCCGCTTCCGGGAGGAGTCCGGCTCCTTCCTGCTGCCGTGGCGAGCCCTGCGCCCCAGGGGGCGGGGAGCGGGAGTGAGCAGGACCCCCACCCGGCTGGAACAGTGTGGTCCCCTTCCCAGACGCTGGGTCCCGATGTCCTTGGGAACTCGGGCAGGGTTCCCAGGGGCCTGACCGCCCGCCCGGTCCAGGGAGAGGCGCATTTGTTCACCCCACCAGTGGGCAGTTGGGCCCGTGAGTCTGGGTGGGTCGCTCTGGGCCCTGTAGCCACCGCCAGGCCCCCCTCCTGGGGCCCACCCTTGGTTTCTCCACCATCTGCCTCCTGGAGGGGGTGGTACCAGCACATGGATACCCCCACTGGTGGGCGACCTGAGCCCCGCGGGCTGAGCCTGGGGGCAGGAAGAGCTCAGCCAGGCCATGGCAGGGATGGACACGGCCGTGCTCTCTGGAGGGGGGACCCCGTTCCGCCTGGGCTGCGGGGCTCCAGCGGTGCTCTCCGTCCCCACCCAGCAGGGCACCCGCCGCCTCCTAGCCGGGGCAGCAGCGGCGAGTGGGGAGGGGAGAGACGCCCCTTTGTTAGCTTAAAAAAAAAACAGGCTCAGATGATTCACAGAAGCCTTCCCCTTCCTGGTGGTTTCCAGGAACTCTGCTCCAACATAATGGATCGAGTTATTAGGGAATCAGCTCCGACTCGGGCGGCTGGAGGGGAGCCAGGCCGGGTCGAGTGGCACGCAGCTCAGCCGTGAGACCCCCCAGGGCCGGCCTGCGGTGGGGTGGGCGGGCCGTCCGCTGTGCGGAGGGAGGCTGGAGCACCGGGGGTCCACGCGCCTCCCGGAAACTGAGGCCCTACTGTGTGCGGAAGCCTGCGTCCGCAGCCCCGGCTGAGGTGGGGCCCTACCGAGCCTGTGCCCCGCTGAGTCAATCCTGCCGCGTGCGCAGGTCTGAGCCCAAGCCCCCCAAAACCGAGAGCCCGCTGAGTAACTGATTTCCTACTGTGTGCGAGGGTGTTTCTCGAGACTGTTCCGTGAGGCGTGAGCACGATGTCTCCCGAGGGCCCCTCACCCCCAGGAGGCCTGTGCCCACCCCTGCTTTGTGCTTTGTACCTGTCACCCCCACTGCAGGGCCTGGGCACCCGCTGGATGCCTCCAGTGACCGAGAGACTCGCCCTTTCCCTTAGCTCGGGCCTGAAACACCCCTCACTGTGTGATGTCCCGGCGTTTGGGACCGCTGGACACTCAGTGCCCTCCTGCTGGCTCCGTGAAGGCTGGCCCTCGTCCCCTCTCACGTCCAGGGACCCGAAGCAGTCCCCGACACACAGCAGATGCTCAGTAAACGAGTGAGGTGGAGGAGGAGCCCTCAGTGTGGGTTTTGAGGGATGAATAGAAGTATTCCCGAG
This sequence comes from Paguma larvata, assembly GCA_030068075.1. Lineage (NCBI taxonomy): Eukaryota > Metazoa > Chordata > Mammalia > Carnivora > Viverridae > Paguma > Paguma larvata. Next base: position 111,606,487 of record CM057825.1, read on the forward strand.
ACAGAGTCGACGGTGTGGGTGCAGGCAGCAGTCTCATTAGGAAGAGACCCAGGCGGTCACGTCGGCCAGGTGTGCTCCACCGACACACGCCTGGGTCAGCAGCATCTGGGCCCCCATCTCCCCCAGGTTCCCCACCGTCATCACCACCCCCAAAACCTGGGCTCTGACCCTGGGTCCTCCATCGACAGCTGGCCTGGGGCTGCCAGGCTTTAGAGACGTCCTGGTGGCCATCTAGGGGGTGGCGCCCCTGTGGCCGGGCCCCTGGCTCCTGAGCCCCCTCTCCAGCCACGCGGGTGCGTCCCGTTCAGCAAGCTCTGCGTGTAGCGCCCTCGGCTTCCCTGCACGTTGGCCAGCCTCGAGGCTCATCGGGGTTCTCTGCTGTAGGAATTTCAGCCCATTAAGTGTGAAGACCGTGTTGTTTGAAATATCTGTGCCGGGGCCACCCCAGCTGTTGGTGTCGCGTGTGCGGCCGCACGGAACTCTCGTTAGTGCCTGGCTGGGAGCTGGCATCACCTACGGGAATGGGTCCCTCCCGTGTGGGGGCCGAGCCCGGCCACTGATGTTTCAGAGTCACCCAGGCCCGGCTCATGGGCAGATGCAGCACCTGTCCCCGCCTGCCCGCCCTGGTGGCTTTTCTGGAAGTTCTGAGGGCCCAGCCCTGCGTAGGGGGGACAGGGGGGCCTGTCCACAGGGAGCTGTGGGCCAGCCGGCTGTGCCCTCAGGCAGCACAGGGAGCCTGCCCCTCTGTGCGTGACCCGGGCTGCTGGGTCTCCCCAGGGGAGGTGGCAATGAGCTTGGCCCCCATTGGCCGGGAGCCCTTTGTGCCATGACCACCGTGGAAGAAACTTGGGACAGACAGGGCCAAGCCTGTGTGTCTGGGAAGCATTCACAAAGAGCTCAGAGACCGAACTGTCCCCACCGTCCCATCTGTCTGGGCAGCGGGACCCCCACTGCCACTCCCAAAGTCGCTTCACCCCTGTCTCTGGAGCTTGGTGGGGCCGGGGCATCGGGGCCAGCTGCGAGGTGAGCCGGGGCTGTCCAGGGGACAGGGAAGCTCCCCCAGGGGTGTGACAGCACTTGGGGGCTCGTATTTGTGTGCTTAGTGCTTCAGTAACAGCCACCACAGACCACCGACCATGACGTTTGTTCCTCAGAGTCCTGGAGGCTGGCGCGGCACGACCCAGGCGTGGCGGGCCGGCTCCTCCGAGGCCTCTCTCGGCTGGTGGGTGGCTGACTTGTCCCTGTGTTCTCTCGTGGGTGTCCCTGTGTGCGTGTCTATGTCCTGAACTCCTCTTGTGAAGACACCGGTCAGGTGGGATTATCTAAGTCACCTCTTTAAAACGCCCTGTTTCCAAGGGCAGACATGTTCCGAGGTCCTAGGGGTTAATTAGGGCTGCAACATAGGAATTTGGAGGGGACACAGTTGGGCCCGTAGGAGGGCCGGGGGACAGGGCCAGGCAGCTCTAGCGTGGGAGGGACTGGCCCATCACGGGTGACCGAGCAGGAAAGGTGACTGTGGCCCGGTAGCAGGGACACTTGGCACCTTGACTCCAGGATGACTCAAACGAGCGTGTCCTGTCCCCGTCTCGGCCTGGGCTGGAATGTGACTTCGTACTTGAGATGAATGTCCGTGACCGTGAGCCATGGTCAGAAGGCCGCTGTGCTCTGTCCATTCCTCCGCACTCAGAGGGACGTCAGCCCTGGCTTTGGGCGGGCTCTCTGAGGACGCCGGCAGTGACGGCAGCGTGGAAATGTCAGGGCCACGCGTTGGGCAGGGGCCTCAGGAGGACGGGGGACAGCAGCACCAGGGTGCCGAGCTCCAGTCCAGCCGGTTTCACTTTGAAATCTATGTTCTGAGGTTCTGGGCCATCCTTTTTAAATATCATCGCTATTAATAACGCTGTGGGAGGGGGGCCAGGACTGAGGCCGGAGGCCCAGTATCCCAGCCTCCACGGCCAGAGGGCCTCTGGGGTCCGGAGCGGGGCTGAGGGAGCCGCTCCCTGTGAGGAGTAAGGGGGGCTGCCCGGCCCTTGCCCAGGTGCTGGTGCCCGCGGTCTCGTGCTTGGCTCAGCACATGTGTGGGGTCTGCTTGGATGCAGGGGGCTCTCCAAAGTGCTGGAAGAGGTGGCCGGGTAAGACAGATGACCCCACTGGGCCTTGACCTTATGCCTGACCAGGAGCTTTCTTGTCCCTGGGCTTCTGGGGTCCGAGTGGAACAGGGTGTCAGAGGCCATGGGCTCCCACCCCTCAGCCCAGGATGAGCCTTTCCGGGGTCCCCTCTGGTTGTCCTACGGGCAGGTCTGGGTGGGGCCCTTGGGGGAAGGACAGAGCTCCAGCAGGCGAAGCCGTGCTTCTGGAGGCGACAGGAAGGCAGTCTGCTACCGTGTCTGTCCCCGCCGGGAGCCGCAGGGGCTCCTCGGGGTCTGTGTCGGGCACCCACAGGTCTGCAGGGGAGGGTCTGTGTGGGGAGCACGTGCTCCTGGCTCCTCCCAATCCAGGTTCTCTCCAGGGGCCAGGACAGAGGGCCTATCGTAGGCCCTGCCAGGGGGCACCAGGCTCAAGTTCCCGCTCCCGTGGCCGGCCTGAGCCTCTGCCCCGCTCAGGGCTGATTCCCGCGGCGGGTGGTTGATCACTGTGGGAGTCCACGCCCTGGCGGGGTTCTCGGCACCACCGCCCGTGTCCAGCTTCTGTAGGACATTTGTCCCTCAGTGGCCAACAGTTTGGAGCTGCTCTGGGTGGGGAGTGGGGGGCCGGGGACCCGGGGCCCCTTAACTCCCAGGGACTCATCTGGAAGGTTCCAGATCCTGCTCCCAGTCCTGGGGCCTCCAGCCCCCCAGCCCCTGGGCCCCTGACAAGAGGCTGCCAGCCTGCGGGAAGGCAGGTCCCATCCGGCGGGACCAGCGCGCTGTCAGGGGCCCTGGCTCGACAGTGACGCCCAGTAGTGGTGGTGGATGAATCGCTGAGCGGGCGACAGGGCGTGGAGAGGGCGTGGCCCCCGAGGCTGCCCGGCTTCAGCCCACCTGCTGGCAGGCTTCTTCCTAAACCTGCCAGGAACGCCAAAACCCCATGCCCTGCGGGCCCCAGCCGGCTGTCCTGTGCTGGGGGTTCTTGGCTACCAGTGCAATTGGGAAGGTGCCTTGTGGGGCGCTGGAGAGGGTGTGTCGTGTCCATGGGCAGGGGCTGGACTCGGGTCCCTGACCTTGGGTGGGAGGTCTGGGGGCCCTTCCCCTGTTTCTGCCCCCCCGGGAGGAGGCCCTGGCTGCCCAGCTGTTGGGGTGGGGTGCACCCGCGTGCCGCGGAGGAGCAGGGAGCAGGTGCTGCCATGAGGTCTGTCCTTTTTTTTTTTTTTAATGTTTGTTTATTTCGAGAGAGAGACTGAGCAGGCACCAGTGCGGGAGGAACAGAGAAAGGGAAAGAGACTCCCAAGCCGACTCTGAGCAGTCACTGCTGAACCTGACACTTGGCTCAGTCCCATGAACCATGAGATCATGACCTGAGCAGAAATTAAGGATCAGATGCCCAACAGACTGAGCCCTTCCTTCTTAATACCCTTGTCCTTCCTTCTTAATACCCAGTTGCCAGACAACGCTTGGAGGGAGGCTGGGATTTTCAGGGAGGGGCCGGCTGGTATGGGGTGAGGGCGTGGGGACAGTCCTGCTGCGGGGGCCCCTTTGCCCATGCGTGGGGCTGAGCTGGGCCCACACACGTGCAGGGATGTATTATGCGTGTTCCCACCGTAGCCACTGCATGTGCGGGTGTTTATAGGACCGTGAAGGGTTGGGTTCCCAGCACGGGGTGGGGGGGGTGCAGAGCTGGGGAGGCCAGGCCCCACCCACGGGCTCCCAGCCTCTGGGTCAGACGCTCCCTGGCTGTGGCCTTGCAGGAGGGAGCCGCCTTCGCCTCCTGCAGACCCTGGGGCCATGGTCTCGGGCAGCCTGCCGCCTGCCGGCTGGGGGCTGGGCGTGGAGCAGGCGGTGTTCTCCAGGCCGAGTTCCCATGGAAGGAGCGTCCAGTCCCCCGGGGGTCGCTAATTCAGGCCTCGGGCAGCTGTGCATTGGCGCTGAGGCAGTTATTTCTGGCCCGGAGAATTCCTGCCCAGAGCAGGCCCCGAAGCCCTGTCCCCACGGGAAGTCTGTCCTCTCCCCCGGGGGCCCTCCTGGCTCTGTGCCCCCGCCCCCTGCCTACGCCTTTCCCTCCCAGGGTCTGGGGGTTGAGGAGAGGAGCCTCGCTGGGATGGAGACTTCACCTGGCCAGGCCGGTCCCTCGCGCCTTCTGCATCCAGGACAAAGCCAGCCCGAAGGGATGCGGGTCCTCAGAGCGTTCCAAGCCCTCTGAGGCTCCAGCAGGAGCCAAGCCAGAGCTGTGACGTGGAGATCCGTCAGGAGAGCTTGAGATACGGGAAAGAAGCAGGGCTGGGGGCTAGCTCCGCTTTCAGACGGGAAAATGCCTGGGAGGGGGGCCGTGGGCCGCCAACCACGGGGCTGGCTGGGTCTCCGTGAGGGTCCGTGGCCAGCACAGTCAGGCTTCCTGCAGGATGGTAATTGGAGGTGGAGATGGGGTGCTTTTCCACTCAATTATGCCTTGAAAAAACCCGAAATCAAGCTCTTTATTAAGAGCTAAGCAGAGACATTAGCGCTCTGCCTAATTAGCCTGGTCATTAGCATTGTGCACAATCAGAGGGGGGCGGGCGTGTGCTCGGGCTCCATGATGTCTGTGTACACAAGCGTTTCTTTTTCCCTGGGGTTGTGGGCTCTTCCTTTCTGAGAAAAGCTGACCGCCAACCCCCCTCCTGGCCAGGTGAGCTCCTGGAAGATGTACCCATGAGTGTGAATCCGCGTGTGCGTGTCTGGTCGTGTGCACATGCCCGCACCTGTTCTGCTCAGATGCACGGGTACGGGGCGTGCACGGCGCACGGGAATGGGCAGTATACGCACCTGAGTGGGCACGCGAGTGCCCAGACCCGGGTCTCCAGGGCTCGGCCCACAAGCATGCCACGGGCGCAGGCTCGGTCTCTTGCCAGGGTCTGGCTGCCCAGGGCCCTCCGCGGCTGGGGTCGAGGGCGCTGCTCCTGGGCGTGGATCCCGCCAGGGCAAGGACAACACAGTGCCCAGATGAGCTCGGAAGTTAGCCGGCAGGAGGGGCATCAGTGTCGCGAGCCGCTCGGAATGACAGCCCAGAATGACTGGGCTCTGCTGGACAGGACGTGGGATCTCAGCCCTGGACGCCAGCCCTGGGCTTCATGGGGGCAGGAGTGCCCAGGGGTTTGGGGAGGGGGTTCGTTGTAAGTCAGAGCTGGCTTCCTGGGGAGTCCCAGAGCACAGCTCCGGAAGTTTCCGGGGCTGCTGGCATAGGGAGAAGCTCTCAGAGCAGATAAAGAACGTTCCAGTGGCTGGAGGTGTACACTGGTAGGGTGATGAGCTCCCATCACGGGGTGGGTGGCCGGATCCCATGGGGAGGGGGCCTGCAGCCTCACAGCTTCCCAGGGGAGGCACTCTCCCGGGAACAGCCCAGCCCCCCTGAACTCCCCCCGCGTGACCCTGAGCCGCTGGCCGAGAACAAACAGCTCCATGTTTGGCCAGCTCTCCTGGCTCCCCACCCCAGCCGGAGCCCAGTGAGCATGAGTCACGCAGGCCTCGGCCGTGGGTGAGGGGATGGGGACAGGGACAGAGTTGGGGAGGAGGGCTCCTTGCAGCCTGAGTCTGGCCAGAGGGGAGGCAGTGGGGGGCGAGGGCTTGGGGCAGAGGGAACCGCTTAGGAGGGGCCGGGGGACAGGCAGGCATAGAGACTGGCAGAACCCACGTCAGAGTCGGGGGGGAGGGTACCATGCACCCCAAAGTAGCTGGGGCAGATCCTGTCACCAAGATGCTGAGTGAGCCACGTCCAGGGAGTTCTTGATGGGTAGGCAGACCTGTGGTTCCCCGGGGCACACATGGTCGGCTGCGGGCAGCTGTCCTGTGTCCCCATGGGTTGGGTGAATGGGAGCTGGCCACAGGGAACCAGGGCCTTTCCCTGTGCAGAGCAGACACCTGTGGTGGGGCCAGGCCGAGAAGGCCACTGTGTTTCTGACTTTGAAATAGTCTGCTTGCCAGCTCACCTGTCCTGGCCCCCCGGGCCCTCCTCCCGTCCTCGCCTTCTTCCCAAACTAACAGGATCTTCGGGACCCTACCCCCTTCCCCCACTTAAAATCCCACGGTGGGGGCCCAACGGGTGGGTGGGGAGGCTGGAGACTGGGGCCTGGGCTGAGCATGGGGCTGTTAGAGGCAGTGAGCTGGGGGGGGTCCCCTTCCCAGAGCCCCTCCTTACCTTTTTAGCAGCTTGTTGTCATGGCAACAACCTCAGGCAGGAGAGAAACTTCCTTTGTGGTGAGATCTGGAGTGGCTGCTCCCCCTCCTCAGAGAGGCCCCCCCTTGTGAGACTGGACCGCTGGGCCTGTGCCTGCACGGGCATCAGGGTTGGTGGCACCGAGTGGTGACACAGAGGCCAAGCCGCTGGGCGAGACGCCCTGGCACGGCGGCAGGTGCCGGGAGCTGGTTTTGCCCCGAGCACCCGGTTCCTCCACCAGCGGTCTCGGCCGCACTGGCTTCACAGCTCATGGTCAGTCCTGGGGCGGGGGGCGGCGAGAGGTGGGCTGGCCGGGCCTGTGGAGCAGAGGTCTGAGCAGCTGAGCCCGAGCACTGCAGGGTCGCTCCCCGGGGGCCCGGCATGTGCGAGCGTGTGCCCACGTGCAGACACGCCCACATTCCTGCTCCATGCCGCTGCCCGGGGCCTCCTAATCTGCAGACGAACATCCCTCCCTGGGCTGGGCCCCATCACTGCAGCTGAAACCTTGATCAGTTAATTCCATCGCTAGTTAATTAAGCACGAGTGCTTATGGCATAATCGTGGCCAGGAACCAGGGAAGGCACGTCTGCCCAGGGGGCGCTGTGCCCTTCCTTCAGGTGGTGCCTGACCCCCCCCCCAGGCAGAAGTGTTAAGACCTCCGGGGACCCGCTGACAACCAGGTGGAGGCGACAGGGGCATGGACAACAGCCCACGCTACAGGGTGTAGGCAGAGCCCCCAAAGGTCTCGGCTCCACACCTGCTGAGCAAGCTTCAGGGATGGAGTTGGTCCCAGGAGACTAGGCCGCCCCAAGGGCAGGATCCCGGCTGGGGCCCCGAGACCAGGGAGCAGACCCCCCCCCTGCGTGAGTCTCCCACCGGACCTGGGTCCCGACAGGCTTTGGGCTTCATTAGCAGGTGCACAGGTGTGGGCCGGGGCGCGGGCAGGCCGGGCGTGAGGGTCAAGGGGGTTCCCTGGGCTAACAGCCCAGGCTGGACGGCAAGTGAGTGGCCTTGCCTCGGTACCCTACTTGGAGCTCCCACTCTGACTTTGAAGGCATCCGAGGGGCCCGGCTGCCCCCGATCCCATCACCTGGTCTGTGTGAGCTCTGGGAGGTGTCATTGGATGCGTCCCTGTGGGCAGCTGGACCCAGGACGGGAAGCCACCAGGAGGACCCCGGAGTGCTGGGGAGCACATCTGTGCAGAGCTGGGGGGTGGCCGTGCCCTGCAGGGAGGGAGCCCTCGTGACGGAGGAGCCGGGCGGGGGCCCCTCCATGCCTGCCAGGTGCTGGTTCTGAGTCTCTGCCTGTGATCTGGGGGACAGCAAGGACAGGTTGGAGGCCTCAGCAATCCAGCAAGGTGGAGTGGTTGAAAAGAATCCAAATACTCGGAGGTGAAGTGCACATGTCCCGGGGAGTTCACTGTGTTAGTGGTGTGGTGCGACCTCCCGCTCGGCCTGGTTCCGGAACATTCCACCACACCACAGGGAGCACGTCCCTGTTAGCTCTCACTCGGTGTCCCCCCGCCCCCAGCGCCTGGCAGCCACTAGTCCACGGTCTCTCTGAATTTGCTTGTTCTGGACACATCCTGGAACCAGGGCCCACAACCCTCGGCCTCTTCCATCGGCTTCCATCCCCACGCGCCGCACTCGAGACGTTGTAGCCGGCGTCCGAGTTCCGTTCCTCTTCGCGCCGGGGGACGTGTCACTGTGCGGATGGGCCACGTCCCGTTTATCCGCCTGTGCGTTGCTGGCCGTTTGGGTGGTTTCCTCCTTCCGGCTGCAGTGGGCTGCCGAGAGCACGTGCGTGTCCGTCGGAGGGCCAGCGGTCACTCCTGGGTACGTGGAGCCATGTGGGGACCTGAGGGTTTGAGAAGCTGGGGCTGCGCCTGGGTGGGAGCTGTGCCCACATGGGGTCCGTGGTGCTGCCAGCAGCCGTCTTCGCGCCATGTGGAACCGGCCTTCTCCGGAGGGCCCTGCCACCAGCTCAGCCCTTGTCCATGTTGCCCGCCCCGCCTAGAGGGCTCCCTGAAAGTGGCATCTGCAGATGGTGCAGAGGACCAGGGGGAGGGTCCGCAGAGGGGGTCGGGGACAAGCCCTGCCATGAGTGTGTCTCAGTAAGAACCTGAAGGACGAGTGGGGACCCAGAGGGCCCGGAGGGGTGGGGGTGGGGGGGAGCAGCCAACGTGGCCTGTCGACTCCCGCTAGTCCCATCATCCCCAGCCCAGACCCTGTATCGCTGCCTCCCCACGGGGGCGTCTCGCGGAACTTTCCCGAGTCTTCGCATACGCGCGTGTCGAGCCCAGTCCTGGAGGAGCCAGCCTCCCCGCCGTGGCCGTTTTCATGACCGGTCGCTGGCCGTCCGCTCGGGCTGTGTCTCTGCGCCAGCAATGCAGCCTCACGCCCTGCCTGCGGAGACGTTCTGGTGTTAGGGGGCCCCAGGTGGTGCTTTCTGGCTCGCCAGGCCCGTCGTACGGATCTCAGGGTGGCCTTCGTGGTTCCCAGGAACTGCCAGGCTCTCAGTCAGCGTGTGGGTGGAGGGCCCAGGAGGGGCTGGGCTCGGGGAAGGCCTGTGCTCTGAGATGTGGGCTGGTTCTCGGGGTCTCCCGTGCTGCCCACGGGGCCCCAGGGTCTGGTCTGCGGCTGGCTCGGGCCTGCGTGGGCGGTTTCTTCCGGCCCCACAGCTGTTCTGTCTGCAGCCACCCACTCAGCCGTGCGGGGTACAGTAGACGTCTACTCTTCAGTGGCCCAGAATTGTTTTCCTCTGTAGGATGGGTTTTCTCCCCGATGAATAAACATACGCTTTTCTCCTCGAGCAAATTGGAAGAGCAAGGCTGAATGCTCCGGAGAGTGAAGGCTGGGGGGCCGGGGGCGGGGCGGCAGGCCCCGCGTGCACGGAGGAGGGCGGGGAAGAGCTCGCTCCTCAGCAGTCCACGGGAGGGGGCACTTGGCCCAGCGTGCAGGGCCCCCCGTCGGCCGCTGTGTGTCTAGGGGCAGGTGTGCGTGCGTGTGGAGCCCCTGGACTGGCTGAGCTGATCCCTACACGCCATCTGCCTGTCCAGGCCACACGCCCACACTACCCAGGAAGACCGCAAGCACCATTGGGGTCTGAGGCTGGCCCCGGAGGACCTCGAGTGGAGGTTTGGGCTGGGCACTCCGGGTGCACGGTAGATCACATGGCCCAGGGCCACCTCTCGACTGTGGGGTATGAGACAGATGGCAGGGAGACGGGGGAACCTGACCTGCGCCGAGGCCGTGGTGAGGAGGGGGCTTTGGCCCACCCTGCCCTGGGCCCCCTCCTTCCCGCTGCTCCTGCCCCGCTGCACCCCCAACCCCCCCCCCCCAAACACGAGAGCACTCACGCCAAGCTGTTGTGGATTTGGGCTAATGGAGCTTAGCTGGCTGAGCAGATTGCTCTGGAGGGCGGTGGGCGGGGCCGGCCTGCTCGGGCTTTCTCATCTTCTGGAGACAGAGCTTTGCAGCTCAGTCCGCGTGATCTCATGACAGCCCCTCAGGGAGCCCCGCCTGTGGGATCAGGGCCTGGTCCCCACATGCCTTGCGTAGGGGCCACTCCAGCTGCTGTGTTCCCCATTGGCGTGTGTCTCTCAGTGACGGGTGTCCTGCTCCCCTGTCCGTGTTCCTCTGGTGAAGACACGTCCCCTTCCTCCCCATGTCTGGGGCCAGCCAGGGGAGTGAAGTGGCATTGTCAAGATGTGGCATTGTCAGGGTCGGGCTCTTGTTCTCTGGCTCAGAGCTGGGCCGGGGGTAAACGGTCCACCCCATAGCTCTGGGGGACCAGCAGGGCTGGGTGGCCATGGGGAGCTGTATGTTAACAATGAGGCTTTGGCTCAGGGGTCCAGGACCACCCTTTGGACCACACAGTCCTGTGCCATGCAGACCTCTGTGGGGACCCCCACCTCATTCTAGAAGCCCAGAAATCACTGTCACTGGGGAGAGGCAGTGTCACAGACCGTCAGGGTCCCTGTTGGCACTGTGAGTTGGGGGCTGAGTGGCCATGAGCCCCTTCTGGCTTCCAGCCCTGCTCCCATCAGCCCGCCAGGGTCATCCCTACTTCCGGGCCGATGCCACCCACTGCCCACACCCAGGGACGGGGGGAGATGGTGCTCACAGGCCAGTGCCGTCTTCAAAGCCTCCCTTGGTGTGCTTTTCTTAACCAGCTGGGAGTACAAGAATGAGGAAGGGCAGATCGATGGAGCGGTTCCCAACAAACCCTCAGTCGGTCCGGCCAGCCACATCCGCCAGGCTGCCCAGCAAGTGGCCAGCCTTGAGCATGCCTGTGGCAGGGCCGCTTCAGCACCATGGACAGCGGCCACCACCTCCTTACTCTCTGGGGCCTGGCATGGGGTGTCTGTGTGGGGTGCATTGGAGCCATGGTCTGAGAGGCCATGAACCTGGCACTGAGAGCCTCAGGGAAGGACTGGGACCTTCCTCTGCACCCGCTGTGGATGGGGGACCAGCCATGGGTGTGGCTGCCAGAAGTGGGGAGGTGGTGTGGCGTTGGTTCAGCAAAGGCCTGAAGGGGAGGGAGGAGGGGGGAAAGGCTGGCGTCAGGCCAGGCTGGGCAGAATATGCTAGAAGGGCACCGAGTGAGGAGTGTGGGGCTCACAGGGTTGGCATGACGCCTGAAGGGTCTCCCAACGGACAGGACCTTTGCCCCCACCACTGATGCTGTCTCCAGCCCTGAGGGAGGCCCTGGGACCCTACCCTCAAGTCTCTCTGGGGCCCTGTCTCTCATTTGGGAGCACCCCAGCCTGCCGGAGGGGTGGGGGGTGGCCGGCCAAGGCCCCAGGAGGTCAAAGAATGTAGGTCAGAGGGCTCACAGCCGTACAGAGCCTCCCCGGCTCCGGGTTCTGTGGGAGACACCATCTCACTCCGCTTTGGACTCAGGCCTACGGCCCCCCTGTGGCCAGGCCTGGGCAGCACTGTGGCCCCCTCCCTGGGCCAGAGTGGCCGCCTCCTGCTGGCTGCACATCAGCTTGGTTTCCTTGGACCCGCGGTGGAAATGGGCTCTAATTTGTAGAAGTTGGTTCAAAACCTAAAGGATTTTTAATTAAAATCCAGAAAATCCATCTGTGTAATTAAATCTCCGGAAGTCACTGGGCTCTGGATGGGTAGCCAGTTGGTACTGCCTGTCCTCAGCTGCCTGCCGAGGTGTGATGGGGGAGAAAGGTGGCCTTACTTGTGTAGGGGGCTGATTCAGCCCTGTAACCCCTGTCTCTGCGGAGCTTCCTGGCTGTCCACAGGACCTGTGAGGACCACACACCCGTGTGCGCCTTTACACAGACTGAGGCAAGGCCTCGGGCCCCGGTGCAGGACCCTAAGATCTCTTCCCTCCCAGGCGGGTGATGGGGGTGGTGGGGGGAGAGGCTGTATCACCAACACAGTAACCCCACAAGGGCGAGCGGTCTCAGCGACGGATGGAGAGTTTTCCAGGTTCTGGAGCCATGCTGACCAGCTTAGTTATCGCAGCCATCCCCACCCCGCTAGTGTCCCCACTTCTTGGATGAAGCTGTGCTCATGCCCTCCTGTCTGGGCACCCAGACTGCTGCCCAAGGGGTCCTGAGCCCCCAGGACACGCCTCATGGGTGGGGCAGGCAGGCCAGGGCCCACAGGACCAGCACCGTCAGGAAGAACCTGAAGCTGGTGGGTGGGCATGGCTTGCCAGCAGTTTGGGAAGGACGGGGGAGATAGGACCGTAGCTCAGGGGCCCCAAGCAGGGCTGTCCTTTCAAGCTCCTGGGGGCCTGGTTTGTGGCTCTTCCTGGGGAGTGAGGGCCCTTCCCAGCTCCTGACCTGAATGGTCTCCTGCATCCTGGCCCAGAGGAGCCCACAGCTTAGGCACGTCCTGCCTCACTGTCGAGGGTGAGTCCTCCGCTTTCCTGACACCAGCTCCTGAGTCTAGATCAGGTCCCCTGCAAGAATCCCCCAGGCCGGGAGATGCCTGTGCCTGTCCCTCCCGTCCCTGCCTGGCCCTCTGCCCCAGGGTCTAGAACACAGGCCGCAGCACAGCGTGGCGGGAGTGGCTGTGGCAGTGCTGGTGAGGGGCTCGAGGGGAGCCGGGGGGTGTCTTCCGGGCCAGGAGGGGGCCAGCAGGCATATTCATCACGAGTGGGGGCGCCTTCTCGCTGGTTTGGATGTTCCTGCGGGGGGGCCTCCAGGGGGGATCCGAGTGAGCACTGGTGCAAGCCAGGCAGCGCGCTGGGGAAACCGGAGCCCCACGTGGGAGTGAGTGATGCCGGTGGACAGGAAGGCAGGGGGGCCAGGGCTCAACTGGGCTAGGAGCCCTACCACTGGAGCAGGGCATCCGCAGGACTCAGCGTGGGGGGCGGGGGAGCCGCTCAGCCTGGGAGAGCTCAGGGTGCTGGGACAGAGAGAGGGGGTTCCCAGTTCCGAAGAGGCAGACGGTCCCCAGAGCTGCACTAGGTGACTGCACTCGCACATCGGGGGCCGCAGGCTGGGGTATGCTGACTCCCTGCCGGGTGGGGGCGGGGTGCGCCCCTGCGAGACCAAGGGTCTACCTGGGTCAGGGAGGGGTGGGATGCCCTCCCTCACACCACCCGACCATCGCCCGCCCGGAGCCCCCTGCTCCCCTGCCGTGTCTTGTGGGGATGTGGGTCTTGGTCTCCTTGCAGGCAGGTCTGCTGAGGCATTGTATGTCACTGGCTAAAGCCCCATCCCCCTGACACATACAGAGACGTCCTATCCACACGCAAGCTCTCCTCAGAGGTATCACTGTGGCAGTTGAGGGACAGAGGGGTCGGGAGGCCAGGAGAGTGGTGCCTGAGTGATGGAGACGGGACCAGCCTCCGTGTGCGGCCTCAGCACCCCCTGGCAGAGTGTGGGACCCAGTGTGTGCAGGAGGTCCCCAACATGCCCAGATGGAGCCATGCTGACACACTGTAGGTGCACCATGGGTATTTGGTGCCGCCGTCAGCCCGTCTGTCTTGACACCCCCACCCCCACCGCACTCAGGGTGTCAGCCCGTCCTTCCCGGCCGGGACCCGAGCCAGCATGTGTGCCAGGCCCACCCAGCACGGGGCCTGGGGGCCAGGGCGCTGCCTTAGCGGGGAGCTGATTTCTGTTTTTCCGCAGCCAGACCACAGCAGACACTTGTTACTGCTGAGCCCATTAACTGTAATTATGGCGCTCTCGGCGGGCACGTAATCACACTGGTGGCCTGGCACCACGCCGCGCTGTGCACTGTTGGCCCTGCCCTACCCCCGCGCCGTGCACGGTTGGCCCCACCCCTGCCCAGGAAGCTGGGGGAGAGTAGAGGGGATGGACTGCTTCCAGCCCCTGCAGAGGACCCTCCGTCACACACCACCCCCCACGCCTCCCCCTATTCAGCTCCCCAGGCCTTATCCCCACCATGACCCAGGTTCTGGGGACCTGGGCCACTGCCCTCCTGCTCCTGTTCTCCGGCCCAGGCACCCCCACAGAAAGCCCTCCTCAGAGGTGGGGCTGGGTCAGGGATTCGTGCCGTGGGGATGACAGGCGGAGTGCAGAGAGTGCCCCCAAGCCCTCCCGGCCACGAGGACTCCATGCATGCATCCACAGGGTTCGTGCGGAGCCCCAGCCCCCCATGTTGCCTGGCCCCACCCCTGTGCCTGACACAGGGCTCCCTGAGTTCTTGGAGGTCCAGCCGGGGTGGGGGATAGGGATGCAGAGTACATGTGTCCCTTCACAGAAACAGTTAGTTACCCTGGACCAGGCCACTGTGCACCCTGCGTGGGGCTCCAGCGCCACCTGGTGGCCGCTCTTAGAATGCCCAGGAATTCTTACCCGTCAGGGTGGGCTCTGGCCCCCAAACCAGGGATCCCGCAGGGTGGCCGAGGTGCAGAGTGCATGGGGATGTAGCACTCGCCGCTGACCCAGCTCCTGAGGCCCTCGCCCCACTTGGACGCCCTCCTGCCAGCAGGACACTCTTGGAGGTGGCGGGTCACTGCAGGCAGCTGGGGGTGTCCTTCCTGGCTCCGTCCACCCAGGCGCACAGAAAGTTGCAGGTCCTCCACGCCCAGTCGCTTGGCTGGGCTAAAGCTCTTGTCCCTCACCCCAGCTGCTGGGGCCGGGGCACCCTGCACCTGCCGGAATCACATGGGGGTTAGCAGGGAGCGGGGGCACCCCTACAGGCACTGCGGTGCCTACAGGCCCCGTCACCTGCGGAGCCCTCGATAGCCCTCGATAGGAGGCCCTGTCACCTGCGGGTCCCCCTCATGGTTGTGTGCGTCCGCAGCCTGTGTTGGTGTTCAAGCTGGGCACTGAGTGTCTGGCCTCACTTTGGAACACCCAAGCTGGGGGGAGCTTGGCAGAGGGGCCACGGCCATCATCCACACCCGAGGGGGTGGCGGCGGTGTCCAGAGGCCCACGTGGGAATGCGGTGGTCACCGCAGGGGTGGCCAGTGCTGGGGCTCTGCCCCTCGAGGCCCGGCCGATGGGGTGGGCGCAGGGGCTATCGAGGACTCCGCAGGTGACGGGGCCTGTAGGCACCACAGTGACTGTAGGGGTGCCCCCGCTCCCTGCCCCTGCTGCCCTGCGGCCGTCTCTCAGCCTCCAGCATTAACCCTTAACTCTGCCGCCTGGCCACGTGGTTCGAGCACGTCAGCATGCTGGTGATCATGCTCAACTGCGTGACCCTGGGCATGTTCCGGCCCTGCGAGGACGTCGAGTGTCGGTCAGAGCGCTGCAGCATCCTGGAGGTGGGCCGGGGTGGGCGGCCGGCGACCGCGTCGCCCTGGGCGAGGGGCGTGCAGGACCGCCTCTCGGCCCCGCCTCTCAGGCCCCGCCTCCCGCCAGGCCTTCGATGACTTCATCTTCGCTTTCTTCGCGGTGGAGATGATCATCAAGATGGTCGCCCTGGGGCTGTTCGGGCAGAAGTGCTACCTGGGCGACACATGGAACAGGCTGGATTTCTTTATCGTCATGGCCGGGTATGGGCCCCCTGGCCACCAAAGCCAGGCTGCCCCCGCGGTGGCACCGGGGCCCAAATAAGCCCGCAGGGGTCCCCAGCAGAGCCAAATCCGGGAGGAGGCTGAGGGCGGGGAGCCTCTAGGGAGTGGGACACGGGTCCTGGGGCTCCCTGTGCTGGCAGCAGGGGACAGGCAGATGGTCTGTGAGCAGTACAGGGCCCCGGCAGTGACCGCGGGAGGCTCGGGGCATGGCTCAGGGACCAGGCCTGGGCCTCCTGGCCTCAGCTGGCGGGTGCCCTGGAGAAGGGTTGTGCTCACGTCTGCCCCTGGGGCGGCGGGCACCCCCGAGCCTCTCTGTCCCACTGCCCTCTCCTAGCATGATGGAGTACTCTCTGGACGGACACAACGTGAGCCTCTCCGCCATCCGCACAGTGCGTGTGCTGCGGCCCCTCCGCGCCATCAACCGTGTGCCCAGTAAGTGACCCCTCTGTGGGACCGGCCTGGATGTCCCACCAGCCTTCCTGAGGGCTCTCAAGGGTCCCCTAGGGCACGTTGCCCGCTTCTGAGCTCTCTGGCCCTGGCACGGACCCCGGCTCTGGGGCAGGAGGGCCCGGGAGGACTTGCCCCTTCTGAGGCGGACAGAGCAATCCTGGACCACATTGGGGTGTGACAGGCAGGCAGTGTGGGGTCCTGGCACCCCACAGTGCAGCGGAGTGACTGGACACTGAGTCAGACTCCTCATCTATACAACATTCGGGGTTCTGGCTCCATCATCTGGCCCGTGCCAGTGACTGCTCTCGGGGCCGGCCTCTGCCAGAGGGATCTGGTGCTTCAGGGAAGCGTAGAGAAGCTTCCAGGAAGTCACGTGGCTGCTTGTTTGGAAAGTGGCCTGTCCTTCCACAGATCGTCTGCCCGTGCGGGGCGGGGGGGCGGTGGGGTGGGGATGGTGTGGAATTTTTCCGTCTTCAGAGTGTTCAGTGTTGCATCTGAATTCAGCTGTGACTTCTGGGCACAGGGGCAGTGCCCATGGTACCATGTAAGGTGTGTGTGTGCGCCTGTGGGCGTGGGTCCACGCCTCAGCACCCAGGCCTGTCCTGCAGCCCCCTGAAGAAGCAGCACACCCCTAAGGACAAGTACCCCCTGCCCCGGGCCCGGCGGCCCCACCGGAGAGCCGGCGTCATGGAGTCGTGCTGTGCTGGGGGACCCCTGGGCCTTTTTTCCACCTGCCCCCCGGCGCTATCCTCGGGTCAGGTGGATCTCAGGTGCTATGTGAGCCCGGGAGAGTTCCTGAAGCTCTCTGAGCCTCAGTTTTTCCAACTGTAACAGCAGGACACCGGTGGTACCCCCAGGTGGCTGTGAGTGTGAGGTGAGCTGACGTGCGCGGCTCTCTGCTGGGTGCTGGCACCCACCACATACTCGGCTGCTCACCTGGGCCCACCTTTGAGAGCGATGAAGCCACAGCGCAGCCCATATCTGCGGGTCCTCACTTTTCAGGCTAAATGTCTGCAGTGGCCAGAATTGCCCCCAGCAGCCGGGCCTCCCTCTAGGGACATTTCCCTGTCCCAAACAGCACGCCTCCTCTAGGCAAGTGCCATCTCGCTGGCTTCCTGGGGTCCACTCTGATCTCTGGATTGAATCTGTGACCCTTTGAGCCAGCTCATGGCTGGCTGTGTGTCCCTCACGAATCTTCCTCTCTGCTGCTTCTGAAACTTCAGTGCCATTCCAGGCTATGGCTCAACCCCTGTGACCCCAGGGGCCCCTTCTGCCATCTGCCACTTCACAGGTGCTGCTCCAAGGCCCCAGCACCTGCCCCCTCTCCCACCCCCCGGCCCCAGGTGCTGTTTGCTGCCTTAGCCCCGGCCCTTGCCTGTCTTATCCTTACTGAGGTCTGGGAGGGGAGAGGTGCAGGTAAGTGGAGGGTACATAGGGCTGGGGTGACTGAATTAATTTGCCCCCTCACAGTCCCCAGCACCCAGGCAACAAAAGCTTCAAAACTGTCTCTGGAAAAACCACCGTGTGCTCTGGAGGTCCATGCGCTGCTCCCCACCCCGCCCCCGCCCCCTGCCTCCTTTCAGTGCAGGGCCCTTTCCCACCCCCCCACCCCCTGCCTCCCTCCAATGCAGGGCCCTACTTCCACATGGTTCCCAAAGAGCACAAAGAAATGCCCCGAGCCCTGCCCCCGTTATAAGACCCCAGGCTCCTGAGCGCTGGAGGCACCCCAAAGCCTGAGCTGCTGGGGTCCCTGGGGCTCTGGCGGTCATTCAGGAGTGGGGGGAACCTGCCAGTCTTGAGACCTAGGCCCACAGCCCCGCTTCCCTTATGCAGGTCTGACCCATGGGCATCATCGTCGCCTGCCTGCTGAATGTGTAGGGGCACAGTGCAGGTCCCTGTCTGACCCCGAGTCGCTGATACCCATGTGTGAACAGCAGGAGGGCGCAGGGCCCATAGGGAGGAAGCCCCGGGAAGGCACCGCTTGGACTTGTGTCTCTGCCATCTGCAGGCATGCGGATCCTCGTCACGCTGCTGCTGGACACGCTGCCCATGCTCGGGAACGTCCTTCTGCTCTGTTTCTTTGTCTTCTTCATCTTTGGCATCGTGGGCGTACAGCTCTGGGCCGGCCTGCTCCGCAACCGCTGCTTCCTGGACAGCACCTTTGCCAGGTGCGCGGCCCTAAGGGCTCTTCTGGGCCATGCGACCCCACCCCCCAACAGGTTCCTCCCCTTCCAGCCCAGCCTCCGATGCTCCGCCCCCAGCAGGCTCCTCACCCAGCCTGGGACAATGCTCTGCACCCCACAGGCCCCACCCGCTCCAGACCAGACCCAGATGCTCCGCCCCCAGCAGGCTCCTCCCCCTCCAGCCCGGCACCCAATGCTCCGCCCCATCAGGCTCCTCCCCTAGTCCAGGACAATGTGCCGCACCCAGCAGGCTCCTCCCCCTCTAGTCCATCACCTGATGCTCCGCCCCCAAGGCCTTTTCTCCAACTCCGCCCCCCACGCTCCGCCCCCCAGCAGGCTCCTCCCTCTCCGGCATTAATTTCTAGGGACGCACACTTTCTATACTACTAGTTGGGGTTCTGGTTTCTTTGTTTTTAGGTGTGGTTTTGTTTTTCTGTTAATTTGCCTGTTTTACTGTTTCTGTTCACCTGTTTCACTGTTTTCGTCTTTCCCAATTCTGCCTTTTTTTTTTTTTGCTTTGCTTTGTGTCTGTTTTTATCTCTCTGGGCCTCTCTGTGGGTGTTTCCCTGTGTATCTTGGCCTCTCTCTCTCCGACTCTGCACATCTCTGTGTCTCCGTCTCTCTCTGCCTCCGTGCCTCCCGCCTGCCCGCAGGAACAACAACCTCACCTTCCTGCGGCCGTACTATCAGACGGAGGAGGGCGAGGAGAACCCCTTCATCTGCTCCTCGCGCCGGGACAACGGCATGCAGAAGTGCTCGCACATCCCCAGCCGCCGCGAGCTGCGCGTGGAGTGCACGCTGGGCTGGGAGGCCTACGGGCAGCCGCAGGCTGAGGGCGCGGCCGGCGCGGGCCGCAACGCCTGCATCAACTGGAACCAGTACTACAACGTGTGCCGCTCGGGCGGCTCCAACCCCCACAACGGCGCCATCAACTTCGACAACATCGGCTACGCCTGGATCGCCATTTTCCAGGTGGGTCCTGGCTCCGCGGCTGAGGGCCGGGGCCGCAGCTGCCCCACCCAGGGGCGCACCGAGCGTGGGGGGGGGGGCGCCGGGGGGGGGGGTTCGCTGGCCCCACCAGCACTACGGCGGGCCCCGAGGGGACCCCCCCAGGGCCGTCCGTGTGTCCAGCCGCCCGCCCCCCCAGGTGATCACGCTGGAGGGCTGGGTGGACATCATGTACTACGTCATGGACGCCCACTCCTTCTACAACTTCATCTACTTCATTCTGCTCATCATCGTGAGTGCGGGCGATGGGGCGAGTCCTGGGGCCGGGCGGGGTGTCTGCGGCCACCAGCGTTAGTGGGCGGAGGGGCCCTTGCATTGTGACAGCTGACCTCAGACCCCTGAACTCCCCCGTCGGTGGGCATCACGCCCCCAGGCCCACGCCACCCTAGCCTCGCTGACTCTCCGGGAGACCCTGCACTGGGCCAGGGCAACCGAGACTCAGGGCCGCCCGCGGCAGGACAGGGGGCCTCTGTCCAGCTCCTGGCTGGAGGTGGTCGGGAGAGAAAGCCCACCTCCGGGGGGCCTCAGGCAGCACCTCGGGGGCTCTCGTGGCCGGGTCCTGTCTGGAGGCTGCAGAAGACTCGGGACCATGTCTTGGGGTGACAGCCCTCCGCAGTGTTCATGGGCCTCCAGACAGCTCTCCTCAGAACAGGTCACCCCAAAGGCATGCCTCTCTCTAGTGTAGGTGCCCCCACAAGCACGGCTTTCTGCAGCATAGAGGGGTCTCCAGACGCAGTGCTGTCGGGGCAGGGTCTGCGTGGACCCCGCTGTGAACAGAGACAGGCACGTGTCTTGCCTTGTTTCTCATCACAAGTATGAGCAGAGGAGAGTGTTGCGTGGTGACCCTGCCACGGGGGAAGCGAGGCTGAGGGGTTTGGAAAGGCCCGCCCTGGAGAGGTGGGGGGTGGCCACAGTCGAGAGGGTCTCAGGGACAGACCTAGTGGGGAAGGGGGTGAGCCATGTAGATGGAGGGAAGGAGAGTCTCCCCCACCCTACCAGCCACCGTGTCCTCCACCCGTCCGAGGATGAGCGCAGCACATGGGCGAGGGCCACTTACCCCGTGCCCCCCGTGGCGGGTGCTGGGGCTCGCCATTGCACCGGCAGGGACCCCACCCATCCTGGGGCGCCCCCACCAGCCACGCTTATAGCTTGGCCCTTAAAACAGGCGGTGTGCTCTCCGGCGTCTCCCACGGGGACTCAGTCTCTTAGTGTAGAAGCCACCGCTGCCCCCGTTGCCGGCCCCGCTGACCCCGACACCCCTCGGCCCCTCCCCCCGAGGCCTCCGTGAGCAGCCGGGCCACGCACGGGAGGCTCACCCCTGCCTGCTGCTGTAGGTGGGCTCCTTCTTCATGATCAACCTGTGCCTGGTGGTGATCGCCACGCAGTTCTCGGAGACCAAGCAGCGTGAGAACCAGCTCATGCGGGAGCAGCGCGCGCGCTACCTGTCCAACGACAGCACGCTGGCCAGCTTCTCGGAGCCCGGCAGCTGCTACGAGGAGCTGCTCAAGTACGTGGGCCACGTCTGCCGCAAGGTCAAACGGCGCGGCCTGCGCCTGTACGCCCGCTGGCAGAGCCGCTGGCGCAAGAAGGTGGACCCCAGCAGCGCCCTGCACGGCCAGGGCCCTGGGCGCCGGCCCCGGCGGACGGGGAGACACGCGCCCTCCGTCCACCACCTGGTCTACCACCACCACCACCACCACCACCACCACTACCACTTCAGCCACGGCAGCCCACGCCGGCCCGGCCCGGAGCCCGGCCCCGGGGACACCAGGCTGGTGCGGGCTGGAGCGCTGCCATCTCCGCCCTCGCCGGGCCGCAGGCCCCCTGACGCCGAGTCGGTGCACAGCGTGTACCACGCGGACTGCCACGTGGAGGGGCCGCAGGAGAGGGCCCGGGTGGCACACACTGCGGCGGCTGCTGCCGCCGGCCTCAAGCTGGCCACGGGGCTGGGGGCCATGAACTACCCCACCATCCTGCCCTCATCAGTGGGCGGCAGCAGAGGCGGCACCGGCCTCGGGCCCAAGGGGAAGCGGGCCAGCGGGCCTCCGGACGCCGGAGAGCACAGCCCCCTGAGCCTGAGGGGCCCCGATCCCTATGAGAAGATCCAGCATTTGGTCGGGGAACACGGTAAGGATCCCAGCCCCAGCCTGTGGGGAGGAGGTGGGACCCAGGCCCAGTGAGCCAAGAGGAGGCGGGCCTCTCGACTTCTTCCCCAAATGCGTGCTCTCCAGGGAGGCCCTGGGCACCTTGGGCTGTGACGCGGCCGGCGGCAGGGGAGGGATCTGGTCTGTAGCAAGCCCCACACAGCCTCAGTGCAAGTGCCACACAAGCATCTGCCCACAAGGGTATGAGAATTCGAGGCTGACAAAACCCGTCAAACCCCCAGGCCTGTGTCCTTTTGCCCCACCTGGCCCCAGGAGAGACCGTCTGCCCGTGTCTGTGACTGACCACTTGGGAGGAGTGGCGGGTCCCTTCTAGGTGGGGGTGCTGGAGCAGGGGGAAGGAGGGGAAGATCACGCAGCCCCCGAGGGCCCAGGAATGTTCCCTGACACACTCATGGCCCGTCCCGCTGGGGCTCAGCTTCAACCATCTCAGATAGGCAGTTGGAGGGACACCGAGTCCCCTGCAGACCTCGGGGCCTTCCCAGGGGGTGTGTGCAGGGTGTGGGCCACGGCGCATCTGCAGCAGGCAGGGGCGTGCGGGGCAGGGCTTCCCGGGCGTGTGCGAGTGGTGGCTGAAGCTGCAGTGTGCGGTCGGTGTGAAGCATGCCCTGGGTCCCAGAGACTCAGTGACTGTTAGGATTCTTCCATATCAAAGTGACAGGGTTCAGACACACCCAGAACGTTGAAATTAATTACACGTAAGGTGGTAGAAGGAAGTGGCCTGTGGTAGTTTGCGTGGGTGGGTTGGCTGTGGGGCAGACCAGCTGCCCCGCCCCTTTGAGTCCCCACCCCTGCCCGTGGGCGGAGTTTGCCTGTGCAGGGTGCGCGTGCGCACCGTCGGCCCCACAGAAGCCTCCACAGGGGTGGGTTGTGACCTGGGCACCCGAGGTAGCAGCTGAGCAGCCTGACCCTGCCCGTGTCCTTCCTCGCGCAGGACTGGGCCGGACCCCCAGCCGCCTGTCAGGCCTGAGCGTGCCCTGCCCCCTGCCCAGCCCCCAGGCGGGCACGCTGACCTGTGAGCTGAAGAACTGCCCGTACTGTGCCAGCGCGCTGGAGGACCCTGACTTGGAGCTCAGCGATTCCGAGAGCGGAGGCTCGGAAGGCAACGGGGTCTACGAGTTCACGCAGGACGTGCGGCACGGGGACTGCCGTGACCCCATGCGGCCCCCCGCAGCGGCCGACGCACCGGGCCAGGGCAGCGCGCGGCAGCGGGCACAGCGGCGGGCGGCCCCGGGCGAGCAGGGCGGGCTGGGCCGCGTCTGGGGCGCCTTCAGCGGCAAACTGCGCCGCATCGTGGACAGCAAGTACTTCAACCGTGGCATCATGGTGGCCATCCTCACCAACACGCTGAGCATGGGCGTCGAGTACCACGAGCAGGCAGGTGGCAGCGGGCTCCCTGAGGGCGGGGGTGGGGGACCTGCACACACAGTGCTTGGTGGGGCCAGGACTGCTGGAACCCCGCAGATGGGCTTGTGGGGGGAGGTGGGGGCCAGGAATGGCGCTGCGCTGGAGGTCGGCTGCCATGGGGGGGGACTGTCAGTCAGTTGACAAACTCTCATGTCTCCTGGGGCAGGGTCCCCATCAAGGGAGCACAGACACACACCGTGCTTCCCGTGTGGAGGTTCTCCCCATCTGGGGTCTGAGGAGCCTGCCACAAACCTAGAGGCGGCAGGGGCCAAGGCCATTTGCCAGGCCACCCAGTGGTTCTTCCGAGGACAAGTTCAGCTCTCACAGATCGGGGCTCCCCTTACATGAGCCAAGACCACTGGCCATGCCCACTGGGATGCTCGTGGTGGCCACAGAAGGCCCTCAGGAGGTGGTAGTGGGGTTGTGTCTGCCCCCCAGCAGCCGTGGAAGCCCTCCTCGGCCCCTGCCCTGGACTGGGGCCTCGGCAGGAAGGGCGACAGCCAGGTCTGGCAGGGAGAAGGCGTTCTCCCTAGGGACCAGGCTGGTTCACTTGTGGTGACCAAATGGGATTCCTCGTGTCCCATTCATCAGGCTTTTCCAGTGGTTTACGTGGCCTTTTTCGTTCTGGAGTGATTTAGGGACCACCCGAGCAGTGGTGGCTCTCCGCAGGCCCTGTGTGGGGAGGCCCTTTTCGGGAGGGTGAGCACCAAGACAGGGACATGAGCAGACTTAAGGGACTCCCTGGTAAGGAACAGGCCTCTGCACACATGGACACGTGCACATGCACACACGTACGTGCAGCTGTGTGTGTGGTCACGTGGGTGTGCACTCGCGTGCACATGGACACGTGCAAGGCTTACCCGTGCAGACGGGAGCACGTGTATAGACACGTGTAGTGTGTGTACACACAAGCAGGTCACACGGTGGTAAGCACACAGGCGTGCTCACATGAATGGGAGTGTATGTTAGCACAGGCACACACACAGGTCAGACAGCAGGTCCCCAGTAAGAAGAATCTCTGGAACCTTCTGCCAGCAAGGAGGGGTACTCGAGGCCCCCAGACAGCAGGAAGCTGACCCGAGGCGGCACCTGTGCGTCTGTATCCTGTCCTCCCCCCACGCCCACCCCAGCGCCCTGGAGCAGCTGCTCCCGCCCACATTCCCGTGGCCTGCACCTGCTTGGGTCCCAGACACGCTGGTGGGAGCGTCGGGCAGGGCCTGCAGGAGCCAGGGACGGTCAGGGCGGGCGGGCCGGGCAGGCTGGGGTCCGCTTCCTCCCGGTGGCAGCTGGTTGGGTTGCTTCCGAGCCGCTGCTTCAGTGTGGTTGAACCGCCCTCAGATTCCCGGGGACAGCGAGCCCTCCTGCCGAGGAGGGGTGGGAGCCGTGGGTGGGGCGTGACGGCCTCCCGCTGCCCGCAGCCTGACGAGCTGACCAATGCGCTGGAGATCAGCAACATCGTGTTCACCAGCGTGTTCGCCCTGGAGATGCTGCTGAAGCTGCTGGCCTGTGGCCCGCTGGGCTACATCCGGAACCCCTACAACATCTTCGACGGCATCATCGTGGTCATCAGGTGGTCCCCCGTCTCCCGCCTGGGCCACGGAGGCCCGGGACCGCACCCCCTCCCCGCCCGGCCCCGAGAGCAGAGCCCCCGTCAGAGGGAGAGGGCTCCCTGGCAGTGTTTCTGGCAGGGTACACGGGGTATCATGGGCAGGGCAGGGTCCCTCTCTGCTGGCACTGCCAGCTGCACACAGTCCGCCGCACTTCAGATGGATGTTTCTAGAATGTGTTCCCTGCGGGAACAGCATAGGCACTGGCTGCCCTTCAGCCTCCTGGCTGGAGGCCACTCAGGGCTCAGCGCCTCCAAAGGCCAGCTTTCCTCTGGGGTGTCTGCTGCAGCAGCATCGACACGGGAAGCAATGGGAGAATCTGGGGGTACCCGTCTCCCCTGGGAGGAAGTAGGGCCTTTGGGGCTCAAGAGGTTCCCCCACCCAGCGGGGAGAGGGTTGAGCGGAGGCAGACGAGGTAGGCAGAGCTCGTTGTGAGAGGCATAGGATGGGGAAAGGGCCTTGGATGGAGAAATTTCTGACCGGGCCAGACAAGTTCCAGCAGCTTCTGGGGGCCGGCAGGGCAGCCTCCAGGGAGAGCAGCTAATTAGATGCCAACTCCTGGGGCGCTCCGGGTCTGGTATCCCTGCTTTGGGAAGAGGAGGGGCCGGGGCGTGGCAGGGTTGGGGGCGTGGTCCCTGGGAGGAGGGGCGGGGCGTGGCAGGTTCAGGGGCGTGGTCCTGGCGCAGCACCTCCTGACCCGTGGCCCCGGCCCCGCAGCGTCTGGGAGATCGTCGGGCAGGCGGACGGCGGCCTGTCGGTGCTGCGGACTTTCCGGCTGCTGCGGGTGCTCAAGCTGGTGCGCTTCATGCCCGCGCTGCGGCGCCAGCTGGTGGTGCTCATGAAGACCATGGACAACGTGGCCACCTTCTGCATGCTGCTCATGCTCTTCATCTTCATCTTCAGGTGGGCCGGCTGCTGGGGGGCCGTCCTTCCCTCTCGCGGTCCTGGTCAGGTCAGGGCCTGGGGTGCAGGACGCGTGCCCGCCACAGCCCTCCCGCTGCACTGCCCTGCGTTTGCAGAGGCTCCGTCACTGGTCCTCTGTTCAGACCTTACCGGCTGGCGCCCTCCGTGTGCTGGCAGGGCATGCGGTACCCCAGGCTGGGCTCTGCCCTGCGGGCTCGTGGCCGGGCGGGGGGATGGGCCGGACCCCAGATGAATGGCTATCAGGGACTATGCCCCAAGGAGAGCAGGGAAGGAATGGGGCAGTCTTCGGCTGGCATGCGCTGGGTGCCCACTGTGTGCCAGCCTGGCCTGGGACCAAGCCTCAAGGATGGGCTGGGGCAGAGGACCCCCCAGGCAGGCCGAATGAGACAGGCCCCCCCCCACCCCACCCCCGGGTCCTCCCACCCTGGCCTCCACTTTCCTGCCTGTAGGATGGAGATGGTGGGCCATGGATGAGCACGAGGAGGGAGGCCCCTGTAAAGCAGAAAGCTGGGGATCGGGCCCCTGGGGAAGGGGTGGGAGAGCAGACCCTGGATGCAGGGGTGACCCCACGACACCTCACCTGCTCTCCTGCCGTCTGCCTCCCTGCACCCCTGTCCTGCCTTCAGCATCCTGGGTATGCACCTGTTTGGCTGCAAGTTCAGCCTGACGACAGACACTGGAGACACGGTCCCCGACAGGAAGAACTTTGATTCCCTTCTGTGGGCCATCGTCACCGTGTTCCAGGTACAACCGGGGTGGGCAGGCATCCCCTGATGGGAACGGCCGTCCCCGGGGGAAGCCCCTGCCCTGCTCCGGGCAGCCCCAGAGCGTGCCTCGGCCCGTCGGCGGCATCGAGGTGAAGCCATCCCCAGGGCCTGCTGGCATCTCCAGCCCCGACCAGCCCCTCCCCGCAGATCCTCACCCAGGAGGACTGGAACGTCGTCCTCTACAACGGCATGGCCTCCACCTCCTCCTGGGCCGCGCTCTACTTCGTGGCGCTGATGACCTTCGGCAACTACGTGCTCTTCAACCTGCTGGTGGCCATCCTCGTGGAAGGCTTCCAGGCAGAGGTGAGGGGCAGCGGTCCCGCCCAGACAGACACGGAGAGCGTTTTTCAGCCACCACACCTGCCTCTACGCCGGCCCAGCCCTCCCTGTAGTGGGGATGGGGGGGTCTGCATGGGGGTGCTCGATGCAGATGGCTGCTGTCCCAGGGGAGCCTCAAGCGTGTCTTCTGTTTGCCGGCACAGGGTGATGCCAACAGATCTGACACGGACGAGGACAAGACGTCCACTCGCTTGGAGGAGGACTTTGACAAGTTCCCAGACACCCGGGCCACAGGTGAGCATCTGCACGTGCGGGGGGGGGGGGCGCCGTCCACCCCATCCCGGCACAGCACAAGCTCCCCTGGACAGGTTCCGGGGG
Source organism: Paguma larvata (assembly GCA_030068075.1). Taxonomy (NCBI): domain Eukaryota; kingdom Metazoa; phylum Chordata; class Mammalia; order Carnivora; family Viverridae; genus Paguma; species Paguma larvata. The sequence goes on from CM057825.1 coordinate 111,632,937, forward strand.
GGCGTGCTCCCTTCCCGGAAACCCTGCAGGTGCAAACCTCCCCGCTCCTTCCTCCAGAAATGAAGACGTACTCCCTGGCGGTGACCCCCAATGGGCACCTGGAGGGCCGAGGCAGCCTGCCACCTCCCCTCATCATGCGCACGGCAGCCACGCCCATGCCCACCCCGAAGAGCTCCCCACACCTGGACATGGCCCCCGGTCTCCTGGAGTCGAGGCGTGGCAGCAGCAGCTCTGTGGACCCCCAGCTGGGCGACCAGAAGTCGCTGGTAGGGACCCTCTCCCACCCCAGTCCCGGGGCAGCTCCAGGCTTCACCCACTCCGGTCCTCGGGGCCTATCCCAAGTATGAGCTGGGTCCTGCACACACCCCAGTCGTGCCCCTCGCTTCCGTGTCCCTGAGCGGAGGAGATGAGGGCTCCGTCTTCCCGTGTGGGGAGCCAGAGCAGCTGCTCTTGCAGACGGAGCGTAAGTAGAGCAGACGTGGGAGCCCGTGGCGATCCCTTCCTCTCCAGTGGGCGGCAGGCCGGAAGTGCATCTTCCCGATTGAAGTGAGACCAAAGCTGGCAGGGCACAGAGCACGCATCAGAAGGGCAGATGAGAGGGACAGCAGAGAGGTGACACAGGACAGAAGCCGGCTGGGGGCTCCCCATCCAAACCCAGGAAATGCCGCCCCAGCGGATGCAGCCCACCCCTGCTTCCAGAAGGCTGGGGGGGGGGGCGTGCAGAGTGGGAGAAGCTGGGGGCGGGTGGGCTGTGTACACGGAGGAAAGTCGAGGCAGAGCAGGAAGACAGGATGTAGTGTGTCGGTCACCGAGACGCGCTCAGCTGAGCAGTGAAGCAACCTGATTCATCCAGCCTGGCTGCTGGGAACCGAGGGAGGGGGACGAGGCAGTGGGCACTGGCCCCGGGAGGTGGAGGTGAGGAACAGTGGAGACGACGAGGCAGCAGAGGTAAAAGCCCTGTCTTCTGAGACGGCAGCTCAACCTATCTCTACAAGTCCAATGGTGGCCAGTTAGGAGCTGATTCGGAGCCCCACCCAGCAGCTCCGGGAGTGTCTGAAGATGCCTGGCCCAGGGCTGGTGTCAGGCTAGTTGATAAATACCTGTACCTGCTCTCCAGCCCCGAACAGCCACAGTTGCCGAGCCCCAGCCCCAGCTCAGCCCCAGCCCCAGCTCAGTCCCAGCCCCAACTCAGTCCCAGCCCAGTCCCAGCCCCAGCCCCAGCTCAGCCCCAAATCTGCCCCAGCCCCAGCTCAGCCCCAGCTCAGTCCCAGCTCAGCCCCAGCTCAGTCCCAGCCCCAACTCAGTCCCAGCCCAGCCCCAGCCCCAGCTCAGCCCCAAATCTGCCCCAGCCCCAGCTCAGTCCCAGCCCAGCCCCAGCCCAGCCCCAGCTCAGCCCCAGCTCAGTCCCAGCTCAGCCCCAGCTCAGCCCCAGCCCCAGCTCAGCCCCAGCCCCAGCTCAGTCCCAAATCTGCCCCAGCCCCAGCTCAGCCCCAGCCCCAGCTCAGCCCCAGCCCCAGCTCAGCCCCAAATCTGCCCCAGCCCCAGCTCAGTCCCAGCCCAGCCCCAGCTCAGCCCCAGCTCAGTCCCAGCCCCAACTCAGTCCCAGCCCAGCCCCAGCCCCAGCTCAGCCCCAAATCTGCCCCAGCCCCAGCTCAGTCCCAGCCCAGCCCCAGCTCAGCCCCAGCTCTGCCCCAGCTCTGCCCCAGCTCTGCCCCAGCCCCAGCTCAGTCCCAGCCTAGCCCCAGCCCCAGCCCCAGCTCAGTCCCAGCCCCAGCTCAGTCCCAGCCCAGTCCCAGCCCCAGCCCCAGCTCAGCCCCAGCTCAGTCCCAGCCCCAACTCAGTCCCAGCCCAGCCCCAGCCCCAGCTCAGCCCCAAATCTGCCCCAGCCCCAGCTCAGTCCCAGCCTAGCCCCAGCCCCAGCCCCAGCTCTGTCCCAGCCCCACCCCAGCCCCAGCTCAGCCCCAGCCGCAGCTCAGTCCCAGCTCTGCCACAGCCCAGCCACAGCCCCAGATCAGCCCCAGCCCCAGCTCAGTCCCAGCTCTGCCCCAGCCCCAGCACAGTCCCAGCCCAGCCCCAGCCCCAGCTCAGCCCCAGCCCAGCCCCAGCTCTGCCCCAGCCCAGCCCCAGCTCAGCCCCAGCCCCAGCTCAGCCCCAGCTCAGTCCCAGCTCTGCCCCAGCCCAGCCCCAGCCCCAGCTCAGCCCCAGCCCAGCCCCAGCCCCAGCTCAGCCCCAGCCCCAGCTCAGTCCCAGCTCAGTCCCAGCTCTGCCCCAGCCCTAGCTCAGCCCCAGCTCAGTCCCAGCCCAGCCCCAGCTCAGCCCCAGCTCAGCCGCAGCTCAACCCCAGCCCCGGCTCAGCCCCAGCCCCAGCCCCAGCTCAGCCCCAGCCCCAGCTCAGTCCCAGCTCAGTCCCAGCTCTGCCCCAGCCCTAGCTCAGCCCCAGCTCAATCCCAGCCCAGCCCCGGCTCAGCCCCAGCCCAAGCCCCAGCTCAGCCCCAGCCCAGCCCCAGCCCCAGCTCAGCCCCAGCCCCAGCTCAGTCCCAGCTCAGTCCCAGCTCTGCCCCAGCCCTAGCTCAGCCCCAGCTCAGTCCCAGCCCAGCCCCAGCTCAGCCCCAGCCCAAGCCCCAGCTCAGCCGCAGCTCAGCCCCAGCCCCGGCTTAGCCCCAGCCCCGGCTCAGGCTCAGCCCCAGCCCCGGCTCAGCCCAGCTCAGGCTCAGCCCCAGCCCTGGCTCAGCCCCAGCCTCAGCTCAGCCCCAGCCCCAGCACCAGCCCAGCCCCAGCACAGCCCCAGCCCCAGCTCTAGCTCTGCCCCAGCCCCAGCTCAGTCCCAGCTCTGCCCCAGCCCCAGCTCAGCCCCAGCCCCAGCCCCAGTTCAGCCCCAGTCCAGCCTCAGCCTGGCTTAGCACTCCACCACTCACTGGCTGTCTCAGGCTCTTTGTTGACAGGCCTCATGCCACAGGCAGACCACGGAGTCACTGCCTACTCCCTGATAGGGTTGTCTGCATGTTCTAGGCGGTGACCCATGTGCAGATGCCACCTACAGTGTCAGTAGTAACGCAGCTGGTCAGGAAAGGCCCCTGTGGCTAGATGCCCAGGGCCTGGGATATCTGGGGGGGCTGGCCCTGCTCACTTCTCACCCCCCCCACACAGTCCAGCCTCCGAAGCTCACCCTGTGCCCACTGGGGCCCCAACAGCGCCTGGAGCAGCCGCCGCTCGAGCTGGAACAGCCTGGGCCGGGCACCCAGCCTCAAGCGCCGGAGCCAGTGTGGGGAGCGCGAGTCACTGCTGTCCGGGGAGGGCAAGGGGAGCACAGACGAGGAGGCCGAGGACGGCAGGCCGGGGGCCGGGGCCTCGCCGGGGCCACGCGCCATCCCGCTGCGGCGCGCCGAGTCCCTGGATCACCGCGGCACGCTGGACCTGCAGCCCCCGCGGCCAGCCGCACTGCTGCCCGCCAAGCTCCAGGACTGCAACGGGCAGGTGCTGGCCTTGCCCAGCGAGTTCTTTCTGCGCATCGACAGCCACAAGGAGGACTCGGCCGAGTTTGACGACGACATGGAGGATGTGAGTGGGGGCCGCCCCCACGCCTCCGTCCTGTCGCGGGCTCGTTCCCCAAAGCAGAGCCTGAGGCAGGGACTCAGGGGGCGTCATTCGTGGGGTCTCCTGGTGCCCCAAGAGAAGCGGGTGGGGGGAGCAGGACAGGCTGAGCAGCACTCGATACCGGTGACCTGGCCTCAGCTCACCCGCCTGGAGCCCCGAGCAGGTCAGCCACTGGCGAGGAGCTCAGCTTCTCAGACGGAGAGGGCAGGGCCACCTTCTCGGTGAGGCAATTCCCTTTTTTAGGGCAGTTCTGCGGGATGGGGGCCAGCTGGGAGAGACGTCCCCATGGACTCCCAGCGGGAGTCTGTCTCAGTGTCTGGGTGGGGAGGATGAGGCTGGAACAGCTGGGACCCCAGAGACAAAAGGATGGGGCTGGGCCTGAGGTCGAGGCGGACCCTGAGGACCTGCATCCTTGTTCCCAGAGCTGCTGTGTGCGCCTGCGCAAGGTGCTGGAACCCTACAAGCCCGCGTGGTGCCGGAGCCGGGAGCCCTGGGCCCTGTACCTTTTCTCCCCACAGAACAGGTGAGGGGCACACCGGGGGTGAGGGGGCAGGCCTTTCTGAGACTGACTCGGCTCCTCCGGGTCTGTGTGCTCCCTCCCATGCGGCGAGCGTCCCCGGGCCTCAGGGTCTCTGGCGCCCTGCAGCTGTCTTCTGTGCGGCAGCAGAGCCTGGGCTGTCCCTGGCGGGCCGTGCCCGCTCACTCCCCCGACCACCCAGGTTCCGGGTCTCCTGCCAGAAGGTCATTGCGCACAAGATGTTCGATCATGTCGTGCTGGTCTTCATCTTCCTCAACTGCATCACCATCGCCCTGGAGAGGCCCGACATCGACCCCGGCAGCACCGTGAGGCGCCCTGCTGGCCCTGGGGTGGGGGACGGTGGCGGGGATGCCGCTGGCCCCTCTCACCACCCTGTCTTTGCAGGAGCGAGTCTTCCTCAGCGTCTCCAACTACATCTTCACGGCGATTTTTGTGGCCGAAATGATGGTGAAGGTACCAGCAGGCCCAGCAGCGTCCAGTTTCTGTACTCGTCCCTCCCCCCAATCGAATGCGCCCCCCACCTGGGCTCCTTCTCTGCGCCTCCCAGGTGGTGGCCCTGGGCCTGGTCTCTGGCGATCACGCCTATCTGCAGAGCAGCTGGAACGTGCTGGATGGTCTGCTGGTCCTGGTGTCCCTGGTCGACATCGTCGTAGCCATGGCCTCCGCCGGTGGCGCAAAGATCCTGGGTATCCTGCGTGTGCTGCGCCTGCTGAGGACGCTCCGGCCTCTGAGGTGGGCGGGGCCCAGCCCGTGGGGGAGGGGCCGTTGAGGGGCGGAGCCGGTCAGGTGGGGGCGGGGCCAGTCAGGGAGAGGGTGGGGCTGGTCAGGTGGAGGGCGAGGCCAGTCAGGGAGAGGGTGGGGGGCGGGGCCGGAGTCAGGGAGGAGGGAGGGAGAGGAGGAATGGAGAAGGGGCGGGGCAGGGGGGGGAGGGATGGGGGTTGGGGGCTGGGATCAGGGATCAGGAATGGGTCTCTGCCTCCAGGGTCATCAGCCGTGCTCCGGGCCTCAAGCTGGTGGTGGAGACTCTGATATCGTCACTCAGACCCATCGGGAACATTGTCCTTATCTGCTGTGCCTTCTTCATCATCTTTGGCATCCTGGGGGTACAGGTGCGCACCCTGCTTGCCCGTGGGTGTCCCGGCCGTGGGACAGTGGTCCGTGGTCAGCAGCAGTGCGGCAGCCTCGGGAGGGCCATGCGGGATGGGTCTGGTGGACTCGTGGGTCCACGCCCCCCTCCCCCCCCCCGTGAGTTCTGACGCTGTGGGAAGGGCGAATAAAGCCGTCAGAGTCAGAAGGGTCTGAGGGAAGTCCCAGCCGGCTTGGGAGCAAGGAGGGTGGGGCCCTCCGGGTGACCCCCCCCCACGCCCTGGTCAGCTCTTCAAGGGGAAGTTTTATTACTGCGAAGGCGCCGACACCAGGAACATCTCCACCAAGGCCGAGTGTCGGGCTGCCCACTACCGCTGGGTGCGGCGGAAGTACAACTTCGACAACCTGGGCCAGGTGGGTGGGGTGGGGAGTGGGGCGGGGTGGGGGTGGGTGCAGGGCAGGGATGGGTTGCAGGCAGGGGGTGCAGGATGACTTTGCTCTCCTCTGAAAAATGGAAACACGGGGACAGCAGAGGCACGGTCAGATCTGTGAGCGGGAGACCGTCAGCAGGGGGCTCGCGTGGACCCTCGGGTGTCTCTGGGCGAAGGCCGGGCTTTGCTGACCACCTTGCTCCTGCCCCACAGGCGCTGATGTCCCTGTTCGTGCTTTCCTCCAAGGACGGCTGGGTGAACATTATGTACGACGGGCTGGACGCCGTGGGCATAGACCAGCAGGTGCGAGGGCGGCGGGGGCGGGGGGGACAGCCCAGCCCTGGCCTCCCGGGACCCACTTCTCCTGTCTTCTGGGTCATCTCGGGGAGCCTGACCCCAAGAGGCTGTCTCTGGTCTCAGAATTTGCATCCGTCTCGGGGCGGGAGCTCTCCAGGGTAGCCCCTTCTCGGATCCTGTCGTGCGTGGGCCATTCTCGAGACAGGTGCCCTTGGGAGCACGGGGACCTACGTGTCACTTGTGTGCCGCAGCCGGTGCCCAACCACAACCCGTGGATGCTGCTCTACTTCATCTCCTTCCTGCTCATCGTCAGCTTCTTCGTGCTCAACATGTTCGTGGGCGTCGTGGTGGAGAATTTCCACAAGTGCCGGCAGCACCAGGAGGCCGAGGAGGCGCGGCGGCGCGAGGAGAAGCGGCAGCGGCGCCTGGAGAGGAAGCGCAGGAGTAAGGCGCTCCGGGTGGCAGTGCGGCGGGTCCGCCCCTTCCACCCGAGGGAGCCCCGTGCCTGTGGCACTGGGGGAACGGCTCTAGCCGGGTCCCTTTCCCACGCAGGTGCCACAGGCGCCCCGGGGACAGTAGCTTCTCCTCGGTGGGACCGGAGTCCCCCGCCTCGCCTGGGCCCGCATGGTGGCCAGGGCCTCCCAAGGAGGGGCCGAGACACGGGAGGGTGCCAGGGACAGGAGGCGGGGGTCTCCTCCCAAGTGGCACAGGATATGAACGAGACCCCCAGTTTCCAACGCCCATCGCCACAGGGGCAGGTCCACCCGCCCCCCCCCCGCCCCCGCCCCCGCCGTGGGAAAAGTGAGCAAAGCCGTCAGAGTCAGACAGGGTCTTAGGGAAGTCCCAGCCAGCTTGGGAGCAAGGAGGGCTGTTTGCGGGAGGGGACCTGCTGAGTGTCCCCATCCGCCCCGCCCCGTGTGGAGTGTTCACGCCCCACCCCACCGAGGCCAGCTCAGACCATCTCCTTGTCTTTCCAGGCACCTTCCCCAGCCCAGGTATCTGCCCCCTGCCTTGCATGTCTTAGCCCCTTGCTTCTGCCAGCCAGTGCACGGGCTGTGGGCTGGCCTGGCTTCTGTTGCTTGTTGCTGCCATGGGGACGTGTGGACGTGGCAGGCTGGTGCCAGGCCTGCTGGGGTCCATGGCGGGGTGGGCCCGGGATGGCTGGGGTTGGGCGCCAGGCGTCAGCGGGAGGGAGGATTTGCTGGCTCGCCTGCCTGGTGTCCGTGTTGCTGCCTCCAAGCTTGGGTACGTCCCTCCACCTGGCTGCGTGCACGGCCGGAGCTCTGCTGTGTTCTGGGGCGCCTGCCGGTCTGTGGCTGCTCCCCGTCCCCAGCACTGGCCTAACGCGACTGGCCGTTTGCATCTCTGGCTTTGTGAGCTGCGCCGAGCTCTCTAGTGACTGCACGCCGGCCCAGAGAGCATGAAGGTCCCAGGGAGGGGTCGGCTCCCATCAACCCCTGCTCTCCCGGGCCCTGGGCCATCTGGCTCAGGCAGCCATAGCTCTTGCCACCCTGGCCACGGCCCGTGCAGGGTTCTGTGGCCCAGGAGTGCTGCTGTGTGCAGTGGGGGCAGCTGTGCCCTCACTTCGTGCTCAGCCGACCTTGATAAGCTACAAGGGGTCACTGAAGGGGTTACTGCAGGCAGAGCATTTAGTGCAGGCAGAACTGTTGGGAACCCCCTCTCAGGTCACAGCCGTCAACCTCAGATAGACCGAGATCCGGCGGAGCCCAGACAACAGGCGGTGGCCACTGGCTCCTTGGAGGACAAGGAGGGGAGGGACGCCGGGCTTGGTGACCGGGGCCAGCTCGTGCCCAGAACGAGAGATGGAGCAGGGGGTGCGCCAGCCTGCCCTGCAGCGGCTGGAGTTGGGGACGGACTGGCCCTGCCCCCGGGGAAGGCCCTTGTCTGCTCGGTCTTCATCGTGACGGTGTTTGCACGAGTGTTCGTCAGCCCAGGAGAGCTGACCACGAAGCCCAGCGTGGGAGCCCCTGGCAGGGCGGGGACTAAGCAGGGCCCCAGTGCAGGGCCCAGGTGGGCCCACTCCTGGGCCCTTCCCTGCAGTCGGGTCCCCCGATCAGATGGGTGACCTGCCCCTGAGACCCAGTCCCACCCAGGCCTCCCTGCCCGTGGTTCCAGCCCAGCAGCAGGAGCTAGACCCACAGGGAGCCACTTCTTACCTAAAATGGGACCCCCTTTCTGGGGAGAAATTCTCTCCCCCGGGCTCGTGCAAATCCCCAGCAGCCGAGGGCCCTCCCCCAGCAGCCCGCACACCGCAGCCTCCTGGCAGACGAACGGGGCCATCTCGGTGCCACCAGGGCGCAGGCTGCCCACTGCCCCGGCTCACGGCTGCCCTCTCCCCGCAGAGGCCCAGCGCCGGCCCTACTACGCGGACTACTCGCCCACCCGCCGCTCCATCCACTCGCTGTGCACCAGCCACTACCTTGATCTCTTCATCACCTTCATCATCGGGGTCAACGTCATCACCATGTCCATGGAACACTACAACCAGCCCAAGGTGGGGCTCAGCGCCTAGAGACTCCTGCTCCCCCACCCCCGTCTCCAGGACCACGGCAAGGCGAGCCATTGGTGGGGTCTGACCTGGTCAGAGCCAGGGGTGGGGGTACCAGGTCTGCAGCCTTTCCCATGCCCTCACTGGGCTTGGTGGGGGACACGGAGCTGTGGGTGGGGTAAAGTGTCCTTTTTTGTCCCCTTTTTTTAAAACTGCTTGAAACTCTGGGGTCCACCTGCCCTAGGAGGCCCTCCCTCCTACCTCCATGGTGCCGTCAGCAAACGTGGAGGGCCTTCCCCCCGCTGGTGCCGTCTGCAAACACTGTCTGTGGGAAGGTCCAGCTGCCCAGACGCCAGCTAGGCAGGAGATGGGCAGGGGGAAGGTGGTCAGCGTTTTATTTCACTCCGATTCGGTCTGTGTCCTCATCGTTGCATTAAAGAAAAGACACCCCTCTTTCTCTCTCAGAGGAAGGGAGCGGAATAACAGAGCCTTCCACCCCACAGCTACCTGGCTTTCCTTGAAGCCACGCCGGGTCTGGCATGGCCGCATCTCGGGCTGTGGGTAGGGGTCCGGTTGCGCCCAGGCCAGGGGTCTGGCCTCGGGAGGGGCCGGTGCCCTCTGCCCAGAGGCCGTCCACACTGCCCAGACCTGGCACTGCCCTGTATACAAAGGCTGGGTGGCTGGGCCCGAGAGACGCAGGTCCGCGGAGGAGAGGGGAGGCGGAGGGCTGGCACGGGGGCGCCACGGGCCGGCCCCACAGCCCGTCGCTCCGTCCGCAGTCGCTGGACGAGGCCCTCAAGTACTGCAACTACGTGTTCACCATCGTCTTCGTCTTCGAGGCCGTGCTGAAGCTGGTGGCTTTTGGGTTCCGGAGGTTCTTCAAGGACAGGTGTGTGGGGCGGGCCCCAGGGCCTGGAGGACCCTCGGGCACGGGCGGGTGAGAGCCGTGGTCCTGCCGGGTGGCGGTGCGGGCCGTGCCCAGGGTGCTGGGCTGGGAGGAGCCCCGGCCTGAGCCCCCCCCTGCCCCCCGCCCCAGGTGGAACCAGCTGGACCTGGCCATCGTGCTGCTGTCCATCATGGGCATCACGCTGGAGGAGATCGAGATGAACGCGGCGCTGCCCATCAACCCCACCATCATCCGCATCATGCGTGTGCTCCGAATCGCCCGCGGTAGGCCGCCCGCCCGCCCCGCCCCGGTCGGACCCCGGGCGCTGGCGGAGCGCCCTGCCCGCGGCCTCCGAGGCCCGGGCCCTGCGCCCTTCCTCAGCTCAGCCTGCGGCATCCCTCTGGGCTCGGTGCGGGGAGCTGAGGAGCGGGGGGGGGGGGGGATGGGGGGGGGATGGGGGCGGCCCGGGGTCTCCGGCAGCAAGGGAGGGTCAGGCCGGCCCGGGCCCCACGCTGGCCCACTGATGCTCGGCTCCCGGCCCTAGTGCTGAAGCTGCTCAAGATGGCCACGGGCATGCGGGCCCTGCTGGACACGGTGGTGCAAGCCCTGCCCCAGGTAGGTCAGCGGCTCCTCCCCCCCGCCCACGTCCGCTTCGCGGCCCCGAAGTGGGCATGACAGCCGCCCCCCGGGAGCACAAGATTCGGGGAGGGCGTCGCTCGGTGCGATTCGTTCACTAACGTGGTCGTTGGTCTTGCAAAAGCCCCGGTAACTGTCCCCTGTGTCCGGGACATAACTCGGCTGCGCCGGCAGAGAGAAGGGCTGCGGGCTCTCTGGGCCTCGGTTCCTCTGGGAAAGACTGGACACCAGGGCCCACCTGCCCCAGTCCGGTTCTGGACGCAGTGGGCAGAGGACATGGCCCCGGGAGGGCTTGTCTGAGTTCAGAGGACCACACCCAGGGCGTCTGTCCACCCCTATGTCCTTCTGTCCATACATCCAACTTGCCCACAGCCATCCGACCACCACTGTGTCCTTCTGTCCATACGTCCACCTCTCCATCCAGCCATCTGACCACCCCCGTATCCTCCTGTCCCTACATCCGACTCTCCCTCCAGCCATCCGTCTACCTTTGTGTCCTCATGTCCCCCTCCAGCCCTCCCAGCCGTCTGTCTGCCAGCCCAGCGCGCTCCTATCCAGCTGGTCACTCACCCCCACAGCACCCCGTCTCCATCCACCTGCACCCCACACACCCTCCCACCTTCAGCCGGCTCCCTCCGGTCCCCTCTGCAGCCCCTGAGGCCCGTGCCTGTAGGAGTGATGGGGGGGGAGTCGGCGGATGGTTGCCTAGAGAAGGAGGGGTACGGGGGTACGCGAAGACGGTGCCCCACCGAGTACAGCGTGTGGAAGAGCTGGGCAGGGGGCAGGGATGCCCTCGGTCTGCACAGGGACCGACGGGGGCCCTGAGGCTGGAGGTGGCCTGGGGCTCTGCGGAGCAGAGGAGCAGAGGGTGGTGGGGTCCGGGGTCCAGGGTGGGTGTGAGGAACTGAACTGAGGAGGGACAGAGGTGGGGGCGCTGGCCGAGGGGCCTGAGATGTCAGGACAGGGGCCCCGGGGGGGCCACAGAGCTCCAGGGCCTGGAGGGCCGGCTGGAGAACAGGGCTCCGAGGCGAGGCGGGCACCGCGGCGCTGGGAATGTGGGCGGGGCGGCGGGGCGGGGCGGCGGGCGGGGCGCGAGCGCCCGGGGTGGGGCTGAGGCTGCCCCCGACCTGTCCTGCTTCTCTCCTCGTGCAGGTCGGGAATCTCGGCCTCCTTTTCATGCTCCTGTTTTTTATCTATGCTGCCCTGGGCGTGGAGCTGTTCGGGAGGCTCGGTGAGTGTGCGCAGCCGCGCCCGCACGCGAGGCCCCCGGGCACCGGGGTGCCCGCCCGGCAGACGCCAGGCCACCCGCCTCCCGCCACGTCTGGGTCCTCACCCGGCCACCGCCCCCGTCAGCCCTCCGCTGCCCGAGACCGACCCGTGCAGCCGGCTCACACAGGGGCGCGTTCGCAGGGGCACGGTGCCAGACCTGTGACACGCGTGCATACACGGACACGCACACGCGCATACGTGTTCATGCCCCTGCCGGGACAGGGCCACACCTGAGCGTGAGAAACCGCACGTGCGAGTATGCACCTGCAGACACACACACCTGTCTCTGTGAGCTTCTTGTAGTATCATTACCCGGATTTCCTTCCACGCCCCCCCCCACCACCTCAGGCCCGAGGCGCTGGGCAGGGAGCAGGTAGGGACTTTCCAGGACAGCCCAGTCCCTGTGGGATCTCCTCATGAGCACCTGATGTCGCTGAATGCTTAGTGGCTTCCAGGAGCCACCAGCGTGGACTTGTCTATAAGGTGGCCGAGGTAGCTGTCACAGCTCAGGGTCTGCCCAGAGGGGGTCCCGGGACTCAGCAGCTGGTGCCCCAGACCCCAGCCCAGCATTCGGGATGCCTCCCACACCAGCGCAGCCGTGTCCTTCCTCTGGGGCCCGAGGGGAGGCAGGCCTGAGAGGCAGGCTGAGGAGCGCGGGTGCCCTCTGCTGGAGCTCAGCCGGAACCGGCTGCCACAGAGGGCTCTGGAAAGTCCCACCTGTGGGGGCGGGCTCCAGGCAGCCCTGTCTCCCTCCTACAGCCTTGAAAGGACATGGTCCCCACAGAGGCCAGCACCCACCTGCCAGGGCCCCCAGCTGCGCCTAGGTCCTCTTCCCTAAGACAGCACGACCTTCTTCCTGGGGGAGGGCAGGTCTCTTGGTGGGTCCAGCGTGGTCCTGTGTGGCCTCGGGGCCCAGGTGTGCACCACCCCGCAGAACATGCAGGCTGACCGGACAAGGGTCTCCCCAACAGAGTGCAGTGAGGACAACCCCTGCGAGGGCCTGAGCCGGCACGCCACCTTCTCCAACTTCGGCATGGCTTTCCTCACGCTGTTCCGCGTGTCCACGGGGGACAACTGGAACGGGATCATGAAGGTACCAGGGAGAGCCTAGCCGTGGAGTTGGGGGAGGGGGCGCCCGGGCAGGGGAGGCGGGGCGTGGGGGCGTGGAGGCGGGGCGCGGGGCGGGGCGCCGGCGTGGGGTGGGGCGAGGGGCGGGGCGCCGGCGGGGGCGGGGCCACCCTGCCACCGCCTTCTCTGCCGCCCAGGACACGCTGCGGGAGTGCGCCCGCGAGGACAAGCACTGCCTCACCTATCTGCCAGCCATCTCCCCCATCTACTTCGTCACCTTCGTGCTGGTGGCGCAGTTCGTGCTGGTCAATGTGGTGGTGGCCGTGCTCATGAAGCACTTGGAGGAGAGCAACAAGGAGGCCCGCGAGGACGCCGAGCTGGACGCGGAGCTGGAGCTGGAGGTGGCGCAGGGGCCCTCCGCCCGCCCCAGCCCCGCGGCCCCGCAGAGCCCGGACGCCCCCGGCCTCCTGGTCGTGCGCAAGGTGTCTGTGTCCCGGATGCTGTCCCTGCCCAACGACAGCTACATGTTCCGGCCCGTGGCCCCAGCCTCGGCCCCGCACCCCCGCCCGCTGCGAGAAGCAGATGTGGAAACCTGCTCCGGTAAGGCCCCTGGAGGCGGCAGGTGGGAGTGGGCGGCCAGGCCTCCGGCGGGGCGGGGCTGGTGGGAAGGGAAGATGGGGCCTCGGGCGGGGTGGCCCAGGCTGCAGGGCTCTCGCCTTCCTGCCCCAGGCCCAGCCACCTCTACACACTCCCTGCCCGTGGAGCCCTGCACCTCCCTCCAGGTTCCCTCGGCCACACTGTCGCCAGTCAGGGACAGCGACCCCCTCTGTGCCCTGTCCCCTCGGGGCGCGGCCCGCTCCCCCAGCCTCAGCCGACTGCTCTGCAGACAGGTAGGAGAAGCTCCCGGGGCCCTACCGCCAAGGCCTGGGGGTTCCACCGTGGCCCCCTCCTGTTTGAAAGATGAGTGTCGGGACACCAGGGGAGTGGAGGGGTGTCCTTGCAGCCCGTGACAACGTGCAGGGCCCAGGGACCACATTTCCTCCGGCAGTAACCTCAGTCCCCTCCGGCGTAGCACCCCTGAGCTTCACCTGTACTCTCAGACCCTCTCCCTGCCGCGTAGCCTGTGCTTGGGCCTCCAGGCCCGGCTGGTGCTGTGCGGAGTGGGGCTCTGTGCCCGGGGGGGGCCTCCCAGGGCCACGGGAGTTCAGGTCCCTAGCGCTCTGTCTTCCCTGTACCCCCAGCCTGAGCGGTGCCGCTGGTGAGCACCTGCTGTGTGTTTGGCATGGGTGGGGCTGGGGGACAGTGTGTCCGCTAGCTCTGGGGAGTCTCGGTCCCACTCTGATTGGGGCGGGGGGCTCCCATGTCCCCGGCTGCTGCCTGGGTTCTGCCCGGCCCGCTTCCTCACCTGACCCTGTATCTTTGCAGGAGGCCACGCGCACCAGCTCCCTGGAAGGGCAGATTGACGGCCCCAGAGATAGCGGCCCAGGCTGGGGGGAGCCTGGCAGGAAGACCCCCGAGAGGCAGGCGTCCCTGGGGGCCTCCATACGGTCCCCGCCCCGATCCCCGCGGCCCGCCAGCGTCCGCACCCGCAAGCACGTTTTCGGGCAGCGCTGCGTCTCCAGCCGGCCACCGGCCCCGGGGGGAGAGGAGGCCGAGGCCCCAGACCCTGCCGACGAGGAGGTCAGCCACATCACCAGCGCGGCGCGAAGCCCTGCGGCCTCCCCTGATGCCCGAGGAGCGGCGGGCGGCGAGCCGGACCTGCGCGGGTTCTATGGTGTCGACGCCCAGGGCTTCCTGGAGCAGCCCGGCCAGGCGGAGGAGCAGAAGCGCCCCTCGGCGGAGCAGGGAGGAGGGGACGGCCGCCCGGAGGTCAGGGAGGTGAAGACTCGGGTCCCAGAGGCTGAGCCCGCGTCAGGGGCCCGCAGGAAGAAGAAGATGAGCCCCCCCTGCATCTCCGTAGACCCCCCCGCAGAGGACGAGGGCGCGGCGCGGCCCCCGGCGGCGGAGGGCAGCAGCACTCTGAGGCGGAGAACCCCGTCCTGTGAGGCCGCGCCTCACAGGGACTCCCTGGAGCCCACGGAGGGGGCGGGGGCGGACGCTGCCGCCAAGGGGGAGCGGCGCGCACAAGCCTGCCGTGCAGACCACCTGACCGTCCCCAGCTTCGCCTTCGAGCCGCTGGACGTGGGGGGCCCTGGCGGAGACTTGTTTTTGGACGGTGGCCACAGTGTGGCCCCTGAACCCCGGGCTTCCTTTTCGGGAGCCACGGTGCCTCCCGAGCCCCACAAAACAGAGCCTCCCGTGTCCTCCAGCGACCCCCCAGAGAAGGGGCGGGGGCTACACCTCAAAGTTCTCCAGAGCCCCCCAAAGAAAGCAGGGTCCCCCCCAGCCACCCCCATCCCGGGCGACCGTGTAGACAAGCCCGTGTAGCCGAGGGCACGGTGCCACACAGGTTTTAGCGCTGGGGTCGCGGTGCGCCCAGCAGGGCGATGGCCCCAGGCAGGGCTGTGCGTGGACCCCAGCTCCGGCCCCACCGAGGCCGAGGAGCCCGGGAGGCCGTCCGCCCAGGGAGAGGGAGGCAGCCTCGGGTCTGGGCGGAGCAGGACGGGGGTAGCCGTCTGCCCGGGAGCCTCCGGCCGGTGCGCTCAGGTTCGGGGTTTCCCGGCTTCGCCCAGGCAGTCCGCGGCCTGGTCAGCGGTCACCTCGTGACCGCTGCGTGCCTGGGACAAAGACCAGAAAACGACCAAAAAGAGTAAGTCAGCGGCTGCCCAGCAGAGCGCCGTTCTCACGCCTGCTTACTTTCCTAGGGAACACTGCTCGGGGCCACCTGTGCCCGTGGGTGGCAGCTTGGTCCCCGAGGCCACCACGGCCACGCTTCACTGTTGCTCACAGTCTTGAGTCCTCACCTGTTTGTCCCCTCCTCCTGTCCCTCTCTGTCCACCTCCACTCCCGGGCCCACTGCCCACATTCTGTGTTGGGGTGTTCCAGAAATGCCCGCGTCCCCAGGGAGCGGGGTCTGTGCAATAAGCCGGCGCCTCTGTCGGCGGCCCCGCCCTGGCCGGGAGGTCGCAGGGAAGCCCCTGTGGTTCGCGGACGTTTCTTTTATAAATTCAGGTTAAACGTTGCAATAATCTGATACAGGAAATTTGGCTTCTTAAGGGAAGGGGAAGGGGGGCGGGGGGCAAAGTAAAGGGGAATAAATATTAACTTATTTAAGAAACGTGTTGGATTACCGCCGTCAGAACCCGCACCACCGCCAGGAGGCGCCCGTTGCCTCACCCAGAGCAGGGCCGAGGGATGCTCCGGGGCCGGCCTCAGAGCCAAGCCTGCAATAGAAACCAAGTCCACCTGTGGACACTCACGCTCCGGGGCAACTTGGCAAGTTTTTGCCAGGGCTCCCAGCAGGGCCGGGTGCTGGGGGGGCAGGGATGGGGCCCCGTGGGGAGAGCTGCTGAGGCTGCACCATCAGCCCACCCAGTCGTCTCCGTGCCCTGAAGACCCTGGCCCTGACCTTTGACGGGCCCAGCGCCCTGCTGGCCTCTCAGGGCCCAGGGCTCGCCCGTGGCCTGGGGGCAGGTACGGATGGGCCAGGACAGGATGGGACTTCAGATCCCTCCAGAGTCTTGTGAGTGACAGCTGTGACCACGCTGGTGGCTGAGCCCGGTGCAGACCAGCACCAGGGTGAGGTCCAGGCCCTTCCTTCCACACAGCAGAGCAGGAACCCACCGGGGCCCACCCACCGCAGCCGCCTCCAGAGTGGTCTGGGGGGTGGGAGGCTCCACCTGGCTGAGGCTGGAGCCTGTTTGCTGTGACCCAGGTGGACCATAGACCTCAGCTCTCTGACTCTGACCTCAGCGGGCAGGTAAAGGATGGGCAGGGGACACACAGGGGCCCACAGTGAGGGGCCTCAGGGTCTCCCTCTTGGCTCAGCCACTCCTTGCTTCACCCCAGTTTCTCGGGGGCTCACCGCCTCCCCAGGGCCAGGGCCATGATGTCTGTGCACGGCAGGGTTGGGGGGCTGCCCCGAGCCTTGCCCGTGCTGGGCCCGGGGTGGGGCAGGGAGGGCCCCTTCGTCTGCTGTGCGGGCAGGAGGGAGGGAGGAGGGAGGAGGAGCCGAGGCAGGCTCCACCGGCAGGCCCCACCTGTTCCCTCTGTGCACTGGAGCCACGGCCGTTCCCACCATTTGTCCCCCGTGGATGCTGTCGCCTGGCACTAAGTGACCGGCTCGGGACCGTGCTGACCACAGCAGGGCCAGGTCACACCCAAGGTGACCTGTCTGTAAACTCGTGTGTTTTTCTCCTCACCTGGACAGGGGTGGAGATCAGTGCCCCCCCCCACCTCCAGGAAGCCCTCCCTGGTTTCTTTGGGGGCACCCTGGCTCATCTCCTCTGTCCTCCAGGTCTTTGGAGCTCCTCAACAGGGTCCCCGCTCGAGGCCCAGAGTGAGCCAGGAGACAGCTCAGGCCCTCGTGACAAGTGTCTGTGCCAGCCCTCGCTGCCCAAAGTCCCTGCCCCCACACCCATCCCGGGGTCCCGTGGTCTTCACCACAGATCAGATGGGCACAGCCGCCAGCTGCTCAGTTCAGAGCAGACCCCTTCTAACATGCAGTCCCCTATGTGGCCAGGGCCTGATGGCAGAGCCGATTAGGGGCCCTGGGAGGGGGCTGGACTTGGCTGTACCGACCGCCGGCTCCCGGCCCAGATCCAAATCACAGGCCAGGTGAGAGGGTCCCTCTAATACCCTGTAGGTCACCAAGCCCCTTAGATGTGGGGAAACTGAGGCAGGATAGGGTTTGGCTGATGATCTAGCAGGAGGTGGCTTTTCAGGGCCCAGACTCGTCTCTCCTGCCGGCACTCGGCACAAAAGGCACGTTCGTCGTTTGTCCTGACGATGAGTGAGGAGAGCGCCACCAGCTATGTGTTGGGGCCTGTGTTGAACCACGATGACCACACCCCTGGAGGGTGAACCTCAGGAAGGGGCGACCTGCCCGTCAGCCTGGCTGGGGTGGGCAGCAAGGTGAGGCCCAGGAGGCCTGATGTCACCTGGTGCAGGGGACAGGGGCAGGTCTGGAGACACCCGGCCACCAAGGTGGCCCAGACAGGGACTTCAGGGCCCTTGCCTGTCCTGGCTCCACCAGCGGCACAGGGAGGGGTGTCCCGTTCCTGGGTGCCTCCCTCCCCTGGCCCTGGGGATGCCCTCCCAGCCCGCTGGGCTTTCTTGTCACCCAGTGAACACAGCGGCTCCTCCGGGAGGGCCCCTGCCAGTGCTGGACCCCCTACAGCCCTCTCTGCCCCCGGCACCCCCACCCCCTGCACCCCTCTGTCCCCCACCCTCTGCAGACTTCAGGAGTCAGGTGGGCCTGGAGAAGGAACCTGGTGGATCATTCCAGAATCTTATCTGCTAAGGACAGAGACTTTGTAGATTCAGTGTGCCTGTTTGCATCTGGTAACTGGGAGGAGAGAGGGGAATGTTGATCTAGAAAGCTCTTTCTGGCCGGAAGAGCCCAGAATACTCCCCGAAGGACGGTGGTGATGTCATTCTCTGTGTGTTCGTGCGCATAGCTGAAAAGCGGAGGGCCGGGAGACCAGACTTTCAAAGGCAAAGTTAACACTCTACCTCATGCAAGGACCCGGAAGTGAGCAAACCATCTGCATCCCCTCGAATTGCCCAGTTGGCAGAGGACAGAAACAGTTTGCTCAAGAGACCGAATTCCCAGCAGGGCCGCAGGGGCAGGGCCCTCGGGTGAGGAGGAGTCTGTGCAGGGCGGGAGCCCAGCTTTGCCGCACGGTGGCCTGGAGCCCGAGGAGCCGTCTCCGTGGGGGCGTCCCTGCTAAGGGGCCTCTGAACTGCAAGGCCGCTCCACCTAGAAACCAGCCTTCGTGCTGGTGTCAATGGTGACAGTGGGGGTGGGGGGGGGACACCCAGGTGCCCAGGCCGGGGACCACTCACAACTGGAACGTCCACCAGTGGGGCCCTAGGGCCCAGGCCGGTGTTGCAGGTGGACCGCTATTCCGTCCCCTGTGCTGAGGCCAAGGGCTCCAGTCGCCCAAGGGACCCGTGTCGTCAAAATTCATGAAGATCCGAATTGAAAACTTGACGAGGAGCCCCCGGCGAATCCAGCACCGTGGATTGCGGGGTGGGGTTGGCCGGCGCTCTCCCGTTGCCGGTGGGATTGTGGGACCCGCGTGGCCTTGTCTAGCTCGGAGGGCATGCAGACCCCAGACCTCAGCCGTCTCTCATGGGCACGTGCCGCAGATGCTCAGACGTGCGGATAGGAATGGTCACAGCCACCCGGTGCTCAGACCCCTAATGGGGACATCCCAAGCGCCCCGTAGCCGCCTGGACAGCAGGCGCTGGCAGGGGATGGGCGCGGGGGTGAGGGGTGAGGGTGTGCAGGGAAACGCAAGGATCGAGGGTGTCCCGCGGGGGGAGGAGGGGACGGGGGTGTGGGGACGCGACCCCATTGTGGTGCCTGGGGGTCCCTAGAAACATCTTCAATGGTCCTGGTTGCCTTTTCTGTCCCAAATGCATGATGTCACTCACTGAAGAGACACAAGCCAGTGAGCTGGGAAGTGGCCCTGGGTACAAGGGGCTGGGCAGGGCCGATGCTTGGGGGACAGGGACCCCACAGTGACAGCAGCTACACCCGGCCGTGCCCTGGACCCCTTCCTTCTCCCTTGGTGACCCCGCACAACCGGAGCCACAGTGACCACCACATCTGCTTTCTATGCACTTTAATGGGGATTAGCACTCACAGTCTGCCCCCCACCCCGCAGGCACAGGGAGGGTGGGGGGAAGGGTACCGCCGGGGAAGGAAGTGGCGGTGTGGGAGGACAGCAGCGGACTGGCAGTCCTGGGGGCTGGGCTCAGGGCTCTTCAGGGACATACTGGCGGATCCAGTCCAGGTAGTGGGTGACCCGGGTGTAGATGCCTGGCCGGTTGGCCTGAGCGCAGCCGTCACCCCAGCTGACCACGCCCGCCTGCAGCCAGGTGCCTCTCACCTTGCAGACCAGGGGTCCTCCAGAGTCACCCTGGGGGGGGGGGAGGGTCAGCGGTAGCTCGTGAGGCAGGGCGGTGGGGGCTGGGGGAGGTACGGGGGGGGTGCGGCGTGGGGGCCCACCTGGCAGGAATCCTTCTTGCTATTCCCAGCACACAGCATG
Source organism: Paguma larvata (assembly GCA_030068075.1). Lineage (NCBI taxonomy): Eukaryota > Metazoa > Chordata > Mammalia > Carnivora > Viverridae > Paguma > Paguma larvata. The sequence continues at coordinate 111,652,408 of CM057825.1, forward strand.
TCCTCACGGACGATCTGTACGCCGTCCCCCGTGTTGAGGCCCAGGTGGTATTGCATGTCACAAATGTGGTTCTCCACAATGGGGACCTTCACCTGCTTCAGGGGGAACGGCGGCGGCAGGGGTCCTGGGGACCGACGAGCGGGCGGCATCAGGAGGGGACGCCGGCACTGCCCCGAGCCGCCACCACCCACCCAGCCGCCCCCGATGCTCACTTCCACTGTGCACGTCGCCCCAGCCTGTCACCCAGCATGGCATCCCCGGGGGGAAGGTCTCTGAAGCCGGAGGCAGGGTGACGGGCCGGACGTGGCTGGAGACGTTGACAGGGTCCTCGAGTTCCAGCAGGGCGATGTCTGCCCCGTTCTCGGCGTTGTAGTAGTTGGGGTGCGTGATGATGCGGTTCACGGGCAGCAGCCTGTCCCGGTAGTACAGGTGCTGCTCCCTCAGCTGCACCTTGATCTCCGCGGGGTCCACCACGGCCCTGCGGAGAGACACCTGGGGGCGTGGGCGGAGCCCCGGGCCGGCCCCACCCCCGCCAGAGCCCCGCCCCCTGGCCCGCCCACACCAGACCCCGCCCCTGCCCACCCACTCCCGTCAGACCCCGCCCCCACCCCACCCCCGCCAGAGCCCCGCCCCCATCCCCATCCCATTCTCTCTCTCTCTCTCTCTCTCTCTCTCTCTCTCTCTCTCTCTCTCTGTCTCTCTCTCTCACACACACACACACACATACACACACACACCCTGCCCCTCCCGCACCAGACCCCCGCCTCCTCCCACCCACCCGTCCAGGGCTCCCACCCCTCCCCCGCCAGGCCCACCTACCCAACCCCCCCCAGCCAGGCCCCTCCTCAACTCACGGCCCCACGCAGTGCGCTGCGGTCAGCACCCACTGGGGGTGGATGAGGGAGCCCCCACAGAAGTGCATCCAGTACCGGTGGTTGGCTCTCAGGCTCACCTGCCAGGGCCACCTGCTCAAAGGGGCCTCCTGTCCCCCTACAATGCCCACTCGCTCCAGGGTCGGGCCTGAAGCTGGGGTGAGGAGCGCCTTCAGGACCAGACACAGCCTGGCCACAGGCTCACGACCCTGGGCTTCTCCGAACCCGTCCACCCAACCATTGCTGGGCATGCGGGGCGAGTGGGCAGGGACAGGGCAGGACTCACCGGGGGCCGCGTGGACCAGGCTCACCAGGAGAGGCAGCGCCAGCGCCGGTACATTCGCCATCTGAAAGGAGCAAGGAGGGGCGCCTGGGGGGCTCAGCTAGTTGAGCGTCGGACTCCATATTTCAGCTCAGGTCGTGATCTCACAGTTCATGAGTTCGAGCCCCACGAAGGGTTCTGCACTATCAGTAGGGAGCCTGCTTGGGATTCTCTCTCTCCCTCTCTCTCTGCCCCTCCCCTGCTTGTATTCTTTCTCTCCCTCTTCTTAAACAGATAGACAGATGGTGGAAAGGAGCAATGTGGGGGGAGGGGCTGCATGAGCTTGAAGTGGGGGCACCCTGGGATTGGGGTTTGGTCCAGCCCTATGAGTCCGGGGTCTCGACGCTCTGGGTCAGGGGCTCCTCTGCTCTGTGCCACAGTGACACCAGATGTCAGGGCCTCGGGTCGGGGGGCTTACCTTGGCTAACCCCTGCTGCTCTCGGCACAGCCCGCTCTCCCCTCCCCATTTATCCCTCCAGGCCACGATGGGGTGGGGGAGGGTGTTCCATCCTCCAATCCGGAGTGAAGGAAGTGGATGACTCAGACGAAGGCCCTCATGTGATGTGTCCCCACCACCCAGACGCCCTTGTGGGTGTCCACAGGCCCCAAGGGCGGGCAGGCAGCCAAGCCGAGCCGCCCCGAGGCTCTGTGCCCTGCCCCAGCCCAGCTGCAGTGTGCCCTCAGGAGGCCTTCGGGCATGGCTGCCCCCAGGCGCGGTGTGCCGTGGTCCCCGTGTGACCTGTTTCCCCAGAGGAGCCTATGTCTGCGGGCCACCTTCAGAGGAGCGGGGAGGCCCGCACAGACACTGACACTCCCCTCCTACCTCTCTGCACCCTCCCTTCCAGGGCTGGGCTGCCCCTCCAGCGCGCCAGGAGAACGGCCGTCATCCCTGGTCCCAGCCACCCTGTGATATTCTCACGTGTGGGTAGTGGCATGTGACGGAGGTTTTACCTGCTCCCTTGGTGATTCTTAACGGGACTGAGCACCCGCTTGTGCAGAGAACACAGCCCCCTGCCAGGGGGAGTCCGTCCGCTTCTGTTCTCAGACCTCAGTCCTCAGGGGCTTCCGGCCCCACGATAGTCCTGGTTCGCCTTAGGGACGCACCCGCATCCCAGCTGCCGCCGTCTGGACTCCGGGCGCTGTGTCTGCTTGACTTTGCCCCCTGGAGCAGGTTCCTAGAGAACCCCGTGGTGGTAATGCCACATTCTTTCTGGAAAGGCCGCTCCACTTTCTCCTCCCAGGATCCTGGAGCCCAGTGCTCCCTCCGTCAGTGACCAACGACAAGGGATGTTGGCTCCACCAAACCTCCTGGGCCCATCTGCGCGCTTCTCCGCAAAATCCAGTTCAGCAAGAACCCTGCCCTGGGCGCCTGGTCGGCCCCCACCTGGGATGAAGATCCCTCACTCCCCGCCTGACCCCCCCCCCCACCGCGGCCTTGGCAGCAGAGCCCCCGGGCGCTGGCTCAGTCCGAGTTCCCCAGGGGCCTCCTCAGCGAGCCCGTTCAGAAAGCCCCGCTCCCAGCTCTACACCCCTACTTGTCCCTGCCTTACCCGGAACGGGGTCTCTATTCTCCTGTTCCAACGTGCTGCCACCATGCGAGACGGAATATGTCACGAGCCAAGTGTTATCATGTGTAATACGCGATACGTGATTCGTGAACATGTGATCAGAAGACCTAACACGGGGCACCCGGGGGGCTCCGTCGGTTGAGCGTCCAACTCTCGACTTCGGCTCCGGCCATCATCTCACCGTTAGTGGGTTCGAACCCGGTGTGGGGCTCTGCGCTGACAGTGTGGAGCCTGCTTGGGACTCTCTCCCTCTGTCTCTCTGCCCCTCCACCTCACGCCGTCTCTCCTCTCTCTCTCTGAAAATAAATAATAAACATTAATTTTTTTAAACAACATTATGGGGAAAAGGCCCAAAAGACACTGAAGGTTTAATGTATTTTTTTTTTAATTATTAAGTAGGCTCACGGCCCACGTGGGGCTCGAACTCATGACCCTGAGATTAAGAGTTGCACACCCCACCGACTGAGCCAGCAGGGCGCCCCAACATCCTCAGTTTTTGAAGATCTTCTAGCAAATAGCATCCTTCTGCTGTTTCCACCTGAAGCTCGCACCCATCTCGTTTCGAGTGGAGCTGGAGCCTCCATGGGCCGCTCGGGGCCGCCTCCCTCTGGCAGCCCCGGGCCGCTCTGCAGGCTTTGGGGCTGCTTTGCGACTCTCGGAGATTTTCAGCCACGTGAACGCGTTAACACTTTGTTTTTCACAGTCGCCCAAAGCTGTTTTGTCTGCTTTTTACAGTCGGAGGTGTTTGTGCGTATAGACGGAAGATTTCATGGTTATTCATAGACGCACACACACGAGAGTTGACTCTGATCCTTCTAGAACTGATCTCACAGCGAGGGGGGCTGCGGGAGGACCCAAGCGGGAGCTCTGTCCGACCCTCCCAGGTCGGGCTTCGGCAAGGGCAGGGGCCAGAGGGGCATCGGGAGACCCGGCCCCCCCCGCCGCACGTTCAGACTCCCCTCCCCCTCCGCTGCCTTCTGATGTGAAACCTCGTCACGGGGGGGGGGGGTACAAAGAGGCTGCACCTTCTTCCTCTTCACCCAGAAGTTATCTTTATGACAAATGTCGTACGCGCCCCCTGGAAACTCTTGACAGATATGGACATGTCGTGATAAAAACAACAAGCAGTCCATCCTTCCTCCTTCCTTCATCCCACCCAGGGTCGTCACTGTCCATTGTTGGGGTGATGGCTTCTAGAACTTTCTGAGGCCTGGATAGGCTTTGGGCTGGATGAGGTGTGCAAGGAGGGGCATTTCCCAAGGAAAGGCTCAGAGGGGACGGGTGAGGGCGGAAGGACAGGACTGCGGCTCCTTCGAGCCCAGAGCTGCAGACCAGCGATGAAGCGGACCTTGGGCGGGGGAGGGGAAGCAGGGCAGTGGGAGGGAAGGGGGGAGCATGTCCCCGTGTCCCTGAAAACCATACCACACTGCTGAGACCAGGAAAGGTCAGGGCCAAGGGCAGCCAGACCAAGTCGGCGGCTAGCGTGGGGGTGGGGGCAAGGAGGAAAGTCCCGCTGAGGAGGCCACCACACGGACCCACACAACCCATGTTCGCTGGGCGACCAAAAACCCTTGAGGGCTGGGAGGGCATCCCCAGGGCCAGGGGAGGGAAGCACCTAGGGACAGGACACCCCTCCCCATGCCTCAGTTTGCTCTCCTGTCAGATGGAGGCAGAAACGGCCCGGTGTCCGTGACATGGGGGGGCAGGGCACACAAATGTGTTGAGAGTTCCTGTCTCAAGCTGGGGGCAGGTACAGGCGAATCCAGCCCCCTCCCAGGGCCCCTAATCGGCTCTGTCATCAGGCCCTGGTCACACAGGGGACAGTTAGAAGGGCCCGCTCTGAACTGAGCAGCTGGCGGCTGTGCCCATCTGATCTGTGGTGAAGACCACGGGACCCTAGGATGTGCGGGGGCAGGGACTTTGGGCAGCGAGGGCTGGCACAGACACTTGTCACGAGGGCCTGAGCTGTCTCCTGGCTCACTCTGGGCCTCGAGCGGGGACCCTGCTGAGGAGCCCTAAAGACCTGGAGGATAGAGGAGATGAGCCAGGGTGCCCCCAAAGAAACCAGAGAGGGCTTCCTGGAGGTGGGGGGCACTGATCTCCACCCCTGTCCAGGTGAGGAGGAAAAAACTCGAGTTTACAGACAGGTCACCTTGGGTGTAACCTGGCCCTGCTGTGGTCTGTACGGTCCCAAGCTGGCCACTTAGTGCCAGGCGACAGCATCCACGGGGAACAAATGGTGGGGATGGCTGTGGCCCCAGTGCACAGAGGGAACAGGTGGGGCCTGCCGGTGGAGCCTGCCCCTCGGCTCCTCCTCCCTCCTCCCTCTCTCCTGCCCGAACAGCAGACGAAGGGGCCCTCCCTGCCCCACCCCGGGCCCAGCACGGACAAGGCTTGGGGCAGCCCCCCAACCCTGCCATGCACAGACATCATGGCCCTGGGGCACCGTGGCCTCCTGCTTCACCTGGCTGTGCCTGGTGGCAGACCAGCGTGACTGGGGGGAAGGGAAGGGGGCAACCGCATATTCTGGGAGCCTCCTGGGAACCTGCTCCAGCGTGGCGGGCTGCCCAGAAAAGCACACCCATGTCTTGGCCTCCTCTTGCCCACGCCCTTGAATGCTGCCGCGTCCTCACCCCTTCACTCCCCGGGGTCGGAGCATCAGCTCTGTTGAGGGGACCGCCCGATTCCTTTCTCAGCCTCCAGCCCCTCACCCGCTGCCTGCCGGGCACTTCTTCCCGGCTGCTGCCCAGCACCTGGAACTCACACCCAGCCGGAGAGGGCACCCTGGGTGGGGGGTCAGTGAAGGCTCCCGCCTGAATGGTACCCGGATGAGCAAGCATCCCCCTGAGGAGAAGACATACTTGCATCATATCCGGGTCACTTTTGCTCGGCAACTGGTTAATTCAGAGGACAGACCTTGCCTCACAAGAGAAGTGGGATGGACGGATGGATGGATGGAAGGATGGACAGATAGATGGATGGATGGGATGGATGGATGGATGGACGGATGGAAGGAAGGATACAGGGTGGATGGACGGATGGTTGGGTGAGTGGGTGGATTTAATCCTGGGACTCGGATAAATCCCCTTTGGAACCACCCACAGTACCACAAGGTGGCCTCTGGTGCAGGAGGACACAGCTAGGGGCTGTGGCCCCAGAGTGGAGCCAACACTGAGATCCTCACTCTCCCCTTCCAAGCCTGGAAGGGCACCAGCCCCAGCGCGGCCCTCTGCACATCAGGGCTTGGCGACACCCTCCCACGGAAAGCCACGTTGCCCGTGGTCAGCCCACTCCACAAACACTGACCACACCCTGGTCTTTCCTCAAGCTCTTTAATCCGACAGAGACAGCACAGTGAGGCACCCTCTGCCCCCCTCCCGGGGCCTCTCCCCCGCCTCCCTAGCATCTTCCTGCTCCTTCCCCCAGCATCAGGGAAGTCCCGGACATTGAGGAGGCCAGAAGCGAAGGTGGAGCCCAGGCCGGGGCGGGGCGCTGCAGGGAGGAAGGTGGCACTCCCCCGGGCTGAGCCAGGGGGACGGCGGCAGACCCGGGTCACAGGCACTTCCCGATCTGCTGCTTGATCCAGGGCACGTACGTCTGGACGCGAGCGTAGACGCCGGGGATGTCAGGCAGGGCACAGCCGTAACCCCAGCTGACCACTCCCACCAAGTGCCAAGCACCCCTCGCCTTGCAGACCAGAGGGCCTCCGGAGTCGCCCTGAGGCAGGAGAGGGAGCATTGAGCCCGGGCGGCCGGCCTCCAGGGCGGGGTGGGGCGGGGCCCGGGGGCGGGGGGCGGGACCGGGGGGGCCGGACCGGGGCGGGGCAGAGGGGCCCGGGGGCGGGGAAGGGGCGGGGCAGAGGGGCCCGGGGGCGGGGAAGGGGCGGGGCAGAGGGGCCCGGGGGCGGGGCCGGCGCGGGCCGGGACTCACGTAGCAGGAGTCGCGGCCCTCGCTGCCCGCACACAGCATGTCGTCCTGGATGATCTTGCGGCCCGCCAGGTGGCCCCAGGAGGCGTGGTGGTACTGCTGGTCACAGACGGCGTCCTCCACCAGCTGCACCCTCACCTGCTGCAGGCGGTAGGGCGGCGGCAGCGACTCTGGGGGAGAGACGTGACCGTGACCCCCGCTGCCTCCGCCGGGAGTGCCGCCGTGGGGACCCCAGGGTGCAGGGGGCCGCGTCTGCCCCTAAATTCTTAAGACTCTGACGATGGATTCCGCCTTTAGTTGGAAGGACGGGCAGGAAAATAGCGGGGATGAGGTTTTCCGTCGCCCCGCCCCCTAATATCTTCTAAGGTGGGAAAAAAAAAGAAGAAGATGCATTTCCTCCTCACAGTATCGGGTCCTGAGCTCAGTTTTGCCGTCAGGGACCCTCCAGCCGCTGGTGTCAGATCTCCCGATTGGAGGACTCGGGTGGGGTCGGGGGGAGAGGGCGTCAGAGGTGATTCCTTTCCGGAGCCTGCAGCCACCCACCCGCGGGGACTTCCCGGCCCCGCATCCCTCCCGACCCCCACCGCACACGCACGGTGCATCCTGACGGCGCCCCAGCCGGTCACCCAGCACTCGTCCTCGGGGGTGACCTCCAGCAGGGCCGACGGGAGCCTGACAGACTTGACGTTGGCAGTGCCTTCCACGGGGACCGCCAGCTGGAGCAGGGCGACGTCGGCTCCCAGACTGGCGTCGACGTAGTCGGGATGGACGATGACACGGGTCACGTTCAGCAGCGTCCTCCCCCCGTAGAGATACACGTCCCCGACGTGGATGCGGTAGGCTGACGGGTCCGCGTCCTTCCTGGGGTGGGAAAGAAGCCACAGAGGTGGGTCCTTCGGGGACGGCCCCCTCCGCACCGCGGGGAGGGCCTTGGCAATTCCAGGCAGAATCCCACCCTGAGCCTCCCGTCCTCGCCTCCCGGCTCACCCGGAGCTGGACAGCGGCCACCGGGACTCACCGGGAAATGCAGTGGGCGGCGGTCAGCACCCACTGGGGGTGGATGAGGGAGCCCCCGCAGATGTGCGCCCAGGAGGCCCAGTAGTAAACGTAGACTCTCAGGCTGACCTGCCACGGCCACCTGCCCTGGGGGGCACTGTGGCCCCCCACGATGCCCACCAGCTGGTTATCAGGGATGGAGGCTGGGAAGAAACACGACGGGCAGGGAGGCCGGGCCTTGGGGACCAGTGCCGAGCGAGCCCTGTCCCCACGTACGCCCTCCCCGAGTGCACGGACGGGCAGCCCCAAGGCCCCCCAGGGACTGGAACTAGAGACAAGTTTACAGGAGCCTCTGGGAAGGGAAGGCTTCCGTGGGGTCAGGACTCACCTGGGGTCCCCGCGATGCAGGTCCCCGAGAAGAAGAGGGCCGTTAGCACCAGTCCCAGCATCTGCAAGAGGAGGGGCCACAGAGGGACAGTTCAGGGTCGGAGGGGGCCAGGAGCCTCACAGCGGTCTGGCAGGGGACAGCAAGAGGCCACAGGGGGACAGCAAGAGGCCACAGAGGGACAGCTCAGGGTCGGAGGGGGCCAGGAGCCTCCGCAGCTGTCTGGGAGGGGACAGCGGCCCTACCTTGCCAGACTCCGTGGGTCTCTGCTCTGGGGGCCCCCCCGAGTCCCTTTATCTTTTGGCCACAGGAAGTGGGCCGGCAGCTTGGCCAGCCCTCCACTGGGAGAGGAGGATGGGGAAGAAAGGCTGAGCCCAGGGGTGGGTGCCGCCTGGGTGCGCCGGCACCCGGCCCACGCCCCACCTGAGACTCAGCCGCCCTGAGCCACGTGGATGGGCTGTCCCGCCGGTATCTCCAGCAGAGCAGAGCCGCTGGGAGGACGCTCGCCTACGTGCCACGCGCCCCGAGGCAGGCTCCTGCACCCCCAGAGGCCGGGAGGCACCCCTTCTCACCCCCAGCGCTGAGCATGGGTCTCCAGGACTCAGGCACTTGGTGACACACCAGACAGACCTTCCCCCCAGGGCGGGCGGACTCCCAGGTCCCAGGACACCCTGGCTCCAGCCACTGTTTCTACTTCAGGCACCTCCAGAAGGAGGGACATCTTTGTTCCTCAGAGAAGGCCACAAGCGTCAGCAAAGCGGGGAGCCGGTTCCCATCACACTCCCGGGAGACTGGGGACTCCCGCACTGGCCACCCACCTACAGGTGACTCCGCCGATTTCCCATGACGCATCTGAGCACCAGAGGCCCCAAGCTCAGAATGGCCTCTGTGGCCAATGGGGACAGGGATTCAGAGTGGCTCGGGGCCACCGTGCCCCAGGAACCTGGGGGAGGTGACCGGGAAGATGACCTGGAGCCACCTCCAAGTGGGGACAGAAGGACAGAGGTCTGTGATAGGAGCCCTGAGCCGGGTGGCCCAGCCCAGCCCTGCTTGTCCAGGGCGCAGAGGCACACGACAATGAAGTGGACACGGGGAGCCCAGGGGACCCCAGGAGGCAAGCTGGGGTGCAGAACCCTGGGCCCACGGTCTTGGGGATCCCCGTGCGAAGCGTGGCAGAACGTGAGCGGCGGATGGGCCGAGGTGAACGGGAGTCCAAGCAGCCCAGCCTCTAAGGCCGGACACCCATAGCCCGTCAGAGAAGACTTGGCTTCCAGCATCTGGGAAGAGAAGTGTGAGAACGTGGGTCCCTGAGAGAGAACGGCCTCGAGACAGGGCTGGACGGGGGGAGGCTTCCCCGCTCAGAGCATGAGGCGCTCTTCCCCGCTCACCCCACGGGCGTGAACGAGCACCAGCCATGAGCCAGTCAGGAGGACTAGACCCCTTATCTCGAGGACATGGGCCTCGGCCCTGTCACTCCTTGGCCATCCTGGCTTCAGCTGTTAAGCAACCGGGCGGGGGGGCAGGACACCTGGTTGCCCCGATAGGGTCGGGACCAGACCACCACGAGAAGGCTCAGCGATAGGATCAGAGGAAGGATAGGGGGCTTCGTGGCCAGGGGCCATGTAACCGTCAGGACGGAGGCCAGAAGGTCGAGTCCAGGACCGTGGCCAAGATGCCTGGTTCAGGGACATCGTTAGGTACAGGATGTGGCTACCCAGGCCGGTTGCAAAAGCCCTTCATTGAGCAAAAGACTGGGCAGAGGGTCCCGGCACGGCCACCTGGGTCTCAGAGGGAACCCGGGGGGCGGGGGGAGGGGAAGGTCCCTCAGCACCACGTTTCTTCCAGGGCTCCGCTGGTGACACAGTGTCGGGGCACAAACAGGACAAGAGCAATGAACGCGAGTGCCCGGCTTTGGCGCAGCTCTCCGGCGAGACCCAAAGGTTCTCGCGTGTGTTCTCGGGGGGCCCTCACTGAGAATCTCGCCACTGCAGGGGATCAAATCTCCCATCACGCAGCGAAGGCCGGCCTCCCTCGTGCCGCGGACCCTGCGCTTCCGGGATGGGAAGACGGCCACCCGGGGCCGTTATGATGGAGCCTTTGAGACGCTACAAGCAGCCCATAAACCTACTTTGATGTGGCTTTTAGAAGCAAGAAAACTTCGTTTTCCTCCAACACGAGAATACCTTTTTTTTTAATTAATGAAAATTATGTAAAAGGCTCAGGCTACAAAAAATAATTCGAAAGTAGAAATTCTCGATAATCTCCTGCTAGCGGTAGCCACTGCGGCCGCCCACGGTCACTCCCACACACGGGCACGTGTTCGTAAGCGGGGCCGCGCTGTGATGCCGGGGGAGGGGGCAGGCGTTCCCTTCACCCCCGCCCCCATCTGTAGACAGATGTTGCTTTTTTTTTTTTAATTTTTTGCGTTTATTCATTTTTGAGAGACGGAGAACAGAGCGCGAGTGGGGGAAGGGCAGAGAGGGAAACACAGAATCTGAAGCAGGCTCCAGGCTCTGAGCTGTCAGCACAGAGCCCGATTGGGGCTCGAACTCACAGACCGTGAGATCATGACCTGAGCTGAAGTCGGACGCTCAACCGACTGAGCCACCCAGGCGTCCCCAGATGTTGCTTTTAATGCCGTGCTGTATTCGGTTGTGTGGACCCGGGGTAATTGTTTAATCAATTCTCCACGGACAGACATTTAGCTGACTCCCAATTATTCGCTGTGAGAACGATGATGAGTTAACATTCTACACTTGTATTTGTCCCAGTTAATAATCAACGCACTCAGTCAGGAGCGGCTGTGTCCGCAATGATTCTCAAGCCAGGACCGCTGAGCCCTTGTGACATAGCCACACATCCCTCCGTCTCTCTCTCCGTCCCTCCGGCCAGCCAGCCACCCATTATCTGACTCGTCCAGAGTCATTCAACTTTCCATCCATTCAGACTTCTCCCAGCCACCGATTCACTTAACCCCAGCAAAGACACAGCTCCTGCCCCATTTCCCAGCCTAAGACGCTGAGGCCTAACCAGCCGGCGAGGTGGAGCGAGGGCTCGGTCTGGGGTTTAAAGCAATACTTAGTGATTAAAAGAGAAAAAAGACGAAGGCTCTCTGTGGACACCCGTGCTCAGAGTTGGCCGCGCCGGCTGAGTTTGCACATTGTGTGTTCAGTAGCCCGCGGGAGCCAGGGTACAGGCGGGGGCCGAAATGTAACTTCCCACTGGACCCCTGTCAGCACTTCCTGTCCAGAGGTGGCCAGACGGGGCCATGGACCTCTGGCGGGGGGTGGCCCGCTTAGGGATCTGAGAGGCTCCCTCATACGTGGAGCTGGGGGGGGCATGCACCCCGGGAGCGGCACACATTGGAGGTCACGTGGTCTGCAGCCCCCGAGCCGCCTCCCACGGACGCGCAACCCCCGGGTGCCGGGTCCGACACGTCCCCCGTTCCCTGCATCCGCCCCGTTCCAGTTATTCCAGCTTTTAAACTGTCCCCGCCCAGTCTTCCTCCTCGAAGCTCTAGGCTAGTCTTGGCCATTCGCTCTCCTGCATCTTAGGAGCAGCTCTTGACCTCTGGGAGACCCCGATGACACAGTGATGGAAATGGTCCACTTGGGAGTTCCTTGAGGGCGCTTCTCATCTGTCCCCGAGGTTTTTCCTCCTCCGTGCACGTCAGACAGCCCCTCCCGTTACCCGGGCCACCGCTTACCACCTTCGTTACACGTTCTGATTCCTCCCCTGAAGACCTCCCCCCACCCCCACCTCCCATACACTTTTCCCCGTGGCCCTTAGGCACTGTGGCTGTTGTGTCATCTTCTCAAACGTGACACTTTCCATTTGGTGGCCAGTGAGAGGGAGGTGGCCAAGGGCCGCACACCCGCGGGGTCAGCTAGTCCCGATCACTTGTGGACTCGCTGGCATGGAGAATCATTCTCTCTGTTTCTTACTTTGTGTTTAAATCAGGGTTCCCAGGGAGGAAGCCAGACCCAGGCCGGGGAAGAGCAGTTGGGAGGGAGGGGACTTTGGTCTTGGAGCCACTTTCTGCCTTGACGGGGAGCTCTTCGTCCCGGCCCCCCACCCCATCTCCTGCCCCGGAACGTGTTGGTTACACCTCTGCTCTCTTTCTCGTCACCTTCACGTCCTTGGCGAGCGAGCGCGAGCCACCTTTCCGCTCTTGTCCCGACCTCCCCCCTCGCGTGTTACTGTGTCCCCAGGTCTGTCACCGTTGGGCATGTTTATGTGGTCGTGTGGCCGTCCCTGCTGCATTTCAAACGCTTACTGCACGTCGACCTCCCTCCAGACCCCGAGATGGAGGAAGGCGAAGTCGATGCCCCTGTAACCCGGGCCGGCGGCATGAAAGCCCGGGGACGAGTCCGCCGTCTGCACGCTTGCAAACACCCTCTTTAGGGACACAGTGCGCTGCAGACAGGACGGGATTGGGGGAGAGTCTGGGACCCCTCATCCTCCCCCTGCCGAGCCCCTGCCCCCCCAGCACTCTGGGACCCCAGGCCGGACAGCCGGGCCCACCGGCTCTGCAGCCACGCCCACCTGAAAGACCACTCGGACCACCAGCCTGTTCACCAAGACGGTTTAATGAGACAAGCACATCGGCCCCATCGGGGCCTCCACCCTGCCCGTCCCCACCGGTGGGGAAGGATGGGGCCGAGGGAGGGGCAGCAGAGGGAAGGGCTGAAGCGCAGGGAGGGGAGGGGAGTAGCGCCGGAAGTCCGCCAGGCTCCGGGGATGGGATGTGGCGGAGGAAGCCGCCCGGCCCCAGCCCGGGGCTCACCGGCGCCTCCGCAGCTGCTGTTGGATCCAGTCCACGTGACTCTGCACGCTCGTGAAGACGGCGGGCAGCTCGAACATGGAGCAGCCGACGCCCCAGCTGACGACGCCCACCTGGACCCAGGTGCCTTTCTTCTTGCAGACCAGGGGGCCGCCGGAATCCCCCTGCGGGGAGAGGGCGCGGTCACACGGAGGTCGGGGGCGAGGCCGGGAGGAGACCCGCGGCTGGGGCTGGCCCGCGCGCCTCACCATGCAGGGGCCACGGCCCAGCGTGCCGGCACACAGCATGTCCTCCGGGATGACCCTTCCGTTGGCTTTGGGGTGCAGGTACCTCCTGTAACTTTGCTCGCAGGCTCCCTCCTCTTCCAGGGGGATTTGCACCTGCTGCAGGCGGTAGGGCGGGTGCAGGGGCGCTGGGGTGGAACGGAGGAGTCAGGAAGTGGAGGCGGCTGTCCCCCCCCCCCCGTGCCACGGGCCACTCGGCACTGCCACCGCCCACGCTGCCAATGCTGGGCACACAGAGAGGAGCCCAGGACTGTGGGCCCAGGGCCCCTGCCATCCCGGCCCCGACCAGCCCCTGCCTGCTTCCCCGTGTGTCCTGGGGGCGTGTGAGCCCAGGCCACCTCTGCAGACTCCTCCTGCTGTAACAAATGGGGTCAGACTCCATGAACACACAGTGGGTTGAGGAGTGTTCCCCAAAAACTCAGGCTCACCCCGACCTTCAGAATACGCCCCTATGTGGGAATACTGGCTTTGGCAGATGCAGTCGAGTTAGGATGAGGTCAGACTGCATGCAGGGCAGCCCCGGGCCCAGTGGCTGGTGTCCCCACACGAGGACAGGCAGGGGGATCAGCGACTCAGAGAAGGCAGGTGAAGAGACCAGAGGGAGGTGGCCACAGCTGGGGATAAGCGGGAAGTGGAGGGAGGCCAGGAGGGCTCCCCTGCTGAGGCTTCTGGAAGGACCCATCCCTGCCAAGAGCTCCATTTTGGACTCTGGCCCTCAGACTGTGAGAGAACATATCTCTTTTAAGTCCCCCTGTTTGTGGTCCTTTAATACGGTGGCCGCAGGACACTGATACACCAGGCACCCAGGTCCTTGGTTATGGTGGACCCAAACCTCAAACATCGTTTCCCCCTCTGAAAACCACGGGAGTCCGAGAGGAGCAGGTTCGGGTCGGGGTTCTGGGCTGACTGTCGGATCCCGCAAATACCCTGACCGGTCCCTTCACACAAAACCACGCGGCCACACGCCCAGCCCGCCTGGGGACAAGGCAGCTGTGAAGGGATTTCCTTCTTCCCCAGGTATTCCTGCCTCCTGAGCCATCCCCCGCAGCCTGACCCAGAGCCAGACCCAGACGGGCAGGAAGGATCTGGAATTGGCCTGCTCCCCTCCAGGATCCGCCCCCCGGGCGTTCTCACCAAAGTAGTAGGTCCTGCCCCAGCCTGTCAGCCAACACTCATCCTCCGGGCTGAAATCCAGGGCCTGCAGGGGCAGGGTGACTGGCCGGACCCTTCTGGACATTCTCACGGGGGTGGCCAGCTTCAGCAGGGCCAGGTCGAAGCCCAGAAAGGCGCTGACGTAGTCGGGGTGGACGATGACGCGGCTCACGTTGTACAGCGCCTTGCCGCCGTAGAGATACACGTTCCCGGCGTGGATCCGGTAGGCCGACGGGTCGGCGTCTTTCCTGGGGGAGGCGGACCCCGGGCCCCCGCTCGGTCAGGGGCGCTCCCCGCCCCAGAGTCCAGACCCCGAGGGAGCCCCAGTCTCTGCTTCGGCCCCCTCGCCCACCCTCCATCCAGCGGAGGGGGAGGGTCAGCGCAACTCACCGGGAAATACAATGGGCGGCGGTCAGCACCCACTGGGGGTGGATGAGGGAGCCCCCGCAGATGTGCGCCCAGGAGGCCCAGTGGTAAACGTAGACTCTCAGGCTGACCTGCCACGGCCACCTGCCCTCGGGGGCACTGTGGCCCCCCACGATGCCCACCAACTCCTTCTCGGGGACAGGTGCTGGGGAAACAGCGTGCAGGGGTCAGGGACGCGGCCGCGCCATCCGGCGGACCCCGGGTGCTTTCTGGGCCGTCCTCACATAGGTCGGAGGGTCGGCCGGCCTGGGGGCAGGGCCGGGGTCCTGGGCCAGGAAGAGCACTGCGTTGGGTTAGGACTCACCTGGGATTTCGGGCACAGAGGCCCCCAGGCAGGGGAGGGTCAGGAAGAGCAGCCACAGCATCTGCAGGGGAGAGAGAGGAGGGCCGGGTGAGGGGACCGGGGCACAACCCCAGGGTCTGGAGAGCCAGCCTCGGGCACCTGACAGCCTCCTCACCGTGGACGACGGACGCACTGCCCTCTTCCCCGGCCCTCCCCGGGAGTCCCTTTATCTTTCTTTCAAAGGAAGTGGGTGGGGTCTGGTCAGACACCCCCCCCCCGGGGGGATGGGATGGTACCGAGCCCCTGCTGTGACCCGAGTGGCGGTCAGGGCCCCGGGCCCACCCCTCCGCACGCATCCCCCGTCTGGGCCCAAGCCAGCTCCCAGGAGAGACTGACGGCAACTGCCCGGACCGGCACGGCTCCACCGGGGCAGTCGCATGAGTCTGGAGACATTTTTAGGTGTCAGACTGTGGGGCTCTTCCCGCGCGGAGGCCAGGGACCCCACCACACCCGACGTGCGGGGCGGCCCCCGCAGCAGAGGGCCATCAGCCCTCGCGTCCCGTGTCCAGGTGGACGCGGTCCTGGCCCAGGCTCGGCATGCTGGCGCCAGTCCCGGGGGCCCAGGAGGCAGACCCGGGCTCAGCTCTCCTCGGCGGGCGAGGAAGCGGCGGCCTGGCGGCCATCCCAGCAGCTCAGGGCCCGGCCGGCCCCGCCGGAGCTCAGCTCCTCCCCGGGGGCCAGGAATCCCTTTTCGCTGTGCCCCGAACTTCGGCTTCACGCGTGGAGGGTCCGGACGGCGGTGGGATCGCAGACGGCTGCGAACCTCGTGTCCCGAAGACAGACCCCCACCACCCGTGCCCCCCTTGCCGGCCCGGCCACATCCGGGGGTTCAGGGGGCCGCAGGGAGGGAGGCTAGCACAACTCTCTGGAACAGGAGTCTTACTTCCCATGGGGATTGTAATGTGTGTGTGTGTGTGTGTGTGTGTGTGTGTGAGAGCGTGTGTGTGGACATGTGTGACAGCATGTGTGAGCATGTGTGTGAGCACGCGTGCGAGTGTGCCTGTGTGACCATGTGTGCGCAAGGGTGTGAGCAAGTGTGACAGTATGTGTGAGCGTGCATATGTGAGAGCGGGTTGTGAGCATGCGCGTGTGTGACTATGGGTGTGAGCATGCGCGTGCATGTGTGGCAGCATGTGTGAGGATGTGCGCGTGTGTGAACGTGTGTGTGCGTTTGTGAGCATGCGCGCTAAAGTGCGTGCACGCGCATGTGTGCGTGGGCATGCGTGCGTGCGAACGTGTGCGCGCGTGCGTGCGCGCTCCTCTCCCCGAGAAGCGGGTGTCCCTGCGAAGCGCTGGCGGTGGTCCCGGCAGAGCCTCCCGCGGGCACAGGGTCCCTTGGGGGAGGAGGCAGGAGGGAGGCCGGACTGGCAGCGACGGGCGCGCCCCCTCCCCGTGCCCCGGCGCCCAGGGAGCGCCTGCCGTGCGCCCTTCTTCCTCCAGAGGGGAGAAGCCTCCGAAGACACACGGGGAAAGCAGGCCCGGAGGCTCGGTTCTGGGGGGACCCCTGTGGCCACAGACGCGGGAGAGGGCGGTGAGGAGCGTGCAGTGCGTCAGGCCGGGGCGCGGAATGTGCCCCGAGACGCCGGACCAGACCTGCTGCTCTCCCGCAGGGCGCGGCGGCAGCCAGCCGGGACGAAGGCCTGCGTGTGTGCCGCGAGCAAGATGCAGGAACACGGTCCACCGGGAGCAGCTATGGGCTTTGGTCACCAGTTGGGGGGCCTGTCGCTTCCTGGACACCTGGGACACCTGGATGCCGGGACGCCTGGGCCGCCTGGGATGCCTGGACACCGTGATGGCAGGAGGAGTCGGGGCACGGGTGAGTTCCGGGACGGGTTGGCCTGAGCTGGCCCTGTGCAGAGCTGTGATGCTGGTCCCCATGGGACGGGAGGAGCCGAGATCCCTCTTTTATCTTTTACTCAGCACCTACCTGCAGTCAGATGCCAGGTCTGGGTAGATTGGGCGTTTTCGCCGGGACAAGGCTGGGGAGGTTGCCCACCTCCGGGTCCTGGCGGGAAGGGCTCCCACAGGACGTGAGACTGAAGGAGAGGATACGCAAACCTGGGGCCACACAGCAGGACGGTGGGTTGAGTAGTGTCCACGTTCTAACCATCGGTACCTGTGAACGTGGCCTTAGTGGAAACGAGTCTGCAGATGTAACTGAATGGAGGATTTCACATGACATCATCTTGGATTTAGGGTGGACCCTCCATCCTGTGACGGGCGGCCGTAAAAGACAAAGGAAAGGGGGTTTGGGAGAGGGGGGTGCAGGAGAGGAGCCGGCCAGGCAAGGCGGAGACGGGGCTGGGGGGGGGGGGGCATGAGCCCCGGACGCCCAGGAGGGAGTCTTCCTGCCACACGGGGCAGTCCCACTTCGGGCCCCAGACCTCCAGAGGGTCACTCGCTGTGTGAGTGTCGTGCTGACTCGCAGCCCAGGAAACAAGCACAGCCACAGAGTCCGACGTCCCCAGCGGTTGTCGTCTTGTTCAAAGAAAGCGTCCGTGGCCGGCACGCGCGCTCCCCGCCGGAAATGAATTTCCACCCGGAAGGGACCCTGGAACTGGGCGGGGGGCAGGGAGCTGCAGGCGAGGTGAGGCGCCCACACGTCTCCGGCCGGGAGGGACCTCGAGTTAACGGACGGCGCGTTGTACCCGTGTGACCACCGCCTGTCTCGCTACGGCCTCACAGACCCAACGGCAGGGCGCAGAGGGGCAGAGACCTCGAGGCGGGCGGTGGTCAGGCACGTGCCCACCACGAGCCCCCCAGAACGCGGAAGCCAGGGGCCCAGAAAGCGTCTCCACGAGGAACTTTGTAAGGGGGGCTATTCACCGTAAGCCTGGTGCTCAGTGAACTCGGCCGCTCAGGAGGCCACGGAGCGCACGGTGAAACGCCCGGAAGGTGCAAATCCGTGCAGGGAGAAGGTGGATCCTAGGTGCCAGGGGCGGGGAGGGAAACGGGGGCCTGATGGCTGTGCACTCGGGCTGCCGCTGGGGACACCGGAGAGACGTGACCGCTCATGGACCCGTGAGCTGGATTTGGGCAGCGGGAGGCTCCTCACATCCTCCCCTGTTACTGGAATGTGGGTTCCACTCGCCTTGTCACTCCCAGGGCCGCTCTGAGAACACAGCCTTGAGGAGTGGGGTGATGCTTTCAACACCTGCCCCGGGTCCGTGGCTGAGCCCAATGAGGGCCTCTCCTGACAGCAGCCGCTAAGCGGTAGCGGGAGGTGCAGGGGTCCACGCGTCTTGCCACGGCCCAGAACAGGTCTAATAGGTAAGGCCCCCTTTGCTCGTTAACCCCACCACCCCCCCACCTGGAGCGGCCTGCCTCTTTCTTCAGTCTCTCCCTGCCCTGCGCACGTGGGGGCCAGCATCGGATGCCCCCAAGGAGCCCGCTCACCAACGGCCGTGGTGAGACCGCTGGCGAGATTCCCCCTTATCAGACGGACAGAGTCCCCCTTGGCCCACATTTGGTAAGAGTTTTATCACGAACGGTGGTCGAATTTCTCAACCAAGAGAGGCGTCTGCGTTCTCCTTATCTCTCAGGTGACCAGGTCGTTCGTGCATCTCTACCCAGTTCACGCGGGGAAACTGCACCGCGGAGTTTTCAGGTGTTAAAACCATCCTGGTCCAGACGCTCGTCGGGTTCACTGCAACTGTTAAGATGGACTGTTGGCATCAGGTTATAATGTTTAATTTTGGAGTTTGAATCGACGTTGGTAACTGAACTTGGCCCAGAAATCTCCCTTATTCCACGCGCCCAGCTCTGTTCTCCAGGTTATACTAACCTTACAGAACTCGTTAGGGATCTTGCCTCCTTCTTCTGTTCCCTGGAAGGGTGTGTCCAGCGGGGACTGTCTGGTCCCGCAGCGTTTAGCGTCATTCTCCCGAGAAACCGCGTAAGGCTGGTGTTTCAACTTGCGCTTTGCGTCGGGGGGCGACTTTCGCCCACATGAAATTCTTCGGCGATTACAGATCTGTTCGGGCTCTCGCTCCCTCTCTCTCTGTTTAAGTTTTTATTTATTTATTTTTGAGAGAGCATGAGCAGGGGAGGGGCAGAGAGAGAAGGAGAGAGAGAATCCCAAGCAGGTTCCTCGATGTCACCACAGAGCCCAACACGGGGTTTGAACTCGTTAAACCGTGAGATCATGACCTGAGCTGAAGTCAGACGCTGAACCGACTGAGCCCCCCAGGCGCCCCTTTTTTACTTATTCTGAATCACCTTTTACTGTATTCTTTTAGTTACCTCATCTCTTATTGTGTCCTTTGTGCTTTCTGTGGGCTCCTGCCGTCGTCTGTTTTACCCTCTCTCGTGAACGGTGCGTGCTGTCTCGTCCCGGTTCCCCAAACCCAGAGCCGCCCGGTCATTCTCCCGCAGACGCGCTCCGCGTCTGTCCCCTCGGAGTGGGCCGGCGGCGCCTGCCTGTGGTTGATTCTGAGCGGCTCGTACTCTCCGTTAGGACGTTTCTCTGACCCGAGGGTTCCCTGGAAGCGTATTTGTAAATTTCCAAATGTAGGAGTGTCGTGCCTGCCCCTTGATATGAGGACAAATGCATCTCAAATAACGGCGTGGTCTCTTCCTGTTTTCTAATATAAGGCGACCGGAAGTGAGCTCAGAGCGCAGAGCCCAAGCTCGGCGTTTCCCGGGGGCGCTAACGGAGGCGCTGAGGTCCCTGGCCCGGGACCCTCCCCGGGAAACTCAGAGCACACGCATCCGCGGCCTGCTCCCGTTCGTCGTATCAGCTGAGGGGACCCCACACCCGATCCTGTTGGAAGCACCCAGACCTTCCCAGCCCAGCACCCCAAGGACAGACACGCACAGAGGGTAGTCCTGGGAGGCCCCCCGGGGCAGGGACCCCAGCCTGGGACTGAAACAGGGCCCAAGGACGGGATCCGCACGCAGATGGTGGGGCCTCCAGCCTCCTTTCCCCAGCTCTGTCCAGGGGGAAGGCACCCGAAGGTTTCTTCTCTGGAAACTGAACAAGACACTGGGGGGTGCCCTCCGGACAGGCGGCTCGGCCCTCCTGCTGCTGGGCAGCCCGTTTAGCATGAGGCCCGGGGTGCCCAGCAGACCGACGCTGGCGAGCACAGGCACTGGCCAGTCCCGGCTGCGAACCTGGTAGAGGCGCCCGGGTCTCGGGGTGGGGGGAGGGGAGGGACAGGCAGAGGATGGAGCGGGCAGGAGGGAGACGCCATCGGAGGGGCCCAAAGGCAGCTGGGCTGCAGACAGTGATGGCCACGGCAGAGCCCCGGATAGGCCTGGGGTCACAGGCTGGTACCCGGATGCCCTGGGCAGAGGGCTGAGTGACAGGACAGCGGTTAGCACAAGGCGGTGGTGGCCTTCACAGCCCCACGGCCACCGCGGAGCCGGGCTCAGCCTGGAAGCCGGCCAGAGGCCGTTGGACTCAGGAGAGGATGTGTCTTAACGCAGGGCAGGACCCGCGGGCGGGCAGGCGGGGAGGGGGCAGATCTCAGCTGCCCGCGTCCCTGCGAGCAGACGGGAGGCTGTGACAAGACGGGAGATCCATGGTCAGTGGCCCCATCTGTCCCCAGCCTCGGAAGGACCAGGAGACAGCCATCGGGTGGCCGTGACTCGGACGAAGGCCTCCAGAGACGTCCCTGTCCCGGCCCCAGTACCTCGGGCCGCTGCGTGGGGCCCTGCAGGACACTCACACGCCGCTGCCCCTCGGCGCCTCCCGCCTCGGCCGCCGGGGCCAGATTTTACGACAACGTTGCCCCAAGGGCCTGTTAGACAACGGACGGGGTGCCGTTTGCCCAGCCCGCACCGCGGAACCCCAGCATCCTGCCCTCAGTCTTCTGCTTACCGGGACCTCGGCACGGCCCCGGCCCCATCCTGTCCCCGGAACCCCCGCCCGCCTCAGTCTGCGCCCCAACTCCTGTCGCGGACACATGGCCCCTCCGGCCCTCACCCTGCTTGCGGCACAGACGTCCCGTCTGGGGGGGCGGAAGAGACTCTCTAGGGAAGAGTGGGGTCCTCCCCGCCTCACTCATGGGGGGCAGTGAGAAGGGCCCCCCACACCTGGCCTTCTCCATGTGCCTTTCCTCTCCAGCAAGTGGGGTGTAAACCAGCCCTTCAGGGGTGCTCAGGGGTCCCCCAGCCGCCTGTGCGGCAATCCCCTTGGGACAGCTGCAAGAGGAAGAAGCAGGAGAAGGCGGCACCCCCGGCTGAGGCCGCCCAGGGCTCCCCGCGCGCCCCGGCAGGCAGCCTGGGAGGGGTCACGCTCCAGGGGCATCCTCACAAGCCAGGGCTGGGACCCGGGAGACGTAGTCACACGCGCCTGACAAAACCCCCGAGATGACTTTGAGATGGCGTTCAAGTTAAAAGACATCCACAAACGGGCCCCACCTACGTGCACGGCGCTTCCTGTGTGGCACCTGCTTTCCTCTCAACCGTGTGTCTGGCAGGTGCCGCCTCAGGCTGACGCCCCAGGCTCACGCGCACCTGTAGTAAACCGTGCCAGTTCCCCCCTCCTGCATTGGCCCGCGGGGAGCCTTCCTTATCGCGTCCGCTGAGGGACACCCTTCTGTCCTTGGAGAGCCAGTCAAGCATCTCCTCCTCGGAGCACTTCCCCTAACACCTGCGGAAGGCTTGCCCAGGTCCTCCTTAGCACCCCTGTCTACCTCTGGGGTGTCACTTATATGCAGCACCCTCTACTCATTACTTGTTTAAAAGGTGGTCTCCTGCCAGACTGGAAGACTGAGGAAGGCAGATGTCATGTTCTATTCAGATGCGTATCTTCTATATCCAGCCCAGGATCTGCCATACAGCGTTCAGGATGGACGGATGGGCGAGTGGGTGGACGAGTGGGTGGATGGATGGATGGATGGATGGATGGATGGATGGATGGATGAGTGGATGGATGGATGGATGGATGGATGGATGAGTGGATGGATGGATGAGTGGATGGATGGATGGATGTGTGGATTGATGGGTCGATGGGTGGATGGATGAGTGGATAAGTAGATGGATGAGTGGATGGATGGATGAGTGGATGGATGGATGGATGGATGGATGGATGGATGAGTGGATGGATGGATGAGTGGATGGATGGATGGATGGATGGATGGATGGATGAGTGGATGGATGGATGGATGGATGGATGGATGGATGAGTGGATGGATGGATGAGTGGATGGATGGATGGATGGATGGATGGATGGATGGATGAGTGGATGGATGGATGGATGGATGGATGGATGGATGGATGGATGGATGATGGATGGATGGATGGATGGATGGATGGATGGATGGATGGATGAGTGGATGGATGGATGGATGGATGGATGGATGGATGGATGAGTGGATGGATGGATGGATGGATGAGTGGATGGATGGATGGATGTGTGGATTGATGGGTCGATGGGTGGATGGATGAGTGGATAAGTAGATGGATGAGTGGATGGATGGATGAGTGGGTAGGTGGATGGATGACAGATGGTTGGAATTTTGAGATGAGGCTAGCCCTCTAGCAGAGGGTGGGCTGAGAGCAGGGGTCCCAAGAGTAGAATATCATCGAGAGTATTCTCCCTCCCTCTTGCCACTCCATCCATCCTTCTATCCCCACCACCACCATCACTACCACTCAGTGCCTGGCCTGGAGCAACAGTTTCTCCAACCCAACTCTCAGCGCAAACGGACCCCCATCAGGCAGTCCCGGGGTCACTGGACCACTCCCGGCTACACCCACACCCAGGAAATCGTTGGTCACTTTCTGTCTTGCTTTGCAGACAGTTTAATGAAACAAAACTGAGACTTGGCCCCAGACCCCTCTGTTCCTAACCACACCCTCACGCAGGGAAGTTTCCATTTCTCTTCTTCTCAGTGTAAGGGAGGAGGGAGCAGCATCCACGGGGTGGAAGGGCCTTTGGACACTGTGAGGTGGAGGAGCAGAGGAGTCAGGAGTTGGAAGGAGGACGGAGCAGAGAGACTGGGGCGGGGAAGGAGCAGCACTCTCAGGAGCTGGGCAGGGACCCAGCCAGAGAGGTGGGCCCCCGTCCCACCTCCACCTCTGCCTTCTATTGGGTACAGGCAACTTTCTGAAGTTCGAGCAGCACTGCCCAGTGGAACTTTCTGGAATAGTGGACTGTGTCTCTGTGCCCACTGTTTGGTGCATGTTGCTTGTGGTACTGAGGACATGGATTTTCAAGTAATCTGCTCTTAGCAGTGTGTCCATGACCCCGAGTGGCCGGCGGGCTCCCCGGGCCCCACGCTGGCGACAGTGGTCCCGGCCATCCCAGAGGAGCTGGAGTGAACCCCACTGTTCTAGGGAAAGACAGATGCTGGGGTCGAACCAGCTCGCACTTTTCTTGGTCCGGTTCCCAGGGGAGGCTGGGTTTGACGGTGCAGTTCGGGAACATGAGATAATGCAGGGGAAGGAGTGCTGGAAGGGGACATTGGTCTCATCCCTGGGGACTCGGGGGGAAAAGGCTGGAGGGAGACAGCCGCTGGAGGAGTCCAGACCCCACCCAGGGCAGGGCAGTAAGCACAGGGCCTCCCGGCTCAGCCACTTGCCCTGCCGGCAGATACAGCTGGTCCAGGCTGTCCCTGAAGCTTTCAGAGCTTTGGAACCTCCTCCAGGAAGTACCCCCCACCGCGGTCAAGTACACGCAGAAATCCCGGAGGCTGCTTTGCACACAGTTTAATAGGACAACAGAGAGCGGGGAGGAGGTGCGGTCCCCCGCACTTCTCACCCAACCTGCCCAAGGAGACACCGCCTTCCCGGCCCCTCCTCTGCCTCTGGGGCCCCAAAGTCAGAGAAGGACAGGGCACTGAGGGGACAGGGTGCGCGGGAGACGGTGGTGCTGAATGGGGGAGGCGGCAGGGGTGGCCGGGCCCTTCAGGGCCACAGGGGGACGTGCCGGTAGATCCAGGACGAGTAGGTCATCACGCGGGCGTAGACCGCGGGCCGGTCGGTGTCCCCGGAGGCCGCGCCCCAGCTCAGCACTCCCACCTGCACCCACATATCCAGCCAGTAGCAAACCAGGGGGCCCCCGGCGTCACCCTGTAAGGAGTGCTCACGGGTCAGGGGGCGGCAGGGCGCTCGGTGGCCCCCCTGCAGCGCCCGGGAGCCCTAAAGCGGAGGGCCGAGGGGGCGGGGCCCGGGCCTCACCTGGCGGGCGCCCCGTCCCGTCCTCCCCGCACACAGCATGTCCTGCTTGATGACTCTGCCTGGGCTTCCGGCAGGGGAGCCCTGGCGGTACAGCTTCTCGCAGACCCGGTTCTCCACGATGGGGACCTCGGCCTCCTGCAGGCGGCGGCCCGGGGCCGGCGGGGCTGCGGGAGGGGCTGGGTGAGTCGGGCGGCTCCGGGGGCACGGCCCACCCAAGGGGGGGGGGGCAGGTCAAGCCCCGCCCAGCCGCTCCTCTCAGACCCAGGGGGCACGTCACCCCTTCGACGGAAGGAGGACGGGAATCGTGGCCAAGTGGGCGCTGTGCGTCTGAAAGCCTCTCCGTGAAATTAGAGGCGGGGCTCGGCTACGCGAGAGAGAGGCCGGGCAGAAATAGACAAGCCACGCTAAGGTCCCGCCACGACTGACGATCGGGCAGGAGGGCTTTTGGAGACTTCGCTACTTTACTAACGACCAAGGGGCTGAGCCGGGACGTTCCGGTGCGTAGAGCGGGGCCGTGCCAGGGGCTGGGGGCCCCGGAAAGGACCCTCAAAGCCAGACCTCAGAGAGAGCTGGAACGGCCCTTGGGCGATCTTTGGGGTCCAGGAGCCACACGGTTCCCTGCCGTGTCTGGTGGTCACCCTACGGGGCGGAGCCGGAGGAAGCCACACCTTGGATCTCAGCCCGCATGTCCCCCCTCCGCCCCCCGCCGGCCAGTGACACCAGCTCTGGTGCCGGGAGCCAGGGCGGGGAGGGAGCCGCTCTCGGGACTGTCATGTGATCCTGAGCCTGGGGCCTCCTTCACCCCAGCCTCAGTTTCCCCATCTTAACCCCCGGTGGGCAAACAGCCTGGGTAAACAGAGGCACGGAGGGGAAACAAGGGAACCTTCTCCCCAGAAAGCACAGCCCCTCCGAACGAGTCGGGAGTCGCTGGCTTCCCAGCCGCAAGCAGAAATGACCCTCGCTCCCGGGCTGTTGTCCAAGTTTAAACAAGAACATTCTAAGAGGCCTCCTAAGGCCGGGCAGGCCCGTCTGTGACATGCATGTCCCCCACCACCAACTGAGGCCATGGGCTGTGCGGTCGTCACCCACCGCCCCATGTCCCCTCCCTCGTCCCTCCTCCAGGTCCCCCGAGCTTACCGTGGGCCCCGAAGGTGCCCCAGCCGGTCACCCAGCACTTGGTTCCGGGGCTGAGCAGCAGTGAGCCGGGGGCAAGGCTGACGGGGCTGACGTGCTCGGAGAGCGCCACGGGCGCCTCCAGTCTCAGCAGGGCGACGTCCGCGCCCCCCTGGGCGGACAGGCTCACGTTGAACTTGGGGTGGCGGATGACCTCGGCCACCTCGTGCAGCTGGTCATGGTCGTAGAGCTTCAGCTGTCCAGCTTGGACCCTGTATTTCTGTGGCTCTGGCACGTGCCTGGGAGAGAAGAGCTTCTCGAGGAGGCCGGGTGGGGGAGGGCGCCTGGCCCCCCGCCCCCCTGCAGCAGGGCTGTCTCCAAAGGCTCAGAGCCCCAAGGCTCCCGCGACACCCCCAGAGCCACAGAGAACGTGGGGTCTCCTGGCCCAGGACGCCGTCCCTCACATCACCCCGCCCCTCTGCTCTCTCCCCTCCCGCCCCCTCCCCTGCCAGAGGGGCGGCCCGGGAGTCACTCACGGTCCGACGCAGTGGGCAGCGGTCAGCACCCACTGGGGGTGGACGAGGGAGCCCCCACACTGGTGCTGCCACTGGTCACGCTCTTCGTTGAAGACCCTCAGGCTGACCTGCCACGGCCACTTCCCAGCGGGGACGTCACGCGCCCCCACGCTCCCCTCAGTCCCCGGGCCGGGATCTGGGGAAGCGCGGTGGGGAGCCGTCAGGGACCCAGAGGCCGCTGCCTGGAGCTCAGCACAGCCTCCCACACTCAGTCTCTCCCAAGGGCCATCGGCATATGGAGGTCACCTCTCTGTCCCACCCCAGGTCAGTGCAGGCCTGAGGTCACCGATGGGTTTCGGGACGACAGGAGTACTGCACGGGGTTAGCACTCACCGGGGGTCACAGGCACAGAGCCCCCCAGGCAGGGGAGGGTCAGGAACAGCAGCCACAGCATCTGCGGGGGAGAGGAGGGGAGGGCCGGAGTCAGGACGGGAGGGCCAGCACCCGTGTGTCTGGGATGGAGAGGGCAGGGGTCCGGGCTATCTCCTCACCCTTCCGGGTCCTCTACCTTCTGCCCCTGGGGCCTCTGAACCCCTTTATCCTGCAAGCCCAGGAAGTGGGTGGGGCAAGAGCCGGGAGTCTGGGGGCAGGACGCCCCCCTTCACAAGCGGTCGGTGTGCCAGTGTTTACGGAGAACCCACTGTCGCTGGCCCGGGGCCAGGTGCTGGAACACAGTGGCCGAAGTGGACAAAGGCCCGCCCACGGGTGAATCGGGCATCCCGGGGTGACAGGAGGTGTCCAGGGTCAGGACAGGCCCATCCTGGGGGCATAGAGTACAGCCCCGAAGGCTAAGGGTGGAGCCTCGGTCTCCAGGCCCAGGCCCCGCGTCCGCACCTTCCCTCTGGACCCCCACGGGCCCACCAGCTCCCCAGGCAGCCCCACAGGAGCTATGGGGGTCCCCAGCGAGTGAGGGCCATGGGGACAGCGACCTCCGTGGGGACCCAGCGTGGCCCGCATGGAGTCCCTCTTCCCAGGCCTGGACACACCCTGGACCAGCACAGAAGGCTTCCCAGTCTCAGTGCGGGGGTCTGGCTGAGGTTGCGGAGGTATGGGGGCCGGGACCGGGGAAGGGTCCAGTGGTCTCGAGCCCCAGCGGGTCCCTGCTGGGTACCGAAACCTGGGATGAGGGGGCAGGATGGGGCTCTTGGGCACAGGAGCTGCCCCTCCACACCGTCACCACAGCCGACCTCCCACCTACACCCCCGTCCGCCCTCAGCCTCCCTGCTGCCGGCTCAGCTGGGTCCCTGCCGTGGCTCCACCAGGTCATGTGCCCACACCCGCGTGAGGAAGTGGGGAAACAACCAGCCTGGACCCCTAAGAAGGGTTCCCCGAACTCCGGAGGGGCTGCACAGTGGGCCCCCATATGCTGGCCGGTCCCAGGATGGTCCCACTACAGACCCAGTGACTGTCCCTTTTAAGACCCCCACGTCCCCAGTGCAGGGAAGGGTGCCCAGGAGGCCCCAACTCATTCATGGACAGAGATGTCCTGGTTTGTCAGCTATGAATTAGGAAGATGAAAGCTCTGAGCTCTTTACACATTTTTCGGTTGCACGTTTATTCAGTGGTTGTTTTTTTTTTTTTTAAGGTGGCTGGGGGTGGGCGTGGAGGAATGAAGCGGAGGTTTCCGGAGCGGAGCAGTCCAGGGCGGGACGGGGAACGGCCCAGGCACCCCCCACCGCGGGACTTCCCCGCTGTAGGTCTGAGAATTCAGGACTCTGATGGATGGGTGCGTGGCGTGAGGAGCGGCTGTCCCACCACTGTCACAGCCAGGAAATCCAGAGGCGCCAAAGGGGACCCCCGTTTTCCTGGTGAAGTTGTCCTTGTGGGGCAAGCTGAGGGACTGATGTCATCCCCACAGGGAGGACCTTAGGGGACCAAGGCTTACAGGACACATTATCAGGATGAACCAGAGACTTGTGAGTTTTTGGAAGGGACACTTAAAATCCAGAAGAGAAGCTGGCGCGAGAAGGGGCGGAGACGGTGTGCAGAACGGGCCCGACCCCATCCCGGAGTGCAGGGCGTCCCGAAGGGGCAGCGGGGAGGAGGACCCCCCCACGGGCCTCCCTCCGGATCCAGAGCCTCGCGTCACGTTGTCCGCCTGGCATTCTTTCAGGGCCCCAGGGAGCCACCGCTCTCCTCCCTGCCTGGCCAGAAGATGCCCGCACCGGGGACCCCGACAGGCGGGCCGGGCCCGCCCCCGCTGATCCCCAGACGTACCGCAGTCAAGCACAGACACGGCCTTGGGCGCTGGTCCCACAGCGTTTAATGAGACTCCGATTGTAAGATTGTAAGCAGTCATCTGCGGCTCCGGGCTTTTTCCCACTCGGGACTCCCCTCCGGGAGCCTCCCCCTGCTCCCCCCACCCCGCAGGGATACACGGTGCCGAGCCAGGGGACTTCGGGGGTCTGTCCCTCCTAGGGCGCGGGGAGCAGAGGGACGTGCCGGCGGATCCAGGACACGTAGCTCATGACGCGGGTGTACACCCCGGGGAAGTCGCGGTGACCACACAGGTAGCCCCAGCTCACGATCCCGACCTGGAACCAGGTGCAGTTCCACCGGCACACCAGCGGGCCCCCGGAGTCCAGCTGCAGGGAGAGAGGGCGCTCAGCCGGCGCTGCCACACCCCCACGGCCCCGGGGCTGGAAGGGGACAGGAAGAGGCCGGGCAGCTGGGGGCCTCACCTGGCAGGAGTCCCGGCCCTCGCTCCCGGCGCACAGCATGTCGGGCAGGATGACCTGTTCCCCGCTGTCCGATGCGTTCCGGTAGCGGACGTTACACTCCCTGTTCCCCACCACGGGGACCTCCACCTCCTGCAGGTGGTAGGGGGGAGGCAGAGGCACTGCAGGAAGGTGCCGCGTGAGAACGGGCTCCTCTGTTCCCGTCCACACACACGCACTCCTTCCGCCGCGTGCTGGGCCCCCACCGCCAGTCCTGCCCCGGTCCGGCACCGGCCCTCCATGGGCAAGTGTCCAGTTCCTGAGGTCTGTTCCAGAAACTTCCTGTCTGAAACCCTGGCATCCCGCCCGACCCTGGGGACCCCCAAAGGCCCGAGCAGTGAGCCACTCTCTATAAAGGCCCAGCCACCCCATCCCCCCCGTCCTCCCCCAGCCAGCCTCCCCAGTACCTACAATCGTCCCCAATGTTCCCCCAGCCGGTCACCCAGCACATCTTCCGTGAGGGGACCCGCAGGGAGGCAGGTGGGAGGGAGACCAGGTTGACGTCTTCAGAGAGCATCACGGGCGCCTCCAGTCTCAGCAGGGCGATGTCCGCTGAGAAGGACACGGTCCCGTTGTAGTTGGGGTGGCGGATGATCTCGGCCACCTTGTGCAGCTGGTCGTGGTCATAGAGTCTCAGCTGCCCGACTTGGACCCTGAAGGCACAAGCCTCCAAGTCCTCTCTAGGGGAGAAGGGGCCCAGGGCTTCTCAGGGGAGGCGGGGGGGGGTACACAGCTGGGGAGAGGCCCCCAGGAAGCCCGCCCCCAGCAGAAGGAGCCTACACACGGCACACCCCCCACCCCGCCTGCACCCAGCCACAGGGAGGCGGGCGGCGCTACTCACGGCTCAACACAGTGGGCGGCGGTCAGCACCCACTGGGGGTGGATGAGGGAGCCCCCGCACTCGTGCTGCCACAGGCCGTACCCCATGTTGTAGAACCTCAGGCTGACCTGCCACGGGTACCTCCTGGTCGAGACATCACAGCCCCCCACGATGCCCACCAGCTCTCGTCCCGGGCCGGGGTCTGCGGAGCAAGTCGGGGGGGCCATCCGGGGCCCGTACAATGACCTTCCCAGAGCTCAGAAAGGTACAAGGCAAGTTTTTCCCAAGGGGACAGCCCCCACATCCCCTGGGTTAGTTCTGGGGACCCTAAGCACGTTGGAGGGGATCAGGACTCACCGGGGGTCACGGGCACAGAGCCCCCCAGGAAGGGGAGAGCGAGAAACAGCAGCCACAGCATCTCGGGGGGCCTGGAGGGGAAGCACTCAGACCCAGCTTTCTCCACGGCAGCCGCGTCCCTGGCCGGCCCTCCCGGGCCCCCATTTATCCTAATAACACAGGAAGTGGGGGGGGGCGGATCAGCCCTCCCCCCAGTGGGGGGGGGGGAACACTCTGTGGCCAAACAGGCCGCCTCCTTCCGCGGGGGCCGGTGGTGACAGGGCACGGCCGGGCCGGGCAGGCGGAGGAGGAAACCCACCGGGCCGCACCGTGGGAATGGGTCCCGTCCTGAAGGACGCGGTCATGAACGTGGTGTTTGGAGAGAGTGAGACATTGCGTGAAGGGAGGGCCCAGCCCGGCAGGTGTCTCAGGGCGGCGACTCGAGGCTGAGGCAGAGGTGAACTCTGAGCCACCTGCCCTCGGCCTCGGCGTCACCCCTCAGCCCGTGGTCCTGCTCCTCTGGGCCCCGGCCAATCGCGGAGACTGCTAGTGTGCCCTGCAGGTCTGCAGCCGGTCTCTTGGGCCGATGACACCTGCACCGTGGCCCCAGGGGACTCACAGTCACTCGCTCTGAAACACAGGCTCCAGGAGGCTCCAAATCCAGCCAAAGGACAGTTTTGGCCACAAGGGAGTGGGGGCCGGGCTGTCGGGGGGCCCGGGGAACCTTGGGGTCTCAGCCTTCTCGGGGGAATGTGTCGTCATCCCAGGAGCCAAAAGGACAGTGTGGTCAGCGTATCCCTGACCGCAGCCTCCAGGAGCACGGCAGGTCTGGGGGCACACGGGGTGGGGGCGGGGCGGAGGGTGCTGAGGGCCTGTGCTGTGCCCGGTGTGGGGCCACGAGATTGCCCAGGGCCCTTCCCTGGCCCCAGTCACAGCCCCTGCGAGCCCGCCGCTTGGAGACCAGCGGGAGGCCACCGTCTAGGAGGTTCTGCTAAAGTGTGTGGGGAGAGGCGTGTGCATCTGAGAGGGGGCTCAGGAGGGACAGACGTCCCTCCAGTTCCCCACGGAGCCCCCGTTGTGGCCTGAGCTGTGTCACCCACGATGCCCATGTTGAAGGGCTGACCCCCAGCACCTCGGGGCGTGGCTTTACCTGGAGACAGGGTCTTTACACGGGCGATTTAGATAAAATGGGGCCACGGGCAGGCCCTAATTCACTCTGACTGAGTCCCCGTAAGAGGCAATGAGGACACACACGGGCACAGAGGCACACGGCGAGGGGCCCGGGAGAGGGCCTCGGAGGAGTCGGCCGGCCCTGCCTGGATCCGCTCCTCCAGCCTCCAGGAGAGAGAGAAAACACTTCCGCGTTGAGACTGCCCCGTAAGTGGGGGTGGGGGGCTTCGCCCCGAGCGACTGGCACACTCCTCGCCCTGCCTCCCGTCCCGCGGCACGGCTGTCCTGGGACCTCTCGGGACCAGGATGGGTGGGTTCCTGGCAGCTGCTTTCTGTGGGAATCGTCTCGTTCTCTCTACGGTTCAGGGACGGGGCCCCAGCCGGGCTTGAGTTTCCTGCCAGCTCGGTTTCTCTCCCAGGAAAGGGGAAGTAGGGGAGGCATCCGGGGCCCCTCCTCAGGCCGCTGGGAAACCCGCGTCGGAGACCCTCCGGGAGGCCCAGGCTCCACCAGCCTCAGCCACTCCCCGAGGCCCCCTCGGGCGATGGACAGTGACCCCGGCCCCGGGCCCAGCCCAGGCTGCATCACAGCTGAGCTACAGAGATGGGGAGATGCTGGGAGCCCCACGCAGTCGCGGAGAAGGGGCAAGAACCCCCAGTCCCAGCCTCAGAGCAGGAGACGGTTCTTTTCTGCTCACGCTGGCGGGAGACGAGCAGGGCCAGGGCAGCCCGGCGTGGGGCACCGGAACCCGGGGCAGGTCAGGGAGGGCGCCGGCGTGACGCGCCCACTCTCGTCATCCGTCAGGCCCTGGCTCTCCGCTTCCTTCGGAAGGGGCAGGAGACTCCAGAAAAGGTCTTGGGCCTGGAGCCTGTGGGGGGCCCCCCCCAGGGGACCGGCTGGACACAGAGCCTAGAAATGGAAACGGGGTTTTCCCTCCGGATGAAGGTGACTTATAAGGAGACCCTCCCGCCCGGATATTTCCAGTTTGAGCCCCCGGGGACACATGTGATGATTTCCATGTGAAAGTGTGACTCAGGTGGCCCTGGAGGAAGCCATCGGGGGTGGGCGGGCCCTGCCGTGTGCCCCCGCCCACTCCGACCCGGAGGCGGGGGCCAGACCGGGTCGGTGGGCCCGCACCGAGACACGCGCGCGCACTCACCATTCTGCTTGTCCTTCCAGGCGAGAGGACTCATTTAGGACCGAGCTAACTGCTCTTTGAGGGCAGCATCAGTATATCCTGAGGAAAGCAGCATCTCAAACCTTTGAGAGTCTCTGCAACAGTTTAGATAAAACCCGCTAAGGAAAATGTTGCAAGCGATGTATTCAGCAAAAGAAATCAAGTATCATGATAAAAGTTACCGTTATCCTTTTCAGAAAGATGGTATCAAAGGCCGAATCCACAGTAACCCAGAATCAGCAGTCCAGACGGTATCAGCGCAACGGAATCAGGAAAGCGAGACCGGGAGATACGAGGTGCGGACGGCGCGGACGCGATCTCATCTTCCCGCGGACGTCTGTTCTAGAAGACAGGGGAGAGAGGGAGCAGAAGAAACAGCAGTGGTGGGACGATATGAAACATAACACACCGATGTGGTAGAAGTCCATCTGAGCGTGTCAGTGATTGTAACAAACCCGCTGGCCAGAACTCCAGTTCCGAAGGTGGATTGGATATTAAAACACACACAGCCTGGTACTACGTAGTTTACAAGACAGAGCAAAAGTTGCGGGGAAAAGATAGAAAAGGATGTTACAGGCAAATGCAGACCACGTAGCATGACTCGTTGAAGAGCGTATATGGCGAGTTGGAGTTTGCCCGAAGTAAAAACACGCTCATCGGAACACACTCCAAGAGGGGCGCCGGGGGGGGGGGGGGCTCTGACTCTTGACTGGGGCTCAGTTCATGATCCCAGGGTCTTGGGATCGAGCCCCGTGTCTGCCTCTGTGCTGAGTGTGGAGCCTGCTTGGGGTCTGCTCTCTCCCTGTCCACCCCTCCCCTGCTCACGTGTGCTCTCTCTGTATAGATAGATAGAGAGATAGATTCTTTAAAAAATAATTCTAAAAAGGTAAATGATGGTAGATTGTTAGGACTTTTTCTGATGTAATGTAAAATTTATCTTAAACATTTTAAGCATATGGTTCCATGGCATCCAATATGTTCACAGTGTACACCCGTCCCCACCATCCACCTCTGGAACTTTCTCGTCTCACAGAGCTGACGCTGTGGCCCCCGCCACCTGCTTCCAGTGCCCGTGCATCTGATGGCTCCAGGGACCTTTGTCCTGTCGTGTGCGTCTGGTGCATTTTGACCATAAGGAATGAGAATAATGTCCTCAGGGCTCAGCCGTGTTGGGGCAGGTGTCAGAATCCCCCCTTCTCGAGACCGGATCACAGTCCCCCGCTCAGATCACACAGCGTCGCTGGACGCTCCGCCTGCCCCCAGCTTTCAGCCCTTGCGAACAGGCTGCTGTGAACATGGGTGAGCCCCACGGATGTGCTCCTGAAGAGCCCGAAGCGGTGGAGACCTGAGCTGCGGTCTTGGGGACCAGCCTGTCACGGAGGCGCGAATGCCTCTTGGTTCGCCGTGATTCCCGTGCACATCCCAAGTGGGCCTGTTCCCAGGCTCCGATGAGGTTTTCCAAAAGCACCCCAGGACACCACAGGGCCCACAGTGACACGGGCCCTTCTGGACGGGAGCGGCGGGGAGGGACGCCCTTACTACAGGTCAGGACCCGGTGTGACGCTGCGGTGGGGCCGAGCTTCGAGCGCCCTGTGTAGGCATGACGACCCGTGAAAACACGGAGGTTGGGCCGCCCACCGACCTGCAGGTCACTTTTCTGTGTACCGTCGTGTGACACGCGTGGCTCATCGGAGAGAAGGTAGGTGGGCATTCACAGGCCACCCCCCACACTGAGATTCCCGGACCCGGTGTGGGGTCCCCTGGCAGAGACTACCCTCGGTGGCCCTCGGCCCTCCCCGGCGCCCTCCCGCCCTGCCCTGGACACAGTGTTCACACAGGCTAACCAGACACGGGGCAGCCGTGAGCCTCCCCCAACCTGAGCCCGGCCCCAGCCCCTGGCCCCGTCCCTGCGGCGTCACGGCCACCGAAGAGCCACACGGGCTCAGGGCAGCCGGAGAGCCAGGAGCGAAGCCAATGCCTGGCTCAGGACAGGGAGTGCCCGTTCCTTCTCCTTGCCGGGGCGTTTGCGGCAGCCTCCCCCGCTGAAGGAGGGGTGTCTGGGGTCAGAGAGAGGGGTCTGGGGAATAGCTGGGATGGGGTGCGGACACCCCTAGCTCCTCCCCCTGCCTCCACTCCCGCCGCAGGCTGGCCGGGCTCGCTGCTTCCCGTCACCAGGGTCACCCCCAAGCCCTAGGCTTTCCAGTAGGAGGCTCTGGGGGGCACCCAAGGCCAAATGCTCTGAGTGACCAGTAGTAATGTCACAAGTGCCACTGGAAACAAACCGAGCCAAGCAAGTGAGGTCTCAGAAGGACCGCCTTTTCCCAAGAGAACTCAGAGCCTGAGCCGGCCCCTGGACACACGGGCCGGCCAGATGGGGAGAAGAAGGAACGGCAGCCTCGGGGAAGCTGCGGGTGACAGGTAAGCACCCAGGGACAGCCTGCCGGGCGGCCACAGCGCACGCACTGTTCCTCTCCGAAGACATGGGTCCCCTTCACCTTCAGGGTCAGTGTCGGGCTGGAAGGGCGCCTGGCCTTGCTGACCACCCACAGCCCCCGCAGATCCGGGCCCCCACACTGCGTCTTCCATCTGGGACCCAAGCTCACAAGGGCTCCCCAGAGCGAGCCCCACAGATTTGTGGGGGTGGGAGCACCCGAGCCAAGCTCCACAGCAACTGTGGCCGGGCCAGACCCCAGGTGGGTCTCACCTGTGATGCCTCCAGACTGAACCGAGAGTCTCAGATTGGAGCCAAGACACTTGTCACCAGGCCAGGTCACCCCTTCCAAGTGTATCCCCTGAGATCCCACCATACCTCTGCTCCAAACGGAGCCCAGGGGTCAGCTCGAGCGGCTTCTGTTGGTTAAACCCCAGCAGGGACCCCCGTGAACACCCCCTCCTCCCGCCATCCGATGCACTGCGCAGAGGCCCCGACTCCTGACCCCCACACTGCTCCCCACGAGCCACCAAGGAAGCCACTGCCTCATCCAGCCCCACACCCTGAGCCAGGTGGGCCCTGAGGAGGAGGGGAGGAGGAGAGAAGCGGCCGGTGTAGCTCCCTCACACCTGGAAGCCCCTGGATGGGGTGCGGCCCCCACCCCCACTGCCCGCACACGCGCAGCTCCGTCTGCCTAAAGGGCCAGCGCCCTGAGACCCCCAAGGAACACCCGGCCATGGACCATGCAGGCGACCACACGTGGGCTGTCTGGCACGAGTTTAATGAGATTCTCGGGGTGAGTGGAAGGCAGTGGGCCCAGGGCCATGTCCCTTCCAGGGAGACACAGCATCTGTGTCTGAGGACGGGAAGGGGACAGGACCAAAGGACCGGGCTTTGGAACAGGAGGTGGGTGGGGAGCAGGGAGACTGCCTGGGGGAGGGGCAGAGGTGTGGGGCAGGAAGCCTGGGGGCGGCCCCGGGGCGGGCGGAACCCACACTGAGCCCACTCAGGGCGCGGGGCACGGAGGGACGTGCCGGCGGATCCAGGGCACGTAGCTCATGACGCGGGTGTACACCCCGGGGAAGTCGCGGTGACCGCAGATGTTGCCCCAGCTCACGACCCCGACCTGGAACCAGGTGCAGTTCCACCGGCACACCAGCGGGCCCCCGGAGTCACCCTGCGGGGGAGACGCCGCTCAGCCGGCACGCCCCCTGCGCCCCGCGGCCAGGCAGCCGGCACGGCGGAGCCGAGGGCGAGGCTGGGGTCTCACCTGGCAGGGGCCCCGTCTCTGGCTCCCGGCACACAGCATGTCGTCTTTGATGATCTGCTCGGTGACTTTGGAATGGAGGGTGAGGCGGTAGATCTGGTCACAAGTCACCCTCCCCATGACCCTCACCGGCACCTCCTGCAAGCCGTAGGGCCAGGGAAGTGGTTCTGCGGGGAGAAGCACGGATTGGGGCCCGGGGGTCCCAGGGGGGGCGTCAAGGCGGGAGAGGGGCCCAGCACAGGGGAGGGCTTCCCCTTGGGGAACTTGTGTGGGGGGAGAAGGGGGTCCCCGACGCCCGGGAACCTGGTGATGGGGATTCTCGGGCAAACGCCGCTCCAGTTCCTGAAGCCCTGGGCAGGATCTGGAGGCCCCGGGGGCAGGAGCAAGGGTCCTGGGGCAGAGAGGTGGACTTACCGCAGAGCCCCCCCGGCAGGGGAGGGTCAGGAACAGCCTCCCCAAAGCACAGAAAGTTGTATTTATTGTGGTGCCCCCCCCCAGCTGCCCGTGTCCTTGTCCCCCGTCTGGGGACTGTGACCTTATTTAGAAAGAGGGTCTTGAGGCGAGAGGAGGGGGACA
This sequence comes from Paguma larvata, assembly GCA_030068075.1. NCBI lineage: Eukaryota > Metazoa > Chordata > Mammalia > Carnivora > Viverridae > Paguma > Paguma larvata. The sequence continues at coordinate 111,688,772 of CM057825.1, forward strand.
ATGGCAGGGCGAGTGTGATAACGGGTGTCCTTGCACGTCGGGAGACATCTGGACACACAGACACGGGGCAGCGGAAGCCGGTCGCGTGGAAACCCAGGCCCGCGGGCGGGAGAACACCGTGGGTGGACAGCGACGACCGATGGCCGCCGGGGATGCAGCAGCCCAGAAACCAGGACGGGGACGTGGAAGCTTCTCCCTCGGAGCCTCCGGAGGGAGCCAGCATTCCTGTCTTCCTAAGCACCTGCTGTGTCAGCCTCAGCTGACACGTCCTGCCCTGCTCACCCACCCCCTGCTGGCCAGGACGGGGGGGACCGCAGACAACACTCGGGTGAAGGTCCCCCCACGGCAGGTCTCCCCGAGCCCTACCTCCGAGTCTGATGTCACCCCAGCCGCTCACCCAGCACATCTTCTGTGAGGGGACCCGCAGGGAGGCAGGCGGGAGGGAGACCAGGCTGACATGTTCAGAGAGCCTCACGGGGGCCTCCAGTCTCAGCAGGGCGATGTCCGCGCCCCCCTGGGCGGACAGGGTCCCGTTGTAGTTGGGGTGGCGGATGACCTCAGCCACCTTGTGCAGCCGGTCGTGGTCGTAGAGTCTCAGCTGCCCAACTTGGACCCTGAAGGCACAAGCCTCCAAGTCCTCCCTGGGGGAGAAGGGGCCCAGGGCTTCTCAGGGGAGGCGGGGGGGGGGTACACAGCTGGGGAGAGGCCCCCAGGAAGCCCGCCCCCAGCAGAAGGAGCCTGCACACGGCACACCCCCCCCACCCCGCCTGCACCCAGCCACAGGGAGGCGGGCGGCGCTACTCACGGCCCAACGCAGCGGGCGGCGGTCAGCACCCACTGGGGGTGGATGAGGGAGCCCCCGCACTGGTGCTGCCACAGGCCGGCCCTCACGTGGTAGAGCCTCAGGCTGACCTGCCACGGGTACGTCCTGGCTGAGACACCGCAGCCCCCCACGATGCCCGCCAGCTCTCGTCCCGGGCCGGGGTCTGCGGAGCGAGTCGAGAGGCCATCAGGGAACGGGAACAATGGAAGCTTTTCCCGAGGGGACAGCTGGACCTGCCCCTTGTGCGGGGCGGGATCTGGGAGCCCTGGGGGCAGGAGCAGGGGTCCTGGGGCAGAGAGGTAGACAGGACTCACCGGGGGTCACAGACACAGAGCCCCTCAGGAAGGGGAGCGCCAGGAACAGCAGCCACAGCATCTGCAGGGGAGAGGAGGGCCGGGTCAGGCCACCAGGGCTCAGCCCCCGGGGGCCGGGAATGGAGCGCTGGGGTCTGAGTGGGGGGCGGCGGCCTCACCCTGCCAGCGCTCTCTGCCTTCTGCTCCCGGCCACCGTGGAGCCCCTTATCTCTCCTGCAGAGGAAGTGGGCGGGTGGGGACAGTCTGGCCCCGGAAGACCGGTGTCTCTGATGGTGGCGGGTCATTCCAAGTGCACTGGGTCCACCTGGCGGGAGCAGGTGGGGGCAAAACATGAGGCGGGTGAGCGGAGGGCTGTCTGAGCCCCGCACGATGTGGGGACCGGATAGGTGGGGGGACGAGAGACGCGGAGACGCCGGGAAGGGAAGAACGGGGTCGCGGATGGGGGCAGGGAAGGCGCGTCGTGGGGACGGTGCTGTGTGCAGGTGACCGCCGGGTCCTTGGGCCATCTCCCAGGCCCCCTCTTCGCCTTCACCCTGTGCTCACCCGGGACACCCAGGGTGGGGCTCCAGGAGACGAGGACCTCAAGGAACGGGACCGTCACCAGCTCAAGGACCGCTGAGACACAGAGGGCAGCCGTGGGCCTCCCCCTCCAGGACCACTCTGACCCAGGGGAGTGACTCAGGCGGAGCCGTCAGCGGCTCCGAGAGCGAGCGCTCCGTGTCCCCCAGTGTGTTTCCCGGCCAGGAAGCAGGGTGCTGTGCTCACCCAGGCGGACACAAGGGCATCCAGGGTCCCTCTCTCAGAGCCTCAGGACACCGCTGGAGGGGACTACCTGTGTGCCCCTTGCAGAAACCACCCTCGGTGGCCCTCGGCCTTCCCCGGCTCCCTCCCGCCCTGCCCCGGACACCGTGTTCACACAGGCTGACCAGACACGGGAGGCACGCCGTGAGCCTCCCCCAACCTGTGCCCGGCCCCTGGCCCCTGGCCCCTGGCCCCTGGCCCCGTCCCTGTGGCATCATGGCCACCGAAGAGCCACACGGGCTCAGGGCAGGCCGAGAGCCAGGAGCGAAGCTGGTGCCCGGCTCAGGACAGGGAGCGCCCGTTCCTTCTCCTTGCCGGGGGGTTTGCGGCAGCCTCCCCCGCCGAAGGAGGGGGGTCTGGGGTCAGAGACGGGGTGGGAATAGCTGGGATGGGGTGGGGACACCCCTAGCTCCTTCCCCTGCCCCCACTCCCGCCGCAGGCTGGCCGGGCTCGCTGCTTCCCGTCACCAGGGTCACCCCCTCTGGGCCGAGTGCTGTCCGTCAGCAGCCGTGGCTCACACCTGAAATCTCCTTTGCTCTGGTCAGTGCCGCTCAGCCCAGCAGCTCTGGGTGACCCGTTTAAGGCCCAGGGACACTTTCGCTGATTTCACAGAGAACAGGACCAAACAGCCAGGAGGTGGAGCTGGGGAGGCCGTGAGCACCTGCCACTGGCCGGGCTGGGCCCCCCCCCTCTGACCTTGGGACCACGGGAGGTGGGGGGGGGGGCGGTGTCCAGACTCGGTGGCTCATCCCGGCTCACAAACCCCAGTGGTTAGCTTTCGGGAATTTGGCGACTCGGCGGTTAAACACAGCCATTAATGAAATGAAATCACACAGATTTATAATTTAGAACACGAAGGGCACCGGCTGGCTCAGTCAATGGAGCACGTGACTCTTGATCTCGGGGTCGTGAGTTCGAGCCCCACGTCGGGTGCAGAGATGACTTAAAAATAAAATCTAAAAAATCAACAAACACGACACTGGAAACAGAGGTGGGAAATATATCTGAAAATCACAGACAAGCTTCCCAGCAGAATCCACTGACGAAGGAAAGATCAGGAAAAAGGCGTCAGTCCATTGGAATGAGCTTGTCTGGGGAAGAAAATTTGTGTGTGTGTGTTTTTCATTTTTTTATTTTTTATTTTTTTTAATGTTTATTGATTTTTGAGACAGAGAGAGACAGAGCAGGAGCAGGAGAGGGGCAGAGAGAGAGAGGGAGACACAGAATGCAAAGCAGGCTTTGAACTCGTGAACTGCAAGATCATGACCGGAGCCGAAGCTGGACACTTAACCGACGGAGCCGCCCAGGCGCCCGTGTGTGTTTTTTAAATGAATGTATCCTCTGGCCCTTCTACATGTTTAGGTTTTATTTCTCTACTGAGATTTCTTACTTTCTCATTAACTCTGGGTTTTCCTTTACATGGCAGAGCGCAGTTTTAACAGCTGCTTAGAGGTTTTGCCTGCAAGTCCAGCAGCTGCACGTCGGGCCCGCCTCTGTCCAGCCTTTGTACCGCCTGCAACCCTGGACACCATCCTGGCCACGTCCCAAATCCAGGTGTCCCAGCTGCAGCCACGCCTACTCATGCCCCACAGGGAGGGAGCCCCACGGGGAGCAAGAAACCCCAGTGGCAGCTTCAGGGGGACCCAGACAGCCTTCTTCATTTTTTCTCAAATTAATTCTTCGAACGGCACCCCAAGGGCCCCAGAACTGTGGGCAGGAGGCACCCAAAAAGGCCCCGGGCCCACAGGTGCCCAAAGGGACCTGTCACTGGTGTCTGGGTGTGCAGGTAAGGTCTCCCTCAGAATTAAGGAGTGAACGCGTCACTGGGGAGGAGACCCCACCTGTCTGGATAGTTCCCGTTTGAGCCCAGGGGACACATTGCATGATTCGGTGTGAAAATGTTTTTTAAAAGTGCAGCCCTCAGAGACGCCTCGGGTTACACGTGATCACTCACGGGGCACGTGAGCCCAGCACCCGTGTGGCCCTGCGCACCCATCTGTCCCTGTCTTCAGGGCCGACTGCAGCAGGGACGTATATGCTAACAAGTGTGCCCACGTAGAGGCGCACGTACGTGCACACGCACGTACGCAGACAGGTTCCTAGCCACATGCGCACCTTCATGCGCACGCGCATACACACCTGCACACACAGCCTCGCAGAGATGTTTGGAAGGTCAGAACTCCGGCTGAGCCACTCGGCCCGGCTGGAGTCCACAGGGGTGTCCGCCCGGCTCCCGTCGGGGCGCTGGCAGTGGGGGACGGGGCGGGGCCCACGTGGCCCCTGTTCCTCCAATTAGCTAGCCCCGCCCCTCTCCGGGGAGCACGCGGCTGCCCTCGCGTGGGCGCCTGCGGAACTGCAGGTCACGTGACATCGCGGAAGGTGGGTCAGGGGTCCGGGGTGAGTGCAGTCCAGCTCCGGGAGCAAGTGCGGGCGCTGGGACGGCCAAGGGCGGCCCTGCACAGCCCGAGGGGCCCCCTGTGCCTGTGAGCAAGCTGGTCCCCCCGACCCGGGGCAGACCCCCAGCAGGGCTGTGGGGGGTGGGGGGCCCTGCCTCCGGTCGCCTCTTCCGTCTGGGCAACTGCTGGTCTCCATGGGCCACGGCCGCCCCACGGTGGCGGTCTGCGCCCACCGTCCGGGCCCGTCTGTGATTCAGATCCTCCGCAATGTAATGGCGTCTTTGCCGGTAATTCCAGGGCGCCCCAGGGCCTTTGGGGTCAGGAGGGTCTCACTCTGGCTTGTTTGGCGACTGCGGGCACAGAGCATGACCCGCTTCAGCGAGCGGGAGCTCCGCACTCTCCCCCCACCCCCCGTCCACTCACGACCCCGGGCCCTGAAGATACCCTCCACACGGCGTCTCCTGCTGCCCTGAGCCTCAGGCACGTGGTCCCGGGACCAGACTCTGAGGCGGCTTCCGGCTCCCGGGACCCAGGCCCTGGATAGCGGGGTGGGGAAGGGAGAGAGTGGACCTCACCACCCCTTGGAGCCCGCACTCTCCCGGAGCCAGAACTCTGGGATGCTACAGAAGGGGGCGGGGCAGATGAGGTCCCCAGGCACCTCGAGGTCCCAGGTGGGACTGGCCTTCCCAGCTGGGTCCTCGGCCTCAGGGAGGGAGAGGTCCAGCAGCTAACAGGCTGCATTGGGGATGGCCTAGCCCGGGATGGGGGTTGGGGGGGGTTGGAGGCCCCATCCCCCTCCCGTGGTCCACTCTGTTCCCTGCCTTCCCTTTGCCCAGGGATCTGGCCACACGACTCCTAAGGGACCAGATGCCCTTCCAGCTCCGGGACGCAGGACTCCCTCGCAGGGGTCTGGTCTCCCAAGGCTGAGGACACCCCCAGGGAGCCCCTCCAGTGTCTGCAGGACTCCCGGGCTCCCCGGGGAAACTCCGCCTCGGCCACAGAGGAGCCCAGCACCCTGCGGGTCACCCAGATTCTTGAGGGAATTCTTGAGGATGAGCAGCATAAGCAGGGACACAGGCTTCAGCGTCCGGGAAGTCCTGTGGCAGTCTGTCCGGACTGCTGTAACAAAGTGCCACCGACCAGGTGGCTTATAAACAGCAGGATTGATTTTGTGAAGTTCTAGAGACTCTGAGTCCAGCTGTGGGTTCCAGCGTGGTGGCCTCAGGGAGAACACTTCCGGATCACAGACCGGGGAGGGGCCCTCTGGCCGTGCCCCCCAGGGCGGAGGGGCGAGGGAGCGCTCCGGGGTGTCTCCTAAGGGGTCTCTCTTAGACCATCCTAAGGCCCCACCTTTATGACCTAATCAAGCCCAAAGCCCGCCTCTTGGCACCGCCCCGTTGGGGGTCTCAGAGCAGGAGTGTGGGAGGACGAGGCCCCCCGGGGAAGGAGCAGGGAAAGGTTTGACTCGGTCCATTGAGCGGGGGCTCCTTGAGCAGGGTGGTCAAACTCTGACCTCTTGGAGCGTCCCCAGCTCAAGACCGTGACCAGAGGGAACCACGTCCCGGCCAGGGCGCACCCTGGCTTCCCTCCCGCCGCTCCCCTCTCCCAGCACCTGGAGCTGCCGCCTCCCACACCGCGGGAGACCCTGGCCCCAACTGAAGTCCCACGGTGTCTGCCCTGCCTTCCCGACTTGCTCCCTCTCGTCACCCAGCCCTCAGCCAGGCGGCCACAGCCCCTCCTGAACCGCGCAGATGGGAGGGCGACCCACCGGGGGCCACCGGCTCGAGAATCGCCAGCTGTGCCCACCTTGTCCTCGCTGTGACAGGTGGGGGTGGCGGCTGAAGTCCTCACCCTGGCACACGTGCGTGGGGGCTCTTCTGGAAACACACCTTGCAGATGTGATCAAGTTTGGACGAGGTCATGGGCGTGGACCCCACTCAAGTGTGACCGCACCCTCACAGGAAAAGGAAGAAGCCTGGGACTCGAGCACAGGCTGAGCGCGTGATGGTGGAAGCAGAGCTTGGAATCCCGCTCCAAACGCCAAGGACAGAAGCTGGGAGAGGCCTGGAACAGAGTTCCCTCTGAGCCGCACAAAAGGTGCCAACCGGCTGTCAACCCGGCTCCTGCCTTCTGGCCTCCAGAACTCCGGGATTAAAGTCCTGTTGTGGTAAGCACCCCAAGTCTATGGCAGTTTGTCCGGTGGCCACAGGACACTGACACGTTCTGCGAGGATGGGGTCTCTGCTTCTTGCTGGTCGGCGCCTGGGCCCAGGAGCCCGAGGAGACAAGGCACAGCCGTAGCTGCCCAGCAGGACTCTTGCTGTGTCCGTGGATCCACCTCGTGGGCACACGGCCCACCGGAAGGTCATGGACGAGGACGTGCCCTGTGTCCTGGAGGGGGCGCCTCATCCTCACAGAGAGCATCCTCTGTGCCACGGGCGTACCGCCCTGGGGAAGCGCTGGCTGCCATGGGCCCGGGAACCCCCGTGGGCTCGCGCCAGCCGCCAGCCGCGTCTGTTCTCATTTCGGAGACCAGCCGAAGGACTGCAGGAGGGCCCGTGGGTGTGGCGCCAACGCCAGCCCGTCGGGGGACGGCGTCTCTCCCGGCCACCCGGAGACAGAGGAGCGCCCCACGCCCTGTGTCCCGATCCCAGGGCCCAGCACAGACCCCAGGGCTTCGGTGAACGGTGAACGGTGTGTCCCCTGAGCCAGCCTCTGGACCGTGGGCTCTGCTGAGTTTCTGGCGCCATCTCTTGGCCTCTCGCACCCCGGGGCAGGGCTGCCTAATCCTTAGGCCCCCCCCTGGCTGGCTGGCCTGTGTCCTCAGGCTCCTGCAGGGGCGGTGGCGCCTGCGAGACAGCTTTCCTCAGGCCCAGGCCGTGGGGGCTGGGCTGGGGCCAGCCTGGGTTCCGGAGAAGTGCTGGGGGAGGGGGAGGAGAGGGTCCTGTAAGGGGGAGGCCTGTGGGTGAGAAAGGGGGTGCAGGCGGTGGAGTAATGGCGTCTCCAGGACGTCCACGTCCTGATCCCCAAAGCCTGTGAACGTGTCAGTTCCTGGCAAAGGGGAACAAAGGACGCGGACGGAATTAGAGTGGCCACTAGGTGACCTTGAGGGGGGAGCGCATCCCCGGTCGTCTGGGTGGGCCGGCCGTGACCATGGCCCTGCGCTGGGGGCAGGAGAGACACAGGCCCGGCCGCCACATGCAGGGAGCCCTGGTGTCTCTGGGAGCCCGAGAGGCCAGGAGCGCGATCCACCTGGAACCTCCCGGAGGAAGCGTGATTCCCCGAGAAGCGCGCCCCCTGAGTGAGAAGCGTGAGGCGGGTGCTTGCCCTCGAGGGGGGTCTGAACGGGCAGGGGATGGGCGGTCGGACGACGCGTGGGCCACTCCGCCGGCGCCCGCTTCCTCCGGCCTCCCGCGCACCGAGGCGCCGCCTGCCCTCACGGCCAGCCCCAGGTCGGTGACCAATCACCCTCAGCTTTTCACCGTCTTTTCCCAGAGCCTCCACGGGCTTAGTGAGCCTGCCAGGTCCCTGGCCCCACAGTCCCTGTCCTCCCCTGTCTCACAAACACCTGACGCCTCATGGCCATGACCGCATGCTGGCAGGCTTCCCCCTGGGGGCAGGAGGGAACCAGGTGCCATTGGCCTCAAGGAAGGGAAGCTGCTCCCAGGTGGAGTCGGCCTGCAGGAAGTTCATGAGAGCTAGTGCCGGCTGGGCTGGGGAGGGAGGGGAGTCAGGGCCCCGCAGGGCAGGCGATCACAGGGCAGGGGCTGGGCCAAGGCCACTGGCCCTTGGAGACTGAGGGAGAGCGCTGGCCAGCCCCCGCTGCCCTCCCTCCAGGGGTCGCTGCTCACTCGCTCCTCCCCTGGCTGCAGGAAGGTAAGTCGGAGCTGCTTCTGAAAGCTCGGCTCCCAGGTGGCGGGCCTTGCTTCTGTTCCTCCCTGGGGCCGGGACAGGCCGTGTGGCCTGCTTTCCACAGGGCAGGGGTGCATACCTCATCCGGGGGGAGCGACACCGCAGGGGCACGGGCAGCTGGGCGCGTCTCCCCACCCGCCAGCAAAGGAAGGCGTTGCGGGCGTGAGGGGAGGCACCCTCGGTGGAGGAGGGCCCGTCCTGCACCCCGGGGCCCATGGTGGCCTCTGGGATGGTGGCCGGTCACGGCAGGAGGCCGGGGCCGAATGCCCCCCCGCCAGGCTGGTAATTCCAGTCACACTCGCCACTTGCCCGTGCTGTCCTTCTGCTGGCCCCTGCCTCCTCCCCGGGACCCCTGGAGGAGAGAGAGCGAGGGAGGGAAACCAGGCCCGTGGCCCGCCTTTGTGCCTTCGATTGGCTGGCCTTCCCCTTCGTGGCCTCCCTCCGGGTGCCCCGGAGAGGAAGGGGAGATGGGTGTGTCCCTCCATCGCAGGACCATTAGCATCCCCAGGACCTGTCACTGTCCCCGTGTCCCAACATGCCACAGCCCACCTGCAGGCGCAGCTGTGGGTTGAGGCCCCCGGTGTCCTGGGAGGGGTCCCCACTGTCTCCGTGATAAGCCCAGCCCAGGGGCAGCTGCACTGCCGTCCCCCCAAAACACCGGCCTCTCCAGGAGCCCTCAGAGGACACGGCCGTGTCCCCGGTTCATCTCTGGACCCCTGGGGGCGTGGGCGGAGGCGACGCCTGGTGCAGAGTGGGCAGTCCGTTTGACCCCCCAAACCTGAACAGCAGAGCAGCACGGTTGAGGGTGCCCGGCCCGCAGGACGCTGCCTGCAGGGGGCGGCAGAGAGCAGGGCACCTGGTCTTGGAGGGCCTGACCCTGAGCGCCCCAGGCCTTCAGGTTTGGGTGATGCAGAGGCTGCCAGGACTGGAGACCGCCCCCCCTCCTGCCCCGCACCCTGGCTCTGTGTCTGGAGGGGAGGGGGGAGAGGGAAGAGAGAAGTCGGTCTCTACTCCAGGCAGGAAACCTCTCGTCGGTTCCGGGCCTCCAGCCTCCTGGCCACACGTGTACTCGGATGGAGAGGTCTCTAGGGGCGCGGGCAGGCAGTCCTGGGACAGGTGCTCGCCCGGCCTCAGAAAGCAGTGCTGTGGGACCCTGAGCAAACCTCCACACCTCTCTGAGCCCGGGCTTTCCTTCTCGGTGTCTGCCCCTCCGGGTGTGGGAGATCACGGGAGGAGCACAGGTCCTGCCTGGTGGGGACCCGCGAGAGGAAGGGCTCGGGCGCCCTAGACCAGGTCGGGGTGTTGGGACAGCCTCCCGAGGGCCCCGGGTTCAGCGGGCGCCGTCCACGTGCCCAGAGCCAACAGCCTGATGTTGAACTTGAGGTGCCGGCGGGTGGGGGGTCACCTTTGTCAGCTGGCCATGGTCACCGTCTCAGCCTCCTGACCCGGGCCTCCTATTTTGGAGGAGGCGTGCTAGTTGGAGAGTGGACAAACAGGTCACGTGGGTGAGTCCATGAAGAAACGGACGCGACCCAAGAGCCGACCTGGTGTCATCCCCGCCCTGCCGGCGCTGGAGCCCAGGGCCTGGAACGGGAGGCTGCGGTCCCCCCAGGGACCACGTTGGCCCCGAGGCTGGCGGCGAGGAGGCGACCGACGGTCGGGGACACTGCACCCTGAGCAGGGCCTGCACAGGGCTCCCTCCCCCACACGAAGCTCTCATGGACTCAGAAAGACCTCACCTCGGGGACCTCTGGTCGGAGACCCCCAAACCTGACTTTGGTTGCTTTTCCTTATAGTTTTACTCCCTGCAGACCTCCCCGAACGGTACACTTCGCTTTTGGAATCACGTAGGCGCACATTCCTCCCTGTGTCTTTGCATTGGGTCGATGTCGGCGAGTCCTGTCCCTGACACCGTGCAGCCGTGCCTGCTCCCTCCTCCCGCTGTTCCATGTCCCCAGTCCGGCCAGCCCCAACGCTCTCCCGCTGCCGGCGGGCCCGTGCCTGTCTCCTGGGGGGACCCGGGCAAGAGCACCTCCACCCAGGGCTGCACTGCCCCGGGTTTACTGGGTGACTTGTCCCCAGGCGGCCGCCACACAGTGGGACCCCGCCAAGCCAGCCTCGCCTGACCTTGGCGCGCTTGGGCCTTTAGGTTTGCCAGGGCGCTGTCCAGATAACAGGGTCTCGGTGTGGCGGGGATTGGTTTTTCTCTCCAGGTACTTGTTTTCCTGGAGGAAAAAACGAAACTCCTGTCGCAAGTTGTAGCTGCCATTAGTATACAAAGTGGGAGGAGGCAGGCGGGCCGGGCTGCCTCCAGACGGTTCCAACAGGCGTCAGTTCCGCCTCTTCTTGGGAGCGCCTGAGGGGATTTCTGTACAGGACGGTCTGCGCGCAGGCCTCCCGGAGGGCTGCCGGGGCCGGACGGGGGCCTAGGTGGCGGGGAAAGTCCACGGGAAGGTGTGGCGTGGTGCGTGGTCAGGGCCCCCAGGGCGCACGGTTCAAGGAGTCACCCCGCTGCAGATTGTCCAGTAAGATTGTATCCACCTCGCCCTCGGCGGTAACAAATGTGGCGCAGGAGTGACGGATGCCGGAAGTGAGGCCATCCGTGCTGTGGGAAGCCGGCTTCCTGCGCACAGTATTCCTGTGAACCTAACGAGGCTCTAAGAGGTAAAATCGACTTTAACTTTCAAAAATCCGTTAGCAAAAGAAGTTCTGAGATGGGGTCAAAGCAAGAAGGAGGAGGCCGGGCCGCCGTAGCTGGCGGCGGTGACGTGGTGGCCTCTCGGAGTGGTCACAGGGAGAAGGTGGCAGGAGCAGGGCTCCACGTCCAGTCCCCAGTGCGCACGTGAGAGCGTGACAATCCAGGAGCTGCCGGGCCCTCCGCCGCCCCGGGGGAGAGGAAGGAAGGCGAGGACGGCCTGGCGTCCACGAGGACACCCAGTATGTCCCGGGGACACGTCCACGGGCTGTGACTAATGCCGCAGGTGTGGGGAGACCGGAGCAGAGGGGATGACTCGGAGCCCGGGATGCCCTGACCGCACAGCCGGGGGACCCCGGCCTGCAGGAAGCGGTGTAGGTGTGGGTGCACGGGTGCAGGGGTCTCCTGGCCCCGACAGGGGTGTTCCGTACCCGCTGGGAGGTGGTACCAGCCTGCAGGACCGGGGACGGGTCTTCCGCCATCCTCTTGCCTGCCCCACACCCTGCTGTGTGCTGCCCCGAATCACACCCATCCCCGTAAGCTCCCCGGCCACCCCTCTGCTGAGGCCTGAGTCAGGGACACTCTGGGCCAACTGCAGCCAACTGAGGCAGAGAAGAGATTTCCAAAAAGGGTGCCAGTGGTGCGGCTTCCGCCTGCCGGGGAGCAGGTGCACAGGGACTCCCCGTCCCCTTCCCAGGGCACCCTGGGTTTGGAGTCATGTCCACCCGGAAGCTCGAAATGTGATCTTGTTTAAAAAACAAGATCTTTGCAGGAGTCACCGGGTCAAGGTCAGACTGGAGGAGGGCAGGCCCTGACTGCCGTGACCGGCGTCCCTAGAAGAGAGGAGGAGACAGAGGCACGGGCGTGATGTGTCCCCAGGCCAGGGCCAGCGGGGCCGCCGGAAGCTGGGGGAGCCTGGGAAAGACTCCCTCGGAGCTCCGGGACCATGAAAAAGTAAACTTCGGATATTCTAGGCCACCCTGCTGCGGTGCTTGGCCACGGCAGTCCCGGGAAAGTACGACAGCCTAACCTGGGGACGGCCCGGGAGCAAGCGGGTGTGTCCCGAGGAGGCCGGGCGGGCTCCCCGGTGACAGAGGCGCAGCGGCGGTCAGACCCTGAGGACGGCGGGACCCGGAGGCGCCCCCTGCTTTCTGGGCCGCAGCGAGCACGCGGAGCAGCACGTCCTGCACGACCGTGCGTTTGTCCGAACACCCCTCGCGCTTACACTCGACAGGGCGGCTGTGGCCGAACCACACCCCACTAAAGCTGCCCTTCTTTAAAAAAAAGAGAGAAACTACAAAGTGACTGACATACGGAGGCAGAGCCCCGGGGCCCGTGACGGACACACGGACCGCAATCCCTCCGTGTAGCCCCTGTGTCCCCAGGGCCTGTCTACACGTAGGGCCGACCGCGTAATCCAGACTAACCCGTCCTCTCGAGGCCCTTGGTCACGGGGTTTGCTGCGACGGAACTCCCGGAGAGGAGGAAGTAGACGTGTCTCCGTGCGGCCGCCGTTCAAACCGCTGCAGAGTGGCGGGCGCAACCTCTGGTCTGGAAAACCGCTCGGCCGTGCCTGGTGAGACCAGGGGCAGCCGTGCCCTGGCGCCGATGTTGGCTCCCAGCGGCGGACAGGCCCAGAGAAGGTTCCTGCCCCGAGAGTGAGACCTCGGATCAGCAAAACGGGAGCATCGAAGCGGGTAGCCGGGTCCCAAAGGCGGCCTCCCCCGACTGGAGCTCTGCTTGGAGGGAATTTGATCCAAGACGAGGAGCCGGAGCAAACCCCTAGGTCAGGACGGGGAGGGGGGGGGCAGGGGGACTAGAAGGGGCCAGGCAGATGGGATGGGGGGGCAGGCAAGCAGCTGAAGGGGCAGGCGGAGGGGGGCAGACAGATGGGAGAGCAGGGGGAAGGCAGGTGGAGGGGCAGGCGGGGGCCAAGCGGGGGCGGAGGGCAGGCAGGGGGGCGGGGGGGGGATCAGGCAGGCGGTGGGGGGGGCAGGCCGGCCCAACCTCCGGCCCCAGCGCCTGCAGCGCGGAATCCCACCGTGAGGGGGCAGCTAAGGGCGGCGGGCCTTTAACACCCCTCAGAAATACGAAGCCCAAGACTTGAAACCCAGCACAACGGGTGTGTTCCTTCGACCCCCTTCCTGGGGCGCATACCGCGGTACCAGAGGCCTTGTGCGCAGACGTGCCCAGCAGGAAATCTAGAGGCCACGGGCGTCTGCAAGAACCGGGTGCAAAGGTGGGACTTTATAACCTACCTCACGTCCCCCCGGTGTCCCCAGTCTGTGGACTCAGGCGACTCCGTGCAGACATTTCAGTGACGGGCTGTCCGGCACCGTCCCCGGCACTGGGAGTATGCAGCGAGCAGACAGACAGATGTCCCCGGCCTCCTGGAGTGTGGGGGACTGACACCTAAAAGATGGAGAGGGCGCAGCCTGCAGACAGGCTGCTCAACCTCCAAACGGCCGACAAATGCTATGGGCACGTCACCCTCCAAAAGCCTCCCTGAGGGCGGGCGCACCTGGACACACACCTGAGGGTCTCTGTAGCCCCTCAAGCTCCATGGAGAAGCTGGAGTTGGCGATGGACAGAGTCCCAACAGCCCAGCCTTTGGGGGCACACGCCCAGGTGTCAGGGGACCTGGTCCCACCTACTGCCGCGCTGGCCACGCCCCTCCTGCCCGCGGCTCGCAGCTCTTACACCCCCGTGTGGCCACAAGCAGGTACTGCATGCCTGTCGCGCTCAGGGAGCGGGGTGGGGTGCGCAGGTTAGGGCACCAAGGTCACACAGCATCAGTCAAGGCACGGAGGTAAGGGGCCCGGGTCAAGGTGCAGAGGTCAGGGTACGCAGGTCAGGGAGCAGAGGTCAGGGTGCACAGGTTAGGGCACCAAGGTCAGGTAGCAAAGGTCACAGCACATAGGTCAGGGTGCACAGGTTGGGACACTGAGGTCCGGGCATGGAAGTAAGGGTGCGCAGGTCAAGGTGCACAGGTCAGGGTGCCAAGGTCAGGGCCCGGAGGTTAGGGGGTCCTGGCGGAACCTTGTCCCCATATCCCAACATTCCACAGCCCACCTGCAGGCACAGCTCTGGGCTGAGGCCCCCCCCTGTGCCCTGGGAGGGGTCCCCACTGCCTCCTCGAGGAGCCCAGCCCAGGGGCAGCTACACTGCTGTCCCCCCAAAGCACCAGCCTCTCCAGGAGCCCTCGGAGGCCTCGGCCGTGTCCCCAGTTGTCTCTGGACCCCCGGGAGCGTGGGCGGAGGCGGCGCCTGGTGCAGAGTGGGCAGTCCGTTGGCCCCCCAAACATGAAAGCAGACCAGCAGGGATGAGGGCGCCGGCCCGCAGGGGGGCGGCAGAGAGCAGCAGGTCCTGGAGGGTCTGACCCTGAGCGCCCCGACCCTTCCCCGCCCGGTTCCTGGCTCCCCGTGTTCTCTTTCAACTTGATCAGGTGTTTAGTTAAGAGCCGGGCTAGAAACAAAAGCAGTAAAGCAGTAGCAGAAATGGAAGACCAGTGTCACTTGTCATAAATAGAAACACGATAGGAAAGTTAACTCCGTGAAAATTCTGACCGTGTAGCCCCGTCCGAGTCTGTGTCACAGGCGGCGCGCCGTCCCGGGGGGATGGCAAAGCCTTTGATGATACGGGGAGGCGGGCCTCCTCAGAGCCCCTTAGAACTCACCAGCACGGTCCCTGCAGACACCACCCAGGTCCTGGTGGGTATTTGGTAACTCCAGCGGCAGACGCTGTGCTGGCATCTTCGCGAGGACAGATCAACAGCCCTGGGCGCCGGGAGCGCGGCGGTCCATCTGCGGAACGTGTCCTTTCCCAACGGCGTCAGAAAGGAGGAGCGAAGCAGGCGGCACTCACAGGGAAGGACGCGCACCCGGGGGTTTGCGCACGGTCGCCTAGCCATCCCGCGCAGCGTCCCACCGGTCCTCCGCACTGTGACATCGTGGTCATCCGCCAGAAGGCGCCAGTACCTGGTAAGACACACGCCTCTCAGGGGCGTGACTCACTGGTGAGTGTTTGGGGTGTGGCGCTCTGAGCACGCCGAGACATCCCTTCCAGATGAAGGACAGCTTACGTGTTGTGCCTCCTGCCACTGAAAAAGAGGCATTTTTGGGGGGCAGTACGCACCCCGCCAGGGGATTCTACTCCGACCCAGTTATCAAGCGATAAGTGCATTTATCACCTGCCGGTTTCGAGGGGAGCCCGGAGTAAGAAAGGGACCTCCAGCAGACTCAGGCCCGACGAGTGACCTCGGGGCCCAGGCCGCATGATCGGCCCTAGGAAGGTCATGACCTTGACCTCACAGCCAGTCAGGGGAGACGCGGCACTAGAACTCTGCCCTATGGCTGGTGGTCTACCCAGACCCCCGGAACATGAGGCAGAGGCCGGGCCTCCCCACATACACACATCCCTGCTCCGACCAGGACATCTGTCCCAAGCCATGCAGGGGCCTCCCATGGCCTAGCTCTCACCCTCGGGCGTCTGGCTTTCGCCGAACCATCAGCTTCCCGCCCAGGTTCCTCCCGCCTGGCCACGGTAGCCTGTTCCACGCACAACAAATCAGCCGGGCTCCCTAAGCTCTGCGCCCCCAAGGTAGACCCCTCCTTCCTGCGACCCCGCCCCCCCGCCATTCATCATCCATTCATCCATACGCAGGCCTGTCCTCAGGTTTTGGCTGTTTACTAAGCACCCAGACTGCGGGCCTAAATAAAACACCGCCTCTGCCCCAGTGGGGGGGGGGGGGAGGAGGGGGGCCCTCTGCAGGCTGCCCCCGCTCCTCTGGGGCAGGCACCCAGCCCTCAGTTCCCAGCTCCCTCGCTCTGCCCCCACGGGCGGCTGGGCTGGACGCAGGCAGGGTCTATGTTTTCTGCGTTCGCAGGGAGGAAAGAGACCGAGGTCTCTCTCCTCTTACCAGGATGAGGGGCCCCCCTCTCTTAACCTTAATTAGCTCTCGGAAGCCCTACCCCCAGACACACTCGCACTGGGGGTCGGGGCTTGAACCTGTGTCTGGGGGGACACCGTTCAGTCCCATCACGGATGCTGTGAAATCCCAGGGGGGCCACGCACCCTGCCCGATGTCAGCTTCCGGGCATCCCCTCCCCTTGTCCCCCGGGCCTCCCCTGTCTCCCCGTGCCCACACTCTCCATCTTACCCTGGGTGGGCCTCAGTTTCCCCTGTTTATCCCTCATCTGGGTCCCTCTTCTGTGAGTCACTGGTCTCTGGCCTCCCTTGGCCAACCAGCTTTTCAGGTTTCGGTGTTTTTCTAATCGGTGTTGGTGACGGCTTTATTTATTAAGGTTCCTCACCTTTCCTTGAGTCATTCTTACCGATAATATTTTTCTTTTCCCATTTAGAAAAAAATGTGTGTTTAAATAAATTTTTTTTATCTTTATGTATTTTTGAGAGAGAGAGAGAGAAGAGTGTGAGCAAGGGAGGGGCAGAGAGGGAGGGAGACAGAGAATCGGAAGCAGGCTCCAGGCTCCGAGGGGTCACCACAGAGCCTGACGCAGAGCTCGAACCCATGAACCATGAAATCATGACCTGAGTCAAGGTCAGACGCTTAATCGCCTGAGCCACCCATGTAGCCGCAAAAATGTGGGTGTTTTTAAGTAATCTCTACACCCCAACACGGGGCTTGAACTCACAACCCCAAGATCAAGAGTCACACGCTCTCCCCGACTGAGCCAGCCAGGCACCCCACGAGTGTGGATTTTTTAATTCATCGCACTCCCCTACTCGGCAGCTAAGCACACATCCAACTGTTTGCATTTAAAAACCAGACCAAACTCCCTCCCTGGCCCCGTGGGCGGTCGCCTCTGGTCTGGAGCACTGGTTTCCCACCATGCCCCACAGCCCGGTGGCGTCTGGTTCGCTCAGGTCACCAGTACCCCCCGCTGGGCCCACCCTGGCCAGATCTCAGGGCTTTTGTACTGTTGTTAGTGTCGTAAAAATACATCCAACTTGCCGTTGTAACCATTTGCGAGCGAACAGTTCAGCGGCCTTGGCGCATGTGCGGTGCCGGGCGACCCGCTCCGTGTAGTTCCAGAACAGACTCCTCCCCACAGGAGGGAGCTGCACCCGCCGAGCGCGCACTCCCCGCACGCGGCCCCCCGGGAGTCACAGGTCCACGTCTGTCTCCGCGTGGAATCCTCGTCGGGGTGGCCTGCGCGCTCGGCTCGCCTCACTCGGCACACTCTCGGGGCGCACGCACGGTGCCGTGGGTGCCACAGCTTCGTTCCTCCACGTGGCCTCACGGTTGTCCGCCATCTGTCCGGACCCCAGTCTGTTTGTCCTCAGACGCGGTGATGCATCGTTCTCACGTTTTGACCGCTGTGAGTCGTCACGTGCACACTTATGTGGCTGTGTTTGTGGCAGTGCCTGGTTTCCGTCCTTTGGAGTCTGTACCTGAGTGGGTCTTACGGGAAGGGACTGTCAATGCTGAATCCAAACTCGGGCGCCGTGGCCACCCCGGTGTTGCCTGACCTGCAGCAGGCATCACCCCGCGGTCCTCGGTGCGCCCCTGACCGGCTTCCCTCGCGAGGCGCCTCCTGCACGCATGGGACCCCTGGCCGAGGGTGCTCAGGCCCCGGCTGCTGCGGGCCCTGCTCTCTGGGTGCACCCGCTCCTGGGTCGCCTCTGTCCCGCACACGAAGGCCCAACTCTGCACCTCCAGTGGTGTCTCGTGGCACCCGGGACCCCGCGGTCCCCAAACTGGGCTCTCACCTGCCCCTGATCCCGCAGACCTGCCCTTCAGGCACCCCCACCCCCGGCATCCCCAGTGGGGCGCCCCCAGCCGCCAGTGGCCCAACCGCAAGGCTGGCTGTCACCCCTGACTCTGTTCTTCCTGCTCCTAAGAGCAGGCCCTAGACTCCCCATCTTCCTCCGTCCTTCTCGTCCACGCCCCTAAACCTCTCCCCACTGGCCCCCGATTTCACCACGAGCCAGCTCGCCGGGCTCCCTGTTGGTCCTGCCCTCTCCAAACTGTCCTGTGCACCCTTCGATCTACCTAGCACACCAGCCCACCGTGTCACCAAATCTTTTCCCATCTCCCTCTCCCACGGGACAGAGGAGGCCTTGCTGAGCCCTCCCCCGTCCCTCTCCCCAGCCCTTCTGAATCACTCCCGGCCCTGCCCTCCCCGGCCCCATCCCTTGCCATGGTCCTCTGGACGCTCCCAGCACTTGCTGGGATGCTGCCTCCTCCAGGAAGGCTTCCCCGACCTGTGAGAAGGCACCGGGTCCTCTCCTCCCCTGCCCAGTTGTGGGAATCTCATTGCGCGCCTCCTTTGCTGAGCCATCTCCCCTCTGGACTGTCGGCTCTGGAGGCGCGGGGACGGTCCTCACTCGTGGCCCCTTTTGGCCCATTCCCAGGAGTGCCCCCAGCACGGGCACACATTCGGGAAGTGTCTGCTGCGTCAAAGGGGCCACAGAGTCCACGCGGTGGAGGCACCACGGGGCTTCGGGCTCATTCCTCCAGGGGAAACACAGCTGGGGTGGGTCGGCAACATGACACGCCACGTGGGAGCTGGGGGGCCCCGTGGACAGGGACCGTGGTGGTGCCGCCCCATGGTGGGGAGTCCGAGATGGGGCTGAGCGGTCCTCTCTGCCTCAGGGCTGTGGGCTGTGCATCTTGTCCCTCCTCGGGGATGGGCCAGCAGCGACCAGGACCCAGCTCAGCCTCGGGGACACACGCCCTTGGACCTGAGAATCACCACGACCCGGAGTCTGGGGTCTGGAGAACGAGCAGCAGGAGTGGACACGGCCCGCTGGCCATGGAGCGCATTGGCGTTCTCACGGGTCGCGGTCGGGCACAGAGCAGTGTGACCACAGACGGTTCTCGGGGGCTCGAGAAGCTTGCCTGAAGCCCTGGAGAACCGTCGGATGAAGGGGGCATGCTGGTTCCGGTAAAACCTTTCTGACTAAAACAAGAGAAAGGGCCCCGCTTCGGGCCCTCGTGGTTACGGTCACGGCTCTCCAAGCTCTGGCAGCCACCCTCACCCCGCCCCGCTCCCACCCCCAACAAGAAAGACTCCGTGGACACTAACTCCGGCTGTGGCCGAGGCGCGTGGCTGGGTCTGTGCTGCGTTTATGGGGGTGCGAGGCACAGGGCGGAGATAGAAATTCTCCTTTTAACACACGCTTATTTACCTAGACGGGCGAGCAAACACAGGAACGGCCGGGTCAGAGGGCACCTGTGGCTCAACGTGGGGCAGGGTCGGCCCCGCCTTGCCCGCCACTGCCACCAGGGCAGGGACTTGGGGCGCCTGGGCCCCGAGACAAGGGGGCACATCGGCGTACCCCCAGCCAGGTGAGTATGCGGTTCCTCTCTCCCCCTCCCTGCATGTTTTGAACTCGTCGCCCACCCAGGCGCAGGTGGGGAGGGAGACCCCCACACAGGATTATAGCACAGTGGGATGGGCCTTTGGGGGTGCTGGGTTCAGAGCCGGGAGGAGGAGAGGTGGACTGAGCCACCTGACTGCAGGGTCTGGAGGCAGGAAGCGGTGGGCTGGGGCCAAGGCCATGGGCTCAGGGTCCTAGTGTCCCCGTTTGAGGCAGGGCCGGCTGCACACGACAGAGAGGTACAGACCTGACCGGCCCAGGTGGGCGAGGGCTGCGGCCGGCAGCAGCTCTGGGGTCCTCAGAGCCCCTCCCTCACTTAGATGGGGGGCTTAGGCTGAGGGAGGGCTCCGGAAGTGGTTCCATGGGCGCGTGCACCTGCCGGGCGTGTGCAGCCCGGTCCCCCCACAGTGCGTCCAGCTCTGTCCCTCGGTGTCCTGGGCAGCAAGCGTGCTTCCCGTCTTAAAATGAAAGAGGCAGCGACCTCTCCTCGGCCCCACGCTCCATACGTGGGGAAGGGTTGAAGGCCTGCGTGACCACACGGGCGGGAAAGACCTGGGGGAGAAGACGTGCCCCCCCTTGCACCCTGCTCCAGGGCCTCTTCCGTGGGGGTTGGGAGGCTGGGGACCCAACTCTGCCGGTGTCAGGTTCGTGCTGCCGGATAGTGGGGGGCACCCCAGCCCCACCGACCCACCCCGCATCCTCTTCTTCCCACGGGTTCGAGACATCGGGTGTTTCCCACACTGGTCCCTGAGCTCTCCGCCGGCCGGGTCGAAGCAGAAATGGTGCCCCCTCATAGTCCCCACTGCCCAGCGGCTGAGAGGGACACACAGCAGATTTACCCCCCCACCCCCCCCACCAAGCCTGGTCTCAGCCTCTCCGCCAGGTGACAGTGGCAGCATGGTGGTTCGCCGTGATGGGCACCCGGCGACCGTCTGTCTTTCTCGTTTGGGACGGGAAGAGGCAGTCAAACCCAGTGGTCACGGCCCAGAGAAGGCCCCACACTTGGCTGCTACTTCTCTTCCGACGTACAAACCGCCTAGCAGACAGGGATGAGCAAACTTGGGGACCGCTGACAGATGCCGAGGGACGAGTTACACCTTTGCGAGGCCCCGGATCCCAGCTCAGACCGCTGTGCCCCGTGGAGCCAGGTGAGGGGCTGCGGCGCCTGGCGGGGGGGGGGGGGGGGTTAGTTCCGAGCGATGCCCTGGCCCTTTGAGGAGTTTGCAAAGGGAGCCCCTTGAAGAGGAGGGGTGGGACCGGGGCCCCGGCCAGGTCACTGCTGCCTAGGAACACCCCGTGAGGGACCGTCTGGCAAGGAGACCCGCCCCCTCCCCCAACTCAGGGTGTGCCCTTGATGCCACCGGGAAACCCAAGGACAGCATGGCAGCAGAGCCGGGAGGAGGACACTGCGGGGAGCCCCCCGGCCCGCGTGCATCCCCCGGAGCTGGAAGACGGTTCCTGGTCCTCCCAGAACGGCCTCCACAGCCTCGGGAAGGCAGGTCCGGCCCCAGGCCCCGGGCCTTCCTCCTACAGAGCAGATTTTCTCCTGTACTTTCCTTTGATGGGCAAAAGTCGTTAATGTCGATGGAGCCCGATGCATCTATTTTTCTCTCTATTTGCCTGTGGTTTTGGTGTTTTCCCCAAGAAATGACTGCCAGACCCAGTGTGGGGAAGGCTTTCCTCTATGTTTTCTTTTAGGCTTGTATGTGGTGTGAGGTCAGGGGTTCAACCTGTCTCTCGTGCGGGCGAGTCTGCTTTCCTTTCAGCCCGGCCCCCGGAGCAGCGGTCCCGCACGGCACACAGACGTCCTCCGCCTGGCCTCTGCCAGGTACCCCGGGGGGCAGGGATCCTGGCTCCGCTGCAGGCAGCTCCTGGTCGCACTGCCCCCTCCTCATGGGGCGGGCACATGGC
This sequence comes from Paguma larvata, assembly GCA_030068075.1. Lineage (NCBI taxonomy): Eukaryota > Metazoa > Chordata > Mammalia > Carnivora > Viverridae > Paguma > Paguma larvata. The sequence goes on from CM057825.1 coordinate 111,709,966, forward strand.
CCAGCCCGGCAGGCCTGCCTTCCTCCTCGGGGTGTTACGCTCACTGATTCTGCACAAAGCCCTCACCGCTCCGCGCCTCAGTTTCTCCTTTGTGCCCAGGGAGCTGGACCCAACCAAATCCCGACTCTTCTGCGGGGACTGCTACACTTTGAACACACAGCAAAGTCCCCAGCACCCTGGGAATGTCACGCAAGGTCCAGCCTTGGAACTGCCTCTTCCAACCTCAGCCCGTGCCAGCCTCCCCTGCTTGCACTGCCCCTGCTCCCCGTCCCTTCTGCCAGGAAGGGTCGTCCCCCAGCCTCCCCACAGCTGGGTCCTGCTCCTCCTTCAGGACTTAGTTGGGATGTCCCCTCCTCAGAGACCCCCGTGACCACTCTACCTGAGCCAGGTGTGTGCCCCTTAGCTGCATGACGGCTCACTGCACGCTTAGTGGCCTTGAACAAGACACTCCTCTTACCGTGTTCCCCAGCCCTCACCCGAGGCGTGGGGGCTTCCTGCAAACCCGCCGGCTGTTGGCGGCATCCGGCCCCTTTCTAATGAAGGCCCAAGGTCCCCGCTTTCTGGCCGGCTGTCTCGGGGGCCACTCTCAGGTCCTAGAGGCCGCCCCGCCGTTCCCTGCCACGCGGCCCACTCTACACCATGCCAGTGTGCTTCTTCAAGGCCAAAGTCAGTGCTCTGGGTGAGCGTGTGAGCCGCCTGACGAACGCCCACCCAGGAAGCTGTCACCGAGCACGCGAGTGCCAGGGTGTGAGCTCAAGGTGGCTTTGGGCCGAGGATACCAGAGCGGAAGTAGCCTTCTGCCCTCCCCCGACCCTCCTCCAACCTGTCCTCCAGCTAAACGCCCCTTCCTCCTCCACCAATCTTAACTCTCCTCCGGGCGTGAGGGCCACTTCCCACCAGGGGGACAGTTCTTACTACTGCTTGGTAACTCGGCCACCAGGGCCAAGGGGTTACATCTCCCCATTCCCAGGATCCCCTCATCACACATAAAGACAGGACCTAGTCTTCTGTTTCCTGCTCCACAACCTTCCATGGCTCTCCCTGGCCCAGGGGGGTCCGCCCCAGGCCACACACCACCCTGGTCGGCCTCCCTTAGCTGCACCCCTCAGGTCACCCCCACGTGGACAGCCCTGCTCTCTCGGCCCCGTGTGTGCTTAGCCCTGGTTCTCCTCCTTCCTCCAGCAGCCACCACCACCTTCTAGTGGCTACTGCTATTTGTTGGGCGCCTTCCCCACGCAGCCCTGTGCGAACTTCCCAGCATCCACTAGAAAGACAGAACCGAAGCCCGAGCTCCTCCCCAGAAAGCCAGTTTATTAAAGCCTAGTGAGCAGCCACGTGCCCAGCCCAGCTGTGGCTCTTGTTAAAACACGCGCTCCTAGGACCAGTCAGAAATTCTGACCCAGGACTGGGGCCCCAGAGAACAGGCGTCTCGGGGGAGCCCCTGAGGATCCTGGCACCCGAGGTGGCCACCTGCAGCTGCCTGATGGAGGGGCAGAGGGAAGGCCCGTGCTCATCACTGAGGGGATTCAGGAGTGGGCAGCCTCTTTGGAGTTCAGAGTTTGGGAGAGTCCTGGACGGTCACATTCTATTCAAGGGGGCCAGGCCCTCTAACCTTTATCACCCAGGACCCCGGTCACTATAGCCAAGCCCTACGGGCCACTACTGATGGGGAGGTAACCTAGGCAGAACGCATCCCCAACCTGGCTGTGACCAGCCACCATACCCAGGGACACCCCCGGCCATCTCAAGGCTTGTGAGACGCCCCCATCTTCCTCCCCAAATAACAGGACGGCTGTGACCACATGGAATGCATGCACTGAGCATCCGCTGGACGCCGGACCTGTGGTCCCAGCTCTTGGAGAAAGCTGGTAGCCTCACCGCAAGGCCAACTAGGGGGGCTGTAGGGGAAGGTGGGGGAAGGAGGGAAAGCAGGAGTGAATGAATACAAGTCGGTTCCGCTGTCTAGCGCCCCCCACCACATGCCGGGTAGTCTAGCCAGGTGCGCTCCACCGGCCGCTGCCCAGGGTGGGGGCCCGGGACACCTACGGCTCCCTGATCCCAAAGCACCCACGGTGGGAGCGGGTTGACCTTGGAAGGCGCCCGCTCCCCACCGTGAGCTTGAGGTTTGGGCAGCGAGGCGGGCCCGACGGGGAGGTGCCCGGCGAAACCTGGAGGGGCCAGAGATCGCTCCAGGCCGCCCGCCCCTCCCCCACCCGCCGGCAGCCTCGGCGCCCCGCCCCCCCCAACCCGGCCAGTCCCCGGGTTAGGGAGCGTCCGCACTACTCCTCCCGTCGGTCGGGCAGACACTCGGCCTCTTGTACCGGGTCAACTCATTGGGCGGTTTCGACGGACGCCCCGCCCAGGGCCCGGAACTGACCAATTGCAAGGGGTTTCACAGGGCGCCGTGCTCGGGGGACCGTCACCGTGCTGCGACGCTTCAGGGGATCCTTAGGCCTCAATGGTCTTTCCCCCCCCCGGCCCCTGGCCCCAGCCCCAAGGAGACCGCCGAGACCCGTACCCGGAGAGCTGCCCGCGCGGCATCCGGGGAGCCCTTGGAGATCTCGGCCTCCCCCTGTCCCCGCTGCCCGCCGGCGTGTCCTCGAGTGGACGCACGCATCGCGAGGGGGAGTTTGTAGACGCTCCCTCTATTCGGGAACGCGGCTCCTTTAAGGGAGCAGGTGTCCGCGGCGCCGCCTGACTGGAAAGCCACACCCGGATCCGGCTCCCGGGCAGGGCCCGGGGCGCGGGCGCGCGGCAGCGGGGCGCGGGCGGCGGGCGGCGCGCCGCGGCGCGGGCGGCGCGGGGCGCGGGGCGGCGGCGGCGGCGCGTAGGGCAGGCGCGCGGCGGGCAGGCCCCGCAGGCCCCGCCCCGCCCCGCCCGCCGGGGTCCTCGGAGCGCTCGGGCTGCGCGCGGAGCGGGCTCGGGAGGGAAGTCCCGAGACAAAGGGAGCGCCGCCGCCGCCGCCGCCGCCGCTTCCTCCTCCTTCTCGTCCGCCTCGCTCGCCGCGCCGCGGCCGCCCGAGGTGAGCGCGGGGGCGCGGGCGGGCGGCGGGAGGCGCGGGCGGGGACCGGGCTCGGGGCTCCGGGCCTCCGCCGCCGTCGGGCCCGGGCCGGGAGGGAGCTTCTTCACCCCCGGCCCTGCCCCGCGCCCCCGCCCCGGGCAGGCCCCGCTTCCCGGTGCCGGTCCGCGTCGGAGCCACGGGCGTGCGGCCTCGGCCCGGGGCTTGGGGTCGCGTCGGGCCGGTCCCTCGACCCCCGCCGCGCGCCCCGTTCGGGAGCGGGGAGAACGGCCCCCTGGCGCGTGCTCGGCGGCGTCCCTGAGGTGTTGCTGGCAGCGGCCGCTGTTGACAGGGACGCGAGCCTGGGCCGCCCCGCCGCCGGGGCTCTCCTCCGCCCCAGGGAAATTCGTTTCCGGGGTCACGGTCTGCACGCAGACCTGTGGCGTCTGCTAGCCGGGGTGAGCGTGCACGGCAGAAAGAGTTGAAAGTGGGGGATTGCAATATCGCCAGCTCGCCTGGCGGGGGTCGAAAAACCAAAACAGTCTGAGTTTTCTTGTGCCTCTGAAGAGCTCCGCTCGCAGTTGGTGGGATTCTTTGACGTTAGCGCTGCGCTCAAGGGAGAGTTTTCCTTCGGGGTTGCTTTGTAGCAGTCGAAGGGAGGTCGGAACTGGTAGTTACGTGAGTGGGAGGAAGCGAAGGGGATGGTTAGCCGGGCCTGCAGCTGCCCCGAAATCAGGATCACTTGGTTCGGCTGTTGTAGTTTGAAAACGTACTTAGTTCTTCGGTTTGCAAAGTTGGTCTTTTGTTTCTTTTGGAAGTCTGAAGTCCTGAATGTTTCTCGCTGCTGAGGAAGCACTGCTTTCAGGTAGAGAATCGACTTGGCAGAAAAGGAATATAGGTCTTAAATTCGTGCTTTCTTCTGGCCTTTGGTGGGTGGGGGTGGGGAGGTTAGGGATGAGTTTTTCTTGCTGTCGGACCTTTGTCCGGGGAGTCCTGACATTAGGGACCTCGCTTCAGGAACAGCCCAGGGTCCTGGGAATTGGGTCCAGGGAGTGCACTCTCTGCAGGTACCTGTGTCAGGTGCACCCGGTTTCCTGCCCCATGCCCAACCCCAGGGGGTGGGAAAGGGTGGTTCGCAGCTTCCCACCCATAATCTGCTCCCTCCTGGGCAAGCCTGTGGGCTCGCAGTGCCTTCGCCCCTCTTACGGTTGAGAAGGTTGAGGATGGAGGCGCTCAGCTCTGCGCCCTCCTGTAGCAGGTCGGGACCGAGAAGAGGACGTTCAAGTGCAGCCCCCCTCAGGAGCCCTCGAGGCAGGTGGCGGGCAGGCCGCGGGCTCGCCGGCTCCTGTCCTGCAGCCTGTGACTAGTAGTGCCAGGTTGTGCCGACTGGCTCCTGACTGCTGCTCTGAAGCGCTCTCCTAACACCTAACTCTGCAGAAGGCGCCTCTCTGTTAGCCTGACAGGTGGATTTGGTTCCAAGCGGGACTCTGAATGAATGTTTCCAGGTTGCAGTTAAAATGTAACGAACTGGCTCCTCTGTCGGGGACAGCAGGAGGCCAGTGGGAGTGGAAGCACCTGGTGTCTGCCTGGAAGGGTTCAGGTGTGCCCCGATGTTTCAGCCCCCGGAGGAGAGGGCTGCAGGGACTCTGGTGGCCCCACCCCTCATTACCTTCCACAGTCTGGGACAAGCACATGCAACCAGGACTAGGACTAGTGCCTCTCTGCTCTTTGGGGCAGAGGAGGTGGCCCGTGGCAGGGTTGTGACACACGGTGAGCAAGCAGACAGTGCTCGGGATCGCCTTGCCGGCCTGGCTCCGTCCCAGCTCCTCCAGAGCGCCCGGATCGACGGTGCGCATGGCTCCTCGCTGCGCGGAGCGCTGGCCTGTGCCTTCAGAAGCCCGTCGTGTTGCCTGGCTGAGCTCAGGCTCACTGGGGACCTCGCATCTCACTTAACTGCTCACCAGGCTCCTTGTTTTCGGTCACTGAAGCTCTGTGTTCGTTAGTTCTGCAGAAGCATCCTGCCTCCTTGTACTATCTGCCCCCGGCGGGAGGGGGTGCTGCCGCAGTGATCATTCCTTGGGTGCTGGGGGAGCTGGGGGCGGGAGTACTTAGAGGCCAGAGTGTCCTGTGCCCTCGGGGCTTCTGCAGGGAAGGGCATTTCCCCTGACTCGGGTTGGCGTTGGGTCAAGTTCCGTGCAGAAGGATCAGCTGAAGTGGAGGGTTTGAGAAACTCGTGGAAATGGAGATTTTCAGGCGTCGGGGTACCTGCCCGCCTCTGAGCAGAGAGCACCTTGAAGAAAGACTGGCCGGCGCTCCCCTGTGCCCTGGCTCCCTGCGGGCACCCTGCCCACCTCGAGCAAGTGCAAGCCCGGGTCCTCGTCCTTGAGATCAGTGCCCCTGCCTTGTCTCACTCCCTGGCCCAAACGAATATTCCAGACATGCGTGCTGTCCAGCGAAGGAGATCCCGGGCAGGTGTTGCCCTTCAGGGTCCCAGACCCCCCACGGCGTTGAGCTCCCAGCAGTCAGGTGTGCACAGGGACAGGGAAGAAGGGGGCGGGCCAGAGCCCCGGGCTGGCGCGGTGACGAGGGGAATTCCGGTCCCGGTCCCGGTGTGGTGCTGTCTGTTTTGGACTTAACTTAGAGGTCGGAGAAGGTTGGAGCCCGTTACAAAGTGTTTGAGGGCCGGTGCCACAGCCGGAGTGGCAGCCCGGGGTCGGCCCGTCAGTCACATCATCCTGACAGCTTCCTGAGTGGCGGACTTTGATTTTTTGACTTTCGCTCTATTAGAATAACAGAAATGTACTTTTCTTAGAACCGGACCCCATCCCATCGGTCCGGCAGCGTGTCTGTCACAACTCAGCCAGCTTCATGACCCCAGAGGCTGCGGTGCTGATGCCCAGGCTCCTCCTCCTGCTTTGCTTACTTTCTGGGAACAGAACTGTCCGAGAGCCTCCCCAACCCGTCGTGCTGGGCCCCACCCAGAGTTCCCAACTCACGGGGACATTCATTTCTGACAAGCACCCAGGGCACCACCCGGGGCCTGTCTCTGCTGAGGTGGTGGCCCGACGCCGGTGAGGCGGCCAGAGTGAAGAGAGTGATTTGGATTGGGTTGCCGACGCGGGCGAGAGTCAGCCCGAGCGGGGCCGGGGGGCTCTGCACGGGTGTAGCTGACAGGAGGGCGGTAGCTGCAGCAGAGAGGAGGCCGTCCCCCCAGAAGGTGGGGTTGGGCACGAGCAAGGTTCGAGTTGAGACTCCATGCTCGGTGGGTACGTTTACCTCCTGGATCTTTGCTTCTACTTGTCCCTGGGTCCGTGTTGAGCCCGGGGGCGGTGGGTGCGCCTGAGCTGGGAGGCACGGCTGGTGTCTCGCGTTGTCGTGGCTGGAAAGTGGTTCCGAACCCGGTGGGGAGCACCCCTGTTGTACTGAGGAATGTGCGGTGTGCGGCCGTGGAGGGCTGAGGCCCTGAGGGTTGGGCCAGGCTGCAGCCTTCCCGGTCCAGGAGACGCCCTCTTTCTTGCGTTAGAGCCTCGTTTATGGTATCGTCAACGGTTCTGTGAACTTTGAAGACAGATAGACTTAGGGTCAAATTATTTAGCAAGATTCGTCCTCTCTGAGGGCAGAGGGAAGTTGGGGGTCTTGGCCCGTCAGGCTGTGCTAGGTGAGCAGCGAGTGCCCTGGAGAGAGCGCGAGACCGCGTGGATGGGGGGTTCCGGGCCACCGATGGGAACGCCGCAGACACCAGGCCTTGATGGCCTGTGGTCTGGAGGTGCTGGGGGGCTTGAAACCCAGGAGCGGGACTCTGAGCAGCCCCCTCCCACAGTGCTCCTGCGACGGGCTGGTCCACTGGGCGGACTGCCTGCCTCTGGGCCTGCACAGGGGTCTTCTCTTGCCTGCTGCTCCCCAGGGGTTCCTGGGCTCTGCTGCCCCCCCCCCCCCGCTGACTTTCCCAGAGTAAATGGGATACCAGTCCTGATCCATTTGTTGTTCATGGAGTGTCCGTGGCGGGGTGCTGTGGGAAGAGAAGGCAGAGGGGATGGAGGAGTGTAGGGTGCCTGGCGCCCTGGTGAGAGGCGGGTCTGTTGGGCGCCGTGGACCAGATGCGGTCTGGGGACTTGTCCACAGAGCGGTGGGCTTGCTGTCTGCCCTGGGGCACCTTTCTTCTCTGTTGGTTTCAAGAATAAGAGTTCGGGGCGCCCGGGGGGCTCAGTCGGTTGAGCTTCCGACTTCGGCTCAGGTCACGATCTCGAGGTCGGCGAGTTCGAGCCCCACGTCGGGCTCTGTGCTGACAGCTCAGAGCCTGGAGCCTGCTTCGGATTCTGTGTCTCCCTCTCTGCCCCTCCCCCACTCATGCTCTGTCTTTCTCTGTCTCAAAAATGAATAAACGTTAAAAAAAAATAAAAGAATAAGAGTTCTTGTCTCAGCCAGACCTGAATCTAAATTCCGAGCCCCCGATTCTATTCCGGGGGCCTGATGCCCCCCCTCATCTCTACACTGGCAGAGGGGAACGGTCTGTCACTGCCCTGGCCCCCGGTAGTGCTCTGGACGTCCCCACCATGTCCTTGCCTTTCCTATGGAGTCTGATGGTGGGATCGAGGCCCCCGAAGCTGCAGTCCCCTGCAATGTGACCAGCGGGCAGGCCAGGCCAAGCGTGTGGCGTCTGCCGGGAACGCTTGGCGAACCCTTCCTCTGCAGCACTCAACAGCCGTGTGGCCTTAGGCCTCTGCCATGGACCCTGGGGGTGGGGTGTTCACAGGGAAGGGCGCCATGTGGAGGTGTGCTGGGTCTTGGGAGCAGCCTGGCTCCCTCTTCCCTGGAGAGCCACCTGCAACCTGCCGGGGTCGCCACTTGGGGACGGGATGCCCCAGGCGGACTCCAGGCTGGGCAGTTTGCTGAGGGCATGGTGCGGGAGCTCTGCCTTTCCTAACCGCGCGCTCTGCCCGGTCTCTTGCAGGGACTTTGACCATGTCGGGGATCGCCCTCAGCAGACTCGCCCAGGAGAGGAAAGCCTGGAGAAAGGACCACCCGTTTGTAAGGAGAGCTTTGTTTCCGTGCCGCAGAGGGGATCGGTTTCCCCTGGCGGACCCCGCGAACCCCATCCCGCGCGCTGCGGCACACCGTGCGAGGGGGCCCGTGGGCGTGTGAGGACTGCTCCGGGAGCGTGAGGAGCGTGGCGCCGCGGCGCTGATGGGCCCGTGTGCTTTTCTCTCAGGGCTTCGTGGCTGTCCCAACGAAAAACCCCGACGGCACGATGAACCTCATGAACTGGGAGTGCGCCATTCCAGGGAAGAAAGGGGTAAGGGGTGCCACTCCGCTGACCCGCTTCTCCGGGGGGGAGGGGACAGGGTTGGGGGTGACAGGTGCCCCCCCCCCCCCAAGGGCAGCTTTAATTCAGAAAGAAGGAGCTGGGCTGCCGGAGGGGCTGGGTGCAGCAGCCCCACCCAGCCCCGGGGGCAGATCCTGCTGTGTCTTCGGGCCCAGAGGAGCCTTGAGGACCCTCCTGTTGGTCCTTCGGGACCCGCTGTGGCTGAAGCAGCCCCGACATAGTGACGCTTCACCTGGGGAGGCTGGGGCAAGTGGGGATGGACCCCCCCCGTGGGCCACCCGAGAAAGCGACTCGAGGCCTTAGTGTGTTGGGCCAGTCAAGGCCAGCATATTTGAAACATTTGGGCGTGAGGGTCTCCAGCAACCCGGCATCCGGCTTTTCCTGGGTGACCCCAAAGCAAAGAGGAGACCCCTGAGGTGTCCTGGTTACGTCGAGGCCTCTCACCGCCTTCTTTCCGCCTGTGGCGCGGCGTGGCGTTTGCGTGGCGTTTGCGTGAGCTTAGCCTCGCGCTTCCTGACAGTCCCCCCTCCCGATGCTGAGCTGGCAGGATTAGACTCGGCTTCGTCCGCAGACGGTGCGGCTTGTGGTCTCCGTTTGTGAGGCTCCGTTGAGAGCCGGGCCCGCACCTCTGCCTTTGCTAAGCCGTCGTCCAAGGCCGAGGCGGGTGCGCCGTGGCCACCTCCCTCCTGGCGGAGGAGGGGAGGGCTCTGCTCGTGGAGCTGGCAGCAGGTGGAGGTCCTGACCCCTGTCCTGGGGTCCCGGAAGGGGGTGCGGCCTGCCCGGCCCCTCCTGTCTTCCTAGAAGTCCAGCTCCCGCCCTGCGCCTCTCTGGGGATGGCTCTTTCCAGCCCCCTCGGGCCCATGGCGGTCCCCGCGTCGTGCGGCCAGCTGGTCACTTTGGCGGGGCGGTGCTGGGGGCTTGCGGCAGAAGCGTGTTCCTCCTGGGCTTGGCCGGCAGCACACCTAACTGCACGTTTGTTCCCCACAGACTCCGTGGGAAGGAGGCTTGTTTAAACTACGGATGCTTTTCAAAGACGATTATCCATCCTCACCCCCAAAATGTAAGTAGAGCGAAGCCCTCGGGGGTCTGTGTGCTTCAGCGCGTTCCCCGCGCGGCAGCCCTGGGGCTCTGACCCCTGAGGCTGCGGCCTCGAGCCCGGGTCACAGGCGGGTTCACATCAGTGGGCGCAGTCTCCGTGCTGGCTGTCATCCGCCGGGAGGCTCCTGGGCCCTTCGTGCCTGTCGGGGATAAGGCCACCGTCCGCCCTCGCCAGGGATGGGTGTCACAAGGACCACAGTCCGGAACCCCTCCTCTGCGAGGGTTTCCTTCCCTGACCCGCTGTCCCTCCACCGGTGTGTTAATACTTCACCTCCAGCTTGCTGGCGGCGTGTGCGGCCTGGAGGCCTCGCGCACGGAAGCCTCTGGAGACGGCTGTGGGAAGGGCCGAGCTGCCTCTGAGTAGTGCTGCGGTGGGGTCATCGGAGCGCAGTTTGCAGAGCTCAGGACGGGAGGAGCACCAGGTCCTTCCCGTCCTGCAGCAGGAAGTCAGCGAGCCCGGTCCGCGGTGGGCCAAGGGAGCTAGCACGGGCCTCGGCGTGCGGGGAGGCGGCTGGCGCGGCTCTCCGCAAGCGTCTCCGCTCGGGTTAGTAGTTCAGGAGCTAGGAGGGTGTTTCCTGTTCCAGTGGCTTCTAGCAGAAGAATGTTGAAAATGAATAATTAGCAGGGTGACCCCTGGGATCGAGACTTTTCATTTGGGTGGTTCTTTGCTGTTCGAATCGTTGGTGCCACGTGGAGGTGTTGCGCTAAGTAGCGGCTCTAACTGAGAAGTGGGACAGGCTGTAGCTGCTTCCATCCCTGGCCTTCAGCACGATGGTGGAGCTCCCAGCGAACTCAGCAAGGCAAGAACAAACATCCCAGCAGAGCAGCGAGCAAGGGAGACGGGCTGCGGACGCTCCCGCCTCTCTGAGTCTTGTGATCACGGTTGCGGAATAAAAGACGAGCCTGCGGCACCTGTTCTCATGTGATCGCGACAGACGCAGGTGTTTGAGCCAGGCGGTTTACGGTAGCGTCAGCTCCCAGCGTGGGAAGTTTTGTGGGAATTGTCGCGCGCTCTCAAGTGTCGGGGTCAGGCGTGCGGAGGACAGCCGCGGCCCCGGGAGTGCCGGGGTGGGTGTGAGGCCCCGGCTGAGGCGCGGCAGGCAGCGGGCACCCTTACCCGTTAGCGGGAGGGGCAAGGTGTAAACCGGACGGGCCTGCTACAGAGACGCGGTGGTCGAGACACGGGCCTGCAGGGCACGCCTGCGGGAGAGAGCGGCGGGGGCATCGCCCCTTCCGCCCTGGGTAGCCTTCCAGAGGGGTCTCGACGCCCCGTGGGAAGGTGGAACGGTGCAGCTTCTGGAAGACGGGTATCTTTGTCGCGTTGGTAGATTTCACCAGTGAGGCCCAGACCGTGTTTTCGCCCCATAGGCCGACAGTCGGTAGCTGGGGCTCCGTCACAGTCAGGGCCTCGTCTTCACCAGAAGAAGCCAGTGAGAGTGAGGAACAGGGTCACACACTCGCCAGTACCGACCCTGAGTGAGGAGTGGGCGTCGACACGTCAGTAAGGAAACGGCAGGCACCCCTGGGCCACGCGGGAGGCCCTCCCCTCCTGTGCCAGCAGCGAGGGAAGAGGTGCCCGACTCGATCTCCCGTGGAGGGGGCAGGCGACCGCCAGGGCGGGAAGGCGCACAGTCCTAGGGAGCCCCCAGACCCCCCCGGAGAGCGCGTGTGTGCAGTGTTTTCCTGGGAGAGCGGTGCGCCACGCCTGCAGAAGCCGAACTTGGGCCTGCCCGGGACCCGCCGCCCTGCTCAAGTGAGCGTTCGGCGGAAGCGCACCCGAGCTCCGGCAGGCGGGGACCAGCTTGGTCACGGCAGCCAAGTGTCTCTGAGCCAAAGAATGGGCGGGGGCGCCGGGGGCCCAGTCAGTTGAGCTTCTGGTTCTTGATTTCTGCTCGGGTTTGTGAGATCGACCCTCGCGTCTGGATCGCACTGACAGTGTGGAACCTGCTTCTCTCGCTTCTTTCTGTTCCTCCCTCTGCTCACCGACTTTCTCAAATGTTAACGTTTATTTTTGGGAGAGGGAGAGCATGAGCAGGGGAGGGGCAGAGAGAGGGAGACACAGAACCCGAAGCAGGCCCCCGGCTTGGGGCTCGGGCCCGCAAACTTGTGAGATCATGACCTGAGCTGGAGTCGGACATTTAACTGAGCCCTGCAGGCGCCCCCTCAACCCTCTCAAATTAAAAAAAAAATCCAAAAGAGAAGAAGAATGGGTAAGCAGCGGGGGAGAGTCATACTCGAGACGGCACAGCGTCCAGCGCGACGCGGAGAGCAGAGCCGCACAGGAAGCCAGCAGCGGGCCCCGTGGCGGGGAGGGTCTCGGCAGGGACTTCTCCGAGCAGAGGAGGCCAGCGGCGAACAGAAGTCTGGGTCAGGGGCTTGGGCAAAGCCTCGACCACCACGCTCTGCTTTCCTAGGTGGGACGAGAGGTGACCGCTCAGATGAAATGAAGGCCAGGGGCTTGTGCTCAGCCAGAAGCACGAGTCAAAGAGCAGAAAGTGGCTCTGGGGGGGGGGTGGGGGGGGGCAGGTTCCCGAGAGCCGTTTAGCTGCCGGGGCTCGAAGCAGGAGGCGTGCGGCTCGCCTGCAGGGCAGGAGCCCACTAGAGAAACGGACGAGAGACTTGGACAGGAGGTTCTCCAGGAGGTGGCCGGCGCGTTGCAGGGAGTGAAGGTGCTCACCCTCCGGAGTCCCCAGGGACACCTGACCTCCGCGAGCCCGCTGGGGGTCTGGGCTTGTGACGCCCCGGGAACGGGTCGACTGTGTCGCGGCGGGGAGGCTGGTGCTGGGCCGCGCCTCCTCGGGACCGGATGTGCTGGCGTCGGTCGCCTAGACGTCCGTGCACGTGCACGTGCACCTGCAGCAGCGCGCAGCCCGCGAGTGCAGGGCAGGGAGGGCACAGGCCGGGCCTGGGGCCAGCTCGGGGCGGCCCGGAGAGGGGGGGAGGGGTTTGGAGTTCACGGAGCGGCAGGAGACCTGTGTACTTCCCTGGGTGCAGTTACGCTTTCAGACCCAGAGAAAGGCGGACGGTGCCCACAGGAGCAGAGAGAAACACCTTGGCCCGTCCGCGGTGGGGAGCGGTCCCCGGGGAGCTCCGGGCAGCTTCCCTGCTCTTCATGTCCGTTTTGTAGAAAGAGAAGTGGCTGGTTTAGGAGAGAGGACGCGGGCCCCTAGAGCCTCTCTCTGTGGAGCGGGATGATCTGCTCTGGAAACGGCTGCCAGTTTGGAAGGGCCTCCCCGCCCCGCCCCAGACCACCCTCACTTGCTGTGCTGACTGTGGGAGGGATGTGAGGAGTGGGGGTGACCAGGACTCCGCCCCGACCACCCGCTGCCCAGGGGCAGGGTCTGGGCGAGCACACGGCTTCGCCTCCGAATCCGGGAAAGGATGCAGGCCTGTTCCCCCGCCCCCCACTGCCGCCTCGTGGCCACCATACTCAGCCACATGCCTGCTGGCAGCAAGGTGCCCCCGGTGCAGGGGGGGCGGCGTCATTCTTTCGGACAACCGCTGCTGCCAGAAACACGTTTCCTCCTTCTCTGTGGTCCAGGCAAGTTCGAACCACCGCTGTTCCACCCGAACGTGTACCCTTCGGGCACGGTGTGCCTGTCCATCTTGGAGGAGGACAAAGACTGGAGGCCGGCCATCACGATCAAGCAGGTACGCGCTGCAGGGCGCCGGCCTCGGCCTTCCCTGCGGCCAGAGGCCCGTGGTCTTCCTCCGGAGCGGAGGCCGGCCTCCCAGGAAAGCTGGCCTTTCGGACCGCTGACCCGTGTGCTCTCTGGTCTCTCACGCAGATCTTGTTAGGAATACAGGAACTTCTAAACGAACCAAATATCCAGGACCCCGCTCAAGCTGAGGCCTACACGATTTACTGGTTAGTAGCGCTCTGGCGCCGCCGGTTGTGACGCGCGTTTCCCTGGAAGTCCAGTCCGGGCTGCCCGTCAGAAGGGGAGCCGCAGGCCGGCTGTGGGTGGGAGAGCAGTTCCCGCCGCTCCGGGGAGACCGAGCGAGGCCACCAAGGAAGCATCTGAGGCCGGGAAGCAACCAGGACAGGCCCCGTAGGCAGCAGGAGCTGCGGGCGCAAAGGGCCTGTGGTGGGCAAGAACGGGAGAGCCAGGGCTGGCGTGGCCACGGGATTGTTGGACAGGGAGGGTGGCAGGAGGTGGAGGTGTGCCTTGGTGACTCTCAGTCCGGTGCAGAGGGAAAGGCCCCCGGCGCCAGTGCCAAAGGAGGCATTTCCAAAAGCACAGCGCCCCAGGACCCCAGGTCTCCCGCCACAGCCCTCCCGCTGTCCCTCTCTCTTTCCCAGACCCTCCTGGGCCTGAGTGTGGGCTATCGGGGAGTGGCACTTCTGGGTTCCTGGTCACCCGGCTGCTATGATGTCCCCAGCAGATGCCAGGCATCCGTGTCCTAGCCCTTCCCCACGTGGCACTGTGGTGGCCAATAAGTCCCGTGGGTCAGTGTCCACCAGCTGTGCCGAGAGAGGAAGGGCAGGTGTGGCTCAGGGTGGGTGACAAGTTGAAACCTGGCACTGCGAGCCTGGCTGCGTTGGGAGCAGGGCGGAGGCCTCACAGTTGTGGGGTCCACGGTCCCCTGGCCCTGCCAGCCAGCCTCCCTGGCTGGTCTGGGGGTGAGGTTTATGCCAGGTGGGGGACTCTGGGACCTGCGGGGCTAGCATACAGAGGAGAGGCTGGGCAGGAGCGTGTTCCTTCCAGGGGACATTTCTGGAATCCATGGTGCCGAGGTCCGGACCGTTCTCTGGCCGCTCTGAGCAGCAGGCGACATGTCCGGTGCCCGACTGCGGGCAGTGCCAGCTCGCAGGAAATGGCTTCAGGTGCCTAGGCCCAGGAAGGGCCAAGGCCCGCGTCCCCAGGCGTGTGTTCCTGCTGTGGCTCAGCTGGAGGTCACATGTCCCCTTGGCAGCGGTGCCAGTGGCTCATGAGATGCGTCCCCCTGCTCTTCGCCCCCGGCTGGGCGCTTTGTGAGGTCACCACGACCTCTGTCTGCAGCAGCCCGCCGGCCCAGGCCTCTGTAGGAGTCCACTAGGGACAGGACGTGCGGCGTTCTCACGACAGAGACCGAGCGGCCTGCAAAGCTGAGGTCTCCATGGCCTTCAGAGAGCTTGCCGCCAGCCCTGGCGTCTGCCTCGTTGCAGGGGTGATGTTTGCGGTGGCCGCTAGTGGCCGCGGGCACCTCGGTGCCACCTGTGAGCAGCTGGCCTTTCTGTGCCGGGGCAGCAGGGCCTCGGAGCTCCTGTCGGGCGCTGCAGGGTGGGCGGCTGCTCGCCTGGGGCTGCTGAGGGTCTTCCAGCAGCCGTCGCGCCACGCCCTCTTCCCCGGTTTCTCCCTCCCGCCAGCGCCCCGCCCCGGAGCGCTCAACACTTCTGAGCCAGAGCTGACTGACCGCTTTCCGCCTTCCAGCTCCTTCCAGCGCCCCCTCACAGCCGCCTCCGCCCTGGGGCCTCGGGGCTGCGGTGGGAGTGCAGGTAGCAAGGCCCAGCGACAGACGCTTGTCCTGTGGCCTTGACTCCTTGGCTCTCCGTGGCCCTTCGTCCCTCCACTCTGGGTGTCCCTGCACACCCGGGGCCTGAGCCACAGGTGGCCCAGAGCAGCGCCCTGAGAGGCACGCTGGTAGAGAGCACGGCTCGGAGGGACCCCTGTCTTCCGGGGAGCACTGCACACTCCCAGGTGGGTCCCCCCCTGGACGCGCACTGTGCCTCGGCTCGGCGGAGGGTCCCAGACCAGCCCTGGAGGTCACGTCAGCCCCCTGGAGCCCTGCGGGGAAAGCAGTGCCGAGTCCTGTCCGTCCAGGAAGCAAAGAGCGGTGCCCGGCAGTCTGGCTTCCCTCTCCAGAACCATCGCTGTGGTTCCAAACCTAGAGGTGCCAGTGGCCGGTCCGACTCGCAAACTCCCGCTGCCCCCACCCCCACCCCAGGCCTTCCTGACCGGGCGCCGCCTGCTTTGCGCCCCGAGACCACTCGGCCACCACTGCCCTGGGCCCGCGAGGGGGCCGCGCCCGCTGACGTGTCTCTCTCTTGACCTTCTCAGCCAAAACAGAGTGGAGTACGAGAAGAGGGTTCGAGCACAAGCCAAGAAGTTCGCACCGTCATAAGCGGCGGCCGCTGGCAGCGGAAGAAGGAAGGGATTGGTTTGGCAAGAACTTGTTTACAACATTTTTGCAAATCTAACGTTGCTCTGTACAATTACTAGTCACCTGGGGAGGGAGGGCGGGCGCCATTTTCCATTTCCGCCACCGGTACACAGTCCTTGACTCGCTGAATTGCCCGGTTTTTCACACAGGGTCTCTTCCTTCAGTCTTTTGTATTTTTGATTGTTATGTAAGACTTGCTTTTATTTTAATATTGATGTCAGTATTTCAACTGCTGTAAAATTATAAACTTTTATACTTCAATGAGCCCCAAGGAGCTAGTTTCCTTTGCTCGCGGATGCAGGCATGCTTCACACAGCGTAGAGCCCCCCCCCGGCCCCCGCCGGCCCCCCTCCCGCCTCGGTCTCCGCGCGTCCTGGGTTGTGTCGCTTACGAGCCTCAGATCCGAAGTCAGCCGGCGCCTCGCTCCCGCATCACTTCCTCTGTGTCTCTGTGGCGTTTTGTCTGTGTTGCTGTTTAGAGTAAATAAACTGTTTATATAAAGGTTTTTGTGGCGTTATCGTCATTAAGAGCGTGAGGAGGTGGCCTCGCCGGGCTGGCCCCCCACGCGGCTGCAGGCCGGCGGCGCACGAGTCCCCACTGCGCGAGGCCGTGCCTGGACCCGCGTGGCGCTCCGCCCGGGCCCCTCGGAACCGCGCCGTGGGCGAGGAGGCGTGTGCCCGGGGCTTGTCTCCGGGGCCCGGGCCGTGCGGAGAGCATCAGGGCGGAACTGGCTCCAGCCCCCGCCCCCGGGAGGTCCGTGCTGGGCAGCTCCCCGTGCTGGAGCCCGCCTGGGGGGCTGGGCCTTCCCGCAAGCGCTGTGCCGGCGCCCACCCCTGGGCGCAGGGGGCCTGCCGTCAGGATGCCCTGGAGGCAGGTCCGAGGCCGCTGTGCCAGGCGCTTCCTTGGTCTCGAAGGGCTGTTCTCAGAAAGCGCCCAGAACCCGAGCCCGCCGCACAGCTTCCCACAGCTGGCCTCCTGCTCACCTGGGAGACGGGCCTCCGCCCAGCCCAGCCGGGAGGTGCCGCAGATGCAGACGGGGAGCGGCAGAGGGGGACAGGCCCGATGTCCCACAGCCTGGCCCGGGGAGGTGGGGTCGCGGCCTCCTGGTCCCGGTGAGCACGGTGCCGACCAGATAGGAGGCCCGGAGCCTGCCCCTGCGCCGGCTGACCTCGCCTTCCCAGCCGGCTCACCTGTGTGGCTCCGGTGCGGGGACCGAGCCAGGCCCTGAGGGGCGGGGGCTGGGCGCCAGGGCCCTCGGTCAGGAGGGGCACCTCGACCCGCCGGGCCACAGGATGGCAGTGGGTTTGTGGGGGCCGCTTAGGCCCCCATCCACAGCGCCTGCGTGGCCCCGCGGTCCCAGTGCCTTGCTCCGGTTGCTTGGCTGGCCTTTTGGCTGAGCTAAACGCTTGATGTTGGCGATGTGTTTTCTCGTGCGGAGGGCCTCCCGGGACCCAGCCGGGCGCGCGTGCGTAGCCTCTCCCAGAATGTCTTATTTTGTAATGACTGAACTCCTCTTAGTAATAGCCACACGTGTATATGGTTAATATATATGGAAATTCAATATATTTTCTAGTTAAAGCATTCTGAAGTAATCGATGTTTCTAGCAAATTGTCATGACTTTGACTAATGAAATGTCCTTCTGTGCCACAGTCCTTGGCTTGACGAAGATGTAACTGTTGTAACGGGGGAAGGAGGGACTGTGCCCGTCCTGTTTCTGACGTGAGGGAAGAGAGTGTGTTCCCAGCACGAGGCGCCTCATAACCAGTAAGGAATTGTGGGCAGTCCGTTAACCGCTGTATCTGAGAATCCTCTAATTAAAACATTTCCACAAGTGCTGCCTGCGGGCTGTGTCCTTTCCTGCCCCGCCCGCCGCCGGCCTCCCGAGTCAGACCCTCAGCGGTTCGCGCGGGACGGGGCTGTCATCCCCCCTGGGACCAGGCGAGGGCAGCGGGGGGCCGAGAACGTGTCCCGTGCTGACCCTTGGCGCTGGAGCAGGGTGTCCCTTGTGGGGACTGGGCCTCGTCAGGAAAGGGGTTGTGGTCCTCTGGTCCCTAGGCCCTGACTGCGTGCTGCCCCACCTCGGGGCTCCGAGGACAAGCTGGCCATGGACAGACGGGCTGGGGTGTCCCCCCCCCCCCCCCCCGAGAGTCCCCCTGGCCTCCCTGGACTGTCCCGCCCTGGCCGGCGCCGCACCCTCATACCCGTCCGCCACACAGCGCCACCTCGTTTCCTAACCGGGCCGCCCAAAACCCTCCCGGCTCGCATCGCCACGGGCTCTGTGGATGGGCAGCCTCCATTTTGAGGTTGCCATGACGACGAGTGGCCAGGTTGGAGGGCCAGACTGAACACTGACTTGGGCCGGCTGGAACTGGTCTGAGCCTGCTCCAGCAAGGAGGGGCTGACCCTGGTGCTGAGGCTGGGGGTGTCCTGCCGCAGGGGCCCGTGAGACTCTTCCGGACACTGACCCCACCTGCAGAGGCCCTGACCCTGACCGAGGGGGCTGGCTCAGGACCACGGGGTGGGCAGGGGCTGGAGCACCGGGCCCCGTCCGCTGTCCCAGACCCCAGGAGGCCGGCATCTGTCAGGAAGTTGGCAGGACCAGGGCCTCGGTCCTCCTTCGGGGTCTCTGCGCTCCCAAGTGACCTGCCACCACCCTCCTGAAGAAAGGGGCTCACACTGCACTCCCCACTTCTGGAGCCCCAGAACCTGGCCCCCTCCCCATTATGCAGAGAGTGGGGAGTGCAGAGAGTGGGACTCGGCTCCCCCAGCCTTGCCTTCTGATGTCACTCACGACCTTTGCCCCCTCCAGGGGTGGGCATAGGAGGGGCCCTGCTGGAGATTGCCCTGGCACACCTACCCCTAGGCCAGAAGCTGACGGTCAGGCTCAGTGGACAGGCGCTGGACAGTGCTCGGCAGCCAGGCCACCTGCCCTCACAGAGGCCACAAGGCCCTGTGTGGGCCTGCTCCCCTCCCACCTCCCAGGCCTGGCGCCCAAGACCACCTTGGTCCCGCATAGGCTTTGCCTCTGAGAGTGCTGGGAACGGGGCCCTAGGAGCCAGCATTTCAGGTGAGGGGGCAGACCCCCTCTTCTGCTGGCAGAAGCGCCCAGGATGGCACAGGCGGTGGGACAGATTCCCGCAGGCAGTGCCCTGGCCAAGTCCCTGGGCTGGCCCCCACGATTCTCGAGCCTGTCCCCTTTGCAGGCCTCTGACAGGTTCCCTGGTGCAGGCGGGAGGGGCGGAAGGAGCCTTACTGCCAGAAGGCTATGCCTGCAATTCCAAGGGCTGCCACCAGAGGGCATCAGGTCAAGCATCTTAATTTTTTTAAGATTTTATTTTTATATTTTTAATGTTTATTTATTTTTGAGTGAAAGAGCATGAGCAGAGGAAGGGCAGAGAGAGGGGGAGACACAGAATCCAAAGCAGGCTCCAGGCTCTGAGCTGTCAGCACAGAGCCCGACGTGGGCCTGGAACCCACAAACCGTGAGATCGTGACCTGAGCAGAAGCTGGACGCTCAACCAGCTGAGCTACCCAGAAGCCCCAAGATTTTATTTTTTAAGTAATATCTACATACAACCTGAGGCTCCAACCTACAACCCGAGATCAATGGTGGCTCGCACCCCCACGGAGCCGGCCAAGTGCCCCAAGCATCTTTAAACCATGAGGGGTGAGGTGGCCTTTCAGACATGCCTCCTCACCGCCCCCCACCCCCGTGCTTTCTCCCTGCTCTCCAGGGGCCATCCATCTGGAAGCTGGGGGTTTTCCCCCCGGCCCCAAGGAGGGAAACCACCCCCCTGCCTGCCCGAAGCCCGGGGGGTGTGAGCCCCCCTCCCCAGCCTCTCTCCCCACTGTGAAGTCGCCCCAACCTACAGAGGTGGGAACTGAGGCCCTGAAGGGCCAGCCCGCTGTGGCCACGGTCCCCATCCCGTATGGACCGGTGGGGTGTGCAGCTGACACTAACAAGTACTTGCTTCTCACTGGGACCCCCCCCAATGACGGGTGCAAGCTGCTATGTCCATTTTTTTTAAGTCTATGTATTTTGAGAGACAGAGCAAATGGGAGGGGGATAGAGAGAGAGAGAGAGAAAACCCCAAGAAGGCCCTGCACCACCAGCGCAGAGCCTGACACAGGGCTTGAACCCATGAACTGCAAGATCATGACCAAGAGTTGGATGCTTACCTGACCGAGCCACCCAGGCACCCCCCACCATGTCCATTTTACAAAAAAGGGAAACTGAGGCGCAGAGCTGGGCTACAGACACAGCCAGTTGCTGTGTGGCCCTGAAAAAGCCCTTTCCCCTCCCCGGGCCTGTTTCCTCATCCGGAAAAGAGGGTGGTGCGGCCCTCCACCCAGGCCGGCCGCGGCGTTACGGCCAATGCCTCTGCGGTGCTGGCCCCCAGCCCCTTGCTCCCCAAAGGGCGACGGATGGGGGTGTGAGCAGGGGCCCCTCCCCTGGCAGCTGCCCCTCCTAACTTCCTGTTTATAGCAGCTGCAGAATCTCTTCACCCCAAAGCCATTATGATCACCATGGCAACCAGGCCTGTGTTTGTTCCAACAGGTTGGCAGGACCTGACGAAAGACTGCAGGAGCGGAGAGCGTCAGCCTCTAGTTCCTGGCCCAAGACCCGCCATCCCCGGGGAAGAATGGTAGCGGCCCCCTCCCGGATTCCTGTCGGTCTCGTGCAGCAGGAAGCCGAAGGGCAGCTGCTCCCTCGTTCCCCTTCGCGTCCCTGTCCCCAGCACCCGATGCATGTCCTAAGCACCTCGGTCCCCATTTGCCTGGCTGTGCTGGGTCAGGATGGAAGCAAGGGCCGGGAGACAGAGCTTCCAGAAGGAGAGTCCACCCTGCGGTGCTACCTTCCCTCCCGCACCCCCACCCCCACTCCTGTAGTTGCGTCTCCTCCAGTACAGACGGGCGGTGGGCAGCTTGGACGTCTGTGGGTCTGGACCTAGGAGCTGAGACAGGAGGTGGCCCAGCAGAGCAGTGTCCGCCCCATCCTGGGACGATGGAGGAAGCGCCTGGTTCCCCCACCCGGGGCTGGGGCGCCGTTGGCCGGGCCGTCCCCACACTCCCGCGCCTGTGCACCCACTGTACGTAATATGAGGTACAGATGTTTCCCTGTTTTGGAAACCCGTTCCTCCAGCCTCTGGCCCTTCCCTCAGCTCAGCTGACCCCTGGCCTCCCCCAAGCACAGGGTCCTTGCCTCTGGTCTTTCCGTTTCCCATACTGCCCGGGTCCAACATTATAGATGAAGCCCTTGAGTTAAAAACATCTCCAAATCTGTTGATCCCCTAAGTACAAGGTACTCTGATGATCCAGCAAGATCAGCCAAAGGCAAGGCAGGGATCCGGGGATCCAGTACACTTCAGACAAGTTCAGAACCTTCACGTTCCTTCCAGGGCTTCCAGCACCACCTGGAACTTGTTAGAAACACAGAAGGGGACACCTGGGTGGCTCAGTTTTCAGCTCAGGTCATGATCTCACTGTATGGTGAGTTCGAGACCTGCGCTGGGCTCTGCACTGTCAATGTGGAGCCTGCCTGAGATTCTGTCTCTCTCTCTCTCTCCCCCCCCAATAAATAAACCTAAAAGAAATGCAGATGGTCACCCACCCCTAGCCCAGACTTTCGGCACCAGCAGGTCAGGGGCTGGTGCAGCGATCCGTTTTAATGAGCTCTCCAGGCGAGCACTGTGCAGTACTCCCTCAGATTTCAGAGGGGGTGGAGGGCGGGCTGTAGGGAGAGTGTGGGCAGGGCATCCAGCCCAGGCCTGGAGGTCGCAGCTGGCGCCAGGGCCCTCACCTGCGCCACCGGGAGGATCACCCAACAGGTGATCGGGGTGGTTGCGGCGCGTCCCGCGTTGGTGCCTCCAGTACCCCTCGCCCGAGGTGCAGACTGGTGGTGGGGTCAGCGCTTGGGCTGGGGGAGCGACTCCAGAGATGGCTGCACAGCCCTTCCGGAAAAGTCCTCGCTGCGGCCCGGGCTTGTGTGATGAGGTTTCGATGATTCTGGCTTCCCGAGGGTCCCCGGGGGACAGGGTCCTGACACGGCACAACCTGCTCCCCGCTCTGCACCCCCGTGGCTTGGCTGACCGCCCGCACCCCGAGTCCCGGCCCTCAGGGCAGGGGGCACCCTAACCCGACTCGCTTGACTGCCGGGGTGCGGAGTCCTGGGGTCGCGCGCGGGGGCGCGGGGCGTGGAGGGCGTGGCGTGGCGGGGGCGTGGCGTGGCGGGGGGCGTGGTGTGGCGCTCCGGGGCCGGGGGCGGGCCGGGAGCGGAGGGGGCGTGGCGGGCCGGGGCTGGCGGGGAGTGCTGTGGGCGGGGCGGGGGGCGTGGTGTGGCGCTCCGGGGCCGGGGCCGGGGCGGGGCGGGGCGGGCCCAGAGCGGGGGGCGGGGCCCGTGGCCGGGTCCCGCCCCCGCAGCATTCAGTGTTCAGCGCGGCTGCGAGCGCGCTTGTGCCTGGCGTTTCTGGAGCCGGTGCGGAGCGCGGCATCTCCGGAGCCTTCAATCCCGCGCCCCCGGCCCAGCCCTCGGTGAGTGCGCGGGCTCAGATCCGGCTGCTGCGTTTGCGGACCCGGAGGGGCGCGAGGAGGCCCCCTAGGAGAAGGGCAGCGGGAGGTCGCGAAGACGTGCCCTCGGCTTTGGGGAAACTGAGGCAGGCGCGTGCTCGAAGGGACGGTCTCGGGCTCTTCTCTGGGTCCACGTCCCCAAGAGCACCGGAGCGGGGGCGGGGGGGGCGATTGAGGAGGCGGGCAGCAGGACGCCCCCTTACGACGACGCCGGGGTCCCCTTCGCCGGCGCAGGCCGCTGGTGGGTCTGGCCCGGGGACTTCAGAGACGATCCGTGGGGTTTCCCAGGCAACCCGCGGCGGGGAGGGGGTAGGAGATGACCCCAGCGCCCCGTCCCTCCCACCCTGCCGCCAGTCGTCGTAAGACCCCTAGTCTCCACGACATCCCTCCAGGGGTCGGAACGGTGTAAAACAACACGCAGCCATCAGGCTTCTGACCTGCCCGCGACCACCCGCTCATCAGGAGGGAAAGACCTCGACGGAACTGGGGGCCCCCACCCCCGAGGCTCCCCTGGGGAGCACCGAGAGGAGGGGGATGGGAGGGGAGGGAGGGGGGACATCGTGGTGGCGACGGTTGGGTAAAGACTGGAGGAGGGAGCCAGGGATGGAGAATTTGATTTTTCATGCGTTCATTCTAGAAGCATCTAAGTAGCCCCTTACAGTTGATCTCAGGCTTCCTAGGGCTTCAGGTCCAGCTACAGAGCTGCTTAAAATCACATTCCCAGGCCCTTCCCCAGGGATTAGGTTGGGACTGGATCTCAGGGAGCAGCGTTTGTGATGGACACTGCTGGTGCGCTGTGTGCAAGGGAGCACTCTCTAGGGAGTCACAGAACAACCAGAAATCCAGTTAAAAAAAAAAAAAAAAAAAGTAAAGGGCCTGGCTGGGCTGGGAGGAGCAGACGGAGAGAGGGTGACATGGAGACCAGAATGTGGGGCCAGACACCTTGCCACCGTTCACCAGGGACCGTATTTTGGTAAGGTGTTCCGAACGTTTATTATAAAGGTGTTTATTCACTGTGAAGGTGGCCAGGTGGCCCCAGGGGACACTAACTAGGGAGACACATCTGGCTCAGCTCAGCTGCCCCTAGACTCACCTGCTTTGGTGCCACCTAAGCCCACAGGTGGGCTTACAGGAGACGGTGTGGCTTACAGCCCTCAGTTTGAGTCCTGGCTCCAGGCAGGTCAGCCCAGCCCCGGGCTGTGAAACTGGGCAGTGATACCCACTTTGCAGAATCGTCATTGCCCGTTCAACCTGGGTCTTGGAGACAGCCAAGGGACAAGGTGGGCCCAGCACTTAGGGCTTGGCCCAAGTGCCAGGGTGACATTCAGCTCCTTGGCCAGCCTCACTTTGCCCGTTGGGCAGTGGTGCTGGCCCTGGTGGCCGGGCGTGAGCAAAGGCTACAGACACATGTTGCTGTGTGTGGCGGCCCAGGCTCAGGAGGGACAGAGATGGGGAGAGATCAAGGAGGGGTCTGTCGGGGGCTGCCAGAGGGTCCCTGCAGCCAGCAAGTGCTTCCCGGGGGTCAGCCAGGCACACGCCATCGGTGCGGCTCTCAGTGAGGTGCTGGCCGGCTCCCGGGGCCCAGGCCACTCGGTGCAGAAACGTCGCAGAGCCGAGCCGCCGAAGGTTTCCAGGGCAACTGGAAGAGTGTCTGGGCACCCGGGGATGAGCCGTCTCTCCCAGACACCTGTGCCCAGATGCCACTTTTGCCCCCATCCTGCCCATGGGCTGAGGGACAGAGCTCCACAGAGGGGGAGGCCAGCCTGCCTGCACCCCAGAACTCAGGATGTGCCGGGGGCTTAGAGCTCGAACCCCGTAGTCGGAGTGGAGTTCATCCCTGGCCGCTTGCTGGCTCTGTGGCCTCAAGTGAGCTCCTAACCCCGGGGCCTCAGCCGGAGGGCTTTTAGGGGCTGTGATTATCAGGTGAGGTGG
This sequence comes from Paguma larvata, assembly GCA_030068075.1. Classification (NCBI taxonomy): domain Eukaryota; kingdom Metazoa; phylum Chordata; class Mammalia; order Carnivora; family Viverridae; genus Paguma; species Paguma larvata. Next base: position 111,734,029 of record CM057825.1, read on the forward strand.
CTCCCCCCCACCTCGAACATTTTATTGTCCAAAGGCACCCCATCTCTGCGGCTCAAGCCACTTGGCTCCTGCGTCACGTTTGTCTCTGGGACTGTGAGCCCCTGTAGCCCCTGTCACACGCAGACGCAATTGGCGGTTGCCCTGGCAACAGCTCAAGCAGTGGCTGCTCCCTTGGCTTCGGGGGGCTGCGGGGGTAGCAGCCTCTTCCCCACAGCTAGAGGGGAGAAGGGGGGCCCTGATACCGTCCCCTTAGGACCTCAGTGCTGGCGGCAGGGGTGGCAGCTTCCAGAACGACATGCCCAAGCCGCCGAGCCACCTCCACACATCCCCCCCACCCCGATCTTTGCAGGGAGGGTCCCAGGGGCAGGCAGTAAGAAGTACGAGGAAGGTGGGGCCTCATTTCAGGGCTTGGGCCAGCTGTCCTTTCTGTCCCCAGCTCTCAAGTCTGGTCAGATGAGACCCTCTGAGCCCAGCATCCCCCCGGGACTCCGGGGCTCCGTAGGACCGGGGCTGGAGCACCAAGGGGACCAAGGACGTGCTGTCTGCAGGGGTGGCCTGAGCTGGCGGGGAGGGGGGGTGGGTACCAAGCAGGGACGGCAGCGCAGGTACCGCCAAGAGACAGACAGACACAGGGGAGCAGGGATCCGGTTTGTTCAACAAAACCTATTTAGGACTCACAAGGTGCGGCCTGCCCGGCCCCAGCTCTCCCAACATGGCAGAAGGTTCGAAGGGGGAGGTAGCAGAGATTAAGTAGAGACGTGCAGGAACATGGGCGTGATCCCTGAGTGGCGGGCACAGCCTGGGGAGCTGGCCTGGGGACACAGAGCCCCCCCCCCCCACCTGTCCGTGAGATCTGGGGCAAGTGTAGTTAGATGCAACTGAGTCCCCATTTCCTGTTTTGTCCAATGAAAATGACCCCGCTCCTCTGTGTGGGCTGCGCCTGGCCCGGAGGGGCCCTCAGTGAGTGAGCACCACCAGGGGAGGGGACCGGGGCAGTGAGTGCAAAGGCCCTGTGGTACACTGAGGGGAGCACAGTATGTCCTGTACGCGGAGGCAGGCTGACAGTCCTGGGGCAGGGAAGTCTGAGGTGTGGGTGCCGAGGGGCGGATTTGGCCTAGTGGGGTGGGGGAGGGTCAGCACTTTCCTCTGATACTTTTCAGCAGGGGTGCATGAAGACCGCCCCTGGGGGATGGGGAGGCCCAGGACCTGAGCTTGTGGCCCGACCAGGGAAGAGGTGGGTGCCTGGGCAGAGCTGTGGAGGAGGAGGGCTCGAGGGCCCACAGCCGCTTAGTGGTCCTCCTGCCCTTCCTCCCGGGGTCTGCAGGGGACACTGTGCCCCCCTGGAGGAGGTGTGCAGGTGTGACAGTAGCTGGCCTTCGCGGGCTGGCGGGGCCGGGAGAGGGAGAGGGACAGGGCGCCACACCCCAAACTCCTTAGAAGGGGCAGGACTCGCTCGACGTTTTCATGTCTGCTGACTTCGGAGAACAGACTGTTCCCCTGCGGGGTGGCCCAAGGAGCGAGGAGGGGCCGCTGTCCCTGGCTGCACTGGCTGGGTGAGGACCCCGCCAGCGGCCCCTCCTGCACGCGCTGGCCACTCGGGGCAAAGGGGTCTCAGGGAAGGCCCTGGCACGGTGTCCTCTTCTTGCCCAAGCTTCTCTGCAGGATGAGGGCTTTGGGGGTCCTGGCGGGGGGTTGCCTCCTGCAGGGCCCTCCTGCCCGGCCCCAGACTGGACCACACATGGCGGGTGAGTTGGGCGTCCCTCCCCCACCACTCGTCCCTTTCGCAAAGCACCCAGAAGACACAGGCACTTGCTGCTGAGCTGTCCCAGGATGCCAGGGACACAGCCAGGGGTCCCAGCCTTAGATGGGTGACCGCGGGAGTGTGGCAGAACGGCCCCTCTGTGGTGAAGTCCAGCAGCAACCGCAGTGGAGCCCGGACCGTGCCAGCACAACCACCACCTGTCAGCCTCCTCCGGTCCCCAAAGCGGCCCTGCGGGGGTGGCCCATTTTGCAGATGGGACATGAAGCCTCAGGGAGACCGAGGGACTGGCCCGCAGCGCCCGGCAGGAGTGCCCGTGGCCCTCTGGGTGCGCAGGGCGGTGCGGCGCGGGAGCAGAGTTCCAGGGGCTCGGCCGTCCCCGCCCCCCACCCCAGGCTCCCGTTTCCGGTGCGGCCTGGAGGCTGTGCGGTCAGGAGCGCGGCCTCCGTCGGTTTCTAGCTAATCCATCCACCGCTCGATGCGCGCCTGGTGCGGACCCGGGGACGGCGCGGCGGCGCCGCTGGGCCGAGCAGAGGCTGCAGCGGCGCGCTCTGCCCGCAGGCCGCCCGCCATGACGACCCTGCTGGAGATCAAGAGCAGCGTGCTCAGGCAGGTGCAGGTGTGCCCGACCTTCCGCCGGAGGACCGAGGGCGAGCCGGGCGCCCCCAGCGCTGACCCCCGGGAGCCGGCCGCGGGCGCTTGGTGGGTGCCCCACGCCCGAGCCCGCACAGTCGTGTGCGCCCCTGGCCCCCCCCCCCCCGGGGAGAGCCGGCCCCCGGATGTGTGGAGACGGGGGTGGGCGGGGGGACACTGGCTGCAAGCTGTACAGCCGGCAGCTGGTCCCGGGCAGGGGGCCGGTGCGTGCTGTGAGCCGAGCTTCAGGCCCGGCCTTTCTCCGCAGGAAACCCGGGGACGGCGTGGAGTTCTTCGCGCACATGCGCCTCATTCTGAAGAAGGGGGAAGGCAGACAGGGCCTGCCATGCCCCGAGGTGAGGACGGCTTCGCGCCTCTGCCCAGTGGGGGCCGCCCCGCCAGCCTCCTCCGCAGCGGGCCCCCACCCTCAAATCGACTCCCGATGTCTCCGGGCCCTGCCCCCCCCCCCCGCGAGACCCTCACCCCAGTGCCCCTCACAGGTCCTCTTGTGCAGCGGTTCGCCAGCCCCTGCTGAGCCCGTGGACCCCAACCGTGGCCCAGGAGCCCTGACCCAGGAGGAGGTGAGGGGGAGGGGGACCTGGCCCCCGGGAGGGCCTGGGAGCACCTCCGGTGGGCCTGGCCCAGGTTCTTGGGACAGGTGGACAGCAAAGGTGGCAGGGCCGGGTGGGTGGGCCGGGACTTCCCATGCAAGCGAGTAGGAAGCAGAGCTCAGTGGGTCAGTGCAGGGCCCTGCAGGTGCAAAGGTCTTGATGCCAGGACTGGGGTCGGCCAGTGGGTGGAGCTCCTGAGGACTGGGGGCCCGGCATGCTGCGGGGGGTGAGACCAAGGAGCCCAGAACCCCGGCGGCCAGGGCTCAGGGCCCGGGGCTGAAGGATACCGGGAGGGGGTGGCTGGGACTCAGGGCACGCGCCCTGTCCCCCCACCCCCCGCAGGTGGAGATGCTCTATGAGGAAGCCTTGTACACGGTCCTCTACCGTGCGGGGACCATGAGCCCTGACCAGGTGGACGACCAGGAGACCCTGCTGGGCTACCTGCAGCAGGTGAGCGGCCCCGCCCTGCCTGCTGGCCTGGCCCCGCCCCCTCAGGGGAGCGCTGAAACCGGTCTCCTGCCTCCCCCTCCTCTGCCCCGAGACATCACCGTCACCCAGACGACACACACGGGTTCGCCCCGCGTACGGAACACACACACGCCCACACACGTGTGTGCGGACACACGTATGGGCTGATAGGCGTGCCCAAGAGGATGGAGTGATGGACAGACACACGCAGAATGATGGACAGACACACAGACACACCCAAAGAAGGGTAGAAAGAAGGACAGACTGACAGAGAAACAGACGCAGAGAACGGACTGATAGATTAGCAGACCTTTCCTCCTCCCCTGCGCGTGTGTCCTCTGCCCCGGGAGGTCCCCGGGACAATGGCCCAGCCTGCCTCGGGGGTCCCCTGGTCCTCACACTGGCCCGCCCTCTACAGGTGTTTGGTACCAGCCCTGAGGAGCACGCCGAGGCCATTGAACGTGTGAAGAAGGCCAAGGTGAGGCTGCCACCCACGTGGGCAGATGCTGACTGGGCACAGTGCTGGGGCTCAGGGGTGGAGAGGACACAGAGCAGGGCCTCGTCGCGGTCACACCGAGCCTCCCGCAAGAGGCCGGTCAGCGCCCTCCGCCCACAGGCCCCCACGTATGCCCTGAAAGTCTGCGTCATGCGTGCCAAGAACCTGCTGGCCAAAGACCCCAATGGTGAGTGGGGACCAGCCGGGACCTTGCCGTGCCTGGGCCGGGTGGCCGTGGAGGGACGGTGGGCCCAGGGCCGGCAGCTGAGGCGCCCGATGTGTCTCAGGCTTCAGCGACCCGTACTGCATGCTGGGCATCCTGCCAGCGTCCGGCACCCCCCGGGAGCCAGGGCCTCGCGCGGAGCAGCGCTTCAGCTTCCGCAAAGGCAGCAAGCGTGGGGGGCCGCTCCCGGCCAAGTGTATCCAGGTCACCGAGGTCAAGAGCAGCACCTTGAACCCTGTCTGGAAGGAGAACTTCGTCTTGTAAGGCCCCCGGCCCAGCCGAGTGGCACAGGGGGTTGGACAAGGGTTGGGCACGTCCCGAGGACGCGGGTGGGTGGCTGGGGCTGCTCACGTGACCACTTTCCAGAGGAGGAAACAGTCTTAGAGAAACGTGTTGTGCCCCAGGGGCCACATAGTCAGGACTCAAATCCAGGGGGCCTGTCCTGAAAGCCGGAGCCCGTGGACCCCCGTCCTGCAGCTCCTGCAGCTGTCCCTGCCCTGGCTCCGGGCAGGGGACCGTCCTGCAGCCTCTGGGTTTCTCTGTTTTCCCTACAGTGAGATCGAGGATGTCAGCACGGACCAGCTGCACCTGGACATCTGGTAGCGGCCCCGGGGCCCCGCAGGGCAGGGGTGTGGGTGCACCTGCTGGGGGGGTGGAGAGAGGACACTCGGGGCCCAGCCAGGCTCCAGACAAGCCAGGTCTGCCCCACGTCCTGCCCCCTAGGGACCATGATGATGACGTGTCTCTGGTGGAAGCATGCAGGAAGCTGAACGAAGTCATCGGCCTGAAGGGCATGAGCAGGTATGACAGGTGGGACCCTCGTGTCCACCCCCCACACACACCGGGGCGGCAGCTTGGCTACCTGGGCCGGCAGACAGTGGCCGCCCAGGACCATAGGTGGGGACGCCCGCCCTGCTTCGCCCAGGTATTTTAAACAGATTGTCAAGTCGGCCCGTGCAAATGGGACAGCAGGGCCCGCGGAGGACCACACCGATGATTTCCTGGGGTGCCTCAACATACCCGTCCGGGTGAGTGGGGGCCCGGGCTTCGTTCACGGAGCACTTGTTGGTAGTGTCTCATCTTCCAGGGATACTGCTGGTGACTCTGCCCTGTGATGCCCCCAAACATCTCACATCCTTCTTGGGCTGGCGGGGTTTTGAGTTGTGGCCGGGGTGGGGGTGGGAGGAACAGCCTCCTGGGTGTCCAGGCACCCCAGAGAGCTCACTCAGGGCCGACTGCCTGTGTCTAGGGGGAAGCGGAGGCCTGTGTTCTCCCCTTGGTCCCGCAGGGAGTCCGTGGGAGGGAGTGGGAGGGGGGACTGCCAGTCTGAACCCTCTTCTTCAGGAGGTGCCCGTGGCCGGTGAAGACCGCTGGTTCAAGCTGGAACCACGCTCCAGCGCCTCCCGTGTTCAGGGAGACTGCCAGCTGGTCCTCAAGCTGATCACCACGCAGGTGGGGAGCCGTGGGGGTCCCCCGCCCTGCATCTTGGCCGTGAACGCCTGCCCGCGGGGCCTTGGGCAGGGCTGGTGACGGGCGGGCCCTGCATTCCAGAGGGACACGGGCATGAGCCAGCGCGGGCGGTCGGGCTTCCTGTCCTACAAGCTGCTGCTCAGCCGTCTCCTGCAGTTCGAGCACCGATCCGAGGAGGTAGCCGCGCCCTCGGGACGGGGCTGACCCGGCGCCTGGGGACGGAGAACAGGGGAGGCTGGGCACCGGGGTTAGGGGGCGATGGCGGCCCCCGCCTCCGTCCACGCCTGCCCCCAACTCCCCCAGCCCAAGGCGAGCTGCTGGCGGGGAGAGCTCAGCGGGCCCGCGGCCACGATCCTCTGCCTGCACGGCGCGCAAAACAACCTGTCTGCGCTGCAGCTGGCTGTGCTGTGAGTGGGCGGGGCCTCCGGGGGCGGGGCAAGGAAGGCGGGCGGTGGATGGGAGGGGCTGCGGGGGGCGGGGCCTCGGGGCGGGGCGAGCGCGGGAAAGAGTCCTCTGAGTGGGAAGGAACGAAAGGGGGGGCGGTGCCATAGGGGTGTTGTGGGAGGGCGAGGGGCAAACAGGAGCGGCACCTGGGGTCTCATCCGGGTCTCCGTGCCCGTGGGCGGCGCTGCCCCCATCCCCCCTCCCCCTCCCGCTCGCAGGCACTGGCAGGTCAGCAGCCGCCACCATCAGACCCGGACCCTGGACTACGGCTACCTGCTGGGGCTGCTGGAGGACATGCAGGCGCACTGGGAGGAGGTGTCTTCACTGCCCCAAGGGCAGGTGAGCCGCTCCTGGAGGGTGTGCTGTGGGGCCGCTGGCGCTGGGGCAGACAGGGCAGAGTCCTGCCCTCACGGGGTCCTCAGCCTACAGGGCCCTGTGGGGTCGAAAACAAACTTCATGCCCAGGATAGAGCAAGTAGTGTGCAATGCTGAGACTGGATGTGTCGGAGTCCCAGGGGAGGGAGGTCGTGCCCTCCATCTGGGTGAGGGATGGGGAGAACGGGCGCTCGAAGCTGGGCAGGGGAACTGGTAGTCCAAAGGACCTGAGGCCGTGGGAACTGTGGTGGCTGGGTTTGGGGAAACCAGAGGGCTAGCCCATGGGTGGCCCAAGGAGGCCCTTGCAGACTGGCTGCCCCTACCCGCCCCGTGGGGAGGGCAGTGGGGGTCAGCTCTGACGGGCCGGTGCCCCCAGGAGGAGAGCCTGGCTGACAGCTTCAACGCCTTCTCCGAGTTTGGGCTGCGGCTGCTGCGCCAGCTTCGAGACTTCTTCCCAGCCACCAACAGCACAGCAGTCTACCGCCTGGAGCTGCTGCTCAAGTGAGTGTAGCCGCGGTGCCGGCCGGGGGTGGGGGGAGGGGGGGTCCGTGGAGGGGGGGTGGGAAGGAAACTGGGGGGAGAGCGCACAGTCAGCGGGCGGCCCCTCCAGGTGTCTCAGCAAGATGCAGATCTTCCAGCCTTCCTTTGAGGTGTGCTCCTTCCAGACCGAGCTGAACGCGGACATCTGTGCGGCTCTGAAGGTGTGTCTGGCAGCGCGCCTGCGCCGGTGCCCGCCCCTCGCCGCCCGCCCCGGAGCGCCCAGCCACGCCCACCCCCTGGCTCCGGGCCTGCCGTCCCACACTCTAGGGCGCTTTTCACCGCCCCCATCCATTCACCACCCCGTCTGGGCGCCTTGTCTTGCAGAGAGGCAACCGCGAATGGTATGACCGGCTCCTGAGCACCAAAAGTCCTCGCGAGCAGGTGCCGCAGGGGAGGTGAGGGGAGGGGGTCGGCAAGTAGGCGCGCGCCGTACGGTCGGCGTGAACGGGCTTCCTCGCAGCCGGGGCCGCAGCGCCTCGCCGGGCTGGTGGAGCTGGCCGACGTGGTCTACGAGGACCTGCAGTCCTGCTACGGCGTCTACGCCAACCTATTCCACAGGTGGGGCCCGGGGCTCTGGCCGCCTCCCTGCCCCGCCCCTCAGCGGAGCCGCCAGGCCGGGGGCGGGGCAAGCGGGCGTGTGGCATTTGTTCTCCGCAGCGTCACGGACATCGACTTCTTCACCCTGACTTTCCGGCAGCTGGAGCGTCTGGTGAGGCGGGGCTGTGGGGAGCAGTCCCCTGGCCGGGAAGGGGCCCGGCTTTCCTTGTTGCTGGTGGCCTGACCCCACCCTCCTGAGCAGGTGGCCGAGGAGGCATGGGCGCTGACGGAGGAGCTGAGCCCCAAGATGACCCTCGAGGTGGCCCCGGGGCTCTTCGAACTGTACGTGACCCTGGCGGACATCCAGCGTTTCTGGGGCAGCATCCCCGGCCGGTAGGTGCCCTGCCCCCACCTGTCCCCTCCCCCCACCTGCCCTCATCTGTCTCCTTCCGCCGGTTGCCTCCCAGACCTGCACCAACTCCCACCCGCCCTCCAGCGTCCTCTAGGAGGCCTCTGGGACAGCCCGAGGGCCCTTCGAGGCAGGCTCTCCCAGGTGCCCCCTTGGGCGGGGAATCTGGGAGGTGCTGGCTCAAGGCGACCGAGTCCAGGCAAGCCCTGACTGGCCTTCTGCCACAGCGACAGCCGCTCCCTCGCCCTGGCTGGCATCCATGCCCCGTTCCTGCCCGCTGTGAAGCTTTGGCTGCAGGTACTGCGGGACCAGGTCAGGTGGAGACTCCAGGGAGCCGTGGATGTGGACACGGTGAGTAAGCACCCGGGTCTGAGGGTGCCGGGCTCAGCCAGGGCCCCCCCTGCAACCCGGGCCTCCTCCCGCCTTCCTAGCTGGAGCCCATGGATGCCTCCTCAAAGCACAGCAGCTCTGCGGCCACGGCTAGCCTCTGCTTCAGCCACATCCAGGAGCTCTGGGCCCGCCTGGCGTGGCCGGACCCCTGCCCAGGCCCAGGCCCTGGGCACCCAGCTCAGCCAGGTGTGTTGGCTGCGGGTCGGGCAGCACGGCCCGGGAGGAGACAGGAGTCTGCAGGGGCAGCGGGACCAGGGGACACGGCCGCGGCTCCTGAGCCCTCGTCTCCCACCGTAGGACCTGTGTGCGGCCACCCTCTTCTACACTGCGCTGCTGCGGAAGAAGGTGGACGCCCAGCCGGGGGCGGCGGGCGAGGCCGTGAGCGAGCCAGTGAGCAGGCTGGCGGGCGGGGGGCGGGGCCAGGGGCGGGGCGGGGCGGGGCCGCCTCGGGACCGCCGACCCGCCCCCACGTGGCACACCTCCCCAGCTCTGTGTGGTTCTTAACAATGTGGAGCTCCTGCGCACGGCTGCCGGGCAGACTCTGCGGGGTCTGGCGTGGCCGGAGGCGACCTCGGGGCCCGAGGGGGTGCTCCCTCGGCCTCTGCTCAGCTGTGCACAGGCCCTGGACGAGGACCTGCAGCAGGAGGTCCATACCGTGACGGCGCACCTGACCTCCAAGGTGAGCGCGTGGGTGGGTGGAGAACCCGGCTGTCCCCTCACACTGCCGTTTGGTGCTGAGCTCTGCCATCCCTCAGATGGTGGCTGACATCAGGAAGTACGTGCAGCACATCAGCCTGTCGCCTGACTCCATCCAGAACGATGAGGTGAGGGCCTGGGCACCGAGGGGAGTTGGGCGGGGTGGGGCCCGGGGCAGTGTAGCACTGAGGCTGCTGCCCGCAGGCCGTGGCCCCGCTCATGAAGTACCTGGATGAGAAGCTGGCCCTGCTGAACACCTCGCTGGTGAAGGAGAACCTGAGCAGGTAGCGCTCGGGGAGGGCGGGCCGGGGGGCGGAGCCTGGGGTCCCTTCGCGGTCACAGACTCGGAGTGTCCCTGCAGGGTGCTGGAGGCCCTCTGGGAGCTGCTCCTGCAGGCCATCCTTCGGGCATTGGGTGCAAACCTCGACGTCTCTGCTGATTTCTATGGCCGCTTCCACTTCACGCTGGAGGTAGGGCCGGGCGGCGGGACCTCCATGCTGGGGCGCCCCGGCCTTCCCCAGGGGACCCTGTCATGTACCCCTCGGCCGGGCCGCCTGGCCCTCCCAGCCTGGACCGCGCTCCCCTGGGACTCCCACCAGACTAGTGTCTCCTCCCTGCCAGGCTGCCTGTGTCAGCAGCACGTGGGCCACCTGCTAAGACAGGTCTGGCCCCAGGCACTGGCATTCTCCCCAGTTTGCTGGGGGCTTCCGAGTGAGCTAGGTGTGACAGGTGGCTCTGCTCTGGGGTCCCAGGCGCCCTGGTGTCCCAGCCCCAGCCGTGCCTGACATCTCTCCTCCCCTTGCCCTGCCCCAGGCCCTGGTGAATTTTTTCCACGCAGAGGGCCAGGGTCTGCCCCTGGAGAGCCTGAAAGACGGAAGCTACAAGGTGCGTCTAGCCCCGGGGCCCCGGGCCATAGGAGAGGGGGGCGCGGCCCCGGGGCCCATGTGCAGCAGCCCCTTGGCTCCGCAGAGGCTGGAGGAGGAGCTGCGTCTGCATCAGTGCTCCACCCGCGAGTGCATCGAGCAGTACTACCTGGACAAGCTCAAGCAGGTAGCGAGGCCCAGGGTGCGCATGCGCCCCCGCGCCCCCGCGCCCCCGCGCCCCCGCGCCCCCGCGCCCCCGCGCCCCCGCGCCCCCGCGCCCCCGCGCCCCCGCGCCCCCGCGCCCCCGCGCCCCCGCGCCCCCGCGCGGCGGTTACTGGCGCAAGCCCTTCCGCAGAGGTCCCTGGAGCAGAACCGGTTCGGGCGCCTGAGCGTGCGCTGCCACTACGAGGCGGCTGAGCAGCGGCTGGCAGTTGAGGTGCTGCACGCGGCGGACCTGCCCCCGCTGGACGCCAACGGTGAGGGGGCGGGCTGAAGGGCGGGGCCAGGAGCGGCCGGGGCCGTGGAGGGGGGCAGCTGGGCAGCGGTGCTCACGGCCCCGCACGCGGCTGTGCCCCCCAGGCCTGAGTGACCCATTTGTGATCGTGGAGCTGGGCCCGCCACACCTCTTCCCGCTGGTCCGCAGCCAGAGGACCCAGGTCAAGAATCGGACGCTGCACCCCGTGTATGACGAGCTCTTCTATTTGTGAGTGTCCCTCCCGCCCGCCCGCACCTCCCTCCCCTCTCCCTTCCCCCCCACGGGGGGTGGGGGCCAGAGCTCCAGGGGCTGCCCTTCGCTCGCCCGCAGCTCTGTGCCGGCAGAGGCGTGCCGCCGCCGCGGTGCCTGCGTGCTGTTCACCGTCATGGACCACGACTGGCTGTCCACCAACGACTTCGCGGGGGAGGCGGCCCTCGGCCTGGCCGGCGTCAGTGGCATCGCACGGCCCCAGGTGGGAGGGAGCTCGAGGGCCAGGCAGCCCGTCACCTTGCATCTGCGCCGGCCCAGGGCCCAGGGTGAGTGAGGGTCCGGGGCTGCGGTGGGTTGGATGGCCGATGCGGTCTCCCGCCAACCCCACCCTCCCGCCTGCAGTGAAGTCGGCACTGAGGATGCTGGAGGGCCGCACCAGCAAGGAGGCGCAGGAATTCGTCAAGAGACTCAAGGAGCTGGAGAAGTGCATGGAGGCGGACCCCTGAGCCCCCTCCCCCTCCCCAGGCCTTCCCCAAGTCCTGCCCTGTGACAGCTTTCCGCAGTGGGGCTCATGCCCATCCCTCCCCCCCCCAGTGGTGTGCGTGCTGTGACAGGCCCTCCAGCTCCTTTCTGCCCCGGCCGTGTCTGTGTGGTGCGTGCTGTGAACCCCTTGCCTCCGGCAAGCACCCCCCACCCTGGATCTAGGGTGACTCGGTGGGGCCTGGCCAGCCATGGTACCCCCTGGCCACCCATGCGCGCCCTCCATCTGCTCCTGCAGCCTGCGCAGCCCGTGGCAGGGTGCCTGGCCGGGTGCCCCTGCCCCCCAGGAGATGTAAGGCGACATCTGGAGGCATTTTCGGCAGTCGCGGCTACAGACTGAAGGAGGTGCTACGGCACCCGTGGTGACACCAGGGACGCTGCTCCAAGTCCTGCAGTAAACCTGACAGCACCCGCCCCCCGCCTAGCAAAGAATGGCCTGCGCCGAACGTTACCAGCACCACAGCCCTTCTTAGAGGAAGCTCTGTCTTCGCTTTCTGGGGTGGGGAGGGTGGCAGGGCCTCGCCAGGCCAACAGGCGGGACAACCCGGCTGCGGTGGAAATAGCTCCCAGGTGCCCTGGTGGAGGGACAAGGTGAGCATCTGGACGCTTCGCCCCAAGGGCGCACAGAGAGGCCAGCTAAGCGGTGCACGGGTCTCTAATCCCCACCCGGCTCCTAGGCTTGGGAGAGGGTCTCATGGAAGGTCGATCAGTCAGGGTGAGGGGCCCCAGGCCGGCCACTCAGCTGTGCGGCTGCTCTCCGTCCGTGTGCACACACGCATGCCCCCGTCCGACTCTGCCTCCCCAGAGACTGAAAGTCCCCTCCCAGCCTGTCCCCAGGCCACGTGCAAAGAAACAGGCTCACACCGGGGTCTCCTGGCCTGCAGCTTCACTGGGAGGGCTCCAAGGCCCCAGGGCACAGCTGTGTCAGCACCGCGGGGACGCCGCTGCTCGGTGTGGAGAGGGCCGAGGCCGCCAGGCCTGTCTGTGTCCCCACAAGTCCTGCCACTCTCTCTCGAGTTCCTTATCGCGCCGCTTCAAAACATAGACGTGCCCGCAACCTTCAGTCTCTCTGCCGCTTCTTGATTCCTTTCCAAACGTCTGCCGGGGCCCCCGCCTCTGCTCCTCGTTCCTGAGGACCCTCTTCAGGACAGCTGCTGCTGTCTCCTCCATCCTCGGCGTCAGGCCCACGCTCCACAGACTCATCCTCACTGTCGCTGTCACCGCTGTCTGTGAGCGGCCTGGAAGGGACAGGTGTGTTCACTAAAGGCGCCGTCCCTGGCACGCTGGCCCACAGAAGTCCCTCGGCCGAGAACGGATTCTCCGATTCCGTGTTCTCCAAACCAACCCCTCTCCGGCGGGACGGCCACGGCCACGCTCCTTGGCCACGGTCACAAACTCATGGTGCTGTTGTTTAGAGATCCTCCCCCCCCGCCCCCGCCATCCACAGGAGGAGCCGAGGCCAGAGGAGAGCCCCGGGTCTGAGCTGTCCCCAAACTGGGAAGCCCAAGGACCTACCGGGTGGCAGCCACCGGCCTGTTGGGGTTAGCAAACTCTCGCCCAGAATCCACATCAAAAGGGTCTGAACAGAGGAAGCAAGTAAGAAAAACACCCAGAAGTGAGCTCAGAGCAACCCTCCCACAAGCCGGGGCAGGATCCATGCCTCCCCCCCCACCCCCCGCAGCTTCTCAAAAGGAGGCTGCATGCCTGGAGGGGGATTAGGGTCAGGGTCTGCCACCCAACCCGGGGGCCTGTGTCCATGCCAAGGCTCACCGATTTCCTCCTCCCCGGGGTGCTCTTTGGCGCAGGCCAGGAACTCCTGCTCCGCCTGCAGCACCTCCTCCGGGCCGCCGCAGGCCGCGTATCTGTCCAGAGCTGGCGGTTCAGGTCTAGGAAGCCCTTTCCCCATTTGAACTTGCGCAGCAAAATGACAGCAAGGTCCGAGAAGCCTGATGGTGAGAAGACACGGGAAATGCAAGGGTGCTGACAATCCCTCTCCCATCCCTAGTGTGTTCCCTGCACTCTGGATGCTGTCCCAAGATCTGACACTCTTTCCCGCGATCCAGACGGCCTGATCACCCGCCTCCGCCATCCACTAAGGCCCTCTCCCCACGTCTCACGGGGCCGCCCGCCTGAGCCTCTGCTGGGGCCGTAAATTCTCCGAGGGCAAGTTGAGGGGTGGAGGAGATGGGATGGAAATCCTAGCTGGTCCACCTTGACCTTTCCACACGCCCTCAGGTCCCTCCTGGGATGTGCCACCAGAACACGCTGCTCGGAGCGGAGCCCGACTCCCGGGCCGGCGGGCTCCAGCGCTCACCCACGATGCAGAAGGTGGCGGCAAAAGCCTCCACGCAGGACAGTTTGCAGGGCCGGCCGTAGTTCACGGGGTTGGCCGCTACCAGGTGGGGCAGCAGCCGCAAGTGGCTCCCCCGCATCTTCCCAAACGGTGTCTCATCCAGTCGGGCCCAGGAGCAGTCGATGACAGCGACCCCACACTGCGCCACCAGCTGTCTGTTAGGAGCAGAGGGCTAGGTTCTGGCGGCCGGCACCACGGTGGTGTCCTCCAGACTGATCACTAGACATACAAGAACATCACTCCCGGGCCCCCAAACAGCCCCGACGGTGTGTGTTCCCGGAGCAGGCTACCTATTCACTCGACAAACGTTTACTGAGGCCCTACTATGTCCTGCATTAGGCGACGGGGACAAACAAGACAAGTACAGGTAGAAAAGCCCAGAAAGGAATGATGCGCCAGGGCCGGGGGCTTACTGAGACTCACGCCCACACCCCCCGACCCCAGGCTCCTACCTGTCCGCGGGAGACACGTACTGGGACCCCACGGGGCTGAGCACCAAGCCGCCGAACCGGTGACCCAGGCGCAGGCAGCGCACCAGGCCCAGGCGGGCCAGCTTGCGGCCCGTGCAGCGCCGGGGGTCGCAGTGGCCCAGCTCCCACATGGCCAGCGGGCAGGGCAGCCGCGCCGGCCCCGAAATGCCCTCGTCCTCGGCGGCCTCTGGCTCCACGGCCGCTGCACCGGAGCAGAGAAGGGTACCGAGCCTCAGGCGCAGCTCCGAGGGCCGGCCCCGGGCCTGCCACCCCCGGGCCATTCCCCGATCGCGCCCCACTCACCGCGCAGCGCGGCGCCCACCTCCTCGGCGAAGGCCTCCAGTGAGCGGCCCGCGGGGCGCCGAGTGCGGCAGCCATCGGCCCCCGGCCCGCGCGCCGCCCTCCTGCGGCCCATGGCGGGCAGCAGCGGCGCCCCCAACACTCGCGGCGCACGCCTCCTCCGCGGCCTGTCTGCGCAGGTGCCGGGCGCTACTTCCGGCCCGCGGCGCCCACGTGACCGAGCGGCGCCCACGTGACGGCGCGCGCGGCGCAGCGATGGCCGCGGGGTCGGGGGGCTCCCTGCTGCTGCTTCTGTGGCTCGCGGCGCTCGGTCAGTGTCCCTGCGCCCCAGCGCCCCTCCCGTGCGTCCCCCGCCGGCGCCGCCCGGCCGCCTCCTCACCGCCCTGTTCCCCGTAGGGCCCGCGCCCGCTGCTGCGGCCAAGATGAAGGTGGTGGAGGAGCCCAACTGGTTCGGGTGAGCGGCCCTGAGGGACGCGGCGGGGCGCGGCGGGGCCACCCCGAACCCGGTACCCCCTGACCCTGCCGCTTTCCGCAGGGTCAACAACCCGTTCCTGCCCCAGACCAGTCGCCTCCAGCCCAAGAGGGCTCCTTCACCTCTGTCTGGTGAGTGCGGAACCCTGGACGCGGACGCGGACGCGGGGTGGGCCCGGGAGGGAGCTGGGAGCCGGCGCGGGTTCCCGACGCGGGGGGACAGGGACAGCTGGACGGCTCGTGCATGCGTTTTTCAGTCTTTCACAGCCTGAGTGCGCGATACAATTCCAGAACGTTCTAGGACAAGTTAAGTAGTACGCCCGGATCTAGTCCTCTTTAATTCCTTCAGCGGAGGCGATCTCCGTGAACAGTTTGGTGCCGACGTGTTCTATGCTTTTACGTGCCTGAGGATACCGGTGAAAGCATGCACTAATCTGTTTTGGTGATTTCTTTTCCCTCTTCTTAAGATTTATGTTCTGCTTTTTTTTTTTTGAACAGTAATAATTACACAGGTAATTATTTTGTCGCTTTGCTTTTGTCGCTCAGGGTGTGTCTTGCAACCGTTGAAGGCGGAGAACTTAGGTCTCACCCTTTTCGCTTGATGCTTAGTGGTTTATAGGATGGCCCTGCGCTTGCCGTATTGCCAGTTGTTAACTTTGTCGGCCATTAGAAACTCCTCCTAGGGACCGCCTCTCCTACCCTGTGTGAGTGGCTTCCTCAGGCACCATACCACACACGGAATTGCTGGGTTGTTAAATGGGAAATACAAGCAGTAAACATCTAGTAATTTTTTTTTAAACTGCACATTACCTGCGTTTCTGTGCTGAGAATGCAGAAATGAGCAAAACACACACAGCTTGTCCTCCTGGAGTTGACAGTCTAACGGGGGTGTGTGGGTGTGTGTGCGTGAGTGATGGGAGAAGTGTTGTTTTGAGGACTGGCATTTTAGTTTTGTAAATTCTACACCCAGCCTGTACCCTAGGATGGAGAGTCACCTCCCCTGTGGACTGAGCCCCCAGCCTGGTGCCCTTGGGGATTCCCCTTTTAAATAGGGGGGGTCAGGAAAAGGCTGAGAAATGACATTTGGTCAGAGGCCGAATGAGAGAAGGAAGTAAGGCGTGGGGGTATCTGGGGAGGAGGGCTGCGGCGAAAGGAACGGCCAGGTCCAGGCCTTGAGCGCTGAGGCCCCGGGCCGGAGGGATTGGGAGCGGGGGAGGAGGCGATCCGAGAGGGACGGGTGTGAGCTTCCGCCCTAAACAGATCTAGCTTTTTATTGTGAAAAGTGTGGGAAAGAAGGAGGGAGAAACGGGCCGGCGAACACTGCGTCTCGGCGCAGAGTTAACATTTGCCTTGGCTCTCTTCATTTGCTCGTTCCCATTTTGAAGAAAGTGAACTTCGGTTTTCTCGAACCGTCTGAAACTATCATGACACTTTATCCCTAAATAATTCCAGTCTGGATCCCGCCCCCCCCACCCCCCACTCCCCCCCCGCAAATTAGCAGTAATTTCGTGACGTGAGCAGCTCACGTCCACGGTCTCCCGTTGTCTCGGCTCCAGCCCTGCCCACACCGGCGTCAGGCAAGGGCCACACGTGCCCCTGCGTCTTAACCTGCAACAGATCCCTTTGCCCTCCAGCCCCTTTAAAAAAAAAAAAAAAAGGCTTTCATGACCTTGGCCAAGCCAGCCGCACGTGGGGAGGCAGCTGGGAAACCTGACAGTCAGGTGTCCGGTTCAGCAGGGCGGGCACGGATACGCCTGAGGGGGCCAGGGGCCGGGCGGCACCCCATCGCCGAGCTGCGGGGTCCCCCCGGAGCGCCTGCGGGGCCAGCGGTCTCACGGTCTACCCTGAGGGAGAGGGGGGTGCGCGCCCACTCCTGCCTCTTTTCTGCTGCTGGTAGCCGATGGCCTCTGAGAAAGAAGTGTGTTCCTTTTCCCCTCCCTCCTTTCTCTTGTTCTTTTCTTTCCTTCTTGTTTCTCTTTTCTTTTTGGATATCGTTGTTGGTCAGAGTTGAACCGTATGTTTATAAGCTATAGTTGGCACGGTCATTTTGATAAAATGGGACAGCCGACCACATCCATGTCGCCACGGCCCCAAACACGGGAGAGAACAATTCCCTCCCCCGGAGAATTCCTCTGTGTGTCT
Source organism: Paguma larvata (assembly GCA_030068075.1). Classification (NCBI taxonomy): domain Eukaryota; kingdom Metazoa; phylum Chordata; class Mammalia; order Carnivora; family Viverridae; genus Paguma; species Paguma larvata. The sequence continues at coordinate 111,750,903 of CM057825.1, forward strand.
TTCCAAATGCTCCTCCCGTCACTTTCCGGTTTCTGTCCCTGTGGAGAAGTGTCATCTGTGCCTCTGCTCCAGCTGAGGGGCGTTCTTGGGGCACTGCCCCGGGTCTGGCATCTTCCTGGACTCGCGTCGCTGGGTTTCATCTGTGTTGTTGTGTGTATCACTTTTTTCTTACTGGCAAGGGCGCACGCGCACGGATCCAGGGGCGCCCAGAGGGCTCGCCTCGTGGAGCGTCTCTTGGTTTCGGCTCAGGTCGTGATCTCACAGTTTGTGGATTCGAGCCCCACGTGAGCTCTGTGCTGACAGCTCGGAGCCTGCTTGGGATCCTCGCTCCCTCTCTCTGCCCCTCCCCTACTTGTGTGCACGCACACTCTCTTTTTCAAAATAAATAAACGTAAAAAACTAATTTTTACTGTTAGACTGATTAATAAGGTGGGTTTTTTTTTAATACTTATTTTTGAGAGAGAGAGGGAGACAGAGGACGAGGAGGGAGGAACAGATAGAGAGGGAGACATAGAATCCGAAGCAGCTGTCAGCACAGAGCCTGACATGAGGCTCGAACTCCTGAGACCCTGACTCGACCCGAAGTCGGACAGTTAACCGACTGAGCCCCGAGGCGCCCCTCGTTTGTTTGTTTCAATGCAGCGTGCCTTTTAATGTTTATTTTTGAGAGAGACTGTGCGAGTGGGGGTGGAGCAGAGAGAGAGGGAGGACCGGAAGCAGGCCGGAACCGGCGAACCTGGGAGGTCATGACCTGAGCCCGAGTCGGATGCTTCACGGGCTGAGTCACCCGGGCGCCCCTTAATAAGGTTTTTAATGTCGTTTTTCCTAAAGATGTCAACAGCAGGCGAGGCGGGCTGCGGGGGCGCAGACCGAGCCGGCGGTCGGGGTCCTGCTGGCCTTGCTGGCCTTGCGCGCCGCCAAGACCGGCCTCCGGGACTTGTCTCAGTCCTGCGTGTCTCGTTCGACTTGGCAAACTCTTGCTAAATGGGTTTTTCAGGATTATCTCTTCCTAGAAAATGTTTGTCGCTAATGCAACTCTAACGTGGTCGAACACGTGCGTGATCTCTGAAAGTCTCGAAAAGGTCAAAGAAAACGGCACCAGCAGTTTCACCGCAACGTAGCCCTCAGGTCACGTGATTGGCAGTCTGCTCCGTGTTGCCCTATTTCAGTCTAAACTTTAAGTTACGCGTTCTCCAAAGAGCTAGTCTTCTCGGAACTTCTGAAGTCGCATTGTAAACAGAAGTGTTAAGGCCGACGGCGCCACCTGCTTACGGGAGAGTTGCAGGGACTGTTTGACCCGTTAAATTATGCAGCTCACATGGTTTCTTACAGAAGATCTTGACGCTTAGTTTTGTGTAGTTAAGACAGAACTCGGTTTTTACCACTTCTCCCCACCTAAATGTGCGCCTTTTCCTCTGATGGGAGCTGGCTTCCCAGAACGAGGTGTCCAAAGACCTTGCTTTACGATGAGGAACGAAGGGCTCAGGGTGTCACAGATGACACGAACACCCGCCCGGAGCGGCACAGTGAGAACACACAGACACCTGTCTCAGCAAGAGCTGATTCCACTCATTCAGCTTCCCTTCTTAAAAACCACTAGTGTTATCTCCAAAGCAAAACCTTTAATGGTTTTGAAATCTTGAAATTTTTTTTAAGTTTACTTATTCAACTTTGAGAGAGCGAGCCCACTTGTGTGAGGGGGAGGGGCAGAGAGGGCAGGGGAGGGAGAATCCCAAGCAGGCTCTGCACTGTCAGTGCAGAGCCCGACACGGGGCTTGAACCCACAAACGCGTGAGATCATGACCTGAGCCGACATCAGGAGGCCGACACTCAGCCGCCTCAGCCCCTGGGCGCCTCAGCCGGGGATGTTTTTTAACTAACGTAGTGCAGCGATTCTCTCTAAGCAGGTGAAACCCTAAACGCAAAAGGTTAGAACGTGGAGGAGAGCGAAATTTTCCTTTTGGTCTGAAAATAGTAAATCTCTTTTGGCAATTAAATCATAATTTTTTAAAAAACTTTATTTATTTTGAGGAGAAAGAGAGTATGTGAGCAAGGGAGGGATAGAGAGAGGGGGAGCGAATCCCAAGCCGGTTCTGTGCTGTCAGTACAGAGCCCGATGTGGGACTTGATCGGAAATCTAAGAATCAGATGCTCAACCAACCGAGCCACCCAGGTGCCCCTAAATCATAAATTTAATGTTTGTTCACTTTTGATAGAGAAAGAGAGGGTGAGCGGGAGAGGGGCAGAGAGCCAAAGGGAGGGGGACAGAGGATCCGAGTGGGCTCTGTGCCGACAGCAGTGAGTCGGGACGGGGGGCTCAGACTCACAAACCACGAGATCATGACCTGAACCGAAGTCGGATGCGTAACCAATTGGGCCACCCAGGCGCCCCCTTAAGCCCTAATTCTAACAGGGAATGTAGTTTAATCATGGACTGAAAATAGCCTCGGCACTGCCTGTGAGCAGAAGCGCGTGCTCGTGGCTCAGAACCCCCGTGGCGGCGCGTGCACGAGGGCTCAGAAGTGACCGCGGCTGACGCGGCCCGACAGGGCCCCGAGTGAGGCCGAGCCCGGGGTTCACATTCACCTTTCACAGATTTTCCAGAATGTGAGCTTCGATCTCGGTCTCCAGTCTTAGAATGCAAGATGGAGAATGTTCAGTTGTTTCCCAGACCTTACCCCGACCAGGACGGCGCCGTCCGCGGGGCGCGTGTGCAAGTCTTTTCCAGCAGGAGGCGAGGGGGGGGAGAACAGGACACGAGGGTCTTCTAAGCGCGACCGCACACACGACCCCGTGAGCCAGCAACCTGATCACAGAGAGAATTAAACGGATAATCTAACTCCAGGTTTTCAAAAGTAAAAATGATTATTTATTTGAAATCTCATTTTTATTAATTTTGAGAGAGAGCGTGAGGGAGGGAGGGGCAGAGGGTCTGAAGGGGGCGCTGCGCAGGCAGCGAGCCTGACCTCGGCTCGAACTCACGGACCTTGAGATCATGACATGAGCTGAAGTCAGACGCTCAACCAACAGAGCCACCTGGGTGCCCTTTGAATTTCAGTATTCTTTCTTTATTTTTTTAAATTTTTATTTTATTTTTTTAATTCACATCCAAGTTAGTTAGCATATAGTGCAACCCTGATCTCAGGAGTAGACTCCTTAATGCCCCTCTCCCCTTTAGCCCACCTCCCCCCACAGCCCCTCCCGGAACCCTCTGTTGGTTCTCCATATTTAAGAGTCTCTTATGTTTTGCCCCCTCCCTGTTTTTATATTATTTTTGCTTCCCTTCCCTATGTTCATCTGTTCTGTATCTTAAATTCCACAGGAGGGAAGTCATTTGATATTTGTCCTTCTCTGACTTGTTTCACTCAGCATAAGACCCTCCAGTTCCACACACGTGGTTGCAAATGGCAAGGTTTCATTCATTTTGATTGCCGAGGGACACTCCATTGTATACATAAGCCACATCTTCTTTGTCCCTTCATTCCGTCCACGGGCATTTGGGCTCTGGCCGTACCTTGGCCATTGTCGATAGCGCGGCTATAAAGTTGGGGTGCATGTGCCCCTTCGAAACAGCACTCCCGTATCCCTAGATAAATGCCTAGCAGTGCACTTGCCGGGTCGTGGGGTGGCTCTGTTTTCAGTTTTTTTGAGGAGCCTCCACACTGTTTTCCGGAGCGGCTGCACCCTCCTGCCAGCAGTGCAAGAGGGTTCCTCTCTCTCCACGCCCTCGCCAGCATCTGTTGTGGCCTGAGTTGTTCACGTGAGCCACTCTGACGGGTGTGAGGTGGGATCGCATTGTGGCTTTGATTTGTATTTCCCTGATGGTGAGTGGCGTTGAGCACCTTCTCATGTCTGTTAGCCATCTGGATGTCTCCTTTGGAGAAGCGTCTGTTCATGTCCTTTGCCCATTTCTTCACTGGGTTATTTGGTTTTTGGGTACTGAGTTTGGTAAGTTCTTTATAGATTTTGGATACTAACCATTTATCTGGTATGTCGTTTGCACATACCTTCTCCCGTTCCGTCGGTTGCCTTTTAGTTTTGCTGATGGTTTCCTTCACTGGGCAGAAGCTTTTTATTTTGTCGAGGTCCCAGTAGTTCATTTTTGCTTTTGTCTCCCTTGCCTCCCGGAGACGTGTTGAGTAAGAAGTTCCTGCGGCCAAGGTCAGAGAGGTTCTTGCCTCTTTCTCCTCAAGGATTTTGATGGCTTCCTGTCTTACATTTAGGTCTTTCATCCATTTTGAGTTTGTTTTTGTGTCTGGTGCAAGAAAGTGGTCCAGGTTCATTCTTCTGCATATCGCTCTCCAGTTTCCCCAGCACCACCTGCTGAAGAGACGGTCTTTATTACATTGGATATTCTTTCCTGGTTTGTCAAAGATGAGTTGGCCAGAGGTTTGTGGGTCCATTTCTGGGTTCTCCGTTCTGTTCTGCTGACACGAGTGTCTGTCTTGTGCCAGTGCCACACTGTCTTGATGATGACAGCTCTGTCATACAGCTTAAAGTCCAGGACCGTGATGCCTCCAGCTTTGGTTTTCTTTTTCAGGATTGCTTTGGCTGTTCGGGGTCTTTTCTTGTTCCATACAGATTTAGGATCGTTTGTTCTAGCTCTGTGAAGAATGCTGGTGTTATTTTGATAGGGATTACAGTGAATGTGTAGATTGCTTCAGGTAGTAGTGACATCTTAGCATATTTGTTTTTCCTATCCAGGAGCATGGAATATTTTTCTTTTTTTGTGTGTGTCTTCAATTTCTTTCATAAGCTTTCTATAGCTTTCAGTGTATAGATCTTCCACCTCTTTGGTTAAATTTATTCCTGGTATTTTATGGTTTGGGTGCAGTTGTAAGTGGGTTCGATTCCTTGATTTCTCTTTCTGTGGCTTCCTAGTTGGTGTACAGGAGTGCAGCCGGTTTCGGTGCATTGAGTTTATATCCTGCCACTTGGCTGATTTCATGGATCAGTTCGAGCAGTTTTATGGTGGAATCTTTTGGGCTTTCCACATAGAGCCGCTTGTCAGCTGTGAAGAGTGAGAGTCTGACCTCCTTCTGGCTGATCTGCATGCCTTTTATTCCTTTGTGTTGTCCGATTGCTGAGGCTAAGAGTTCCAATACTGTGTTGACTAAGAGTGGCGAGAGTGGACATTTCTGTCGTGTTCCTGACCTTAGGGGGGAAGCTCGCAGTTTTTCCCCACTGAGGATGATATGAAACCATGAGGTCATGAGCTGAAGTTGGACGCCTAACCGACTCAGCCGCCCAGGCGCCCCTCGTGTGGTTTTGAGAAGAGCCATTCCAACGGGGGTGAGCATCGCCCGCCGTGGTTCTGATTTGCGTCTCCCTGGTGATCGCTACTGCCTTTGCAGGTCCCTGCCCGCTGGTGTCTGCCCTGGAACAGTGGGTGCAGGTCCCTGTCCGCTGGTGTCTGCCCTGGAACAGTGGGTGCAGGTCCCTGTCCGCTGGTGTCTGCCCTGGAACAGTGGGTGCAGGTCCCTGTCCGCTGGTGTCTGCCCTGGAACAGTGGGTGCAGGTCCCTGTCCGCTGGTGTCTGCCCTGGAACAGTGGGTGCAGATCCTCTGTCCGCTTTCGGACGGGACTGGGGTTTTACTGTTGCTGTTGAGTTGCAGGAGGTCTTTGTACTTTGGATATTAAACCCTTTATCAGATAGATGGTTTACAATCCTTCTGTCCCTTTTTGGCTGCCTTTTCACTTTGTTGGGCTTCCTCGCTGCAGAGAATGCTTCCGGGTTTACGTAGTCCCACTTGTGTTTGCTTTCGTTGCCAGATCCAGGAATTCACTGCCAAGGCCGACGTCCAGGAGCTTCTCACCTCTGTTCTCCAGGAGCTTGACGGCCCCAGGGCTCACATTTATGTCTTTCATACAGTTGAGTTTGTGTGTGTGGTGTGAGGCAGTGGTCCGGGGTTCCCGACCGTTCATCGGAGAGACCGCCCCGTCCCCACAGTAGGTTCTGGGCTCCTGTGCGCGTGTTTGTTTCTGGGCTCTGTGTGCATTGATCTCCGTGCCTGTTCTTAGGCCAGTACTTTCCTGTCCGTTTTTCATGTGTATTCCTTTATTTGTAAATAGCGTCTCCAGCCATCATGGGGCTTGAACTCCCAACCCCGAGGTCCAGAGTCGCGTGCTCTTCTGACTGGGCCAGCCGGGCGCCCCTAGATGGTTTGATTCTGTTTACGATTCCACGTTTCTGATATTTCTTTTTCTAAGCATAAGAAAATAAGAAATCTCTTTTTCATTGTGGCAAAATATGCCTAGAATTTACTGTTTTAACCAGTCTTAGATGCACGGCGCCGGGCCGGGAAGCACGTTCATGTTGCTGTGCAGACCGTCTCCAGAAATTTCTCATCTTCTCCAACTGAAACCCCATTAAAGACCACTCCCCCTTGCCCCCGCCCCCGGCACCACCTTCCACGTCTGTCTCTGTGAGTTTGCTCTACGTAACTGCCGTGGTCTGGATGTGTCCCCACAACTTTGTATGTTGATATCCTAACCCCAAAACTGCTGGTACTAAGAGATGGGGACGTTGGGCGGTGCTGAAGTCATGAGGGTGGGGCCCTCGAGGACGGGATCTGCAGCCTTTTCCCTTCGCCAGAGATTTCTACCCATTTTCCACCGTGTGGAGGACATAGGAGGTGCCCCCCTCCCCCATCCGTGAACCCGAACTTGACCGTGCTGGTGCCGTTTTGTCCTTCCAGCCTCCAGAACTGTGAAAAATAAATTAGTTTAGAGCTCACCCTGTCTGTGGTATTTTGTGAGAACAGCTCAGATGGACTAAGGACCTCACGTACGTGGAGTCACGTGTTTGCCTGTTTGTGCCAGGGCCTCTCCCTCGGCATAGGTCTCCAAGGCTCGCCTCTGTCCTAACGGGTGTCAGGAGGAACTTTGAAAGGCTGAGTAATACTCCACTGTACATATACGCTACATTTCATTTTATTATTTTTTTAATTTTTAATGTTTATTTTTTTGAGACCGAGCATGTGTGGGAGAGGGGCAGAGACACAGAATCCCAGGAAGGGTCCGTGCTGTCAGCACAAAGCCCGACGTGGGGCTCGATCCCATGAACCCCAAGACCATGACCCGAGCTGATGAAATCAAGAGTCAGATGCTTAACGGGCTGACTCTTGGTCCCCCCAGAGTCATTTTTGTACGTGGTATAGAGGAAGGGCCAGCGTGGTCCCGTGCGTGGGGAGGCTCCCGGCACCACTTGGGGAGAAGACGCTCTTTTCCCTGCCGCGTGGTCTTGGCACCCGTGTCAGCTCATGCAGATGTACGTTCAGGACTTGATTTCTGGGCTCTTTTCCGTTCCTCCGCCGCACCTGTCTGCCTCTCTGCCGGGATCGCGCTGTTCTAATATGTAATCCTGCAGTAAGCTTTGAAATAAGGAATTTTTTTCAGCTTTGTTGTTTTTCAAGATAGTTTTGGCTATTTGGCTTTGAGATTCCATTTAAATTTTAGGATGGGTTTTACTGTGTCTGCAAAACAAATGTTATTGGGATTTTGACATGGATTGCCTTGAATTAGGTCATTTAGGATAGTATTCATGTTTTAAGATTAAATTGTCCTATTCATGAACACAGAGTATCTCTCCATTTGTTCCATTTATTTACACGTTTAATTTCTTTACGTGCTATCTCGTAGTTTTCACCGTACAAGTAGTTTGCGTCTTTGGTTTATTCCGAAATATTTTCTCTCTTTGATGCTATCATAAATGAAATGTCTCAAGTCTCCTTTTTGGGATGTTGTTAGTGTACAGAAACCACCTGGTTCTTCAGTGTCAACTTAGTATGTTGCGACTTCGCTAACAGATTTTTGCGACTCTAGAGTTTGCTTTTCTTTCATTTTTGTTTATTTTGAGGAGGGAGGAGCGCAGATAGAGAGGATCCCAAGCAGGTTCTGCACTGTCAGCACAAAGCCCGACCCAGGGCTCGAGCCCACAAACGGTGAGATCATGACCCGAGCTGAAATCAAGAGTCAGACCCTCAGCCGCCCGAGCCTCCCGACGTCCACTAGGGTTTCTACATATGCCATCATGTCATCTGCAGACATGGCGATGCAGTTGCCAGTTTGGCATCCAATTCGAATGTCCTTCCTTTTTTCCTGATTGCTGTGGTGGAACCTCAGTGCCGCGGGGAACAGCGGACAGCACCTGCTGGGAGCAGGAGCTCGCTGGGTCTTGCCAACATTGGCAGGAGGCGAGCTCGGGCGTCTGCCCGTACGGCTTTCGTGGTGGTGGCAGTCTCCTCCTCGTCCTCAGCTGTGGAGAGTGTCACGGAAGAGGGTTGAATTTTGTCAGGTGCTTCTTCCTGCAGCAGTTAGGTGGTCGTGGGGGTTCCCCCCTTCATTCTGTGAGGGCAGTGGGTGGTTACCGTGATTGTTGCATTTTGAACCATCCCCATGTTTTAGGAATGAACCCCACTTGGTGAGGATGTGGGAACCTCTCAGTGGGTTGGTGAAGTCGGTTTGCTAGTGTTCTGATGAGGAACATCATGGTTTTTTTTTGCGCTCAAGTTCAGAATGGAGAGGGAACTGTAGTTTCCCTGTGACTCGTGGGCTTTGGGATCGGGGTGACGCTGGCCTCACACAGTGAAGTAGCCAGTGTACCTTCCCTGCCCCCACCTTCAGGGGCTTTGGAAACCTTGAGAAGGACTGACGTTGTGTGTTGTCGGAATTTGCCCATGTCGTATAGGTCATCGATTGGATGGTGTGCTGTTCTCGCATGTTCGAGTAACCTTCTTTCTGCAAAATTGGCAGCGCCCCCGCACGCGGGCCTGGTTCCAGGGATTTCAGCACTCGTGTCTGCGTTGCAGTCAGTCCAGCGAAACGCTTGTCAATTTTGCGGAGCTTTCTGAAGAACCACTGCTGGGTTTTACTGCTTATTTTCTTCCTTCTGCTAGCTTTGCGTTTAGTTTGCTCCTTTTAGTCCTGAGTGAGAAAGTCAGGTGACCGACGTGAGCCCGACGTGAGCCCGAACGCGACCGCGCTGGCGACGCAGGGCCCCCTCTCAGCGCCTGAGCTCTGCAAACCGCCGGCTCTTCTCGCCTCCGGGTGTTCTCATTTCCCCGCATTGTAGCTTCCACGTATGTGTGACTCTCCCGCTCCTGCTACTGACTTCTGTTTCCACTGTGATCAGAAAATGGGATTGTAGTCCTTTTAGGTGTATTATGAATAGAATCCCCGCTGTCTCTTCTGACCATTTCTGGCATTTGGTCGCTCTGGTGTTGGGTGTGGGCCCCCCCCCCCCAGCCTTCTTCCTCCTGACTTTTTACAGCTGGAGGGAGCCTCTCGGCTTCTCCCAGGGCGTCTTAGCGTCTTAGCTCGTTGTCGGGTCTGTGCCTTTTGACTGGATACACTGATAAGGAAGGACTTACAGGCAACAAAGTGGCAGAAGTGTGTAGCTTTTTTGTCTCGCATTTCCTCCATTGTGACAAGTTTGAGCTCTCATTCCCATCTGTGTTTATTGTGCACAGTGGGTTTTCCTCTGTGGTTACTCTGGCGGTTAATGACATCAAGTTTTTAGAATCTGACTGGAATTTTTTGTCTTCCTTAGTCATGAATAAAATCGAGCATGCAGCCCAGTACCCCCCACCCCCAGCTCTGCTGTCAGCCTCACAATCGCCTCCTCGGACGTTGGGGACCCCCTAGCAAAGACGGGGGGTGGTTTTGTGACAGGCGTGCTGGCTCTGTGGCTTCGCCTTTGCTGTTCCCAGGGGAAGGGGCCCTGCGGGGACCGGGACCCCTCAGCTGTCCCCTGACCATCTGTCTGGCGGGTCTCCTGGGCACAGAGCCCTTGGTCGGCCAGTCTCCTTCTCCGTGCTGTCTTCTGGCCTGCAGGCTGGTGCCCCGGACAGGCCGAGTCCCTCCGTGCTGCTCCGGAACCTGGTTCTTGCCGGTCTCAGGTGTCCTGCCGGGGGTCTGGGACCGTCCTGCTCAGAGTGCAGTGAGCTTCCTGGAGTTGCAGCATTCCTCTTCTGTCACGTCGGGGAGATTCGGCCTGTCTGCTCAGAGGCTCGGGCCTGTCCGTTACCCCCTGCCCTTCCGTCTGCTCACGTGCCGTCAAGCCCTTCCCGCGAACGCCTCGTCCCCGTTTCTCCCTGAGTTCTTGTGTCTGCCGTATCCCACCTCTTCAGCCACTTAAGGTGCTGCAGAAGCCTTTCTTCCCGGAGGAGCATCTGGGCTTGTGCTGGGGCGGCTCTGTCATTCCCCCTCGACGAGGCCCCGTGTTCCCCGGGTGGTGATTTGTTGGGAACTGGGCTCCGTGCTGGGGCTCCTCGTCGGTCAGCCGTGTGCACGTGTCCCCCCGCGTCCCTAGCTTCAGTAAGACTCAGCGCCCGCCTTTCCACGGAGGCAGGATGGAGACAGGTCCTGAGGCAGCCCCAACGCCGGCCCGCCAGCTGCGGGGCAGGCGGGGGTGGGGGGTGGGGGGTGGGGGCTGGTTTACCGCTCTCTCCTGCCGTGGACCCCTTCCTGACGTCGTCGGGCCCGGTGCTCTCTTCCAGGGCCCGCGCACCTCTTCAGGCTCGCCGGCAAGTGCTTCAGCCTGGTGGAGTCCACGTGAGTGTGGGGTGCTGCCGGCGGGGGCAGGCGCGGGGACCCCCCCTGACACGGCTGTGTCCCCAGGTACAAGTACGAGCTGTGCCCCTTCCACAACGTGACGCAGCACGAGCAGACCTTCCGCTGGAACGCGTACAGCGGGATCCTGGGGTGAGAGGGGCGGCCGGCTGCTCGTGGGGACCCCCCCTCCCCCGGCAGGCGCCCCCGTCCGCCTCATGCGCGTGTTCCTCCCCAGCGTCTGGCACGAGTGGGAGATCTCCAACAACACCTTCCGGGGCATGTGGATGAGAGACGGGGACTCCTGCCGCTCCCGCAGCCGGCAGAGCAAGGTGGGCCCCAGTGGGAGGGACCCGGGGGTGAGGAGGGAGGAGAGGGCCCGGCTCCCCCCTCCACCTGCCCATCAAGGCTCTCCCCCCAGGTGGAGCTTACCTGCGGGCAAAGCAACCGCCTGGCGCACGTGTCTGAGCCCAGCACCTGTGTCTACGCGCTGACCTTCGAGACGCCTCTGGTCTGCCACCCGCACTCCTTGTTAGGTGGGACCCGGGGGGGCCGCCGTGGGCGTGCAGGCCGGGGCAGAGGAGCGCGGCTAAGCCCGGGTCTGCTGGGTGGTTTGCAGTGTACCCGGCCCTGCCCGAGGCCCTGCAGCGCAGGTGGGACCAAGTGGAGCAGGACCTGGAGGAGGAGCTCATCACGGTCCAGGTGAGGCTCGGGGCGGCCGCCCCCTCGCCCGGGCGCAGGGCCGGCAGGAGCTGGGGCTTTGCTCTTCCACCACCCTCAGGGCTACGAGAAGTTGCTCAGGGCGCTCTTTGAGGAGGCTGGCTACCTAAAGACCCTGGAAGAAAGTGACTCGGTGCAGGAAGGAGGTGCTAGGGGCCTGGCGTTCCAGAGCCTGGAGAGCTGCAGTGAGGTACAGACAGGGCCTCCGGCCGCGGGGCCAGCCTCCCGCCGCGGGGTCGCGGCGCTGCCCTTGTACCTATTCTGTCCCAGGCCCATGAAGAGCTGTCGAAGGAGATCCGGAGGCTCCGGCGCCTGCTGACCCAGCACAGCATCCCCTATGCGGAGCGTGCGGGTGAGTCCTGGGGGGCCCCGCCCGCCCTGGGGGCCGGGCCCTGCGCTGACCTCAGGCCTCGTGATGTTCTGGCAGAAACTCCCAGCTCTGTGCACGGGGGCCCCAAGACACCCACAGACGGGACGGCAGAGCAGCTGCGAGGTGACCCAGGACTGCGTGGGAACACCTTGTGACCTGAGACTGGGCTCGAGGGCAGAGCCCCGGTAGTCGGGAGAGGAGCAGCATGGAGGGGCGCGCTTCCTCTGCCTTCGGGGCCAGTCGGCTCAAAGAGGCATACAAAATAAAGATTCAAAGTTTTAATTAATTCCCATACTGATAAAAATAATTCCATGAATTCTGTAAACCATTGCATAAATGCTATCGTGTAAAAAAATTTAAACAAGTGTTAACCTTGAACAGTTCACTATGAGTAACTGACGATGCAGTATAAATCCTACTTTCTGGGTTAAGAAAATTCATTCCAGTAACGATCTCCTCTAAATACTCAGAACAAACCTAGATTGAGGCTTCCATAAATTAATCCACATGAAGTGTCCACACTGAGCTGAGGTCTCCTGTCAACCCCAGTTCCACAAACTGTGGGAGGCTCAGACTTGTCCCGTGATGGCGCTCCCGTCGCCCACGTGAGGGACAGGGAAGGCTCCCGCAGGAGGCCCAGGCCACCACAGCCCAGCTACGGAGCAGGAAGGACCTGCTCGGGTGGCATGCGGGCCCCTGCGACTCCGCAGCTCCTGGCTCCCTACTGCGGAGCCCGTGTGGGCGCCTACGGGGAGAGCTCAAGCCGCTCCCAGCTTACCGTCTGCCTGCGCCTAGGCTGGGCGCCCACGATAAACACGCTGTTCTGTTTCCCATAAAAGACCACGAAGGTCTGAAATGTGAAACGAGTGCATAAATATTAATAAAAATAATTTTAAACGGTGATAACAGTAGCACAAAATATACGTCATTTCTAAGAGCTAATAAATCATCATCACTATCATTAAAAACAAAGTAGATTCACTAAAACCAAGTCAATGGTCACCTTTAGTAGTGGACTAGCCGCAGCCCGCCATGGGCCCGCCTTTAAATGACAGAACTATCGCTTTGTCTTACGTTAAAAAATGTCTTAAATCTCTTACTATATATATATAGTAAATATTTGGTCACTGATCATTTTTACCGAGCCATTTTGCACTTTAGAAAATGCTATTAAAAGTCTTTGGCAGAGCCACAGGTGGGCCGAGCCGCACCGGCGCTCACTGCAGGCCAGAGGGGCTGTGACCCGCTCCCGTCCGGGGGTGCAGATTCGGGAAGGACCTCGCGGCCCCCGGAGGTGTCTCAGGGAGAACAGAGTCTTTGGGTAAACTGCGGACCGCTTTTGCTTCTCCCCAGACTTCTAGGAAAAGTGACCCAGTGGAGACCAGAGAAGATTCCAGTCCTCACCCAAACCAGACCTGCTCTCAGAAGCATCTCTCTCACGGCCGGGTGGCCAGGTTCTCTCTGCAACCCTGGGATCCCCCGGTGACCCTGGTAATACCTGGGCTATACCGCAGCCTGGGAGCCTCTCCCTTGTAGGCAGGGGTCCCGGGTGGGCAGGCGTCCGTCTGGTCGCAGGGAGGGGCACGAGCAAGTCTCTGGCCTCAGGCTGCCCGCGAAGGAGCCGGGTCGCCCTCCAGCAGGCTGCAGAGGCCAAGGGTGCTGGAGCACAGCTCTGTAAAATTACCGCGGAAGCCTCCACCACCGGGCCCCTCCGCCGTGCTCCCCAGAGGAGGAAACAGCCCCGAGGGAAGGGCCTCCTTCGCTCCTCCTGGAGGACTCAGGCACTTAGAAAAAGTGGCCACGGCTCACGGAGCATGACTGGGCGCGACGCCATGTCATGGTCCTGGAATATTAAACTCCAATTAATGTGCGTGTGCACGCGATTGAGCGCGGCCCTTTCACAAAACTGAAACCCTACATGTGTGTCCTTCAGTCTCACTGCTATAAATACTATGTTTGCACTTAATTTGGAAACTTAAAAAGTTCTCGGCGTTTCTCACTACTGGATAAACGCTCATTTCGGAAGTACTAATTTCAGAGTAGGAACCGAAGGTCTTGACCATACCGTGCACGGACAACAACGGACAGCAAAGTCCTCAGCTCACAGTACACGTATAAAGCTTCATGTTACCGCGTAATAAAAAAATCACGAACCTAGAAAGCAGCTTACAGCAACTTAGAGTGTCTAAATCCCCCAGTTTACAAAGTGCTGATCGGGGTCCTGCCGCGTCGATCCGGAGCCCGGGGGCGCCCGAGGGGCCGGTGAGGACTCGGCGGTCACCATGGGAGCGGCTGGCCCTCGCAGCAGGCGCAGGCGGGTGCACTGGGGGCGCAGGGCTGCAGGGCGCCCCCACGGGTCCGCTCCCGGCACGCGGCGCACTGCTTGGCTCGAAGCTGGAAGATCACCTGCGGGGCGGGACACGGGTGCTGGGGTGGGGCGGCCCTCCGCAGAACAGGCCCGGGGGCTCCGGGAACAAAATCGGAGATGGGAGACCCTTCACCAGAAGGACCAGGGAGCTGAGCTGCCACAGCAATGTGGGAAGGGGTGGCCAGCTCGATGGGCGGGGCTGGATGGAGGCCCACACCTACGCCTTGTGGCCGGCGGGCTCACGGAACTGGCCTTGGCACCCGGACCCAGGACTAAACCCATTGGCCAAGAGAGCAGCCAGAGCTGGGGAGGGGGGGATGGCTGTACATCAAGCCAGTGGAGGGGGAGACTGTGTGTGAGGGTTCTGGAAGCTTCCAGATGCTCAAAGTCTTAACAGAAGGCCTTGGCGGAGAAGGGATTTGTAGCTGAGGGCAGACAACACCAAGCATGGAAGCAGGCAAAGATGTCACAGTGGCTCTGGACCCCCAGGGCAGGGCTGGAGGGCACAGCCAGCAGGGGGGAGGGGGGGGAGGAAGAGAACTGCAGGGGCAGGAGCGGCAGCCGGACTCACCCCATCCACGGCTTCCAGATCGAGGCGCAGTCGGCTCTGCAGGGAGTGCAGCTTGGGGAGCGGGATGGCGCCGAGGTCGGCACAGCGCTGCAGGCCCGGGAGCATGGAGCCTGGCCCGCGGCCGTCCAGCTCCTCCTGCAGCCTCCGGAACTGGGCCTCCACCTCCTCCTTCTTCTGCAGTGCCAGCTGCCGCGCACTGTCGGCCGCCAGCGCCCGCTCCTTGGCCTCCTTGGCCTCCCGCTGCCACGCATCACAGGCCTGAAACCCAGGGGGCTGCGCTGCAGCGGCGGCGGCGGCGGGTGCAGGCGGAACTCCCCCCCCCCCCCCCCCCCCCCCCCACAGCGCGCCTACACCTGTCCCGCCTGCCCTGCGGCCCCGCCCCTCCCCGCCTCACCTGCTTCACCTGCTGCCAGGACTCCTCCCACTGCCTGATCTTCCTCTTGGCCTCGTCCAGCTGCCGCCTGACCCGAGCCAGCTCTGCACCGTTAGGGCTGGCACCTGACGCGGGGGCAGGGCCAGTGTTCAGGATGGGGGATGGGCTGGGAGAGAAGCTGCCGGAAACAAAGTCCCAGATGTTCCCAGGGACGCCGTTCAAGCCTGCATGTAGAGGGGACAGGAGAGGTCACCGGAAGCCTTTAGGGCTTGGCAGTCAGGGACACCTGCCCCTGATCTTTCTCCCCGGCCCCGTTCTGGCTGCTTGGGGGGGGTTGAAACAGAGAAGGGAGTGAATGTGCAAGTGTCCCACTGTGCGCCGCAGCGGCATCAAACTCTGGTCCCAGAAACCCGTCCACCTCCAAGTCTCGAGGACCTGATAGGTGTTCGTGACATTTAGAAAGTAAAATGACACTTAAAAATACTCCTTTAAAATGCAACAAGTTACATGAGATGACATTTTCCCGGGAAAAAGCACCGTTCATGGTTTCTGCCAGTCTCTGCTTCATTGCTGGGTCTCCAGTGGTGCCCCAGCCTGAGGCCCTGCACTGCACACCAGTGACAGCAAGGTCACCGTGCGTTGTCTCCAGGTCCCGGCCACACACAGGCTGGGGTTCCGTGCCCTTGAGGCACCACCAGCAAACCCGCAGACTGGACAGGGGACCCCCGCCCAGGACAAGTGCACCCCACCGTCCCCGCCAGCGCCCGGCTCACCTAAGGAGCTGTAGGATGCAGCCGAGGGGCCCAGCGCACCGGGCTCCGATTTGAGGGCCGGTGGCTGCTGGGGGGGCGTCATGGCTGAAGAGACGAGTGGCCCCGACAGAGACTGGGAGAGCGAGCTGAGCGGGGAGGTGGACAGTGAGGGGGACGAGAGCAGGGACGGGGAGCAGGGCAGGCGGCCCGGGATGGTGATGGGGGCCGAGCCCCCCGGTGACCTCGGACCTGCATGGATTGGAGGGGCCAAGTTATCGGGAGGCACTAACCACCAGACATGGCACCAGGCCTCCAGGCTGGGGACGGGGGGAGGCGACCCCGGGCGGGTTGGGGCACCATGTGGAAGCGCCCTCCTGGCGCAGTGAGCTCACGGGGGCCCCCGCCTAGCTGACCCACCCACGGGCATGCTGCTCCTGGGACTTTCAGGGCCACCCAGGAAAGGTTTACTTTCACAGCAGACGAGACAGACGTCTGGGGAGAGGGTGTTCTGGTGTGCGTGGGCCCACGCGGTGGCTGCAGGGAGGGTGCGAGGCTGACCTCGCATCGCCGTGCTGGGCGCCGCCCCACCCCCGCCTCCAAGGACCACTGGAGGGCTCTTCAAAGAAAAAGGCTGGCCCCCTGCCTGGCCCTGAAAAGAACAGGGAGTCGACACCCCTACCTGCCGGTCGCAGGTCGCCCGGGTCATGCTCCTCCAGCTCTTTATCTAGGGGCGTGAGGCTGGCGCCACCAGGACGAAGGTCCGGGGCAGAACCTGTTGGAGGAAACACGGCATTACCACAGGACGACACCGGAGCCCGGCGCAGGGGAGCACACGGCACGAGTACGGTTTCTGGGGCCCGCCTGTTCAAGAGCAGTGGAATGCAACAATGTGGGCCCCCCTGGTGCCCCCCACCTCCCCAAGATTTCCTGGTAAACCCTCTCCTGCAAGCAGGGTCTCCCTCCCTTCACCCTGTCCTTGAGCTGCTGAGGTCTGGCCCACCAGCCCCCAAAGCTAAGTTCCGGCAGCCGCGTGGCCAGAGGACCTGGACAGCGCACGCGCGATCCCGAGAGGGGTGGGAAGGCCTGGTAATTCCCACTGCCGGGGCATGCGCCGGGCCTGAGCTGCCGTCCTCCTGTGCAGGGTCTGCAGGAGACCTGGAGGCACTAAAGGCTCAAGTTCACCTGCATCCAGCACGTGTCCCAGAAGCAGGTGCACCTTTCCTGTGTGGCTGAGCCCTATCCGTGGGCCCCGGGATAGCCTGCCTGCTCTGGAAACACGAGCCAGGCTTCTGGAGCCTTCTGCCTCTGCCTTGCCCCCAGGCCCCTAGTGCGAAGTGCTAAAGTCCCCTGAACTCTGTCTGACAAACGACACCCAAGTCAGAACCACCAGGGAGAGAAGCCGTTGCTCATCTCTGACCACGTCCAGCCCTCGGGTGGGCCCAGACTCCTGGCCATGTCACAGAACCAGCCATGCCTAACGAGTACCAGGAAGCGCCGGGCAAGCCAGGCCTGTTTCAAACGATCAAGTTACAATTTGGGAGCGAAAGCTGAAACCACCAGTAACTGCAGAGAACTTACTACCTTTTAAAATGAAAGGCATTTACCACAATTACCAGGGAAACATGGGGCGGGGGAGAGACACATGACTTCCAAAGAATGTCCCAGGCGCAGGCGAGTTCACAAGGAGCCGGCTGGGGGACGCGTGCAGAGCAGACTTGAGGTCCGGCCCCAGTGGGCCACCCCAGCTGCACCATCCCTTCCCTGTTCCTAGGGCTGCTGGGCACCACTCAGCCCAAGGCGCCCACTGAGCCGACCACAGGGACAGCCCCTCACCACACTGGTGCTTAGTGACCGCCTGGAGGCGGTCAAATGCTGCCTAAGTTCGCAGAGCACGGCACGCACATCTGTCTGCGAGCCGCTGGCTCTAGCCTCTGCGGTGTGTGGAGGGGACATGTGAGGACCCAGTGTCCCGAAAGGAGGGCACTGTGTCGCCCAGCGAAGTCTGTCTCGTTCCCACTGCTGTGCCCACTACACGGCCACGGCCAAGAGCATGGAGCCTAGTGCACTCTGAGGGCACGAACCCCAGCCTGTCTTGGGCCTGCCCACTCCAAAGGAAACACTCTTCCGACACAGGTTTCAGGGACTCTCAAGGGTCTCATCCAGAAAGGAGGTGAGCTTGCAGGGTGGCAACCGGTCCAGACACCCCCATGTGCCGGAACCCCCAAATCCCCCCATCACTCTGAAAAGCAAGGCGGCCAAAGGGAGTCCACCGAGGCACCACACGCCCCCTCCGCAGCCCTTGCACTCGGGAAGACACCTGCCCGCCTACCTGTGGGGTCCCAACCCTGCTTCTCCAGCCTTGCTTTATAGCAGGAGCCTCCTGCCCACGTGCCGGCCAGCTTCTTCCTGAGGCCCAGGAGCACAGGCCTTCTGGGTCCTGGAGCCGCCCCACCCAGCTCCACACGAATTCGTTTCTGCCGTCAGGAGCCAGAAATCCAGACCAAGGCGCGCAGGGCTGGGCTCCTCCAACGGTGCAGTCTGGCTCCTGGGTCATGGACGTACCACCCCACCCTCTGCCTCCCGTTCACATAGCGCTCTCCTGGCGCCCCCCCAAAGTACCTTCTTACTCAGACCCACGTCATGCTGGACCAGGGCCCACCCCGATGACCTCACTTCACCTTGACTGCAGCTGGAGAACCTGCGTCCCAGCGGTCATGTTCACAGGTGGGGGAGGGGTCTGAGCAGAGACTTATCTTCGGGGAGCAAATAATTCACCCCACGATGAGGGCCATGAACAGACACCCCCAGCAACCATCCTCTCCAGATACTCTGGTCCACCAACAGGCACCTTCTGCGGGCCCAGAACTCCTGGGAACCCCCCTCCCCACCCCAGACGGACCCATCTCCCCTTGCTGTGAACTGCCCAAAGGGTCCACCTGCTCTCGGGCCCACCCCTCGCTGACCAATGTCCCCCTTCTTGACCTCCTTTTTCCACCTCACTCCAAACCACTGTCAAGCCATGCCCTCTACCTGGCATCCGTGCCCCCGGGCCCCGGTCAAAGGTAGCCCACCCTCCATACCCGGTCCCTCACCCTCCTCCACCAGGGCTCGCTTCTCAGCCCTCTCCGCCCCCCCCCCCCCGCTTCCTGGGGAGCCTGGCAGACCGTCCCGTGTCCCAGACGCCTGACTTCGGCTGCCCTAACCCTCAGATGCCGGTGGCTCCCAGCAAAGACGCCTTGCCGCCTCCTAGCGGGAAGAGGGCCTACGGCGGCACCAGCGGCTTCTCAAACTCTGAGGACTCCAGTGCCTTCCTCCAGCAGGGGCCTGGCAGGAGTCCTCGGACCCCCCCTCCTCCCTGAACCCTCACCAGCGAGGACCCCCAAGCTGCAGCCATCTCTGCAGGCTGCCCCTCGTCCCCCACCGGCTCCATCCCAGGAGTGACCTTTCTAGGAGGTCAACCTGGCACGTCAAGGTCCTACCGCACAACAGGAACACGCCCCCAGTGTGCTGGAGGACACTTGCGGCCAGGCCTCGCCCCCCCAGCTCCTCCTCTGCCCTTCAGCCTCCCATCCGGAAGGTGCAGCTTCCAGAAGCACCCTGGGAGAGCCCCTGCTCGGCCTCCGGAACTCGCGGGATTCTGCCCCGCTCCACGCGGCACCAGGTGCAGAGTGCCCTGCCCTCCCCCCCCCCAGCACCACACCTTCTGCTCCGCCCCCACCTGGCCACTCTCTGTGCCAAGGCCGGGACAGCGGAGGCCCTGGCCCACCTTTCGGTGCTGGCCTGGCGCCCTCCCTCGGCCTCCTTCCCGGACTTGCAGGTCAGTCAGGCCTGACGACACCCACTTAGCTTTCAGCACCTGGGGTCGTGGGACCGGCTTAGGGCTGGTGTGCTTTAACACCAACCAAGTTCCAGAACCACTTTTTCAACCACAAAAGCAGAAATGAAGAGAAAGGAGGAAAACGTGCTTCAGCAGGAGCTTTTCCTCACCTTACCACACTCCCCCACCCCCACCCCCACCCCATGACTCAGCACAGAGAAGCCCCCAGCCCCGAGTGGGGCACGGAGGAGCCAGGCTCACAGGACAGCACAGCCCCTTCCAGGGGCGCCCTGGCTGCTCCGGTGTTGGCGGTGGTCCTGCGCCTACTGCACCCCTCGGCTCTCTGAATCAGACCCCGGTCTCCTGGGATATTCTCTTCAAGCAAGAAATGACTTTTAAAAAGACTTTAACACTCAAAATCCAGCTGAACCGAATTACGTAACCTCTGCCATCTGACCCAAACCCGCCTTGCCCAACTACCAGGAACCGCCCAGATGTTAATGAGAAATTACTGAGAGCTGCTGAGTAACGGCCCTGGCAAAACCCCGATCCTGACGTGACACAGCACATTCAAGAGGCGACGCGGTCCTTCGGGGTCAAGGGACGCGCAGGGACAATGCACACAGGAAAGAACAGGGAAGCCCCGACGCCCGGCGTGCTCCTCGCAAGCGCGCCCACCGCGGCCGCGATGCCCGCACCCCGCAGGCCGACCTGACCCGACTGCAGGGTGAAACACCGAGCAAACCCACGTACCGACCGGCCTCAATCTCCGACAGTGCAGCCGACGGTTCTCGGCAGGACAAGGCAGGAACCCCGTCCTCGCCGGGCAGCGAACGACCCACCTCGGCTGGGTAATGCGGGGATCCCCGGAGAAGCCCTGCGGCGCGCGCCCACGCAGGGAACCAGCGGGCGCCTCTGCGGAGCGGGTTCCCGCAAAGGGTACGTTCGCCTTCACCTCCTCGCACAGCCTCCAAGGAACCTGGTGCCGACCTCGGCCGTCACACCCGGCCCGGGGCGCGGGAGATCAGAGCGGTCGGAGGAGCACCTGGAAAGGAGAGGGAGTGCACCTGGGGAGGAGGGAGGCGCGGAGGCTGGCGCACCTGGGAGGAGGCGCACCGGGAAGCGGGAGCGGGCAGGGGGGTGGGAGATGCATCCCACCTGGGGGGTTGGCACACGGGGGAGCGGCGCCCCGGGAAGGGGCGGTCTGTGCGCCTCGCGGGGAGGCGCGTCGAGAGGGGGGCTGGCTCTCACCTCGCCGGGGGTGCACAGCCAGTTCCGCATAACGACGACCCGCACCCTGACGGCGCGGGGCTGACGATGCTGACTCACCGTCCACCGCGCCGCCGCCGCCGATTCAAACGCAGCCCGCTGGCCCGCCCGCCCTGCGCCGCCCCGCCCCCGGGTGACGTAACCCTCGGGGCCGCCCCGCCCCCGGTGACGTAAGCCTTACACCCGCCCACACCGGGCCGCCCGGGTGACGTAACCCTCCGGACAACCCGCCCACTCCGCCAGCCCCGCCCCCGCCGCACCTGTCCCGGGTGAACCCCAGCCGGCAGGTGCGCGCCGCCGCTCCCGGCTCTCGGAGCCCTCGGAGCCCCCGTGTGTGGCCCCTGGACGGCGCGCAGCGCCCCCCGCACCAGCTCCGGCCCCTCCTGGCGCCGAGCCCAAAGCCCGAGTCCAGGTGCTCGCGTGGGGGCGGCGGGGGGTGGGGGGAGCTGGCCAGGCAGGGCCACTTTTGATCAGGTAAGGAAGGATCTTGGCTCGAGGCGAACCCGCTCAGGTAAAAACGCAAACAAGGAAGCCCTCAGGGCTAACAAGCCATGACCTCTGCCCTCGGAGGTCACAGAGAGTCAGCTGCCCACAGCCTCGTGGCCACTCCAGGTCACCAGCTCTGCAGGCGACTGTTTTCACTGGCAGCCTGCTCACAGGAGGGGAAGGCAAAGGAGATGGACCCTGTCAAATGGAACTGAAATGACTCCACTAAACCCACTGAATACACAGTCTGGAAACGGCCCCTATTTATTTTAGAATTTACTCGTTCTTTGTAGGCAGTGCATTAGTGAGGCTACAGCCCGAAGCAGACTATGAGCAGAAAAGGACCTGGTCTACACCTGCTAGCCCCTAAGTAGGTAGAGCAGGCACTCCGGTCCAGGCGTCCCTGAGCCCTGGGGTCCCCCGTGGCAGGAGGACAGCCCAGATGGGCCCTCAGGGGCAGCTCTCGGGAGTCCGTTACTTCTGACCCGGGCCCCTGTTCTTGGGACACAGCCAGACCGGGGCTCTCGGGAGTGTGGTCAGGGAAAGGAGGGCCTGCTGCGGGAGAAGCTGGGACCTGGCAGCAGCGGCAGCAGCAGGTTCGATCTGAACGGACCGCGTTAATCCTGAGCAGCGATTCGTCTCTTCGCTTCTGGGCAGTTGGTTCAGGAAACGTTTACATCAGTGAAAGAAGGAATGCAAGATGGTGATGTGCGAAACCACGCTGCGGACCCCCTGCGGGCGGGACGACAGGTGGAGACACCGACGCGTGCTGAACCCCACCCCCCCCCCGGGCCACCACACGCCCCAGGAGGCGCGGGTCCATCAGTGCTAGTGTCCACTCAGGTGATCAGAGCTGAGGACGGCCTCTCTTGACTGGAGGCCGGGACTTCATTCCTAATTACTTTCCAGCGATGCTCACATTTTACTATTACTGCCTTTAAACTGGGGGAAATCAGCCTTATTTAAAAAAAAAAAATCAACTCTGTGTTTTTTACTCATAACACAGAAAACAACAAAATGAACCATGCCATTTATACCAATGACTTTCCGGCTCATTTCCAAGGGATAACCGAAGGACCCCTGTGTGCGCGCACCACCGGGTCTCCCCCCGAGGGGACTGAGGCAGGCGCTGGAGTCTAACACGCTCTGGAGGGCCGTGTAGAGCCATGCGGTTCAGGTTCAGACAAGGGCAGCCTCTGCTCTCTGCCGTCGCCTGTGACGCTGAGGGCTGAGTTCTCAAGCCCACCGGCCAGGTCAAGAACATGTAAGCCCAGAGGCTTCTGGGGTTCCGAGGTTTCAGAAGGAAACCTCGCTCCACCCCAATTCCAGGTCAACGTAAAACAATGCACAAGTGTCTGTTTTTGCTTAAAAGAGAACGCACATAGATGTACCATACAAAGTACGTGAGGACTTGAACAAACTCCCCTGGTCTAAGGCAGAGCCTGGCCAAGAGTCAGTCTACAGTCTTCACTCCTACATGGACAGGATTTCCACAAAAGACCAGCAAAGGGAAGGGGGGGCGGGGGGGGATGGCACTGTGCAGGATAAGGAAACAAGGTCAGGGCTCAGAAACACCAGCAGCGGGAGGGGTGGCTTCGTCAAGGGTGCCCTGTCCTCCGAGGGCTGGGCAAGCTGGACTCCAGAGGGTCCTAGGTGGAGCCCCTGCAGGAACGGAAGACACGCCCGGCCCAGCCACATAAAGCCCCAGAGTCCTAGAGAAGTGGCCCTTTGCAGCATCTACTCAGAATAAGCACAGAGGTGGGAGCCCTGAGCGCCACCCCGGTGGAAGCGCCCCAGGAGGCGGCTGAGACAGGGCAGGGCAGCAAGGTCGCGCACGCCTGCCCGGCTTCCCTCGCATCAGCACCAGGTGCTCTGGTGGCCCTTCCAAGTCCAGGATCTGCCAGCCTAAATGGTCACTGAAAGGATACCCTCTCCCTCACCTCGACTGGCGTCGTCCCCAACCTGTGTCTCAGCCACGACCCCAAGGCTGGAGGCATGAGTGGCGTCCCCGGGTGTTGGGGGATGGGAGACAACACGTGCTCAGTCCTCGGCTGCGGGCGACGGACGGTTCTCTCCGGGCCTGGCTGCGCGGCCGGCTCCGGCGTCCACATGGCGCCCTGACGCAGGAGCGTGGGCAGAGCCGGCGCCCGTGCCGTGCCAGGAAGGAGGAGGACAGGACGCGCACAGCCCAGAACCCCACGCGCGAGGACCGGCTGCCCGGTGGTGGCCTCCCCCGCCTCCCTGCAGCCACGCCTGCCCAGCCGACCCTGGCACAGAGGACGTGGAAAGTGCCACACACAGAGAGCCCTTGCTGAGTGCCCTTTTGCGGGGACAGAGACGTGGGCTCGGGCGAGCTCGGCGATGCAAGCGTCCGCAGGTGCAGCCAGACGTGGGCTGGGGGGCTGGGGGCCTGCACAGCGCAGCCGGGTCCCCCCCAGCTCACACCTACCCCTCTTCTGCACTCTCAGGACGGCCCCTCCTCCCAGCCTGCCTCCAACTACGTGGGCCATTGGTCCCCAAACCCTCTAGGATCCCAGGGGCTAAGGGCCCCTCAGCCGTGCTGCTGCCCTTGGCCATCCGCACCCCCACACCCCTGGTCTTAGCCCCCAGAGGCGGCCGCATTGGGCTCTCGGTCCCCTCTGCAACCTGCGGCTCCCAGAGAGGCAGGGAACAGGATTTCTAGATCACAGGCAGTAGAGCCAAATGACAGACGACCAAACAGATCGGCCACGTGTCCTGAACTAGATTATCCCAGAAAAACCACAACATGAGTGCAAACAGAGATGGGGGAGATGAGAGGGACGTGTTAGACCTACCTGGGGTGGGCTCGGGCAGGTGGGCGCGGGGGGCCGTGGGCAGGGCGGCCGGGGAGGAGCTGCCGGAGCCGGCGCCGGACGGCACGCTGGAACCCAGGCTGGGGGCGAGCGGATGAGCCCCTGCAGACACCACCAGGTGGTTCTGTGCAAAGACACACGAGGTGAGCGGATGCGCGCACACGACAGCCCCGTGACGGCACGGCGACGGCAGACGCAGGCGAGACCAGCAGTGCGCAGTCAGAGAAGGGATGCCTGCCTGACTTCTATCCCAAAGCAAAATACAAGAAAGTTCGACTCTTCCAAATATTCCAGAGGGACTTTAAAGTTGGCTGTGATTATCAGGACGGGGAATCACTGTGGGCTAATCCCCCAGGGACGGAACACGTGCAACTAGAAAGGGTGTCCTCCACTGAGTTCTCTGCAGAAATGGTTTCCAACAGCTGACCTAGGACAGTAAGAAACCACCCACCAAAACACCAGAGCAGAGGGGCGCCTGGGGGCTCGGCGGGCGAAACGTCCAACTCTTGATTTCAGTTCAGGTCACAATCTCAGTTCGTGGCATCGAGCCCCATGTCAGGCTCCCCGAGCTGATGGCCGGGAGCCTGCTTGGGACTCTCTCTCCCTCCCTCTCTAAGCCCCTTCCCTGCTGGCTCTCTCTCTCTCTCTCTCTCTCTCTCTCAAAACAAACATTAAAAAAGAGTTTATTTAAAAAAAAAAAAAAAAAAAAAAGAGCCAACACCGCCTCCAGAATCGGAAAAACGCCTCTGTGAGCCCAGGTTTTTATGTCCCCATGCACGACTCAGGCAGAAACCCGAGCACCAAACGTTATCTTATTTGCTAGAAAGCAGGCCAGATGAGCCCGCCGGGTCTTGGAGAAACGGCCAGCAATGTGGGCAGCACCGTGCGCCAGGGAGAAGCACTCTGCCAACCGAACAGGACAGGGCTGTGAGCCAGGGCCGGGGCTCGACGCACAGCAGCTGCAGCGGCGGCACGCCCGAGGTCACTATGAAATCAGGCCCCCGAAGCCACACCAAAGGGCAACGCGTGGTGTCTGGTTTTTGCTTCAAAATGAGGCATGACAAGTTCACTTTGGGGGGAGGGGGCTACACAACCAGAGGGTGGAGGATTTTACCATTCTGTCGGCTTAAGTGAAATTTTACACACACACAAGAACATAGGTTTTGTGTGTGTGTGTGTGTGTGTGTGTGTGAGTGAGAGAGAGAGAGAGAGAAAGAGAGAGAAATGCAGACAGGAAAGTTCTTTGCTCACGAGGGGCCCTCGGTGACAGGCCTTGCAACAGGCAGTCACTGCACGTACGAGGCTATTGTAAAATTTACGCACACAGCATTAGTCTGGACGGCAAGGTCCCCAGCGCTCCCGGGGCTCAGGCTCCGAGTGGCCATCTCCACGCCGCGGGGGAGGTGTGCGTCCCCCCGGCCCGCCAGCCCCAGGCAAGGCGGGGAGGGCGGCGGCAACAAGGGCACGTCACAGCCAACCCCAAATACTAAGCCGGGGGCTGGAGGCGCCCACTGTGACTTTGCCCACCCGAAGAGTCGTAGTGCAGGGACCGTGTCCCTTCAAGACATCAGGGGTCACTTCATTGTGAAAACCGAGACTAACACCCTCAGGGACAGAGGGGCTGGGGTGTCCCCTGGCCAGAGCAGACTGGGGCCCACAGGCGAGGGAGGTGTCCCCAGAGGGCCGGCTTCCAGCCATGTGGCCTTTCAAATGGAGGGTCCCGGGGAAAGGCTGGGAGCCTCTCTGCTGGCCTGAAGGTCATCCAGCCGGGCACTCGAGGTCCCTGGGGCCTGGCTTTAGGGTGGGACGGAGAGCATCTCCGGGCGTGGGAGGGAGGGGACCTGTACCCGTAGATGAGCCGGGTAGGCTCCTCCTGCTGCCAGCCCCAGTGAGGACACGTCCCAAGCCCCCTCCCCGCACGTGTACACTGGCTACGTTGTTGCCAACGCTTCCTGCTTCAGATGCCCAGTGAACATCTTATCCGTTTTAATCTCTTTAAAACATTACCATGTAACTAAGTTGCAGTTCACCCTCAACTCCCCCTCTTTGAATCTCAAAGCTCCTAAGACCGGAGAAGAATGTCGGGGTCACTCTGGAGAGTCCTGAGGGGGTGGCCTCCAGCGGGCACCAAGCAAACCAGGGCAGAGGGGGACCGGGCGCGTCGCCCGCCTAGGAATGGGGAATGAAGACGACAGGGGCCTGCAACAAGTGGCGATGTGCCCGGCCCGAGCGGGGGCTTCCGCTGCCTGCCCACAGCGCACCCCAGGCTCTCCAGAGGCTCGGGCCCTCTTGTCTTACGGGGACGGGGACGGACAGCAGTGGCGGCCAGGACAAAAGCGTTCCTTAAAACGAACGAGGGGGGTCTGAATAGCCCCGGGGGGGCTGCGTCACAGAGCAAAGGTCTGGCTCAGGGAAGCCTCAGCTGAGGCCACGACAGCCTCCCTAGAGGGACACGTGGGGGACACGCGCAGCCTGGGATTATCTCAGATGTACACGTGTCCCCCAGATGTACACGTGACTCAGGAGTGGGGAGTCTCCACCGCAGCCCCTAGAGACCCCGGCCCAGGTGCAGCTTGGACACGGTCGTGGGCTGCACTGCACGAAAGCTCATTCCGTGGGGTCCTGACCCCCAGAACCCCAGAGTGTGATCTGACCTGGAAACGGGGTCTGTGCCAGGGAAATCAAGTTCGGACGAAGCCGTCCCAATCAAAGGCCTGTGTCCTTATGAAAAGGCGGAAATGTGGAGACAGACCCAGATCCAGGGACGGAGGGGTTGGGGGAGGGCAGGACGAGCCAGGAGTCATCGGCCCTGCACGGGCTGGGGACACAGGCACCCCCCGAATAGCGTCGGAGGTGCCGAGCCCACCGGCCCCAGCACGAGGATGCCCGGGTCCGGACAGTGAGAGGTTGGAGCTGCCCCGTCCTCAGGGCTAGGTCAGGGCAGCCCCGGGACACACATGGACACCACAGACGGCTGCGAAGGGCGTCCGTACTCCCCGTGGGGAGCACATCGGGAGGTTTTGGTTTTGTTGCGTCCAAAGTACAACACGAATATGTTTTGAACGTTAAGACGAAAGATGTGGAGCAGACCAGCTTAAGAAGAACGTGAGTGCAAACAGAATTACGTCCCGAACGGGCGCTGAGCACAGGACTCCGGGTTGAGAGGGAGTGTGAGAGAGTCCAGCACACAGGGCTGCCCCGCTGGGGACAACGGGAGCCTCCCGGGCGGTACCTGCTTGCCGTCCTGCTCAGCGGCCTTGTGGCTGCCCTCGGCAGGGGACTCTCTCCGCTTCGCCTGCAACGGAAAAGCACCAGTGTTGGCAGAGAGCAGCGCGGCTCACAACACACGCCTACGCTTCACGCACACGCGGGCAGACGCCGAGCACGGAGATCTCAGCGAACAGAAAAGGCGTGCAGGTCACTACCCTCTGTCCGTTCTCCCGAGGCCGTCTCTTACACCCGACGCTGACCTCTGACCCCAGGCCAGGCCTTGTGAAGGAGGGTGTGAGCTCTGCGCCCCCTGTGGCCAGAGGCCATGAGACCAAGCCTGGAGAGCTGGGCAAGTCTCGGGGAGAGACCTATCCTGAAGCAAAGGATTATTCCACCGACATTGCTGAAAGCGGGGTGTCGGCCTGCCCTTCGACGGCACCCCCTCGCCTCTCCCACACCAAGAAAAGGCCGACCCTCACCACCAGACACGCCGGACTGCGTCCACGGAACCTTGACCCGACATCCCTTTCCCCTATACATTCGCCGTCCCACAATTTTCCTCCCCAGGAGCAGAAACCCCTCTTGTCTGCCCCCCTCTCCACGATCTACCGCTCTCTGTACAGGGGGATGTAAGCCGCCGGGTCTAACCACTTAGCCCCAAAGGCGTCTCTACTTCTCCTCCATCAAACCTTCCGTACGGAGAAGCAACAAGCCTTTCGTCCAGTTTAGCTTTTATCAGTTTGATTTGCAGGGGCCGCGGACCGAACGTGATAGGGTAGAGGGAAACATCTGTCCCTCTGACACACACAGAAATCTTAACTGACGAGCCTCCTGCCAGGAAAACTGGGCCCAACGACGGCTCTGCTCGCAGAGCTCAGGACCGGTGCTCCCCCAGCCCAAACGCAAACACAAAAGCCACAGGCCCAGATGCCCGTCGGCTCCAAGGGCAAAGTGGGGCTCTGGTTGCCGTGACTAATTTCACAAGCAGTGAACTTGTAGTGGCAGCTCACGTCCTCCTGGCCTTTCTTCCTTTATTTTTTGGTTTCTGGATTTGCAGAGTGGTCACCGGGGGCAGAGGAAGGAAAGGTGTCCACGCAGGCCCTGACCAGGGCCCCTTCCGTCTACACCGTACTCGGCCTCGGGCTGACCCCGGAGGTCATCCTGGCATTTCGGACCTCCCTGCACCGCTCTCGTCCGGAAGTAACCCCACCTACAGAGGAGGCAAGGGCCTCCGAAGTCACCGACCACAGACGTGAACATACTCCCAGGCCAAGTGAGTGACACTGTGAAGCACGACTATCCTTTGCAACCCAGGCTCCTTGCGGGGACCTCGCCCCTTGGTCCAGGCCCCTCTCCCGCCACCCCGCCACCTCTGCCCCGGGGCTCCCCGCTGCTGGGGGCTGGGTCCCACGGTCTGCCGGGGGTTGGCCCCTGAAGACGGCCCCACGTCAGCATCCCGCCCCCCTCCCCACCCCCACCCCGTCACCTGTGCTTCTGACCCACTGGCCCCGAGTCAGGATTCCCACCACCCTCTCCTTAAGTTTGGCATTTTCCAGAACAGCTCGCAGGACTCAGGGAAGTGCTCGCTTACATTTATGATTTATTATATAATAAACACTACGGCAAAGACTACGGACAGCCAGACAGAGATATGTCGGGTGAGGTGTGGGAGGGTCCCTGTGCAGCTGGGGGCCTCCGCCCGCCAGCACAGATACTCTCCAGACCCCGCTTTTTGGGGATTTTCAGGGAGCTCATCTGGTAAATTCCATCTGCAGCCCCCTCCTGCCCCTGGATCGCATGGGATGGTGCAGAAAGTTCCAAGCTTCTAACCATGGCTTGGCCTTTCCGATGACCAGCCCCCATCCAGGAGCTCTGAGGAGCCCACCCAGAGTCACCTCCGCAAAACAAAAGAGGTTTTTTTTTTTTAATCTTTTAAGTTTATTTATTTTGAGAAAGAGAGAGAGAGCATGCACGCAAGCAGGAAAGGGGAGAAAGAGAGGGGGAGAGAGAGTCCCGAGCAGGCTCCACGATGCCAGCATAGCCAGACGCGGGGCTTGAACCCACGAATTGTGAGATCGTGGCCTGAGCCCCGCAGGCACCCCTAAACACGAGATGTTTTTATCACCCAGGAAACGACGAGGGTTTGAGGATCTGTGTTGAGAACTGGGGTCAGAGAGCGATACACACGTTTTCTGTCGCCTCCCAGCGAGACCCCGGCCCCTCGGCCCACAGCTCAGGCACCAAAGTGCGCAGTGGAGAAGCTTCTCCCCTCCCCCGCTCGCAGACAAGGGATTCCAGCCCCAGACGGAGTCCTTGAACCCAGGACCCACCCTCGCACGGTGAGGCCCCAGGTGCTGCCTCTCACGTGTGCCCCAGACGGACAGAGGCAGGTGCCGCGGCCGGAGCAGGCCTGGAAGGAGGCGCCAGAGGCTCACGGTTCTCACGTTTAACACGGTTTACAGACCGTTCACACGAAAAGGACGTAGCAGAGGACGCATGCCATGCACACGTCAAGATTCGGGGTTTGGAGTCGATCCTTGAAATGAAGACACTTGGGGGTCGGGGGAGAGACTGACCCACAGTGAACGAGAAGCCTTCCCCACACCGTGCCCAGGCCGGCACAATCGCCTTGCCCAGACCCGGTGCCCTGGGGTTGCCACTGGCCAGCGACACTGCCATCACCCCACCTGGCCCTCGCTGAGGGGCCACTACAGCAGGAGACCTCAGGGAGCACAACCAGGGCTTGGGGCGTGGTCCAAGTCACCTAACACACAGCAGGAGCCGCACGTCCAGGGCGAAGACCCAGCGGCTGGGCAGACGGGACAGCGCCAGCAGCAGGCGCGACCGTGCCGAGGGCCCGAAAGTCAGAGAACGCTTGCTTAGCTTAGTTTTCACTTCTAACTGAGATGAAATTCCTACAAGTGTAATCTCTTCGAAGTGAAGGGTTCCGTGGCACCGAGCACATTCACGAGGTGTGGCCACCACCTCCATACGGCGCTCGTCTCCACCTGCAGGGGACTTGCCGCAGCCCGGCTGCCACCACCCCTCGTGTCCTGGCAGGGTGACCTTTTATTTCTCGTCCCCTTTTTTAAAGTAGGCTCTGTGCTGGGCATGAGCCCACGGGGCTTGAACTCACGACCCTGAGACCAAGACCTGAGCTGAGATCAAGAGTCAGATGCTTAACTGACTGAGCCACCCAGGCATCCTTAACGGGTTGAGTTTTTAAATTGCAAAATAATGAAAAGAATGTGAAAGACGCCCTCACCAGACTGTGCCCTCGGAGGCGGGGGGGGGGGGGTTGGTGGGTGTGTGTGTCAAGCCAGTGGCCCTGTGCCCACCAAAGTCCACGACTGGCCTGGTGCCTTGGGAGCCACCAAGATGGGGGGCGGGGAATTTCCTGCCTCGCCCAGCGCCTGTCCGACTGAGCTCCTGGGCGTCCAGAGGACGCGGGCTGGGCTCACAGAGGGATGCCTGCCCAGCGTGGACGTGGAGGGGCAGCCCGTCTGCTGTCAGCACTGGGGTGAGGAGGGGTCGCGCCAGACCCCCTCAGTGTTTCAGAGCCAGGACTGCAGGGACTCAGCAGACCGCTGATCTTTCTGGTCTTCAGGCTCCGCAGTCTCGGGATCGGAGGCGAACGCCCGCATGCCAGGGGGCACTGTGCAGCGACCCACCTGGAACGCAGGATGGCTGTGCCGTCTCCTGGCACAGAGACGCAGAATACGCAGGAGAGATCGCCAGCCTGTGTCCCACTGCCCGGCTCCTTTTCAGTAAATTCCAGCCAGGTTTTCCTCACCTTTCCTGTTTTCCTATTTTTTCAAAAAAGTGCAAAGTGGGGGTTGGGGGCGCCTGGGGGGCTCAGTCGGTTAAGCGTCTGACTCTTGATGTCGGCTCAGGTCATGATCTCATGGTTTGTGGGTTTGAGCCCTGTGTCTGGCTCTGTGCTGACAGCAGGGAGCCTGCTTCGGATTCCTCTCTCTCTCTCTCTCTCTCTCTCTCTCTCTCTCTCTCTCTCTCGCTGCCCCTCCCCTACTCAAAGGCATGTGCTCTTTCTCTCAATAAAGAAATTAATTCACAAAAAAATTACTTAAATAGCAAGATAACAAAGCAAAAGCACAGAGCGGGAGGGAGGACAGGCGGGTGGGAAGTGCCTGAGGCTCCAGCTCCCTGGAGGGGCCGCTTTCTCAGCAAGTCCCGCCCATCCAGCGGGTAAACCACCCACTCACCGCCCTCCTCTCGCCCTCTCGAAAGCTTACAGTGAGAGCAGACGAGGGGAGGCCACTACGCTGGGGTGAAAGGCAGGGCACCGGCCCTGAGGCTCCCCTCGACCCCCTGCCGAGTCCTCCACCTCACAGACACGAGGTCCGGCCGGGTCAGGACCACCCTCTCCCCAAAGTGACCCCCCCAACGTCTCTCGATGCCTGAAGTGGACCTGCAGGGCCAGCCCCGGACCCAGAGCCCTCGCCTCCCTTTGAGCCACGGCCACCCACCTGTGAGGAGACCCGCCTGGACACGGGCCCCCTTCCCTACGCTCAGCCTCAGACCTCATTTCACGTGCTGCCGCTGTGTCTGGGGGCAGCCGGCCCAGACCAGAGCTCAGCTGGGCTCTTGCAGGCTTCTAGAAGGAGGTGTCCACCCCACGGGCAGACTGTGCAGCCCGAGTCTCCCCGAGACCACACCCGTCGGTGTCTCCAGCGTTCACACAACCACACGGCGCCCTCGGTGCCCTCCACGGGACGCTGTCCACTCACGTGAGCAGGCTGTCCGCTGCTGGCCGAGGAAGTGCGGGCGGGTGCGGGGCAGCCCCAGCCGTTGGCCGTTCCAAGGCTCTCTGTCAACAAAGGGAGGTGGCAGGCCGTGAGTGACCACCGGCTGGAAACCAAGTTGCGTGTGGGGGACCTCGGGTCCAGGGGCCCCCAAACCAGGGAGTGAGGCCTGGTGACCACGCTCTCCCCACGCGACAGGGGAAGGCGGCCACAGTGCCACAGAAAGATGTGGCAGTCCAGCAGGGACTGGCCTCCCTCCCCAGTGAAATACAGAGCCGAGGGCAAACTGGAGCTGGTGGCTGTCCTCGGAACCAGAACGTAGAGCCGGCCACAAGGCGGGGTGGCCCCCGGGGCGGGGGGCAGGGAGGGGCGGCCTGATGGGACCTTGAAAGGCCTGCAGGGTGCTCCCGGCTCCCTTCCTGCTCCAGGCGAGGGGGGAGCCTGGTGGGGGCTGCGAGCCCGGGGCAGCGGGGCGTCACGCACTTACTCTCCACGTGTGCGAAGGCGCAGAAGGGGCCCCTCGGGCAGTGGCCGGTCTGGCGCATGTCATTGCACTTCGTAGACTTGTAGATCTGGGCGTCAAAGAGAAAACAAAATAAAATCTACAAGCAAAATGAAGGGGCTGGGCTGGGAATCGGTTTCCGCCGGAAGCCCAGAGGACCCAGCTCTAGACCACGTGTCTCCTGAGAAGGCGGTGCAGACTTGACGCCTGCCCTGGGAGCTGTGGCCCCAGAATCCCCTCCTCTCCGCAGACCAGGCCTGGCTGTCCTTGAAATCACACATAGGGGTGCCTGGGGGGCTCAGTCGGCTGAGCTCAGGTCAGGATCTCATGGTTCGTGAGATTGAGCCCTGCGTCGGGCTCCGTGTTAACAGTGCAGAAGCTGTGTGGGATTTTCTCTCTCTCAAAATAAATGAATAAACTTAAAAAAAAAAAAAAGGAAATCACAAAGTCAATTTCGCCACTTGGCATTTTCTGAAAGAGGCACTCAGTTCAGTGCTCAGTATACAGCAGGCGCTCAACAAATACCTGTGTCACGACCACATACATGAGCTCCATAGCCAGCCCCGATTCCCTTCACTAGGGTCAAAGTACTCTCGCGGCGCCGTTGACACTCGGTCCTGGGTCCGCGGCACACCGAGCGGGTCAGTCCCCGGGCCCCTCTGCACTCCAAATCCACACCCTTGGGATGCCTTCCCTGGCCGCCCGCCTTCCTTCCCCCACAAATGCCACACACCCTCTGGGCCTTCGCTCACTCGCTAAGTGCCTCCACTGAAACTTTAAGGCCTGCAGACCAAAGCAATTTCAAAGGGCTCCAATCCAGAGCCAACAACGTCAGGAGGCTGCCCTTTTATCTGAGTTTTAGAGCACGGGATCTCTGAGTAGTGAATCAGGAGGGCAGACCAGGGGCAGCTCCTCCCGGGAGCTCAGGGCCTCGCTGGGCACAGCGCTGGGCTCGGCCGCCGCTCGGGGGCCCGAAGGACGGGCGTTGCCACTGCCGTGAGCTCGGTCTTGCTCGAGAGTGGACAAGGGGACGGCACCGGTAGGCGTGAGGGCATAAAACAGACAGCAGATGCCCCAGAGGTCACGTGGGGTAAAACGGGACGTTCCTGTATCTGCGTCACCTGCATCTGCGTCACCTGCACTCACCACCAGCAGGGCCTGAAATGCAAGCAGGTGTGATGGCTCCAATGGTGCCACCGGGTCACGTGTTGAGGCCGAAACACTCATACGATGTAAAGAACGGACGAAGCAGGAGTGGAAATTCTCCAGCGTCCTGTGCGTGGAAGTCCCGACCCTTTGCCTACACGATCCACACGAAAGACGCCCGCCCGTCTAGGAACGGGGTAAGAGTTTCGAGTACTGGAGGGGCCGAGGAGGTGAAGGGGGACAGAGGGACCTCGGGGGCACGGAGCCACAGTGGAGGCAGAACGCTTAACCACGCTTCTGGTGTGACCGAGCACAGTTCTGAGTTTTAGAAACGGAATGAACGAGTCAGGAGCCAATCAGTCAGCAAAGGAAGCGGAAGACAAAATCCTAACTCGAGACGGGCAATCGTAGGACCTGAGACACCGGCAGGCGGCCAGGGCTAGGCTTTCGTCGGAGCTCATGACCCAGTCCAGGCGGGCCCGTCCGGCCCTGCTCAGCCCCCCTCCCCTGGGCGGCAAGTGCTTTGCGCCAGAAGCGGCCATCGGCCAGAACGAGGCGCCTCCTGCTCCCGACTGGCCCGCACGGCCCTTCACCCGCCCGGGAAACTGTCCCGATTCCCGCTGTCTGCCTTGACCGCTACGTTCCATCCCTGCCCCCCTGCGGGCCCCTCCAGGCTCCCCGTCCCGCAAGCGAGCCGGCCCACCCCCCCTTCCTGGACTGCCCCCCCACCAGCCCTGGTCCCCCACACCCTCCTAACCCCGAAGAGGGCTGGTTTGCTGTTTGTTTTTTTATGTTTATTCTTGAGAGAGAGAAGAGTGCGAGCAAGGGACAGCAGAAAGAGAGGGAGACATAGACTCTGAAGCAGGCTCCAGGCTCCAAGGTGTCACCACAGAGCCCGACGCGGGGCTCGAACTCACTGACTGAGAGAGCACGACCTGGGCCCAAGGCCGACCCTAAGGACTGAGCCCCCCAGGCGCCTTTTGCTGGTTTGTTTTGAACACAAATCCAAGCGTGCTCCCGTTAACTCTGCAGACCTCAACTGCCCACGCCCTGCTGTGCCAAAGGAAGGACTGGCCTTGACTGGCTCGGGGGGCCCGCAGGGGGTAAGTGTCTCTGTTTATCTGGTCTGGAGCCACCCCAGACAACAACGACGTGATTTCCGGTGGGGGCTCTGGGCACCGCGGAGTCGGCTCAGCCTCTGGGGGTGCTGGAGACCGAGGTCAGCGCGTCTACAGGACCCCTGACGAAAACCCCAGCCGCTAAGGCCCACGTGACAGCCCTCCCCCCCACCCCGCCCCAGGAGAGGACCCCGCCACCAGCTGATTTCAGCCCCTATCCTGTCAGGAACGATTCGTGGCCGCAGACACGGTGGTACTGCTGGGACCCGCGAGTCCTCCTGGGGAATCACAGGACCTGAGGGTGGTCCCCAGGACCCCGAGACACAGGAAGGAGACCCCCCTCCCCCGCCATGCGCTCGGCACGTGTGGCTCGTACCTCCGGGTGGAACTGCTGCTCCGCGCGGGAATGGCAGTACTGACAGCTGTCCCCACTGTCACACCTCGCGGGCTCACCCCACTCGTCACCGTGCTTCACGCTGGGACATGGCGTGGACCTGGGGGAAAGGGGGGGGCGTCGGTGTGCCCAGCTGCCGCTGGCACGTGGGAGGGCACACGCGGCCCGGGAGCGCGCCGCAGGGCCAGGGCCGCCCGAACCCAGACGGGGCTCGAGCCGGTTCCGCGGCGGGTGTGGCTCGGAGGCGCCCGGGGCGCGGGTGGGGGAGAGAGGCGGCGGGGAGGGCCGGGCCGGAGCGCGTTCCCACGCTGGCTCGGAAACACGGGATCCTACAGCAGAAAACCCAGCGCCAATCCTGGTTCTTCACACACTGCCGGGCAGCTTTATGCCACTCCTTTGGATTCACGGACGAAGTCGGCAGGGAGTAAGGCTTTGTTATCTTTGGGCATATTGTCCGTCCCTTCCATGTACGTGAATTCATTCTATCCTCTCAAGCTGAGCTCTGGTGACTCAACACTGACAGGCTGTGAAGGGGTAGCTCTCGCCCCTCGGCCCCGAAACCACGCGAGACGGAAGCTCAGCCGTCGCCGACCTGCTCACTCCCTGGGCGCGAGCTCTCGCGAGCACGCGGGCACGCGAGGCGGCATCTGGCCCCTTGTGCGCATGCACGGGAGGGCGGCGGGGCCGGCGCGCGTGCGCACGGAAGGGAGGGCGGCGGGGCCCGTTAGGCAAAGGGGGAGGCGGGTCCAGGCGGCCGCGCGCCGCAGGGGCTCACCTGTATTGGAACCTCCGCGGGCTCCGCCGCCGGTCCCTGCTGTTGTGGTAGTGCGGACACGCATAGCCCTGGCGACACAGGCGCGGCGGCTTCGGACACGGCTCCGTCTTGTAGCTGCCCAGCACGAAGCTGGCATCTGAAACACAGGAGTCCACATGGGAGCGCGTGCACTCAGCGGGCCAGCCCCACGGCCGCGATCGGGGCGAGGCGCTGACACCTGCCACAGCCGGGATGGGCCTGGGGAACGTGATAGAACGGAAGTCTATCCACCACGTGACTCCACCGCAGGAGCCGTGCGATGGGACGGATCCGGACGGGAAGGACGCGGGTGCTGCCAGGGCCTGATGGCGGGGGCTCATGACGGGGTCCCGAACTAGCTCACTTGACGGCTGCACGACATTGAAGATACGGATAACCCCTGACACGCACACGTTAAAATGGTGCGTTTTAGCCCTGATATCAACAGTGGATTTGGGGTGATAAAGACCCATGATGTCAGTTCGTGGGCTGTGACAAATGTCCCACTGTGGTGGCAACACTGCACACAAAGAGTCACAGGGATATAGGAATTCTTTACTTTCCTATCAGTGGAACCCAAAACTGCTCTAAAAAATTGTATATTTTTTACTTTTACTTTAAAAAAAATTAATGTTTAGTTTTGAGACAGAGACAAACAAAGCATGACCGGGAAAAGGGCAGAGAGAGAGGGAGACAGAATCCGAAGCAGGCTCCAGGCTCTGAGCTGCCAGCCCAGAGCCCAACATGGGGCTCAAACCCACGAACCATGAGATCATGACCTGAGTCAAAGTTGGATGCTTAACTGACTGAGCCCAGGTACCAGTGCCCCCCGTAT
Source organism: Paguma larvata (assembly GCA_030068075.1). Lineage (NCBI taxonomy): Eukaryota > Metazoa > Chordata > Mammalia > Carnivora > Viverridae > Paguma > Paguma larvata. The sequence continues at coordinate 111,787,775 of CM057825.1, forward strand.
ATTTTTTTGAAACAGTCAATGTCATGTTTTCTGAATTTTATCTGAAACCAAAAACAAACAAAAAGGCACCTGGGGTCATTTGAAAGCAAGAACTGATGAGAGAAGATTCCTAAAAAATCATATCTGCTCTCGGGCTGCTTAAGCTATCAGCACAGCACTTGCGTACGCTGCTGTTCCTGCTGTTCCCAAAGCACTTGCCCCGCAGGGCTGAGCTTCCCGCTGAGGGATGAGCGAGCAGCGAGGGGCGGGCCCCGGCACCCGAGACCACGAGACCCTACCCTCAGGAACTGTCTCCGGGTTGAAATTTAACATTACCGCATCGTCCAGCCACACCAAATACAATTTCTAACTCGTTAAATGACACACAGGGGCACAGAAAGAATAAAAGGGGATTGAGAAATAAAAACAAGCCCTTTTTAAGAAAACAGAAATTAGGGGCGCCCGGGTGGCTCAGTCGGTTAAGCGGCCGACTTCGGCTCAGGTCATGATCTCACGGTCTGTGAGTTCGAGCCCCGCGTCGGGCTCTGTGCTGCCGGCTCAGAGCCTGGAGCCTGCTTCGGATTCTGTGTCTCCCTCTCTCTCTCTGCCCTTCCTTCACTCATGCTCTGTCTCTATGTCTCTCAAAAATAAATAAACATTTTAAAAAAAAAGAAAGAAAGAAAACAGAAATTAGGGGCACCCACGTGGCGCAGTCAATTAAGCATCCAACTCTTGGTTTCAGCTCACGTCAAGCCCCACATGGGGTCTGTGCTGACAGTGGAGAGCCTGCTTGGGATTCTCTCCTTCCCTCTCTGCCCTCCCCTGCGTGCTCGCTCTTTCCTCTCTCTCTCAAAATAAACAAATAAACTTTATATTAAAAAAAACAAAAATGATAGAACATTTATTCACGAGTACTGAGCAAGTGCCCTGTACAGATACAGTCCAATACAGTCAGATACAACGGCGAGATCGTGACCTGAGCCAAAGTCGGACACTTAACCAGCCGAGCCACCCAGGCGCCCCCAGCCACGTGACATTCAGAAAAAGGCAAAGCCACGGCAATGAAACAGTGGCGTACAGGATCAGCGGTGGCCAGGGGCAAGGGCAAGGGCAGACCCTGGCACAGATGTGCCCAAGCCCACAGCGTGAGCCCTAATGGAAACCCACGTGTCCGTCTTGGTTCCTCGACTGTAACAAATGTGTCGCGTCGGGGCAAGGCGTTCACGAGGGGAAACCGGGAGGGGGTACACGGGACCCGGTGCCACCTGGAACATGTCTGTACATCTAAAAAGCCCCACAAAAAAATCTGCTACTTAAAAGCTGTACCACCGCGTAGGGGGCAGAAAATGACAACGTGGCAGCAGCAGTTGGGGCGGCCCATCTGACCACGAATCTGACCACGGGCTCCATCTGAAACGCTCAGGGACAGAAGCCAGAGCGCCTAACTGGACGTCTCTGATGCGGCCCCGGGTGCAGGTGCTGAGGGCCACCTCAAAGGGCAAAGCCACAGGTCTCACCACCGCCTCCTGCTCTCCCTCCTCAAGCTCCGGCCAGCCGGCGGTGTGCTCCCCGCCCTCCCCCCCACCGCCACGAACCAGAGCACAGGCAGGCGGAAGCTGGGTGTCCCCAGACGGGGAGACAACAGGCTGGAATGTGGGACACAGCAGGCTCTCACGGGCGCCGTCCAGAATGACAGACGCCCCGGGGAAAGCGCATGTCCTCGGGTGCTGGAAGCGGGAAGCTAAGGGCACACGGCTCCTGCTCGGAGGTGGCCCTGCCCCAAGCAGCGGCACCGCAGCAGGGGGACGAGCACACAGCACAGGTGGGGGCCCCTGAAACACACAGGGGACCCCGGGGCTGGGCGGCAGGTGGCATCGTGGGATGGGTGGCGGGCATTTTGTCTCATGGTGGGGGGTGGGGGGCGCGGAGACGGGAGGAGAATCTCGACCGGCCTTGCGTGACCTCTGCTGACTGCCCAGTACCAGGCCCCCGCGGGGCCATCCTGCGGGCAGGCGAAGAGGAAATTTGTTGCTCAACAACAGCGGCGTGAAAGCATCGTTTACACAGGTGACGTCAGCCGAGCAAGTCAAGGAGACCCTCAGGGGGCTTTTAACACCACCCCGCCCTGTCGACCACCCGGAAGAGACGAACACACAGAGAGGAGGCCGACTGGTGGGTGCCGGGGCGCGGGGGCAGGGGGGGGGGCTGCTGCTGAATGGGGACGGGGTTCCGTGCGTGTGACACGAATGTTCCGGAATTAGCGCCGATGGCGGCACAACACTGAGTGTGCCAAACGACACGAGGTACTGACTTTGAATCAGCTGAAACACTAAGTTTACATTACGCGTATTTACGATAAAACCCCCCAAAACGTCGCCACCCACAGCCATCACCCGTGGGGCCTGCCAGGAACGTGCGTCCTGCGGCCCGGAAGGATGCAGCCGGGAACTGCGGGGACTGGGCTGAAGGCCCCCGGAGCCCCGCAGAGCAGGGACGAGCCCCGGACGACCCAGGAGCAGGTGTGCGGTGAACGTCGCCCGGCTCTGGGACGGGGGCCCCGGAAGGAGCTGCGCCTGCCTCCCCAGGCGGCGGCTGCTGGCTGACCTCGGCAAGAAGACGCCAGGGTGAATGTCCGGGGCCACCTCAGGGCCTGGACACCGGGGTTCAGATCCCACTCGGCCACCTCTACCTGAGGGACTGGGGGCGATGTGCTCGACTGGAGACTCAGTTTCCCCATCTGGTCTACAAACAAAGGCGGGGAGGTCCACCGAGTGGTCACTTTACAGACGGAGGGGACCGGCCCGCCTGCCCACCGCGGCGGCCTCGGGGTTACCTTGCCACCGGGGGTCCTCGCCCAGGATCTTCTCGATCACGGCTTGGCTGGCCAGGGCCCCGGGCTGCAGGTCGGGAACGCCGTCCCCGCCGCAGAGCTGGCCGTTCTGCAACGCTCCCTGGGCCTGCAGCTCCCTGCGAGCAAACGTCACACCGGTTACAGCGCCACCTCACGTCTGTCCCGAGCCCTCCTGCGAGGTGACACCAGCTGTCGATCCGCAGAGCCACCTGGAGGGTTTGGGACGGGCAGCCCTTGGGCCTCGGGCACAGCCCTGTCCTGGGATGAATCCAACGCCTTTGGAGCCGAGACGCGTTTAGCAGGGCCTTGCCTGCCTCCCTTGAGGGCGCTGCAGACGCACGAGCTCAGCCCCGCAAGCTCCCGTGGGCCCACGGAGAAGGAAGGAAACCCCGCTGGAAACAGAGTCAAGGCCCAGAGAAAGAGCTGCTTAGGCCAACGGCCCCGAGAGGTGAGCTGGCCGCCCGCCCCTCGGGGTCTCCGCACACACCTGATGTCACACACGGGCGGCCGCAGGTCCAGCGGGCCGTGCGCGAAGGCGCAGTGCAGCCCGTTCTTCACGCAGTGGCCCCGGGCGTCCGTCTCGTGAATGCACGTGCCCGTCTTGTAGTAGCGCAGGTGGTACTTGCGCTCCGTGTCCCCAGTCGTCCGGTGCAAGTACGGACACCTGGGAAGCAGAGGGGTGGACACGGGCCATCTGAGGCCTCGGGGCCTGGGGACACCCTCGGCACAGACCCGCTCCTCGTCAGAACCCGGCCAAGCACGAGCTCTCATAGTCTCGTCTCCACACAGAGATCCGCTCTAATCGGGGGCCTGCCGTCCTGGGCGGAGCACCTGTCCCCTGGATCCGGCCCCCAGGCACTCAGACACCCCCCCAGATCCCTCGATTACATCTAGCAGAAAAACACAACACCCAATTCCCCCGGAAATCACCGTGCATAATTTTTTGAACACGGAAAAAGGAAGTTCACGCCCTGGATGTAGCTGCGCCACGCGCATTTCCTGGCGAGCGTTACAGAGGAGGGCCTGACGGTCACGGCCGTCCCATCCAGGGGCTTCAGGGAGCCCCTGGAGGAACGGAGCCTGGGGAGAAACTCTGGGGCCTGGACGAGGCTGGAGAAGGAGGCGGTGGGAGCCCGCCAGGAGAGCAGCGGATGCAGGGGGCAGGGGGTGCCCGGGCAGCGGACGGGGGTGTCACATGCAGGAGATGCGGGGGGGGGGGTGAGCGGTGCCACGTCCGGCGGAGGTGGGGGGATTGGCGGTGCCACGTGCAGGTGCCAAGCCACACACTCCCAGGGAGAGTCCCGCTCGGCTCCCCGGGCAGCAGCGGGCTGGCTCTACGCAGGACGCTGGCCACCGAGCCCACGTGGGGGTCAGCCCCTCTAGGCGACAGCACAGAAGCGGGGAGGCGCCTGGGCGGCTCGGTCTTCAGGGTCTGACTCTCAATTCAGCTAAGGTCATGATCTCACCACTCATGAGTCCGAGTCCCAGACTGGGCTCTCTGCTGTCAGTGGGGAGTCTGCTTCAGATCCTCTGTCCGTCCCCCGCCCCCGCCTCTCCCTGCTCTCTCTCAAGAATAAACATTTAAAAAATTTTTTTAAAAATCTAGTTTTTAAATAAACTTAAAAAAAAAAAAAAAGCCTGAGCCAGCAACACCCCCGTGAGCCGCCCCAGGGGGGAGGCAGGAGCCTGTTAGCCTGTCCCCTCCAGGGCCGGCTGAGAAGCACCGCGGGAGGCTCAGTCAAGGCCCAGCCCCACCTCACTGCCCAGCAGGCTGTGGACCCAGCTGCTGGGAGCACCGGGGCGATGGCCCCCCCACATGGAGCAGGAATGAGACCCCGAAGGAAAGGACTGGGGGGCCACTCGCTCTCGAGCCCTCTCTCCTACGGTAAGGACACGCAGGCTCGGCCTTCAGAGAGTGCACCCCGGACCTTCCTGCCCACGTGGGGCATGCGGGGCATGAGGAGAGAGGACGCCGTGCCAGCCAGGCCGGGTCCCTTGGAACCGATGAGGCAGAAGCCAGAGGAGAAGCCGGCTCAGGGTCCGGCAGTTCCGCTGCGAGACCCAGATGCGGTCTCGGGACAGGTCCGTGCGCCCGGGTCACAGCACGTGACCCACAAGAGCGGAAAGCCACAAACGACCCGAGCGCCCGCCAAATGAGTCGGGGAGCGACATGAGGTCCCGGCAGACGGCAGGAAGGCCCTCGGCCCTGCGTGAACGCGGCTCGGACCCGACACGTGTTACAGCATGGATAAACCCTGAGGACGTCTCGCTCAGCGAGAAAAGCCAGACACACAGCCCAGGTGCTGTGTGATTCTACTCTTTGAGGTCCCCGGAGTCCGAGTCACGGCGCCGGGAGGTGGGGAGTGGACACGAGGCGCCGGGTGGCCAGGTGGGGCGTCGGTGCTGAGCGGGGTCAGAGCTTCTGATTGGGAAGAAGAAAAGGATTTGGGAACAGGCAGTGGGGACGCTTATGCAGGCCACTGTGGAAGTCATCTGTGCCACTCCACCGCACGCCGAAAACTGGCTACAACGGCCAACGCTACGTCACGAGTATTCTATCACAGTCGTGAACAGAGCCCGCTGGAGACCGAGGAGACAGGCTCTGCGCATTTGCACAGAGGAGCGCGCCCCGCCCCGGCGCCTCTGCGGGATTTTCACAAGCAGACACGGCAACGTCACGGCACGCAGGCCGGGGCCCCTCGGGCGAGCCTGCAGGGGGGACGCGCACTCCCGCGGCGACGGCAGGAACTGGAACTGAGGCAAACGTGCTCCACGAGGCACGAGCATCCATGGAACGCCAGCCGTGGCGGACGAGCCCCGAGCACCCGTGGGCCCCAGACGAGGTGGCAAACGGACAAGATGGCTTGGTGGCACTATGTGAAAACGAGCATGACGCCACTAGACGCACACCTGAAAAAGGAGACAGGACGCACGGCCCACGAGCCACAGCGAGAACGAGGACAGCGGGCAGAGCCGCTCCAGCGAGTGTTGGGTATCCCCGCTCCGCCACCGCCGTCTCCGCGGGCGCTCGCCCTGGTCCGGGACTTGGGCTCTGGGCACCTGGGCGTGGAAGCTGTCATGGGGAGCCGTGACTGTAGGGATGAATGCCTCTCCTCAACGCCTGCGCCCAGGGAGGTGGCCGCTGTGGGCGCTGGGCCCGCCTGACCAGCTCGTGCCCCATCTCAGCCCTCGCTCAGTCCCCGGCGGCCCCTCAGCTCAGCACTCAGCACCCTCGTTTCCTCTCTGGTGCCATCACCGAGGGAACCAGAGCCCGGCAGAGGTCCCTGCCCAGCCCCGAGCAGGCACTGTTATTTCACTCGGGGCATGACCTCCAGGTTCTACACGGCTCTTAATGAAGGACAGGGGTCTGAGTGGCGAGGGCCTCGGAGACAGCCCAGCAGCAAAGCCAGAACCTCCTTCGGGCAGGAAAGCCCAGGGGCTCAGCCTGATACCGCATGCAGTCCGCTAACCCACCCCCAGGGCCACCACCGGCCCACCACAATCATGACGCGCCCCGGGGTGACCAGATGCAGGTGGGGCCCTCGGTTCTCAAGCTCTCTGCCACATTAGTGACCCAAACAGTGTAATTAAAACAGGGCTCCAGGGGCGCCTGCGTGTCTGAGTCGGCTGCGTGTCCGATTCTTGATCTCGGCTCAGGTCATGATCCCAGGGTTATGGGATCGAGCCCTCCGTCAGGCTCTGTGCCGAGTGTGGAGCCTGCCTGGGATGCTCCCTCTCTCTCTCTCTCCCTCTCTGCCCCTCTCCCCGGCTTCTGTGCGCACTCCTGCTCATTCGCTCTAAAAAAAAAGAAAATCCAGCAGGTCTCATCGATGGCACGGCGGAGTGGCACATGCCGGACACTGGCACAGTCACGATGCTCTGGAACCCTCAAGCTGGGATGCAGGGAGGACGAGACCAGGGGCTCACGGCTGCCCCTCCACGTCCAGGAAGGAGAGCCTGAGGTTGTCCCTCCCTCTGGCAACCCTTGCCCGAGACAAAAGTAGAACCACCAAGGGCAGTCTTCGACGGGAGACAGAGGTGGCCCGGCCGCCTCAGATCCATCACGAGTTAGCGCCAGCCAGGAGCACGCCGAACCAGGCGTCAGAACCCCAAAGGGCTCGCCAGCCCCAGAAGGTCTGGTCCCCCCAGTACAGGAGGGGTCCTTGGATCCCGACTGCTGGTCCAAGGGCCGCGATGGGGGGACTGCTGGGCGTTCAGGGATGCTCAAGGACAACCTGCCTCCCTGCCAGCGCCCAAGGAGCTCAAGCAGGGGAGGGGAGACCAGGACGCAGCACGGAAACGACAGAGGTACAAACCGGAACAAGCCGAGCAACGCCACGCAGTCACGGAACGTGGGGAACAGCAAATACGGACAAAGGAAAGACCCGTGGGCTGCAGACCAAGGGTGGGACAGGAGGGACTTGTGGGGACAAGCTCAAGGGTCAGCTCACATCTGCCCCCTCCTCTTGGACACCAGGGGCGGGGGGGGGGGGGCGCCAGCTAACCCCATGTTAGCCAAGCCCAAACGCTTAGCCGCGCACCCCCGGCCTCTGGGCAGCTCTGGACCCCTGAGCCAGGGAAGCGGCCCCTCATCAGTGCCTAACACGGACCATCAGCACCGGCAGTAGGCCCCCCCACCTCCTGCGCCCGCACAGCTGCCGCCCTCTCTGGGATACAGAAGCCTCCACTGGGCTCTCTGCTGGCCTCGGAGGGGGCCTTCGTCCTGGTGGCCTCCTCCACCCCCTGCAACTTCCCTCCCGCAGCTGGCTAACATGTAACCAGAAAGCATGTGTGTCCAGACAGGACTAGCTCCCTGGCTCCTGAGTATTGGGCTGCAGCGTTCTGGGCCCGCCCTGGGCTTTCACCACCCCCCCTCAAAGCCCAAGCACCGTTCACTGGTCACGTCGGCTTGGAGCAAGCTCACGGCTACTCTGCGGTGAAACTCGCCCAGAGCTTAGGACCGTGGACGCTCGGGTTTTTACAACGAAACACGCGGCCGTCTTTCCATAGAAAGATCAAGCTGAAGCCAGAGAGGTGTGGCAGGCACGCCGCGCCTGGGACACTCGGAAAGTCTCTCTGAGCCAGCAAGCTCCCATAAGCATGCTCGGGTTCGCGAGTGGGAACCTGACCCAGGGCCCGTGTCCCCAGATACACCAAGTGCAGTGAGGAGGGGGACCTGGGGGGAGAAAAGCCAGGCCAGTCAGGGGACCCCAAAGCACAAGGCCACAGTAGTGGGGCTGCCCGCTTCCTAGTCCTCGAGAGAATTTACAACCAGGGGTCAGGAGGGCGACTGCCCAGGAACAGCCTGTGTACCGCAGGGGGCGGGTTAACAGAGGAAAGAGAGTGGTCACTTTGTACACGAGAGAGTTGGGGGCTGCCTGATGTTCCCCGGAGGGCCCCAGAGGCCGCCGCGAAGGCGCCTGCTCATCCCTAGCAGCCCCGCACCAGCTCTTCTGCCACCAGAGGCGCCAGTCACACCTGGATTCCAGGTGCGAAACCCGGGCCGGCCCTGGCGGGGAGGGTCTGGTGCGGAGAGCGGGGCGGCCGGGGGCCCGGAGCTGTCCACACCCGGTGCCTCTCAGAGCACCGTTCGGGATACGGCTGGACCAGCAAACCCCTCCGGACAGGAGTCGCTGTCCCTGAAGCCCAGCCTAAGAAATACCTGAGATGCACCCTCACAAGTGGAAACACCGACTGGGCGGAGTCGGGCCAGACCCCAGGCTCGGCAGCGTGCCGCCGCCGCCGCCGCCTCTCTTCGAGGATCCCCAAATGCGCACAGCGCTCGCCGACCCGCGCTCCGGCCTGGGCGGGCCTGTCACCGCCGGGGCGGGGCGGGAACACGTGACCCGCACGACCAATCGCGGCCGGCCCCGGAGAAGGGGCGTGTCCGCCCAAGCAAGGGCCCTGAGAGAGAGCACAGTGGACGCGGGACCTTCCAGGCTAAATGGGGGGGGGCTGCCCGCGGAGAAAAGGGGGTGACAGCGGGGGTACCCACAGAGAGGAGGAGATGACAGCGAGAGGTCTACCAAGAGGTGACACTGGGAGCGCCACGGGGGTGAAAGGGGAGCCAGGGGTAAGGGGCGACAATGGGGTAGGGGGCCGCAGAAGGGGTGACAGTGACAGGAGAAGGTAAGCGCCAGCCTAGGAAAGGTCGTGACAGCAGGGGTGCCAATCCTCCTGGGGTCCCATCCTGTCCTGCCCCACAGCTCAGCCGCAAGGTACCGCCAGCCAGCTCCAAGAATAATGGTGGATGCTTAGGTCACCGGACAAGGGGTTAAGGGTCTTTGCTCTTTGACACTGTCCACGTTTTAAGATAACAGGTGGTGGGGGTGGGGCGCCTGGGAGGCTCAGCCGGTCAAGCCTCTGACTTCAGCTCTGGTCACCAGCTCATGGTTTGTGGTTTCCAGCTTCACATTTGGTTCTGCGCAGACAGCGAGGCTGCTTGGGATTCTCAATCTCTCCCTCTGCCCGGCCCCCCCCCCCGCAAATTATACATTAAAAAAAAATAACACGTTGGCAGTACACAGGCCCAAAACAACTTTCAAGAAGCCGTGAACTGAAATAAAAGGAAGGTTCTGTCCTTATTCTGAAAGTAGTAACAGCTTACAAATTCCATGGCGATGCTTTGTGAACCAGAATATGTAGTCAAACAGGACGAGCTGTGCCCTTCCCCTGGGGGGGGGGGAGGAGAAAGTCCCTCCCCCAGGGAACTGAGCCCTAATTACTAAGGAGAGATCCCAGGGGAGACATCTGCTCTCTGCCAAATGCCTCCTCAAGTTCAGGCTGAAGCTCACCACGAGTGACAAAATCTTTACTGAGACACGTGTCACTTACTACATGGAGGGTCACAGGACGCACCCCAAACAGAAAATGTCAAACAAGCGCCTAACTGCCACCCAGCCTGGCTCTCAAGGATGACCTCTGTGTCATTTAGATTATAGGTTAATATTTCTGTAATAAATAATTGCCCAGGGCGGGGTGCATGGGGGGCTCAGTTAAGCGCCCGACTTCGGTTCAGGTCACGATCTTGCAAGTTTGTGAGTTCAAGCCCCGAGCCGGGCTCTGTGCTGAAGGCTCAGAAACTGGAGCCTGCTTCGGATTCTGCGTCTCCCTCTCTCTCTGCCTCTCCCTCTTCGTGCTCATGCTCTCTTGCAAAAATAAATAAACATAAAAAAAAAAACAAAAAGTAAACCAACTGCCTGTTATTTAATTCCTATTGAGCCCAGCGGAAATGAAATGACCCCCTGGAGATGCTTCTTCCTGCCCGAACTGGACGCCGCCTGATGTCTGGCAATGGGACTAACTCGACACCAGGACATGGGGACTCGGAACCCCAAACAGCTGTTCCGACGCGCACTCTCCGTGCACGGAGAGCATCGGGGAGCGCGGTGGGTCCTTCACAAAGGGCTCTGGGAGGGGGTCAGACATGCCGGTGACCCCGATCCCCGCACCACGGTCACGCAGCGCTGTCCCCCCTCCCTCGGGTAACTCAGGACGCAAGGCCCAGAGAGGTGACTGACATGGCCGAGAGAAATGGGGGACGTGACTGCAGGCACCAGCCAGAGAAACAGATTTCTTCTGAAGACCCGTCTGCAGAAAGTATCAGTTCCAGCAGCAATGAAATAGGGCACTTTTAAAACCTCGCGGAAGCGGAATGGCATCTTAACCACGGAGAGGCTGGGCGCGTTACCTCGGCAGGCTTCGTGCTGCCTTAACAACAGTCTTATTTAACTCTCTGGTGCTCAACTAAAGCTCTTTCAGTAAGTGTATAAAGTTTATGAAATCACTGAGAATGAAAAGTTGACTCCCTGGCCTAAGCATCTTTGGAAAATGAAGAACAGGTCTGGGTGCAGCACAGTGAACGCTGTCTTCAGAAGGGACCATTCCGCAGGGCTCCCGGGTCAGCCGAGTGTCCGACTTTGGCTCAGATCATGATCCCAGGGTTTACAAGTTCGAGCCCCGCATCAGGCTCTGTGCTGACAGCTCAGAGCCTGAAGCCTCCTTCAGCTGTGTCTTCCCCTCTCTCTCTCTCTCTGCCCCTCCTCTGCTCACTCTCTCTCTCTGTCTCCCAAAAATAAACATTAAAAAAAAAATTCTATTTTCAAAAGGGAGCCTCCCTGGAGACCCAACTCCCTTCAAGAGATCAGGGGATGGTGCCCAAAGGGCCCCCCTCAAATCAGGCCGGGACGTGAGCAGAAGGTGAGCGGGCAGCTGTCACTGGCCTGGAGCACAGCGAGGCTACCCCGACCTCCAGGCAGAAGCAGGCCAGCCCTGCTCCTTCCTCAAACGGCCCAGGAGAAAAACACAAAACCTCCCGCTACCGACTTCTGTCCGTGACATCAACGCCCGCTCTGCCGGCACGGGCCCTGTTTTCCCGTTCTCCATACTGCTAAATAAACACATCTGTTCATAACACCATCAAGACGCTTGTAAGGAAAAAAAGCCAACCAAAGCAAAACCCTGGTGTTTTAAACTTTAAAAGTGCTACATGAACGACGGTCTGCAAATAAAATAACTTCCCTATCAATTTTTTTAGAAAGAAGTTAGATATGTAGGTGCAGCGAAATAAACACGCCAGGTACAATTTACACAGGGTGAGCGAGCACACATTTTAACACGCTCTCGGACCGGAAAACACGGGGCAACTACAAAAGGGTCCTCCACCTAACAGGGGCAGGGCCTCAGGGCCGCCTCTAATGCAGAAAATCTGGGGAACCGGGTCCAACGTGGGAACTGAGGTCAAGTCGGTCGCCACCGGGCAAGGGGTGTCCCTGAGACACAGTCCTGAAGGGAGAGAAGAGTCTGCCCACCACCAGCCGTCACCGTTAACACCTGAGAACGAAGACGGGACCCCCTCTCCGGGCGGCGGCGGGCGCTGGAAAGAGCGGCCACGGCTGGCCCCGCCCCACACTCACTCGTCGCCGTCGGGGCACACGCCGCTGGCCTCGTCGTACTTGGAGCAGTACACGTCCGGGCTGTAGTTGAAGGTGCCGTCGCGCCTGCGGAGCGGTCTGCGCCGACGCTGATTTAGGAAATGCCAGTGGAAACAGGTGAACGGCCTGTGCTGGGCGCACTTGTGCTGCACAAACAGGGCGCACCGCTCTGTTCTAAATTCCTTTAGATACCTAAAAAGACAAACAGCGTTGCGGGTCGCTTCCGCCGCCACCGCCGCCCGCGGGCGGCCTCGGGGACTCGTGAACAGGGACCGGACCCCGCAAGCCTGGGTGCCCCAACCTCAGGAGCAGCCCCCTGTCTGAGGCAGACGGCCCCAAACGGCCGCCCCCCATTCCCAGCGCGTTCCTCGGATCCCAGGCAGAGTCCCCAACCCCCAGCGCAGCAAACCATCTCCGACCCCCGGCGCCACCTCCAACTCTCGAGTCCAGACGGTCGCCTTCCACCCCCAGCCGGAGCGCATTCCTCGGATCCCAGGCACGGTCCCGGACCCCAGGCGCAGCCCTCGATTCCCGACCCCGGTGCGACCCCCGACCCCAGGCGCGGTCCCTCCCCCACTCCAAGTCCGGACGGCCACCCCCCACCCAACCCAGGCGCGATTACTCAGACCCCACCCGCAGCATCCCTCATCCCGGCCACAGACGCGACCCCCAACTTCAGGCGCGACACAGCGACCCCAAGCACGCCCCGACCCGGGCAGAGGCAGCCCGAGTTCCAGATGGCTGCCCATTCCCGACCCTAGGTCCGACCCCCGACTCCGGACGGCCGGCCCCCGCACCGGGTCCAGGCGCGATTCCCTAGTCCCCGTCCGCAGCATCCCCCATCCCGACCACGGATACGACGCCCAACTTCAGGCGCGACACACCAACCCCAGGCACGCCCCGACCCCCAAGCTCTGGGGCCATCCCTGATCCCAGGCGGGGACAGCCTTAGCGCAGAGGACCGCCCTCCCCCAGGCCCCCAGGCGCATCCTCCCCAGCCCCCGACCCTCCCCCCCGCAGAAGCGCGTGGACCCCAGCCTCCCGCGCGCTCCCCAGCCCCCGCCCCCAGGTGCCGCCCCAGACCCTGGGCGCTGCCTTTCGACCTCAGGCGGCGGCAGCCCGCGTCGGACAGCGGTCCACCGCCCCGAGCCCAGGCGCGACGCGGAGGCCCGGGCGCGGGGCGCGGGGCGGGGGGCGGGGGGCGGCGCGGGGCCCCAGGCCGCACTGGAGGCGGCACCCAGGCCCAGGGGCGCGGGGCGCGAGCCGGGGGCGCACGGGGCCGCCCCCCGGCCCGCCCCCGTCCTCGCCGCGGCCGGCCCTGCTACTGACCTGTAGTGGGTCGGCTTCTCCGTCTGCGGGGGGGACCCGCTCAGCGCCGCCGCCGCAGCTTTCGAAACCGACGGCATTTTCAGTCAAAACAATGCAGCGCGCATGCGCCAGGCGGGCCCGCCCCCGCCCCTCCGGATCTCCCCCCGTGCCGAGCCCCCCGCGTCCTCCCCGGCCGGCCCCGCCCCCGCCCCGCCCCCCGCCGGCGCCCGGCGGACCCCCGACCCGCCCGGCGACCCTGCGCAGCGCCCCCATCGGCAGGGACACGCCCCGAGCGCGCCTCCACGCCCCCGCGGGGTCCCCTTGTCCGCATTCGCCCCCGTGCGCGCTCAGGCGGACCCCGGCCCGCCACGCAGCGTCCCGGGCGACCCGGAGCAGGTTCCCCGCGTGGAGACCGCGAGCTGGCTGCTCACGCTGGCACTCCACTCATTCATCGACTCTGACCCCCCGGGGGCCAGGGGCCGAGCTGCAAAGAATGGGGCCAGTTGCTTAGGGCTGGGTGTGAGACGCGACCGCTGTGGCCACCCAGCATTTTTGAGAGTAGGAACACGACCCAAAATGAGGTTGTGGGGATGGCTGCCCCAAGTGAATATACCAATCGGTTTCATTGTATACTTTGAGTCGGCGAATTGAACAGCATGTAAGTTATGTATCAATAAATCTGGTTTTAAAGGAAGAATCCAGGGCTCAGTCATTGAGGGTCGGACGTTTGATTCTGGCTGAGGTCGTGATCTCAGGTTTGGGGGGTTCAGCCAGGCCTCCAGCTCTGGGCTGTCCACGAAGAGCCTGCTTGGGGGTCTCTCTCCCTCTGCCCCTCCGCCCCCTGATTTAATTAATTAATTTTTAAAAAGTAAACATTTTTTTAAAAAGCAAATGAAGGGGCGCCTGGGTCGCTCAGTCAGTCGAGCCTCTGACTTTGCCTTAGGAAATGATCTTGAGGTTCACCGAGTTCGAGCCCCGTGTCAGGCTCTGTGCCCACAGCTCAAAGCCTGGAGCCTGCTTCTGATTCTGTCTCTCTCTCCCTCTGCCCCTTCCCCACTCACTCTCTGCGTCTCTCTCTCAAAGATAAACATTAAAAAATTTTTTTCTAAAGCAAATTAAATGAAGTCCATGGAGTAGGCAGGCAGACATTTTTTTGTTCCGAACAAAAACCGGCCGGTGACTGGCATCAAAACGAGGGCCGGAAGCAGCGAGGCTGGGCAGCGAGCGGCGCGAACTGCAAGGATAAGTCACGAAAGGGCCGAAATAACAGCGTGGCCCTCCGCCGGTCTGCTGCCGCCCCTCTGCAAAGACCAGGTGTGGGGAGGGCCCTGCTCATGCTGTCACCGCTGGCCTTAGGTCCTCCTCTTGGTCAGGACGAAGCCCACCCAGGGCTCGGGCGTGAAGCCATGAACCAGACAACCGCTCACTGTCGGCCGCCCGGGAGATACTCAGGACTTACTCCCAGGTGGCAAAAACGGTAATACCCGCTCCTGCGTTCTGGGAAGCTGCGTGTGTCTATACAGACAGAAAAGACAGAAAAATACGGCAAGTTTTCGCCAGGTGGCGGCATCGTCAGGGTTTCTGATGCTCTTCCTTTTGCTTACGACAGCGTCTAACTTTTCCCGATAAATCACATGGCTTTTGCCATATGAGAGTGACTTTCCATTAAAACAAAAATTCTTTTCATTAGGTCTTTTTATTTCCTGCAAAAGCTAGGAAGACAAAAGTTAAGCGCTCTGGCTGGAATGACTGTTACTCAAACAAGAGAGTTCGCAACTGAGAACAACCACGCCAGGGCAGAGAGAGGACGGCTTCGTTCTCGGTTCCCTCCCGGACAACAGGGCGGCCTGAGCCACGATGAGGTCAGTCTTGCCAGACCTTCATCTACCTTTAAAGAACGAATATAGGTGGGGGCTCCTGGCTGGCTCAGTCTGTGGCGCATGGGATTCTTGATCTCGGCGTCTTGAGTTCGAGCCCCACGTTGGGCATGGGGCTTACTTAAAAAAAGTAATAGTAATAATAAAAAAAAATATGAACATCCTTCCGCCAATCCCACTTGCCAACAAGCATAATTTACCCAAGTGGGGCCGACCCTGTGAGCGCTCCGGCAGAGAGCGCCGCTGGGAAAGCAGTGCACGGCCAGGCAGCCAACAGTCTTCAAATACCCGAATAAAAGAAACCTCCAGTTAACTTCAGCACCACAGGCAGGCCAAGACAAAACCTTCCACTAGAAGCGGAAGTAAATACAATATTCCTTTTCTTTGTCTGGTATTAATCAGAATTAAGCAGTTTCTTACTAAGTAGTACTTGAAAAGCATATCATTTAAATACCAAAAATATTGCCTGTAATTTGTCGAAAAAATACCTATCGGGGCGCCTGGGTGGCTCAGCCGCTTAAGTGTCCCACTTCGGCTCAGGTCATGATCTCATGGTTCCTGAGTTCGAGTTTGAGCCCCACATCAAGCTCTCGGCTGTCAGCACAGGGCTGGTTAAGGATCCTCTCTCACTGCCCCTCCCTCTCCCCAGCAGGAACACTGATTTCTTTCTCAAAAATAAAACATCAAAAAAAAAAAAAGTTTTATTCTACTTGGAAAGTTGCTGCCTTGCGAAAAAAATCAAAATTGCTGAAGCCAAGAAGTGTCATTATTTCCAGTATCCTTCGTAAATTCCACGATTTACATGTAGGTTTCTTTCCTCCGTTCCTATTCTGTAAAAACAGAAGAACAAAGGAACTGGAAAGGACTGAAAGAGAGCCCTTTTTTTTAGTGAGATGCAACAAAGGGAGGGGACTGGCTTAATTCCACATTATCGAATTAAAATTTGTCAGTTTGTTAGTCTGTAAAATTAACACCTATTGATACACAGCACAGTACATGAAAAAACAAAAAGTTTAACTCTTCTCCCAGTTACTGTCTCGCAAAGCAAACGACCTGCACACTGGATTACACTGGATTACAAGTGTCACCGGAATTGCTTTGGAAACATGATCGTGCTGAAGAAAGAGGCATCACAAATCCAACAGCACACAATGCAACCAAAACCTTTTCCATGGGCCGGAAAATGAAACGACTTTTGGACGTACACGTTGAGTATCAAGTATTAGGTAAAGAGCCGGTTCCGATCTGTGGACATTCGGCGTGGCCAGCTGTGCCAAGTCCTTCACTCTGGGGACGCGCATAACCGAGGCAGAAACGGTCAAACGCAATGTCAAAAGCCCAAGGACGGCTGCCTGTGCCCTCGCTGCGAGCCCCCACCAGCACCCCGTTAAGTTCTCGCCTGGTGGGCAGCCGGAGCTCCAGACTCCTGAGAATCATCGCCGGGCTCCGGCTCCTCTTCTCCCAACACGTGTTTCAACCACCGGTCCGCGCTGGTCTCCTCCCTGAAGAAGCACCAGGCGACCAGGACCATGAGCGCGAGGCTGAAGGGCAACACCCTCCACCAGGGCCGTTGCTGCTCCCTCCCAGAGAGTGCTGAACTGTCCAACGGGACGGGTTGGCTTTGCTGGAGGAAAAGTGAATGGGACGGTTAGGGTCGTCCTCTTCCTCATCCTCGGCCGCGGGCTGGCCCTGAGCCCGGACACGGGGCGGCGGCTGCAGGTGTCGGGAAGCCCACCGCACGAACCTTAGCGCGCGGACAGCCCTGGAAAAGAGACAGCCGTGAGCGCGCCCGCCAGCCGCGCCCGCCCTCGGCCCCTCTGAGGCCGCGCGCAGCTCACCGGGTTGCAGGCGCACACAAGACACAACTCATCGCGACCCAGGATCCGCACTCGGCAGGGCGGCGCAGCGGCGCGGCCCGTTTGCGTCACTTCCGGAGCGCGAAACCGGAAAACGGTCGCCGTGGGAGCCTCCGCTCACGACTACAGAACGTGTGCCCAATCGCGCAACGGAAATGACGCGCCTTCTCCGACGGCCTCTTCCGTCGCAGCCAGCCACGCCCGGCAGGCCGCATGGGCATGCCGGGAAATGTAGTTCTCCCCCAGCCCGAAGAGGAAAGAGCTGTCAGGTGCCCGGGCGCCGGGAGGGGCTGGGGCCAGATCGTCGCTCTCGGCCTCCAGGCGGTGGTCCCTCAGCAGCAGGGCCCGACCCCGGCGCTCACCGCGCTGCCGGCCTCCGCGCTCCGGGCCAAGGCTGCTGTCGGGGACCGAGGGTGCCGCGGACTCCTGCGGCACCTTACCCCCAGCCTTCGGGAGTCCGGATGCGAGGGTGTCCTTCGGGCTGTCCAGGGGCTCCGTGCCCTACGCAGTTCCCCCAGCTGGCTTCATAGGGAAGCCACCGTAGCTTTTGTCCTTCAGGCAAACTGGCCTTGGTGTTGTCAGAAGACCACATGGGGTGTCCAGGCATCATCTTGTGGGGATGTGTGTGTGCTGGGCGTGTCTTGATGACTAAATCAGATCATGAGGCCACCTTGTGTGCTGTGATGTGCTACCTCCCCTAATTCAGCTTCTTCACCTCTGGAGCGTCCCTCTCCTGCACCTGCTTCCTGGGGAAACACCAGACTCAGGGACCAGTCCCCCCGCGTCCCCGCCCCACCAGGCACTCTCCAGACATTAGGGCGAGAAAGGCAGGCTGGAGGTGTTCCCAGCTCGACGACATCTGGGAGTCCTCCCCACCCGGGGAAGCCCAGCCCCGGTGCCCTAGGGCAGATCAGCGCCCAGGCTAAACTGTTCAGAGTTGCCTGTGTCAACAGAGGCACCTGCGTGCCCAGGTCCTCCTCGCGGGGCCCCACCCCACCTGTTCCACCCTGCCGAGACGAATTTACCAGAGAGAACACTCTAGTCGAAATAGAAAACAGAGAGTTTTCTTCAAACCCAAGTTAGGACAGCTGCCCAGGAAATGTGATCTTCACAGGGGAGCATTCTGGAGAATGAACTGTTTTTATACTTTTTTTTTTTTTTACATCTCGTAAAAGCTCAGAAGATTATAGATCAGCGTGTAGGCAGCAACCGCGCGTTCTGCCGTCAAGCAGTGTCGGTGGTGTCTCAAGGACAAGATGGTTCACAAGGTGGATGTGTGCTGCCCGCGCAGGGGCCGTAATCAGGCTTTGGTGTAAGCAAAGTTTATGTGCAGTCGTGCTGATCGAGAAACCTAAAATGGGGGTGCCTGGGGGTCTCGGTTGGTTGAGCATCTGATCCTTGATTTAGGCTCAGGTCGTGATCTCATGGCTTGTGAGTTCGAGCCCAGAATCAGGCTCTGCGCTGACCGTGTGGAGCCTGCTTGAGATTCTGTCTCTTCCTCTGTCTCTGCCTTTCTCTCAAGAAAAAAAAATTTAATAACTAAATAAATAATCTAAAATGCCTTCTCTTGTATATCAAGCCTTGAGAGAGCTTTTCCCCTGGCCAACCACAGAACCCCACCCCAAATCACTGCCAAACTAACTCACCCATAGGGAACCCCAGGAGCCTCTGCTGTGGTCCACAGGATGGGCCAGAATCACTCTGGTGTGCAGCCTGGAGGGCTTCCTGGAGGAGATGGAGATCAAAGAGCTCTAAGGTTAGGGGTGGAGCTGCTGACTGAGGCTGACAGCAGCCACCTGTTTGGGACGCTTGAGGGCATTGGGCACAAGCTGGCTTGGGACAGCAGAGTGAAGGCAGAGCTGGGAGGGGGAGTAGGGGCTGGGAGTTCACTCTGGGTCAGGGCAGCCTCCAAGGGGCCACTAATCCCATCTCAGTCTCAGTGACTGCCATGGATGAGTGACAAAACGAGACAGCTTGGACTGACGTGAGCTCTTGAGCCTCTACTTTCTCACTTGTAAAATGGGTGTCACGTGGGGCGCCTGGGTGGCTCAGTCAGTTAGGCGTCGACTTCAGCTCAGGTCATGATCTCGTAGTTCGTGGTTCGAGCCCCGAGTCGGGCTCTGTGCTGACAGCTGGGAGCCTGGAGGCCCGCTTCCAATTATGTGTCTCCTCTCTCTCTCTCTCTCTCTCTCTCTTCTCTGCCCCTCCCCCCATCACGCTCTGTGTCTCTGTCTCAAAAATAAGTAAACATTAAAAAAATTTTTTTAATGAGTGTCCCGTGCCCTTCTCGGGCTGCTGTGAGGACTGGTCCCATGCCTGGGGTGTCCGGGGCTGGTCTTGGGACAGCTACAGTTGAGAAGGGAATGGCATGGAAACCCCCTTCCATCCTACGGCCCTGAGGCAGCGGGGTCACCCTTACTGCCACCAGGTTCTGAGGGGCATTCGAGGCGGGAGTCGGGAAGGAGAGTACCTGCCCACAACAAGGAATGAGCAAATCCGAGCGCCCAAACGACCCCTCCTCTGTCTCCAGTTCCTACTGCCACTCGGTGTCTGTTGTAGGTGACGGCACTATGCAAAAGACATAGGTCCTGTAGTCTTTTTTTTTTTTTTTAATGTTTATTTATTTTTGAGAGAGTAAGAGCCTGAGACACAGAATCGGAGCAGGCTCCAGGTTCCGAGCCGTCAGCACAGACCCCGACTCGGGGCTCCAACTCCCAGACCGCGAGCTGAAGTCAAATGCTTAACCGACTGAGCCACCCACGCATCCCAAGTCTTAAGAGGACAGGGGCCCCTGTCCCCTGGCCTCGGGGAGCTGGCCTCGTGCTCACGGGGGGTGGGGGGGTGTCTCCTGTTGGACGTGAGCAATTTCAGAGGATAACCCCGGATCCAGCCACTCCAGAGCCACGATGGCTCATGACGAACCAAGACCCTTCTGTCATCACAGCTGGACACTCAAAATACGGACATGGCCCAAACCTAAAAAAAAAAAAGAGAGAGAGAGAGACCGAACATCTCCCCCTGTCCCAGCGGATGGGAGGGACACTCACTGTCCGTTACTAGCCCGCTGGGCCGCAGCCTCCCCCTGTCGGCCCTCCTTCTGGGGAAGATGTACCGAGTTGCTCCTCCTGGGCTGGACTGCGTGCCCCCAAATGCACAGCCACCCGGATCTTCAGCACAGGGCGTCATTGGGAAACGGGGTCTTTGCAGATGTAGTTGAGTTGACGTCATCCTGGATTAGGGGGGCCTAAATCCAAGGACCGGGGTCCCCCCGAGAAAAGGAGAAAAGACACAGAGACACTCGAGGGAGGCCACGCAGAGAGGCAGGCAGCGATGGGACGGGAGTGGCGCCGCCGAGGCTTGCCAGCAGCGCCGGAGGCTGAGAGAAAGGCCTGGGGCTGATTCTCCTGGACCCATCACTTCAGACTCTGGCCTCCAGGCCACGAGAGAAGGGCTTTCTGTGTCTCAGGCCGCCCGTGGCGCTTTGCAGGAAGGCCCCAGGAGGCCGGTGCAGGCGCGCAGTCACGGTCACGGACTCCCCGCCCCGGAGCTGAGCCCCGAGCCCCACGCAGCCCTTCCCAGAGCGCTCCCTCCGGGACACCGCATCCCGTGGCGGCCTCATTCTCGCCTACGCCCGCCTCGTTCGGCCACTGTGCGTTTCCGGCGGCCCCAAATGCTGCGATCAACTTGACCCTCCAGCGCAGTGAAGCCCAGAGCGGGGAGAGCCGCAACTGGATGGGTCTGGGGGCCCCTGGGTCCCTGGAGCCCCCTCCTCCACGACCCCAGCAGGCCAGGCCGGGTGCCAGCGCGGCCTACTCTTCCGAGCCCCCTTCTCCCTGAGAGCGTAAACCGACACCTGGGCCCTCATTATCTCAAAGCACACACAGAAACCTCTCTGGGACCTAAGGGGCGGGGAGGCCCAGCCCTCGTGCGCCTGAGGACCAGCCCGGTTTGCTGTAGCGCCGCCTGAGAGCTGACATATTGGGGTTATTGATTTTCCCCAGGACGGTCGATATGAGGAGTGTGGGGACAGGCAGACCCACGCCGTAGGAAGAGCAGGGCCTTTCCCCCGGGGACCGAGGCCTGACAACGGGGGCAGCGGGGGCACAGAGGTCCGCAAAGCCTGGCGCTGCCCACGGCGGGGCCAGTGGGGAGCAGGTGCTGGGACGTGTGCTGGGGCCCGAGCCTGGTCCCCGGCCCCACTCCAGGGGTCCCGGGGGGCAGCGGGGGGCTTGTGACACCCATGCTGCTCGGCCTGGCCCTGGCCACCCAACACCAGGGTGGACGTGTGCGGGCTGGGATCCACCCACCCAGGGTCCCCTCAGACTGTCGCGCCCCAACCCAGCCTTGCCGGTAACAGAAAGCCGGACTTCGGCCTCCACTTACTGGACCCCTGGGTTCACCTTGAACATGGCTCAGACTCAAGAGCAGCAAGGGTGTGGATAATTCATGGACACCCCTGCTAAGACCTCAAATCTGCTTCTTAAATCCCTCTCGGGCCTGTCCCGTACCTCACCCCCTCAGGCCGTGCTTTGTGCGGCCCTGTCATTGATTGCTGGGACTAGTGCAGTAGTACCTCCTGGGCTCCAGTCTCCAGTCCAGATGCCCACCCCTGGCCATGCTGCCCAGGTTCCTCTTCCCAAACCTTTATCTGCTCCAGTAGTCTCTCCTACCCTAAAATTCTCCCTCTTAGGCTGGGGTTCCTCCTTCCTCTCTGGTCAGGCAGAAAGAAAGCACTGGACATCTCCTCGCCGGGCCACCCGCAAGACCCAAAGCCTCCACCAAAGCCCCAGCTCCACTGACCAGCGGCCTGTGGCAGAGGCCAGGGCGGAGAAGTAGGCCTGTGGCGTGAGGGGGAAACAGGGCCACCAGGAAGGACTGGGCCCTGGGGGTGGTGACCGTCATGGGCCCTCCTCGCACTGAGATTTGTTCCAGTCACAGAGGGCAGAGCTGAGGGCCCAGGTGGCTTTGGCCACCTGTGGCTGGGAGGGAGGGCCAAACCCTCCTACCTGCCAGGAGGCCCCGCACACCGCCCACCCCCACTTTCCAGCCAATGCTTCTGGCCTCGAGTGTTCCGTGGCTGCTGAGCCCAGGCAGAGGGGCTCAGCACGGCGCTGGTGACTGGCGTGCTGTCCTTCAGGTCGCAGTCCGAAATGGCCCCAAATCCAGGTGTCTGCGGGGCAGCGCTCCGGAGCCTCCGGGGGAGAATCACTTGCTTGTGTTTTCCAGATTTGAGGCCCCTACGTTCCGCCTTCAAAGCCAGCAGTGACCCAGCTTCTGTGGTCACATCTCCCCTCCAGCCCTGACCTCCCTCTCTCGTAGGGTCCCCGTGAGGGCTCTGGACCCACAGGACCGTCCACGATCACGTCTGCAGGGTCCCTTTGCCATGTGGAGTCGCATGTCCACGGTACCTGGGGATGAGGGCGGGGACATCTGC
This sequence comes from Paguma larvata, assembly GCA_030068075.1. Lineage (NCBI taxonomy): Eukaryota > Metazoa > Chordata > Mammalia > Carnivora > Viverridae > Paguma > Paguma larvata. The sequence goes on from CM057825.1 coordinate 111,810,013, forward strand.
GGGGCCACCCAACCACGGGGGTGCCAGCTCCCTGGGGCCTGGGCCTTTCCAGGCTGTCCTCTGCTGGAGCCCCTGCACTTCCCACGGGCAGGCCGGGCGAGCTGTGGTCCCCTCAATGCCAAGCAACTGGCCTCCTTCGTGAAGCCCCTCTTCTGGTCACAAGGGCCAGGACTTTCTCGAGGGCAGGGGCACGCCTCGCCTTCCTCAGAGCCTGGGGCAGGGCACCCGTGAGGGCTGGAGCCTCCACCCAGACAGCGCTCCCCTCGGGTCCCCTCGGCCCACCTTGGTCAACCCAGCGGGGTGGCGCCGGCACCAGCCGATCCCCTTCCTCGGCCTAGACCCAGCCCTTCCCGAGGAGCAGCAGGGGACATTGTGGCTACAGTCAGGACACCTGCTGAGCCCCTCCCTGGGCTCCTGGGCTGTCCCAGAGGGCTGCTGCCCGGGCCACCCCACGGCCAGGGCCTGCGTAATAGTGTCATCCACCCAGGAGTCTCGGGGCAGGATTCTGGCCGTGCCTGAGGTCAGTCTCTGCAGACTGAGGTCCAAACGTAGACTGGATTCAGGAGGCACATCACCCGGGGCCTGGCTTCACCCTGGTCAGTGAACATAGGCCACGGGGAGGCCTGGCCTGGCCCCCACCCATGCTGTCCCTGCAGCCCTCCCTTGGGACCCTCAGGGGCCCTGCCTCCTGCTTGCGGGATGCCCGGCAGCTCCACGGACCCGCCCCCGGCAAGTCACCGGCCTGGCCCAGCGGGGGAGGGCACTTCATTTCCCTGTGAGTGCCCCGGAGCTGGGGTTCTGACTACAGGCTCCTGCATTGGGCCCTCCAAGTGGTCAAGAAATGCCGGGCAGCAATCACCGGAGCCGCCACTTGCAGGAAAGGCCTGGGTCTGTGCCCGTGCCCCACGTGTAACAGGGTGCCACTGGGTAGGACAGGTGCTCTCCACTGCCTGAAGGGAACGGAGCCTGGACCAGAGGCCTGGGGCCCAGGGAGGACGGGGAGGGCATGGTGACCCGCCCAGGAGCTGGAAGGGACGTTAGTGGCCAGGCACACGCCAGGCTGGGAGGGGGCTGCTGTCCTGCGCTCGGAACCTGGCTGGCCCACAAGCAGTGGTGGCTCTGAGCCGCGGCGGATGGGACTCTGGGGTCCTCCCAGCAGGTAGTGTGGGGGTGCCCCAGGGGAGCAAAGCATCTAGCAGAGGTCACATTCGGTCCGCCGGAACCTCGGAGTGGACCTTATGTGGAAATAGGTCTTTGCAGATGTTACAAATATAAGGTCAGACTGCATCCCGCTGGCCCCTGAATCCAGCAACGGGTGTCCTCGCAAGAGAGGGACCGGGATGGCAGCCGCGTGCGGACGGTGGCAGAACCTGCCGGGGCTCAGCCAGAGCCAAGGAGCACTTTGGCAGACACTGGGAGAGGGGCATGGCACAGGTTCCCGCCTGGACAACACCCCCAGTTTGGGGGATTGGCTACAGGGGCCTCCAGACACTCAGGCAGCCCCGCACACAGTCCCCCTGGGGTCCTGCTGATGGTGCAACCCTGGGGGGAGGAGCAGGAGGACACCCCTAGGCAGGTTCTGTGGTGGGGGTGCAGCGAGGTGGGCGCCAATCTCCCAGAAAAAAGCTCGGGACCGGGGAAAGAGGGGTCGTCTCAGCTTGGACCCTGGGGGTGAAGCCATGCTGGGGGGGGGCAGGGACACGTCTGTGGCTGAGGGTTGTAAGAGGTGGGGGTGGAGGGTGGGGGCTGGGAGGTGGGAGGTGGGGCCCCCGAGGTGCTGCTGGGGGAGGGTTGAGACTGGCCACAGGGCCAGCAGGGCCTGGCAGTTTCAGGGGGCCGAGCGGGGTTCCAGGGGGCCCCCGCATGGGCCACTACTGGGGCTGGTGGTCCCTGCAGCCTCCTTCCTCGGCCTGCCCGGAGCTGCCGGCCCGGAGCACCGTTTACCCAGAGAGCTGCGCGGGCAGGATGTGCGCTGGAGAAGGGCTACTCCAGAAGTCAAAATAGCATGAAATTTAATTTTCCGCCTATTTGACAAAGCTTGGTCCGGGTCCCAGTCGGTGGCGGAGATAAGGGTCCTCGGCCCCGGGTGTGAGCCAGCTGGGCCTGCGGCAAACACTCCACGGTCCCCGGGCAGGTTGAGGCTCCCCCCGCGGGGCCCTGGTTGCCGGGCGCTAAAGCAAACGGGCTCTATTTGCCCAGTCTGCGATGACAATGCAGTCGCCAAATATTTGCCAGCCCGGCCGGCCGCGGAGCGCAGCTATAAATGCTGGAGCCCAGGTGGAGGCGGGCCCGCCCCTCGGGAGCTGCAGGCCTCCAGGTAGGAGCCCGGCTGGGTGGCGGGAGGGGACGCGGCCTCCTCCCTCTCCCCGAAAGGCTGTGCGGACCACCCACCTACAGGCAGGGGCCGTGGAGGTCCGGGAGGGGGTGGGGGAGCGGCGAGGCCAAGGGGTGCCGCCGAAGGAGGAGGAGCCCAAGCCAGCTTCCCCACAGCCCGACACGGGACCCCTGGCAGGGAGGAACCGGAGCGCGGCTTGGCCCCTGCCCTCCCCGGGTCAGCCCGACCCCGAGTGACGCCCTAGACTCGCCCAGCCTCCCTCGGGGGAGGGTTCTGACAGGCCGGGGCCCTTCTCCCCGTCTCCATGTCACCCTCCCTTTCTTCGCTTCGCCAGGAGGCAAAAGGGCTCACCCACCTGCCTGCCGGCCGCAAGCTGCCAGGGCACTCACCCCCAGGGGGTCAGGCCAGCATTTGGCATCAGGCCAGGGAAGGCCGGCACCCCACCCCCCATCTCCATCACCTCCTCAAACTCCCATCCCACCCCACCAGACTCAGCCCCAGGCCCACAGCCCACATACCTTCCCTGCCTCCTGCTGACCCGATGACCCCGCCAAACGCCAGGTGCCCAGCCAGGGAGCAGACAGATGAAAGCCTGGGACCCATCAGACAGCGTGGGAGAAACAGCGCCCGGCTCTGGGCCTCCCCTAAGTCCCCGAGGCGCCCTAAAACCATAAGGGCTCTGGGCCTCAGAACTAGTGGGCTGGTCGAGGCAGTCAGGCCCAGCTCCTGGGCTCGGTGTGGGCATCTCGGGGTCCCCCCTGCCAGCAGCTGGGTAGATGCCACCTTGGCGGGCCCGTTGATCAAGGGCCATAGCAATCCCAGGCTGGGACCAGGGCTCTGCTCCCCTGGGCTGGCACCCCCCTCCCCTGTCACCTGCCCTGCTTACCTGGCTCTCCCTCTCCTTCCGCATCCCCCCTGCCCCGCCCCGCCCCATCTCCACTGTCCCAGCAGAGCCATCTCTGCACCCCTTAGCTTCCTGTTCCCCCACCCCGGCCATGCCCACCGCCCACGGTGCCCACAGTGCCCACGGTCCCAGTCTCTCTGCAAACCTCACCAGCGTCTGAGTGTGGCATGCTCCCTGAGCACCAGTATGGCTGCACAGGCCTAGGGACCTGATGGCTGACCTGAGCTCTCTCTGCCTCCCTCCCCAGCTGCACCTGCTGCCCCAGAGGCCCCAGGAGCTCAGGCCTTGAGGAGATGGCCGCAGGCGTGATCCGGCCCCTCTGTGACTTCCGGCTGCCCCTGCCCACCCACGGGCCCTTCCTGCCCTCAGACCTGGAGCCCCAAGAGACTTCTGAGGAGGAGGAGGAGGAGGAGGAGGAGGAAGAGGAGGAGGGGGAGGAGGAGCTGGAGGAGGAGCTGGAGCTGGAGGTGGAGGGGCCAGGGGGCCGCAGCCCAGCCCCCCAGGCCTCAGGCTGGGCCCCAGAAGCAGCCGCCCGGGGTCCCAGCAGCCCCGAGAACCCCCTGCAGCTGCTGCGTTTCTCTGAGCTCATCAGTGGCGACATCCAGCGGTACTTTGGCCGCAAGGACCGGGGGCAGGATCCAGGCGCCTGCGAGGTCCCTGTGGACGATGGTTCAGCCAGGGGCCTCCGGTGTGCCGACCTGGTGCACCCGGCTCCCAGCGGGCCCCCAGGTGGCGAGGAGGCTACGGAGCCCGGAGTCCTCTCCCCGAGGGGCCCCGAGGGGCAGGCACGCGGGCTGGGGCCCCTGGCCGAGCTCTTTGACTACGGGCTGCGGCAGTACTCGGGGCCCGGGGCCCCGGCCGGCCGCCGGCTGCGGCTGGAGCGCAAGTACAGCCACATCGTCCCCATGACCCAGAGGAAGCTGCCGGTGTCCTTCTGGGAGGAGCCGGCGCCCGGCCCTCTGGGCCTGCTCCGCCCCGGCACGCCCGACTTCAGCGACCTGCTGGCAAGCTGGTCTGCGGAGACCGGCCCCGAGCTGCCCGGTGGAGGCGCCCAGGGCCTGGACGGGGTGCAGCTGGCCGAGGCCTAGCAAGTGGGCCGGGGTCTGGGGGTGGGGGGTGAGCCAGAGGAGCAGGGATTGCCTTTCCTCTCGAAGTCCAGATTGTAGCTGCTCTCTCGGGAGGAGCCCCTGGGGCCCTCCAACCGTGGTGGCCGCCAGCAGGACAAGCCAGCTTAGGTCGGGACTTCCCAGGCCCAGGAAGTCGGGCCAGGCTCCTCCTGGGGCCTGGGGCGGCCACCTGGGCAAGAAATGGGCAGGAGCCGCAGCCCCTCAGAGGCTGCGTGCTCAAAGGCTCTACACCGCCAGCCCTGAGGTCCCAGGTCGGCAGCAACGGGGAGCTGTCCCCACCACCCACCCACCTGGCTGGTCCTGGGGCTGTCCCCCCTTGAGGCCCCGAGGCGGGTGGCACGGCCAGCCACGTGGGAAGAGCGAGGGCTTCCTCGGAGGCGGGAAGAACGGGCGCCGCCCGAGCACGTGAGCGAACGCGCCATTCGCTCCGCAGATCGGGGCAGGGGGAGCTGCCTCCCGTGCCGGCCGCCGCTCGGGCGGGACCGGGGGACCCCAGATCCGGGCCACCTGGCCCTCCGCAGGGCCTGCAGGGAGTGGCTGGGGGCCGGGAGCCACGGCCATCGGCAGGAGGCCCAGGAAAGCCTAGGGCGGAGGGCTCGCTGGGCTCAGGCACCTGGGAAGGGTCCCCTGGCATCTCCCGGGAGGGGACGCTGGACTCCGACAAGCATAGGAGCTGGCACGTTTATTTCCGGGAAAGGGTTAAGGATGCGAACGGGCGGGGGGGTTCCTGGCGGAAGGACCGCTCCAAGACCTCGCTCGGCCGCCGGTGCGCCACCCGGCTCATGAGGACCGCCTTCCACTGCAGCCACCTGCCCGGAGACACGGCTCACGCCCGCCGGCCTTGCGGCCTCCCCGGCACCACCCCGGACCTGGAGGGGGCTCTGGGCGGCTCCCCCTGCCCACCTCACGGCCTGATACACGCCCCAGCGGTTCACAGGGACCGCCTCTCCGGTGGCCGAGTCCTTGATGAAGAATCGCTGTCTCACCAGGGACATGAGGACCCGCCTGCTGCCCAGCGTCAGCGCCCACGGGCCCTCCTCACTCCACAGGCGGATGACGCTCTCCCGCAGGCTGGCCATCTCCTCCTCGCGCTGTGGACGGAGGCGCCGTGAGGAGGGGCCGGTGCGGGACCGCAGGAATCTGGCCACGGGGGGCCTGACGGCAAACGGGATTTATCTCCCTCTGGACAAACCAGGGTCTTAGCTACCGGGAAACCCGGCTCAGGCCAGACACGCAGACGGACGGACGTGGGGGAGGCCACGAAGCCAGGGGCTGCGCCGGGGAGGGGTGGGGGGGCGGAGTCTGCGAAGGGGCCACCTCTCTCACCAGCTTGGTTTCTGTATTAAACTTCAGGTTCTGAATGGTCTTGTTGTCCTGAATGCTGTTCTCCAGTTTCATTATTTGGTTCTGAAACTAAAATGGCCTGTTTGTTGGACGTGGCGAGTCACCTGCCCCCTGCGGGCCTGAGACGGCCCCCCCCCCCACCTCCCTGGTCACTCAGGCAGGAATTGGCCTCTGACATGTGGGATCTGGGGCGTGTCTCAGCCAGCACCTCTCACCGTGATTGCTGACAGCCCAGCATCTGGGGACTCTGGACAGGTGCCCCCGCTCAGAGTGCACCAGGCCTCAGGGTGTCTTGGATCGGGGCCTCCCTGGGGGCCCCTCTGCTGAGTGTGACGGGCGCAGGGGCTCCAGGGGTACCGTGACCAGCTTGCCCTGGATCTCCGCGATCTTCCGCCCAGGGTTGCCCTCCCTGAGCAGCTGAACAGACGACAGCAGAGAAGCCAGTTCCTGCCGCACGGCCCCGACCTCCAACTCTCTGTGGGAAGAGGAGGCTCTGGGTGGGGGTCCCAGGGACAGGGCGCGCAGGGGCTGCTCAGCTTTGCCCCCACTCCAGCGGGAACTGGGGGGCCTCCGGCGGGTAACAGAGGGCAAAGCTGGAGGATCTGTGTGGGCCGCACGTGGTGGGCCCAAGCCCAGAGCTGGGGAGGGGTCGGGGCTGCCGCCGACAAGGGGGGCTGCGGGAGGAGGAGACGCGCGGATGCAGCAGGGCCGTTCTGAGACCAGGAGCCGGGGCCTCACCTGGCCTTGCCCTCGGCCGAGATCTTGAGGTCCGAGTCGCTCTTGTGGAGGACGCACTTGTCGGACACGGCCTCTATCTGCAGCAGAGACAGGGTGGGTGGGCGGCCGGGGCCGCACCGCGGGGCGGGGCAGGGAGGAGGCGGTGTGCCCGGCCCTCACCCACCTGCCGGGGCAGGCTGTCCACTCGCTCCCGCACCTCCCTCAGGTGCGCCTCGGCCTCCTTCTGACAGCGGACCAGGCCCTCCAGGGATTTCTGCTCCGAGTCTTCCCGCTCTCTCTTTGCCTGGGACACATCGGGGACAGGGAGGGGGGACAGGCAGATGGACGGGGCCCACTGGAGCCAGAGTTGAACCCGACACGGCCGAACCCAGGCAGCAGAGAGCTCCGGAGGGGGCTGGCTCTGAGCTCGAGCACCCAGTCTGCACACGGCCCTGGGGGTGGGGGGGCCCGGCCGGCCACGCTCCTGGGACCTGGGTTCCCCGGGCAGGGGCCCCAGGCTGAGCAGAGCCATATCCGGAAGAAGAAAGCCTGGCTCAGCCCGAGCCCACCAGGAGTCAGTCAGCAGGGACACAAGCGACAGCCTGCCCACACCTGCAGGGGTGGGGACTCGGGAGGCCTGGGGGGCCCCCACCCCATAGGGGAAGGGTGACACGTGTTCACAGCAGCGCCTTCTGCATGGCCAGACAACGAGGGCAGTACACCGTCCATCAGTGGAAGGAAAGATCAGCCGGTCACACGGTGTATGGAAGCGTTTATAGGAAACGTCCAAAACAGGCCGGTCCACAGAGGCAGGAAGCAGATCAGCGGTCGCCAAGGGCCGTGGGGTAGGGGGTGACCGCTGGGCGCACGGGGGCTTCCTCTGTGGTGATGGGAAGGCTCTACGAGTGACGTGGCGGTTGTCCGGCCCTGAATACACCAGCAGCCGCTGAACCCCGCACCTCGCGAGGGTGGGCCCTACGGCGTGCGGATGAGACGGGACACTCTCACAAGGAAGAGGGCAAAACCCACGGCCGGGCCGCCTCTGGAATCCACCCCGTGGTCGGGGCCACCGCTGGCCTCGTGGATAGCGGCTGGGCAGGGGTGGGAGGTTTGGGACCTGCCAGTCAGGCCTCCACGCTCAGGCACTGGAGACGGCTGGTTGCGGGGTGCAGGACCCTCGGCTCCGTGCGCGCTCACCTCGCTCAGCCGCAGGCTCAGTGTCTGCTCCTGCAGGTCCAGTCTCCAGCTCAGGGCCAGGAAGTGGTCGCTCAGGTCCTTCACCTGCTTCCCCAGCTCGGCCAGCGACACCTCCAGGGCCTGGCTCTTCTCTCGCTGCTGCGGGGCGCTGGGCTGAGTGCGGGCGCCCGGGGAGGCGGGGGCCCCACGGGAGACCGAGCCCGGGCCCCCGCCGCCCTCACCAGCTCCAGGGCGCTGTGCGCCTCCCGCTGGGCCAGCTCGCCAGCCTGCTGCACGGCTTTCAGGTTCTCCTGCAGGTGGGCGGCCAGCTCCCCGGCCCGACTCTCCTCCAGGTGCCCCTTGACGTCCCTGGAGGTGGGTGCCGACACCGACCGCTCCTCAGCTGAGGCCGCCCGCCGAGGCGCCGGGCCAAGGAGGGGGCCCGGAGATCCCCGGGAGCAGGGGATGGTCCCAGGGCCCACCGGGACGGGGGCTGTGTGCACTGGTGCACGCGGAGTCCTCCGTGGGGGGACGGGGGCCCCCGCCGGCAGGGGAGGCAGGGGGTTCGGGCACCCACCAGGCCTTCTGCTCGGCCAGGAGGATGTGGTTCAGGGACACCTGGTTCTGCCGTACGAACTTGGTCAGCTGGACCACCGCCCTGTCCAGGCCCCGGCACTGCTCCAGGAGGTGGCATTCTTCCTGCTGCCGCGCACAAGTGGCCCTGAGCCCAGGCGCCGGCCGGCACGACGCCCCCCTTGCCCCCCGCTCCCCCCTGCTGCCCACCTCGCGCTGCCCCTGCAGGGCCTGCACGCGCTCCTCGGCCAGCTCCTGCAGCCCCCGCCACCTGCTGTCCAGCTCCTCCCGCAGGCTGCCCTCCGCCTTGAGCCGGGCGCTCTCCGAGGCCTTCATCCTCTGTGGGGAGACGGGTTGCCGCCTGCCGTGAGCGGGGCGGTGGGGCGCCCGGCCCGGCCGCGGGCCCACGGGCTCCCACCTTCTCCAGGGCCAGGAAGCTCTTCTGCAGGAAGCCGCACAGCTTGGCCTCCCTCTTGAGGAAGCGGAGGCTCATCTCCTCACCGAGCTTGGTCACCTGGGCCTGCGGGGGGTGGGGTCAGCGCGGCCGCCGTGGGGTCGGACCGCCCTCTTCGACACACCCACCCCCAGCCCCCGTGCGATCTCGGACTTGTTTGCTTTCTCGCCCCACCAGGTCCGTCACAGAGGGGGCCCTGGGCCCTGGGTCCCCCGCTGTCCCCGAGCCTCGCAGAGCTGGGCCTGAGGAAGGCAGGTGGGGCAGGCGGGGGCTGCGTGTTTGCCCCAGAGCACCGGGGCTGTGAAGGGTCTACAGGACCCGGAACACGCTTGGCACTCGCGGTGACCGCCAGGTGCCACAGCCAGGCTATCGCATCCTGAGCCAGCGGCTGAGAGAGTACAGAGCCCTCCACGTTCACACATGTTCACCCGCACGCGCGCAGACCTGCACACCTGGGTGCGCACACACCTGCTTCGCCCTCGAGCTCCGCGCCCCTCCCCCTCCTCCCCTCAAGGGAGCTGTGCCCCGAGCCCCACCAGCCTCGCCCCTGCACGCACGGCCCTCTGGAGCAGGGGTCGGCAGTCCGTCTCTGTCAAGAGCCCGACCATCTGTGCCGCGGTACGTCTGCCCCGCGGTTACAGCACGAAAGCAGACGCGGACGACAGGAAGCGAATGGGCTTTGCAAAGCCAGGCAGAGGCCACAGTGTGCTGGCCGGGGGCCCGAGAGCGCCTCGGGAAGAGGCGGGCACTCCGGGGCCCGCCTGGCGCGTCAGGAATCCGTGGGCCGGTGCCCGCGGGGGCTCCCGGCCGCAGCAGTGGTCAGCGTCTCAATGGAGCCAGGACGCTACCTTCCTGCAGGGCAGAGGGAAGGGAGGCCGCCGAAGCTGGGCAGCCGAGCTATGTGGGCAGCAGCTGGGAGCGCTCGGCCCGCGAGGGCCCCAGGCTCTGTTTGCAGAGCTGAAGAGGCTGGGTCTGGAGACGCGCCTCCGAGCCCGGCCCTGCCGCCCAGGGTCTCCCGCGGCAGGGGGCACCTGACCAGCCCGTGGCCGGGACCACGCCTGGGGACGGTGAGGAAGGGCCTTCAGGGCTACGATGCTCTATGTCCCGATCTGGGTGCTGGTCACAGGAGTGGGGAAGGGGCAGGCGCTGAGACACGAGGACGAGCTCCATGTCGGCGCCTCCCACGTCGGCAGCCGTGGGCCTCGAGCGGCTATTGGGTGTCTGCAATGTGGCTCACGTGACCGAGGGACCTAAAACGTTAGCTTGTCTCCACAGACAGAGCCGTCCGTGGCTGGCGGCCATGTACCGGGTGGCGCAGGACCGTGGGGTGACCGCGTGGGCCCAGTCACGTGGATGGGGAGGACGTGGGCTGCAGGGGCCGTGCTCGCTCCTGCTGGCCCCTCCCACTGGCCGCCCAGGCCCGGCCTCCCTCCTGGTACCTGCACCTTGGTCACCTCGTGGTCTACCTTCCGGCTCGCCTCCTCCTGGCTCTTCTGCAGGCCACTGCAGGCCGTTTCCCGGAGCTGTTCCTCTTGCTCCAGCCTCCCGGCCAGCTTGGCCAACCTAGGGCCACGGCGTGAGTCACAGCAGCCTGGCCGGCCAGAGGGCCTGGCTGCGCGGCCACCGGGAACTAGGCCAGGCCTCTGGACACCGAGGATCCCTCTCGAGGCCAGGCTTACATCCGGGGGACCCAGGCTGACCTACAGGCCACCTGGGCCGACACAGACAAAGACGAGACACTGACTTTCGTGATCCCACAAAGGGACGTGACAGCGGCCTGGGTGAGCGTGACTGACGGGGAGGAGACGGGTGGGGACTCCGGACCTAAGTCTCTTTTCCCCACAGAGGGTCCACGGGGGGGCTGAGCCCTCCGCCCCGTCCACCAGCAGCTTGGCGCCAAGGGCAGGGGAGACACCTTCCCTATCTTGGTGCCCCCCCCCCCTGCTCACACGACCGCACGTGGCGAGTCCAGAGCCGGCCCCCCAGGAGGGAGGCGGGTGGCGCCCACCTGAGGCTGGCCTCCTGCTCGGTGTCCTTCCGCTCAGAGTCCTGGAGTGCCTGCTTCCTCCTGATCTGGGTCAGGGCCTCCCGGACCTCCACCAGCCTGGCACGCGAGAGCCACTTGTACCTGGGGCCTGTCTGGCCCGCCCTCCCGGCTGCCTCTGGGGGTCTGGGTCCGGGCCCAGGGGCCCAGCAGCAGGCCTCCTGCCCCTTTTCTCTGCAGGTGCCCTGGCCCCTACCAGCCAGACTTCTTGAGCGGGGCCGCAGATACACGCTGCTTACCCGAGCAAGACAGCTAGGACGCCCGGTTCCCCCCCCCAGCCACTGCTTTCCCAAAGCCCCCGACCTTCCCACCGGGGCCCAGGCCGTTGGCGTGGGGTACCTCTTGTCCAGGGCCTGCATCTGGTTCTGGTTCTGGGGGCCAGGGAACTGCAAGGAGGAAGGGCAGGCTGAGCCTCACGGCAAGGCCAGCACCCACAGGGGCCGGGGAGCAGGGAAGTCCCCTCCTGTGGGTGGGGACGGGGGCAGCTTACCTCGAGGGCCTCCTTCTCGGGGGCCCGAGCCACCTGCTGCAGGTCCTGCTGAAGCTTCCTCAGCTCTGAGTCCTGCAGCTGCACGCAGGCCCGGAGCCGGAGGGTCTCCCGGAGCAGGCTCAGCATGGCTCGCTCACAGCGGTCCCTGTGTCCCCGCAAGGACGCCACCTCGGCCTGCAGGTCCGCCATCCTGGCCAGGGCGCGGAGCAGGCCAAGTCGAGCGGCGCGTGCTGGGGGTGGGGCGGGGGGTGGGCAGTGTGGCTCTCCCTCCCCCGGTCCACGCGGGCTCACCACTGCTCCAGCTGCTTCCAGCGCTTGGGGGAGTCCTGCTCTGGGACGGACGTGCTGGAAGCCAGGCGGCTGGACTCACACCTCTGGGAGATCTCCTCCAGACTCAAGAGCCCGGGGCTGGCCAGCTCCTCCTCCAGGGAGAGCCCCAGGTCCCCCAGGGTGATGGTGCTCATCTGAGAGGGGGGCGACGCCCCCGACGAGTGGTCGCTAGCAGCCAGGTCTGCGGGAAGGCTTGCTCTGGGCCGGCGACGGCTCCCCGGTGGAGCTCAGGATAACAGACCCAAATCCCTGTCCACTGAGCTCACCTCCACACGTCCAGCGGAGTCACCCGGCCCAGCCCTGGGAGGGCTCGGCTCTCACTGCCCCACGGCAGGGAACTTGGGCTCAGACGGGCCCAGGCCCCTGCCTGAGGACACACAGCACAAGGCAGCAGAAACAAGGTAGTGCTCTGCCTGCCCAGCTCCAGAGGGAGCCCCTGGGCAGTGAGGCGAGTTGAGGGGTCAGGAGTCAGTGCCGTCCTGGGCGGCCCACACTCCTGTCCTGGCTCAGCCCACGTTGGTACCAGGCTCACCCGATAAGGCTTTCCCCAGCAGCCACCGTCTGTGGCTTCGGCCACCACCCAGAGGCCCTGGGCCTCGCACCCGGCGGCTGCCCGGAGCGGGGCACCAGGGCAGCTGGCTGAGGCAGGGGAGGTCTTGGGGAGCACCTGCCCTCACATCTTTCCTTCTGAGACGACACCAAGGGAAGTAGGGCCGCAGAGCAGTAGGAGCTCTTCTGGAACCATCTTTTCCTCACCAGAACCTCGGGACTTCACAGCCCAACTGCCACTGGAACCTGGGCCCTCAACTCTCCCGGCGAGGCCTTCCCAACTGCCTGTTCCCGGGGAGACCCGAGGGGGCACCGTTCGGTCGGCCAGAGCGAGGAGTGGCTGGCTGCTGGCCTGCGGGTCGGGGCCGGAGACCCCAGTGGGCCTGGGTGGGAGGGACAGGCGGGGGCTGTCTCAGGCCAACCTGTCAGAGAAGCAGGCATCCGGGACAGACAGAACAGGCGGAAGCACATGGCCAGAGCAGGAGAGGGTGCGGGCCGCAGGTGTGGGCTGCTGGCCACCTCCAGGCTCCTTGCGGCCACGGTAAGAAAGCAAACAGAAACAGCTGCGACGTTTCCATAGTGCATTTTATTTCATCCCGCGTGGGGAAAGTGCGGCAGGTTCAACGTGTCATCAACGGAAACCACGACATCCACGCTTCCCCACGCCAGGTCCTCCAAGCCCAGCTCGGTGCTCCCCCTGCCCGGTCGCCCAAGCCCGCCCACAGAGAGCACAAGATACACACTCCAAAGTCAACCCCTTGTCGGGTGGCTTTTCCAAAACTGCCATGACAGGGCCCTCCCTGCCTGTGGCCACACCACCCCTCCTCATGGCCCAGAACAGAATCCAGACCGAGGGCCCAGGGGCAGGAAACCGCCCACGCTGGCCCCACAGCTGTCTGGCGGCCGCCGCCAGCACACCCCGCAGGTGTGGGCTGGCCACAACCGCCTCCTCACCCGTGGGTTTCTGCGTCTCTTGCCTCCCTGCCCCCCCTCCCCGTGAGGCCCCTCCCAGATGCCCCACCCTCAGTGGTCCTACAAACCGTCCCCCCGCCCCCCCCCGTGCTGGGCGTGGCTTGTGCTGAGCAGGAACAGGCTGGCTGCGGCTGTGAGGGTGCGATTCCTTTATTTCTCCCATTCAGAGCCCCCTGTATTGTCTTCCTGCGCCCCCCCCGGGGGCTCCCACCAAGAAGGGATCAGCTTTTTAAGGCCCCACTCCCTTGAAAGGGGCCAGAACCAAGACGAACCGCCCCCCCCACCCCACCCCTGGCTGCCACAATGTCACCCGCATCACCCGGTCTCAGGCGGGCCAGGGAATCACCTCCAGGGAAGGCTCCCTCGGGCCCTGGGGACACAGGACACCAGATCCAGCCCCATCTAGCCTGGGAGGAGCACAGCATCCTGGCTCCGGGCGTGCCGGCCCGTCCGGGAGCCCACCCGCCCCAGGCCCGGAACCAGAGCCGCCTGGGAACACGGTCCCCGGACCAAGGGTCCGCGGAGGCTAGTGGGAACCCCCGCGTGCTCAGACAGCCGCGCTCTCGGGGCCGTTTGCTCCGGCCGACAGCTGTGGGGCCTGGTCTGGACCGAAGCTCGGGCTGACGGAGGTGTTCGCCCCACGGACGTTCCCGGCTTTCTCTCTGGCCCAAGCCCCGGAGGGGCCGAGTGGTGAGTCTGGCAGAACAGCCGAACTCCCTACAGAGCCCGCTGTGGAGTCTGCTCCCCAGGACCCCCGCCTCCAGGTGTCCAGCTGGAGCCTTTGCCGGGCAGGGTCCGGGTGCCCGGGCCCACCACCTCGCGTCCACAGAACAAGCTGAAGGGACAAGGCCACGGGTCTCTGCGGCAGCCTCGTGTCGCCCGGGCCCCGGCTGGTGATGCACAGCCAGTGTGGCTCTTCTGGGCCAGCCCGCAGGGGGGGCAGACAGAACACAGGCAGCAGAGGGTCCTGTCCTGAGGGCCGGCACCACTGGGACCCACGGAGCCCGGCTCGCTCACAGTCTCACGGGCGCACAAACACACAGACACGCACATGTCCCAAGGAACGGGGGACGCCGGATCCGCCGCTGACCCAGGGAGTGAGGTGGGGGCCCCGGAGAGGGGCTGAGGCCTCACGTCTGGGCCAAGGAGAGCTCCTCAAGGCCCCCCTTCCCGAGCCGGTACCTGGCTAGGTCTTTCCTGGTCACCAGTCCAACCACCTGCAGAAGCAGAGCCAAGTCAATGACACTGGCAACCCCCTGCCTCTGTGGCAGCCACCGTCCCAGTGCCGGAGGACAGCGCGGTCTGAGGAGCCCCGGAATCGGGTATGTGGCCAGTGTGGGTCCCGAGCCTTGAGTCCCCACAGGAGCTGAGAGCAAGTACCCACCCGTGACCAGGGCAGGCGGGTCGGGAGGTGCACAGCGAGCCTGGCACCCGGGCCCTGTCCCGTGGCCCCCTCGGGCGGCCCCCCCCCCGCCCCTCACCTGGTTGCAGTTATCCACCACCACCAGGTGCCTGAGGCCCAGCGCCCGGAACAGCTTGAACACCCGAGGGAGGGACGCCTCCTGCGAAGGGAGGGGGCAGGCCTGAGCCGACCTGCCGGCCTGGCCCGCCCAGGAAGAAGCCAGCTGGTGGTCCCCCCGCACAGCCCTCCCCGACAAAGATGTGTCCCGGGGACGCCTGGGCGGTCCAGTCGATTGAGTGCCCGACTCTTGATTTCAGCTCAAGCCACGATCTCACGGTTCGTGGGTTTGAGCCCCGAGTCGAGCTCTGCGCTGAAAGTGCGGGGCCTGTTTGGGATTCTCTTTCTCTCTGTGCCCTTCCCCCGCTATTTCTCTCTTTCTCTGCTCTTCCCCCGCTTGTGTGCGTGCGATCACGCTCTCAAAATAAACAAACGTAAAAAAAAAAAAAAAGGACGTGTCCCAAGCGGCTCCCGCCCTGGCCACAGCCCCTCCGCAGGCACCTGGGGCACCGTGTAGGGGGAGGGGTTCATGAACTCTGAGAGGTCCATGGTGCACTCCCGCTCGTCCTGGGACACGTGGATGGACTGGATCGGGGGGAAGCGCGGGTAGGCGTCTCGGAAGTCCTTCAGCCGCAGCCGCCGCCGCACCAGGCCCATGCTGGAGCGCTCCACGAACACCTGCAGGCGGCAGTGTGTCGGGACGCGGGTGCCCCGCTGCGCACCCCGCCCCGCCGCCCCGGGCGCCCGCAGCTACCTTGTGCTTCAGGAGGACGATGAGCTGGGAGCGCAGGATCAAGCCCTGAAGCCGGGCCGGCTGCAGAAGAGACCCGTCTGTGGGTGAAGCCCACGCCCCGAGCCCCTTTCTGCCCTGGTCGGTGGCCCGGCAGCAACCTTAGAGGCGGACACCAGCCCTGCCACAGGCATCTCGCCTGCACAAGCTGGTCACTCCGCACACTCCCGAGAGCGGCAACGGGACGTGACCACAGGAGAAAGGCGACAAGAAGCCGGGTTGAGACGCACGCCGCGGCCCGACCCCCCAGGCTGCTCCTGACAGGTCGCCCCCACAGCTCCTCAGCTGACGGGGCAGGTCAGGGCGGGAGCCCAAGACACGTGGACGGCTTGCTACCCCGACCGTGCCGCCTCTCCCAGCCCGTGAGTCAGTTCCTTTGCGGCCAGCGGGGGTGGAGCCCGAAACGGGCACGCGGGGTCTCCATACCAGCGGCACCTCCCCCCGTGCCACACCTGCTGCGAGGAGCTCGGCCTCCGCGAGCCGGCCCCAGGCCGCGAGCACACGTGGGCGTGTGGCCGCCCCGGGTACCTGGGTGTCATCGGCTAACTCCACCACGGGGAAGCCGTTGTGGTTGGAGGCCGTGTTGCTGAGGACGTCCACGATGACGCCCACCTTCTCCCGCCTCCGCAGGCAGATGACCGGCGTGCTCATCACCTCCCTGGGGAAGAGCAGGTCCCGTGGCCGGGCCGTGACCGACCACGGGACCGCGGGGAGCCGCCGCTCTCTCTTCACACGGGCGCTGACGCCGACCGCAGGAAAACCGGGGGCCGGGAGCCCGCAGACCCCCAGGGGCTTCCCGGGGGAGAGCCCGCCCCGGGCCGGCCGTGCGGACTGCACTTCCCCAGACGCTCACACACACACACGCCCCCCCAAACCGCCAAAGTGTCCATGGCGCCACCGTACCTGGCGGTGAGCGAGTGTGAGGTGACAGGGGCTTCCCAGTGCAGGAAGGGCACGCTCTGCAGCTGGATGTGCATGTCGTACAGGCCCTGGGGACGGGCGGGCTGTTGGGGCGGGGCCTCTGCGGGCCCCGCCCTCCACCTCTGCCGCACACCCCCAGCCCCCAGCTCCCCCTTGGGCTCCTGGCCAGGGGCACGGGGAGCCCACAGAGCAAGGGGCAAGAATGGCAGGCAGGCCTCTCCCCACGAGCCCCACCTCGATGAAGATGTCCCCCACGATCTTGGCGGTCATCAGCACCAGCATGATGGGGAAGCCATAGGTCACGTTGCTGGTGGCCTCCATCATGATGACGGTCAGGCTGAGCGTCATCCTCACGATCCCACCTGTCCAGGGGATCGGGGTCAGTGTCCGGCCTCTGGGGCCACGTGGCCTCTCCCACCTCCCCTGCCCGTCCGTGTGCTCCATGCATGCCTGCACGCCCGCTCCCCGCCCCCCGCAGGCGTCACAAGGAGGGGATGGTGACCCTGCACACTGTGAAATGGAGTTAACGTCTGCCCTTCACTCCTCCAAGGGGAAGGCCCCCGCTCCTGACCTTGGGCCGCCCACGTGGTGGCCAGGACTCACCCAGCTGGGCGGCCGCTCCCATCAGGGCGTATTTGCCAGGGTCTGCCCAGATCTGTGGGGATGACAGAGGAGGGTCAGGGGGTGGCAGCCCCCTACCCAAACCCGCCGAGATGCATGACCAGTAGAGGCCGCTGGGCCCAGAAATGCCAGCCCTAGAAGGAAACCTACAATTCGCACACGTATGTTCAAAGCGGTCTGCGGCAGCACCCAGGCTGACAGAAGCCTGTAAGTACACTAGGTGCGCCCAGCTCAGGATGCTCCGAGGGACCTATGCCATCTGCACGCACTAGACAGCTCGGCAGCTAAGGCAAGGGGACGTGTGCCGAAGGACGGCGGCGCCCACGTGCCCACAGCGGGCGTCATCTGTGCAGAAATGACCGCACGGCGAGGGAGCAGAGAACTCAGCTCGTGCACAGCACAGACGGACTCGGTGGATGCCACATGGCGTGGGACTCCATTCAGAGAAAGCCAGGAACAGGTGGGTGTGTAGAGACAGGGCGTGGCAGTGGCCGCCCAGAGGGGCAGGTCTCCTGGGGTGAGGGACGTCGAGCTTGGCACTCGACAGTGGTGACGGGGACTCGAGCCTGTGAAGTCGCTGAAGAACGCTGAACAGCGTGCTTCCGAGGAGGGGGAGGCCTTACTGCACGCGAACTACCTCTTGACTGAAAAAACACAGCCCAAAAACATGTCTGGAAGGAAGCCTGACAAAGGCACAAGCAGGGCCTGGAAAAGAGAGCGGACGGCGATGGGAGACGCCCCCTGGCCCTTCTCACGGTTTCTAAAATCTTACTTGACGAAAATGAGAAAAAAAACCACAGAAAACGAAACCCAAGTTCCCAGACGCTGGGTGCCAGGCCTCGGTCACGTGCTCCCGTGGCCGCTTCTCTCCTGGGAAACCCCGAGCCTCCCCTTCAGGCAGCTGTGCCGACAGCCCGCGCCCAACGCCGGCAGCCGGGCGCCTCCAGGCCCAGCGGAAGGAGCAGGGGCCCCGAGGCAGCCGTCTCCCCAAGCTGGGAGCCCACACTCACCGCAGCCCCGGTGAGGTAGGACAGGGAGATCCCGAAGAGGCGGCCCCAGGCGGCCCCGATGAGCAGGGAGGGGATGAAGACCCCGGCGGACACCGTGAGCCCGTAGGTCCAGCAGGCCAGGAAGAAGTAGACCAGGGTGAAGAGGCCGAGCGTCATGGGGTTGTAGGAGCCTAGGCGAGAGGGGGCTGGCCAGGGCCTGCCACGTGGACTCACCCACAACACCTCCTGGTCACGCCCCGGTCCCTACGGGAGAAGGAGTCTCCCCATTCTCAGGGGCCAGAGCGTGGATCTTGGAGACCCAGTCCTCAGAGGCAGGAACGACAGCCACCTGGCGGGTGGGGCCCTGTGGGCCACCAGCAGGACCATCACCCGAGGCCGAGGGCAGGTGGCTGCGAAGGTCTGTGTGCAAACAGCTGGCACCGCGGTGCAGACCACTGGGGGTCAGGTGAGGGCGGCTGCCAGCCACCAGTCCACACCAGCCCACTTCCAGACACTGGAAGACACCAAAGCCTGGAAACAACTGGTTCGGGAGGCCCGGTGCCGCCCGACAGCCCTGCTCAGTACCGCCTGTTTAAAGTTTTCTGTTAACTTGTGTGGATTCCTGTCACACATGCACAGAGGCATAAAAACCAGAACCTGCTCAGCGACCTCGTGATAGGAAACAATGAGGGACAACCTAAAAGGTCCCCAAACAGGAAAAGGGAAATAATGCCGCAGATGGACCACATGGTGGCTTCCACGGACACATACAGCAGGCGCTCTCAGGGGGCTGTGTGCTGTGGGCAGAGACGAGGCCGCCCAGGGAGCGCCCGGATCAGCAGCGGGGAAGGTGCACGCTCACCGGCAGCGGTCTGCATTCAGAACTTTTCTTTATTTATTTAATTAAAAATGCATGTGGTTTGAGGGTCACCTGGGTGGCTCAGTTGGTTAAGCCTCCGACGTCAGCTCAGGTCGTGGGTTCAAGCCCCACGTCGGGCTCTGTGCTGACGGCTCAGAGCCTGGAGCCTGCTTCGGATTCTGTGTCTCCCTCGCTCTCTGCCCCTCCCCGACTCATACTTTTTTGAAAAATAGATAAACGTCTAAAAAACACGTGTGTGGCTGGGGCACCGGCGGGCTCAGCGGGAGAGCAGCGACTCGACCTCGGGGTCTTGATCTGGAGGCCCATGTTGGGTGTAGAGAGTACTTTCAAAAAAGTAAGATCTTAAAAAAAAGAAAAGCACGTGGCTGGGTGAGGCCGAGCCGCACACTGGTCACCAAGCTCAGCGAGAGGCCTGTGCGAGCAGGGCCCAAGAAGAAAACACCCCGGGGAGGCAGGAGTCGTGACCATCACGACCCACAAAGACAGCCCCAGTAGCGACCCTCCAGGAAGGGAAGGGTCGCGGCCACACTCCTGCACACCAGCATGCCCACCACTGTGGCAAGGGTGGTGACCTCAGCCTTCTGGGCACAGCTGGGCAGAAGCAGACACCCAGGCCCGAGTGCAGTGACTGCGGGTCGGTCAGAGAGCACGTGGGGACGCGAGGCCCGCAGCAAGGAGCTCGGGCGCGCACCTGGAGGGTCGTGGAAGAGGCTGACCACACTCTTCTCGGGCGTGTTGAAGAAGGCCGCGGCCATGGAGTTGTATTCGCCGTCCGCACAGAAGAGCTGCAAGGGTGGACAGGAGAACGGGCCGGTGCGGAGGGCTGGTCCCGGCCTGCAGTGCCAGGGGCCACCCACATGGCGAGTGGAGCAGGCCGAGGCCTGGCGGGGGCGGGTAGGACGCAAAGAGCCAGGCCCAGTGATGGCCAGGGCTTCAGGGGCAGGTCTGGCCTGCAGGGGCCAGGGCCACAGGACGACGGGGCACTCGAGGACTCCGGGGCGCACGCCTGAGCACACTCCCGGGGCTCAGCAGTCGGGCGCCTGAGCCCTGGTGCCCACGGGTCCGGCCCTCCCAGGTGAGCACGGCTGTAGTTCCCGGACATCCGACCCACGGGGGGTGGGGGGCAGCTCAGGTGGCCAGAGTCAGCCGTGGGAAGCCCAGACCCACACCTGTGACACCTGTTTCTATCCACCCCCTTGGTGGTCGCTGCCTGGTGCCCCCCCCCAGCCCCTGGCCGCCACGAATCCACCTCCGTGGATCTGTCTATCCCGGTGCTTCACGTACAGAGCATCGCGCGCCCATCGAGCCTTTGTGTCTGGCTTCTCTCCATGGTGTGCTTTCGAGGTCCCTCCACGTTGTACCATGTGTCAGGGTTTCACCCCTTTTCACAGCCAAATAAACCTATTTACCGGCAAACCCTGTGGCGCTTATCCGTTTACCAACCGCCAGACACTCGGGCTGTGGCCGCGCTGCAGTGAGCACGTGTGTGTGGGTGTCTGGTCCACACCCACAAACCCCCGCTTCGGAAGTCCCCACCTGGCCCTGGGCAGGCTGGCGCTCTGGAGGGAGGACCCGGGAGACCCCGTCTGACGTAATGGTGCTCCCTGATGCCCGGCGGCCCTGTGAAGCCCCTTCAAGGCCGGAGTTTAACTATGTCAGCCCTGCTCCCGCCAGGCCCGGACTGGCGGACTCGCCCCACCCCGGGCCCCCTACCTACTTGGAGGGGATAGGACACGGAGCTCCCCTGCAGGGGCTGGCAGTCCCGAGACGAGTAAATCAGCACAAAGGCGACCGTGGCCGTGACGGCAGCCACCAGCATGGCCTCAATCACCTGGAGGCAGGGCCGGTGGATGTACCTAGAGCAGACAGCAGGACGCACAGGGCTTTGAGACAGCTGGACACCTGGGCCTCGGCCATGACGACTGGAGCCTGTGGCTCAGGACAGCCCACCACAGGACACAACTGGGTGACAGCACTCAGGCACGAGTCATCTCCTGGACGCTCCCCAGCAGCACTTTCAGTCCGGGCAAGATGACAAGAAGATGTGTTTCCTCAAGCTCAGAATCCACCCAAAAGTCTTAGGAAACCTGCGAGTTCCCACAATGCTCCGCAGGTCTGTGGGCCTAACGGTGCCCTGGGTCGAGACGCCCAGATGGACCAGGCCAAGCCCCAGCCAAGGGCCCCTTTCTGGGCCTCCGGGCAAGCCCAGCCTCACCCAGCCCCCGGCGCTGGCCTATCCCCTCCCACACACCCATCACGGAAGGCCACACATCAGCACATGGACTTCCACGTGGCCCCGTGGGGACAGGGCCCACAACACGTCCATCTTCAAAGGCCCTGGGGGCCACACTGGTCAATTTGGTCCACAAAGTGGAGGTTCTCACCTGATTCGAAACATCGTCAGCCAGTAATTCAAGGCATTGAACACGGCCCCAAGGATACCACCTGTGACCAGGAAGGGGGAGGATGTAAGGGACATGGGAGGAAGGAGGTGGTGGCCCAAGCAGCAGAGGGACGGGAAGGGAGCGGTCTGTGTGTCTGTGTCACCACACCCTGGCAGACACACTGGCTTGTTTTTCAGAGGCTTTGCTTTCTTTCCAGGGAAAAAGGCTTTCCGGGGCAGAAAGCGCCATCCACAGCTCATTCTATTTGTTTGTGGAACCCCCCCCCCCACACACACCCAGGGGCTTCTCCGGTGCAGAGGTCAGGCTCCGGTCTTCGGGGTGTGGGCTCCCTCCCGGGGGCGTGTGCACCGGGCAGGACGAGGGAGGACACCGGGTATGGGGGCTGCGTTCCTCTCCGGCCACCTCCAAGCCGAGCCGGGCCTGGGCTCTGGCGGACCCCGACCCCACTGGAAGGCGCCTGCCGCCACCCGGGGAGGACGGGAGGCGCGGGCCGGCCCTTACCCACCACGCCCATGGCGATGAAGATGGGGATCTCGTGGATCGTGTACACCATCGTCTGCACAGAGGAGAGAACGAGCACCCGTGAGCTCTCTGCACGCAGACTCCCGCACGGACGCGGCCCACGTCTGAGCAGACCACACTCCCTCTAAGGCTTTCGCCTGCTCATGAACCGGACCTCCGTCCAGCTGAAAGCGGGGACGGCCCGAGCTTTTGCCAAATGGCGGTCAGCGGGGCACAAGTGAGGAAGGGCCCTGGGAACACGTCTCGTGACCCTGAGCTACCCGGGGACTCCTCTGGGTCCACGTGCACGGCCCCTCCTGGGAGCGGGGTGTCAGCACCCTTGTCCGACAGCCCCCGGACTGCCGAGACGCCCTCGGGAGTGCCCGCTGGGCGGCGGTGTCCTACCCGAACGGGCAGGTCCGACGTGTGCTTTCCTCGCACCTCCGGCCCCCACACTCGGCTCAATCGTGCAGGAACACCGACTGTTTCCCAAAGTCCACGTGCTCACGAGAAATCTTAAGTGACCTTGGCCCCACAGACAAAGAACCCGAAAGAGCACGGGAGCACAGTATGTTACCTCTGTGTCAAATCGCCCAAAGTTGATGAGCCCTGGGCTGGACAGGTCCCAAACGTTTCCGTGGTAAATGCTCAGGACGAAGTTCAAGGTGAACGTGGAGATCATGGAGGCGAAGAACTGCAGGCGGAGAGGCGGGGCCGTCAGAACCAGGCCCGGCAGAACCAGGGCCGGCAGAACCAGGGCCGGCAGGACCAGGCCCGGCAGGACCAGGCCCGGCAGGACCGGGCCCGGCAGGACCAGGGCCGGCAGGACCAGGCCTGTCAGAACCAGGGCCGGCAGGACCGGGCCCGGCAGGACCGGGCCCGGCAGGACCAGGGCCGGCAGGACCGGGCCCGGCAGGACCAGGCCCGGCAGAACCAGGCCCGGCAGGCCGAAGCCCCAGCCTGGGGGGCTGGGCAGGGCCTGCCCCTGTCGCTCAGGAGGTGCCCGGCTGGCCCCTCATGGCTGGGCGAGTGGGTCGCGTCACAGCCTTGTGAGGATGAGCGTTGGGGCCAAGCCAGCGACGGAGCCGAGGAACGAGGCACGCAGAGTCTGGGGGTCCTGACGAGCAGGAGAACAAGGAACAAACAAGGCCCGTGCCTGACAGGGGATGGCCAGCGGCTCAAGTCAAGTGACGGGCAGGGCCGGCCGTAACAGACCCACAGGACACGCGCTCCCAGCACCCTGAGATGGAACCCTCGGGGGACGCTTCCTCGGGAGCCGGGGCCCGGGACCGCCTGAGCCCGGAGAGGGAGCGGCCCTCCGCAGGCACTTACAATTCTCCACGTCAGGAACTGGTTCCAGAAGGAGGCGCCCTCCTCCAAGCTGAACAGGACCCCACCTGGAAGGGTAAGCAGCCCAGCGCTGCCGTGCTCACCCAGGCCGTGGGAGACCCTGCGTCCACCGCAGCCCCACGCCCCAGGAGACCCCAGGGCCCCAAGACCGTCGAGGGCGGCCACAGGGTCTCACACGCCCACCCTCAGCCCGAGCTCAAAGTCTGCCAGCACCATGACTCCTCCCCGACAGTGGGCACGGTGGCCCCCCCGGCACGGCCACCCTCCTCACCCACAGGGGCTCCAAATGCAGCGGACACTCCGGCTGCGGCTCCTGCCGAGACGAAGTCCCGCTTCTCTGTGTCTCTGCGGAAGTACTCGAAGATCTGCAGCAGGAAGAGAGAGGGAGAGAGGGGCTGGGCCAGCCTCCCCGAGGGCACTGCACGGAGACAGGGCCAAGGTCGGCCAGAGGCCATGGAGACAAGGCCCGAAGGGAGAGGGAGGCAAAGAGGAGGGGACGTGAAGGCGTCTCTGGACAGCCACTGACTTGCATTCACAAAGACCACAGAGCTGACGAGGTGACACGTGCTGAGCACGCCCTTGCACGCCGACAACTGAGAGAGGAGGCTGACGACCCCCATTCACAACAACGAAGACACGGCACGGTCTGCCTAAGGGACACGTTAGAAACTCAAAACCCCACTGAAAACCGTAGCGAACTAACTGAAGACAAGGCCTTGATTGAAAACTATGAGACTCTGCTGTGTAAAAAACACCGCATGTCCGAGTTCCCACGTGAACTCAGCGCGCTACCCGTCACAACGTGGCCGCTTGTAGGGGAAACGGGACCAAATGGCTCTGCAGCAGATCCAGAACTTAAACCTCTTCAACGTGCGCGTGCGCCACTCTTGCCTCCCGGTTCTGCACGCCTTTGGGACGGTCGCGGGGGAGGCCGAGGTCCCGGGGCGGCCTCCCGGGGACGCCTGGTCGTCCGCGTCGGGAGGAGAGGACTCACCTTGAAATCTCGCTTCAGCGACGTCGACCTCCCCTGGGAGATCCCGGCGGCGATCACGGAGCCCGAGTGAATCATCGGCCCCTCCTAGAGCACAGGACGGCGGCCCTCAGACGAGCGCGGCTCCGAGAGGACACGCTGGCCTCGGGGCGCGGGCGGCACGCGGGGGACGCAGGCGAGGGCAGGGCCACACGCGCTCCGTTACCTTTCCCACTGCCAGTCCGCCCACCACGGACAGGATCACTCCAGACACTTTGATCACGAGGGTCTACAACACAAGGGAAAATACATCGAGGCTCTGATTAAAGGCCACACGGTCCGAGGCCCTGTGGCAAAGCTGCAAACGTGAAGCGATCCTGATGACGTGTCCAGCCCCAGCCCCACGAGACAAGACGGGCGGGGAGGGCAGGCACAATAGCGGATCCTCGGGGCTGAGCTCCTGGCTGATTCTTTCCTGCCTTCCTGAATCTTCCCATTTCCTACCGAGTCCTCGTGTGTCCCAGGGAGCAGACAGCAGCAGGCACGGCTCCTGCGGGCACGCCCAGGCCCCGGTGCATTTTTCTGCCCACCCGCCAGGGTCGCTGCCCACCTCCCGCTACCAGCATGGGCGCGAGAGGGCAGACGCTGCTCCTGGCGGCTCCAAGGCGGACCCTGCCCTTTGCAGCAGGGCACCGCCCCCATCCCCCCCCACCCGTGCACAGCTGCTGGTCCCCCGAAGCACCCCCTCTCCCTGGACGGGGTGAGGAGCCTCTGGCTGAGGCATGGCAACCCGACACCTGGAAACGACCAGAAGGAACCATACTCCTGGCCCCCCCCCCAAACTCCTCAGAAACAAGGTGTCAAGAACAGGAAATGTAATGAATACTAAGGACGATTTTAAGAACGAGAAGATACGTCACAGCAAGCGAACCCACCACTCTAACAGAGCTGTTCTCGTGTTGAGACCTAACTCATCGTGCAGAACTTAGGAGGTTCCACACCGCCATGATCCCAACAGACGCCCCGTTTCAGCATTTGTGTGGGATTTAAAATGTGAAAGAGAAAACGTTACCGCCTTTCCAAGCAAGATGGTGTGAAATCCACGCACACGCGCACGGGCAGCACACAGAGCACGTGTGGGCAAGGCCCCAGGTGCCGGGGGGCAAACCGGGAGCTCCTGGCCCCGCGGAGAGCCCCGCAGGAGGCGCCGCCTCCAGGCCTCACCTTGAGCCGGACCACGCGCGGGACCTTCACCCCGTTGAGGAAACACTTGATCTGGGGGATCCCGCTGCCAGCGGCCACCGGCTAGAAGGAGACAGAGGCCAGCACTGAGTCAGGGCAGGTGAGCGGTGACATAGCCACGCGGGGCCCGACACGGGAACAGCCATCCCCAGAGGGCTTCTTGCTCCTCCCCGAGGGCAGTGACTGCTGGGGGGCAGGAGACCATGGGAGGGGTCGGGAAGGGGGAGGAAAGGAGGCCCAGTGTCCCCATGAGGGCACGGGGGGCAGGGGATGCTACAGGACAGACAGGAGGCACATGCCACACCCCAGCTGATGGGCCAGAGGGCAGGGGGGGTGCACCGCACCGCACCCCTGATAGAAGCTTCTGGATGCTACACCCCGTGACAAAGGAGAAGCAAAAGGGCAGGAGAAGGAAGGAAGGAAGGCTTCTGAGGGAAGCGGGGGCTCCCTTCCAGCAGAGCCGGTCCTGCAGTCCTCGCTGCTCGGGGCAGGAGGGGCGCCCGGGGGTTGGGGGCGAGCGAACGTTTATCGCCTGCACCAGAGGCCCGGGCAGCGGAGCCATGCCCACCCGGCCGGCACAGCTTCAGGGCTCCCGCCCACGCAGGCGCCCCTGCTGCGACCTCCCGGCGGCCCTACCTCCACAAAGGCGACGATGGCAGAGCCCACGAGCACGAACGCAGAGTTGAGTGTGGCCCACAGCAAAAGGGAGAAGGACAGTCCCCCCCGCTCCGTGAACTTGTCGATGTCTGGGGCTTGTCAAGGATGACAAATGTCCTCCTCACCCCCGCAGCCCGGCCTCCCGAGCCCAGAGCGCCAGGCGCTGCGCACCGACTGGACCCGTCACAGCCTGGCCGTGACAGAGGCCAGCACTCGGCCACACTCCCCCCCTGGACGGCACACACGGGGGGCTCCGAGGCCTCGTCACTCGCTGGTGGGCCCTCCCGTGCTGGGGACCACGGGCAGAGGATACTGTCCTTGACGACCTGGTACTTCAGGCCGGCCACGTTCTCCACCACGATGTCGATGAAGCAGGCCACGAGGCCCGTGAGGATCCCGATCATGGCGCAGATGACCCAGCGCTTCACCTCCACCGTCCGGAAGGCCTGCGGGGGAGGACGCCCGTCAGAAGCAGGTGCGGAGGGCGGGCCCCCGCTCACAGGCCCACCGCGAGCAGCAGGCCCTGTGCGGGACCCCGCATCCTGGAGAGGCTGCCTCTGGCCAACAGGCCAGAGGCGGTGGGCCTTCCTAACCAGTTTACAATCAGCGGCCGACGCCTCGGGTGCCCGGGCGGGAGCGGCCTCCGTCACCGACATGACAGAGCTACTGCCACACGGGTTTGGTACTTGTGTCTCTTGCAGAAGGAATGGAGGCTCCAGGATGTGAGCCTCGAGGACCACGGATGGGGAAGGAGCTGGCAGTGCCCGGGGCGGGGGGCAGTGCCCGGGGCGGGGGGCAGCACCAGGGCGGAGGAGGGCAGCGGCGGGGGCGGCCGGCGCAGACTCACCGTGTGGTTGATCCGCCGCTCCTCCTCCAGGAAGAGCTGGTTCTCACTGTTGTCATAGTCCAGGCTCTGCGGGGCGGCAGACACAAGGCCACGCCTGACCCCCACGCTCCAGGCTCACGGGGGACGGGGGAGGGGACAGGGGCCCAGGGGCCGCTCGGGGTGGGGCCCGGGGGAAGGAGGCCCACCTCGTACTTGAGGGACAGGAGCTTCTCGTTGTGCGGGATCTCCTTGGGGAACGGGTGGGGGGGCTCCAAGTCCTGTGGGAGAAAGAGGTGGAGCCACATACTTGACAACCCAGCACGTTTAAGGAGAAACCACAGTGGGGGCGCCTGGGGGGCTCAGGTGGGTAAGCGTCTGACTGCGGCTCAGGTCATGATCTCGCGGTCTGTGGGTTCGAGCCCCGCGCTGGGCTCTGTGCTGCCGGCTCGGAGCCTGGAGCCTGCTTCAGGTTCTGTGTCTCCCTCTCTCTCTGCCCCTGCCCTGCTCGTGCTCTGTCTCTCTCTCTCGAAAAAAAAAATAAACATACATTGGAAAAAAAATTTTTTTTAAAGAAAAAAGCACAAACAAGAAGGGGGGGGGACATGTGTCCATCCATTCCATGAAGCCAGTAGTCTCTGGACCCTAAAGCCAGAAGAGGGTGCCACAAGACAGGAGGGCACAGGTACAGGCCCCTTAGGAACGCAGACGCAAAGCCCCGGACGAGGAACTAGCGCATCGGATCCCTCGGCGCCACGGCCAGGGCAGGCTTATCCCAGGGACGCGAGGCTGGCTCAACATCCGAAAATCGAGTAACGGCATGTTTGTGAAACCATGGGAACTACATGATTGGTCCGTGTCCCAGAAGCTGGCACCCGGCTCCGAAATCCCATGGGTAAGTTTTCCGTGTGCTGGAGAGACCGGCAGGGGCCGGTACAGAAAGACCAAGGGTGATAAGAGGGTGGGAACTCCCAGCTCCACTCCAGAACTCTGACCTCTGGCCAGGAGAACGGGAGGTGGGGGCTGGAGATCGAGCTGATCACCCAGGACCCATGATCTCATCAACCACACCTGTGTCACGGGGCCTCCACAAAAACCCCAAAGGAAGGGGCTCGGGAGCCTCCGGGCAGGTGAACGGACACGCAGAGGTGCCGGGAGGGTGGCGCCCCCTGGGCAGGCCCTGGAGGCTCTGGGGCCCTTCCCCACCCCTTGCCCTCTGTGTCTCTTCCGCCCCTGTTCCCGACAGTCATATCCTTGAGGATGGACCAGGAAACATGAGTGAGGGTTTCCCTGAGTTCTGTGAGCCGTTCTAGCAAATTATGGAGCCTGAGAAGGGGGGCGGGGCGTGAGAACCCTGACTTAGAGCCGGTGGATCAGAAGCACAGGAGACAGCCTGGATTTGTGCCTGGCATCGGAAGCGGGGGCGGTCTCGTGGGCCCGGGCCCTCAGCCCAGGGGGCTGCATAATGCAGGTGAGGGTGTCCGAAGTTGTAGGACACCCGGCCGGTGTCTGCAGAGAACCGGAGAGCTGCTTGGCGAGGAAAGCCCGCACACCAGGTGTCCGACGAGCTGTGAGTAAAAACAGTCAGTACCGCTTCAACCGAATAAACGACGAAATCCACACAATCGTCTCAGCAGATTCAGAAAAAGCGTCTAATAAAGCTTCAACACTCCTTCGTGACAAAAATACATCACGAAGTAAGAAGAGAAAGAAACCTCCTCAACCAGGTCGAGGCACCAGTTTTCAGCCTCGAAGGTGAAAGCCCGCAGCTTCTCCCGGAAGATCAAGAGCAAGGCAAGGACGCCTGCCCCGGCCACGTCCACCCGCCACCGCCCCGGAGGCTCCGCCAGGCCCGCCGGGCCCCGGGAGGTAAAAGGCATCCAGAGTGGAAAGGAAGAAACGAACTCTCTATTTGTAAATAACGTGATCTCGTGTATACAAAACCTCAAAAAACACCACTAAAGAATTATTAAAACTAGTAACACATTCAGTATATTGAAGGATACTGGATCAGTACGCAAATATCAAACACACCTCCAGATGCCTGCAATGAACAACCAGAAATCAAACTAAGAAAACTCTTACTTACATCAGCACCAAAAACAAAATACATGAAATGAAATTTACTCCTAAAATACATTTACCAGATGCAGCATAAGACGTGTGTGCTGAAAACCACGACACACTCTCGGGAGAAGCTGGAGATCTGAACACATGGACGGACACGCTGTGCTCAAAGCTCAGGGGACTAAGCGCTAAGAAGCGGCGAGTCCCGAGCCGCCCCAGCTGGCGTCCTCGAAGAAAGTGACATGCTTAAAACCCACACGGAAACACAAGGCTCTCTGGCAGCCAGAACGACCTTGAAAAAGGAGAACAAAGTTGGAGGACACCCACTTCCAGTTTCAAAGTCACACGAAAGCTCCAGTCCTCCAGACAGTGTGGCCCCGGCACCAGGACAGACATGGTCAGTGGAGACCAGGAGAGCCCAGAGCCTCATGTGGAAGGCTGACTTTTGAACATGGTGCCAAGACGACTCAATAGGGAAAGAGGGGTTTTTCTGAGGAATGGCACTGGGGAACTGGACACCCACCCGCAGAAAAGTGAGGCTGTACCCTCACCTTCCATCAGACAAAATTAGTGAAAAATAGATTCAAGACGTAAAATTGTATAACTCTCAGGGCACCTGGGTGGCTCCATCGGTTGAGTATGGATCTCAGCTCAGGTCATGATCCCAGGGTTGTGGGATCAAGCCCCAAGTCGGGCTCCATGTGGACAGCACAGAGCATGCTTGGGACTCTCTCTCTCTCTCTCTCTCTCTGCCCCTCCTCCACTCATATGCTAGTGCATATGGGCACTCTCTCTCTCTCTCTCCCCCAAAACAAACAAGATCTTTAAAATCATAGAAATCTAAGAAGAAAACACAGGAGAATATCTTCGTGACCTTGGACTAGGCAATGGCTTCTTAGATAAGACACCAAAAGTACAGCAACAACAGAAAGAAATGGTCAACTGAAGCTCATCAAAATTAAAGACTTCTTACAACCCAGTAGTAAAAACACAAATAACCCTATAAAAATCTCACAGAACGGGAACAGACGTTTCTGCAAAGAAGACGTACGGATGGCCACCAACCGGCCAGCACAGAAATGTACGTCGGAACCAAGAGACACCGAGAAAGAGTCGGCGGGAGGGGGGCGGCTCAGGAAACATTCACCGGCACCTGCCAGACAGCCTAGCATGAGGGCAGGGGAAGAGGACGTCACGCTGTCCAAAGGTCCCTCACCCGAGATCCTTGCCCCCAGAGCCCACCTCTAGCCCACGGCAGGCTCCTCTCCCCCGCGTGGTGCCTGCTCCCCTGGCCTTTCCCCAGCTGTCCCGTGCTCGCACGGGACACGCTCGCTCAGTGTTTCCTCCCGGCACGCGCTTCCCCGTCTCGGGTCACGTGGCTCAGCCTCAGGGGACGCAGACCCCTGGAGATTTCCTTGGCCGCCCAGGCTCTGGGGGCCCCGCTGTCTGCTGGGCATTTTGCCCCTGAGCTCTGCACGACCTATGGCTGCCCCCTGCTCTGCCCAGCCCTGCCCGCCGTCCACCACCTTCGTGCTCGGCGCTCACCATCCGCCCTCTGCTTGGCGGCACCTCCGAGGGAGGAAGGGGTGGGCGGTGAGAGCTGCAGGGGCGAGGACGAGCCTACCACTCACCGGGTCGAGCAGCTCATCGTCCAGGTCCACGTTGCTCATCTGTCCGATCCGGAAAAATGCTGAACGTGGCGACTAGAAGCGTGAGAGAAATCACGGGGCACTCAGCCACAGGTGGTGCTGACTGTCTGGGGCCCCCCACCCTACCGCACGGCCGGCGCTGGGCCCCTAACGAGTCCGGCCCCTGAAAGGGGAGCCCAGGCCTTCCTGGCCCCCCAGGCCCAGCCCTTCTCCACTCTACCGAGACCGCAGACACCTGCCAGCTCCTGGGACCAAGGGCTGCAGGATCCCCACGCCAGCGTCCTCCAGGCTCCCCCCGCCCCACCCGTCCTCCTGGGTCCCCTCAACAGGAGACTGAGAGGCTCTGGCAGACAGGGACCTGTCACGGGTCTCCCGGCGGGCCCCCCAGACATGCGGTCAGGGGCGCCTACACATCCAGTGTGCCTCCCAGGTGGGGCCACGCTCCTGGGCCCCGGGGCAGGTCGGCCACAGAGGACAGACAACCGGCCCGTGGATTCTCTCACCCACCGCCCAGCCACGGCGGGGGCCGAGCAAACAAAACACAGGCAACAGCCCCAGTCGCATTTCAGAGAAACAGCATGTTTCGGTGTTAAGTACATCCCAAACACCGCAGGGAACATAGTGGCACCAACATGTGACTCGTGGTTTCTCTGAAGTGTGAATGCGGCTGGGCGCCCTTCACTGTACGTGGCGGCCTCGCGTGCAGTGGGAGCCGTGCGGCAGGAGAACGAATTACACAGTGCGCCCCCCCAGCCGCGGCTCCTGTCGCGTGCGGTCAGCGGGAGGTGGACGAGCCTCCTGACGGGTGGTCAGAAGGTCAGCAGCCGCCTAGTGCCACATCACGAGGCTCCAGGCTCCTCCCCCCCGTCGTCACGTGGGCATCTTGCCATCCGGCATCCTCAGAGGGGCAAGGGCGTGAGCACGACAACAGTAGGGTACTTTGAAAGAGACCGTGTTCCTGTAACTTCTGTGACGGGACGTCGTTACAACTGTCCTGTTTCGTTATCAGTTACGGCAGTCGATCTCTCACTTCGGTCCTGTCTGCGGGTTCAGGCATTCGCGGGGACCACGCTCACCCCACGGCGATGCGTGTTCACGGGAGGAGCCGGCCCTGTGTGTGGCCGGGCACTTACTTCCAAACATGTGCAGTGAGCACCAGTAAAACGGGGTTACTGAGAGAAACACCCGCTTCTCTTTTAAAAAACACTTGGTAACACCCCCAAACTGCTGAATCCGATGAGAAAGGCAGGACGGACTCCCCGGCTTCAAGCCTCGAGCAGGAGGGCCAGCCCCGCTGACCACCGTGCCGGCCCAGCAAGAGACCCCAGTTCTCCAGGGAACCGTAGTCAGAGGCGGCCCCGACCTGGCTGCAGCCTCGGCTCTGCAGACAGGACGTGTGTGACCCGGAGGGGCTCCGGCCACACCCTGACGGCGGCGACGCCAAGTGCTTCCTTGGACGCACAGCCACACACGCCGGCCGGCGGGGCAGGCGGCTTGCGAAGACAGACAGCCCGGCTGGGCGGAACTGAGAGCTGGGTGAGGGGCACCTGGAGACAGAGATGTGCGCTCCCGCCAGGCAGACGGAGCCGAGTGTTCACCAGTGATCACGAGGGGAGCTCGCTCACACCAGGCAATCACCTCTCTGCAACAAGGGGGCCCAAAGTCGAGACCCACAAAGCGTTTCCTCTAACGTCTAAACAGTTTGCAGGGGCCAGGCCTCGGCGCACGCATCGTCTCGGGACAGGTGTGGCAAGAAAGGTCCAATGGGCACGGGCTCCCGCGCTCAGGTGACACAGAGGCTGCAGGTGCGCCCCAGCAGAGCACGCTGGCCCCGGGACCGTGTGATGGCGCTGGAGGTGAAGCCCCCGCCCGGCCCCATGAGCTTCTCCACTTCTTTCCTGGGGTTCAAGGCATCTTCCGGGAAACATCTTTCATGGTGACAAAAGCCATTTACTTAAAGTTCAATGACTTATTTGATGTCGCGTCTGTTTTTTTCCCTTAAACACAGGTAAGGTGACCTACAAGTGCTTCAAACTACTGATACACGCAACGGCCTAGACAGAATCTCTGGGGCGTGAGAAGCCCAGAGATCACACACTGCGCAGCTGTGCCGACCTGACCCTCTGGAAACGTCGGGTCTGGGGCAGAGAACAGGCCGGGGGCGTGGGGGGGTGACCACAACAGGCAGGACGAGGGAGCCTCGTGCCGACACACATGCTCCGCACTCGGGCTGTGGTGGCGCTCACGTGGATGCGCACGCGTGAGGGAGGGCGGAGAACTGCCCACGTGCCCGCCCCGGCGTCCTGGTCTCGGTGCTGCCCCGTCGTTCCGGGGGCTGAAGTAGTGAGGGATCTGGGGGAAGGCGCGTGGGCCCTCTCTGTATGGCCTCGTCAACTTCCGGTAAATCCACAGTTATTCTTAAAATTTCTTAAAATGTATGTGCAAATGGGCCCACCACATCAAACCAAAACACCTCCGGGCACTGGAAGAGACCACAGAGGGAAGGGGCAGCCTGCAGCGCGGGAGAACACGGTACAAACCGCACAACCGAAAGGAGCTCACAGCCTTAACGCGTGAAAAACTCCTACGAGCCAACCATGAAAACAAGCCAATTAACAAAGCCGGCAGAGGCCCCGAGTACACGTCTCCAAACGTGAGACACGTATGGCCAACGAGCACGTGACAGTGTGCTCGACGTCGCCGACCACTAGAGACATGCACATCCAAACCCACCTGTCAGAACGGCCACCGTCAAAGCCCAGAGTCGTGAGTGCCGGCGAGGGCGCCGGGGAGCCCCAGCCCTGTGCGTTGGGGTCGGGGGGACAATGGTGCGGTGGCCGTGGGAAACAGCCTGGAAGGTCCTGGGACAATTCCACACGGATGACCACGTGACCCAGCAGCCCCCACCTCGGGCGTGCATGGAAAAGAGCTGGAAGCGGGGATGTGAAGAGACCCTGGCACGCCCTGCTCACGGCAGCACGATCAGGCCATGGCGGGGGGGGGGGGGGGGGGGGGGAGCGGAACCCAAGTGTCCCCTGACAGATGGACGCATGAACCCACTGGGGTCCATGTGTGCAAAAGACGACCGTCTGGCCTTGAAAAGGAAGTAGATTCTGCAACGTGCCAGGATGCGGAGGAACCTCGGGGATGCTGTGCAGGGAGAAAGCCGCCGGCCACAGCCAGACGGACGCCGTGCGACTGCACTTACACCGCGGCACGGGTTCTCGTCAGGTCTGCGAGGACAGGAAGTAGGAGGGTGGGCACCGGGGGCTGGGGCGCCGGCGCTTCAGTTGTGCAAGCCGGCAAGTTCCCTGATGGGTGCCGGGGACGGTTGCACAACAGCGTGAAGGCACCTGACACCACCGAACTGTATGCTTGACACTGGTTACGGCGCCAAGTTCTGTTACACGTTTTCGCTCGGATAGAAAGCAAAAGTTTAAAAGCAACTTAACAGCCGTCTGCTGTCCTGTTGGGCCGTTCCACATTCTAAAGGCCGCCAAGGTCCATGCTCCACAGTGAGGACGGGGCTGCGGTGGCCAGGGCGCACGGGCGAGCGCGCAGGCACCTGTAAGCCAAGTGCAGACCTGAGGGAGCCCGTGAGGGCCCAGCGCGCTGCAACAGGTGGGCGAGGAGGCCTGCAGACTGAGCCCCAGTGGGGAGCTGTGCAGAAGGGGCAGTGGATGGCGGGGAGTCTGGGGCAGGAGTGCCACCACGGCCTCTGCCCGGGAGGCCTCCCGGGACCTTCTGTATAGGCCTGGGTCTGGTCCTGTCCCTCAGCTCTTCAGCCTGCGTCCTTGCTGATGGCAGGGGTCGGTCCCACCCACGCTGACCCTGCCTAAATGGTACTAAAGGGAGGAGGGACACAGCTCTGGGGGGCCCTACGGGAGGGCAGTGGGGCGACCGGCCTGGACCCTCCAAGGTGGAGCTGGGTGGACAGAAAGGGAGGACGGGACAAGGACACCGAGGCAGAGGACCTTCCGGAGGGACTGACGGGCCCTTTGCCAAGGACAAAGATGGGGGGCTTATGCCAAGAACTCACAGGGCTGGTGAAGACAACGCACGACCCACCCTGGCACTTCCCTAAACGCCCCGCCCCAGCGCCTGGCACCCCCGACTGTGGTCTGCGGCTCCAGGTCACCGGGGAGAGCACGGAGAAGATCCCTGGAACCGATTCTAAACACTAACCTGAGAGTCCTACCCCGCCCCCTGACCCTGAGGTGTCTCAGGAGGACCCTCCCAAAGCCAAGGTCCCTGGAAATGTCCTGCATTTACGAACCCTGCAAACACCCCGCCCCCCGCCCCTGAAGCATCTGTTTCTGCCTCAGATTTCCCCGCAGAGTTCTCGAAACGCCCTGCTTCCCACTGCCCACACACATGACCATGACTTGCTGGCCGACCACACCCACTTCTTGTCCCAGCAGCAGAAGGGCAGTGACTCGGTGATAACTCACCATCACCCCACACTCTGGCCCCATGGGCCCGGGGACTGCCGAAGGGGACGGCAGCCCACAGGTGGCTCAGAACTGCCTGCTCCCGGGTGGAAGGAGGCTGAGCTCAGGCTGGTCGCCAGTCCACCTGCCCACTGTGCCTGCTCCCCACCGGGCACCTAGCAGCCTGGCAGGGCAGTCGCGTGGCACGCTCTGCCCAGAGCAGCAGGCTATGCCCATGCCACAGTGGCATCACTGCCACCACACACATCCCCCCCCCGACTCTGGACATGCTGCAATAAACCCCAACGGGCCGGGAGGTGGCCAAGACAAGCTCCTGTATCTGAGTCACTAGAACATTCCTGCAGGGTGGTTTTTGGCCTGAGATGTCATCTTAGCCTGAATGGCCCTGGGCTGGGAGCGGCTCACGGGCTGCCATCTGCCGCAGCGCCAGGACGCCTCCACGCCTACCGCTGACCGGCCTGCGGGCCCAAAGCAGACCTGGCCACCAGAAAGCCGCCAGCGGAGACACCCCGTGAACGACAACCCAAAAACAGTCACGTTCGTGCTGCCGCTCCCAACACTAAGACCACCGAGAGCGGCTACCTCGGACGGCTGGGCCGGGCGCAGCGCGGCAGGCGAGGGCCCTGAGGCGGAAGCGGCTGTGGGGCTCGCCTCCTGGGGTGCGGCGCGCAGCTGCCTGCAGTCTCCTGCTTGCCAGTCCGCACGCCGCGGCCTAGATCCTTCCACGCTGGAATCGCCAGCTTCCTGCAGTGCTCCTCCCTGAGATATGGCCAAACTCAGTCTCTGTCCCCTACGGGTCCAACCCGCCTCTGTCCCCACGGCCACCTGCTTTCCAAACTCGCACAGGGTCCCAAACGCACCCTTCATCCTTTCCCAGCCTGCCTCGGGGTCACGCGCTCTTCCAGACGGGAACCAAACGTGACCTCTCCTGTCCTCGGGGGCCCTCGCACAGTCTTCCCAGAGCAGCAGGCCGGTCCGTGATGCCGCGTGGACGGCGTGAGCCTGCAGCCGCTCGGAAGGAAGCCGCTCGAGCACCTCCGCGGCCTGGGCGCGCTGCGCGCAGCCAGGCGGTAAGCGAGTGCGTGATCAACTTTACTTCCTAACTGTTTAAGAGGAGCTAGTCTGGTGTTGCCCAACACAAATAAACAAAAAAGTCTGCAAACATTTTCTGAGAATAAATTTTTTAAGAGAAGATCTCAAGAGGCTCTTGAAAAAAAAAAAAAGCCAACTCCCGTGCCCATTTGCAGAGAAGCAGGAAACCCCAAGCACATCCACTCTCGAAATAAACCCAAAGTCCACCTCGAAGCTTCCCATTGCTTTACCTGTTGACTCTTAAGGCCAGTGTTACGCTTTCATTTCGTAGCCCTCGGGTTACGTTCTTTCAGAAGAAGAAAAAACAAACTACGTTCCAAAAAGAATATGACAAAGCAGGCTTATGCCCCCCGCTCCAAATGAGCCACTTCGGATCACTTCTCCTACAGACACGAAAAGCATCTCAACATAACGTTTCACTCAAAGAGCAAACATGGGCCTTTCGCTGTCGGATGCGTCTCCAAGGGCCTGGGGAATCCAAAGATAAGCCCTAGAGAAACAGCCTGAGGCTCGGGTGCTTCTTCATCTTTAAACTCTGTCCAAACGTTTAAAGGACAGATCGAGAACAAGAGAAGAAAAGCTGGAGAAAAAACGCAAAAAGAGAAAAGGTGCAAAGAATGGATAAAAAAGAGTTCAGGAACTCAAAATCAACACAACACACAGAATTTCATTTAAAGACCTCGACTGCGTCGCGGAGGTGCTGAACACACCGCAACCGCCGCGACTTGCTTCCGACGGGCACGCTCCAGTCTCGATTAATGGCTACGGGCACCCGGCTGGAAATGCTCGTCATTCCTAGGATCGCCCTGCCCTGATCCCTGCAGACGAGGGGGCCGACGGAGTTCCCCGCTGCCAGAGAAAACTGTGCAACCGGAAGCTCGTGCACGGGCGAGCCGGGCCGGTTCCTCGAACCCCACTCGTCGCCCGGCCCGGAGCTTCCCCCAAGAGTCCAGAACCCCAGGGCCCAGGTTCCGGCCAGCGCTGCCATTTGCCAAAGCTCCGGAACGCGTCCGCGCCTCGGCCGCCTCCTCTTCAGCGGAGGTTGCGGGGGGGATGCTCGGAGCGGCGATGCGCCCGCCGGGCACGGGGCCACCGCCGACCGAGCGACCCCTCGCCTGCCAGGGCCGCTGAGCAGCGAGTCGGAGCGGCCGCGAGGGCCCAGCCCACGGCCACCCGGGGCGCACCCGCCACGGCGAGCCCGGCTCCCGGCGACAGGGGGACTGAGGAGCCGGCCCGGGGCTCTCCCGGCGGAGGGGGGTGTCTCACCTGACGGGCGGCCGCGGGCCCGGCCCCGTTCAGCAGCGGCGTGCCCTCGCCGGCGGGCGCCCCGGGCCGCGCCGTCCTCCGCAGCAGCGGCGCCGCCTCGTCGTCGTCCAGGTCGCGGCCGGACCACGACACCTTCTTGGACACGTTGGCCATGGCCAGCGGCGGACGGACCGGCCCGGGCAGCGCGGCGGCCGGGTGTTTGTTCTCGTGACCCGCGCCGCGGCCACGTGACCTGCGAGGACAACCCCACGTGATGCGCGACGGCGGCCGCGCGGGGTGTTGCGCGCGGGGCCCTCTGGGAGTTGTGGTTCCGCGCCCGGAGACTTCCGGGTCAGAGGAGGCTCAGCGGCCGCTGAGGTCCGCGACGAGGGCGCGGTCCGCGCGGGCACTCGGGTGACCGACGGGGATCCGGTCTCCGGGAACGGATCACGGCAGGAGCGGAGTGGAAAGCCGATGTCCGCACGGAGGAGACAGGATGAAGGAGGAGGAGGGCAGGTGGCTCCCGACCTGCAGCGCGGGAGGAAGGAGGAGTGGGCACGTGGCTGCCGTGCTGCCTGGGGAGTGACCGGTCGCCGGCGCCCGTGAAACACGTGGCCCATGTGGCATTGCTGCAGAATCACGGGGGGAATCACACACACTCAAAGTGAGGGGCATCTGCTAAACTGCTAGGCAGCTCTGTTCCACAACCGGCTGGGACCGCTCTCTGTCACACGGGATTGACGCGACAGGGCAGAGGAAGGCTCCCGATGACCCTGACCTCACGGGGGCAACTGGCAAAGCTTGAGTATGCACTGCGCCGGGTGGTAGGATTGCCCAGTTCAGTGCTCAAGGCTGACCATTGCCTTCGGGTCACCGCAGGGAAGGTCCTTGTTCTCAGGAGACACATAACCTATGCAGGTGGTTGGCGTGGGCATCATAATGACAGGTGGCCACCGACAGAGAGGACAAAATGTGGCAGAATATTGACTCAGTCTAGGTCAAACTCGTATGATGGATGGTGCAGTGTAGTCGTCTTGCAACTTTTGTTTTTGGGGTTTGAAACTTTTCAAAAGAGAAAGATGTAAAAAATGTGTAAGAGGGTGCCTGGGTGGCTCAGTTACTTAAGTGACCTACTTCGGCTCAGGTCATGGCCTCAGGGTTTGTGAGTTCGAGCCCTGCTTCAGGCTGCACGCTGACAGCCCAGAGCCTGGAGCCTGTTTTGGATTCTGTGTCTCCCTCTCTCTCTGCCCCTCCCCTGCTTGTGCTCTGTCTTTCTCTCTCAAAAATAAACAAACATTAAAAAAAACAAACAAACTTAAAAAGTGTGTTAGAGGCTCTGAGGCTGAGAAGGTAACAGAGCCCCTCCCCCCGAATAACCCCAAATCCCCCCAAAATCAAAACTAAAACCAAACTAACAGGAAAGAAACTCCCGACAGGGTTTTAAAATTTCCCTACAATTACTGTGCAATGCTCTTCTGGAAATTCTAAGAATAGCGCTCTGTTGAAAGGGGTGTTTTCTCATTAGCGTCATGTGGCTTTGGCCTTTCCAGTGGTGGACAAGAGCAGTGTGGCGGCACCCGGTTTGTGGCCCAGCGCGCGGAGGCTGGCGCACGCCGGCCCTGAAGAGCAGGCAGGCTCGGGCTGGGCGCGTTTGACTGAGTGGGTGATGGGGTCCAGGCCGGCGGAAGTGCCGAGCTGAGTGACAGGGAGGGGAGAGCCGTCCGTGGGATGATGGGGTCCTGCTGCGGGCGGGGGGCATCTGTGGCCGAGCAGGGCCAGGCTGGTGGTCCTAAAGGCCGACGCTGTCACACCAAAGATCTGTACTTGTGCTTCTGCCGGGTCAGTGGCCCGTGTAGAGGCCGGATGGCGAGGGTGGCCAGGCAGGGACAGAGAAACCAGCCCCAGCTTCCTGTCGGGCCCCAGCCCCTGCAACATGAGGAGGACCCCTGGCTCGTTTGGTCCTCTGTACCCAGCAACACAGCAGACTCAGGTCACGGGTGGGATTCGGTGGCTCATGCTTCCAAATGCATGGGGACTTTGTCACTGACCCCGCGGGGATGGCCAATCGCATGAGACGTTCAGACTGCCTTGCCCCCCCCCAGATGTCAGCCCTGACTCCAAGCCCTTCCTGAGGCCACCCTGCCCTCCTGGAACCCCCCTCCCACGAAGCTTCCCGAATGTGGATGTGACCGCCCTCAGCGATGCTGTCTCTGCCGAATCCCTGTGGTTTAGGGTTTATGCACTTGTAGGGGATGCTGCGGAGCCCCCCTGGGCCCCCTGGGTGTCACAAGCACCCGAAGAGAGAGGAGGAGTCAGAAATAACATCCTGAGTGGTCTTTTTATGCAGGGGACGCAGCTGTCCCTGAAGAAAGACGCTCTCCCTCCCTCCTCGACGACACCGCGGGACTGAACGAGAGCTCCAGAAAAAGCCCGAGGCGCCTGGGAAAGGAGAGCTGGAGGAGGCTCGGCTCTCCCTACAGGTGCTGCGCCCGGGGGAAGTTCGACGGGAAGCAGAGGCCAGTGATTCAGGGGCATTCACGTGGCCACCCGGGGGGGTTCGGTTCCAGAACCCCTCCTCTGAGCTTGACTCATGGCCGAGAGGTGTGGCGGAGGCGCCGGGCTGAGTCTGAGCGGAAGGCCCCGGGTTGCTGGGGCCACGGCTCTGTAAGGGAAGGGAGTCACTCTTCCCGTGGGGCAGCTGCAGGGCTGAAACTACGGCCCCTTGAGGCTGCGCTGGCGCGGGTGTGGGGGCTTCCCCAGTTGGCTTTCTCATTTTTATTTAAATTTATTAAGGTTTATTTATTTTTGAGAGAGAGACAGAGAGGGTGTGTGTGTGTGTGTGTGTGTGTGTGCGAGTGTGCGTGTGTACAGGGGAGGGGCAGAGAGAGAGGGAGACACAGAACCTGAAGCAGGCTCCAGGCTCCGAGCTGTCGGCACAGAGCCCGACGTGGGGCTCGAACTCACAAACAGATCACAACCTGAGCCGAAGTCGGATGCTTAACCGCTGAGCCACCCAGGCGCCCCTTCTCACTTTTGAAGTGGGGCAGGTCTCAGGGTGCCTGGCTGGCTCAGTCGGTAGAGCGTGCAACTCTTGATCTCAGGGTTGTGAGTTCGAGCCCCACGTTGGGTGTGGACATTACTTAAAAATAAAGTCTTCAAAAGTTAAATAAATAAATCTAGATAGGGGGAATTCTGAGAACTGAGCCTGTTTCCAAACTCAGTGATTCCACACCTCTCCCACACGTGGGGGGGCCCCGACTGCCCTGTTCTCCTGTCTACACCGACTCCTTCCTGATGCTGTGAGTCTGGGTTTCCTTCCTCCCCGGACATCCCCGCTACTGCCCATCACACCGAAACAACGCGGCAAGCCACGCCCGTCCCGCAGCGCACACATGCTTACGGGCAGAGTTCCGAATTCTAAAACTAAAAGTGGTCAGACAGACGACATCGAGCGGCGACAAGAAGGCAGGGACGTGGGAGTGCTCACGCTGACTGGTGGGGACTCGAAGCGGGGCCGGTGCTCTCGAAACCGGCTTGGCAGTTTCTTTGAAAGTTCAGACACGAGTTCACCATGTGGCCCCGAAATCCTCCTCCCAGGCACCCACTCGGGAACGTGTGTCCGCACAATGACTTACGGGAGATTGCTCGGAGCGGCTTTATTCGCTGAAGCCAAGCCTGGACACAACCCCGCTGCACATCGGCTGGTGAGCGGATGGCGGGGCGGGGGAGGCGCGGAGGACGGGGTGCCTGGCATGTCGCCTCAGGGGCGAGGCCAGGGAGCGTGCCGCTCAGCGAGAGAGGCAGATGCGGAACCGCAGAGAGCGTGACAGAGAGCCGCTCGGTGGTCCAGAGAGCTGGGGGGGGGACAGGCGCGACCACCGACGGGCATGGTTTAGGGGGCGAGGGGCGGTGGAAACACCCTCCAAGTGGAAAGTGGTGACGGTTGCACAACTCGGTAAATTCACTACGGATCTGTGAACCGTGCAGGTGACACGGTGACCTCGGTAACACGCGCTCCAGTGATGGCCCAGCGAGGCTGCTTTGGAAGCGTTGCCATCCATCGCTCACGTTCTTCTCTGAATAGAAACCCCCTTTGTGGGTCCCCTGTCCCGATGGCTCAGGCAGCCTCTTCAGCCACCACGGCACCTTAAGGGAACCCCCAGGGCACCCGGCATAGGGCACTGGAGCTTTGGGGGCAGGAAATGGCTCCCCGGTCCTCTCCACGAGGGACATGGGGGCAAGGACCGCCCAGAGGGACACTTTCCTAAGCCACCTTAGAGAGGCCCGCAAATGCACCCACACTGTTTCCAGGAAAGCGGGGCTCTCCACTGGCAACCCCAGCCAGAAGAGGCTCCGCTGGGGTCCTGTGCTCTCCGACAGCAGGCGGGGCCTGGTCGGGACGGGGTCACACCCTCTTCTGTCCCAGCCTGCCATCCTCCCACAGCCCCGCTCCGCTCGGGGGCCCACCCCTCCACGCTGCCCTGCCCCTTCCCAGTCTGGGCGGGGGACCCTCTACTGGGGGTGCTGGGGCAGGGGGGCAGGGGCTGGTGCTGTCCCGTCGGCCCGAGAACGAGGCCTCAGGGACAGAGCTCCAAGCAGCTGCAGTTCACCCTCCGCACGAATCCGCCCACCCAGCGGGCGTCGTCCAGCGTGAGGATGGCGCCCCGCGGGAGCTCCCTCCCGGTGGCGAGGCCGGCGACCTCCCCGGGGACCAGCGCCCGGTCCCATATAGCCAGGCCTGCCACGCTCCCCACGAAGGCCTCGGAGCTGTCGAACCCGCCCCCCATGCTGTCTTGCTCCTGGCCCAGCACAAGGGAGCCCCCCGGAGGGATCTCGTAACCCTCCCTGAAGTGGGAGCCGGTGGCCACCAGCCTGCGGTCTACGTGGAGCCAGTACCTGCCCAGGGTGGACGTCCAGATGACACACACGTGGTGCCACCGGCCGTCCAGCAGCGGCTGCAGGGGCAGCTCCCTGAAGGCCGGGTCTCCGATCACGAAGTGGACGGAGCCTGGGACCAGGGAGTCCCTGCCGTGCAGCACGAGCTTGTTGTCGTTCTCCTCGGTGGCGTAGGAGAGCAGGGTGCCCAGGTGGCCCGAGGCCACGCGGACCCAGCTGCAGACGGACAGGGCCCGCAGGCCCTGCGGGGAAGCCGGGGCTGAGGAAGGCAGCGTTCTGGGTGGAGGCGTTGGGGAACACCAGCACGGGGCCCACGTTGCAGGCTGGGGACAGAGGGGAGAGTCAGCCGGGCACCGGGCAGCAGCAGAAGCATCTACGACTGCGGGCACTGCCCTCGCTGTGGGGGCACCGGCCACGGACCCGCGGCTGGCCTGTGTCAAACACTAACCGTGAGGCTGGCCGCACACGGTCCTGCTAGCCCTTGAGCCCGAACAACCGGCCTGTCTCACAGCTGGGGAGACTGGGAGCCAGGGCAGCCACACGACTGGGCGCAATCGAGCCTCCTGGGGCTGCTCTAAGGGAGCCCCAAAAACTTAGAGGCTCAAAGCCACACAGATTCAGTGTCGTCTAGTTCTGGAGGTTGGAAGTCAAAAGCCAGACACAGGTCTGTCCCCCGGACTGAAATCCCAGCGTGGGCAGCCCTGGTTCCTTCCGGAGACCCCGGACCCTGGAACTTCCGTGAGCCCGCTTCTAGTGATGCCTTCGCTCCGTGGCTCACGGCCCATCCTGTACATCCGTCTGACCTTTGCCCCTGGGGTCACAGCTCCTTCTCCCATCCTGACCTTCCTGGGGCCTCTAGAAGGGATAATCCCGGAGCCCCTCCCATCTCAGGAGCCAGAAAGTCCCCTGGCTGTGTGAGGTGACATATCAGTATCAGGACTTGAACATCTTTGGGGCCATCGCCCTTCAGGTCTGCCTGACAGAAGGGTCCGCGGGTGGGGTGGGCTCGGGGGGCTGCGCCTGCTCCGAGGTCCCGATCGGCAGGCTGCGGACCTGCACCTCCGACTTGCCGGCCCGCTGGACTCAAAGATAGAGGGCGTTC
Source organism: Paguma larvata (assembly GCA_030068075.1). Taxonomy (NCBI): domain Eukaryota; kingdom Metazoa; phylum Chordata; class Mammalia; order Carnivora; family Viverridae; genus Paguma; species Paguma larvata. The sequence goes on from CM057825.1 coordinate 111,853,138, forward strand.
TGTGGACGGCCCCCAGCCCCTCTCTCCACTTCCGGGCCCCTCTCATGATGCCACTCGAAGTGACCGCCCCCCCCCTTCCCAGAGGACACGCGACAATGTCTGCAGACAGTCTGGGTTGTCAGAACTTTGGGGGCCCCCGAGTCTACACTCCCTCCTTTCCTAGGAGCCCTAGTGGTTCCTTCGAGGCCAGCCCCGTCTTATTGGCGAGGCCACCAGAGCCACCCAGATGGAGGGGAAGCTTGCTTAAGACTCACGGGGCCCCCGGGCTGCTAAGCCAGACAGAGGAGGGACCTGGTCAAAAACACGAGGTCAAGATAAACCGGCCCTTAGTGGGCGGAGGCCGGGGACGTGCTAACCGCCCACGGCTCCCGGGACAACCCCACCGGCCCCAACATCAGCAGTGCCGCCGCCGAGAGACCCCGTCCCGGGAGATCCGAAATGGCAAAGCAGGACCCGCTTCACAGAGGGGCCTCCAGGCCTGGGCACAAATCCCCCGGGGGTGCGGCAGGGAAGGCTCGTGCTGGGGATGGTTGAGGGCATCGTAATGAGCCCCGGTGGGCGTGGTCACCGGCTCTGAGGGGGCGTTTACCGCGGGCAGCGCCCCAGTCCTGTGAGCACGTCCCTCCTAGGGCCCAGGCCGAGGGGATCCGCACACAGATGGTCCCCCGCACGGCCCCTTCCCCGCCAGCACGTGCGACTGTGAAGCCAGTGTCCTCTCCACACAGCTCTGGGGAGAAGGCTGTTCAGAGGGGACCAGAGGCCCGAGGAGGCATGAGAGGGGGAAGGGGACACCCACGGGGAAGGGCGGGCCGTGGTACTTACTCTCTCCTGGTCCCTCAGGGGGCCGTGCCCGCTGGCTTCCTGGGCCTGGTGGCTCCCGCGTCCCCTGGAGACGGCCGGCGAAGTCCCGAGGTGGGTCCCCGGGCTCAGGAGGAGCTCTGAGCTCCTGCCTGCCTGTCTGCAGCTTCGGGGAGCCTGGGCTTGGCAGCCTCGGCTGGGTCGGGGGCAGCCCCGGGGCCACGGTGCCAGGGCCGGCCACCTGCAGCCGCCCCTCCAGAGCAGCCAGCCTGGAGCCCTGGCTCTGCACCAGGGGCGTGAGGCGGGCCAGGGCGTCCTGCAGGGCCCGCAGGGCCAGGTCCAGGCCGGCCAGGGCGTCCCTCTGCGCCTCCTGTTCCTTTCCCACCTGGGCCAGCTGCCCGTCCCTGTCATTCAGGGCCGCGTCCAAGGCCAGCAGCCTGGAGTCCAGCTTCCGGCTCCTGCGCTGTGACTTCTGCATCCAGGTCTTGAGGCGGCTCAGGTCGCCCTGCACCGTGGCCTGTGACCGGTTCACGGCCAGGGCCATGGCCTGGGTCTCCAGGGCCAGGCTCTGGAACCGAGCCTCAATGTTGTAGGACAGGTTGTAGTTGCTGGCGAGGCCCCGCAGGTGTGTTAGGGTCACCTCTTGGAGCCTCCGAAACTAGAGAGAGGACACACGGCCGTCACAGGGGCTGAGGGCCGGGGAGGACCCACGACACGCCTTCCTGCTCATGCTTCTGGGCCCCTTCCGAGCAGTGGCCGTGATCCGCACTGATTTGATCCCAGGCTGCTGGGTCAGTTACCACAGACAGCCCCGCGGCAGCCGAATTCAGAGATGTGAGTGACCAGCCCGAGGGCCCTGGGCCACACTGGGGGCGGTGAGGACTGCGGGCTCCCCACATACCCTGTGACCTCGGGGTCCTGCCTGTGAGTGGACCTAGGACAGGCGGGTTTGTGGGGATCAGAGCCAGGAGAGCTCGGCACGGACAGGGTGCCCGGATACAGGCCCGAGTCCTACCCAGCAGTGTCCCTGCGCCCCTCCAGCGGCACTCCCCGGGGCTCCCCACTCCCCCTCCCAGCCCGACTCCGACCCGGTCCCCCTGTCACTTGGCTTGTCTTCATAACAGAGCCCAATGAACTTTCTGTGCTCGCTTCCAGCCACAGGTGACAATAGCGTCAGCTGAAGGAAAGAACCATGGACTCCACGTTTGTGTCCCCAGAGCGCCGCCCCTTCCCACTCCGTTTCTGCGACAGCCATCACCTGCCCCACGTGCTGGGCACCCTTACCTGCTCTTCCAGTCGACGGAGCCTCTCGAAAAAAGGTTTCCTTTGGGCTGCCGGGCCGGCTTCCTGCGATAAAGCCCCATGCAGACACACAGGCACAAAAATAAGGAAGAGAGACAGGGTCCTCCGAGGGCCGCCCATGCCGAGGACGCGGACAGGAGCCCCCATCGCAGGACGAGGCCGTCTGCCGTGTGCTCCTTCCCCGCCCACGGCCCTGCTCGCCTGCCAGGGGAGCGAGCCTCTTCCTTCCACCGCCTTCCTGAAAAGCATTTGTCTCCCGCCGGCGAGCTCTGGGGAGATGGAGGTTCCCAAGGACACGAGCTTAAAACAGAGGCAAACAGTGTCTCTGGAAAACAAGCCTTCTGGGTGCGAGCCCTGGCCTGGCTGGGATGGAGGCAGACGGAGGTGATGGCTTTAGCAGGGGCACATGGCCTCGTGTTCCCACCAAAGAGAAGTCGAAGCAGGACGGGGCCCGGCCGGGGCCAGGGGGCCCCTGGAGCCCAGACCACTGTGGTGCCGGGCGTGCTGGCGTGCACAGAGGGTCCCAGGAAGCCCGCCTCTCTCCTTCGGATAAGGCAAAAGACGGGTTGGGAGACGTCTTAGCTTATTTCGGGGGGGGGGTAGATTGTGCAGGTGGGCTGAACGGTGGCCCCCGAAACGGTAGGTCCGAGTCCCAACCCCGCGCATTCCCCTGTGCCTGTGAGTGCGAGCTCCTATGGAGAAACGGCCCTTGCAGAGTCATTAAGGGTCTTGGGATGAGACCATACTGAATGAGGGTGGCCTTAGAAGAGACAGAAGAGGAGAAGACACAGGGGAGAAGGCCACGGAAGACAGAGGCAGAGACGGGGTGACGTGGCCTCACAGAGAGCCAGGGCGGGAAGGGTCCTCTACCTGGAGCCTCGGGGACCTCGCTCGGTCATGGGCAGGCCGTTGGCTGCTGCCCAGGACGCCGCCGCAGTCCCTCTGGGGCTCCCTCCGCAGTGCTCCCTGCTCCGCCCTCGACCTGTCACTCTCCCGGGCCATGGCGGATCCTTGCTCCCGCCGCTGTCTCTGTCTGCTCGCGTTCTCCTGGCCCCGGGCTCCTTCACCTTTGTCCTTTTGCTGCCATCGAAGCGGCACCCAGGGGGCCAAGGAGCCACGCACGTCTGTGCCCAGCCTCGTGTTTAACCGGCCGTGGTTTTATCCTGCTTCCTCCCTGCGTCTCGGTCCCCGGCCCTGGGATGAGGTCTCCACCCACCCCATTCGCTCCGGCCGCTGGCCGTGCGAGCGTAACCAGTGACCGCACAGGGGAGCCTAAAACAACGGAAGTTTATTCTCTTGTAGTTCTGGAGGCCGGGGTCCCAGGGCCCCTCTCCTTCCTCCCCGAGGCTCCAGAGGAAGACCCTCTTGCCTCAAAATAATAAGCTCGTGTTCATGGACTTGGATCCACTCTCTGGGAGCCCCCGTGCAGCTTGTGACAGGGACATTTGAGAGGCTGGGGGTGTCCAGGGATGGTGGGAGGCTGGGCCACGGCACGGGCTTGCGTGAAGAGACTCACGTGAGTCTGGATACAGAGCTGCTGCTCAGGCGCCTGCCTGACCTCCCGCAGCTGGCGACTCCGCCGCGGGATGGGGTCAGGTGACTCTCCAGAGCCGCGCCGTCTGACCCTGGAGCCCCCCCCCCCCTTCCTGCCGTGTGACTGGTCGGAATTGAATTCCAGCATGGGTGAAATAAAAGGCACCTTGGATTCCAAAACTTCCTACGAAAAAGGAATGCGAAAGATCTCACTGACCATCATGCTTTATGTGTGGCGTGTTGAAATGGTACTATTCTGGATTGATAGGGTTAAAAATAGATTCTCGGGGCACTCGGCTGGCTCAGTCAGTAGAACACGCGACTCTTGATTCAAGGTCATGAGTTCAAGCCCCGTGTTGGGTGTGGAGCCTACTTAAAAAACATATATATATATTTGTATTATATATGTAACATATATATTTTTAAAATTGAAAATGAACTTCATTTCTTTTTACTTTTTTAGTACAGTTAACAGAAAACTTGACATTATATATGGGGCTCATGACCTATTGTAATTGGACAGCATTGCCCGGGGAAAGACTGGGCGTGGAGGTGTGAGCAGGTGTGTGCAGGTGTGCGCAGCCGTGCAGGTGTGCGCAGGTGTGCACTGGGTCAGGCGACTTTCCTCTCAACTTCCTTCATCATCAGTTTAAAAAAAATAATTTTAGTGGAAATGATACATAACGCAAAATTCACTTATTTCAAGGCTAATGCTGAAAGCGAGTTATTGAAATAAATGTCTACATATTGGCCTGTGGGACTCTGAGGGTTCTGCCAGCTTCCAGAAAGCAGCAACCAAAGCCAGGCACCTGCCCCTAGGTAGGTAGTAGGAGGGTGGGAGCTATTTAAAAATTGTTTTTATTTTCTTAACTTATTATTTTATTTTTTTTTTTAGTATTTCTTTTTTGAGACAGAGACAGAGCATGGGCGGGGGAGGGGCAGAGAGAGAGAGAGACCCAGAATCTGAAGTAGGCTGCAGGCTCTGCGCTGTCAGCACAGAGCCCGACATGGGGCTTGAACTCACAAACCGTGAGAACGTGACCTGAGCAACATCAGATGCTCAACAGACTGAGCCTCCCAGGCGCCTCTTAAGTTCTTATTTAAATTCTAGTTAGTTAACATACAGAGCGATATTGGTCTCAGGAGTAGAATCCAGCGATTGGAGGGTGGGAGCTGCTTCCGGCCTGGGGGACACCTGCATTTGTCAGCAAGAGCCTCCCCTCCCCCATCTGTCAAAACAAATCCCCTCGTCCACGGACAGAGGTCCCCTTAACGTGAAGGCTCAGCTGACGCTCACTTGGGAGCTTCAGACGGGACTCTGCCGAGTCGGAACTGTGCCGAGAGCCAAGGAAAAGCTCAAAAACCTCTCAATCGCTACCCCCAGAAGAGAAGAAAAGCTTCGTACCGCAAGGCAAAAAAATGGATGTTAGGCGAAAAGGAATAATCAAAAGGAAGTTGCTCTTGAAAATGAAAACTAGGATTTTCCAAGTGAATAAATAAATCCGGAAAGCTGAAAGACAAGGTTTGAGCAATTGCCCAGAAAGTAAGATGAAGAGATGGGGAAGAAAAGAGAGAAAATAGCCTTTGAGGTCAACCCAGTGAAACACGCGTGTAGAGCGTGAGATTCAGGAAAACAGGAAGAATAATCCAGGAAGGGGTCACTGTCGAGGGCATCCACCACACGCCAGAGAGGGCCCAGTCTCGCCTCCGGGGTCAGAACCCCATGGATGATGGAGAAGATCCTAAAAGGGTCCGCAGAGGAAAAACCTGGCCACAGGCGAAAGTCAGAGACATTCCGCAGAGAACTGAATGCTGGCTGCCGGAAACAGAGGAGCAAACCTTAGCACTTCTGAGTAAAAATTATTTTCCATGCTCTTTTACTTTTGAGAGAGAGAAAGAAAGCATGAGCGGGGAAGGGGCAGAGAGAGAGAGGGAGACGGAGGGTCTCAAGCAGGCTCTGCACTGACAGCAGAAAGCCCCCCCCCCAACCGTGGGCCTCCATCTCCCCAACCGTGAGATCATGACCTGAGCCGAAGTCGGATGCATAACCGACTGAGCCCCCCAGGTGCCCCCAAATTATTAAATTTTCATTTAAAATTGTTCATCTTGCTCACTGTGAACTGGATAAGAGCAAAGAACACAAGCATTTTTCAGATACATACAGGCTGAAGAAGTTTCTCGTCTGTGCACCTGTTAGCCTGATAGGCTTGGGGAAAACCCGGGGACAGAGGCCGAGGAAAGTCGCTGTAGGAGCCGGAGAGCGATGCTGTAATCCAGAAGCGGACGGGCAGGAATCCCCAGGGTCCCAGGAAGGCGTCAGCCTGGACTCCCGCACCCGCCACAGCCCACACCCCCTCCATCAGCTCGGCTCCTCCAGAAGCATCCCAGGCCAGCCGTTGTCGCCACCAGGCCCACACCTGCTCGCGGCTGCCCCCTAGCGCCCGTTCTCTTGCCTGCACCCAGGGCGGACCTTGTGAAAGGAGACTCCTTAGTCCGCTTCAACTTTCTCTCGCTTTGCCAACGGACATAGCGCTCCTGTACCTCACTTGTGCTCCTGATTTGTTTTTAGCTTTTAAAAAAATGTTTATTTCTGAGGCAGAGAGAGCGCAGGGTGGGGGCAGAGAGAGAGGGCGCCCGCGGATCCGAAGCGGGCTTTTTGCATTGACAGGCTGACAGCAGCCAGCCCTACTTGGGGCTCGAACTCACGGACCGCGAGATCATGACCTGAGCCCAAGACCACGCTCAGCCGTGGCGCCCCAGCCAGGCGCCCCAACTTGTGCCCCTGATTTGAGAGCGGGCATTTTATCGGCTTCATTTTCTAACCTGAAAGACTGCTTGCCGTGTGCAGCGGAAATTTAACTAGCGTCTGCTGAATGAATACACGCGTCCCAGATTTCCTCGCAAAGGCGGTCGAGGCTGAAGCGGCGCCTCCCCAGATCGCCCCCGGCACTGCCCGCCGCACGTTCAGGACGGAGAGCGGTCCTTGGAAAGAGACCACCAGGGAAGTGGATTTCGGCCAATTTATACGGTCACCTGCGGCTGGCGGCCCCCGCGCGGAACCGCGCGGCGCCCACGCCTGTGGCGCCGCCCATCGCGACCCGAAACCGCTCGAGCCCTCACAGCTTTCAGTGGGCTGCCGCAGCGCAGAGACCGAGAGCTGGCCGGGCGCGCGCTCGGCGCTCAGCAGGCGTCTGCGGAGGCGCGCGCGCTCGACCCCGCCTACCAGGCCCCGCCCCGCCCCGCGCAGGCGCAGTAGCGGCTGCTCGCCCCACGCCTCTTCCGGCTCCTCGGCTTCGCCGCAGATTCGTTGGGATCGGCCCTCGGGATCGGCTTCGCGGGCTGGAAAACTTCAGCGGCAGCACTGTCAGCGCTCAGGGAGCTTGTGTTCCGCGGTCTCACGCTCTAGGCCGTGAACCGCTTGCGGAACTGAGCCTCGGCGGCCGTGGCGAATCTGCGCGGGGCGGCGGAGCCGGGCCGGGCCCTGAGCACGCCCGGGAGACTCCGAGACCAAGCGGGTGCGCGTCTCCCCGAGACCCCCGCCTGCCCTGGAGACTCGTGTGCTCCCCGAGACCCTCGCCCGCCCTGAGACCCCCGTTCGTCCCTAGGCCCGTGCGCACCCCGACACCCCGTCCGCCCTTAAGACCCTCGTCCACCCCGAGATTCCCTGCCGCCCCGGAGACTCATGCTCTCTACGAGACTCGCTCCCAGTCCCGGAGACCTCTGCCCGCCCCGCCGTGACTTGGGCGTCGTGATGTGGGCTCCCGGCGCAGCTGGGCAGTGGGGGCGTGGTACTGGGGGGTCGCTGGCGTGTTAGCAAGCCTGAGCACTGCGCACAGGAGCCCGCAGCTCCTCAGCTGGGTGAGAAGGCCCCGGGCTCTTGGGGACCCTCCCTGGCCCCCTGATGCAGCCTTATCTAGTGGCTGGGTCATTGGTGATGGACAGGTGCCTGCGAAACGGTATTCAATTCTGCAGCGGCGCCTGACCCGAAATACTACCTACAGATGGGATGGTTTGTGGGAAAGAAGGCAGTTTGGCAAAGGGACAGTCTCTTAGACGGACAGTCAGTTAGAAGGGCTGCAAGGCGGGTGGCCCAGGGTCTGGCGCTCAGTACTGTAGACATTTGGGTTTGGCTCACCCTCTGTGGTGGGTGCTGTCCTGCACAGGCTGATCGCATCCCCGGCCTCTGCCACCCACTCACTAGATGCCCACAGCACCCCCACTCGTGGCCCTGGGGCGCAGTGGCCCTACTGGAGAGGGCACCACGGAGGCCCCAGCTGTGAAAAAGACTTGGTAGGAATAGTGGCAGGTGTGGGAGGGGAGGGTACTGCTGGGTGATGGCAGGGGTGAGGAGAGATGGGGTCCCCAGGAGCTTAATGAGAGGCGCCAGAGGGTCCGAGAGCACGTGAGACATACTTGGCGTGGATGCCAAGGGCTCCTCAGCCTTCTCATATGCTTCTCTCCCGCACCCCAGGATGGACCCGGCGCGCTCCTCCGTCCGGCTGACCGTGCGGGAAGCAGTTCACACCCTCTCCTCTTGTGAGGATGGCAGCCGTGTCCTCTCCACCTTGGGGTCCCTGAAGCGCTATCTCGGCGGAGCGGAGAACCCGGCCCCTCCCGGGGAGCAGGAGGAGTTCGCCAGGGTGCACTTCTCCGCCTTCCTCAGATGTCTCGCGGGCAGGCTGAGCCCAGGCTGGCTGGAGCTCGTGCCCGACGGCCGGCTGGAGGAGCTGTGGGCCAGCTTCTTCCTGGAGGGCCCGGCTGACCAGGCCTTCCTGGTGCTGATGGAGTCCGTTGAGGGCGCTGCTGGGTGAGTGGGGCTGGGCCTGATTGCGGGGTCGCGTGTAATGTCAGCCACGAGCATGGGCTGAAGAGTCGCGAACCAGCAGGTTCCGTGAGAATCCGGTGTCCGGAAAGGTGAGAGAGAAGCCGAGCACCTGAACGTTCAGAGCGGTCGGTGTTAGTCTCCCCTGCGGGGAAGCGGCTCTTACAGTGGGTCCTGCCGTGTTGGCGAAGGGCCGGGGCAGGAGCGTCCCCATCCCGGGGGCTCAGGCAGTGGGTTGGCTCCAGACTGAGGGGACGCAGGTAGGCAGTGGGAATCACCTGCGTCCTGGGGCCCTTTGCCTCACTCGCGGCTCTCAGCTCTGCAGCGAGGCCCCTGGGCGCCCCGGCAAACTCCTGGGGACGCTTGCTCCGGGCGGTTCCCAGACTCCGTGTCAGAGCACGTGACAGGCCTGCGGGGACGTGGCCGCCGCATGGTGGTGAAGTTGGGTTTTAGCCGTTCCTGAGATAAGTGGGTCCTGGCGTGGAGCGGGAGAGGAGGGTGGCGTCCAGTGACTCCATGGTGGGGGCGCTGCCCTGGGCCCCGCGGGCGCTCACGCCGCACCACCCCCACTGGCTGGCTATTTGGCAGTGGGATGTAAAACTTTAATTTTATTTATTTTTTATGTTTATTTAGTTTGAGAGAAAGAGGGCATGAGCAGGGGAGGGGCAGAGAGAGAGAGAGAGAGACAGAGAGAGAGAGAGAATCCCAAGCAGGCTCCAGGCTGTCAGCACAGAGCCTGATGCGAGGCTCCATCCCACAAACCCTGGGATCATGACCTGAGCCGAAATCAAGAGTCACCCAGGCGCCCCAGCAGCGGGATTTAAATACTCGTTTTAAGTGCGGATGACGCTTTGGGAGTACTTGGTTTAGTGATGGCTGCTGGTCCTCCTCTCGGCTGGGCGGGCGGGAGGTGGGGGGGGGGTGGCGGGCAGCTCGCTGCTCTGCGGTCACACCTGCTCTTGCTTCAGCCCGAGCTTCCGTCTGATGAAGATGGCACAGCTGCTGGCCAGGTTCCTGAGTGCGGGCAGGATGGCGGCTGTGATGGAGGGCCAGTGTCGCCAGCCGACGGAGCCGGCCTCCGCCCTGCTCCAGGAGACGCTCCTCACCAAGGTGGTGGGCTTGCCCGACCGCCTGGGCAACCGTCTGCAGCGGGAGAACCTGGACGTGTTCCTGCCCCAGAACTACTTCCCTCTGCTCGGCGAGGAGCTCATGCGGGTGCTGCAGGCGGTGGTGGACTCTCTCCGAGGTGCGCGCCCCTCCCCGCCGTCCCTCCAGCCGTCTTCTCTGGCCACTGTCCCCGCCCTGCCTCCCCGGCTTCTCACGGCCTCTAGGGACTTGGGATTCTCGGGGCGATGCTGGTGGCAGGGCAGGTGTTGCCTCCCGTGTGTGGGGAGGGAGCGACCTGCGCCCGGAGCTTCCCCCGCTTCTTGGCTGTTGACCTTGGAGCCGGAGCTGACCTTGAATACTTTAGCTCCTGGTGGGACTGCGGGTGAAGCCGTCCAGATGGGGCTGCTCACGGCTGGGCACTGGGTGTTAAAGACCGCGTCCCTCCGTCTGTGCTGCCCACGGGGCCCTGGTGTCCACACCACCCTCTGCTCTCCCATCACGGAGCGAGCCCAGGCTCTCACCCCTGCGCGCCCAGCATCCCACCGGCCGAGGCTGTGGCGTGGGTGCCCTGCTCGGGCCTTCCCGAGTGTGCTCACGTGGTCCCTGTGCCCGCTCCATGAGGGAGGGGGTCCACGGGTTCCATCGGGGCCCAGCCAGGCCGTCCCTGCTCTGTGCTGGGAGAAGTCGCCGGCACGTCCTGAACGTGTCCAGAGCGAATCCGGGCCGTGCCTGCTTCTCTGCTGGGCGGCTGCATCCAGTCCGCCTTTGTAGGGCCTCAGACGGTCCCTGCAGGTGGCAGGGACCGCATTTCCATCCGGGCGCGTCAGTGGAGCTCGTGCACCCTTCCTTCCCTCGTCCCTGTGTCCCGTGTCCTCCCGCCCGCCTCAGGCGGCCCTTGGTGCTTCCCCCCGCCCGGTGCCTTCACAGTGGTCCCGACTCCGTGGGGTCATCGTGGCGATTTAGTGAGCAAGAGTGTGTAAGGCTTTTTGAAATTATTGTGGGCTCTCAGCTAGGAATAGTCCTGTCGAGATTTCAGTTGGGCTCAGATGGAGAGAAATGTTTTTCCAGCACAGAGCTGCCCACCCAGAAACGAGTTCTGCCCGCACCCGGGCAGGTGTGGTCCCGTGGCCTTCGCCAGTGCCCTGCTTGAAAATCCCGCTTTCCTCCTTGTCCCAGGTGGCTGGGACTGCTCCGTCTCCTTCCTGTCGCAGCTGCTCGGGAAAGCCTGTGTCCACGGGAGGCAGAGTGAGTGTCTCCTGTCCCCGAGAATCCGAGGCGCCGTCTGGACGTCTCCCCCTCCTTGCCCTCAGCCTTCCTGGGAGGGGGCGGGCAGCACGGTTCCCTCGCCTGGGCCGGGACCTGGGAGGGCTGATGTCCACCTGCCGGGCCCGCCGGCCCCAGGCTCAGGACCCCGTGTGCCTCCCTCAGAGGAGATGCTGGGCGTGCTGGTGCCGCGGCTGACGGCGCTCACCCAGGGAAGCTGCCTCTGGCAGCGGGTCTGCTGGCGCCTGGTGGAGCGTGTGCCCGACCGGGCCGTGGAGGCGCTGCTGACGGGACTGGTGGAGGCCGCCTCGGGGTAAGGAGCCGCGAGGGCGGGAGGCCGTTCCGAAGCCCCCCCACCTCCTGTTCCCTCTAGTTTGTTGGAGCTTGCATGGTGAGGCCACGGTGGGCCTGGCCGTGGCCGTGGAGAGACCCCTTTCGCTGCCCCCCAGGGCTGCGTATGCGTGTGTGTGTGCGTGTGTGCAGGAGTGCCGTCAGCCTCCCCCAGCCTCGTGAGGGTGTGTCCCGCTGGCCGTGTGACTGTGCGTGTCCTCGGTTCTGGGTGCAGGTGTGTGCGCTCAGGGCCCCGTGTTCTCTCTCTGAACCGTCGAATGTCTTACCCCCTCTGCTGTTGGGTGCTCGGTCCTTATTTGCACCATCTCCTGGTGATGAAGGCGTCCACCCCTTGCCATGCGCTTCTGGTCCCTCCCAGCTGGTCACTGGTTTGTGGCTTTTAAAAGGTGTCCACACTGCCCCGGAAGCTTGCCAAGCCACGGGCTGATGCCTTCTCTGTCTTCCGGGCTGTGTCATGCTCTGCTCCGGCCGTGGGTCAGTTTGCGTGGATTTTCTTCTTCTCTCTCCATTTTTTGGGTTCTTTTTTCTGTTTCTTTTTCATCTTTACATCCTTGGGGGGACCTTGAAAGGGCCGAGGAAGGGAGAGATGCAGCCTCCTCTTCCCACACTGGCTGGGGTTTGCTGGGCTCTCACTCACTGCGGGGGGCAGGGGCCCCAGTCCAGATCAGTCGTCTGCAAACTGCAGCCTTTGGGCCAAACTCCGCCCGCTGTGCGTTCTCATAACAGTGTTACAGGTCCGCTCCCACGCCTGCCCCTGGCTGCTTCTGGCCGCAGGAGCTGCGGTATTCCCTGGTCCTTCCCAGAGAAGCCTGGTCACCCCTGTTCCGGCCAAAGCACCGCGCGCACACTTAGGCAGAGGGAGAAGGAACGCCCTCTTGCGCCGAGGCCCCCAGTGGTTAGCGCGGAGCTGGGGAGGGGTCCTGCCCGGACCTGCTGAGATCTGGCGCTCACGCTTTTCTCTCTTCCCCTGACCGCGCCTCGCAGACCGGAAGTCCTCTCGCGGCTGTTGGGGAACCTGGTGATTAAAAATAAGAAGGCCCAGTTCGTGATGACCCGGAAACTTCTGTTCCTGCAGTACCAATACTCGGTGAGGGCGTGGGCCCAGGCAACTCCGCTGACCCTCAGCCCAGACCCGTTTCTGCTCTGGGAGCCTTGGGCCGACGGTCTTAGCCCCGCAAGTGGGCAGCCGGTGTCTGCCTGGCAGACGGTGACAAGGATGCCTGGCTTCTGTCACAGACGCCCATGCTGCAGAGCCTGCTCGGGTACCTGGCTGCGGACAGCCAGCGGCGCCCGCTCCTCGTACAGGTGAGCGTGGTCTGGCCCTGTCTCCGGTGTTCCGGGACCACCTCCTGGCAGGAGAGGAAGGGAGAACTTTCCTGCCTGGAACAGAGGGTGCTGGCGACGACGGTGGCACCGAGGCCCGTGTGTTCCCGTGCTGTGGTGGGGAGGTCGGGGCGGCTGTCTTACCGGGTGGGGCTACCCGCCAGGCCCTGAAGGAGCTCCTGGAGATGTGGGGCAGCGGCAGCGCCGTCCGCCACACGCCTCTGGCGCAGCAGCGCTACGTGAGCAAGGCCGTGCTCGTCTGCCTGGCACACCTGGAGGAGGTGGAGCTCCGGGACAGCCGAGACGGTGAGCGGGTGGCGCGGGCACCCCGTCCCCACCGTGCCCGTCCCCGCCGGCCCCCAGCACTCAGTGCACGGGGGTCGGTGCTTTCAGAGCTGCTGGCTAGCCTGATGGCGGGGGTGAAGAGCCACCTGGACAGCAGCCTGCCTGCCGTGCGCCGTCTGGGCATGATCGTGGCTGAGGCCGCCAGCGCCCGGCTCCACCCCGAGGGGCCTCCCCTGAGGTTCCAGGTGAGCAGGGGCCACGCCCTGTGTTTCCCTCCCTGGTGTCCCCTCACCTCCCGGGGTCCAGGCCCACGAACCTTCTGCGTGTTGACCCCTCAGTGGTGCCTGAACTCATGCTCCTGGGTGGATTCCTGGGGGTGTTTGGAAGTGATCTCTTTGGCGGCCCCTCCCCTCTGTCTGCTGAGCCCCCGGGACGTCCTCCTGGGGGGAGGGGGGAGTCCAGCCCCTCAGGAGGGCCGGCTCCCAATTCCGTGCCGCCCACTGCCACGCAGAGACTTAGCAAGTGGGGCAAGTAGGGGGCGGTGGTGGGTGCCCCTGGGACTGGTTCCAGCCCGTGTGTGTTGCAGTATGAGGAAGATGAGCTAAGCCGGGAGATGCTGGCCCTGGCGGCCCCCCGGCCTGCGGCCGACGGCCCCTTGGAGGCGAGGTGAGGGTGTCCTGCCCCTGGTCCCCACCCCAAGTTTCTACCGCTCCCTTACTTTGTTGTCTTGGACTCGTTGCTGAGATAGAAGCTGAGAAGTGCGGGGTGGGGGCTCGGATGGCACCGCCCGGGGAAGCGGAGTTCCGAGGCCGGAACTTGCGTTTGGGCTCCCTGAAGGGTCCCTTCTTTGCTCTCCACAGCCCTGCTGTCACTCCAGAGGCTGCAGAGACCCCTGGCAGAGGGAGCGTGGTCGGTGGCGTCCCCCAGGACCAGCTAGGGGGCTCAGGCTCTGACTTGGACAGGTAGGGGGAGGCCTCGGGTGGAAAACTGCAGAGGTGGGGGGGCAGTCCTGTGCCGGCATCAGAGCTGCACGCGAGCGTGGGAGTGGACAGCCCATGCTGTCTGAAGGCCACGGCTCGGCCCCGTGGCCCCCCTTCCCAAAAGTCTGCTCCTCCTGAGGCTCAGGGACTTGGGGTGAATTCCCGGGACTCAGGAGCATGGCCTGCCTGCCTGTTGCCTGCTCCTGGGTGATGGGCGGGCCCCACGGGTCTCTGCTGCTTCCCCAGTGACGACGAGCTTGTCCCCTACGACATGTCAGGGGACCAAGAGCTGAAGAGGAGCAAGGCGCCCGCCTACGTCCGGGACTGTGTAGAAGGTGGGTCTCTTACCCGGTGGGAGCCCCTCTGAGCGCCTGCCCTGGGGTGCTGAGCCGCGGGAACCCTGCGTGTCCCGGGACTCGGCCACCTCTGCCCAGTGCCCAGACCCTGGCTGCCGGCTCTGCCTCTCGCAAGATCAGGGCCGGGGACCAGTGCAGCCCTGTGTTCTGCACAGCCCTGACCTCGTCCGAGGATTGGGAGCGCTGGGAGGCAGCCCTGCGGGCCCTCGAGGGCTTGGTCATCAGAAACCCGGCTGCTGCGCGCGAGGTGAGTGGGGCAGGGGTGTCAAGGCAGGGGTGAGTGTCTGCCCAGGAAGCCCTGGGCGGGGGTGGGGAGGTGGAGGGCTTGGGGGGCCCAGGGCTGCGGCGGGCTGAGGCTCGCTGGCCCCCGTGTGCAGGTGAGCGTGGAGCTGGCCAAGGTGCTGCTCCACCTGGAGGAGAAGACGAGCGTGGCGGGCTTTGAGGGGCTGCGCCAGAGAGCCCTGGTGGCCGTCGTGGTCACGGACCCTGCCCCGGTGAGTCCCGGTCCCGCCGCCCGGGCGGTGTCTGCGTGGGGGCCCTGCCTCCGGACCGCGGGCCGCAACGCCCTCTCGTGTGCCCGGCTCAGGTCGCGGAGTATCTGACCTCACAGTTCTACGCCCTCAACTTCAGCCTCCGACAGCGCGTGGACATCCTGGACGTAAGTGCCCCGGGGCCCTCGGTCCCACCGGTCAAGCCCAAGCTGCCCTCACGAGGGCCAGGCCTGGCGCAGAGCCCTGCCAGAAGCTCGGTGGGCGGGACCAGAGGCCTCCCCAACTCCCTCGTGGCCGGACCCCAAGTCTGGGACTGGCGGCTGCCTGGTGTTTTCCTGGCAGTGCACGGGATCCGCTAGCAGCTGTGACCTTTATCTTAGACACGAGCTTTATTGAGATAGAATTCCCACGCGGTACGACTCCCCATCTCAAGAGGAACAGAACGTGGTCTGTCCACACAACGGGATGTTACTCGGGCCTCACAGGAGACGTGGCGCCACCTGCCACAGTGTGGATGTACCAGGGTGTCCACTTACGTGAGGTCCCTGGGCCGTCAAAGTCACAGAGACCAGAGTAGACGGTGGGGGGAGCGTGTCACAGAGGAAAGGGCTGCGTTTGGGAAGACGGAGTTTGGAGATGATGGCGGCGACGGCCACACGACATACGCACGCACCCGCTGCCACTGAGCTGCGCACGCACGGTGGTCAGGACGGCAAGGGTTACTCTCTGGGTGTCTCACGCGACGGCGCCGGCCGGTCACCATCTCCGAGCCTGCGGCTCAGTGGCATCTGGTACGTTGGCGGCGTCGTGTGGCCATCGGCATCCTGTGTCGCCCTCCGAGGAAAAGCCCTTAGCACGCACCGCCCAGCTGGGCGCCTGCAGGCCCCGGGCTGCTCCGCGGGGCCCACCCGCGGCCAGGTGGCAGACTGGATTAGGCTGTGGAACCCAAGGGGCTCCAGGTGCCGGAGCAAAGCCGCTGGCCTCTGCCCGGGGAGCCCGTCCACCTGTCCCTTCTGTCCCCCACAAAGTCAGATGATCCTAGGACAGTCGGAACTGACTTTCTGTGTGGTCCCCGGAGCATCCCCCGGCACAGCCTGTGACGGCTGACGGTGCCGACGGGCCCTCGGTTTACCTCGAGGTTTAGAAGATGCCGCCCTTCCCCAGAGCAAGGGCCACTGCCCCGTGTCTTCTGCCACCCTAGGTCCTGACCCTGGCCGCCCAGGAGCTGTCTCGGCCAGGCCGCCTCCCCGAGGCCGGCCGGCGTGGCCCCCTGGGCTCTGCCGCCCCGCCCGGCGGCACCGAGGCTCCTGCCTGGCGCGCAGTTGTGGAGGAGCGGATCAGAAGCAAGACCCGGCGCTTCTCGAAGGTCAGCCGGGCCCCAGGGCAGGTCCTCGTGGGTCCAGGGCGGCCCCGATGGTGCCGCCGCCGCGCGGAGGGAGAGGGGTTGGTACACACCGAGTGACGGGACACGTGCCGTAGGGCATCAGAGCCACGTGGTTTTAAGATGCTGGTGCAGACGTGGGTGTGAAGAGCCCCAGAAGTCTACGTCGGCAAGAAGCGGCCCGCACGCGCCACGTCCCCGTGGGCCGGAGCCGTCAGCGGGCTGCTGGCAGGATGGCGCGGGGGCGAGGCGCCTGTGTGCACCTTGTGTTTGCAGGGCCCTGCCAGGTGGGCGCCAGACCCTGGCCCCAACCAGTTCAACCTGGTGGCCGGCTACTTCTTCTTCCCGCTCATCCAGCACTTCGACAGGTGAGCAGCACACCCGCTCACCCTCGTGTACCAGAGGCTTCCCAGGGTGGGGTCTGTGGGGGGTGGGGGGGCAGCAGCAGGGTCACGTCCCGGGTTTTGGTTGTTTGTAGTTTAAGTTAAATGGCAAAGTGAGGGTGTCAGGAACCGTGCTCTCCATCGCGGATGGCGGGTTGCTGGCGGGTTCCTGGCGGGCGGGGCTGGAGCCTCGACGCTCCACCTGCTGCGTCTGTCCGACGCCTTCTCATGGCTGAGAGTGCCACACGGGGACAGGCAGTGAGGAGGCGCATCCAGGGTACCGGTGTCCCTTGGTGGCCCAGGGGCTGGGGAACCAGCCCCGAGCATCCAGCCGGCACCTTCACCCGATGCTGTTGTAGACCTCTGGTGACCTTCGACCTTTTGGGAGAGGACCAGCTGGTTCTCGGGAGACTGGTCCACACCTTGGGGGCCCTGATGTACCTGGCCGTGAACACCACGGTGAGTGGGAGGGGCTGTCCTCCCAGCAGGCCTCCCCTTGGCCCTGGGGCCGGGCGTGTTGGGACCCGCCTGTGGGCGCCAGGACCCCTGCCCACTGGCCTCTACTGCTGTTTCAGGTGGCTGTGCCCATGGGCAAGGCCCTCCTGGAGTTCGTGTGGACTCTTCGCTTCCACGGTGACGCGTGAGTGGCCGTGGGCCTGAGGAAAGTGCTCCCACGTGGACGTGGAGGCGGGGCTCCCAATCCTGCTGTGAAGTAGAAGGCAGGAGGTGGGGGGCGGCTCCCGGGGTGGCCGAGAGGCGGGGCGGCCTGGCGCTCCCCGAGCAGGAAGGGGCAGGGCGGGCTGGCGCGTGCTTCGCATGCCTGCGGGTCTGCTGTACCCGCAGGGATGCGGGGTCCCCCTGGCCTGGGGCTCCCATCGGCGCTCAGCACTCTGGCCTTGCTTGGCAGCTACGTGCGCCGGGGCCTGCTGTCCGCGGTCTCCTCCGTCCTCCTCAGCGTTCCAGCTGAGCGACTGCTGGCCGACCTGCCGGACGAGCTGCTGGAAGCCCGGCCCTGGCTGGCGGGTGAGCGCCGGGGCCCCAGCTGCGCGGGGGAGGCAGGCGGGAGGAGGCTGGTGCAGTGGCCCTCAGGGCACGGGGTGGCGCAGAGGCCCGGGGACCGTCACATCCCCCTCATCTATGCACGAGGTCCCTGTTGCAGGGATGGGGACTCAGCTGTTGTTGGGTCACTCTGGAGGGTCCTGCAGGAGGACTCAAAAGAAGGTGCCTTGATGTGGGAGATGATGTGTGTTCTGGAAAATTCCGCGTTTTCTGTAACGTTACAAGAGCCATGCAGGAAGCATGTCACGTCACCATTTGGACCCTTTGCCCCCCCACCTCCCCACAATGTTCTTTTTGAAAAGTCTGTTGGAGCGCACGTGGCCTCCTGCCCGTAGGTGCCCGCGTTGCCCACTCCCCCGCGTCCAGGCTGCGGCTAGACGCTCTGACGTGGCGCCACGCTCGGGGCCTGGCGTTCAGGCAGGGCCCCTCTTGTGTCAGTTGGTTCGCAGAGCACCCTTGGGCTTTCTCTGATCACGCGCGTGTCTGCTCGGCCCCAGGTCCTCCGGCCCCGTGCCGCAGGCACGTGGAGTCCTGCGTCCCAGCACGGGTGCCTTCCCCACGGAGATGGTGGTGTCTGCTCCGCCCCGCTGCTCTCGGGCGCCAGCCGCTGGCTGGGCCCCCGGACCCAGGGGGAGTGGGGTGCTGCTCCCGCACACGGGTCCCGTGGGGGCTTGTGCGGGAAGACCCCCCCGAGAGGAAACGGAGGGGGGGCGCTGCCAATGCCCTGCTCTGGTTTCGTCTTTGGCAGATGTGGCCGAACAGGACGCGGACGAGGACTGCAGGATGCTGGCTGTCAGAGCCCTGCTGCTTCTGGAGAAGCTCAGAGACCGACTGCTCCCCCTCGCTTCTCCTTAGTCCTCGCTGGAGAGCGAGGCCCCGCCAGCAGCCCGAGAGAGGGCCTCTGGCCCTGTGCCCACGGACAGGGCCACCTGAACACGGCAGGAGGGGGGTCCTGAGGAGGGAGGGAGCCGCTGGGGCCCCTACAGGCCGATTCTCCGCCTGTCCCCAAGCCCCTTCCTCACCTGAACGTGGAAGACTTTAAAAAGCAACAAAAAGGAAGAATAAAAAGGAGCCACAGGTGCTCAAACCCACTCCTCACGCTCTAACTGCCCAGGCAGGGTCGGGTCCGAGGGGCCTCAAAGGAGGACACGGTTCTGGCAGCTGGTGGAACGCGCTGGGGGTGGGAGAGCCCAAGGTCCCCCCACCCCCACCCCCCGCACGGACATGCCACAAGGCCAGCCCCTCACGGTGGGGACTGGTGAAGGCACACGCATGTGGATGGAGCCACCGGGGCTTCGTGAGGCTGCCCCGTGTAGAGAACCCACCCTGCACTGGCCACCGCGTCGCCTGGGCAAGGCCACCTCTATGTCTCCATGGACGCCGGGCCCTGTGGTCAGGGATGGCGTGTCCTGCTGGGAACCGTCACACTGCTCTCCAGGGACGCCCCCGGGGGCTGGGGCGAGGCGCAGGGAACACACGAGTATCTGCAGTTCATCGAGTTCAACAAGGGTTTCAGGCTTTACACACTGTACTTGGGAGGCCATCCTGGAGAACGGAAACCAGGTCCTTCGGGAGGAAAGGGAGCTCGGGGCCCCTTCTGAGCGGGTCGGCCAGCGCCCTGGAGCGTCAGACACAGCTCTCGTTTCAACAGGAAAGCCAGGCTCTTGCTGCGAGCCTGGGAAGCCCCAGCGGAGCGGCCTCGGCTGTCAGGGCTCGCTCGCCACCTCCTCCAGCACCTCCTCGTCCGCCTCCCTGGGGTCGTCGACGCTGTTGGGACGGGCCCGCTCGGGCGCGGCGCGCGGGGCGGGGAGGCCCAGGCCCTGGTGCACGGCGTCCACGGTCCGCTGGCTCACGTAGTAGGACATGTTGGCGGCGGGCACTCTCTTCCGCATCTCCTCCAGATACTTGTACGCCTGGGTGGGGACAGCCGTGACCGGGTCAGTCCACAGCGAGGGCCGCAGGACCCGCCCCCCTGGTCCGGGGCGCGGAGTTTCCTGGGCACCCGCCCCGGGCTTGGAGGGGGGGTGGTGGTGGTGGTGAGGGGAAGAACGCCCTCCCAAGAGGGCATTTGTCTGTGACCGCGCAGCCTTTCCAAGGGCTGGTGGTGTCGGAATTTCAGACTCTGTCAGTGCTGTCAGCCGTGACCAGCGCTCTGAGCCGAGCTGCCCTGGGAAGTCCTGCGAGCGGCCTGTGCTCGAGGACCTGCACCTGTCGATGCGCGCCTCCGCCTGCCCCGACCTGCTCTGCCCACACCTGTCCACGCGTGCCTCCACCTGCCCCAGCCTGCTCCGCCTGTTCACACCTGCCCACACCTACCTGTGCCTGCCTCTCACCTGCTCTCCCTGCTCACACCTGCCCACGCCTGCCGTACCTGTTCACGTCTGCCCACACATGCCCATCCACACGTGCCTGTGCCTGCTCACATCTGCCCAGCTCTGCCCGCACCTGCTAACACTTGCTGCACCCACAGGGAGGGCCACACACAAGGAGGAGGGGGGAACAGGTTCTCCTGTGGCTTCTAAGGCTTACTCCCAAGGCACACTTCATACCGCTGAGATGTGATCAAATTTCTAGGAGTTTTACAACTTTCTATGGGAAATATGATCAGATCTTAGTATTTCTGTTTGTTTGTAAGTGTATTTATTTTGAGAGAGAAAGCACACATGTGTACGGGGAAGGGGAGAAAGAGAATCCCACCCAGGCTCCACACTGTCAGTGCAGAGCCTGACGCTGAGCTCGAGCTCATGAACCGTGAGCTCGTGACCCGAGCTGAAACCAAGAGCTGACGCTCGACCGACTGAGCCACCCAGGTGCTTGGTAGTCTTTTTTTTTTTTAATGTTTGTTTTTGAGGGAGAGAGTGTGCGTGTGACTGGGGGGGAGGAGACGTGGAAAGGGGGACGGGGGATCTAAAGTGGGCTCCGGACTGACAGCAGAGAGCCTGATGTGGGGCCCGAACTCACGAACCATGAGATCATGACCTGAGCCAAAGTCAGATGCTCAACAGACTGATCTTAGCATTCTTGAAGATGATAAAATTTCCTGAGCAATTTTACTTTGAGCAGATAGAACCAAGATATAAAAAAGCAGACATACAGATGAAAAGAGGTGAGCTGGGATTGTTGGAAGGATGGAGGACAGGCAGAATGCAAGCCCCCGGGCGTTCGCAGGTGAGGCGGGGGACACCGGCGCAGGAAGAGATGTCCTGAGGACGTGCCGACTGCCTGCTGCGAGCCGGGCACCGTGCGGGGTGCACACGGCACAAGCACAAGGCAGGCCAAGGCCAGGGTTCCGAGCTTTGGGAGCCCGTGGAATTGAGGGCGTGCCCCCACCTCCCCCTCCACCCCGGGTGGGGTCTGCCAGAGACCGCAGGGCTGCACCGTGGCACCGGGCGTCACCCTCCGTGTGCACAGCTGGTTCCAGCAAGGGCGAGGAAGCAGTTTCCAGATGGTAGGCACGGTCACCAGACATGGCTGAAGGGTGACAAAGACAGAAGTGCTCCTGGATGTCCTGGCTGCTGAGGACACTCGCTGACCAGGGTCAGAGGCCTGAGGGTCAGGCTCTGACACGACAGTGAGGTGAGTGCAAGGGAGTGTGGGAGACACCGGAGCAGCGACAGGGGCCTCCCTTCCCTACTCGAAGAGACTTCCCGGGCCCGAGCCAGCCACAGAGAGGAGCTGAGACTCTGAGCTGGACAGACATGATGCTGAAGGAAGGAAGGAAGGAAGGAAGGAAGGAAGGAAGGGAGAAGGAAGGTAACAGAATTCAGAGTCTCTATTGTGGTTTATCCAAAACAGTCAGGAACTGCCAGACAGAAGGAACAAGAAGATGTGACCGAACGAGAGAAAAGACAACTAAGGGGACTCAGCGTGACCCAGAGGCTACTAGAGGGGACACTCAGAACAGCAGGTGTAATACAGCGACAGGAAAAACGTCAGAGTAGACACTGCACAGGACTGGTAAACTTGAAGCAACAGTAAAAGCCACCACCATAAATGAAAGCCAGGGAAAATTCTGGAAAAAAAAGAAGTGAATCAGTTGAGCCAGAGGAGAGTATACACAGGTAATTGCAGTTCCGTGAGGTGAGGAAACGGACGAGAGGGAACTTTCCGCAGGCAGGAAGAAAGCACTGGCGGGTCACATGCCGGAAGAGGAAAGGTACCCAGAATTCACAAGGGTCACAAGCAACGTGAGAAGACAAACCCCCGACAAACTGATGGGGGGGGGGGGGACTTGGGCGCCCAGAGGAGGAGACGAGCCCGTGAGCAGGTGGGCAGCACCGGTAGTCGGAGGCAGAGGTGCGCTGAAACCACCGTGCGATACCGCCACGCCCCCACCGGGGTGGCGGAAGCGAAAGCCTGGTCCTACCGAGCGGGGGCGGAGACGGGGCACGTGAGCCAAAGTCGCCATTTCCGCCTGGAATACCGCCTTTGCTTGTAGACACGACCGCAGGCAAGTGTGAGTACTCAGACTCCAGCGTGTGGCCGCCTCTGTCTCAGAAATGAACCAAGGGGGCCACCACGTCCAGGAAGAGAGTAACGGGCAATACAGTTGCCAATGATACAATCTGAGCTTCCAAACGGAAGGGTTTCAGAAACCTTACGTGTCGGCCACCCTGAGCCGGACACCTTCCCAACGCCTCATTTTCTGACGAGGCTGGGCAACATCCACAAATACGGTTTTCCGATAGGTATGATGTTGACATCCACTAACTCAGCAAACCTGATGTCACAGAATCACGTGTAAAAGACCCGAGACGGACCTCCGAGTTTTAAACGCGACAGAGTGCGACAGCATTCCGACGACGTGACTAGCTTTTGAGAATTAGCACTTGTTGGGGCGCCTGGGGGGCTCGGCTGACTTCAGCTCAGGTCGTGATCCCGTAGTTCGTGAGTTCGAGCTCTGTACTGGGCTCTCTGCTCTCAGCACGGAGCCTGCTTCAGATCCTCTGTCCTCCCCCGACTCTCTCTCTCTCCAAAATAAACATAAAGAAAAAAGAACGACCACTTGTCGAGTTGTGGCGTAGCATCCAAGGTGGCTTGCACGTGTCTGAAGGGGCCCCTCCCCTTCTCACCTACATTTTGCTGGAAGGCTAGATTTTCTTCATATGTTTCAGCTCAAAACCCCCTATTTTACCACATTGAATGCGAGAGCGGAAACCGACTCCATCCGGCTAAATCGGACATTACAGTGACTTGGAAAAATGTAAAATAGTGCTACTTTCCCCCTCGATTTGTTTTGGAAAATATAAAAAATAGAAAATTAATGAAAATGTTACTTGTGTTTCCATATCATGGGTTTATTTTAAGTGCATTAACACTATTTTACACATTTCTTAGCCTTACTGGGTAACGGCAGATACTGTCGTGTGCACCCCCCATAGACGAACGGCCTGCGGGTCGGTAACTCTCCTAGCGCAAAGGCGCCCTGAGACCAAAGTCTGAGCAGTGCTCTGCTGAAATGAACGACCGAAACTCTTCCCCGAAGAAAGCTCCAGGCCGGGTGGGTTCAGTTAGGCATTCCAGCAAACAAGGAAGGAATAACAGCAGGCTTATATAAGCTCTTCTAGAAAATACAGGAGGCGGGCATGCTCCCCGGTGCATTTTATAAGGCTAGAATAACCTCGACACCAACCATGAAAAAGACACTACAACAAAGGAAACGTCTGGCAGTTTGTTAAAATGTCAAACGCACTCTTAGCACACAACCCCGCTGTCCCGCCCCTGGGTATCTACCCGAGTGTCCGCGAAGCAGGCGGGAAGGACAGGACGCCTGCAAGTCTCACAGCACTCAGAAAAATACCCATTTTATGTAGAAGATAGAAATTTGAAAACATATATAAAATGAGCAAGTAAATGGACCAAAATGTTAGAAACTGCTGAATCTGATAACGGGTACGTGCGGGTTCGACTATTTTTGTAATCCTCAGTTTGAAATTATTCAAAACAAAAAAGGCTAAAAAAACAAAGACATGGAGCGCCTGGGTGGCTCAGTTGGTTAAGCGTCCGACTTTGGCTTATGTCACGATCTCCTGGTTCGTGGGTTCAAGCCCCACATCGGGCTCCGTGCTGACAGCTCAGAGCCTGGAGCCTGCTTCGGATACTCCCTCTCTCCCTGCCCCTCCCCACCTCACATTCCGTCTCTCTCTTACTCTCAAAACATGAATAAACATTAAAAAAAAAAATTGAAAAAAAATCAAAGACAGGAGAAGCACCTGCTCACCACGACCTGCCAGCTCCCTCAGGTTTGGGGGGTGGGGACGTCCACGAAGCTGAGCACCCCCACCCCGGCCCCATTCTCCAGAAGCTGCCCCCCCACCCCGTTCTCTGGAAGCTCCCCCCACCGTGTTTTCCAGAAGCTGCCCCCCCACCCCGTTCTCTGGAAGCTCCCCCCACCGTGTTTTCCAGAAGCTGCCCCCCCACCCCGTTCTCTGGAAGCTCCCCCCACCGTGTTTTCCAGAAGCTGCCCCCCCACCCCGTTCTCTGGAAGCTCCCCCCACCCCCCTCTCAGAAGCCCCCCCCCCCCGGAGCCGCCGCAGCCGCCTCACCGTCTGGAGCTCCTCCGTCTGCAGGTAGTGCTGCACCAGGACGCCGTAGACGTCCCCGACGCGGACGATGCTGTCCAGCTCCGGCTCCTCCAGGAGCAGCTCGCACTGCCGGACCGCCTCCTTAGGGTCCTCGGCGTACGTCCTGCCGAGAGCGGAGCAGGTCTGAGCCTGAGCCGGGAACACGGCCCCGGGTCAGGGGTCAGGGGTCAGGGGTCAGAGCAGGCTCCCCGCCTGAATGAGGAGCTCCTGGAATCTGCCGCACGATATTTTTGTCAAGCTAATTCCCATGAAGTAAACGAATTCATTCATGATTTTATTCATTTCATTCACAAATTCACCGACTCACGTAACAAAACTTAGGTTCGCTCGCACTCCGGCTACTGCTCTAGACTCTGCTCGCCGTCCCAGCCCCTGCCTGCCCGCCGGTCTGGAGGGGACAGGGTGCTGCGGGGCGCACGCAGGCCGCCCTGCCCGAGGAGGTCAGGCAGGGGCTGGGCACCGGTGAAGCCCAGTGCAGCCACAGGCTGGACGCGACACACGGGGGTGGGCCGCAGAGCAGGAGGGGTGTGAGCGGGGGAGGGACCAGGAAGGGGCTCCAGGGGGCCCTGTCCCGGGGCAGCATGCTCCTTGCTTCCCGAAGTCCCTTCCCCCTGCGGCCCAGGAACAGCAGATAGTCCGGAACTTACACATCCAAGCAGGGAGCCCCACTTTGTACAAGTGTTCAAAATATTTTGGGAACTTTTCTTCTAAAAGCCTGTTCCCAGATAAGGAAAAGGCTTGTGTTGGTTTAGGCAGAAGCCAAGCCCTGCTGCCCATGCAGCGGGCTCCGGGCAAAGCTGGTTGCCTGGAGACGAAAACTGGCACCGTGGCCGAATTCAGATGATCTCGCCTAAAAACAGCAACACCCGGTGCCCGCAGCCTCCTTCAAACCGTCCCGCACCCCCGGGTGCTTAGCGGCCCGCCCGCCCCCAACCATCGCACCCGAGCCCTGCAGACACCTGAGCAGGCCCCGGGCTCCCTTCTGACACGCTCCCCTGACCCACATCTGCCTCGCCGCCCCCACCAAGGACTTCTCTGGGTTTTTCTGGACGTGGCCTGGGAGCGCCCCTAGGTTCGCGGAATTCCCCAAGAGGAGCTTAGCGTGAAGGAGGCGACATGATGTCCGTGCGTCCCGCCCAGGGTCCCCGGGGCTCCCGCGGGGTGCTCGCCGCGTCCTGCCCAGGGTCCACTCCCTGCGGAGTGCTCACTGCACGTGACACCCGGGTCTGGTTCCTGGCCGTGAGGGGAGCCCTGGGTGCTCCACGGGGCCCGAGGTGCAGTCCCCTCTGGGTCCCCGCTGTCCTGTGAACATACCTTCGGGCCTGGATGAACCGTTTCACCAGTGTCATCTTGCTCTGCAGCTGAGCCAGCTTGGTCTCCTGGTCCAGGGGGCTCTTGGCCTTGGCCTTGGACAGGCACTTGTAGGCCTCGGTCAGCGCCCCGTGGGCCTTGTCGTAGTTTTGGTATTCGTCGATCTCCATCTGCAGGGAGGGGACCCGTCAGGGCCCGCAGGCCTCCACGGGCCGCCGGGGCTTCCGGGACGGGGCGGAGGGTCTGTACCTGGGCACAGGCGTCGTAGAAGCCGGCCAGCAGGTCCAGGGCCCGGCCCTTGGTGTAGAAGCTGATGATGTTCTTCATGACCTCCGGCTCCTTCTGCCAGTCCAGGGACTGCAGGTAGTTGGCGGCCATGATGTAGATTTCCTTTTGCCTCGAGACGCCCGCAAAGAACACGATTTTCTCCGTGTCCCCCGACTTCAGCAGCGCTCTCATGGCCTGGACGGGGAAGCGCCAGGCGGGCGCACGCGGGATTTCACCACCAGAGGGCGCTCAGGGCTCCTGCGTCCCCTCCCCAGGCTGGGAAAGTCCGTCCCCGCTGGGTTGCGCTCCGGGCAAGCGGAAGCTCCCCGCGGCCGGCGGGCGTGCTCACCTTCAGCTTGTTCCCCGCCTGCGTGTACTTCTTGGTGGCCAGGTGGTAGCTGCCCTGGCGCATGCAGCAGTTGGCGACCTGCTCCAGCAGCTGGCGCCGAGCCTCTTCGGACAGGTCCTCGGCGTCCCTGGGCGTGGCCATCTTCTCGGCCATCTCCTCGGTGATGGTCATGTTCTGCTCCAGGCAGAGCTGCAGGGCTTCGTGGTGCTGCGAGGCGGCAGGGGAGGGGAGGGGTGGTCGCCACGGGCCCCCGTCGGCAAGGGCTGACTCCCTGCCCGGTGACTCTCACGCTACGAACGCCCTGCAGTGTGAGCGGGAGCGGGGAGCCCCAGAGCGTACTGCGCGGCTCGTGGGAGGAAAGAGAAACCACAAATTGATTTTCCTCCACGATTCTTTTCAAATTTTTAGGGGTCTGAATTACTTTTCTTAGAACTTTAAGGGACATTTTGTATCCTTCACTGGAGAACGTGTTTTGCCCACGAACGTGTGTCTCGGAGGTGATTCCGTCTCCGCGTGGCGTTTTGGGCGGTCGCACGGTGCTCCGCCACACGGGCGCCACGCCTCTCCTGGCCGCCCCCCGCCCGCAGGTGCGGAGCCGCCTCGGCACTCGGGGACAGCCCTGGAGCGCCGCTCCCACGGCTGCCGGTGCGGCTGTCGGGACAGGGATCACGTCTGTGTCCCATGCAAAGGGGACCTCCACGAGTTTTCATCTGTATTTCTCTTGTCACCAACGAGGCTAAGAATCTGATGTGCTGAAACCACCCATATTCCCTATTTTTTTTTTTTAAGTTTATGTATTTATTTGGGGGAGGGGTAGAGAGAGAGACAGAGAGAATCTGAGCCATGAGCAAGGAGCCTGACATGGGGCTCTCGAACTCACGACCCTGAGATCGTGACCTGAGTTGAAATCAAGAGTCAGATGCTTAACTGACAGAACCACCCAGGTGTCCCCACCTACATTTCCTTCTTAAAATAAACTGTCCATAATCTTTGTCCTTTCCTCCTTAGTTGCTGGTAAATTTCTTACTGGATTATAGAAACTCCATACATATTAGGAAAACCAGACTTTGGGAGAGAGAGTGAACATATTTTTTCCCCTTTTATTATTTATCTCGACTTTTCTATGGTGTTTTTTCCACGTGTTAACTTCAAATGTGTGAGGGCGTTCTCTACAAAACGCTACCAACAAGCGCCGGTGGGGACACGGCAGGACGGGAGCCCCGTGCACGGCTGCCGGGAAGGAAAGCCGGGGCGGCTGTGGGAGACAGCCCGCAGGGTCCTCAAGACACTAGAACCGAGTTCCCAGAGCGCCTGTACCTCCGCTTCCAGGTAGACACCTGGAGGCACTGGGCGCGGGTGTCGAAGCGAGATCGCGTACTCGCGTTCTCAGCAGCACTGCTCACAAGGGCCGAGGAGTGGAGGCGACCCAGTGTCCGTGGACGGGGAAACTGTGTACGCGGGACAGAGGACTACTCAGCCTGGAGAGGGAGGGAGATTCTGACGCCTGCTACGGCACCCATGAACCCTGACGGTATGACACTCCGTGAAAGGGCAGATCCCGTATGGTTCCACGCACACACGGTCTTTGGGGCCGCCAAATCCGCAGACAGGGAAGGTAGCTGGTGGGCGCCAGGGGCTTGGGGAGGAGGATGGGCCGCTGGAGTCTCACGGGGACAGAGCTTCAGTTTTACAAGACGAGAGGAGGCACGTGGAGACTGCTCGTGTCACAAGGCCAACGCGCTAGACACCGCTGACCTGTACGCTTAGAAAGATCTGGTGCCTGGGGTTCCGTCGGTTAAGCATCTGACTCTTAGTTTCGGCTCAGGTCACGAGCTCATGGTTTGTAAGTCTGAGCCCCATGTTGGGCTCTGACAGCGCGGAGCCTGCTTGGGATTCTCTCCTCTCCTTCTCTCTCTGACCCTCCTGTGTGCGCATGTGCGCTCTCTCTCTCTTTCTCTCTCAAATAAATAAAGTTAAAAAAATTTTAAACCAATTAAGAAAATAGCTAAGATGCTGAATCTGACGTTAGGTGTGTTTGCTGCACACACGAAAAGGACGAGCCCGCCTCCCTGGTTGTGATGTGAAGGGTCCGGACGGGGCCGCACGGGCGAGCCCCTTCCTAGGGCTCCTTCGCCCCCGGGGCAGGCCGGAGCCGCAGGCTGCTTGTGAGATGTCACCGCGAGTGAGACAGCGAAGCCACACCCATCGTTTTTGGAAAAGGCGACCCCGGGGCTCGGTGCCTGAGCGACTGCCGAGCGGGCCCCGCCTGTACCTTCTTTGCGGCCAGGAGCAGTTCCACCGCCTTCTCGTACTGGCTGTGCTCGAGGAAGAAGTCTGAGCAGCGCGCCAGGAGGGCGGGGTCCGACCTCTCGTCCAGGTCCTCCGCTATCAGCTGCAGGGCTGCGAACTGCTGGGTGGCGAAGGCCAGCTCCAGGGCCTTGGACAAGTGGCCGGCCTGTGGACGGCAGGGCGCCGTGAGCGGCGCCCGGGCAGGGCGGCGGCCCCGGGGGCCCCGGCCGCCGGCTCACCTTGTGGTAGAGCATGACCGCCCTGTCCATGTGCTCGCCCTTGTCCTCGTAGTAGAGCGCTGCCTCCGTCATGTCCTCGGGGGAGCTCAGCAGGGCCAGGTTCATGAGCTGGTCGTCCAGGCCGTTCTCCTGCAGGGGATGCGGGGGACGCGGGGCGCCAGGGCCTCCTGTGCGCTCTGCCCGGGGTGCCCGCGGGAGCCCGCCGCCCCTGCCCCGGCCCGCTGCTGGTCTACATGACTGGTTTCCGGTGTCAGAATGTCTCCCGGGGCTGCCTACAGGAAGTTGGGGGGCTCCCTTCTCTTCCTTAATTCACAACATCGTAGGGCCTATCCGACACAAGGGCGCTCCGGGCTGGCCCCGAGGACTTTCGCCCGCTCGGAATGTCTCTCCTACTGTCCACGGGCCCCGGGCGCCGAGCCAGTCGGAGTGCTCACTCGAGAGACAGGCTTCGAGAACACTGCCAAGGAGACTGTGGCGGGCGGCCGGGAGGCAGACGCCCCCGGCTCCCAGAGCGAGGTGGGAGATGTGGAACGGGCTGGGGGAGGAGGACAGCCTCACGATCCGATTCCCCCCTCTTTCTGTCTGAGGTGCGGCGAACAGAGCCCCCCACCTGCGCGCCCGCTGCCCCTACCTTGCACAGGCGGATGGCGTTGTTGAAGGCCTGCGCGCGCGTGTAGAAGTGCACCGCCTGTCTCACCTCCTCCTGGCTCTCGTACTGGCGGGCCAGGTGATAGGACGCGGCCCAGCTGCCGCTCTCGTTGGCTATTTCAGCAGCCTGGAAAGGGAGCAGGGAGGCCTGGGGCCACGTCTCCGTCTCCACCTCCCGGGGCCCGGCAGACCCGCCGCCCCCTCCCCCATGCCCCTGCCCTCTTTTTAAATTATTTTTTTTAATGTTTGTTGACTTGGGATACAGATAGGGTGTGAGGGGGGAGGAGCAGAGAGAGACACACACACGCGGAATCCGAAGCAGGCTCCAGGCTCCGAGCCGTCAGCACAGAGCCCGAGGCGGGGCTCGAACCCGCAAACCAGGAGATGGTGCCCTGAGCTGAGGCGGGAGGCCTGACGGAGCTCCCCGGGCGCCCTGCCGCACCCACCTTCTGGATGTTGCCCTGGAAGCAGTAGATGCGGACCAGGGAGAAGTAGTCCTGTGCCAGCTCGTAGTAGTGCAGCGCGGTGTCCATCTCGGCCTGGCTCTCCAGGTACTGGGCCCACCACCTCCACAGGGTCTGGGGGAGCCCACGAGCCCCGCTCAGGGCCTGCGCCCCCCACGGGAAGCAGCAGCAGGAGGCCCCCGGCACCACCGCCGACCCTGCATCCACCCGCCGGCTGCCTGCCCTCCAGTGGCGCCACTCACTTGTCCTTCGCCTTACTGACGTAGAGCTCCAGGGACTGCGGGTCCTCCGAGAGCATCCTGGGCACCTCGAAGCGGTGGGTGTCCGACTTCTCGTAGCTGCAGGGCGAAAGGGGCTGCGGCTAATCCCGGGTCTCAGCACCGCTGGCGACCCCAGGCCGGGAGACCGGAGCCCAGCTCAAGGGGGGCCTGAGGTCCTTCCTTAACGGGCCTGAGCTCGAGCTGCCCTGCTGAGCCTCTAATCCAGAAGGCCCCCGCCTGCTCTGAGGCGGTGCCTTGGCCTGGAAGCTTCTTCTGAGGCCTCCACGGCCCTCCCCAGGGCAAAGAAGAAAGCAGGAGCCCCGGGCCCGGCCCGGCCCTCACCGCGGGCCCGCACTCACTGGCTGAGGGCCAGGCTGCGGTCGGCGCTGGCCTCCAGGTGCCTGGCGTAGTTGTAGTAGGTGGTGCGCAGGTGGATGCGGTCCCGCAGCTCCGCCGCCTCCACGGCCTTCTGCCACTGGTCGGAGGCCTGGTACAGCTTGTTGAGGAGGTCGTAACGGCCGCACTTCCTGTACAGCTCCTCGGCGTCCTCCTGGAAAAGGGAGAGCGAGCGTGGCCCCTCGGGCTCCGGGAGGCCTGCCTCGGCACCTCAGCGGCCTCACTCTGCTTTCTAGCTGAAACTAGTGGCCAGACAAGCAGAGGCCATGGCCTCCCCCGAGGGGCCAGCCGCAGCTCTGCCTCTGTTGTAGGGCAGCCCCCCACCCCCCCCCGCCTGCCCACCCGGGGCGGCGCCCAACTCACCAGCATGCCCAGCTGTATGGCCAGCATGGCCACTCTGGCCTCCGGCTCTGGCTCCTGCTCGGCCTCGCGCAGCGCTCTGGCTCCGCGCGCGTGGCCCATGTTCCCCAGGCACACCTTGGCGACGTCCAGCCGCTGGGAC
Organism: Paguma larvata; assembly: GCA_030068075.1. Classification (NCBI taxonomy): domain Eukaryota; kingdom Metazoa; phylum Chordata; class Mammalia; order Carnivora; family Viverridae; genus Paguma; species Paguma larvata. Next base: position 111,883,881 of record CM057825.1, read on the forward strand.
TTCACGCACATGCGGGCCATGTTCTCCCAGACCGCCTCGCTGTGCCGGGGACACGGCAGCTCCGTCAGCTAGGAGCCCTCGCACCGCCAGCCCCACAGGGACGCGTGCTGGATGGGCCATACCGGCACGGCAATACGGCAGACTGGGGCCCGACTCCTCCCACGGCTGAAGGCCACCTGCAGGTCCCCTGGAGCCGACAGGGCCGGGGACGCACTCAGGCCGTTCTCCTCCCTGCCTCAATGCTCATCTGCTGTGCAAACATCCTCTGGACCCCACCTGCCTGTGCCCTCAGCTGGCCCAGGAAGTGCCGCTGCCACCCTCCAGCAGGGGACCCACAGGGCGAAGGGGCCATAGAGGCTTCAGACCCCAGCGGGCCTGGGGAACGGGGTGTGGGGCCCCAAGCCCGATGCCCCTGAGGACCAGTGCACCATGCCCAGGGCGGAGTTGGCGGGCCCTGACCTGGGCTGAATAGAGGCAGGGGTCCCAGCACGTCCCCAGGACCCCGTCCTTGTCCTCATGCCCACAGGTCCCTGTGACTCCACGCAGCCCCAGGGAAGGGAGGTTCGGAGGTGTGGGTCCCTCCCCCACATTAGCCTCCCAGCAAGTCCTCCCCTGCCAACGCAGACCCACCCTGACTGGGGCTCCTGCCCTCCTTGAGGGTTGCAGCCTCCTGTGAGTCTAGAAACTTCTGCCTTGAGATAGCCCCCCCGCCTTGGAAAACAACACTCCACCGAAGTCAGGGGGCCTGGCGCTGTGGGCCCTGCACTCGGATCCTCTCTGCCCAGCACGGGCAAGGAGAGGGTGGCAGGGCCTGCGGGGCACCGGGGCGAGGGCTGTGTGCTCAGGGCATCTTCCCGCAGCCCTGCCTGTGAAGAGTGGGACCGCTGAGGACGGGGGAGGACGGGGGCACCGTGTCAGGGCAGAACTTTTCGTCAGCTGGGAAGCCGCCAGGGGAGGCGTCTTTCTGTGGGGACGCCCTCGAGGGCGCGTCTCGGGTCCAAATGCTGCAGGTGCAGGCGCCCTTCCCCGCGAGCGCATTCACAGTGTGTGTTTCCTCAGGTCCTGCTACGGCTTTCTTTCCATTCACTCGTCAGGGCTGCTGAGGGGTGACTGGTGGGTTTCGCCACGAGGCCCGGTGAGAGGGGCCGTGTGCACCAGGCTCCTCGTGACCTCGCACGGGGCTCCCCACAGGCCTGAGGGCTTGTTACGAGGCACCACCAGCCTCCTTCCCCAGGGGCTGGCTCTGCCCTCCACCTCCTTCCCGGCCACAGGCTCCTGCTCAGGCGGGACCCGTGGCCCGGGTTCCAGGAGGGCCAGCGGTGACCACAGAGCCCGGTGATCGCAGTCAGAGCTCAGGAGTTCTCTCCCCGCTCACAGAACTGATGGAAAGTCGCCACCCTTGCCGCGCCAGGCGGACGAGCCCTTTCAGACGTGTTCCACTAGGAGCGTTCTTTCACGTACTCTCTGCCTGAGCTGAGATCCTCCCGGGGGTGGGACCAGGGCCCGGGGTCCTTGTGTGTCCCCACCCTCTGCAGAGTCTTGAACACAGATGGCTGCTATCTGTGTTTGATGAAAGTACAAAACCCAAACAAGCAAAGGAACCCGGAGGCCCATCCGAGCTCTTTCCCGACTCGGTCTCCGTGTGCGTCCCTAGGCTAAAGGGCTCGGGCAGACTACGTGCAAGAGAGGGGACAAGCGTGGGCTGCAAGGCCAGCCTGAGCCCTGCCCGCTGGGCCAAGGCTGTGGGGCTGGCAGCCCCGCCACCGGCCGGCACGCGGGACCCGGGGCCCTGGGCTTTGAAGAGCCGCCGGCCCGCCGCGCTTCCTGTCGTCCCCACCGCGACGCGCTCACATCTGCGCTTCATCAACGTAAGAGGCGCTGACGCCAGGGCACACGGGCTGCCTGCCGGGGGGCCTGGCCTGAAGACAACCCCCCTTTTTGGAAGAGCTGCCAGAACTGGCCCCGGAGGCCCCCCTGCTTGGGCCTGCCCCTCAGGCTTGCGGGGGTCACGACCTCCTGGTGCAGCCGGCAGCCCCGGCTCTCTCCGCTCATACCTCCTGCCACAGGGCCCAGAGCAAGTAGCTCTGGGGGACAGGGAGAGCCCTTGAGGGTTTGGGGGCCCAGGGTGGGCCCCACGGTTACAGGGGTGGACGAGAGGGGTCCTCTGCGGGCAGGGCCAGATGGGCCGTGAGCGGCCTGGGCTTCTCTGCCTCACCTCGTAGAGGGGCCGGAAGGAACTGACCCAGTAGCCATCAAAGACCATCCTGAGCTAAGTGATTTAAATAAATAATAGGGGACTGATGTCTCCCAAAACAGAAGAGCGGGGAGCGCCACCTTGTCGAGGTGACCCCTGTACTGTGTGCTCAGGAACGCTGAGTCCCAGACCTCGGAGAAGACGGCGGTGTGCGGCAGGCTAAGGGTGCCCGCAGGGCAGGCAGGACCCTGTCGCCCTCACAGCCCCCGGGAGGCTGGAGCAGAGACAGGAGAGAACACAAGCCAAGAAAAGAAAGCAGGCGGGAAGAAGTCCGCCAGCCGCCGGCACGTTTGCTACAAGGACGCGCACCGAGCAGGGGCAGGGCCCATCAGAGACCCGTGATTCTCCAAGGACCCCCTGCCTTTCAGGGGCGTAGGCTCGGCAGGGCTGGGGCTCCCTGCTGCAGCGTGCACAGGGCCCCCTGTGAGATTGGGACGCAAAGCCTGGGGGGCTGTGACCGTTCCCGCTGTTCCGATGTGGCGGTAACCAGCGCGACCTAAGCACTCGCCGCGTAAGGCCTCGCGCGTGTCCCCAGGCCGAGTTCTTTCCCTGGGTGTGCGTTCATCGACGCTGGTGATGAATGCGGTCTGATTTATATGACGAGTCATGTGCAGAACGTCGGTATCCCGGTATCTGACCGTCCTTGGGAAAAGACGGCACGGCAAGTGTTAATAATTCTTGAAGATAACCGGTACTAATTTGACGATTACCACTTACCATTAAATGGATTCTAAGACTGAACTCCCCCCTCCTCGCCCCGACAAAGCACAAAGAAATAGGGGCTGGGGCTTCCAAGGTGTGGGGCCCGCTCGGTGTCAAAGTCGTTGGAACTCTCTGGAGCTCCAGAAGAGGGAGGCGAGCGGGGTGCAGGCATTCCAGGTGCCGACGGGGGCAAGCCGGGGGACCGAGCCAGTCCCCCAGAGCTCTCCAGGTTGCTGGGCACCTCTCACCACCTCTGTGACCCTGGCAGGTGTGTGGCCCGGTCTCCCGTAAGGAGGGTGCCTGGAGCTGGCAGCTAGTGAAGGCGGCAGGCAGCCCGAGGGGCCCACGGGCTTTCCCGCACTATGTCCAGGGCACGTGTCCGGGCTCGTAGAGGGGTGTGCGGGCGCCTCCCTCTCTGTGCACAGCCCCTCCGGGGCCCCGGCTGGGCGCGGGGTTCTCCGGAGGGGTGGCACGGCCTCTCCCCTGAGCGTGTGCGTGCACAGAGGCTGGCAGCTCCCTCGTCAGGGACCTGTCCTCCGCCCTCAGGCCCCGCTGGGGGACCTTCCCGCACCTCCGGGATGGTGCCCTGGCCTGGCGGCTCTGCAGGAGTGGCCCCGACCTGGGCAAAGGCTGGCTGAGGGGGCCTCTCCACCGCGCCCGGCCGTTTCCTCCACCATCTGTGAGCCCCCGTGACCAGAGCAGGAGCACTGTGGGCCGGTGGTACCTACGCACTGGGGGACCAGCCGCCAAGTCCCCAAAGCGGGTGACCGGCCACCAGTGCCCTGCCCACCCTGAGCTGGGTGCAGCTGTCCCCAGGCCCAGCGTGGGGGCTCGTGCTGTGGGCGGTACGTGCCTCTGTGGCTGCCCCATGGTGCCCGAGTGCCAGGCCAGCGGAGGCCGAGTCAGACAGGTGGGACCGTGGGCCTGTCCTGGGAGGGCCGGGGGGAGGGCCCTGGAGCAGGACTTCAGAAGGCCCCCCTGCTCTCCTATCAGGAAACACGTCCTGTCGGCGTCTGGCTGCGGCAGCCTGGCCGCTCTTTGTTGCAGTTGGCTACGCCCTCCATCCAGCTCACAAAAAACAGCCTCAAAAACAACCATTTCCTCTCTGCCGAGGGGGGGACGCACGCGCGCCTGCACACACACAGACACGCAGGCACGCGCGCTTCCCTGCGGCAGGCCCTCTGCTCTCCAGGACTGGCCGTTCCGCGGCGGCGGCACAGGGCAGGGGCTCAGGCGGCCAGAGGCCGAGGCGCTCCGGCATAACTCCCCCGGCCCTGCTCCGAGCCCGGCTGCTGGGTTTGCTCCGAGGAGCTGGTTCGAGGGAGCGAGGCGGGACCTACCCCCTCGTCGCCGCCCGCCTCTCCAGTTGCTCAGGGGGAGAAGAGGCCTAGCTTCTCAGGAAGACGGCGCACGCACAAGCCTGGACTGTTGCTGGCGCCCCGGGTCCCTCTCCGGGATGGGCCGAGAGGCTGGCTGCAGCGCGGGCCTGGCCCTGCTCCAGGTGCAGGAGGGAGGGTAAAGACGGGCCCAGGTGGGCTCACCTGCGCCTGTCACGTGGGCCTTCCCGATGCCTCTGAGAATGAGCGGTGATGTCCTCTAGCCACCCCTAGCTGGTCTCGGCTCTCCCTGGCCACAGCCACTGACCGGGGCTGGTACTTTCTCCACGACAAGCAGACGGCACCAGCAGTCAGCGATGACCGTTCAGAAACTGGTGGCCACAGCCGTGCTGGTGGCCCTGGTGTCTCTTGTCCTCAACAACGCGGCGGCCTTCACCCCCAACTGGGTGTACCAGACACTGGAGGACGGGCGCAAGCGTAGCGTGGGGCTGTGGAGGTCCTGCTGGCTGGCGGACAGGGCCCGGGGAGGGCCGAGCCCCGGGGCCCGGCCGGGGGCGGCAGACGCCAGGGACTGTGAGGCCCTGGGCTGGGGCTCCGAGGCGGCAGGCTTCCAGGAGGCTCGAGGCACCGTCAAACGTAAGTCTGCTTACTTCCCTGTCTCCTTCGGAACGGTCGGGGCACATCATGGGCATGGGGTGCTTCTGGTGACGGGGAGCCCGGGCGAGCCCCAAGCTCTGCCCACCCTCCAGGGGAGCCCCAGCTGCAGTTCTGCTGAGCCCAGACCCGCCTCTGGCTCCTTTAGGACGGAATTCTTGTGTGAGCATGGGGCTCTTCTCTGCCTTCACGCGTAGCTACAGGGCTGATGTATTAACCAAATCGAGGACAATATAATTCCCTCGGTAGGACATACAGATAGCTAGCGAGTGAAATAAACAAGCGGCTTCAGAAACACATGGCTGAGTTCTGACTTCATCCCACGGGTTGAGAAAGCCATTCGGGCAGTGACTCGGGTCAGATGGCAGACAGGACTTCTGGGAGGAGACCAGGCTGGGGGCAGGGAAGGGGCTCAGGGCAGTGGCTCTGGAGGGCAGAGCCCCTCACCGGCTCGTCCCGGCCCTAGCCAGTGGCTCGCGGCCTGTTCTGTTTGGAAGGTGAGAACAGAACTTTGACCGTGGGGTCAGGTTCGAGTGTAGGGGAGCAAAGGGCTCACAAGTGTAAGACGCTTGTCGCCTATCGTGTCATTTACATGGTCACAGTAGGTGACAGGCAGAGGTCTCCCGAGTGGACCCTTTGAAGCTGCTGACGAGAGTCTAAATCAGAGATCGGCAGGCCACCGAGCTTGTCCCTTAGAGAGCGTGCAGCTTCGGCAGGGGTTTCTAACTGCCCTCGGAGGGTGTCCCCAAAGTCCTCAAATAGCGCAGGCCAGCTCTGTGAATATCTCCACCTGCCACGGGCTGGGAGCTGTGACCCGCTTGGGGCGCCAGAGGGGGTCCCATTCCACAGGCAAACAGATGGAGGCTACAGGAGGCACACGCTCGGCCAAGGTCCCCGCGGGGAGGCAGCCCCAGTCTCTCTGCTCAGAGCCCCTTCCTCTGTCTGTCGGGGGGGGGGGGGCGGGTTTCCTGTCAGCCCCTCCCCCTCTGTCACAAGCAGGAATTTCAAACTTTTCCACAAGCTCTCAAAACTCAGTGCAGCTGAACGTGAGCCCCAGGAGGCTGGCTGGTGGAGAGCAGACCTCCGGGTTCTGAGGTTGTCCTGTCCCACAGAGCACCCCTGGGCCAGAGGCGGTGGGGACGAGCTCTGCCTCCAGACGGCCTTCCCAGCCGGCCAGCCACCTGCGGCCCTGACCGCCGACCATCCCCTCGTGCCACTTCTACCACGTCCTCCCACGGCTGCGGCAGCCGCGGCAGCCGCTCCTTAATCAGTCTCTGAGTGTCGAATATTAACCACAAATGAGGGGAACGCCACGGAAGCTTCTCGTGAGGGAGACTGAGCTGCTGGCGCGCTCCTCACCTGCTCCGGGGCAGGAGCAGAAGGGCGGCAGGGGCGGCGAGCCGGACGGATGTGTGTGCGGCCCCTGAGCTCCGCGCGGGCGCTCCGGCACCTCGTCTCCCGGCCCGCACCTGCCGCCCCACGTCACACCAGCACCCCACGTCCGGCTCCGCTGGGCGCAGGGGTGGGGCAGGAGGGAGCGGCGGTGCTCCATCGGACACCCGCTGCCTCAGCCCTGAACACCCTGCAGGCTCCGCGGTCATCTCCACCCGAGACGGGGCAGTGTGCGTGGTGGCAGGCCGGACTGGACCCGAGGCGGGTGGGGGATGGCAGGCACGCTCGTCCGCTCCCTGGGAGCCCCGGCTATGCCCTGCACTGCCCGGTCAGAGCCACTCTGCACTCACGGAGCAAACACGGTGAGGGGCTGCCCGCCACAACGTTCTGTCGGGGACCCTGCTGCAGGGCGTCCCGAGGGTGCTGGGTCAGGGGCTCCGGGGACGGCCACCCCCATGCACACGGGGTCCTGTCCTCCAGAACCCCTGCTCAGGTGGCTTTCGTCCCTGTGGGGCGGTGTGGGGACCTAGCGTCCCCCAAGTCCTGCCCTGGCTCCCAGGGAGACCTCACAACCTGAGTCCCGGGCAGCCTTGCTCCCTGGGCGTGGCTCAGCTCTGCGTTCCAGGCGTTCCGTCAGGCACCCGGACCTCCTTTTCTGAACCAAGGAGCGGTGTGCGTACATGCATAACTGTGTGCATCACACGCTGCCCGGCCTCAGGCCCTCACATCACGTTCCACTGGGTGGTGTCGCCCAGGCTGTGCACTCGGTCGGGTCCGCCTGTCGCGTACCCCGGGCCCAGCAGACGCCTGCCGGCAGGTCTCCTGCGGATAGTCAGGGGAGGGAGCGGGCTTGGTCAGTCAGTGCTCTCCCCTTCACCCACCTACATCCTCGAGTCCACAGGGGCACAGGCTGATGGGGGGGGGGATGGCACGTGAGGCCTTGGGCAGGGGCTGCAGGCTTGGGCAGTGCGCTCAGAGCGCCAGGAAGGACAGAGAGCTGGGGGAAGGTGAGCGGGAGGGCAGGGCCCTGGCTCCCGGGGCCACGCGGGCCACTCTCCTCTTTGCACCTCCAGCCTTACCTCCCCTGGGTCTGGTTCTGAACCGAGCGCCCACCGTGCTCACCGCCCCTCATCTCTGAGGCCACCGCCACCTCCCAGATTCGACACCTTTTACTGCAGAAGAACCTCAGTGCGGTCACGGATCGGTACAAGTAACAGCAAAAACAGCGTGAGGACCCCAGAGAGAGTACGCGAAGAGCAGGGCCTCCGCGGAAAGGGAGGCCGGCCAGTCTTCCAGTGCCTGGGAAGGACCCGCCGGGAGCCCGTTCCAGCCGCACGGCAGGGCCCATCTGGCCTCTGGCACACACGTGTGGACACCGGTCAGCCTGGCCGTGACTTGGATTGTGCCATGAAGACTGTGTGGGCAGCCAGGAAGGTCTGCACAAAGAGGCCTGGAGCCTGGCTTGCAGTGAGCGGGGAGGTGAGGAAACGCAGGTGCTGGCACCTCCCCCTGCACCAGGAGTCCCCGCTCGCCCCCCGCACCTCTGCCGCTTACTGGGCCAGAGGAGCGTCAGGCCTTCTAGCAACCACAGGGACGTTTTCGAGGTGACTTTGCAAAGCACGGAGTGTGAGCTGTCAGCCCGCTGGAGTGAGGCCCACAGGGCAAGACAGTGGTGTCTTCGTGTGGAAGGGCATAACCGGCCACGCTCACGGTCTACACAGCTCGTCTACACTGCAAGCCAGGGCAAAGGCAGCTGCCGGCTCAGGAAGGTGTTCGGCCGTGGGGACTGTCATCCTCTAGCGGCCCCTCCCTCCTCTTCTTCCAGAAGCCTCTCTGCCCTCAGGGCTACCCTGACCGCTACAGCCCTGCCTGGGTCTGCACTGGCCTCAGGAGGACAACACCCCTCACCCTCAGAAAGACCAGGGCGAGGAGGAAGCCGCTGACACACAGAGGGCAGGAGCAGCGGGGCCGGTGGCGGGAAGGAGCGTAGTCTCCGTTCACCCTGGGCTCCTCGGGTGCTAAATCTGAAGATCGCCTGCCCACCGTGCGTGAGAGTCACAGATGCCATCGGCGGCTGGGGCCCGGGGGGCCCAGTCCCCTTCGTTCATGGCGGGGGCTCCATGGGGTGGGAGTCTGACTTCAAGGCGGGTGCGCCCCCGCAGGCTGGTGCTTGGCTGCTCAGCCCGAGGAAAGTCTCTCCACGGGCCTCTCGTGACAGCACCGCGGCCCTGACCCTATCTGTGCACTGGCTCCTGAACAGGCTACAGGAGGGGAGGGGAGTGGAGAGCAAGGAGCTGGGGAGAGAGGGTGGTGGGGCTCCAGGAGCACATGGAGCCCCGGCCGGGCTGACCCCCTGCCTCTCCCCTGTCGTTCTCACAGTGCAGTTTGACATGATGCGCGCCTGCAACCTGGTGGCCACGGCGGCACTTGCCGCGGGCCAGCTCACCTTCGTCCTGGGGCTGACGGGCCTGCCCCTGATGTCGCCCGATTCACAGTGCTGGGAGGAGGCCATGGCCGCTGCGTTCCAGCTGGCGAGTAAGTAGCCCCGGGCCCTGGGCAGGCAGAGCGACTGTACCCTCAGCTCAAGGGGGGCTGGCGGGCCTGCCGTGGCCTTCTACTGTCCCCACAACCCCCGTGCGTCACCCTCTGGCCCGTCGCTGGGGCGGAAGCGAGACAGAAGCACACAGGGGGAAGTGAGGACACAGCAAGCATCCGGCCGGGTATTTCTGTTCGTCCCTGGGCCCCTGCCGTCTTCCATCTTCACACCGGCTGCTGGCACTCCAGAGGGACACGCTCTTTCTGTCGTAGCGTGGCTCCTCTGGTGTTTTCTTAGCCGCCTGCAGCCAGTGTGGCTGGTGGTCTGGGCTCAAGGTCCTCCTGCGACGGCGCGGCAGCCTAGCATGGGTGGGGGGAGAGCCCCAACCTGAGCCCTCGCCCCCACCGCCGCCTTCCCCGCTAACCGTGTGCCAACGGGCAGGTCTGGGCAAGCTCGAGGTTCCGGCCTGGCTCAGCTACAGGCCCTTCCTCACGAGCAACAAAAAGCGCAGAGGACACCAGTGCTCGAGCACACGCGCTGTGTCCTGGCTCCCACACCCACTGCCCGAGCTGCCGCAGGAGCGGGCTGGGAGGCCACAGAGTGGCGAGGCCTTGGGGTCGGCTGTCGGGGGTAACGAGAGAGGGTGTGGGCGCACCCGAGGTCCTGAAAGGCTGAGAGGGGTGTGGCGTTGTAAACGAGAAATGCGGCTTCAGGGTTCCGCTCAGGTAGCCACGGGAGCCACGGAAGCTCTCCAGGTGACCCCAGCGAGCGGAGGGGCTTCTCTGCCGGCTTCCCATCGGCCACTGCTCTGGCCGCCGGCTCCGTTTTCCCAATCACGGAAAGCTGGGGGCAGTTCAGGTTCCCTGCTGCCTGCTGGGGAAAGCCTGATCGCGGTCCCGAGCGGGGATGGCACGGCCGGGGTGTGGGGACCTTACCATCCGACCCGCTTGCCTCTGCTGCCGGCAGAGAATGGCAGCATGCCCCAATGCTGAAGGTACAATTCCAACAAAGCCGGCGAAAGAAACGGCAGGAAGTCTGCAGTGAATCATTCCGGGAATAATGGCCCCCGGCCCTTATCTTTCTGGAGAGGGAGGCTGACAGACTGGCAGGAATTCACACGCTGCAGGGTGACCCGGGTGGGAATCAGGAATTGGAAACAGGCCTTCCTGTGCCTGTTAAGAGAAGGCGGGTGGTCCTGGGCCAGTCACTTCCCCACGGCCCCGTCACCCGCAGGGCCTGGGAGCACAGAGGGCCGACCAGGCCGTTTCCAGGAAAGAGTTGCCTTGGGGCCGAGGGAGCTGGACACGCGCCTGGGCTCTGTCACCTGCAGTCTGTGGGGGTAGGGGCAAACAGCCAGCCCACCGGTCCCTCCGTCTGGCCCCACCAGCCTGCTCTTGAGAATTGAGGTGGGTGAGCTGGGATGTCTGACCACCTCCGTCTCTTTCCCTCGTCCCGGGGTATGGGTAGAGGCACAGATATCCCAAAGGGCAGTGACCGTTTAGAAAACTGCTCCTCTGCCCTCTGCTGACCTTACAGCCACCAGGCAGAACAGGGTCCTTGGCCTCACGGAGACCGCCCACCCCGATCACATGGGGCTTATCTGAAATTCCATCCCTTCCAGAAGGAAGTGGAAGATTAGGAACAGACCTTCAGTGGCCTCAGCAAGGAAAGGAGATCTTGGTCCTGGAAGTAACTCCCCGCAGCAGCACAAACGGACCACGCCATCTTTTATTTAGAATTACCGGGAGAGAGATGGCAGGTTTGGCGTCAAACGGACATCCCACTTCCTGCGAGTCCTTATTTCAGAACAAGATAGTGTTGTTTCCAGATAATGGGTTTTTGAAGACAGCCTGGGAGCCCCGTTAGGTAAACTCGGGCTGCCTGGCAGCAGACTGGCAGGTCCCACGGCCTGTCCTGTCTGCGGGGCACGTGCCCGCTCCCGGGCGTCTCCAGACCGCGTGGCCGCCACACACAGACCATCACGCGGGCAGAGGCCGCTGGGAAGAGGAGCGCCCGGGCCCCTCCTGCCTCTGCGGGCGTCTCCTGGTGGCGCCCTGCCCTCACCCCCGCAGGTCTGTTTTGCCCAAAAAGGAAATGCACTTGGCCGTGTTTAGACTTGTTTCATTGACAAACAGTACAGAATGCAAGCCGTGTGCCTTTCTGCCACCACGCTGCTAATTTTAGACCTAGGTTTTTTCCTGTGCTCCGGTCTGCTTTAAACAGTCAGGGAGAGACTGAAGGGCGCCGGGATATCCTGTCCCAGGAGGGGAAATGCCTGCCGGTACCTGTTATGCAAGCGGACCTTCAGTCCCCAGTGCCGGGGCCGGAGGATGGGCAGCGGGGAGAGAAGGTGCGGGCGCGTCCACGGGGCGGCAGGGTGAGCTGGAGCCCGCAGGGGCCGCTCTGCCCCTCACACCTGCTCCAGCCGCCTCGCAGTGGGTTCCCGCCTCCTTGCAGAACCTTCCACGTGTAATTCTAATTTAGACTTGGAAACACTCCTTTCTGTCCTTTTTCCACCTCCACCCACAAGCTGAACATCCCTGCGTGGCCCCCACGTTCTCCCTGTGACGACGGCTCCCGTCAGGCCTCTGGTGGCCTGGCCAACCCCGTTCCCAGGGCGAACAGCTGCCATGGGCGGCCCCCTGCCACGGCTACGCCGCCCGTACAGGCTCCTGGCGGCTGGCTCTGCAGACCCTTCCCCTGTCCGTGTGTGGTCTCACTGCTCGCATGCACGAAGCGCACGGTCACCCGGGTCTGGTCACTGCAGGCAGGCACCGTCAGACCCTGCATCAGACACCCAAGCGACACCCGGAGCAAGACAGCCGAGGGCAGCTTTGGCAGGTAGCATGCCTGGCGGGCATGTTGGGGTCAGGCTCCTTTGCTCTGGAGGGTTCCAGAGCACGCCGGGGCTTTTCCTGGGGCGTTGAGGTGCTGCACCAGGCTCCGAGGCCCTGGATGAGCCACCTCGCCCCTGTGCTCTCGACCGGCTGGGACCTGCGGGTGCGGGCTCAGCCACACCTACCGCTGTGACTCTCCTGACCTCCATCTACGAGTCTGCTGGGGATGCCACACGGCAGCGTCGTCGGTGCTCCTGGGTTAGCCGAGGACTGCCCATGGAGGCTGGTGTGCGTGCTGGTGCAGCCAGCACCAGGGAGGGGAGCTTCCTCCTTGCCAGAACTCTGGTGGCTCCAAACTTTCCTAAGTGTGGCTCCACCTACGGCTTGTCAGGTGCTAGTGGCCCCCGGGCTTCAGCTGCCGTGCGGGACAACCGAATCTGTCCCCAGGCTGCTATTTTCCGGTGGGACGCTCCTGTGGCTATTCCGGGCTCTGTGCCTCGGTCAAGTTGTACCTTTGAAGGGCAACTCCCTGTCCACTGCCCAAGCAGTCTCAGAGCAGCGAGGCCACAGGCGCAAATTCAGGCTGGCGTCGGCGTCCCGCGTGGAGCTGTCAGTAACTGCGTCGAGCTCTCCCAGGGGTGTGACGGCTCCAGTCCCGAGAGCCCTCGGCCTCTTGTCTTGCCTGATGACGCGATGGGGGACCCCCCCGAGGACCAGGCTGCTCATCCTCTCACTCCTCCACCCCCCCACCCCCACTGCTCCCTGGAGAGCAGGCGAGGCACCTCCCACCCCCTCCGGAGACGGAGAAGTCCTCCGGCACTGCAGCGAGGGCCCCAGAGGGCTGTCCCGGGCTGGGCCCACCGTGTCGGGGACGCCCAGGGGCACTGCGGACAACTCCAGTCCCTCTGCGGTGGCCCAGCACGGGGCCCGTAGTTCAGGCGTCCCACTTCCCTTACAATCTGGCTTTGGGTCCACTGGTGACGAATCCACCGCGGGGTAAGGCTTCTCCTCCGTCTCACGTGTCCGTGACTCTGCACGTAGCGTTTGATGTGACCCCTGGTGAACGGCTCATTAGCTTTGATGCTAAGCGGCCCCTCATCTCCACGCCTGCGGAATCTTAGTCCAGCCTCCTTGTCTGTCATTTGAGTGACCCCGCAGCTTTTTCAGACTGAGGGTTTTCCGTGGAGCACAGTCCCGCCACGAAACAGTGCAGTTCAAGGACAGACGGACAACCGACCGGCACAGGTCACTGTTCCGCGTTGTACCAAGCACCTCAGTGACCGCACCGGACTCTCCCTGGGAACCTTCTCCAGCGACAACTCACGTCCTTCAGGAGGCTGACCAGGCCCGAGCTCACGGGCGCGGGTTCTGTCCCGCGGCACCGCACAGAGCGCAGGGGCCCTGCACACACGGCCTGACCCGTGGACGCCGGCCTTTGCCAGCCCACTCCAGCCCGGCCCTCCTCCTGACACAAAGCCTCCCAAACCCCAGCGGGATGACCCTGGGAGCAGAATTGCGGCGGAACCTTCTGGGCTCCGCGTCTCTGGCTTCCTCTCTCTGCTTCTGACAATCAGCATTCTTTTCTAACGACGGCAGAACTTAAGCACACACTGAGCACCCGTGCCCCTGAGAATGGTGATGTCGCCGGTCTTGGTGGCTCACGAGCTGGTGGGGATTCTGCCGTCTGTAGGCTCAGGGATCCTCTTGGAGGAATATACGACTTTTTGTTTTTTGCAAAGGACGGGGCTCCGCTTGGTCTGGACAACATGCTCTTCTGTCTTTGGCACCTGCTTCCGCAGCTCCGGTCTGCAGCCCAACCGCACCCCGCGCTTCTCGCTCACCTCCACGTCCTCTGCACTCAGCCCGGGCATGCCGGGCGCCACGTGGGAGCTGCGGCTCCGTGGAAATGTGACCGGACCCATGGTACCTTCAGCTCTTCCTTTCCCAGAATCCCTCCCTCCGGGGAGAAGCCTGTGGATCCTGTCACTCTGCTGCCCACAGGCGCTGGGACACCCCAGCTGCCGCCGTACCCTGAGATGGACCACGTGCTATTTGCTCTGCGAACACTCTCCCAGGAAGCTGTCACACCTAAGTCACAGGCACGCCACAGAGTGGGCGTGCTGTGTGCAGGTTCAGGGTTCGGCTCCGCAGTCTCTCCTTGCGCCACCTGCGTGTGCACGATGGTCACTCCGACAGGAAGGCCGGCGGCCCTCGGAAGCAGGCAGGAAGGAAGCGAGGGGAAAGGGACGCTCTGCAGGCCGAACTGGGACTCACGGCGCCCGCGCGGCCGGCTCACAGGAAGGGGCTGTTTGCTTTGGAAACAGATTCGTGGGGACGGAGCGGACTGCCCACGTGGTTCGGGGTGTTGGCTCACTCTCCCCTTTCACGCGCTTCTGGACAAAACTGACGGTCACCGAGAAGGCCCGGGAGAACCACTTCCAGGACACTCTGGAGGGGTCTCCACACCACGTGCCGGGGCCGGGAAGCCTGCGGTTTAAAGCCGACCGGGGTGGGGGGCTCCTTCCCACACCCCGCCCCTGCCCCTGCAAGAGAACCTCACAAAAGGCCGCGTGCTTACGTGGCCCTGGCTCTCCACTGCTGACACGGGCACATGGGACATGCCCACGTGCCGAGTGTCTGTGCGGTTCATGCCGCCCCCGGGACACGGACGGGGTTGCCCGTCCCTGCGCCGCCCGATGGAACGTCCCCCCCGCGTGGCTCGGGCTCTCCTCTCGGTTCCATGCTCACCACTGTTCTGGCAGGTCCTCTCCATCTTTCTGCTTCAGGAGAGGCTTTTCTAAGGTCATTTGTTAATGTTGGGGAGTCAAGCCCTTCTCTGATCATACGTGCTCTGAGTTGAACTGGTCTTCACACAGAATAAGTCAGGTAAATGCAAATTTTTTAAATCGCTTTTCGCACAAGCGTACAGAACTATAAACCCCCCTCCCCACTTCTAGAAAAAAGAGCCAAGTACGGTGCAGCCTCTGAACAAGGCCGGAGAGGTGAGACGCACCCCAGACAGTGCTCGAAACCCGCCCAGTGCCGCCTACTGCGGCCGGCCGGCCGGACTCTCTAAGACTGTCCACTGACCCGCCACCTCTGTCCCCCACAACTCTGGCGCGAGGGAAGCCGCGTGCAGCTTGCTGGTGCACCTGTGAATTCGTATTCTTTAATCGATCTACCCTCCCCTGCCTGTTCCTTCGTCTCCAACAAGAAAAATGTTACTCTCGATGGAAGGCGGCCCCACGCTCTGACGGAGCCTAAGCGCCTGTGGGCAGTACAGCCCCAGGGAGGGGGGAAGACACAGCCTCGGATGGCAACGAGACACAGCGACCCTGCTTTCAGGAACACCCGGTACTTGTCTTGAGAAAATAAGCAACAATACAGTTAAGTAGCCTTTTAAGTAGCCCCGTGACGCCGGCCGATGGGGGCCTGAGGGACGCCCGCCACTCAGGGCTGGGATGCCGCGTGGGCACTGGGTGGGGGTCGGAAGCTGGGGGCCACTCTGCCGACACGCTTCAGGGACTGGTCCCGTGAGTCAGGAGCTCCAGTGCCCAGAGTCCAGACTGCCCCAAACTCCGATGGGCACCCTCCGGGAGCGTCTACACTGGCCTGTGCCGGCTTCCCCAGCGCAGTGTTCCCCCGCCTGTGCTCACCACGCTGGTCCTGGGCGCACGGCTCTGTGGGGGTTAGCTTCCTCTTCGCCCTACAAAGCACGCTGGTTTGGTTCCCCGAGGACAGGTCAAGCCAAGCACACGGCATGGAGTCCAGCAGAGGGGCAGAGTGGGCACCGGCACGTCCTGCCGTGGCTCCGACACGGGGCGACGCGATCGTGGCTGACGGGCCCGGGCCCCCGACGGGCTGGGTCGCTGTGCAGCTGCTCTTCATCACGCCTCCCTCCCCAGAGGCCCGCCTGCCTTTGATTCCGCGTCACGGAATCTGTCCGGTGTGTCTCAGATCATTCACTCAGTGATTCCTGGGCGGCCCTCGGGAGGCGGCCCTCCAGCCCAGGGGATGTCAGGGGGGGCGGGCCGGGCCTCCAGGCTGAGCTCCAAGGGCCACCTTCCTCCCCAGGCTGGGCGAGCACGGGGCAGCTGTGCCAGCAAAGGCCCGGAGAGGCTGGAACCCGGGGTCCCGGAGGAGTAGAAAGTGGCTGGTAGGTGAACGGAGAGGGAGAGGGGACGCCACGTGCGGCAGAGGCGGAGACTCGAGGCCGGCAAAGGCGCACGGCTCCCGGCACCCTGCGCCTGAGTGACAGGCCTCTCCCTTCTGGCGCTGGCCAGCAAGGGCGCGTGGATCCTTCCGGCTTGGGGCCAGCTCCGCACCAGCCTCCCCTGAAACGTCTCACGGCGGACCTCACAGGCCGGTCCCTACTCTTCAGTGCTGTCAGCCGACCCCAGTCCGCCGCAGGGCTGGAGAGGGGCCGCCCACCCGACACTGCCCCCCTCCAAATGATGTTGCAGAAGTGGGGCGCACGGGTTTACCGGTGTTCCTATAAGCGGCGTGAGCCCAAAGGACGCTTGGCGACGGGCGAACAGACTCGGAGAGCGGCGGCCATTCGGGTGAACCCCTTCCCACACGGCGGTCTGCGCTGCTGCCGCCTCCTGGCACCGCCCCTGCTGGGCCCGGCCCGCTGCGGAAGGTGCCCCCTGCCTGCCCCGTCCCGTTGGGCCTTGTGGAAACGGGGCACAAGGAGGTCCCTTCGCTGGCAGAAAATGCCCAAAGATACGGAGAACCGAGGGGCGCGCACCCCGTGTTTTCATTTTCATGGCACTGGACGTAGACTCTAACTCCTTCCCCAAGGACAAAACTTGGTGCCACAGAACAGGGAGCAAGGGACATGCTTTTCACCGGGAGAGAGAAATGCCAGAAGTTTCTTTCTGTCAGTGTTCATGACAAAGAGAATTAGTTATTTTTAACGGAAAGGAAGTATCCAGAAGCTTTCTGTGTATAAAAAGCTCCACTAAGTACTGCAGAGAATTAACAGAGATTAGTCACTGCCACTATTGTTGAGCACGTGACTGGGGCGGATCGATGTTTAATTCATGCTTTCTGGAAGGTGCAGCGATAATGACACCGTACCGCTTGTGAAAGCTGGCTCCTTCCCACCCCCGCCCCTGCCCTGCACTAATTTATAACAGTTTCCAGAACCATGAGCTGGCACCACTGCGGCTCGGCTCCGGGGCCACGGGGGTCGTGCATGGTCTGGTTTCCTGAGGAAAGCAGGGGAGGCTGTGGGGAACGGAGGGACCACATGAACAGACGGGTGGACGGATGTCACAGTGCACGGCGGGGGAGGGACCGCAGCGGGAGGCTGGCCTGGCCAGAGCCCAGGGCGGGGGACATGGGCGAGTCCGGCAGGCGCCCAGGGTTCCGTCTGGATCACTGTGAGCAGCTGTGTCCTCGCCAGGTGCTTTGGGTTCCAAGACACAGCTGCCCCAGGTCACCGCAGCAGAGGGTGGGGGCTGCCCGGGGCCCCCGCTTCTGCCCAGCCCTCCCTGCCCTGGCCAGCCGCTCCAGCCGTGGCTCCGGCTCAGCACCACGCCTCCTTGAGGCCTCATCCGGCCCCTCCTGGCTGAGGGGTCGGAGGCCCTCGCACAGGGGCCTCCTCTCCTCTGTGCCGGTAGGGGTCCCCAGCCCAGACTCGGCCCTGAACTTTACCAGACATCAGTGTCCTGTTATCCTAGCCGGCAAGTCCCGGGCGCGAAATCTGGGTTTCCCTGAGGCGAGAACTGATAAACTGGGGAAGAAGGGGCCATGGCGGCATGAAGCGCTAACGACGCGGGCAAGCGCGTAGGTCCACTGGGACCCCGTCTGCAGTCCCAGCGCGGCCCCCAACCCTATCTGCAGTCACAAGAGGAGGCTGTGGAGGGAAACGGGCAGGAGAAGGGGCGTGGGGTGCGTGGGAGACCGCAAGGCGTGTGTGGCCCCGGCCTCTGCCCCTCGCCGGGGCCCACAGGTGCCAGGCACCCCGGCATCCTGAAGGAAGACCTCCTCTGTCTCCTCCAGAAGCAAATACGAAGGACAAGAAAGCTGCTAAGAACAGGACGAAGTCAGCTGCCCAGCTGAGTACTTTCTAAGCGAGATGCAGGAAATGCCTGTGTCTGCTCCCACTGGAACGAATCGGGTATTTCTGCGAGCCGGCGGGGAGCAGCTCCCCCAGAGGAAACGGCCCGGCCCTGCCGCGCCGAACGGAGAGCACGGTGGGACCAGGCAGCTTTCTCAGGGGGCCCCCGGAAAGTGTTCCAGGATTAAGTAGACAGCCCCCCAAAGGTCATAAAGGCCCACAGAGGCCCGATGAAAAGCGGCTCCACGCTGAAGCGTGGCACACGAAGGGCGACGGCCCGTGGCGGGGAGCAGGCCGCGTGACCTCGGGGCCCCACAGCCCGAGCGGCCCGTCCTCCCCCCGGCTCTGCGCAGGGCTTTCTGAACTCTCCTCTTTCGGTTGCAGGTTTCGTCCTGGTCATCGGGCTGGTGACATTCTACAGAATCGGCCCGTACACCACGCTGTCCTGGTCGTGCTACCTGAACATCGGCGCCTGCCTCCTGGCCACGCTGGCGGCCGCCATGCTCATCTGGAGCGTTCTGCACAGGAGGGAGGACTGCATCGCGCCCCGGGTGATTGTCGTCAGCCGCTCCCTGACCGCGCGCTTCCGCCGAGGGCTGGACAACGAGTACGTGGAGTCGCCGTGCTGAGGCCGCGGGGGGGACGCCTGCTCGGGACTTTATCCACTATAACCAAACAGCGTAGAGGCCGCGGGGCTGTCCGTGCGGGCCATCCGTAGGGTTTCCTATATATACACGTACGACCCACAGCTACGTTTGCTATGTTACCTATGAGCACGTTACGTGGTTACACACCGCCTGCGCCACATTCCTCATGCGCCCACCACTGGGCTTCACTGTCCCGCGTGTTCCGGGAGGAGGCCAGCTCCTCGGGTGCACGGCCGGCAGCAGCTCGCTCTGCGCCTCGGTCTAGGGTTAATTTATTCTGTATCTGCTAAGGGGTGGGTCCTCGGTCACACTTATTTTGGTAAAGCAGAATACCCAGGAAGATTTTCCAGAACAGTCCGTGATCTTCCTCGAGTGACTCAGAATCTACAACCAGATGGCTACGGTTTTATGACAGGATTGTGTTAGTAATGTCCGTTTTGCCCCTGATTATTTTTCTAAGTTAAAATAAAACGCGAACTTCTCACCGATGTCTAAAAATCGTGTTTTATCCATCACGCTGCCACGCGGGTGAAAAGAATTTGGTCTGGCCTTGCTTCAATTTATAGGCCGGCAGGAAGAGGAGGCTCGGACCAGTTTTACAGGCCCGGTGGGAAGACACTCATGCCCTTACTGGCATTCCCGCTCCACCAAGAGTCGCAGATGGAGCACTGTGGCCAGAGACGGCAGACTAGCCACTGGCGGGGGAGGCGGGGGAGGGCGTCTATTTCAAACAAATTCAGAGAGATGGCTTCACGTTTCTCCCCCGTAAAAATCTTCGACCTAGCTGCAGCCAAACGCTAGATGGGCTACAGATGCCTTCGTGACACGACACTGATTCCAAAGGACCCTGCTCCTAAATCTGGAAGCGGGGAGTCAGCTGTAACTCCCCAGGCCTAACGCAAAACACTGGAGAGTTAAATCTGAGAGGTTCGAAACCGGCCCTCGCCCTCCAGAACCTCGGACGCCTAACCACATCTGTCAGGACAGCATCCCGTCCGCACCCCCCTGGACGCTTCCTGCACAATGAACTGCTTGGCCCTGCGCCACCTGGTGGCAGTGATCCCCCGGAAACCGACACCGAGGCCGTGGGTGGCAAGCGAGACCAGGGTCAGAACCGAGGCCCGCTGGCTGCTTCCCCACAGAGGCTGCCTCCTCCCACAGGAGACCTCTTCCCCGCCAACAGGTTGCCCCCCCCACGAGGCCACCTCCTCCACACGATGCCCCCCCACACAAGTACGCCCACTCGAGGCCGCCTCCCGCTAAGAAACGTTTGGCCTCGGCCTCGCTGCTTTCAACCCTCTGGTGAGCGCGAGGTGACGGCGCACAGCCTGTCTCCGGTAAGAACAGACCGTGCAGAGCGGCTGGTGCTTTAAAACTCATAACGCAGCTGACAGCGGGGGGACAGCAGCTACGGCCTGCCCGCTTACGGTGAACTCACCACACGCCGCAGAAATAACCAGAGCTGGGTCCCACCCCAGCATACTTGCAGCAACATTCAAGCCTGACCTTTCTCCCTCCGAGCTTCTTTCCACAGCGGACACCCCCCAGCCCCCGAAACCTCTTAAAAAACATAATAATTTTTTAAAAGAATAATGGAATACCTAAGATGTACAATTTCACGGGCACGTGGGTGGCTCTGCTGGTTAAGCGTCTGACTTCGGCTCAGGTCATGATCTCACGGTTTGTGGGTTCGAGCCCCGCGTCGGGTTCTGTGCTGACAGCTCAGAGCCTAGAGCCTGCTTCGGATTCTGTGTCTCCCTCGCTATCTGCCCTTCTCCCACTTGTGCCAACTCTGTCTCTCTCAAAAATAAATACACGTAAAAAAAATGTACAATTTTATATTGCATATACGACCACGTTAAGGTGTATTAAAGTTTTAAAGCTGACACGTGGCTGGTCACGCTCTGTGATTGTGTTTATAATAAATGGAAAGGCGCCAGAGAAAGGCTGGGCTGTTGCCATCCAGCCACTCTGGCTCACTTCTCAAGTGAAGAGCCCTCTTGTCCACATACCAGCCAGTATGGACCAGGCCGTTCCACAGAAACAGGCTTGGCCACAGTTTCAGAAATCAGACAAGGGGCTAGGGGCCACGTGCTCCTGTTCCAGGCACTGCTGGGCCACAGGAAGCCTCCCCGCAGACGCGGGGGCTGTTCCAGGTGAGGGCGTACGTTTCCATCTCTGTGCTCCTGCTTCACTGTCACCACGGAACATCTGTAACTGCTCTGGAGAAGAGTTACCGAATTCTCTCAGGAATGGAGAGGAGGCTGCTTGTGAACAGCCCATGATTACAAGTTTTAGAGCATGGGGGCCTGGGGAGCTCAGTCGGTTAAGTGTCCGACTTTGGCTCAGGTCATGATCTTGGGGTTCACGGGTCCAAGCCCCTCGCCAGGCTCTGCACTGACAGCTCGCATCTTGGAGCCTGCTTAGGATTCACTGTCTCTCTCTCTCTCTCTCTCTCTCTCCCTCTCCCTTTCTCTTTCTGCCTCTCCTCTGCTCGTGCTCTGTCTTTCTCTTTCAAAAATAAACATTAAAAAAATTAAAAAATATTTTTAGAGCGTTTTTAACTGCATCTCCCCGTACCGTTTTAGGAGTTTGTTCCGGAAGCCCTCCTGTTTAGTAGAAATTATTCCCAGAGGAACAAGTACTGTGAATATTTAGCAACTGCAGAACTTTTGACTGGGAAGTACCCAGAACACCTAAAAACCAATAAGACACACAGTAGCCCAAGAGAGTCTGAGCCCAGCAGGCGGGAGTGGGCTCCCCTGCGCCTGCCATGCTGTCTGCCACACCTGCCTCAGTGGGTGACAAACCAGGAGATCCTCCGTGACGCAGTCACAGAAGAGTCGCCACTTCCTGGAACCTGGAGAAGGGGGCGGAGACGCACGGAAAGACTCCCGGGGGGGTGCACACACCCTCGCACCTCAGTGAGCAGAGTCCTCACCTTTTGATGAGCTTGATGGATTTGAAGGCCTCGTCCATGTCTCCGACGGTGACGAAGAAGCTGAAGTTAAGCATGGCGTCCTGAGTGGGCTTATCGCAGCCCTCCAGTCCGACGAAGTCTCGCAGGGGCCTCCTGGCCACCATGTGGGGGACGTGGCGGCACCCCGCGGCCGGCTGGTCTTCCCCGTCTGCTTCTCCTGGCTGAACGACAAAGGGCACCATTTGCTGTCGGGTCGGGGAAGCGAATGCGCACACTCAGCCTCTGCTCAAGAAGCGTGCCCGTGCAGGTCTCTCCGCAGGCGGGCACGGAGCTCGGCCACGGTCCCCGCCGGGCACTGGGCAAGCTGTGGGCTCTGGGGTCAGGCAGCAGGAAGCACGGAGTGTCCTGCGTAGGGACCCGTCTGTGCCTCAGCCTCTAGCTCACGAATGCCAACTCCTCAGGTACGGACAGGCTGTGAGAAGGCCCCCCTCCCAGGTCTGCTCCATAGCCTCGAGACACGTCTCGGTACCAGGCAGGCTGCTCTGACACGGGCATGGCGCCCTGGACTGAAGTAACGCCAATAAGATTTCTGGCAGCATTTTCTGAAGCCACAACCTGGGGCAGTCGTGTGCCCTCACCGATGTTTTTCAGAAGAAAAACCAACCCCGAGCAGGGCTCCCCGGGCAGGCGCGTGAGGGGGAAGAGGACCGCGCGGCTCGTGGCGCCTGGAGATACAACCTGCTGACGGCACCTGCGCCCACACCCTCCCCACTCTGCCCCCTTCCACCCTGCCCGGGGCTGCTGGCCCCTGGCCCAAGCCCGCACGTGCCCCACCTCCCGCATCACCTGCTGCTTCTCTCTGAGTCCCTGATTCTCTGCCCCTCTCTAAAGGGGGTCATGGCCCACGCTCCTTGGACCTGACTCCCCTGGCTTGTCCCTGGTCTCATGGGACATTGTGATGGATAACAACTATGTACTCGGTCTCTCAGATGCCCATAAGTTTCTTCACTGCAGATTCATGGCTCAAAGCTGCTAAAATCCGTGGAATTTCCCAGGAGAAGGGCCTCAGAGATGTCTTCTGTCACATTAACGAAGATGACTTTTGGTCTCTGCCCAGGGGAGGGGCTGGCTCCCACAGGGACCCACCACTGATCAGAGGTCTCCACCTCTCAGTCCCTCCCCAGCCCCGAGGGAGGGGTCAGGGGCTGGAGGTTGAATTGATCACCAATGGCCAGTGACTAATCATAACTCTGCAGTGAGGCCTCCGTAACCACCCAGAAGGACTGGGACGGAGGCCTCCAGGCAGGTAGGGGTGCGGGGAGTGGCACCTGCGAGGACTCAGGAGCCCCGCACCCTCCCGGACGAGCCCTGAGCGTCTCTTCGTCTGGCCGCTGCCTCGTGTCCTGTATCACCTCCTTCCGCACGCCGCCGAGTGTGAGTACGTGGTTTCCTGCCCTCTGGGAGCTGCTCTAACCAGCTGCAAGAGCCCGAGGAGGAGGACCCTCTGCTCTGTGGCCTGTGGTGGGAGCACCGGTGGGGGCGGGGGTGAGGGGTGGTCGTGTGAGACGGCGCCGTGGCCCATGGGACCTGGCGCTGTCTCTGGATGGACGGTGTCAGGATGGAGCTGACCGCGTTGCACGCAGAGCTGTGTACCGGAGGGTCAGGTCATTGTGTTGTACGCCTGCAGCCAACGTAACATCGGATGCTAACTATGCTTCTGTAAAACGTTTTACTTAAATAAAAACAAAAACAAAACAAAAAAATGGAACTGAGTTGAATTCCCCAGCACCCAGCTGGTATCTGAGATTTTCTTGGTGCTGTGGGGGACTCCCTCGCCACGGTGGGATCGGGTCTAGGAACCCTAACGGATTTCATCCCGCTGCTGCTGCTGCTGTGCGCCCCCGCCCCCTGCTGGGCTCTCAGCAGCCCCCATCTCACTGCTCCTGCTGACGTTCCCCTGCGGTCTCCAGCTTCTGGGGGCACTGGAAACACTGGGAGGATTTGTCAGACCCAGACGTGGATGGCAAGACCCTTCCAGGCACAGAGCAGAGCATCAGCAAAGGAGCTGGGGCAGCCCCTGGTCTGGGTGGATGAGCGCAGGCTGGGTCATGTCAGGAGGCTGAAAGCTGCCGAGTTGGCACCGAGCGGGGAACTTCCACAAAACGCGTGCACAAACTGCAAGGCGGAGGCCGGACTTCCGTCGGGTCAGCCATGCTGTGGACCTGGTGCCCTGTTCTGACCAGAACCCGGCCTGCTGTGCTCGCGCCGGGCAATTCTCAGAGAAACAAGAGTGCCTTGGCTCACCCGCCACACGCACTGGCCGCCACACTCGTTTTGGAGCTCAGTTCTGTTCCGAGAGGGGGGCACTAAGCTGGGGACCCTGGGTGGTCACACTCTCATCCACGTGGCGAGGGTGCAGACAGGGCTGTATCGACGGCCTTGGACACAGGCCAGTGACCTGGAGAGCTGCTTGTAAAGACACACGATGCTTCACGGCTGCTCCTTACTAGCGCCTTAGAGGTCAGACTAATGAGATGCCCTCGTTTGCTACTCTAGTTCGTAAACTATTTCTTGCGTTACAAACGTGGTGATGGACTGACTGCTCGAGCCACAGTCTGAGCCGGGACGAGGGGTCCACGGAGCAACGCGGGTGTGCAGCCCCGCACTGGGGCTGTTGTGGCATTGGGCTCCCCGACTGGCCTGGGGACGGGAAGACAGAGGGACACAAGCAGGGGGGCCACGTACAGGTAGGCAGAGTCCCGGGGCCGACGGTAAGGGGGCAGTGGCACGTACAGTGTCTCTGGGACCTGGAGGCGGGGCTGGGAAGGAGAGGCAAACACGGAAGGCCCACACGAGAGGGAGAAACCAAAGTCCGTGTCTTTCTTTCGAACCTGCGGCCCGCGGACAAACACTTGAGGCCGGCGGGGCAGACGTGCCCCCAGGACCCGGCTGTCTTCACAGTCCTGCTTTGCCAGTGAGAAAACCAGCTCAGCCGGACGACAGCCGGGCCTCCGGGTCCTGGCGTCCGCAGCGTGTGAACACTCCTGTTGGAAGCCTCCCTGTCTTTACTCCCCCAACTCCCGAGGACAGCCAGCTGCCTCTCACGAGCCCAGCGCAGCTCTTTC
Organism: Paguma larvata; assembly: GCA_030068075.1. Taxonomy (NCBI): domain Eukaryota; kingdom Metazoa; phylum Chordata; class Mammalia; order Carnivora; family Viverridae; genus Paguma; species Paguma larvata. The sequence continues at coordinate 111,908,352 of CM057825.1, forward strand.
TGCCTATGGGTCCTGCCCCCGGGCTTTAATAAAACCACCCTTTTGCCCCCAAAGTCTCAAGAATTCTTTCTTCACTGTTCGCTCTCCAATCCCCCTTCAAACCAGATCAGGGAAATGAGGAAAACTCGCTAGAAAGAACCGGAAGTGCACTTTCACGACGTTTTGAGTTCTCAAGTCAAGGCGAGACGAACACGCTCAAAACGCAAACGGAGAAGGAGATGCAGAAAGAGGCCAGCGTCGCGGCACGGACAGTTTAAAACGAGGGAATGAAGAAACGCTGTGCGGGCAGAGCCGCGGCGCCTCGCCGTGACGCTCACGGATCCAGGGACGCCGGCGACAAGGAGGCCGAGCCCCGGCGGGGACACACGACTCTTCCAAAACAGCCTTGCTGGGAGCGTGCACGTGCGTGCGAATCCCGTTCCATCAAAAGTAAACACGCGTGCGTGTGAGGGCGACACGCCTCCTGAGAAGCCACATGCTGGCCTGTCCCCAGGGGCCACCTCTGCATGTGCACTGCCGCCGGCCTCTCACCCGGGGGTCGCGGACGCGCCGGCCCAGCAGCACCCTGTCCTGATGGCAAAGCCGAGTCTTGTAGTTTTCCTAACCTGGGGGACCTCCTAACCGCTGGAGTTTTGGGACGCAAATCAGAGCAGGTGGTGTGGGGTGCCCGAGGAGGGGTGAGGTGCGGCGGGTAACCCCCGCCCCAACCGGGACCCGCTGAACGCGGCCCCGTGCTCCTGGGGCTCCCACCTTCTTCGCGAAGTAATAGTGAGGCACTTGGATCCCCAGAAGGGTCTGGAAGGCGGGAGGCCGGGGGAAGCTGTCCTGGAGCAGGAAGCCATGCTCTTCGGTGACGAAGAAGGACAGAACCAGCACGTCCACCTGAGGGAGAGGGAGAGGGAGACGGCCTTGGTTCCGGTTTGAAAACGTCACCTTCCACTTGCATCTGATTCCCACGTTCACGGCCAGAAGGTTTACTCCGGAGAGAAGGGGATGAACACGCGCCCCCAGCCTCGCACAGATCATCACTCCCCCCTTCAGGACGGACGTGCCGCGTCCCGCGTTCAGAGCCGCTAGGCCCTCTCGCGGATGGGTTTTCTTGCGGCAAAAACGAAGCCTCCCCGACCCAGCTGGTGAGCGACACCAAAGAACGCCCGTGTTCCGGTTTTCCCGTTCAGCTCCTTGACTCTCATTCGAGAATGAACAACAGCAGAAAGAGCCCGTCGTCCGCTCCCGAGGCGGGGGACACGGGCTGGGGCGGCAGGAGGCCCGGGGCGGAGTCCTCCCTGCTGCGCCTGCAGGCTCACCCTCCCCAAGAACGCCCGGATGAGGCATCCGGTCAGCGTGCCGGGAAGGGCCCGAGTGGCGGTCCGCGTGCCCCCTCGCCGCCCGCCTGGGGCCGCCTCCCGTCCCGGTCACGGAGACACCCCCTCCGTGTGCTGCCACTCGGCGTTTCGGAACCAAGGAGCAGACGTGCGTCTGAATGTCGGGGGGCGTGGACACCGACTGCCGGTGATCCCGGGCCCTGCGCTCACCACCCTGGCAGGGACACAAGTCCAGCAGCGTCGGCGGGCTGGCCGCCCTTGCTGACTTACGGGGACCTGCTACAGGTCCCTGCAGGAATGAGCTCGTCACAGGGAGGCACGGCCGGCCACTGGGCTCTCCCGGGGAGCGCCAGACTTTCTGACAACACAGGTGAGGAAGGTGTCAGAGCCGCGGGCGCTGCGGCGGGAGGCCGGGAGGGTGGGGTCGGGGCGAGCAGGCCGCCGCAGGGGGAACCGGCCTTGCTGGCCCAGCCCCAGGACACGCGCTCACCGCGGGCCAGCTCTGGGTGGCGAGCTCAGTCCCGAGGAGACAGTAATGTGCAGCGCGTGACGTAACACCCCGGGAGAACTGAGACAGGACAGTCCGAGTGCGGGCAGAGAGGGCGGGGCCCTGCCACCACGGAAACCCGGAGGCCACACGGCAAGGTGGCCATCTGCCCCACGGACACCAACCTCCCTCCGGCTTTCCCATAAACCACGTCAGGACCGGGGACCCGCCCAGCCCCCTGCGCCGAGAGACGCACGCGGCGCGGTCACGGTACCGTGGGGCCCGGGCTGTCCTCGGCGGGGGGCCTCTTGTCCCCGGGCTGCGGCGGGGCCCCCGGCGCCTCCCGCACGGCCTCGCACACGAACAGCCTGGGCTCGCTCTGGTCCCAGAAGTGGCTCACGGGAATGAGATCCCTCAGTTTCTCATCAGCGAAGGCGTGGCTCCTGAAAGAGAAGCCCCACCCCCGAGTCCTGACGGCTGAGAAGTGGTCGGGTCAGTGTCACCGGGCCGGTGTGCCCCCCGCAGACTGCCCGCTCCTCGGGCCCTCCCACGGCACGCTGCGGCCGGCCTGCGGGGGCCCCGCTCAGAGGGAAGAAAGCTGGTCAAGGAGGCCCAGGGCGGCCTCGTCAGAGAGCGTGCAACGCTTCGGCTCCAGTCCGCCTGGACCACCGTGGACCTCGCGTCCCTCGGGGCGGACGTGTGCCTCGGGGTAGGCGCACTGCCCGCAGACAAGGCGGGCCCGGAGGCAAAGGAAGGGTTGGCTCTCCGAAGCGGAGGGGAGTCTGTGGGGGGGCCGTGCGCGGTCCCTGCTGTCACCGGAGGGATGACAGGCTGGGAGGACAAGGCTCGAGGGTGGAGGATGGAGGGAAAGCGGGAGTCTGAGACACGATTCAAATAAGGAAAACGGGACAAGTCACAGCCAGGGGACTGAGAGGTGAGCGGTAGGTTTCGGAGCAGATGGCCGGGACGAGAGTGGTCTCTGGGAATGAGGCGCAGGTGAGGACACGGAATTCCAGGGGGCGTTGGGGCCGAGGAAGTGGAGTGAGGCTGGGGAGAAGTGAGGGTGGGCCTGTTAAGGCAGGGCTGCCAGCGGCTACCAGTTTAAGTCACCAGGGAAAGAAGGATCTGGAAAAGGGTTTCGGCAGTGAAGGGGGAGGGAACTATAGCAGAGCAAAAGGAGCCTCGGGCGCTGCCGCTGGGCGCACAGTGGGAGCGCTGGGCGCACAGTGGGAGCGCTGGCCGCAGCGTGCGCCCTGGGTCCTGAGCAGCGCCCTGGGCCCTCGGGTGTCACTTTCCAGCGTCAGATGGGAGGCCTCGGTGGGGCAGGGCGAGCGGGTCTCTGACAGCAGCGGGCACCCAAACACAGGTTATATGAACTCCCTAAAGAGCAACAATTACTTTTCTAGAGAGACGCCACCGCCCAGACAGACGCGCTCCCTCCCCAGGTACAGACAGGGCTGAGTTACCGCCCCTCCCCCCGACGTCTGGGCCATCGTGTGACCGCGGCTGCCACTGCCCTTCCAGGACCCAGGGGCTCAAATCCATCCCAACTGCCAGGGCTGCCGGCTTCGCTGTTGCCTCCACCACTAACCGCGAGGGCCTCCGAGTCCGGAGCACAACTCGGCCTCCATCTGCCTGGAACCTGGCCAGTCACGATCATTTTCACCAGTTTTTCAATGAAATCCTCCCGGACCACAGCCTTACTTCTTGGTCTCTGGCCCGTTGAAGGACAACGTCTCGTTCTGATCTATCTGCCCCGTCTTGAAGTCCAGGACAGTCACGGTGTCCATTTCCACGTCGTAGAAGCAGAGTTTGGAATCGGGGCTGCCGTCAGCCTAGAGGAAGAGAAAACGGGGCTCACAGAACCACGTGGCTGGCATGCTGTGGGTTTGAGAACCCGCCAGCCACCCCGGCACTGCTAACGTGGACGTCGGCGTCCCACCGTCCCACTGAGACAGCTGTCCGGTGGGAACCATGTGATTCGAGGGGGCTGGGAAACGCCAGAACATCGTGAGGGTCTGACGCCCTCTGTTGTCTACACGGACTTCACTGAGGTGGGTTAACCACAGGGACACGGAGGAGTGGGTCCCCACACACCACTTCTCACACAGGTGAGTGGCAACGAGAGAAAGGGGGCGTGGCTGCCGGGGGCCATGAATGCCAACAACTTGGGTGGACTGTCCGAGGCTTTGTCCCGGCAGATGGAAGAATGCTAAACGGGGCCCGAGGACCTAAGCAAGGCAAGAGGATCAAGCCGTCACGATTTTGGACGGGAATACCGTAAGCGCGACAGCAGCAGAACAACAACCACAAATCCACAGGCCTGACCCCCCAGAAATATGCTCCTACTCGTCGCAAACACCATCACGGAGAGGAAAGACCCGAGGCAAACTGGGAGGCGCGTCAGCGCCGCTGAAGGCGCCCCGCCTCCTGTCCCCCCCGCCTAGGGGAGTGGCGGACTGCTGCCCGCACCAGCCCCTCCCTTCCGAAGCGCACCCTACTCCTGAGGGGAGCGCCGTTAGGGCTGGGGACAGCTGGTTTCACCGCAAACTCCCTTGTGCCGCCTGAACTTTATTTCTTTGTCATTTTTTCTTTCACCACAAACAAGAATTCCTGGCGCGGGGAGAAGCGTTTTTGTCCCTTAGTGTCACCGTGCCGTCCCCACCCCCGCCACGCACTCACCCCCAGCAGCAGGGAGACGGCGCCGCGTCCCAGGGCGCTCCCCCCGCCTCTGCTCCCGGCCCGTGGGCTTCGGCACTGCCCTCCTGCGGCCCGAGGCCCCCCATCTCCAGCCAGACTTCCCCTCTGAGACTCGGGCTTGTCCTCACTGGCCCACGTGCTGCCCCGATGAGCCTAAAACTCAGCATGGAGACAGGACGCCCCACCACCCCCTTTTCCACCTCCACGCGGCTGCCCGGGGTAGAACCGGCCCCCGCCCGTCCGTGCCCACGCCAGGGGATCCCCCCACCCTCCGAGGACTTCTGCACACCCCCTGCCACTGAGAAGCAACCTGTGGAAAGATGCTACATGATGCTCCTGGCTCGCCCCTGCGCCAAGGCCGGCGCCCGGCTGACGGCCCACTGACTGTGCCGGCCTCGGCCTCGTCCCTCGGCCAGGGACGGCAGACCCGCGGCCGGGCCACGCTCCGCCACCCACTCGCTCTCCAGGCGCGTCTCCCTGTGCCGCCCCCGTCACAGGCTCGTCTGGAGGCCTCCTATCAGCGGCCTGCCCAGCAGCGCCCCGCAATGGGATGCAGTCTCTGATGGAGGTCTGTTCGTCCACAGGGAGGGGCCACGCTCTCCTGTTTAAGCACCGGCTCGTGTCCGCAGTGCCCGGCAAAGCGCCTGGTTCGCGGAAGGCAACCGGTAAGTAGGTGGTGAATAAGTGGATTCGTGAGGGAGCACTCGTGGGCGGCAGGGCCACCGGCTGCAGGGCAGGACGGACATGTCCTGGTCCCTTCTGTCAGACTCTGCCCCTGGCTGTCGCCATGTCCTCGCCTTCTCTAAGCCAGAGGCTGGGAGGGCCTAGCTCCCCCCTCGTGACAAGGGGACCAGCAGGCTGGTGACAAGGGACGGAAGGGAGAAGAGGTGCAGAGCCCCGCACAAGGGGACCCGCTGTTTCAGAGGAGTTCGGGACCGGGGCAGGTAGGGGCTCGGGCCTTGTGGTGGGAGGAGAGCACAGCGGGTGCAGCCGGAGGAGGACGAGGCCCAGGGGGGATGCTGCCGCCGCCGCCACACACAACAAGGCCGGGGGGCGGGGGGGAAGGGGGGATTTCACCACCACCACCGCCCACGACGGAGCCCGGGGGATGCCGCCGCCGCGCACCCACCTTGCTGAGGAGGATGCTGATCTTGCTGCCGCTGGCGTTACACCTGAGCGAGGCCATGCCCGCTGCGCCCGGGACCAGCGCGGCCAGCTTCCGGTCACCACAGTGCACTTTGGCCTCTCTGCGGGGGGACAGAGGGGTCTCAGAGGAGGCACAGGCCTGCGCCTGGAGCTGCTCTGAGAACAGAAACCCTCCCTGGCGGAACTCGGGGCTCCTCGAAGGCGTGGCCGCTCGCACGCTGGGGGTCTGCGCACTGCGGCTGAGGGCCCAGATCAGGGCGTACGGCGAGCGTCAGTTACTTTTAGATTTTTAAATTGAGATATAATTGACAGTAACTATTACCTTCAGGTATAAACATTAACGATTCAACGCTTGTCTGGGTGAGTGTGTCAAGTTCCCCGGTTTAACGAACAGAAACGCACACGTATCCCTCCGCCTACTCTTCAGCGCCCAGCCCCTCTCCCTGCGGCACGTTCTGGCCGTTCGTCCTGCCAGAACGGGCTGCTGTCACACTCGCCACATACGAACATGCGTATCACTAGCCTGGTTACTTGGTTCTGGATTGTCGCCGCTACAAACGGTACGGGTCAGCGGCGGAGGCTCAGCTCGACTGTTTTCACATAATTGCCATTTCCTCCGTGTTTCCCTGGTGTCCTCTGTGCCCCAGGACCCCCTCCAGACCCCGTGTCCTTGGCCTCCGCTGGGCTGGGACGGTCTCTCTGACTGCAGGGTCGTGTGCGCACCTCCTGCCTCCATCCTAGGACTTCTCCAAGGAGCCCGGACGTCCTGCTGGAGAACGCTGCGGAAACCCGCATCGCGGCCCCGGGCGTGCTGGCCGGGCAGGGACACGTGTGCGGGCTAACTGGTGCACGTGCCTGTATCCGCAGATGTCCTGACGCGCACCCAACGGTGTCTGTGTTCAGCTAAACGTGACCTCTGCTTAACCCTTCGCCACGAGGCTCACTCTCGCCTTCCTCCTCGCTATCTGTCACCTCCTTCCAACACTGAAGCCCTGGCTCCCGAAACCTGCACCCTCACCCTGCGCACCCGAGTGGCGGGGCGGGCCGTCACACTGTGCCCTGTGTGGGGAGCTCTGTGGACGGCAGCGTGGCGCTGCGTGCACTCCCTCAGCCCCCAGTATCGACGCCACCACCACCAATCCGCAGAGGGCTGGGGTCGGCACTGTCTCTCCGAGGAGACTGCTTCGCACACCTCGAGCACGCTGGGACTACTGTCGCATTCTGTACTCTAACCTGGGATCCCCTCAAAGATTTTTAAAATTGACCTACGTTAACGCTCACTTCGTGCTGTAAAGTTCCACAGGCTCCGACAACTGTGGTGTCTTTTATCTACCACGTAGGAACGTTTTTAATGTTTGTTTATTTTTGAGAGAGAGACAGAGAGACAGAAAAGGAGAGAGCACTCGTGTGAGCGTGAGTGGGGGAGGGGCAGAGAGAGAGAGGGAGACACAGAATCCGAAGCAGGCTCCAGGCTCCGAGCCGTCAGCACAGAGCCCGACGCGGGGCTCGAACCCACAAACCCTGAGATCATGACCTGAGCCGAAGGCGGACGCTAAACCGACCTAACGTTTTGGTACCTCAAAACACTTTTTTAAGTTTGTTTGAGAGACAGAGAGAGTGCACATACGAACGGGGTGGGGACAGAGAGAGACGGGGAGAGAGAGAGAATCCCGAGCAGGCTCAGGGCCGTCAGGGCCCAAACCCACGAACCGCGAGATCGTGACCTGAGCTGGAATCAAGAGTCAGACGCTTAACCGACTGAACCACCCGGCACTCCCACCACAAAGAACATTTTACCACCTGAAAACTTCCCTGGGCTCGACCTGCTCAACGCTCCCCCCATCTGGGCCCTCCCGCACCAGGCAAATATTAACAACTTAAGCCAAGGGGTTCCTGGGTGGCTCAGTCAGTTGGGCGTCTGATTCCTGACTTCGGCTCAGGTCGTGATGCCAGGGTCGTGGGATCAAGCCCCGCATCAGGCTCTGTGCTGAGCACAGAGTCTGCTTGGGACACTCTCTCTGCCCCTGTCCCCTGTTCATGTGAGTGCACACTCTCTCTCTCTCTCTCTCTCAAAAACAAAAAAAAAAGAATTTAAAGAGATACTCCATTTTCCCAAAGAGTGCACCAAGGTAAAGCAAAGCTCTCATCACCGCGGGTGTCGTGTAGGCGTTAGCAGCCTCGCCCTCGCTCCGCGCTCACGGGCGCAGTGTTTCCTACCCGGTGGAGGCTGGCGACGGCCCTGTGGCCAGGTCGGCCGCTGCCGCTTTGCCAACACCATTTGCTCTCTTTGTGTCTCCATGTCACGCTTCGGTAATTCTTGCATTATCTCAAACCTTTTCGTCACTGTCGTATTTGTCACGGCGACTTATGTTTACAGCTGCTGCAAGCTCAGACGACGGTTAGCACTTTTTTAACAATAAGTGTGTTTTTCCGTAAGGCACGGATGCTGGTTTTTTCCTGGACATAACGCTATACCGCGCACTTAATAGACTACAGGAGAGACCAGACAAAACTTTCAGGCGTCCTGAGAAAACAAACAATTAATCTGACTCGCTTCATTGCGAAATTCACTCTTTTGCGATGGTCTGAAACCGAACCCACGACGTCTCCGATCTAGGTCGGTACTTTTATTTGGACAAAAACCGTACCTTCGGGAGAGATCAAAGCTTTTGAAGTGAGCCAGGTCCGTCCCCACAACAAGGAAATTTCCACAGATGTCAAGGAAGCACGGGCTCCCCTCCGTCTCGGAGAACAGGAGGAGTTGTTTCACGGTACCCTGAGGAAAAGGAAAGAACGAGGATTCAAGACAGCAGCCTGGGCGTGTAGCGTCCCGCTTCCGCGACTGAACGTTACTCGCGGGCAGCCCTGTACACGCTAAGCGGGCACTGAGGCAAGCGTGCACCCAGCAGCTAGCAGATTCTAACACTCCGAGGGGGAGACCCAGGGGTGGGTATCTGGTGCTCGCGACCGCTAAAACCCGTGCCGTTTCCCGCGAGAAGGGCCTCAGAGGTGTCTTCTCGTGTGAACAAAGGGGACTTCTGGTCTCCGCCCAGGGTGGGGCTGGCTGCCGGGGGGAAGGCCCGCTGGCCAGAGGGCTGCAGCGAGGCCTCCGTAACCACCCGGAAGGACTGGGAAGGAGGCCTCCAGGCAGGTAGGGGCTGCGGGGAGTGGCACCTGCGAGGACTCAGGAGCCCCGCGCCCTCCCTGGCGAGCCCTGAGCGTCTCTTCGTCTGGCCGCTGCCTCGTGTCCTGTATCACCTCGTTCCGCATGCCGCCGAGCGTGAGTACGTGGCTCCCTGCCCTCTGGGAGCCGCTCTAACCAGCTGCAAGAGCCCGAGGAGAGGACCCTCCGCTCTGTGGCCTGTGGTGGGAGCACCGGTGGGGGTGGGGGTCGCGTGGAACAAGCCCGTGGGACCTGGCACTGTCTCTGGGCGGGTGGTGTCAGAATGGAGTTGACCCGTGCATGAGGACTGCTTAGCGTCCGGTGTTGGGGACCCCTGTCTCCCACCCCCTGCTGGCACTGGCTCCCGGAACCTGCAAGATTCCCTCGTTGCCACCAGCGTCAGGCGCCAGCCGCTTCTTCAGAAGCTCCGGCCCCTGTACCCGATGCGCCCTCCCTGCCCGAAGGGCATAAAGCACTGGGGACGAGTGGGGCGCCGCCTTCCGGCCGGAAAGGAGTCCCGCTAGAGTCCCGGGCGGTGCACGGCGGCCCAGTGTCGTCGTCTCAGAGGAGCAATGGCCACCGCGGGGGGCGTGTGTCCATCCTCGGGAGTGGGGGGCACGGTCCGGGGAGCCGCCTCCAGGCTTTCTGACCCGAGAGCCTCACTGCGCGCTGATTACGAGTTCCCACAGGCACACGATCCATTCAGCTAGAAAATTAACCAGACCTAGCTCCGGCCCATGCATCGTTGAGGCTCCCGAGGCAGCCAGCGGGCTCCTCAGTCGCCTCCGCCTACCGCAGGAGGGCTTTTGCTCTTTCCCAGCAGGCCATTCTCCCTTTCCCAGCAGGCCATTCTCCCTTTCCCAGCAGGCGGTTCTCCTGTTCCGAGTATGCCATTCTCCTATTTCCAATATGCCTTTCACCCTTTCACAGTATGCTATTCTCCCGTTCCCAATATGCCATTCTCCTGTTCCCGGTAGGCCATTCTCCCGTTCCCAGCAGGCCATTCTCCCGTTCCCAGCAGGCCGTTCTCCTGTTCCCAGCAGGCCATTCTCCTGTTCCCGGTAGGCCATTCTCTCTTTCCCACTTTTCTGCTTTCCCAGCATGTTGACCTCCCCGTGAAAATCAGTGCAAGGAAAACCTTATTTAAGATGAACGAGGAAGGCCATCAGGGGGCGCTCTCAGCCCTACCACTCCTGGTCAATTGCAGGCTCAAGAGGAAGAGAGCACTGTGCAGATGGAGGCTATATTACCACCAAGTAGGAACGAGGGTTTTCTTCTTCCTGGGCAACGGCCCGGCCAATGACAGACCGCCACAGCCCAGCCGATGAGAAGCCACCATACTTGGAAGTCCCAGCTTACTGCAATGGACTTGTTTACGACAGCCGTCCCAACCTTCCACTTTCCTCGTCTGGTCTCAGGAGCCCCCCGGGGTTTTGCTGTAGCTTGTCTGTCCCAAGTTGCAATTCTCTGCCACTCCGGGATGAGCCCGGTTTTGCTACTAAAATAACCGGCAGTTTTAATTTTAAGGCCAACAGTACTTGTTGGTCAGACGTGTGAGGGAGAGAAGACTCCCAGTGCTGTTGAGCAAACAGGTGCTGGTGGCCACGGGGCCGACTGGGCTCGCTGCTGTGTCTCACCCACCCTGGGGTTGGAGGCTAGGTTTGATCCTGGATTTTGAGCCCTGCTCTGTGTTTTGAGCTCTCCGGGCTTACTTGAGATCTGTTTTAAGGCTTTGTCCTTTTTGAGAGTTCTTGTTTGGCCTTTGGTCCACCTTCTTTTTAAAACTGTTTAGTAATTTTTTTTTTTAAAGAGAAAAACTTGTAAGATACACGATCCCTGCCACCAAAATGCTCTTGAGGTCATCCCATGCCCCTCCTTTCTGGGATCTTGACTGGACTCATGTTTAAAAACCATGGCCCCTCCCAACAGGCATTTCTAACCAAATGGACGGACTTAATGAAAAACAATTTGTAATTTCAAAAGCCATTCTGGGGAACTTTTGATCTTCCCAAATTGTTTTGCTCAAAATTAAATCACAAAGCTGCAACTCGAAAAAAACAAAAACCACCTCAAAACACACAAGCCCACTCGATGCCCATCTTAACCAGTGCCTTGAGACTTCCAGGCGTTTCCAGCATTCTAAGTTTGCATATCGTTTCTGAACTAACCGAGGTAGACAAACAAATGAAAGAAGTCAAAATGGTCTCAGAGTTTCCTCTCCCTGGTGGTCCTGATCTCCAGATTGGCAGCCCCCTTGTGTTTGGGCCCCACCTCTGGGGGCATTTTCTCTTATTCACTCCGCACCTGCCCCCACTCCTCTACAGTCCGGCTCCCTCGCTCCAACCCTTTTGTCAAACTTCCCTGTTCCTCTGAATCTCCCTCTACTCCTGAACTATTCAAACCTGCCCCATTCAAGTTAAGCCCTCCAAAGAGCCAAACAAACCTTGACTTTTTTATGTTCCCTGGACCAAGGCTGAGTCGTGAGCCATAGTTGCAGTTTCCTACAGTGACTGGAACCCCCTCCCCCCGCCACAGGTTTGTTGAAGAGTTTAATGTTTATTCAAACTTTCCAACCTGGTTCCCCAGTGCACGTGCTTGTCGGTGAGCCCAGGCCCAACGCCGGATGAACCTAGCCCAGTGGGCACATCTGGAAAGGGATTTAGTAAAACGAAACTCTAACATGGTGTGAGGTGCTGAACACTCACTGGAAATCACCAAGCAGTTACGGTAGCTTTTCCCAAGACTGTTGGTCGGAATAAACTTCAGACTTGCAAAAACAAAGCAAAAAAAGGGCTGGTGAACTTGTTCATGACTATTACAATTGACTCCGGATTGTTTTCAAAGAAAATTCTGGTCTTCTTTTTCAATGTTTATTTTTTAAATGTTTATTTGAGAGGGAGAGAGGGAGGGGCAGAGAGAGAGAGAGAGAGAGAGAGAGAGAGAGAGAGAGGAAAGGAGAGAGGGAATCCCAGGCAGGCTCCGTGCTCTCAGCACAGAGCCTGATGTAGGGCTTGAACTCACGAAACCATGAGATCAAGACCTGAGCCGAGGTCAAGACCCGGATGCTTCACCGACTGAGCCCCCCAGGCGACCCTCCGGTTTTCTTTTAGATGTGGAACCCACCTGGGTCACGTTTAACCCTGTTTATTTAACAGACTGAATTGGGGCCTTAGTGAAAACCAGGAGAGAATGGGAAACTCCGTCCACTCCACACGGAGTTAACTGGCAAACCCGCCAGCTTGCATCCGGATGAGCCGCCTAAAAGAAAAACTGCTAAAATTCTTCGTTTCCAACTCTGGCAAAGGAAGGCCTCTCAACAAAACCAAACACCTCCGCTTTCTGGCGTCACTGCACAGGCCCAAAGCACCGGAAAAGACTGTTACGCCCTCAGGACTTGAGCACACCGGGCACCTTCGCACCCCCTCCCCCCCAGGCCAGCCTTTGCAGCGGCCTCCTAAGCGCCAGTAACGGGGCTCCGAGGAGGTACAGGGGCTCTTCCTAACCTCCCCTCTTAACCGGCTCAAACCACTCTCCAAACTGGGAATGACGCTGTGTCCTTACTGACCCTGGAGCCACGCTCTTGCTCACCCTCGCAGCGATAACGCAGCCCCGGCCTCGGAATACGAAAACAGTTCGAACAGTGGGTGGCCCAACAGAGCCCAAAAGTTTCCTTCACTGAATCCCCTCCCTCTCGTCCAGGCTCTCTGAGAGACACACGTCCTCGCTCCTTACTTCCTCTGACTGCTTATCTGTCGGGTCAAGATGGCTCAGAGAAGTATCGGGCAGAATCTCTTTCTCCCAAAAGGGGGAAATAATCCTCGATTGGATGATAGTTCTCAAAATAGCCAACGAGAGGAAATGAATGACCCTTTGGTGTCTTTTATGAGCTCCTTTTCCGACGGCACCAGCGCCGAGTCTGGGGACACTGGTTGCTTGTCCCTGCTGGATGGGCTACGACCCTCTTTATAAGCCAAGTCCTCCACCGATACTGGCGGAGTCCACACTGCACGTGCCATCGAGATTCAAACAGATCCCTCGAAACCTCTCCCCCGAACAGGGCCCTTAAATAAAGATGTCCTTCAAGGCCTGAGACCCATGACCCATTACAAGGCTCAGGGCCTTGTTACCCCCTGAGCTAGTCCTGTGACGTCCCCGTTCTACCCATGAGAAAAACCAGTGGCGGCGGGGGTGGAGGTCTGTCGAGGCCCCGGGAGCAATAAATGACCCTGTCACCCCGCGGCACCCCGTCGTTTCCAACCCTCCTACGCTGCTAACATCCACTCCAAGCAAAATTTTCGCCGCAAGTGAAGTGTGCAGTGCATTTTGAGTGTTCTGACTGGTGAGGACAGCCAGCAACGCCCCAGCGTCTCAGAGGTCCTTCTTCCTTTGCGCAAACCTTACAAGCTGACTGGGACGATGCAGTTTTCTGGAGACAAGATGCAGATAGTTTGCTTCGCTCCCGCTTCTCAAACCCGTTCACAGGAAACAGCAATCGCCTGTTACAACTTTTGGCCTTAAAGAGACAGAGGCCCCAGGGCGCCTGGGTGGCTCCGTCGGCTAACTGTCCCACTCTTCACTTCGGCTCAGGTCTCGGTCTCACGGATCATAAATCCAAGCCCCTCTGACTATTGTCAGGGTTCCTGAATATTCGAGACTTGACTCCCTGGAGGCCAGAGGAAAGCACCATGCTGACGTTTCCACCCAAAAGGCTGCTGTCGAGGAGACCGGCAGCTAGACCTCTGCCATTTTCCAAAGGGATGTTCTTCCAAATGACGATTTGGAAAAATTGACCGCGGATGCCCAACAGTTGGCCCCGGAAAAGAAAGACAACACCGGAACTCTAGGAACTGTCGGTTCGATAAAAAGAGTGCTCTAGTTTGGACCAAGTAACAATCCGGCCCTACCAGCAATTTCCAAAATCCCACTCCGTACCACTGGACACGTATTAAACCATTGGCTTACTGACAAAATGACAGAGTTCGTGAACCGACATTGGGGGAGAAATAAGTTAATACGGCCACAAAGTGCCCCCTTCGCTCGTCGTGCCCGTCAGGAGTACAATCCAGAGAAAGCTGCTCGCTTCCACAGAACTTTCCCGTCTCACGGCCGTAAATACGTTTTGGTCACGGCCCGTATGTTTTCTCACCGGACTCGAGCCTTCCCGTGCAGACAGGCCCCTGCTGTTTCTGTGGCTAAAATTCTGTCAGAAAACATTACCCCTACCTGGGAACCGCTCTCCACCCACACGGCGACCAGGGAACCCGTTTTCCCAGCAGGGGCTGCAGTGAGCCTGTCCCGTTTGTCTGCTTGTACAGCGTCCTCACCACGGGTCAGTCACACTCACCTAATGGCACCATTGAGACTCAATTGGCAAAAAGCGTAGAGACCCTCCAACCATCTTGGCCTAAAGCACTGCTGTTGGTCCTAAATCTCAGACCCCCTGCCCGCCTCGGGGACTCCTGGGCTCTCGCCCTGTGACGTCATCACGGGGCGTCCGTGCACTTGGCCTCTGCCACCTCTGACCCGCACCTGATAACAGGAGATGCACTTTGATGTTGTACAGGCCTAACTGCTTCTATTAAAAATAACCATGCTTCGCGGCGCCTGGGGGGCTCACTCGGTTAAGGATCCGACTTTGGCTCGGGTCATGATCTCGTGGTTCGTGGGTTTGAGTCCTGCGTTGGGCTCTGTGCTGACAGCTCAGAACCTGGAGGCTGCTTTGGATTCTGTAGCTCCCTCTCTCTCGGCCCCCCTGCCCCATTCATGCTCTGTCTCTCTCTCTCAAAAATGAATAAACGTTAAAAAAATTTTAAAAAATAACCATGCTTTGATAGAGTAATCTTTTCACCACGTGCTCCTGGGAGATGGTGACCTTAGCTCAGCCTCGCAACCTGGAGACTGTCAGAAAAGAAGCCTCCAGAAAGAGTCTCTTCTTCCCCACTGGACACGTTCTTATCGGCCACTGGTAACCAACCTTTGTGCTGCCAGACTCTGGGTTTATGGGACGCGTCTAAACAGAGCAGCAAACCCCGAGCGGCCCTGCGCGCCGTCTGGCGACCTAACGTCGCGGATTTCCTGGAAGCGAGGTGACAAGGCCGCTTTGCCAGGATGTGCAGCCCGGGCCCGAGTCCCTTCTCCTCGCCGCCGCCGCTTCCCTCTTTCGTGCAAGGGGGTGCATCCCCCACGCCCTCGGGCAAGGGCAAACCTCTTCTTTCGTGGCCCTCCGGTAACAGCCTCCTCACGACCCAGTGACAGATGAATCTTTCATTTTCATGAATTTTTTCTGAAGGGTGAGAAGGTTCAGAATTCACAGAAGTCTTTCTGTCATCACAGCTATTACCCAGACGCGTGGTGTCTGAATTTACTACTTTATATGCTGTCTCGGTGGGACCACCTCTGGTCCCGCACGGCGCGTTTGAGGTAACAGTCCTGGTCTGAGACATCGTTGAAGTTTTGCTGTTTCGCAAAGAGTTCCCCATCTCTTGCTTTCCTTCTCTCTCGCACGGTGTCCTCGCAGGGTGCTCCTGCAGTCCCGCCGTGCTGCCCTCGCGGCTGCTGTCCACGGAGATTTCAGGAGGAATCCACGGCTCCGGGTTTGCTCCTGCAGGGAGAACCTTATCCCCGACGTCAGAGTAAGTGCCGATACAGATTTCAGTCAGCTGCCTCCACGCCGGGGCCTGTGTGGTCCTGGCTCGTCACACGATTTGGCCTCATCACGCTGCTTCTCCTTTGGTATATTATTTTAGGGCCTGTATGTTGTTACTTCTTCGAACTTTTAAAAAATGACGCACCCAGTAAGGAGAGCATCTCCAAGGCTTATGGCACCGGAACGATACAAACTTCAGGCCTGCGTGCCCTCGGGCTGCCTCTCTCTCCCTCCCGACCTTCCTTGTCACTGAAACGCGGCCCTCGGTGGTCTGCCACCAGCTATGCACTTGACCCCTGACGTGGGACGGGACAACCGGGCAAGGTCCTTCCTGGCACGGAGGGACGGGACCACTAAATACGGAAAACGTGACTTGATTCAGCGATGCTTTCAGAGAAGGTCTTGATCAAAAAGGGGAGATGTGAGAATTCATAAAGGGAAACCTTGTTTAGAAAATAGAGTTGGGAGGCCGGCAGGGGGCGCTCTCGGCCTCACCTGCTCGGTCGGTTGTCCAAGTGGCTACACAGCTGGCCCTTGAACAACAGGGGTCTGAGCCGCGCTGTCCACTTACACGGTTACGTGCACGTTTCTTTGATAAATACGGGACAGACCGTAAAGACATTTTCTTCGTGATTTTCTTCTCCTTCCCCTAGCTTGCTTTACTGTCGAAATACAATCGCTTCTCGGCCTTGTGGCTGAGGTCAAGCGTAGCGTCACGCGTGCGAGGCACAAAACACGTGTTCACCGGCGGTGCTGTGGGTACGGCTTCCGGTCGCCAGAGTTTTGGGGAGCCCAGTTACACGTGGAGTTTTGACTGCCTGGGGGGCCGGCCCCTCTGCCTACAAGTCGTTCGAGGGTGGACTGTGCTACCCCAGCAGGAGGGAGGTCCCCCCCCCCCCCCGACCGGCTCGCCCCCGGGGTGGGGTCTACGACAGTCCACAGAGGAGCCTCCTGTCCCGGTCACAGACTTGCTGTGGTTTTGCTGTAACTTGCTTGTCCCAGACTGCAACTCTCTGCTACTCCCAGAGGAGCCCTGCTCATCTGTTCTGGTCGTCCGCCCTCCAACCCTACAGCGGGGCCCCCTGGCCACCTGTGCTCACATGGCTGCGCCCTTCGTGGGTCATTAACACGGGCCCTCCCGGCCTCAGCAGGTGTCCCCGGCCAGTCAGCAGCAGCGGGCTCTGGCCTCCTCCCCTGCAGCTCTCTCTCTGCCTCCCTCCCACCTCAAACAGGCAGAGGACCTCCTGGCGGAGGCGGGGGGGCCCGCATCCCCATGTGAGGCCTCGACTCCAGGGCCACCCGCTCTGAGCCCCACCGGGAAGAGCTTCGGGCGCTGCGGCATGGGGGTGAGCAGCGGGCGACACGGCGCATGCAAACTGCAGCCCACCGAAACGGAACGCGGATCCAGCCAAGGACTCGGAGGCTGACGAAGCAGTCACGCTAAGAGCTGGAACCAGGGCTGTGCGAGTTCTCCCGACCCTGACAAGCTGCCGCGTGTACCGGGCTGAGTGGTGGCGCCCAAGGGCCTGGCCGCCTGGGACTTGTGAGCGTGACCATATTTGGCAAAAGGGTCTTTGCGGGTGGAATTAAGGATCTCAAGAGGAGACCACGTTGCATTAGGGTGGCCCTAAATCCAAGGACGAGCGTCCTTATAAGACACAGAAAACATGACACGGACACAAGAGGGCCAGGTGAAGAGGCAGAGGCGGAGTGATGCGTCTACACTGCAAGGCACGCCGGGGCCACCGGAAGCAGGGAATGGACGAGATGGACGCTCCCTCGGGATCTCGGAAGGAGCCAGCCCTGCCCGCACCCGGACCGCGGACCCCCGGCCTCCTGAACCGTGAGAAAATAAATTTCTACGGCTTTAGGCCGCACGATTTACGGTACCGCGTGACGGCCGGCTCGGGAAACGAGCGCGCCGTGTCAGCCCCGGGCTCCCGCGCGTGTCCGGGATACGGGCAGGCAGGGGCCTCCTACTCGGCACCACCAGGAAGGAACAGGCAGGGTGGCGGAGGCGGTCATCGGGAAGGCACACACGGCTCCCGTGTGGACCCCCCTCCCCCACGGCACGCAGGGCAGGGCCTGTGCGGAGCCTTCGAGCCGGACGTTAACCGCAGCAAACGTGTCCTCACACGTCCCAGCCCACGGACTCAGGGGCCGGCGATCCAGTCCTTCCCACCATGCGGGGCCCTTGCCCTGCCCCCCGGTTTCACAAATCCCGGCAGTCACGGGCGGAGCAGCCAGCCCGGAGTCCAGTTCACAACTGAGCACCGGGCCGGGAGACTGTGGTCCGGCATGCAGTCAGTAAGCGGCTGCGGCTGGACGTACAGACGGCCTTTTAAACTGTTCCAGTTGCTTCGCCATCGAGCCTCTCCCCCCAGAGCAGTGACTTACCTGCCAGGTTCGAACTTGAACTCGGTTTGGCTCCACGGTGTAAACGTTTTCCTCATACATGGCTAACACCGGCGACTCGCACGGGAAGGCTCCTAGGACGAGACACGGGCGGCTACGGCAGCGGCCCACCTTCCACACGTGCTCAGACCTCGGTCCCTCACGCACGCTTCCCCCTCGCCCCGGCGCTCACTGGCAGGGAAGCGAGGCCGTGAGGCGCAGGGACGGGGATGGCAGAGCGGCTGGTGCAGGGATGCGGCACTAGGCCCCCCGCCCGGCCCCACTGGCCACCATCTCCTCTCTTCTGCAACTAGTGGCCGGCACGGCTGTTTAAGCGGGTGTCTGTCCTCCAGGCGGAGCTTTGGAGGCCGCCAGCCCTAGTCTCTGAGTCTAGATGGGTTCTTATCTAATCAGGGAGGTGACAACACACACAAGGCAGAAAACACATCAGCACCTGCCGTGCTGTCCTCCCGAGGGGCAAGTTCGTCCCCACCCCGAGGGGGTCGCACTAGAAGAGATGTTAGGTACGGAGCAAGAAAAGTCGTCTAAGTTTAGGTGATGAAGTGTTAGAGGAGAAAAGGAGGGGGGTTGGGGAGAAGGGGGTGCAGCTTCCTCTGGGGAGAGAGAAACACGCCCAGGGCGGTGAGGGCGGCTCAGACAAGCCCACGGGGAGGGCTCCCCGGAGCACGCGATGACCGGTCCTACGGGGTCAGCACGGGCGGCCGTAACAACCGTGCAGGAGAGCTGGCCCAGGAGCGTGTCCCGGGGGCTGTTACGGTAGGCTGGAGCCGACCGACCCCGGAGCTGCCGGGTCCCGGTCCTGGAGATGGAGGGTCCTGAGATGGGGGAGTGCACTGGGTTACTCGGCGGGCCCTCACGGCAACCACCAGGGCCGCCGTGAGAGGGAGCAGATTTGCGGCGGGCACGCAGTGTAGGTAGGGCCTGGAACCGAGCCAAGGACGGCCAGCAGCCACCGAAGCTGGAGGAAGCGGGGAACAGACGCCCCTAGCGCTCAGAGGATAGTGCGGCCTGTCATGCCTGGATTTGGCCCCAGGGAAAGGGAGTCTGGACTCCTGACCTCTGTGGCCGTGAGAGAGGAAGTTTCTGTCTAGGCTGTGGTCCCTGTCGCGGCCCCGGGATGCTCCCGCAGGCACGGGCTGAAGAGCGAGGGGAGGGGCGCCCATGAGAAGGCGGCGGAGGCCGACGGAGCAGCCCTGACGGCCCGTCCTCACGTTCCAGACGAGGGCTGACTTTGGTCAGAGCCGCGGGGCTCGAGCTCCGCGTGGATCCGGGAACCAGTTCAGAAGCCCGGTTTCTGGCAAGCCCCTTCCCGGAAAGCACTGCAGCTGTTCACCATCCCATCGCCCGGGAGGGCTTCCGGGCCACTGCCACTGGCTTTGGTAGGGCGCCGCTCAGCAGCGAAGGGCCAGAGCCCAGGGCCCCCCCCCCCGGCCCTCCCCGCCCCCGCCACGGGCACCGGCACCCCCGTCAGACGGCGAGAAGACGAGGCTCTCACCTGCATTCCGTAACGTGGCTCCAGAAGGCTCGAAGATCACCACCTGTTTTCCGTTCCAGACAGCAACGGCATCCTATACAGGGTCACGGAGATTATAAGCAACCTGCCGCCCGCGGCCCCGCCGCCCCCAGCGACCCGGACAGCTGGCCAGGTCCTCCAGCCGCGCTGAAGAGCCCGGCCGAGCCCGGCATCCCCCGCGCGGTCACCTTGGTGGCGAACACCCCGCTGACGTGCATGTCCGTGCGCAGGCTGTGCGTCGCGCCCGTGGACAGGAAGGACACACTGAGCAGGCTGGGGGACAGCTGCACCACAGCCACTTGCTGGTGGAAGTGCGAGGACGTGGCCTGCTCGCGGAGGATCACCACGGAGCGGGCGCTGTTGACCGCCAGCAGGCTCTTCCGCGAGCCCCACTAGGCTCCGCGCCACAGACGGGGACGAGCGTGGGGACAAAGAAGAGGGAGGCGCCGTGAGGACAGCGGCACGCGCGGTGCATCCGCCGTTTTCCCGCTTCCTCTCGGTGTGGAGACCGCTTTACAGACTCTTAAGTGTGAATTATGCACTTGACAGAAAACGGTACGACGCAGACGCTTGTAAGCGCTGTAAAGCGACAGCGAGACGCCGACGCGGCTGTTCCGTCTCCTGTCTGTTCTGACCAGTTAAGTGTCAATTTAGGGATGTTTATTGTTTGTAAACGGACGGCAGGTGACCCGGCCTATGAAATCGCGTGGCTCGCCTCTGGTGACATGAACCGCTGCTTTCATAATTTCACGTTAAGTTGCAAATCCACCCCTGTCTGGCTTTGGCTTTGCCGCCCCGTTCTACGGCTACCCACTCCTAAGCGAGTGCGCTCTGTACTAACTGCTCTAGCTTCGGGATGTATTCTGACCTGGGAGACGGAAAAGTTCTGAACTGCGCATTTTTGTCCTCTGCCAGGCGCTCTCCCCGAGGAGTTTATTTTGTTGAATTCTCCCGGAAAAAAAAAAAAAAAGTCGTGAATTGCATGGACGTACGGGTCCTGGTAAAATTCATTCGGGAAGAAACGACACTTTCGTGAGACAGACTTCTCTTTCGGGACCATCTCACCATTTACTTGGTTTTTCTTTGAGTCCTGAAGGAAAATGAGCGAGGCTCTTCCTATTCCTTCAAACAGAAAAAGTTGTACGTCTCGGCCGACCTGACAGCAGCCGTTTGGAGCCAATTATTTTGGCATGATGAAGATACTTAACTTCCTAATTCACCCGAAGCTACTTTTACCTCCGGCCACACCACAGGAGGGTAGCCCCCCAAGTGCTGGACGGGCCCCTGACCATTTACTGGGTGTGCCCTCCTGTCCTGCCCTGGCTGCGGCTCGGGTCGCGTCGCAGAGGGCGGCACGCTGCAGGCCTGAGAACCGTCCTCCCGGAGAGCAGGAGGGGCCCTGAGGCAGAAGCAGGCTCAGCAAGCTGGGCAAGAGGCGAATGAAGAAAGCCTCAGGAGAGTCCGCCGGATCCGGCAGGGACAGCGGTGTCCGTGGTGCCCGAGCCTCTGGGCTCCCTCCCTCCTGCCTGGACAGGGAGTGTGGCCGGGAGGTCAGCTCCCTGTCCCGTCGGGGCCACAGCGTCTTCCAGGAGGCGACCCTCTCTCACCGGGCTCCACGTTGTGAGGGCTGGGGTCCCTCTGGCTCACAGGGTGCCCGAGAATGCCGGGCCCCCACGCCCGCGCCCCAGCTCGCTCCCAGCGCGTGGGCTCTGCACTGGGAGAGGCGACCTGAGAAGACCAGAGGCCGAGGAGCCCCGCTCCCTTCCCGCAGAGCAGTGGCCGCCTTCCCCATCCCGAGCTTGGGAGCGGTGACTCAGACTTTCTTCCCCCAAGGGGAGAGGCAGCCCACGGGAAGAGAGCTCTGAAGCGCTCCCCCAAGGGGCTGACCTCACTCGAAACAGAATGCCAGAATGCGGGTAAGTCCCGGCCCGAGGGTGCTCTCGGAGAGAGCGGGGGTTTGGGTGGGAGCATCGGGAGGAGGCTGGACACTTCCCGAGAGCTTCGAGCTCCCCAGCAGACGACCGGTGACCAGAGGGAACGGGGGACAGACACGCCTGGAGCAGCCTTACTGGGTCAGAACAAAGCACCTGCCCAAACCGACAGGACTGGACCGTGGGGCGATGGACGCCCAGAACCACCGGCCAGCAGCCGAGGGAGGCTGAGGCACGGAGTCCAGCAGATCAGGGAGAAGACGGTCAGAGAGCCTCACGGTCACTGCTGCGCCAGGGAGACCGTGCACATGTCTGAGGCCGCCCGCCAGGGAGCCACGTCAGAGGCTGCTCGCTGCGGGGGACAGAGACGTCACTGCAGTGGCCCAGCCACTGAACAGACAAACGAGCGGCGGCAACAAACCCCAGAGGTGAGTGGGGCCAGAGGATGGGTTTGCAGCCCCAAATCGAGAGCCCCGTAAAACAGGAGAGTATGACATACACCGTGGAAACTGGAAGCAAACAGAAACTGCCAGAAGGCCCAGATGTCAGATTTAACAGATGAGGTCTTCACAGTAGCCACTACAAACATCTTCAAACAATTACAGGAAACAGAACTCAGAGAAGCGAAGGAAGGTGCGACACCGTGTCTCCCCAAATGAGGGCCATCGAGAGACAGAATTTATAATAAAAAAGCATAAAAAGCCTACGTTCGAGAGAAGTGAAATCCAGCGTCCACACAGAAACTCACACACAGACGTTCACGGCCACGGGAGTCACGCAAGTCCAGATGTGAAAACGACCCGGGTGGCCATCGATGGAAGGGATGGAAGGAGAACGGATAAGAAATGTGGTCCACGCCCGCACTGGGCGCCCCGAGGCTGTGGGAAGGGGTGAACGGCCGCCACGCACTGTAATGAGCATGGACCTGGGGACACGACGCTTGGTGACAGAGGTCGGACACAAAAAGCCGCGGATCGTATGGTTCCGTCTCTACGACACGCCCAGCGCGGGCAAACCCGGAGACAGAAGGCGCATGCGTGTGCGCGCAGGGGACGGGGATGGGGGCGGGAGCTGGTCCACAGGGTTTTTTTCTGGGCTAAAGTGTGTCGTGATGGCTTCGCGCTCCGAATACACTAATACCATCTCGATCAAACTGCTCTCAGGGTAGAGAGAGGTGACAGAGACAGAGGGCTGGGTAGATGGGTAACAGGTACGGAGGACTACGCGCCCACAGTCCCATCTCCACAGTCCTGAAACCCCAAAGGCCTTCGGAATTATGTTGTTATATTTAGAGTCCTAAGCCGAGGAACTGACAAACAGGTTCAAAGCCAAGCACTTCCTCCGCTTTTGCGGGGCCCAGCAAAAGAGCGTGCCCAGCGCCCTGGGGCCTTGTACCTTTATCTGTGTGATGTTGCCTTCGAGCTCAGTCGGCGTCTGAAGGGCCCACCTGTCCTTGCCCTCGGCCACTCGGCCGCTCTGGGGGGCCGGCAGTTTCCTCCACATGGCGACTCGCCCCTTATCGGTGCCCGCTGCCAGAAGACCTGCGGTAAAATCCAAGTTCGCTGAGTTGAAAGGGTTAAAGACGGCAGGAAGGCGTGGGTCTCGAACATGCGCCTCAGCCCTCCGCCCAGTGACCTCCGGCCCTGGTCCTGCTCCCACCCGCGTGCACTGGCGCGGCTTTCTCCGGGCCTTCCGCGAGAGTAGGGCCCATCTGCCCGTTCAGGGCTGCTTCCGGCTTAGCCTGGCACTCGGTGCCCAGCAGGCATGAACTAAACGAGGCTCTGGCTCATCGCCCGTTTCTCTGTCCTCCGTGTGCGTACGCGCACGCGTGTGTACCGGCACGTACACGCGTACTGTTAGTTTCGCGCACTTTTCCCCGCGGTTTCAGGAGGGAGCGGAGGTCACCTGCACGTAGTTGGGGTGGCCACGCTGTCGAGCAAGCCCGGCGACCTTCACGTGTGAGAGCGAAGCTTTGCTGTCACTTTCTCGCTCCCCAGGGACTGTGCTCAGGTGATTGACCGTTGGAACCAATCTCGCGCTCTCTGAGTCGCCCCCAGCTGTGTTTTGCAGCCCACAGAGCGAGGCCTGAGGCCGCCTCTCTCTCCTGCACCTGACGAGGCTCACCTTTGACTTTACAGTAAGAAACACAGTTTATATTCTCTCCTTTCTCGAAGCCAAACTTCTCCTCTGGACTCAGCACGTAATTCTCTCCTCCTTCTAAATCCCAGAATCTACAACGAAAGGCAGATGGTGCCACTCAGGGGACCGTGTCGTCCGCTTCCCCGGCTCCCAGGGTCTTGCTCCATGTGCTGAGCGATCGGGGAGCAGACAGAGCCCCGGGGACGCCGGCACGAAAGGCCTGCCATCATTACCCTGAGATCTAAAGACGCCTTGTTCGTAATCAAAGGAGGCTGGGGTTCGTGTGTGATACCAGGTCACGGCGAGAGCAAAGGGACTCCGACCACACGCGGGAACACGGGAGAACCCCCAAGCATCACCCAGAACAGAAGCAGGTGGATAAGCAGATACAGTACATGAGTCCACGTGCGCCACGCTCGCGAACGCCAGGCGCCGGGATGGGGGGGGGCTGCCCTGCACGGGCTGAGAGGGGCCCCTGGGTCTGCACCGGGCTCTGCTCTCCGCCCTCGGAGCTGGTTGTGCGCATGTGCCCGGTGTGTGAAGGTTCACCAGAGCCCGTGTTTTTCTCTGGGAAAGTTACTCTCCAGGAAGGACGTTACTCCGAAGGGGCTGAGCCTCGACGGTGGCGCCTGCCGAGCAGCCGGGCTCTCACCTGAGGACGGGTTCCCCTACGGCGGTCACGAGCACGCTGCCTTCGATCAACTCGATGTCTGCCCGGTGACCGGTCTTCCCACTCAACTTCACCTGATGACGAGAAACGACCTGAGGGAAGCGTGTTGCTCTCTGGAGCCCGGAGCGTCCCAAGTGCGGTGGCCCGGTGGGGACGTGCCAGCGGGCTGGCGGGGACACGTGGAAAGACGGCCCCCACTGCCACATGCCTCTCTGTGGCGCGTAGAGTGGCTAAGGACCGAGGCTTCCTTGCACGGCGCCTGGGGAGTGCGTTTCTAGACTAGCAAGGCGAGGCCCCTCAGACACGACCACACGCTCCCGGCAGGTGTCACGGCCGAGTTCTGCAGGGAACAAACCTGCCCAGGGCCCCCCGGCCAGTGCGAGGCTCAAGGGGACCTGGACCCAGGTTCGCGACTCAGGACCCTGTTCTCGACGGCTGTGTCGGGAGCACCTAAGTGACCGTGGAAACGCCTCTTTACAAACACTCAGCTCGGGGACCTTCAGGAGCACCTTCGGGGAAGTTCGGAATTCTCCCAGAAACACGGAGTCGTCTGGTACGAACCAGGGCACTGGCCCAGGCTGAGAGCAGCGGCCAGCGCGGGGGCACGCCTCACGTCCCGTCCTGTCGTCGAGGGCCCAGCGAGGGGCCGAGCGGCCCCCGCTCCGGGCCTCGCTGGGTCCCAGCAGCCACAGATGGACACGTGCTGCCCAGGAGGGCAACCGACACACCCTCGGGCGAAACGGGGTGCGTGCGCGGGGCCAGCGGTGTGGTGACGGAGCGAAGGGAGGGCCCCATCTGCACGCGGTGGGAGGCGGGGCCGTGTCCGCTGTCCCATTTCCACCGAGAAGGTCAAACGCACGGCCACAGGGTGAGCAGTTACCCCCGGTCAGGGCCAGGCGTCCCGGCTGTGAGCTGGCCAGGCTCTCCCACCCCGGCCGCCGCTGACGCCCGCCAAGCTCCTGGGAACCGAGCGGCGTAAGCGACGGACCCGGACGGCGGTGGTTAAGTCCGGTCGGCGAGTGACGGTCGCCGGCCACCCGGCTGCCCGCGGTCCCGCCTACCTTCATCACTTCCTCCGCTTCGCCCTCGGGCCTCATCACGTACAGGGACAGCAGCAGGCTCTGCGTGACCACCACCAGGGCCTCCCTTCTCTCGAGGTAGAAGAGCGTCTGCACCGAGCTGTCCGTAGACGCTGTCTGCGTGGTCTTGCCTTTCTCGTCCACGTAGTGCACGGTCCCTAAGGGCAAAGGGGTCGGTCCTGGCGGGGCGCACTCGCCGGCAGCCCCTGTGTCTACTCAGGGACGTGTGCAAGCTAAACGTCTTCATTAAAAAGTTTTACAAATCAGACACTTAAAAACATCTCTGAAATAAGCTTCGCTTCTCAGCCCTGCTCTTCTGCCGGGCAGCCTTGAAACTCTCTTCAGCCCTGCTCTCCTGCCGGGCAGCCTCGAAACTCCCTGCTTACCCTGATGTGTGAACATTAGGTGCGCGTCCATCACCCAGACGCCGAGGCCGGAGCCGTGGCCTTCCCACAGCCGCTGCCCCGACGCCTCTGTCGGCACACGCTCTCCCGGCCTGGAGGCCCTCCCTCGCCTGCCCTGCCCGGCCTGCCGGCCCCTCCTCGGCCCTCAGTCCTCAGAGTCAGTGGGGAGCCTCCTGTGAGTGCCTGCCCACCATGTGACTCCTGTCTGCTGCCCTCAGGAGACTGCTCGCCCTCCCCGTCTGCTCTCATCTCCTTCCCAGGATAACGTGACTTTCCGAGGCCCGAGGTCAGCATGAGGTCACTGTGCCGGCACCGCCTCGGCGAGCCTCTGTGGCAGGCTTGGAGACACCCACGTGTGTTCACGCAGCCAGGTGGCAGGCAGGGGTCCGACTCCATGGGTGGCCCGTCCCCGAAGCCCACAACGCCCAGGCTTGTCCCCACCGCACACCCCCATCCCTGGGCCTTCTTCCCGCACCGTCTCCTCGGCTCCCCACGAAGGGGGCCTTCGAGCTGGCATCTTTCTCCTGGCACCGCCCATGCCTCCGTCCCCACTCCTGGGCCTCTGGAGCTCCTCCAAGTCCCCTCTGTCAGCCGTCTCTTTACCTCCAGGAACAAACGGCATCTCTACTTTAAAAAGGGCAAAGCCCAGCCCTTGCAGCTGCCATCTGCTCTCCTCCCCGCGTCGAGGCTGAGCTGTGGCGGCTTTCCCTCTGGAAGGGCACTGCCGTCGTCGTGAGCCCCCCTCCCTGCTCTCGCTCCTGCGGCACGCACGCTCGCGTCTCCTGTGACTGCCACCCCCTCCTCTTGACCTGCACTCCAGGCCACCTTCATCTGTGGCCTCGGGCGCCCGTGTTCCTGCTCACACCGAGGAGTGCTCAACGCAGGCCACCCGGGCTGGCCGGTGGCTACATGCTGGAAGCACGGCCCCTGCCCGCGCTGCCCCGTCACGGTCCCTGCCCGGAGCTCAGGTCAGGGCGCTGCCTGGCCACACGGACTGGACGACGGGAGGGCGGTGCCGTCCGCCTGCCTGGAGCTGTACATGGGAGGGGTTGTAGGCGGGGAGGGCGTCGTGGTGAGAGCCCTCCTCACACAAGCCAGGCCCACCTGGCTCCATCAGGACAAAGGGAGGCCCTCCTCTGAACGCCGGGTCAGTGACGGCCGAGAGCGGCCGACGTGTCACGCCGAGGCTGGCACACACACAGGCTACGACTGTCTCATGCAGAGACGTCACCTCCTTGTTCACGATCCCTACCACACGCCCCTGACGTGCTTCGACGCCCTAGAAGCCCCAGCTGAGTTTCTCACCATCCATCAGGCTGACAAAGAACGACAGTCCCTCCTGAGACCCCGTTTTCAGGAGACTCCCAAAGCCGCTTTTCCTCCAGTTGAACATGTCCAGGGCCCGCTCGTCGCCGCTCACAGCCGCCTTCGCCAGCTGCACGAGGTCCCTTCGGAAGGCAGACGGGACAGGAAGCTGGGACTCGCAGCTGTTGCTCACGGGAAGGCGTGGCCGCACCGCGCCCCGCCCCGGCCCCGCGAGGGTGTTCAGACGGGCCCAGGCCCCGCGTGCGTACTTACTCGCCAGGAGGGGGGAGCCGGCACATGCAGTGCGTCAGGTGTTTTCCGTAATCGTGCTTCAGCAGAGGCGGCCCTTGGACCCGGCCCCTCTGGTCCAACCTCCACAAGAGCAGGACGCCGAGCTGGAAAACCCAACAGAACACCGTGTGGAGGAGACACGACGGTATGGCGACCGGCGGGAGGCCAGAGTTACGCTGCGCAACAGAACGCCGGCCGTCTCTCTTCAAGCAAGTCACCGAGCTGCTTCGTGTGCACCGTGAACGTGGGACGGAGCCGGGAGCCTTCCCGTGCGCCCTCCGCCCCTCACTCCCCGAGATAACACCTGTCACGTGGCCACCTTTCAAAACTCAACTCTAGGATAGACTCGGATTTACAGAAGCGGCAGAGGTCACTGAGAGGGGTCCCGTTCTCCATCCCGCCTTCTCCAGCGAGCTCTCACTCAGTGTGGTGCATTTCCCAGAAGTCACGAGCCCACGCCGAGGCATCGTATTAACTAGAGTGGTGCTTTATCCATACCTGCTTTCTGTCCCAGGACCCCCCCCCCCATCAGGGGCCACAGGACATTTGGCCGTCACGTCCCCTTAGGCTCCTCTGGGCCGGGACAGTGTCTCTGGCCCCCCGGCTTCGAGCACTGGTCAAGGATGCTGTGGAGCGTCCCTCCACCAGGACCATCTGACGCCCTTCTCACGACTGGGCCGGGCTGCGGGTCTGGGGAGAAGGGCCACAGAGATCGCACGCCCTTCTCGTCACGTCACGTCACGTGGGTGGTTGGTGCCACTGACGGGCTCGTCTGTGCCGCGGCTGACCCGCCCCGCCCGGCTGAGGTCCCGTGGGTGACACTGTCCACGCTGAAGTCTTTCCTCCTCTCCCTTCCGGTCCTGTCCTGTTTGGAAGGAAGTCACCCGCTCGAGCATGGACCATCTACATAAACTGTTTGGGGCTCTTCAGGACGGGAGATCTGTCTCTTCTCCACTGGTGACTTAACTGTCCAATCACGGGTTTGTACCACTGTTTATGCCACAGAGGCTGACGGTCCACTTCCGGTTACGATCCAGCACCCCTGGGTCCACTTGCACGTTCCAGCTTCGGCCGCTGGGAGGTCTTTCGTGAGCTCCTGCGTCCCTCCGACCCCCCTCCTCCCCGCTAGATGGAGAGAGCTGCGAGCCCTTCCTTTCTTGCTGGCGCTCCAGGTCCTCCGGGCTCAGGGGTCCTGGGACCAGCTGGGATCAGCCACTTCTCCAGGAAACCACGGCCCGGGGAACACGTGTACTACATGTGCCATCTTTAAGTCATCGAGCTCTCGAATTGAGGGTGCTCTCGAGTGCGAGAGGCTGGGTGGGAAGATGGTCCAGGGGGCCCTGTGGCTGGGGAGGCAGGCTGGGCCTGGCCAGACGCACTACTTCCGCAGAACCCGCTAGCAAGGCGGCCCACGCGGCTGTGGAGGCGCGCCTCTCGCTCAAGCGTGCTGCACACTCTTCCCCCCGCTTCATCCTCCCGGCGCGGCCCCCGGTTTCCCCGTGGGCCGAGAGTGCGACTTCGTCGTGAACCACAACGTGCTTGCCAGACACAGATGGCCCTTGAATGACTCGGGTCCCAGGGCGGGTCCCGTAAATGCGGATTTTCACAGTATGCCGCCGCGAACGTATTCTCTCTTCCTTGTGAGTTTTTTACCATTTTCTTTACTCCAACCTCCTTTACTGTAAGCACGTGGCAGGTAAGACACACGCCATGTAAACACACGCTTTCTTTCACCTGTTTATGTCGTTGGCCAGGTTTGGGGTCAACAGTAGGCCATCAGCAGTTAAGCTTTTGGGGCGTCCAAGTTATACTCAGATTTCTGACCGGGAGGGGGTTGATGCCCCTAATCCCGGGTTGTCCGAGGATCGGCTGTAGTGTCGGCCTTAAAACGCAACTTGTGCAGAAAGTCTCTCGGCAAAGCCACCTCGGGCTTCTGGGCAACCAGGTGCCGGACTAGAGACAACACCTGAGCTGCCCAATCTCCCTCGTGACGGTGTCATTCATCGCAATTTTATAGACTCTAAAGACGAGTCACCTCTGAAGGCAAGAAATCAGCCCCATGCACGAGCAAGAGTTTAATGTCGAAACACACGAATGGGAAGTCAGTGTGTTGTACACGTGAGCGTCAGAACGTACCATTACTTCACGGGACCAGTGACACGTTAGGATCCACGACATGGTGATCGGTAGCAAGTATGTCCCTGGTCACTCAGATAGGCACGCATTTCCTCACCACCGGCCCGTGCCATTTCCCATGAGAAGGGCCACAGAGGTGTCTCCTCTCGTATGAACAAAGGGGACTTCTGGTGTCCGCCCAGGGTGGGGCTGGCTGCCGGGGGGAAGGCCCGCTGGCCAGAGGGCTGCAGCGAGGCCTCCGTAACCACCCAGAAGGACTGGGACGGAGGCCTCCAGTTAGGTAGGGGTGCGGGGAGTGGCACCTGCCAGGACTCGGGAGCCCCGTGCCCTTCCGGGCGAGCGTCTCTTCGACTGGCCGCTGCCTCGTGTCCTGTACCACCTACTTCCGCACGCCGCCGAGCGTGAGTACGTGGCTCCCTGACCTCCGGGAGCCGCTCTAACCAGCTGCAAGAGCCCGAGGAGGAGGACCCTCCGCTCTGTGGCCTGTGGTGGGAGCACCGGTGGGGGTGGGGGTCGCATGGAACGAGCCCGTGGGACCTGGCGCTGTCTCTGGGCGGGCGGTGTCGGAACGGAGTTGATTCTGGGCACCCCGCGCATGAGGATGGTTTAGTGTCCGGTGTTGGGGAACCCCGCCCCCACCACCCCGGTTGCACTGGCTCCGGGAACCTGCAAGATCGGCTCTAACACTTCACGCCGAAGAGGTCCCGGGCCGGCTCACCGGTGAGTGTGCTCCGTGAGTGTGCAGGGAGACGGGACCTGGTCCACGGCGTTCTCACCTTTAGCAACGGAACTTCCACTGGACGCTCTGGGAAGAGTCGGCCCAGGACTCCCCCACCTCCTGGGTACTGCGGACTGCTGCCTAAGCTGGACTTGGGGCAGAAGAGGAGGGACGGTTGTCCCCGGGTGGGAAAGGGGTGAATTCCTTAGTTTCCAGCAGCCGGGGTGCTCCCTCGTGAGCGGAGTGGGACAGGGAGAGAGTCGGCTGTGGCAGACGGTTCGCACGGCAGGAAGTATCTGTTGGCACCTCACCCTGGGTCCAACGTCCTGAAGCCAGCTGTCCTCCTGTCTTGGGGACCGTGGGACACTCCAGAGGCCTCAGATCAAGGGTCTCTTCTTGCTTCAACTAGTCTGGGCTGGCTTCACCAGTAACCGAATGCGGCCTGACCAGAACGGTCTCTGGCAGGGGATGAAGGACCCTCAGCCAAGCACGGTGGGGCGCGGTCTCAGCGGTGCAGCCTCCGAGGGCCTCCAAGGGCTTGGCCATTTGTTATTACTTCTCTTCCTACTTGAGCCCGTTATTAAATCGGGACCACCAGCAGCTGAGATTTTTCTGGAAGGATCAGGATTTCTGTTCTTAAATATTTTGACTCAGAAGACTTCGACAGCAAACCGGGCTTTCATCTCGTGCCTGAGTAACTCCTTTGTTAGCTGTTTTAATTTTTTTAAATATTCATTTTTGAGAGAGAGAGATGGAGAGACAGAGCTCAAGCAGGGAGGGGCAGAGAGAGAGGGAGACACAGAATCTGAAGCAGGCTCCAGGCTCCGAGCGGTCAGCACAGAGCCAGACGCGGGGCTCGAACTCACAGACTGCGAGATCGTGACCTGAGCCGAAGCCGGCCGCTGAACCGACTGAGCCGCCCAGGCGCCCCCAGTTGTTTCTTACTATGGTCAAGGTGACGAGATTCAGGGATCTTAAGTTCTTTCGTCCCCACAGAGGATCTGCAGACTATTCCGCAGCAGGGAGAGGGGAGAGAACCCCGAGGAACAAGCGTTCCAGGACAGAGCAACATCATTACGTGGGAACTGAAATGAAAACTGGAAGAGAAATCTAGAAAAAACGGGAACATACTGATACCCAAACGGGCGAGTGATCTGATCAGAAAAGGAAATATAACTGGCTCCGAGTAACAGTCCCCGCCAACAGCAAGAGAGATGCAAGCCAGGGCACTTCTGACGCAGCGCTTTGCTCCGCAGAATTCTAAATTCGGGGCCAGCTGTCTGTGGGGGACGCGCCGGCACGCTGGCGGGGGACTGGTTCTAGCGCCGCAGAGGGAGGCTTGGGCACCCGCCACTAACGCGCACGTCGGGGGACCCGGACGCCCCAGTTTTAGGACTTTCTCTGAACTTCCCCACGCGTGAAATGACAAGCATGTGGTGAGCCGCCGCGCCTGTTTAGCAGAAGATTGGAAGCGGCCCGGCGCTTATCAGCAAGGGCTGGTGACACGCTCACGTAACGACGCGCGGGCTCAAAGAGAAGGAAGGCAGGCGTAAGACAAAAGAGCCAGAAACGCAACAGTGCACGTGTGTGCTCGGACTCTGTGAGGACGGAGGGAGGACAGCACGAAGGAGACGACGCCCTCCGTGTGGTAGTTCCGTCCCCAGCCACCTCATCTAAAGATGAGGACCCAACGCAACAAGTCGACGCTGAGCGACGGTCTACAAAATAACCCGTCTGGACTCCTCCAAATGGTGACGTCACCAAAGACAGGAAACAAGACAAGAAAGATGGGAGCAGGGACCCCTTGGGGACTCGGGGAAACCGAAGAGAAGGCCAGCCAAGCGCAGCGCGTGCTCCTCGCCTCAGTGCTCGCCTTCCTCGGCACTGGAGCCGCAAGGCAGCTGCGCACAGGCCCTCGTCCTCGAGAGCTCAACGCCAGAGGACCTGGGGCGCGGTGTCATCTCCGCGGCCCACTCTCAAGTATTCAGGGGGACGGACACAGAGAGGGAAAGCAGACGTGTCAAAACTAAACAGCCAGAGAATTCACGTGCAGGGTACGCAGTGCCCCCTGGGCTAGTCTTTCAATGCCTTTAGAAGCGTGACATTTTTCAAAAGCGGCCACGGGACCGAATGCATCGGCACGTGCCGCTGTGACTGCGAAGAAACGGAAGCAGCTTTGAGGAGCTGCGAGCGCTGGAGGGCGGAGAGGAGGGGAGCGGAGCGTCCTGACACGGGAGAGACCTTTCCAGAGTTGGTGGGCTTTGAATCACGTCAGCGTGCTACCGCGCGAGGAATGAACGGGCACAGTAGAAAGTCTCTGCCGGGCGATCGTGAACCGGACTAGGCCAGACCCCGGTTTCCCCACCCAGGAACGGTCAACGCTTGCGGCCGGAGAACTCTGCTGTTGAGAAGGTTCTCGGGCCCTCGCCCACTAGATGCCAGGAGACGACCCCCTCCAACCGGGCGGACAGAAGAAACATTCTGCCGACTGTCCCCCGGGGGGGCAAACGGGGCCCGTGAGGAAGGCCTGAGCTAGACGATGGGGACCAGGGCCTCCCAGGCAATGAAGGGACGCGCTGGGGGAAGCTGGCGATCGGAGGAGGGGAGCGGGGGCGTAAAAGTGACGGTACCTGCAACAGTCACCTCGCCTCGGTGGACGTCGTTTCCTCGAAAAGCTCACTTAGAAAATGACAGACACCCCTCTGCCAGAGTGTGACGGCGGGACGAAACTTTCAAACCATGCTTCCAGCATAAAACAGTTTCTGCCGTGACATCCGACAAGACCAAGTGAATTCAGCCACCACGTGTTTCTCAAATTTTGGTCTTTAACACCCTTCCCCGTGTGCATCCTAAGGGCACCGACAGGAAGACGCAGGGACCCGACATCGGCGTCAACCGTGTCTGCTTACCCTGTCCCCTGACACGAGGCAGTTCCCGTTGGGGCTCCAGGTGAGGACGGTGACGTCGGTGGTGTGCGTCGGGGGCACCGCGTGCTGCTCCTTGTCCTGCTTATTAAACACTGTCACTTCTCCGGTCTCCCAGCCAACAGCCAGGATGAGTCGTGTCGGGTGCCAGCACAAGGAAGTGACCCGGAACGACCTCTCGAGGTGTGTGTCGGGCACGCGCTCACCCTACAACAGACCAGAGGGGGCCGCCGCGTGAGGACGGGAGCCAGCTGGCCCGGAGCTTCTGGCCGACCTACGAAAGTGATGCCGGCTAGAAGATATAAAGAGCCGTTCATTAAGGAAATGTGCTACTTAGTTTTCATAGAAGCGCCAATCTTGCCCTTGGCTGTGACGGCACAGAGTTAACGCTCCACCGGCCGGGCTGACCACGCTATGAGGAGTACGCCCTCCTACCTCATACTCACAACCGCTGGGTGGCAAGCTAGTGTTTAATGGGTTCCGATAAAACTTTATTTACAAAAACAAGCAGTAGGCCAGGAGGTCACCCGTGGGGACCCCGAGGTTCTATAAGTGCAGGCTCTTTATTTTTTAAAATTATTATTTCGAGAGGGACAGAGACAGAATGTGAGTGGGGGAGCGGCACAGAGCCGGACGCAGCGCTCAAACTCACGGACCTCGAGATCCTGACCTGAGCCGAATTCGGGTGCTCGACCCGCTGACCCGCCCAGATGCCCCTGAGTGCAGGCTCCTGGGTGACCCCAGGGTCTGCGAGGCCCCCTCTCGCCTCCAGGCTGTTTCCCCAGAGCGGGGGACCTCAGATGAGGACCCGGAAGCACGCACCCGTCCCCGACGACCCTCACTGCTCCGGCGAAGGTGCAGCGAGACTTCGGAGGGTTGCAGAGCGGGAAGGGAAATGCGATCTTCCTTGTGACGTGTAAGGGGTGTCGTGCACGGGGGGGGGGCAGGGGGCTTCTACAAAGCTCTGAGAGAGCCACCCCGGAAAGAGACGTGAAGTCCTAACCTGGTACCTGTGCCCCGACCTTATTTGGAAATCGGGTCTCTGCACACGAGCAGGTTAAGCAGAGGGCATGAGAAAGAGCCCGAGGCCGATGGCTGGCGTCCTTACAAGAAGGGGAAAGAGACACGGGGGACAAGCGGAGGCTGCCGAGGACCTTCGGGGGCTGCCAGAAGCCAGGACGAGGCCTGGCAGGGTCCTCTCCCAGAGCCTTCGGGGACAGCGTGGCCGTGAGGAGCCCTCGTCGCGACTCTGGCCTCCAGACTCTGAGAGGACAGATTTGTTTTCAGCCGCTCGGCTCGTGGAGATTCGTTATGGTGGCCATGGGACACTGGCGGAGTCTCCGGCAGCCAATGCGGCCAACAGGAGATGGGACCAGGACGCGC
The DNA here is from genome assembly GCA_030068075.1 of Paguma larvata. Classification (NCBI taxonomy): domain Eukaryota; kingdom Metazoa; phylum Chordata; class Mammalia; order Carnivora; family Viverridae; genus Paguma; species Paguma larvata. The sequence goes on from CM057825.1 coordinate 111,942,727, forward strand.
GGACACACGGAGGGGCTGACTCTGGTCAGAGGCCGAGGGCTGACTGTGGAATCTGCTGGATACTCCTAACCGTGTCTCCAACCTACGTGCCGGGACTGAGAGAACCGTCCACACTGAAGGGCTTTTATAACGTTGGGAATGTGAACCCCAGGAAGAAGGGATACACACGCACACGCGCACACACACGCAGACGTGAGAACAAAGGGGAGACAAGGGCCAGAAGCTCCGGAAGTCAGAACCGTGGCTTCCTACTACTCACTTGTTCCAGGTACACGTCCACGCTGCCTCCTGAGGTCGTGCTGACAGAGGCGACCGCCAGGAACGGCTGAACGGGGTGCCACTGGACGTGGGAAGAAGTCCCGACGGAGTCCGGGGCTTCCACTCGGTGGTCGAAATAGAGGGCCATGCTGACACTCAGGCGGGGTCAGGGACGAAACCTGCAGGGAGAACAGCCACGTCCTGTTGGTTTTGAACAAAACAAAGCCCGTGACTGGACACGGGACGGGGAGGAGAAGCATCGAGAGCCCACCGTCGGAACACGCTGGGGAGTACGAACGCCCCTGAAGACCGTGTGGGCAACGCTACACGGGAGACTTTACGGAGCTTTACACGGTGGGCGGGGGGGGGGACGTGTGCAGTGAGAAGCAGGAACGTGGACCTGGAACGATCCAGGCACACTGGAGAAGAATAGAACGCTGCCGTGGAGACAACACAGAAAAGGCCGGCAGGCTAGCCTCCATCTTTATCTCAATCGCAAAGAGGACACTTTGTATTTCCATAGCCCCCTTTGAGCGAAAGTTTCCAGCAAAACTGCTTCACAGAAACATACAAAAACCTAGTGTCCGATTCGTTAGAAAGCGTGAAAACCACGCTGCCTTCTCCATCGGACTCTCGGGTGATAGAAGGCAAAACGGTTCCTTTCTTAGGGAATCAAGAAAACAAAGGCATGGCAGCTGTAGGGAAACTGAACTTGAATCGTTCCTCGGACTTAAGACCCTTCTCTCCCGGAAAAGATTTGCTCGTCGCTCCTGTGCAGAAGCGGCAGGATGGTGCCTGACTGCACGGTCCCGCTGCTGCCCGCTTCTCACACCCTCGAGCCAGGTCGGGGAAGCTAACTGGCTGAGAAGGGAATATCTGTGAGTTGGTTTGCTATCATTTAAAAGTATTCGACGTCATGCCCGTTAGAACAGTGTTATCAGATAAAGAAGATGTGGTTTATATATACAGGAGCCCACTACTCGGCAGTGAGAAAGAGTGAAATCCGGCCGTTTGCAGCAACGTGGATGCACCTGGAGGGTACTGTGCTGAGTGAAGCCAGTCAGTCAGAGAAGGATGTCGTATGCTGTCACTCATCTGTGGAACTTGAGACACTTACCGGAAGACCAGAGGGGAAGGGAAGGAGAAAAAATAGTTTCAAACAGAGAGGGAGGCAGACCATAGAGACTCTTAAATACAGAGAACAAACTGAGGGTTGACGGTGGGGGGGGGGGAAGCGGGGAAGAGGGGAAATGGGGGAGAGGCAGCGAGGAGGGCACTCGTTGGCATGAGCACTGGGTATTGCAGGGAAACGACGAATCGCGGGAATCTGCTCCCGAAATCGAGAGCACGCTGTACCCGCTGTGTGTTAGCCAACTTGACAATACCTTATATTTAAAAGAAAAGGGCTGTTATCAGAAAAATAGAAAATCGCTCTTGGCGAAGGTGTGGAGAAACTGGAACCCTCGTGCGCTGCCAGCGGGAGCGTGAGAGCGTGAGCTGGGGCAGACGCTGTGGAAAACAGCACGCTGGTTCCCGGACACTTAAACACGGGAGGACCGTGGGACGCGACAACCCCAGCTCTAGGCGCGCACCCGGAAGACTGAAGGCAGAGGCTCGGACACACCCTTGTACACGCAGGTTCGCACGGCAGCACCGCTCACATAGTCAGAGGGAGGAAACGACCCACTGTGTACTGACGGATGAGCGGAGAAACACAATATGGTGCATACGCAGAACGGAGCATTAACCAGCCTTGAAATTCTGACATGTTACGACATCGGCGAACGATGAACGCATGAGACTGCGCTCAGTGAAAGCAGCCAATCACAGGAGATCCAATGCGGCGCGTTTCTGCCTCCGGGAAGGACCTAGAATAGGCAGACTCACAGAGACAGAAAGCGAGAGGGTGGGTACCAGGGCCTGTAGCGCTGGGGGACAGGGAGGTAGCGGTTAACGGAGACAGGGTTTCTGTTTGGGAAGACGAAAAGTACGGACAGGGTTGGTGGGATGGTTACACCACATGTCAGTGTGCTTGATGTCACGGGTCATATACATACAAATAATTAAAATGGTAAATTTTATATTACTTACATTTAACCACAACAAAAAAATCGTGTTGAAATAATGCTGACCATTGCAACGTTCTATCGCTGGAGTGGAGAATGGACTATTTGCTTTAGCAATAACAGTGATTGTATCAGAGGAAGCCTCGAAGGCTCAGCTTGGATTTAGAGAAGGAAACTCCTTTCAGGAACAAGCTAAAGGCATGCAGGTACAAATGAACCGTCGCCTGTCAAACATTCCCCTTTTTCTTATGAATATAAACTGAGTCCTAAACCGAGACACACTTTCGGAGGTGGTCCTCACCAGCGTGGAGTGAAGAACACATGTTGGGGGCCCCTGGGGGCGCAGGGAGCCAGGGGCTGGAGGCCTGGCGGAGAGTGGCGGGGCTGGAGTCAGGGGAAGGGGCAGGATCCAGAGGCCTCCTTCCCGCCCCCCACATCACTCAGGGGACATCCACTCTCCTCAGGGCTCCACTTCGGAGTAGAGTCCTTACAGACTTTCGAACAAAGTCAGGGCAATGGAAAAAGACCACATAAAAACCTGCGCGTTTAAACAAAGCAAAGGAAACCTTTTGAGTGTTCCCGTGTTGCAGCCCAACCAATCAAGGGGGGAAATTTTGGGCTATGGCAAATTTGTACTCATATTTAACAAGTTTAGGGGCACCTGGATGGCTCAGTCGGTTGAGCATCGACTTCGGCTCAAGTCATGATCCCACAGTTCATGGGTTTGGGCCCTATGCCGGGCTCTGTGCTGGCAGCTCAGAGCCGGAGCCTGCTTGAGATTCTGTGTCTCCCTCTCTCTCTTTCCCCTGCTCACTCTGTCTCTCTCTCAAAATAAACATTAAAAAGTTTAAAAAAAATTTGTTTAACGAATTTAGTTTGTGAAAATATTCCTCTGAAAAAGAATTACCATAGCACTTGAAGTTAAATCTGGTTTCCTTTTTTTTTTTGCGGGGGGGACAGAGAGAGACAGAGTGCTAGTGGGGGAGGAGCAGAGAGAGAGAGAGGAACACAGAATTCGAAGCAGGTTCCAGGCTCTGAGCTGTCAGCAGAGACCGATGTGGGGCTTGAACTCACGAACTGTGAGATCATGACCTGAGCTGAAGTCAGACATGTCACCGAATGAGCCACCCAGGCGCCCCTCTGTATTTTTTTTTATCTCAAACATCACCATGGAATATGCATGTGTGCCCACAGGTTTTTAAAAAAATTTTTTTAATGTTTTATTTATTTTAGAGAGAGAGGGAGAGAGAGAGACAGTGCAAGTGGAATAGGGGCAGAGAGAGAGGGAGACACAGAATCGGAAGCAGGCTCCAGGCTCTGAGCTGTCAGCACAGAGACTGACTTGGGGCTGAGACCCAAGAACCTTGAGATGATGACCTAAGGGGAAATTTCATCCGACCCACCCAGGCGCCACCCTCGGGTCTTTCAACCAGTTTTCCTGCCTGGGGCTTCCTCAGAGACCCCCTCCCCCACACTGCACTTCTGGATATTCAGAAGCCACCTTCGCCTCGACTTCACTACCAGGTCGTTCTAAGCTTCTCCCCATCGTGGCCAGAGCCCTGTCCTTCACCCGGGCTTTTACACTTTGTTGCAAAGTGCGCTGATTGACTTGTCCTCTACCTGCTGCAGGAGGGAGACGCCGGCTGCACCGAACAGCATCCCCCCCCCAGGTGAATACGATGAAGATCTTTACTAGCAAGGAAAGCCGCTCTTGCTGTTCTATTGTAAACAGTGGCCCAAGTGGGGGAGTCCGTTTTTACACAATACGTGATTGCTCACCATTCCTTGTACCTGCGTTTTAACGTTTGTCCACCACGAAGTAGTATCTGCGTCATCATAAACAAAAGCTACCAAAGTAAACACAAGTAGAGACGACTAACAATACTAACCTTACCTAACGACATCAGTGGCATCAACTCACAAACAAGCGCACTTCTTTCCTTAAACTCAGGGCCGCTAGAACAACAACAGCAAAATATGTGGCGACTGTACAAACTTTGAGGAAAAGACGCAAATTCCGTTTGTTCTAAGCGATTTGCTCCTCTCCAGCCCCCTCCCGGCCTGCGGACCAACGTCTCCAGGGGCGCCCGGCTCAGCTGGGGGGCTCGAGGTGAGCCGGCGGATTGAGGCGCCGGGGGACTCTGGGCGCCGGCGGCAGAACGCAGCGGCGCTGGCACTCGCCGCCACCCCGCCGGCGCCCCCTCGCCGCAGGCGGTTGTAGGGTCACAGCCGCAGGCCTTGCACGCGAAGGCCGACCGGCAGCGCTCAGGGGCGGTTTTCTAGCCCCCCCACCCCGCCCCGCGGGGATCCCGGGAACCCTGCCGGCGCCGCCCACCTCCCCCTCCCTGGCCCCGCCCGGGGGCTCGTCCAGCCCCGCGGCCCTCGACCGAGCCCTGAGTGAGCCCGCGGTGGCCATCATCGCGCGCTGACCATCATCGCGCGCTGACCTCGAACGCTGCGCCCAGCTCCCGCCGGCCCCGGCCCGATCCGCTCGGCCGAGGCCCCGATCCCGGAGGAAAATGACCGGGAATCCGCGGGCCTGGGGTCAGTCTCGGCGCGTCATCGCCCAGCTCCCCCCGCCCCGGGCCGTCACGGAGCCCCTCCTCCGCCGCTTGCAGCCCCAGCCCTCAGACCCCACTCACCTCCGCGGAGCGGCCGCGCGTTGCCGGGACAACAGCTAAGCGCGGAACGCGGAAACAGCCGAAGGTGAAAGCGGCGATGCCGAGGCCACCCGAAGTGCCCCGAGAGGCCGGAAAGAGCCGAAGACGGTCGAGAGTGTTCGTGAGGCGCCGAGGGCAAGAGTCCCCTGGCGGGTGCCTGCCGGTAGCCAGCTCTGCGGTCCTGCGGGGCATTTTGTCCCCGTCGCAGCCGCTGTTCAGAACCAACAACACGAGCTTGGAAAGGGGAGCTAGGAGGCCAGGATTTGCCTGCCTGCGCAGAGAAGGGAAGCGGGTGACATTTTTATAGGTGTGATGAGGATGCAAAGCCTGTTGGGACCGGCTCCTGCAGTTACACCTTAACAAACGGGTCGGTCAGCTGAGAGTGTGGGGGAGAAACGGAACGCCATCTTCCTTAAGATTCTCTTCTTTTCGGTTCATCTTCTTGCTGGGTCTTTGGGACCGCACACCGTTTGCTGGACTCTGCTTTGTCTCATCTCAATGAGGGTGTGGTTCAAAGGGATTTCTGAGCAAAGTCAGTTGATTCGTCGTAATACTTTACGTGCATTCAACGTTTTGGGTGCTTATGGACTCCTTTGGCGAGAAAATGGTAGCCAAGGGCACCTACGGCTTCATCCGGTTAGAAACCACGCTGACTCGTGGCGGCAGTTTGCATTCCCAGAGACACAAGAATGTGCGCCCTGGTCTTTTCGGTCAGGCGTGGTTAAACGTGGAAATTAACTTTGAACAACACAACAAATTAATGCCTTTAAAGGAAAAAAAAATGTTGCTACCGTAGAAAAGTCCACATTAAGTGAAAAAACAAAAGAGGAAAATGCAGATACTACTGGATCCGACAGGATAGGTGCTGGATCACATAGGTACGAAGCAGATCCTGTTTTTAAAAACTTCATTTTCGTAAACATAAGAATTTATGAAAAATAAACACGTGACATAGTGGGATTAAGGTGTACTGCGTGTTACTTTGATGCATTCATATCTTGTTATGTGACTGCTGTAGCGACATTGGCCATATGACGTAACTATAGTACGATATTATTGTCTGCATCCGTCTTACTGTGCATTAAAAGCTCTATGAGTCTTACACTGCTCCTTTCAGGTTTGTACCTTCTAACACCACCTCGCTTATCCTCTTCCATAATGAACGCTAGAATTTAGAACACACTCTTTTATCGCCATAACCAAAAAATATGACCCGAGTGCCCAGCGCCATCCACTGCACTAAGGAACTTCAAAAGCACACGCTCAAATAAAGGGCGCGTTTATCTGACTCAGTTGCATTTCTATACTTTGTCGTTAAAAACCCGGTTCGCGCCGGATTCAAGACGCTGAGCTGAGGCGGCGTTTACTTCTCACGCATCCGTCAACACGGCTCCGGCCAATCACAGCCAGGGCTCTGGCCCTATTGGCTGTCTGTTCGCCAATCCGGAGAGACGCACTGGCCCGCACGGCCGCGAGGCCGGCGTCACAACACTACCCGCGTCGCAGGCCCGCCCCGTGCCCCCGCCCAGCGTCGGTACGTGCAAGCGCGCGCGCCCGCTGCTGGCCAATGGCAGCGTCCCTATGGGGGCGCGCCCGCTGGAAACTCCGGCGTGCTCGTCCCCGCGCGCGTCGCCCCGCCCTGCCCCGCCCCGCGCGCCGGCCGCCCCGCCCCGCCCCGCGCGCCGTGCCCGCCGTCTCCGCCGGCCGCCGTAGCCGGAACTGCTGCTGAGCGCGGCGGGCCGGGCCTCCCGGAGCTGAGAGGCGGCAGCACCGGCGTCCACAGCCTCGTCAGCCGCTCGCCGGCTGCGGAGGGGACGTGCCGGGGCGAGGACTCCTCGGCAACTGCTTCCGAGGCGAGAGGACCACATCGACGTCGCGGCTTCTGTGGCGGGCGCTCGGGGGCCGGGGCTGCCCGGCCCGGCCGGTTCTGCGGGCGCCCGGGAGGCCCCCGGGGAGCCCGCGAAGCCAGGCCGCTGCGAGGCGTTGATGAAGAAGGTGACCGGGGGCCGGGGCTCGGGAGGGCTGGGCCGCCTCGACCGCCTGTCATGGCGAGGCCCGGGCCCCAGGTGGAGCGGGGCTGTGGGAGAGGCGGCCTGTGCCCTCGCGGCGGTGCTTACGCACGCGGGGCTCCTTCGGGGTGGCCCGGCGGAGTCCGGACCGGGGAGTGGCGCGGTGACAGCGCTCTTTGTGTGCAGCCAGAAGTCGGCCCGCGAAGGGAGGGATTTGCTTTTTCCTTTCCGAAACCTGACAAAACGGTGTCGAGCCGGGATTTTTCGCTTGAGGTGATTCCACCTCTGCGCACGGTCAGGAAGTAGCGTTGGAGGTTTTCGGTAAAAGGATTCCATCTCCGTGGTTTCCTTTTCCTGTAGGGGAAAACTCTGAAGTGTGTCAATATCCTTTTGGTTCTGAAAAGCCGTGTCCTTCTGCGTTCAGTTTCGGGTCTCCCCAGTGTTTAGCCAGTTCTGGCCGGTGTATGCTCGGCCTGCTTCCTGCCTGGTTTGACTGTGGGTAGTTTCGGGGATAATAGGTCCTTGGGAGTGGGTTTCTCCACATTATAACCCGGAGAAAGGCCCTTTGGGGTATTTCCAGGTTTCTTAAGTAGCAGCGATAGGTTGAGGAATGAGTCGCCATAAGTCCTATGCAGTGAAGTCCTCTGAAAGTTTGGGTGTTTGTCCCGTATGGCTTTATTCTTTGGCAGGGTTGTTTATTTGTTTGTTGTTTCCTTAACTAGTGCTAGTTACATTGGAGTAATTTGTGAGACCAGTTGCAGCAGATGAAAACTGTGACGGACCATTTTGTGACCGAATACACTGGTGTAGCAGGTGTTAACTATGATTTTTTTACTACGATTTTTACTCCTTTCTAGATCTTTCAGTGAGAGGTCTTTGCCCCAATTTCTGTGTTTCACCGATAGCCTGGATGCCTTGCTCTCTTTTTCGCATCTGAACGGAAACGTTTTTATTCTGAGCGGTTGTGTGGAGGCTGTCAAACACACTTTGGGCATAGTTTCAACACCTGTTGAGGAATCTAATGTTCATCTTTCTTGCTTTATCCCAGGTACACATTACTGACCCTTTTGGGGCTTGTGATGTTGATACTGCCTCATCCTCTGACTTAGGTTTTGAGTGGGTCTGCCTCTTGGGCTTGTGAACATTTTTAGAGTCCTCGAGTTCTGTTGTTGACATTTCACACTGCAGCGGGTGACAAAGTTAATGCAAGGGTTTTTCTCACCGGTTATCAAGAATTTTTACACAGCCCCATCTCGCATTTGGATCCGGACATCTGTGGTGTCACTCTCACGGGTGGCTCCAGCCTGTGCCACGACACAGGCTCCTTTGTTGTCAAAGCATTTTTAATTCGTAAATCTCGGCGGCAGCACACACCTCCCACCCTGGAAAGCAAGATTCCCAGAAACCCCGAGCTTCTTATTCTTTACTCGTGTTTTAAAATAAGCAGGCGGACCGGCAGCCGCGGGCCACCATGGAGTCCCCTGTGCACGCAGGCGAGCCCGCGCCTCTCTCCTGGCGGGGTGGATCCGGGCCCCTGGCCCCCGCTCCGGGGCCAACTTTGGGGACCGGCGTGCGGGGCAGGTGTGCGGGCCCGGAGCCCCGCGAGTATTGGGGGCGGGGAGGGGTGGGTGGGGTCGGCGGCGCGGGCGCCGAGGCTGGGGCGGCTCGGCTGAGAGGCCGGCGCGCGAGCCGCCCGCCCGCGCAGGCCATGAGCCGCGGCCCCGCGGGGTAGGTGGCTCCGGGCCCGGCCCCGGGACCCCGGGACCTCCCCTGCCCGGGGGCCCGGCGCCCCCGGCCCTCCCCACCTTCACCCCCCCGCCATGACCCCGCCGGCCGGAGCGCCGCGCGGGCAGGGCCGTCCGGCCGCGGCCCCCGGACCGCCAGCCCCGCCGCCTCCGCGCCTGCCGGCCGTCGTTCGCCGGGGTCCGCGTCGGGGCCGGGGGCCGGGGGCCGGGGGCCGGGGGCCGGGCCGGGCCGGGCGGCGGCGGCGGGCGGCGGCGGGCGGCCGGGAGGGGATCGGGAACAAACAACGGCGGCCATGTTGAGAGGGCATCGGTGCGCTAAACTTCTCGGGCAGGCTGCCGGGCGCGCGCCTCACCGGGGTCCCCTCCCCTGCCCCGCCAGGATGACAGTGAAGTTGGGAGACGGCGGCGGCGGCGGCGGCGGGGAGGACGGGCTCAAGCGGCTGGGCAAGCGGTCGGCCGAGGAGGACTCGCTGGAGGGCGAGGGGCCCGGCGGCGGGGACGCGGCCGAGGAGAGCGGCGGCACAAAGAGGGACGCCAGGACCCCCCGGGACGGCGGCGACGGCCCCCCGGTGCCCGCGGGCGGCCCGCAGGCCCCGTCTCCGCCGCCCGCCTGCCCGCAGGACCAGCACCACTTTCTCCGGTCCAGCGTCAGGCCGCAGAGCAAGAGGCTCAGGAAGGACTCGTCCTGCGCCGGGGGGAGCGGCGGCGCCTGCGGCTCGGGGCCGCGCGGAAAAGGTACGGACCCCCGCCCCCTCCAGGGTGTGCCCCGGGCCCTGGGGGGGGTGTAGAGGGACACCTCCCCTCCCCCCCACCCCCGCGTCCCCACGCGTGCTGCCGCTCACTTCGGGTGGCACTGTGGAGGGGACGTGCCTTCTTTCTCCTCCAAAGAGGCTGTTGCTCTCTATGCAGAAACTCCTGGAAGAGGCAGTAAGTATGCTTTTTCGTAAGTACAGTGGATTCCCGGAGCGGGGTTTTCGTCTTAAAGCAGCCTCGATGACGTGTCCGGTGGGCTGTTTTAAATTGCAGACAATAGTTGGGAAAGGAAAGACACATACTGCTGTATCTCTTTCCTGGACGTGAGCTGGTGGACGAACAACAAAGGAGTGAGCTTTGAAAACTCTTTTGATAAGAAGCCAAAAGTGACCTATCCCAGGGTCCGACTTGGGCCCATCGCTCCCTGCCTCCAGTAGTTTAGGCTTAAAAGTACCGAGGACACGGAGATGCCGCCCTTAGACTTGCCACCAGGGTTGCCTCGGGTGCCACGGAAGGGCTATCCCCTAGGGCGGGAGATAGAACATCTGCGATGAGGGACGAGCAAGTAACCGTCTGTGGTGTTGGCCTTGAGTTCTGGCCTGATAGACGGCAGTGCAGGTTTGCTGGGGTCCCTTCCAGAACCAGAGGAGAGCCGCGTGGCGGTGCTGCCACTGACGTGTTCGTTCTTCCTCGTGAACTGCTTTTCCCCGTGTCCCAGCGCCTTTCCTCAACTGCGCCAGAGGGCTGCTCTTAACATCCTTTCGGTCTGAGGCCAAGTGTGCAGCACCTTTATGGATAGCAAGTGGAACAAAGTTCCAGTGAGTTTTGCAGGAAACAAAACTTTTATTTAGTTCCTTGCGAAATGCTAATTTAAATTTGTTAGACGGTCCTGATCATTTTAGGAAGGAAAGATTGCAGAAACCAGCGGAGAAAACACACACTTTGGAGACCTGTGCCAGACGAGTACGAGTCGATTGAGTTCTGCCTCATCCTCCCCTGAGGAGGCCGGCCTCTGAAATCATCCTGGCCTTACCAAATTTCTTTTCTTTCTTTCTTTTTTTTTGGTAAAGACTGGATTTAAGTAAACGTAAAGTTGTAAGTGTGCGGTAAGTTAGCGTGCTTTAGAAATTAAAGGTGGGTCACATGCATTCGTGTTAGCGTGAAGGTCGCCAGTCAGTCAGGAAAACGTTAATTTGCTTTATTTGTTTTGTAAAACGAGCAGCTTCCCCGCTCCTGGTTACTGGTGTGTCCAAATCAGCACCCGGGGCGCCTTCAGCGGTTGGTTTGTAGCTTCAGAAGCCCTTGCAGACGTCTGCTTGCTTGACCTCTCGATGCCACCAGAGAGAGAAACACACTTCCCTGCGAAACGAGGCACAGCGGGGGCTGCTCACGTGAAACGGGGCGGAGCGAAAGTGCTCTGTCACCTGTACGTGGCCAGCTGTGCGTAAGGCGACGCGGCGCCACAGCTTCGCTGTGCGGTTAGACTCTTGGCCGTCAGGTGGTGAGGGGAGGCTTGCTTTTGTTTGCCCAGATGAGCGTGGCTCCGACGGAGAGGGGCTCCTGGAGCAGCCTCCTGGCACGTCGTGGGCGCTGCCGTTCTTGGTTCTTGTCCCAGTGTGTGGCTTGGAGCAGCGATCCGCTTTCTGTTAAGAAGATGGAAGTTGGTTAGGATTTGTGCTTCTTGTGACTTACGTGCTTTCCTGTTTTAGCAAGCACGTGTTCCTGGAGTAAGCGGTAAAGTCCAACCCCAACGGCGGCTTTCAGGGAGGAGCAGGAAGCAGGCCTGCTTTGCTTCACAAGGTTGAGCCTGATCCTGGCTCCACACGGCACCGCGCCCCGACACCCCCTGCCTCGTGTCTCGGGAACCTCTGCTCGCTTAGCATCTTCAGCAGCAGCCAGCAAAGGGCAGGTTGTGAGCACGTGACCCGTCACCCTTGCAGACATTTCTCAGAAGGGCGTTTGTCTTACAGACCGTGGAGGTGTCCCCCTGGGGTGCCTAGTGCAGATCCACGAGGAAACAAACAGTCCTAGTGGTTTTTAGTTTTTTTACTTCAAAAAATATGATTTCCGTTCATCTGGTTGTTGGCAGGGCTCTGGCCGCTCGCTCGCAGGCAGGTGTGCGGAGCTTGCGATGAGTCTGGAACAGTCTTGTGGAGGAAAGGAAGTCCACCTTGTACTTCTCTCCGCACCGCTCTGTTTTCTTTCTCTCCAAGAGGAAACTCTTGTGTCAACGTCAATGAATAGTGATTTTTTTTCTGGTGTAATTCTGCATTAAGTTCTTTCTGAATTTTGAAGGGCAGGATTTAGCACCTCTCTGCCGGGCATCTTGTTTCTGTTACTTCAGTTTCAAGCGGGTGCAGAAACTGAAGTTTGTCGTTTGAATACGTGCTCCACCTAGGTGGAAGGTAAGCCGCAAACCAGAAACCGGTAGGTCCGCTTAATGCCAGAGCAGATGTCCCTCCTGCCCCACCACCGTGGCCAGAGGGACCCGAGGATGTGTTTGAGACTGAAACCCAGACTACACATATCTGGAAGAACCTGGTCAGGGGCGTAGCTCCTGAGGCCCCTCCCCCTTTGGCCAGTTCGTGACGTGGGTGATGCTGAGCAAACGGGTCTCTTTCTCGGAGCCTTGGTTTCTTTGCGAATGGGGATGATGCCGGTGCCTGCCTCACTGGAATAAATACCACCGCTCAGCCCCGTCGTAAGTCGTTGAAAATCTCCCAGTGCTTCCCTTACGGAAAATGTGGAGAGTTTTGAGGTTAGGGAGCTAGAGAGGCTGGACAGGTGGACACGGGCAGATGTCACCAGTTGGGAGGTGGAGAGAGAGGTCCCAGGAATGCCCCCGAGCTGCTGCCTGCCCAGTCGGGGCAGTTGAGGTGGGTGCAGAGTAGACTCTGCTTCCCACTGTTGCCCTTTACCCTCCCCCGCTCCCTGCCTGAGACCCTCCATCCCACCCCTTCTGGGCACGCTGGTCATGAGAGTGCCGTCTCCACGATTGGGCAGTGGCACCTGGTTCCTCTGTGCTCGTGCGTGGGAATCAGTCAATTCCTGTACGGAACTTAGGTTTTGCATAAATCGTTGAGTACTTATAGCTTCTAGGTGTTTTTAGAAGACCTCACGTGAGCTACCCCACCCCGAAGGGGTCAGCCTTTGGGAGACGCATACTGTATTGCAAAGAGAGGGGAGCGGCAGTCGGGAGACCCGGCTTCTCCCCTCGGAGCTCTTTTGGGGTCAGTTCAGCTGTGGGACAGAGGGCAAGTCCCTTAGTGTGTCCAAACGTTAGGTTCCTTACTTTCAGCATGGGTGGGGCGAGATAGTGGCGAAAGCCACCTCAGCCTTAACGTTAAGGGATGAAGGGGTCAACCTGCAGTCTAGACTTGGGTCCTCTGTGTTTCAAGAGAGCATTCCGGAAGGTAGGTTCGCTGAAGTCAGTGGAGCTCTGTGTCTGTGGGCTCTGCCTGGCCCGTGCCTCCGGGAGAGCCCTGCGCAGGGAGTGGTCAGGGTGCGCCCCTCCCCCCGGGGGCGTGCCTGCCCACGCGCACCGGCAGTTTGCTTCTCATCTCCTCTGTGGCTGCTTGTGTCGTGGCTTCTTTGGCTCTTGGGCGAGGCCCCAGGAGGCCAGTTGAGGTATGGCCATGTGTAGTGTGAACTCCCTGTCCTTCATAGTCTTTGGCGGGGAGGACAATCAGATTGTCACCGCTCACTGAGGCTTATAGTGCTGCGATTCTTGTGCCCAGTGTGAGTAAGCAACGTTTAATAACGCCAGGTGCGGTGTTGGGGCGCCTGGGTGCCTCAGTTGTTTAAGCATCGACTTTGGCTCAGGTCATGATCTCGTGGTTTGTGAATTCCCCGCTTCAGGCTCTCTGCTGACAGCTTGGAACCTGCTTCCCATCCTCTGCCTTCCTCTCTCTACCCCTCCCGTGCTGGTTCTCTCTCAAAGTAAATACATTAAAAAAAAAAGGTTCAGTGATGACGGTACGGAGGTACCGTGGCCTGGACGGGGGCAGCAGGCTTTACCAAAAGCTCTCAAAACTCTGGGAGAAGCAGAGGAGGAGGAAGGCAGGGCGTTCCCCCCACACCCCGTGTGGTGCAGCATGTAGTAGAAGACACAGTAGCCCTGACACATGGTCCTGTTTCGTGACACCCGATTGTGCACGGTGGGTCAGCAGATCTCTGTCCGTGGCCACGTCAAACATGAGCCCTGATGAAGCTGTGTGGGGCAGAGAGTAACCCAGGGGCTCCAGGAAATGACCGTATTCAGGTTGTACAGACCACACCGGCTTCACGGGGAGGACCTGGACCGATAGTAGAGATGAGTAGATAAGGCAACGTCTGAACAACGGCTTGAAGGTTGACCTGATTTTCAAATCCCCTACTGGCTTTTGACATCAGAACTAATGCGTCTGTGGTGTCCGCTTGTGGAATTGTCCTTGGCCCACCGAGGATGCCAACCGAGGATACCATGGGATTTTCATTTTACGTCGTACACCGATTTCGTTTTGGATTACACGAAGATGTGAAGAGAACAGAGGAAACATAACAATGGGCTTGGTCGCGGGCGGCGCGTGAGCATTTACAGCGGTACATAACCCGCAGCGTTCGCGCCGAAGACCAATCCGCAAAAGGCCAGAGAGGTTCTTGGGTATCGTTTTTGCTTGGGATCTCCAGAATTACCTGCGGAGAATCTTCTCGTTATTTGCCGAAGAAGGCGTATGCTTGTGTGCCTTTGAGGGAGACGAGCCCCGGGAGCGATGAGGAGGTCAAAGCTTGGCGTCGCGTGGAGGCTGGAGACGCAGCAGAAGCCGCGCGCGGTGGCTGGCACGTGTGGTTGCAGGTCATCTTCAGCTCCTGGAAGAGGAGGTCTCAGAGGCGGGACCCCGCGCAGGGGCTCCAACAGCACGGCGGCGGCACCTGCTCTGGCTCCGCGGAGACCTGCTGAAGGCCAAGAGGGTGGGAGGCGTCCTGGTGGAGGTGAGCAGCTTGCAGGAGACCGGAGGGCAGCGTGCGCCACGACATCTGCTGAGGCGATGCCCTGCCTGGGCACGGCCTTGCTCCGCGTCTTCTTTCTGGCTCCGGTGGCCAGGTTGCCCCCTCAGTCAGCTTCTGGGCTCCGAAAGCGAGCCTGGCTGCTGCAGCATCAGACACAGAAAGCGTGTGCTCCGAGGGCCACAGGAGCAGCCCTGTCTCGACTGTGGCGTATCGTGACCAGAGGTGGACAGGTAATCGGAGCAGCGTGTATCATGCCCGGCTTCTGAACAGTCCCTGTCCTCTCTTACCGTGGACCCAGGCCACGAGGAAGCGTTCTCGTGCCTGGAGACGCACCTCCGTTGGCTGACATTGGAACATCTTTCCAGCTGAGGGTGGCCGAAGTGCAGGAGGCTTGCCCGTGTCCCCATCGAGGGACGTCACTCAGCACCTCGCGGTGCAGGTCCTCCGTCAGTCTCTACGTTAACGCTCCTGCCCTTTGGAAGGAAGCTCCCCGGACTCCAAAGGAAACCTCCAGGGTAGTGGGCTGTTGCATCTTCCATATCCTCCCTAAAGTAAGTCACACCGTTTTGTATTTAGAGGTGGACGTGCTCCAGAGTCCTAGCTGTTGCCACTTACCAGCTGTGTGACTTAGGGCAAGCCCCGGAACCCGTCAGTTCCTTTATCTGTCGCAGACTGAGGGGCGGATGTCGAGGTCAAGTTCCCTCCATCCTCAGACTCGTGCATTTTTCAGCTTGGCGTGTAGTAACGATACAGAAGCAGCTGTGACCTGGGCACCAGCCACCATGGTGTCGCGTGCTCCAGAGGAACGTGCCGAGTGTGAAATGAGAGGCTTGGTTCTAGCTGCCCGGAGGCCTTGGGGCTTTTGTGCTTTTTGAGACTCGGTTTGCCCGTTCCTGAAATGTGGATGAGAACTGCGTACGGTGAAGACAAAAAGGAGCAAAGCGTTGAAGGTGCTTTAAAGGTGCCATAGAAATCCACGCTCACTTCCTGGTCTAGGCAGCTGTGTGGTGCGCCCGCCAGGCTACTGTCCCTGGGCCTCAGCGGCCCCGTTCAGAAGGTGGGCATCGTTTCCCCGTTCCGGTGGTGTGAGGGGCCTGGGTGATGGCGCTCCGGGCTCCCGCCGAGCTGTGTGAGGGGAGGAGGGCGTGCAGGAGGCAGACGGCCTGGCTTGTCCTGGCGGGGAGTGGGCTGCCGGGGAAGGCAGACCACGGCTGCACATCTGCTTCTGTCAAGTGCTTGCTCTGGAGAACGGGCCGTGACCGCGGTTGGTGATTTGGAGACTGGGGAGGGGGCTGTTAACGGCGTCTCACTCGGGTGGTGCAGAGCTGACCTGGGAATGGGGAGAAGCTGGGCGGCCCCTGGGCAGCTGGAGGGCTGGGGCACAGAAGCAGGCTGAGGGAGGGTGGGCTCTCTTCCGCAGGCACTGGGCTTCAGGGCCAGGTGGGGGGCCTCTGACCCGCTCTCCTGCGGTGCCCCAACTCTCGTGGAGCATCAGCTGTGTGTGGGGACAGTGCCAGCCTTGGGCACAGACAGGTCAGACCCTGTTCCTGCCTTCAGTGACCTCGCTGTTGGGATCCTTCTCCTGTACGTCATTTCCCTCCAAGTTTCTTCTTCTGTTTTTTTTTTTTTTTTCCAAGCTTATTTATTTATTTTTGTGAGAGAAAGCATGAGTAGGGGAGGGCAGAGAGACAGGGAGAGAGAGAATCCCAGGCTGGCTCCACACCATCAGCATGGAGACCGACGCGGGGCTCGAACCCACGAACCGTGAAATCATGACCGGAGCCCAAGTCGGACGCTCAAACCGACTGAGCCACCCAGGCATTCCTCCGTCCAGGTTTCTTAGATGCTGACTTCTCATCGCATGGACTCTTGCTCACTCTCTCTGTGGCCTCAAATGTAGTTGCACGTGGAGCGTTGACTTTGGTCCTCTGCTTGTACCCACTCGCAGCCCCGAGAAAGCCCCCATACCCACCCAGTCTTGCTCACGGTGGTCTTCTTGTCCCCCTGCTCCTCCTGTGTCCTCGCTGGCTCCCCTTTCCCCCTTCCTCAATGGCCGTTGGCATCTGAATGTTTCTGCACTGGTGGTGGCGTCTCCCGGGGACCCGGTGTCGCGGCCTGCCACAGTGTCTCTGCTTCCACGTCTTGCTTGTTTCTGCCCAAGCCAGGGTGCTGGAATGAGCCGGGCAGGAGCACCTGGCCAGCCTCCTCAGCTGTCATTTCGGGGGAATGGGCCAGCCAGCAGGTCCTCTTTTGATGCTGAAGTTTTGTGATTCACTTTTAATTTTAAAAGCATTCGAGGTCTCCAATGATGGCCACCAAATGTTAGAAGTGGTTACTTGGGGTGATTTGCTTTGTTTCCTGAGGTCTAATGTTCAGACATTTGCTTTATCTGCAGCCTGTCCCCTGAGGTTCCTTCCCGCTCAGAAGCGCTTCCGTCCTGTTTTCCTTCAGGGTCCACTCCCCTTGTCTGGGGTCTCCCTGGTGCTGTGATCGGGGACCTGTCTCTCCAGCTGGCGGGCTACCTGCGTCTTCTCTTTGCCGAGATGCAGGTGTGACTTGGAGCGTGCAGCCCCAGTGTGGGCCGGCGGAGCCCGGGGGTGCTTGTGGGGCTGCCGGGCAAGTTGCTCTTGTTGTGGACCAAGAGCTAAGGAGTGTTTCGTCAGAAGTTGAAAAGGACTCTCAACGCCTTTGTTGTGGGTGCTGCAGCAGGACAGCCAGCCCTTGCTCGGATCGCTACGCCTGAGGAATTACGGGCTCCACAATCGGCCACGAGTGCCTGGATTTCAGGCATCTGTGACCTGGCCTTGGCCTTGTGGGAGAAGTGCCTCTGGCTCTTTAAGAAGTGGCGTGATGTCAGGCGTCCCGGCAGGTGTGCTTGGAGGTCGCTGCCTGTCGGAGACATCCTGGGGGGGTGTAGGGTTATTTCGTTCCTTAGTCATGTCTTGGGTTTGGTTTGGTGAGGAGTGGACGGAGTCCCATCTGTGTTGAGCACACCCTTTAGCCGACTGGGTGGCAGAGAGGCCCCTGGGAGATGGTTCCATGATGCCAGTGGGGGGCGCCGGGAGCAGCGGGAACACAGGCCCCCTGGGAAACCCTGACTGTGTCTTCCCATTTGACAGTGTGCTTGGGACCGTGAGCCTCAAGAGTCCAGACGCCGCGCCGGCACTTCCCGTGATGGTAAAAGTCGTCTGTGCCGTGTGGCACAGGGGCCACTATCCCCTTGTGGACCAACGTGGCTGGCGTGACCGAGGATCTGGGTTTTGTGCTTTAGTGAATTTTAATCAGTCAGCGTGTGTAGGGCCTCACGTGGTAGTGGCGGTGACTTGGGACAGCGCAGCGGTGATGAACGGCGGTCTCTGGGACCCAGTCTTGCTGGCTTCTGAAGCCCCGGAACTTTTCACACTTTTCCCCACGAGACAGTCCCACCCATTCTGCGGAGCGCGTGGTCTTTGTGCTTGTGTGAGAACACGCTCTGCCTTCCGGGAGCCGACTCGTGGGGAGAATGCTCCTTAGTTCGGCACGATGATGTGGAGCCCGGCGCGCCACGTGGGCGGTGTGGCAGGCGGTCGGTGTGGAGTGACCCTGCCTCTCCCCATCCCTCAGGCCACCCCTGCCCCACGCCTCGTGTTTCTCCAGGGTGGTCTTTGCCAGCGTAGATGGATTTTCCTGTGAACTCCCTGTCTACACCCCTGCTCTGGGGGCGGAACTCCTCTTGAGGAGGAGGCCCTGCCTGAGCAGGAAGGTGGCGTCCCTGGACAAACTCACGATCATCTCACTGGGAAAGTGTTTCAACCATATTTAGCGTTTGTTTCGCTTTTGCTTTCCCAAGCACTTTTATTTACATGGTCTTATCTTACCCCCGTCCCCAACCGTTGAGGGTTTGAAGATTGCTCCCCGTACGTAGATGGTCCTGCAGGTCCCCAGGGGGTGAGTCCGGTTATCACGGGCGTGTGCTGGGGCTTCCCTTCCTTCTGAGGAAGGAGCCAGACGGGTGGGAGGCGTGGGGTAGGTCATAAACGGGTTTTATCAGTGACCCTTGCCCCTCGCAGATTGCCTGTGTTCCCCCGGGAGCCGTCATACTTCACCGTCGTCTTCCCGTTCGGCGTGGGTTCCCGGGACTCGTCACTGATGCTGGCAGAGCACCTGCAGGGACGTCTGGTCACTCTCAAATGTCAGATTTGTTGGCAGAAATTGTTCCAGACAGAGGACTTTTAAGATCTTCTAAAAATTTCTTTAAGGGCATCACGATTCGCATTCTGAAGTATGGGTTCTAAGAAAAGGGGGTGTTTCACACAGACTTAAATGTTTTCCTGAATTTGAATTTGTTCATTTGGAAAGGAATGAGTTACTTCACCCCAGACACATCTGAGAAAGAGAGACGCTGTGACACATGACGTGTGTGTTCAGGTCACGGGGCAGAGTTTGTTCTGCCTCTGGTGGGGACGTTGTGCTCTCTCGGAGGTTCCCCAGAAATGCTCTCTTTCCTTTTTCTGTCTGTAAAGATTGGAAAGGGTCAGGTCAGGTTGAGGTCATCAGCGAACAGCGCCATCGGGTGAGCGGTGGGTCCCAGGTACCGTCCCGCGTGGCACTGGCACTTGGCGTGTGTGCCACGGGGCGTCTCCGAGTCCTGCAGCCTTCGGAACAGATCACATACAGTTCTTTCTCTCCAAGGAGCTGATGGTGGCGGATCGTCGTCCGGAAATGGGCCTGGGGCCGCCCCCGCGACCCCTGCCGCCCCTGCCGGGGGCTCCCGCTCCTCTTCTCGGAACTTGGGGTCATCAGGCGGTGAGAAGGAAGAAGGCAAGAAGGCCCGGCGGCAGTGGGAGTCGTGGAGCACAGAGGATAAGAACACCTTCTTCGAGGGGCTGTATGAGGTGAGCTCTGGGGCCAGCCTCTCTCCTCTTTGTCCGCGTTTCCCTCGGTTTGCCTCTGCCTTGCTAGCCACTTGGCTACCAGATCTGCTAGTTCAGCAGCTCGGTGGGGAGCCCCCGGTGGGCCGCAGGCAAGGGTCCCCGAGGCCCAGGCCTCACCCTCTGACCTCGGTCCTTTATCCTCCCCGTGTGACTTTAAAAGCCGGTACGAGTGAGGTGATTGTTAGAATCATCTCTGCCGGGTTCCTTTTCATCTCTTCCAAGAGTCTCTCTGTCTCAGGGACATGCTTTCCTGCAGAGTGGCGTCCTGTCCCCGCGCCTTCCCTGTGCAACTGGGCTTACTCGGGAGGGCTGGTCCCTCACACGGAGGGACGAGGGGACACTTGGCACATTAGTCAGAGCAGGCAGCTCAACCCCGAGAGCTGTCACAGCTGACCTGGGACAGAGGGGAAAGTCCTAAAAATAGAAGCTGCTCCCTGAGAGCGCTGCCCGTAGAGCCCGCCGTGCTCCCTGCCGGCTATTTACACTTCCCTGTTTTCCCGGACGTTTGTAACTGGAGTGGAAGTCCTCTTTATTTTTATTTTTACTTAAAAAAATCTTTTTTTTTAATGTTTATTTTATTTTTGAGAGAAGGAGAGAGAGCGTGCGCACCAGCGGGGAGAGGGCAGAGTGAGGGAGACGCAGAATCCGAAGCAGGTTCCAGGCTCCGAGCTCTCAGCACAGAGCCCGACACAGGGCTCGAACCCACGAACCAAGAGATCATGACCTGAGCCAAAGTTGGACACTTAACCAACTGAGCCACCCAGGCGCCCCAGACATATTTTTTTAAATTAATATCAAATACCTTTTTGTGGTATGTTATAGTTTTTTTGCTCAGTGTATTAAGTATTCTGCTTCACATGTAAACGAACTGGCTTGCACGCTTGCTGCCTGTTTTTATAAATAAAGTTTTACTAGAACACAGCCATGCCCGTTCGCTTGGACATGGTTTCTGAGCGCTTTTGACTACAGTGACCAAATCGAGCCATGACAGCAGACACTGAATGACCTGCAGCATCTCAGCGCATACCCTCGAGCCACCCCTTGCTTTGTGGAACCATCTTTGTGTCATTGATGGTTGTGGTTCCTTCCGGCTTCTGTGATGAATCACGCTGTAGTGAAGGTCTGAGCACGCTCCGTGTTGCGGACGGCCTCGTTGGGAGACAGCGTCAGGAGCGGGGTGCTCAGTCAGCGGGCCTTACTCCTTTGATAGCAGAGTACTTGGAGTGACGGAAAAGTCTTCTCAAGCCTGGCAGTGCCTCGGCTCTGCTGTCCCCGTTGGAGGTCCGTGCCGAGGGACTCAGTCGTCCGGGGAGATCACAGAGTGTGTCTGCGAGGCTCGCTCCAGTGGGTGCAGAGTCCTTCCCACGGGTTCACATGTGCTCTTCCCCTCCCTTTGACGGTTTCAGAGCGCGGCACGAGGCTGGTTTTGTACACTCAGGTCCCCGGACTACACCTCCCTGAAGTTATGTGTTGGGCGTAGAAGACCGGAGGGCCGAGGACTGTCCTCAGATGTGTAGCTGACCCTCACCTGAAACCTTAGCTGCCTTGGCACGACCCCTCTTTCTTGGGGGGCTGGGCGGTGCGGCTCTGTGGGGGTCTGGCTCTCGGGGCGCAGAATGCGGGTGGAAGACATGCTCACCGAGTAAAAAGTGCGGGGAGGGCTCCCAAGCAGTGACCCACCGAGCCTCTCTTTGGGTAAATTAGTTCAGTCCCTTGTCACTGGGCCAGCTTTGCTGTTGTACATTTTCCACCAGGTAGGTGTTTGAGGTCTCCTGAAATCCTCGATTAACCATAATCGACTGTTCCTGCTTTCCACAGCTGGGACTCGTGTCCCTCGTACCAGGTGTGCAGGTGTGCGCGCACAGAAGAGCACGTGAGGGCATGCCTCGCTGCCGACTTGTGTGTGATGCGGGCTCGGCAGGACTCCAGCGAGGCCGTGACATAGGGCTGATGAGCTGGGAATAGGGGAGACGGAATGGCTTGGACGGAGGGGCGTTGGGGGCTCCTTCGGTGTGTGTCAGTCATTCCTGCCTTTTCCACATGCACGGGGACTTAGCCGTGCTTCTAGAGACCCAGACCCAGCTCGGAGTGCAGAGAGGCACCGGGGACTGAGCTGATGTGACCGAAAGGGACGGGGGAGGGGCAGTCTCAAGCCCGACTGATGCGTGGACTCCTGTGCGAGGGGGTGACAATTCTGTGCTATCTCCTGCTTCATACACTTCCCAGAGGTGGGAGTGTCACCCCGACCTCCACTCCACTTGGGACAGTTCCGGGAAGGACTCAGATGGGCCAGGCCTGTCCCAGACTCTTCCTGTGGCCACAGGTGTGGACCGTGGCACCCGACAGAGAACCGACGTCATCCTTGATGTCCTCTTACTCCATTCAGTGTTGGTTCGTCACAATGCTTGTCACCGACTTTCGTTTTTCCTTGTAATGTTTGTGACTCCTGCCTCGTGGCCCAACCCCCTGCTTCTTGTTCACCAGGTGGCTCAGAGCTGCAGGCTCCCCCAAGGACAGAGTGCGGGAGCAGTGCTAGGATGCACCGAAGCCCCCCTGAAGGGCCGAGTCCGATCAGGGGAGTGTAACAGGAGCGTAAAAAGCTGGAAGCCGGTGTGACAAGCACCACAAGAACCCGGAAGGCCGCGTAGTCTTAGAACCCGGGATTGGGAATCACCAAACCCAGATTCTGGTTCCAGCCTGAGAGCGTGCGCCTCCTGGGTTCGGTTCTTGCCACGCAGGGAGGCCAAGATGGAGAGGCCGCCTGCGCTGGCTCTGTCATGGTTCTGATCAAGGGCTGAGGGGGGCCTGTGGGGGGCGGGGCACCCAGAGGAAGATGTTGAAGATGCTTTTTGTGTTTCACCTGCCGTTCTGTGTTTTTTTTTTTTTTTAACTTTTTAAATGTTTATTTACTTCTGAGAGAGAGAGAGTGTGAGCAGGGGAGGGGCAGAGAGCAAGGGAGACATAGGATCAGAAGCAGGCTCCAGGCTCTGAGCTGTCAGCATAGAGCCCCATGCAGGACTCGAACTCACAAACTGTAAGATCATGACCTCAGCCAAAGTGGGACACTTAACTGACTTAGCCACCCGGGCAGCCAACTTGTTTTTTAAACAGTGAACAAACTCTTTTTTAAACTTTAACTTTTCCTTAAAAAAAATGTTTACTTATTTTGAGAGAGTGAGAGAGAGAGAGTCCCAACAGGCTGCACGATGTCAGCACAGAGCCCGACACGGGGCTTCATCCCATGAACTGTTCGATCGTGACCTGAGCCAAAACATGAGTCAGACGCTTAAGCAACTGAGCCACTCAGACACCCCTTAACTTTGCATTTTAAAACAGTTTCAGACTTGGAGGAAAAAATTGCAGGAAGAGTACGAAGAGTTCGGTATGCTCTCTCCCCACGTTCACATGACCTCGTCGTGGCCAGCATGATGAGATTTGATGTGGAGACTGTAGCATTTACTGACCTGCAGGCGTTACTACGTTTAGCTGGTGTTCCCACTGGTGTCCTTTCTGGATCAGAGTCTCCTGTCGCAGTTAGTGGGCATGACTCCTGAGCACTCCATCAGGGGTCCCCTTTCTTCTGGGTCTCAAGACCTGGACACTTTTGAAGACTCTGGTCTCTTAGGTTGTGGAATGCCCCTAGGTCTGGGCTTCTCTGAGTGTTCCTTATGATTAAACGTAATTTTGCATTTTTGTCAAGAATGCCACAGGAGTGTGGGCTGTCCTGGGTTCTCCTGTCCAGACCGTATGATGTGTTCTGTCCCATCCTGGTGGTGTGACCCTTGATGACTGTGTTCAGGTGGCGCCTGCCAGATCCTGCACTGCCTGGTCTTTTTTTTAACTTTGAGACTACGTAAATAAATACCCTGTTTGTCATTCTTTCTTGCGCTAACTTCAGCAACTGTTGCCACTTTTTACCTGAAGTAACTATCATCATAGTGCGTGCCTAGTCACGGTTTTCTGACCTCGTTATTCCTACACTTATTTGTTGGGGATCTTGTGCAAGAAAAAGCTCTTCCACGTCCCCTATTGAGGTGTGACTTCAGTAATGTCTTTCTGTCTCTGTGGACTCAGGGATACGTAGGCTAGTCTGTGGGTCACAATATATTCATACCATTGTTGGTTTTGTTGCCCAAGTCGTTGCAGATTTGGCCACTGGGAGTCTCTTCAGGTTGCCTCCTGTGTTTCCCTCCCCGGCTCCCGTGGTGCCGTGGGCAATTGGGTCCATGCACAGCAAGATTTTCCAGCCTCACCAGTACTTTCCCTGCCCCCATCTCTCCAAGAGGCCCTGGTTCCTCTTGGGAAGTGGGATTTAGAAACCAAGATCTGGGTGCCGGGGGTGCACAGTGCTGCCAGCAGGCTGTCCTCTCTGGGCCCTCCCAGGACTCCTCACAGCCTTAGCTTCGATAGAGCATTGACAGCTCCCGAACAGTGCTGGTGGTGACTGTGCCCTGGAGCATCAGTTCCAATCTGAAAATCTCAGAAATTCTCAGCTTTTGCATGAAGGTGTTGAAGGAAGGATGGCCACAGATGTATTCAGAGCGTATTCTGTGGTTCTCTAAGCGTTTATATTTGCTGCCCCTATTTGAGCATAGGGTACATTTTGTTTGGCCAGGGCAGTGAGGATGTTTCTGGAAAGTCGACGTATTGTTTTAAGAAGTAAAGTACAACGCTCTGCACTCCCCCGTCTTTGTGTCCTGTGTTCACATGATTGTCTTCACGGCGCTGTCTTCTTTCACGGTCTGCAGGGGACTCTGGGCCTTAAGCCCTTCATCTGAGTGATGAGCGTTGTATCTTCCTGCTCCAGGGTCCTTGACTCTTTGGTCTCCCATGCTATGACAGTTTTATCCTTGAGTTTCCATTGCTGTGCGTTATCCATTGTTTGAGTTAAAACCTAAGTTTCCACGCACGTCTTTGGGGTTTCAGAAAAACAAAAGAACCCCTGGGGTCCTAGGGAGGCGAGGTTGAAGCTGACGCCTGAAGGACCTGCGCTCGGCCGCGGCGCCCTCCGCTCCCCTTTCTCCTTGCCCGGGAAGCGTCTGCGTGGTACGGAGGCTGCCTTGAAACCTCTGTGCCTTTAACGCGCACTTTATTTTCCAGCACGGGAAAGACTTCGAAGCCATCCAGAACAACATCGCCCTGAAGTACAAGAAGAAAGGCAAGCCTGCGAGCATGGTGAAGAACAAGGAGCAGGTCCGCCACTTCTACTACCGCACGTGGCACAAGATCACCAAGTACATCGACTTCGACAACGGTAAGTGTGCCGAGGCTTGGCTCTGGGGCAGGTGGGAGCCACGGCTGGCTTCCAGCAAACCCACCAGGCACACCCTCTGGCCTTGTTCTCACCCGGCCATGCTGCCAGGGTTTCCGTGCCCCGCGGTGCTCTGGCTGCTGGCACGCCTAGTGACCGCTGGCCGTTTAAGGTGAATGCATTCCTCATGCTCTGGGCCTGTGTCCCCCACTGGGAGGAGAGGTCACCACAGTGGTAGAGGAGAGGCGGGCCACAGGTGCAGGCAGGGCTGAATCCTGCCACACCCCTGTCGGCGCCCACCCTTCTTTCCCCCCGTGGTGGCTCCTTGGGGTGGGGGTTGGGCAGGGCCGGGGTGGAGGGCTAGCTCTCCCAAGGCTCATGTCTGGATTTGAAGCCGGGCTTGGGTAGACGTCTTCAGTTCACATGCCCATGCAGGTCTCACGTCCCACTTGGAGCAGCTGTTCTGACTAGCCTCTCTGTCCCCATGTGTCACGCCAGCACTTGGTCAGTGATTCTGCTTTTCTTGATGTTACGCTTCACTTCCATGGCCTCACTCGCAGCTCCATCATTCCAGACATCTGCTTCTACCGACTCCCCTCATTCCTGGCCCTTCTGTGCAAACAGTAGGAATCCTCACGTGGGACGACCCTGATGGCTGTGGTCCTTCCTGCTCTGGGCCTTTGCCGTGAGCCCTTTGTGTCAGCCCTTGGGGACTCCCGTGTTGCTGCCCGGGCCCCGCCTGTGCGCCGTTCTCCCGGCACATTTGGTGTGTACCTTAGCCACTCGGGAGCCAGCACCACCCAGGGAGACCCATCCGCCCCTCCCCCCTGGGTCCCCCTCGGGTCAGATGCCGGCACTCGAGCTTCCTCCTTTGGCCTTAGAAAGGCCCAGAGAGTGCGATTCAGGGCGTGTCTTTCTGTCAAGGGCCGGATGGCAAATATTTTGGACTTTGGCGTTTACAGTGTATCAAAACTGCTGAATTCCGCTGTCTTAGCTCATTTGTAGACCAGATGTATGCAGAAGTGTGTCACCGTGTCCCCCAAATACTTCCTTCTCAAAAAGAGGCTGTGGGCTGCATTTGGCCTGCATTTGCCAGCCCCCGCCCTAGAGGACTCCTTTCTCACTGCCGCTGAGATGGCGTGTCACCTGACACCGTCTCTTGAACTTTTTTCCCTTTGAATCTTTGTGGACGTCTGTCACCCACGAGACAGAGTCTTTCTGGCTGTACTTCAGAGCTTCTGGTGTCTGTCCCCACCGCCTGGTCCCTCTTGGGTCTGTTCTAGACCATCGCTGTTCTCCCCGTTTGGTTCTGCCCTTCCTGATCTGCCCCTCACATTGCCGGATCCGCAGCGGATTCTTCCCTGCCCCCGCTGCGGCCTGAGCGCCGGCCCGCTCCGCCGCTCCGTGCTCACTGAGCACACCACCCCGAGGGCACACGAGAAAACCCGGGTTCGGACACGGAGATCCCTGCCCGAGCCCGCTGCACGGTAAGTGGGGGAGCCGAGCGCCACGGCCGAGCCAGTGCCCTCTCCCCAGACGCCCCCCTCCGTCTTCTCAACACAGCCGCTCGCTCACCCTCCCTCCTTCGCCCGTCGGCTCTCCGGCCACCTTTTCCCGCCTCCGCGGGATCTCTCTCTGTGCTTTCTGTTCAGCGTTATTTCTTTCGGTCGGTGTTCCTGCAAACGAAGAAACTTCCTTTCCTTTCAGAGCAGCACATCACTCCTAGTGTTTTTAAGTCACGCAGCATCCCTGTCCCCGCAGCACTCTCCTTCAGAAATATTTTTTTTGGGTAAACTCACACGACGGGCCCAACGAGCCACGTCGAATCATGAGCGTCTCATCCTGCCCATGGCACATCCGCCTTCCCGCCAGGGCCCCGTGTGCGGTGCCTGAAGCTGCCCAGTGTGTGGCCCCGCTGAGCCGCTGTCCGGCCAAGCAGAGCGCTCTCGTTTCTCCCTGCTGGAGCGCCCTCCACCGGCGCCTCGGGGGCCGCCCTCCAGCCCTTGCGGGGGACGTGTGCGTCCGTGTTTACAGCACGTAACCAGGGGACCGCCGGTGGGGAGGCTCCCACCCCAGCGCTTCCAGCCGCAGAGCCCTCCTGTCCAGCCTCGTGCCTTCGTGGACCAGAGAGCAGATCACAGAAGGATGGGTGGGTCCGGCCCCTTCTACCGGCCTGCCCGTTCCATGGATGGCGACCACCCCCGGTTAGAGTTGGCAGCTCTCTTGCCGGTACTGTTCTATCCACTTTCGATGTCCACATGACCATTAACGGAAGATTGTCTGCTGCCCTGGGTGTGTGGCGGTCAGTCAGCCACGTGTCGTGGTTGACCTGGTTGTCCCCACGGCGTCCCTGTGTTTGCTGGCTGTGCTCGGCCCTGCCCGCGAGCGCTGCTTGGATCAGTAGTTGATTTGAAAACCTCAGCACCGGTCCAGATCCTGCCGAGACCAAGACATGATAACATCTGTCATCTTCACAAAGCCCTTCTCTGCCGGTGGCCACAGGGACAATTGTCATTCTTTGACTCTTTGGGTTTGTTTTTTTTTTCACTTTTTCTTTTTTTGTTACATATCCTGTTCTTTAGCGGCTTTCAGTCATCTGAGAGAGGGGGTCTCCGCCTCTGGTGGCTGGTCCCGGAAAGCTCTCTTCAGATGAGAAGGCTGCCCGCGGGTGTGAGTGCAGGGTGGGGACAGGGAGGAGGTGACTCGGAGCCGCCAGTGAGCACACTGTCTTTCACCCCTGCTGTGCTGTGGGCAGAGTGGCCACTGTCTCAGGGACACTCAGGTCCCCAGGGCAGATACGGTGCCACAAACACTGGGATTTTTCTTGTTTGGTTTCGAGAGGCGCTTAGAGTCGATTTTCTGTAAGTATTTTTGTCATCTCCTCCTCCTGGATAGCCTCCTGAACCCCCTGGTCCCGGCAGGTGCCACTCCTCTTTGGCTCTTACCCGACTCTGGGCCGGGGGGCAGGCCGGCCACTGCCCTCAGGTCCCGCTTCTACACCGCAGGTCGGTTCCACAGCGAGCCCTGCAAGGTCAGACCCCAGCACGCGTCCCTTCTGTCTCCGCTGTCCTTTACCCAACCTGTGTGCTTCTCGTTGTCTCAAAATAGCGGCCTCTCGAGAAGAAGAGCCTTCTTTCTGTTGAGCCGATGGCTCCGCCTAGGGTTCTAGCTAATTCTGGTGAGATCTCCATGCTGGTGGGAGCCTCCCGCCCCTTTTGGTGCACCCTGGCAGTTAGCTCAGGGTAGGGCTTGGCGCTGCCTGGCCGCCCCGTCCTCCTCAGGCCCTGGCAGCCAGAGATTCGCTGTTCTGGACGCTTCACACAGCATCAAACAGCGTGTGGCCTTTCGTGTGTGGCCTCCTCACTGAGCACCGAGTTTTCTCGGGGCATCCACGTCATCGCAGGTGTCAGAACCTTGTTCCCTTCTATGGCTGTCACTGTTCTGTTGTTGGTATGCCCCATGCTCGTTGTCCACTGCCCAGCGGATCCTAAAGCGTCCCGAGGAATCCAAGGAGACCTGACTGTTTGTCAGGAGAACCTTCAGGAACAGTTGACCAGTGGTGTTAGCAGTCTCCAGCTCCTCACAGCCTGGGCGGGCTTTGGAACCTCTGCTTTCGATCGGTTACTCAGGGTCTTATTTTCTATTTGTTAATATATTTTAGTTTTCCTTTTCTGGTGGTTTAATCACACATGTGTGAATGTTGGGACTTTGGAAAGGGGTCTCAGAGCAGTTGTGAGGACAGTGGAGGCTCGAGTGCACTGGTCATGGCTCTGTGAGGAGGCACCAGACTCCTGGGGCGGGGCTGGTAACTCGTACCCTGGACGGAACTCGGATAACGTGGGAGGGTTTTCTTCTTGTCTTAGACCTTAGCGGGTAGGTGGTCCAGGCAGGGGCCAGGGACCCAGGGCCTGCCCTCTTTCTGCGCTGCCGTCCCTAGCACGCTGCCTGGGTGGAGGACGGCTCCAGGCAGCAGTTCTGTAGCAAAGAGGAGTGGGCGAAAGGGACACATTCTGTTCTGAGTCTGTCTTCAGTCATTTCAGGAACTTCTGGAAGCTTCCTTCTCACACCAAAGGCTAGGACCTAGCAGGCGGGCTGGGACATGTGCCGTCTGACCCAAATGCAGTTGCTTCCTCACAAAGCGGATCTGTTGATCAGGAGTTGGGGGAGAGTGGGTATCAGTGCTTGTAATCGTAGGGGCTGTGGCTCCTCTTCTCTATGGCCCCCGGCCCCGGAAGGGCTGGTCAGCAGTCAGCGATGGTGTGAGGCTCAGCTTGCCCGGTCCTGGGGCTGCCGGTCTCACATGGAGCTCTGGCGGACTGTGTGTGTGCTGAAAGAGGTGGGTGACAGATTGAATGGTCACGCCCCACCTCCTCTGCCCCCCGGGTGAAGCTGGCCACACCAGCATCCTGGTTTCTCCTCCTGGGGGCCACACGCTGCCTGGATGTCACTCATCCTCAAGCCCCTTCCCCGGTTTTCTTGTTTAAGTTCTTATTTTGCAAATTCGAAAGTGCTCTCTTTTTCATTTCACAGTGTTCTCCCGCGGGCTGAAGAAGTCGTCCCAGGAGCTGTATGGTCTCATCTGCTACGGCGAGCTGCGCAAGAAGGTCGGGGGCTGTGAGTATGGGGCGCCGGGGGTCCCCACACGCACTCGCAACTACTCCTTGGGCCTGCTTGGACCAGGGCCTGCTATCCTGTCACCGTTGGGTCTTTGCGGCCAGGGCTCTTCTCTCCCTCCACTTGACTCTTGAAAATGTCTTACGAGCAGTGAGCTAGCTAGCCCGACGGCCCCAACATACCTTCACTTTTCCTGAGGCTGACGCATCGTCGACATTGGCCACCTCTGCGCACCCCTTCCTCCCCACGCATGTGCTGTCTCTTGCCCAGGCATCCTAGCCCTCACGCCTTCGCCTGAGCACAGGGACATTGTCCTGTAAGCCCACCGTCCTGTCACCACCCCTGACGCGCCTCGGTCTTACCTGTCTGCATTCAGATTTCCCAGAACATCCAACACACCCGTCCAGGCGCCAGTCGGGGCCCGTTGGGGACGTGGTCCCACTTGTACCTGTGGTGCCCCTCAGGTCCGTTGACGAGAACAGCTCGTGTCTGGTCCTATGAGACCCTGATACTTGGAAGGGTCCGGGTCGCTCCTCAGGTGTCTCTCTGCTTATCTCCTTGCAACCAGATTCCCGTTAGACGTGCAATTTCTCCGGCCTTCCTGGGGCTCTGGGCCGCTAGCGGCCGACCTCGCCTCCCTGCATGACCTTGGACGAGAGGGGCGTGCCTGTCTCTGCAGGTGCTGCTGGCCACCGTCACACGGGGAAAGAGCGCTCGCCCACAGGGCCGCTCCCGAGGCCCCTCGAGACTGCGTGAGGGTGCTGCTCAGCAGAGGTGGTGGGGCAGGGACATGTAGGCAGCAGAGGGGGGGGGGCGGGGGCATGGGCGTTTACAGATGGCTCCGCACATGCCAGCCTGGCTCCCTGCCCCTGTCCTCTGCTGGGCGGTGTGTGGGGCCCCTTCTTCGTCCCTGCCACGCCCGAGTCTCAGCCAGTGCTCTCTCGGCCCGTCTGACTCAGTGGGACGCCAGCCTTGATCTCCTGTTAGCACCTTGCTCCCTAACCTCCGGCGGCTTACTGTCACTGTCCCCCCACCCCCCCCCACCCCCCGGCATTGCGGGATCCCCTGCCCTTGGACCTCAGCTCCTCTCCCTGCCACCCTGCAGCTCAGCTGACGCAGTCCTGCTGGTGGTGCTTCGTCGGTGCCTCCTAGCCCAGCTGCACGTCACACTCACACGATCTCTCACACACGCACACAAACACACACACCCCTTGAGGCTCTGCTTGAGCCCCACCCGCCTCCCCCCATGGGTTCACTCTTGAGGACACTGTTGTGTTGTTTTGTGAGTCTGCAGGGAAGGGCAGGCTTCGGGGTACCGCCTTGTGTGGGGCGCCCTGCACCCCGTGTGTCCGCAGGGAAGGGCAGGCTTTGGGGTGCCGCCTAGTTTGGGGTGCCCTGCATCCCGTGTGTCCGCAGGGAAGGGCAGGCTTCGGGACTTCCTCGTGCGGGTTGTCCAGCATGCCGCAGCCTCGTGACTGCTCATTGGCAGCCTCTTCCGGGCTGTGCACAAAACGTGCTCAGAGCATGCTTGTAACGAACATGCCTTTTTTACCTGAGGTCTCCGGACCAGTGTGAATCCTGAAGCAGCAGACGTGGTGTCTGTGCTGTGTTCCAGGAACTCGGACACGCATTGCTTGTATCTAACATCATGGCAGCTCTTGTCCTGGGCGTTGTCCCCAGGGCTGAGGACTCTCCAGTTTGATGAAAACAACTGACTGTAGGCTCCTTGGCTATGAAGTGACAGGTTGTGCTTTGCCCCCGGGACTGAGTCTCACACTGGGGCTGTTCCTTCTGCCACAGCGGCCAGTGTTGGGACAGGGGTGGGGAGACACCGTGTGTTTAGGTGGCTTTTCTTTGAAGGGAGGCTGCTTGGCTGCTGCCCTTCTGGTGACTGGAACCCTGAAATGGTAGCGACTCTGCCCCCCGGGCCTTCTCTTTGCCTGCCAGACGCAGGACCAGTGGGTCCTTCCCTCCCATTTTGCCCGTCAGCTTCTGCTTACTCTTTGCTCTCTGCTCTCGTGCCCAGGAGGCTCCAGGACAGGCTGGCCTCCGGGCCACATGTGTGGCCCTACACACCCTGCCATCACGCAGGAATCCCTGCTGTCCTGCATGGCGTGGGCGCTTGTGTGATTTGTGCCCGTCTGGGGCAGGGTCACGCTCGCTGCCCGGTCGTGAGCAAGGCTGCGCGCCGGCTCTTCACTGCCGTGCCTTCTTTCCGAGGGGCTGGCTCTGTCCGGACCATTTCCCTTCAGTCTGCGGCGCTCGTGTTGGTTTTTCTTGGCCCACAGTTGTCATGTGTGGTTGTGAATTCTTTTAGTGACGAGTCACCTGTTAAGCTTTGTGTTATTGTCATTATTTTTCTTTTAATGTTTATTTCTGAGAGTGAGAGCGAGCCTCTGCAGGTGAGGGATAGAGAGAGAGGGAGAGAGAATCCAAGCAGGCTCCACGCTGTCAGCTCAGAGCCCAACGCAGGGCTCGATCCCGTGAACTGTGAGATCATGGCCTGAGCCAAAATCAGGAGACAGATGTTTAACCGACCGAGCCGCCCAGGCATCCCTAGGTTGTGTTTGTTCTTGAAAGGTTTTTTTTGCTGGATATAGAGCTGTGACTTGCTAGTTTTTCCTTTTTTCACTCTGAAGCTGTTATTCCCCTGTCTCTGGCCTGCACTGTTTCTGGTGAGAGGCCGTTGACCGTTGCTTCCTCGCTCCTCGGGAGGGGATGTACTACTTTTCTGTGACTGCTTTAAGGATTTTGTTCTTGTCTTGGTTTTCCACTTGGAGAGTGTGTTTATGGCTTGTTTTTTTCCCCAAAACGTACAGAAGAGGTTAAAGAATTTTACAATGACCCGCAAACACCCGCCACCTCCCGGGGTACTCCGCGTGCTCTGTGTGTCCTCTCTCGAGGACAGCAGTAACGCTGGGAGGGCAGAGGAGTGTGGCGTCTGCTCTAGTGAACGCACAGGCTCTCGGTTCCTCGTTCATCCTTCCTGGGCACCTGGGGATCCACAGCGGACGACACCAGGGCTGCAGACGACACGAGCCAAGAGGGAGAAGCCTGCCTGCTGGGTGCCCTGAGCTCGGAGGCTAGGGATGAAGGGAGGTTCCACGTGGCAGGGGTCTGGGGAGGAGGCAGGCTGAGAAAGTTCCCATGGAAGAAGGGACAGCAGGTGTGGACGGCACCCTCGGCACAGGCTTTGCGGGGGGAGCTGCGGCTGCCAGAGGGGATGTGTCGTGGGGATCCTCGAATGTTCCACAGAGGAGCTGGGGTGACTGCTTTCTGCTTGAAGGGGATTTACCTGGGACTCTACCTGTTTTGTTCTGAACCGCTCCACGGTCACCTTTGTTTACTTTCGCGTTTAGGTATGGACGACAAGAACGCCACGAAGCTGAACGAGCTCATCCAGGCAGGGTGAGTAGCCCGTTGTGTAGAGCGCTGCTGTGGCGTGGGGCGTGTGCACCTGTCCCTGGGACACAGGGCCAGAAATACCTGGGGCGTTCTTCCCTTTTCTCACCGAGGTCCCTAAAGTGCTGACCGCCCCAGGGTTCGAGCTCCCAGCCTCTCAGAGCCCCGGGAGAGCAGGGGGACCTGGCCTGGGCTGCTCCTCATCTCATTCTTCCCTCGGGTCCCTTGCGGGGGTGGCAGCGTCCTCGCGGGCCTCCCCGCCTCATGTTCCCGCCCCTGTCCCCATCTGCATGTTGGGGAGCGCCTTCCCCTCTCGTCAGCGCGGGCCCTCTCCCGCTTTCCTGTTTCCCCGTGGTCCCTTTCCTGGGCTCCGTGCCCCGTGAGGTGAAGCTGGGTCCCACGCTGCGTTCTGCCCTCACCGTCACGGCGTCCGGGAGCTCAGGCTTCTTCTGCTTGCTCGGCCCAGCCAGAGTGGCTGTTCTTGCTGCAGAGGTGGCGTGCGGCCCCCGCCATGTGTCCCATCTTCCGTCATCGTGGGGCACTTCGGTTTGCCCACTGTTCCCACTCCGGAGTTGGCCTTGGAGCCCTCCTGCACTCTGTCAGCCTCGCTAGGTGGTCTCAGCCTCCAGCCAGGTGTCTGACTCGGCGACTCTCCAGCCCTGTGACTGCCCAGTCTTCTCTCCTCCCTCGTCCCTCCTGGCACGGTCACAATGCTGTGCTGAGTGTCATGCCCCTGCGTGCTCTCCATGGGCTGTGTTAGTGCTCCCTGGGGCCTCTGTTCCCTTTTCTGGGTGAGGAATCCCAGATGTAACTTGTCCCTCGTTTCCGTGCCTCAATTTATATCTCGTCGTGTCTTAGACGTCTCCTGGGCCCCAGCTGGAAGTTTCCAGCAGTTCTTCTGGAAAAGCCCCCAAGCCCTCCTCTCAGGCCTCTCCTGGCCACCGCTCGCCCTCCTCCCCAGTCAGGTGGAGGCAGTGCAGCCCAGCCTGTCTGGTTCTGGTTATGCCTGTTCTCTTAGCCCTTTGGCCTGTCATGGCTGCTCTAGCCCAGTGGCCTGGCCCTTGTCACCGGCTGCCATGTCTGTCCCGCACCCCTACCAGAGCTCATGTACTCTCCCAGGACCCTTGCTCCTCGTCTCAGGTGGACCCACGTGCCGTCCCCAGATGCCTGCTGGTCGAAGGCTAGTCTCCTCTGCTACCTCCACACACATGGCCTTCCTGCACCTCTGGTCCCTCTTCTCCCTCATACTGGTGTCAGGTGCAAGCCCCTGTCCCTCAGGTGTGAGTCCCTGACAGGTGGGGCCGGCCGTGTGACATCTGTTCTGGCTTCGACCCAGCGTCTTCCCTTACGGATGCTCCTTTTCAGTCCAGGGCCTTATTTCTGTGAACAGGCCCGATGGTAGCGGCTGTGCGAATCACCACTGCACGGGAGAGCCCCGATTCGCCCCCGCTGCCGGGGAGTGCAGGTCGCCTTGGGCAGACGGAGCCTCCTGGAGGCCACCGGCTGTGGCCTTGTGAGTCATTTGTCACGGTCTCCCTGCCTGCTGCAGCTTCTGAGTTTGTGGGCTCTTTGAGCGGCTGTGTGTGCCCGATGGACCTTGGAAGGAAGGCGAAGCCTCCTTGGCCGCGGTGGTTTCTGCCATCACCATCCGCGCAGCAGGCCAGAGCTGCCCCACGAGGCAGAGCGCTCCCCGGATGCTCTTTTGGGGGAGCCTTCACTCGACCTTGTACTCGAGTTGCCCCGGAGTTGTTGGCTGAGCCTCTTCATGGTGTTTTGTGTTCAGGGCATGTGCGGCCAGTGTGATGGGCAAGCCGTGAGTTCGTGTGGCTTGGTCTTGGGCTCTGTCTTGCTCTTGGTGGGAGGGCCCGCACAGGGGAGGGCGGTCTCCCGGGTTTCTGGAAGGGCACACAGGCCTGATGCCTCACGGTTGATCAGGTGTGAGGGAGACGTGTTTTGCTAAGTTTGGAAGTAGCCAGAGGCTCAGATTTAGGGGCTGCTGGAGATCGGAGGGCCTCGGGCCCTGAGCTGGAGGTCCGGAGGTCCGGGTAACCTCAGACATGGCGCCGGGTGCCCTCGGT
Organism: Paguma larvata; assembly: GCA_030068075.1. Lineage (NCBI taxonomy): Eukaryota > Metazoa > Chordata > Mammalia > Carnivora > Viverridae > Paguma > Paguma larvata. The sequence continues at coordinate 111,977,465 of CM057825.1, forward strand.
CTCTGCGAGAAACCCTAGTAAAGCCCAGAGGTGATGTGATGGTCAGGATGGTTCTGGACAAACAGAGTTCCTGTTTGCTTTGAATGTTTGTAATCGGGTCATGACCCGTAAATAGTAAGCGTGCGTGGGTCTGGACCGGTGCTGTCAGCACCCGGGGGAGTCGGTGGGGGACAGGGATGAACTTCCCGTGCGGAGTTCCGCGTCACTTGTGTAGAGCCTCTGCCTGCGGGGAGGGGACCATAACTCCTTCCCCCTCTGGTGCGGGCTGCCCTCAGGGAGCTGGGAAGGAGCCACATGGACATGACTTCACCCTGAGGTCAAGGCTGACAGTGGCAGGTCAGGTTGAGGGTGTGGGACGGTGTCTCCTTTCCCCAGTGAATCCTGTGAATCCGCGGGCAGGCGGACGTGTGGGGCTGCAGCCATAGTCACTGCAGCGCCTTCCCTCCTTCCTGCACCAGGCTGGCAGGGAACCGCCGCAGGGACGCCCTCGGGGCCTCCTTCCTGCACAGCCCTGTGAGCTGTGACCCCACCCAGATCGAGAAGGGGGATCAGTGTTTAACACCCGCCTCCCCAGGCCCCACCTCGAACCACCCCACTGTGCTCAAGATAGGAAGGAAGCCGACAGACAGTCATTGTTCACAGTAGTGGGCGTGGGTGGAGAGGTGTCAGAGCTTTGGCCGCTCACAGCGGTGTTTGTAAACAGCGGGAGCTCAGTGTACGTGCCCTCTGACCCCACAGCCCCGCTTCCAGGAAGCCATCCGATCAGTGGCGAGGCACCCTTGTAACATCTCAGATTCGCTCTCGCTAGCAAAGAGGTGTCACGGAGAGAAGACCAGTTCCTGGGCGGGACCTGGGGGCCTCTGTTCTTGTGTTTGGAATGAGGCTGGGTGCACAAGTGGCTGCATGGCCGCAACACGGTGGCTCAGTGCGTGGCTCCCACCTCACACGGGGTTCTTTTTGGGCGGTAAGTGCAAGGTGCATTTTTTTTTTAAATGTTGATCTTTGTGAGAGAGAGATCTCGAGCAGAGAAGGGGCAGAGAGAGAGGAAGACATAGAATCCGAAGCAGGCTCCAGGTTCAAAGTTGTCAGCACAGAGCCTGACACGGGGCTCGAACCCACGAACCCTTAGATCATGACCTGAGCCAAAGTCAGATGCTTAACTGACTGAGCCATCCAGGCCGAGAGATGCCCTGCCCCCCGTTTTTGACTTCACACGTATCTTTTATTATTTAAATCTTTAACAAATGGCCTTTGTTTATTTGGAAAAGTTCCGTGTTGGGGAAAGGTGTTCTTTTTTATTAGCTTCAAACTGCTATTGTGTTTGTTCTGAGGGACTGTATTTATAAAAATGCATTTGTCTGTATTTCTGGCAGCGAAAATGTAACATTTGTGACTTCAGCTTTGGTTGGGCCTCATCATGCGTGGGTGCTGTCGCTGCCTGGTGTCTAGGAACCCTTGGAGGGATGTGGGGTGAGGGAGACCCCCCCCCCCAGTGCTGGCCCTGAGATCTCAGGGGTCCGAGACAGGTGGGAGCCAGCCCCAGCGTGGAGCCGTATGAGGCCCTGGGCTCCAGGAGGTTCAGCACAGGGCATGGTGCTCCTGCTTCCTCCTCCCTCCTCTCCTCCTTCCTCCTTCCTCCTCCTCCTCCCTCCTTCCTCCTCCCTCCTCCCTCCTTCCTCCTCCCTCCTTCCTCCAGGCCCCGTCACCGTGGCTGTTGCCGGAGCATGGGGTGGGGGGCGCTCAACAGAGTCACCGGAACACAGCTGTGGGTGGCAGGCTGCACGCCTCACTGGGATTCAGGTTTCTGACTGCTGTTTCCTTCTGCCGCCCCATCCGGGACGCTTCCTCCGTGCCTTTGGTGACACTCTTGCTCGTCCCTCAACTGTGAACTGGGACGCCCCTCCCCAGCCCTGGGACTCTGTGAAGTCTGGATGTCCCGCATCTTTCACGTGTGACTGGTCAGCATGGCCCTCCATCCGGTGCCTCGGGTGCTCACCTGTCCAGCCCCTTACCAGTCAGTTGGGGTTCCAGGGACGCGCCCCCCCCCCCACTCCCCAGCCTGAGCCCACTGCAGATCTCGGGCAGAGAAGCATATTGACCCCAGGTGCCACCAGCTGCTTTGTCTGCTTGGATAGTTGAGCATCATACATCAAACTTTTCTGTGTCTCAGAAGCAAGATGGTCACTCTGTTAATCTTCCAGCAAATTTTATCATGAAGAAGGTCGACTGTCGGAAAGGTTGCAACAATGGTATGGCAGACGGCTACGTACCCTTCACCTGGATTTACCAGAGCAAGAGTGCGTCCGGAGCGTGTGCTCACTTGCACCAGCTCTGGACAGACGGAGAGGGCAGCCTCGTGTGCGCGCGCAGGGTGTGTGTTACTGGTCCTGTTGTGTTTTAACGTGTCTTTCTCCCCTGCTGGACTGTGGACTCATCTGTGGTCCGTAGCGCGTGCCGCTATCAGTAAGTGGGTTGAGTGTCTTCAGTCCGTGTGCGTGTGTCTCACGATAGCACACGAACAGCTGTGAAACTTGCAGCGTCCTGCTTCACTGGTCCAGGGTCCTGCAGAGCAGTTTCACTGCCCCGGGGGTCCCCTGTGCTCCAACGATTATTTCCCTCCTCCCAGCCCCTGGTGGCCTCCCGACTTTACCGCCTGCACAGCTGCCTGTTCCAGAATGTCGCTGAGTTGGTGTTGCACAGCAGACATCCTTTTCCGATTGGCATCTTTCACTTACTCTTCGAGTTCGGAGAGGTAGAAGGAGTTGGGTACCTCCCCAGTCCATATATGGGCGGCTCCATCACCTCCAGACCCTCTCGTGGCCGCCCCCCACATCCAGCCCCGGCAGCCCCTCAGCTGCTCTCTGTCTCCCATGGTCCTGCCTTTCCCAGAATGCCATCCAAATGGGGTCACGCCATGCGTAGCCTTTGGAGGTTGACATCTTCCACTCGGCAGTGTACTCTTGAGATCCGTGCCTGCGGGTCTGTAGCTCATGCCTTTTCCTACAGAGCAGTGTCCCCGCTGCGACTGTCCTCCGGCCGGTCTCCTGGTGAGGAACATGGGCTGTTACACAGGAGCCGCCCTAAACCTTCGCCTGCAGGTCTGTGTTCTGTGTCACCCGTGCTAGTCCACAGGTGAGCACGTGCCGCTTCGCGGGGAGCTGGTGCGCCGCCATCCAGGGACGGTCCCGGGCTCCGCCCACGCCCTGCACGCTCAGTGTTGAGGCTGTCCTGAGCCGTCCTCGTGGGCGGCAGTGACATCTCCTGGTGGTGTTGGTGCGCGTTTCCCTGGCGACTGACGGCGTCGAGCATCTTGTGCTTGTCCATCCGTCTGTCTCTGGTGAGCGGCCTGCTCACATCCTGTGTCCGTTTCCTACCCTGAGTTTAGAGTGTTCATAAAGTGTGCTGGGGTTCGCGAGCAGACAGTAGGAAAGAATATCTTGAGATATTCTTGGTGCAAAAAGGAGATTTTGTTAAAGCAGGACAGGACCCGTGGGGCAGAAGGCGCTGCACTGGGGTCGTGAGAGTGGCTGAGTATGTACTTCGAGGTTAGTGGGGTTAGGGACAGCGTGAGGCTCTAAGGAATTTGGAAGCGAGGCTTTCAGGACCTCGAGGGGCTAGTTGCTGTTGTGATAGGGTAACTTTTAGTCTTTAATCAAACAAAAATGTTAAGCCAGAAAGCCTGCCGCGCGTTCCTGGAGGAAGGTCATGCTGTGTGTGCTCCAGGTGTCGGGGCTGCAGGCGGCAAAGAGGCTTGACTGAAACTGCATTTTTCTTGCCTTTGTTTCCCTCCTCACAGACACGAGTCTCGTGTTGGATAGGTGACAGGCAGTATTTCCCCTGGTCTGTGGTTTGTCCCGCTTTTGTGGTGCCCGTGGCGGGGCAAGGTGCCCAGTCCCACTGAGGCGCCGTCCGCCATCTCCCTGTCCGGGCTTTGACCTCAGTGTCTCCTCTGAGGACTTCGTGTGCCCAAAAGTCACATGCTGCTGTGTGTCTTCGTGTGCAAGTCTTATGGTTGGAAATTTCAGTCTGTGACGCGTGACGTGCGGTTTGTGCCGGGATTGGTTTCTGTGGCCTGTGTGTGTCCACTCCCTCCTGCTCCGTCTGTTGCAAGCACCGCCCTTCCTCCCTTGGTGCTCTTGCGCCCTTGTGTGAAGCCCATGGGTCTGTCTCCAGGTTTCTCTACTGTCCCACCGTCTGATGTGTCCGTTCTTCCAGCAGCGGACCCTGGTTCCCACGAAGAGAGCGAAGGGCCCCTAAGGGTGAAGCAGGTGGGGTCAGTCGGGGCGGTGCTCACAGCGAACTGCTGCTTTATTTAGGGCCGGGCACGGAGCATTTATTTTTGTGCCTTCCCGCCCATGCTTCTCATGCGGGCCTTGTTCAGTGAACCGTGGATGTCCTTTCGTTACGCAGCTGTGGGACTCGGGAGCAAATGGCCTGAGGAGAGCTCTGCGGTCCCCTCTCCCTAGGACGGGCACAGGCGGGCAGCATAGAGTTAGCGCGCTTCCGGGGTTCATCACGTGATTCGGCAGACAGGAAAGCCGGGCTCCTGTGCACGTGCGCGTGTAGAGGAATTGGCTTGTTGCCTGTTTTGTCAAAGCAACAACAGCGGGAGGTTTGCATGGGGCCCTCTGTGTGAACCTCGATCAGAGTCTTGTGCAGATGCCCGTGCTCTGGGGGCTCCCTGACCTGGCCATTGAGTCTCAGCCCCCCGGGCTGCTCTGAGGATCAGAGCGTGGACCACACTGCAGCCTTCCCTCCCAGAGCTGAGCCCAAGCACGGCTTTGTCCCCATAGGCTCTAGCCTCAGGCCATTCATAGAACTTCCATTTGAGAGGAAAGGGAAGGGATTGTAATCTCAGAATGTTTTCTGGTATACCAGAGGGCTGCTCAATATCACTTGAATAAAAAAAAAAGGAAGTCACAAAACAGTTTAACGGAAAGTGTGATTATCACAAACACAGGTGCCCCACGGCACGGCCCCTCCCGCTCTGTGGTGTTGGTTTGGCGCAGAGGCCCACCAGCCCCAGAGCAGTCGCTGAAGCCGGCCGTGTCCCGAGCGTGCCCGCGGCCGCACGGGGCTGCCTCTGTTTTCCGGATTATGGTTACATTGCAGGCGTTTGGTCTCGGTAGAGCGAGGTGCATGGTCCACGTAGACGCCGTCCTCTGAATCAACGCCACCTGACACAGTGAGGGGAGCAGGCCTCCTGGGGTCCCCTGGTCTCTGGGCAGCCTGCCCGTACCTCAGTTCCGGCATAGGGGGTCCAGCCTGTACTGGTGGGTGTAGGCCTCGGACGTGTTGCCGCTGGAATCCTTGAGCTTTCTGTGCGAGCAGGCTGTCCCTGGCTGTTACCCTGCCCCGCGTCGCGCCTCCTGCTTGCCCTTAGAAACACTCACGGCGGGCAGTGGTGAAATCTACTCTTGAGGGGACCCATGTTGGAAATTCAAGCGGTTTCCCTTCCAAGGAGGTGGTGCATGCGGCCTTGTTTCCTCAGGGCAGAGGCTGGGTTGCGCTGTGTGCGGTGTGCGCGCCCCCAGACGGGGCTCCCTCCATTCCAGGGCGCCCTCAGCCTTCTGAGCTCCAGTTTCAGGCACTGTTGTTTCCGGGCAATACTTAAAGCAAAGCTGCATGAGTGGTGTACCAGGATAGTCTTGTAAAAACGTCAGATGGTACAAACCCTCCGTGTAAAACAGAACTGGACCCCCAGCCCCCTGCCCACCTCCCGCTCCAAAAGTAACCGTGCACACAAACTCCACGTGTGTCCTTCTGACTTAAGCAGGTAGATAGAAATCTATTATTTTTTTCTTCACGTCTTTGAAATCACACCACGTGCGTTCTGTAACTTTTTCACTGAAGTCTTTTAGAAATGAGTTGGCAAAGACAGCGCAGCCCTCCTGGAGTGGGTCCCAGCTGGCCAGCATTCGAGAGACTGGCTAACACAACAGTCGTGAACGGTACACACGGACCTCGACCATTTTTCCAAAATAAAAACCTCATTCATTCCCTGGGATCGTGCGGCTCATCTCAGAGGTCCGTGTTTCGTACGGCAGCTCTAGCCGACCCTCGTCCTTTGTGACTTAGTGGAGGGGGAGCCAGAGCAGCGGGGCCCAGGGCGTTGGTGCCGCAGCGTCTCCCAGAGCTGTCTTGCCCGTACGTGACTTCACTACTGCTTTGCAGCCAGCCTTGACTATTTCCAAAGCGTTCTAAGTGTGCTTTTTGAAAGGAGTTATTGTTGCGGCTTTTGTGTTCATCAGTTACGTGGAATTAACTTTACTTTGTGTCACTTAGACATTATATGAATTCTGCCCATAGCAGTGTCCAGACAGAATGTCACCCACAGCTCTGGTAACAGTCTGTCTGGGCCTGCCTGCAGGTCAGTCCGAGAGCATGAGCAGGTGGTACTGCGCCTGCCGGCTGCGAGTGGCCTGGACTCCCTGGGCGCTGCCGCCGTGGTTTACGGTGGTGTTCACCCCGGAGTGGGGGGGGGGTCACGCCTTCTCTCTTGGGACTCCCGAGGAGGAAGGGGAGAGAGAAGGGCATGCATTTGATGTCTGGTGGGGGCTCCTGCGAGGTGGGTTTCTAGGGGACGGACAGCAGCTAGCACCACACCAGTCACCAGGCCAGAGGGCGGGCAGTTGTCCTCTGTAGTGTGAGGCTCTGGTGGGAAAATAGTGGAACTGCCAGGGTCATGATGAGGCCTCACTGTGCGCAGCTGTAACCCTAGCAGCTTCATGGGGACCCTCATCTGTCCAAGCTCTGTGTGTACCGGGCACGCTGGCCCTGTGTGTATGCTGGGCAGGGAGCAGCTGGTTACTTAGAGGCTTCACTGTTTCCTCGAAACTCTGTTCCCAGGGCCACCACCGTGCGCTACAAAGGGAGAAACCTGCGGATCAAAGCACCCATGTGCCGAGCTCTGAAGAAGCTCTGTGACCCGGACGGTACGTGAACACGGACTCGGGGCGGGGCTCGCTGGGGCTCACGATGGACGAGCCGAGCCGCCCTGAGTCTGCCCAATGTGGTCCTGCTCCTCGGCGGCGCCTGCACTTGGAACCCCTGTCACAGCAGCACATCCGTGTAGGAAACCAGGTTGCGCTCAGAGGCCCCGGCACCTTGAGATGAAGTGGCAGCCGGTGTCACAGGCGGCTCTCATGGCCCGTTGAGGCCCGGTCCGTGGCTCTGGCTCACGGGTGCGCACGCGGCCATATCGCAGCCCTCCTTCGGAGCTCGGAGCCTCTCGGGCTACCGTGCCAGCTTCGGTGTCCCTCTCGGGGCCGTCTGCCCGGAGCACCCCTTCATGTTTTGCACTGACGTCTGTGTGCCCGGTCTCATGGCCCCTTCCTGTCATAGGCTTGAGTGACGACGAGGACCAGAAGCCGGTGCGCCTGCCCCTAAAAGTCCCTGTGGAACTGCAGCCGAGGAACAACCACGCCTGGGCCCGTGTGCAGAGCCTGGCCCAGAACCCGAGGCTGAGGTAACGTGGCCTGTGGCATCCAAGGGGACCAGCGGGGCTCCCCCAGTACTCTGAACGGGCCTTTGCGCTCCCTGACGCCACGTGTGCTCACCGAGGCCCTCATACCCGGGGGTCTCATCCACCCAGGTGCTCGTGGGCTGAGCACAGGGCACAGGATGTTGTGGTTCGCAGGTCGATGGGTCCAGAATCTATCTTTCCCTCGTGTTTACCCTTAGAACCGCTTTCCACTCCTCTCGCCCGTCTCCCTGGACGTGTATGTCCGACCCGTGTACGGGGCACACAGTGGGTGTGGGCCGTCTTCCCTTTACACCTCTTTTTTTTATTTGAGGTAAAAATCTCACAACATAGAACTAACCGTTAGTAACTCTAAGGTGTCTGACTCTGGGGCTTTGATGACATTTGCACAGTGTGGTGTGAGTATCTCCTCTGCCTGGCTCCAGAGCATTTTGTGACCCCAAAAAGAAACCTATCACTAAACTGCCCCCCACTGCCGGTCTCCAGCCGTCGCCCATCTGCTGTCTGTCTTCTAGATTTGCCTGTTGGGGACAGTTCCTTAAAGAGAACGGTGCCCACATGGTTTTCCGTCTGGCTTCTTTCAGTGTTGGGACTTTTTTTTTTTTTTTAACGTTTTAATGTTTATTTTTGAGAGACAGAGTAGGGGAAAGGGGCAGAGGGAGATGCAGAATCCAAAGCAGACTTCAGGCTCTGAGCTGTCAGCACTGAGCCTGATGTGGGCTCGAGGTCGTGAACCGTGAGATCATTACCTGAGCCAAAGTCGGATGCTCAACCGACTGAGCCACCCAGGCGCCCCGTGGGAATGGGACTTCTTGAAGTTCATTTGTGTCAGGACCTCATTGTTTCCTTGTTTTAAATTTTCTTGGTATTGATTAAGGCCGATCAGGCCACACTTCCTGGACCCTAAAGGTACTAACAGAATAGGTTGGTGGGTCACACCACGGCCCGGGTCCTGATGGAGAGCGCATACTGTGTGTAAAGGGCACACGGGATCGCTCTTTTTTATTGCAGTTTCATGCGAGTTTCTAGTTATTTCAGTTTAAAGCATTCATTTTTAAGAAAAGGAGTGTGTGGCCTGCTTGGGTACTCTGGCTTCGGCCCCTCCTTTGATTCCCCTTCCTCAATCCCGTGGCCTCGCCTCGCTGCCGCGGCCTCGTGCTGCCCTGTAGAAGGTCCCTTGCCTGTGTAATGGCCGCCTCGTCCTGCCCGTGGTTTCTCTGCAGGATGATCGTGGAGCTCCACCGGAAGGTCTCCAGCCTCATCGAATTCTTGAAACAGAAGTGGGCGCTCCACGAAGTGCGGATTGTATCCTTTTCCTACTAGCCAACTCGCCCAAACTCCGCAGCTCCCGCTGCCTGAGGATGGGGTCTCGCTTCCCTGGCCTGAGTGCAGTGGCCCCAGGCGGTGGCCTAGAGCGGGGACTATACCTGCAGCCACTTGTCCTCGGACTCGGGTGGGAGCCCCTTCCTGTTGTCCACACTGCCGGTGGCTACATCAGGCCCACGTGACTGGGGTAGGGGGCGTGCAAAGCATCCCTGCCAGCGGGCTGAGCAGCACAGCCGAGGATAGCCCCAGACTTCCTGTGTCCATGGCTGCCCCCAGCCCGCCATCCCCAGCCAACAGGGGCCCGTTGGGCGTGACATTGGTGAGGGAGGAGGTGCCAGGCTGGTGGCCTGTGCGAAGCCCTGCGCTGCACCGTGGGGCCCGCTGCTGTGGCTGCTCCTTGACCTCTCTGGCAGCGGAAGACGCTGGAGGACCGGCAGCTGCAGCACTCGCTCACGGCGCCCGCGCAGGAGAAGGTGGCGCTGCACCTGTTTCCCGGAGAGAGCTGCACACTCACGCCGCTCCCGGGCGTGGCCCGCGTGGTGCACTCCAAAGCCTTCTGCACCGTGCACTGGCAGGAGGGCGGCCGGTGCAGGCAGAACGCCAGGGACAACCACACATTGCCTCCAGCGCAGATCCTGGGCATCCAGAGTGGTCAGGGCACGGCCAGGGGCCAGGTGAAGTGTCCCCGGGGTGGCGCCGAGGGCAAGGCCCCGGGACGTCCCCCTCCGTCCACCGACGCCTCGCAGAGCTCTGGAGAGAGTTCCCCTGAAAGTGCCCCCGGGGAGGGGGCCACCCCAAGCCTTGGCGGCCTAGACAATTCTGACAGGCTCCAGGATGTCGGGGCACGTCTGGAGAAGACCCCTGCCGCCGCTCCTACAGACGGCCCCGCCCGAGAGCCCGGGGACGTGCCGTGCACCTGTGGCCAGCTCCCAGAGCTGGAGGACGAGCTCTCCCTCCTTGACCCCTTCCCCCGCTACATGAAGTCCTGCCAGGACCTCATCATCCCCGACCAGTGCCGGTGCGCGGACTCTCGGCTCTCGGGGTGCGCCTCCCCAGAGACTCGAGGTCCCAGCAGCGTGGAGGCAGCGGACCTCGCCCGGGCTGGGGCCCCATCCCCCGTCCAGGCCCCATCGGGTCCAGAGCCTCAGCCCATCCCCGGGCTCCAGCCAGATGTTTGCACTAAAGACTCGGCAGACGCACCCTCGGAGGAGCCCCAGGAGAAGGGGAATCCTCTGGACCCCCTGCCTCAGGGACAGCCTGCCGCCAAGCCTCCGAAGGACGTCCCTGCCGGCCGGTTGGCCCAGCAGCTCCGCGAGGAGGGCTGGAGCCTACAGACCTCCGAGAGCCTTACGCTGGCCGAAGTCTACCTCATGATGGGCAAGCCGAACAAGCTGCAGCTGGAGTACGACTGGCTGGCTGTGCTGGGCCCCGAGGGCCAGGCCCCCGGAGCGCAGGCGCAGGGCCCCTGTGGCGGCTCCCCGCCCCCCACCTTCCACAAGCAGCGCCTGCTCAGCTGCCTCCTGAAGCTCATCTCCACCGAGGTCAACCCCAGGCTGGTGAGTGTGCCCCCACCCAGTAGGGAGGGAAGGAGGCAGGGACCCAGGTGACCAGGGAGGCCAGTCTTCGCAGAGCAAGGCTTTGGTTTGCTGCCAGGCACAGGCCCCGTCCTTTGTGGTTCACACAAGATTCCAAATACGATAGCAACCAATAAGCCATGCCAGGCTTCAGTGATCGTGCTGAGCCCTCAGGTCCTGGCCAAAGGGACGTCAATGCCAAAGCCATGTCCAGGAGCCATGTGGGGGTTAGGCTTTGGCTAACATCAGGAATGTTGCAGTTTCAGTGGAGGGAATGACGGAATAGTTTGTGCTTTAGAGTGGCCGTCCTGGAGGACGGTGGCACAGTCTCAGAGAGGTGCCAGCTACGCCCAGGGGGCATCTGCTGTGCAGTCCAGGAGGCAGTGGGGTGAGGGCTCCGGGGCTTCTCAGGAGGCTCTGTGGTGGGTGGTCCCTAAGCCAGAGGAGTGGCTCTGACCCCCTCTTGGGGCATCCAGTCAGCAGAGACGGGGCAGAAGGTACCAGCGATGAGAAAGCCCAGCGGGCTTTCCTGGACACAAGAGAACAGGGTCTGTAGCAGGGGGCTCCTAAACTGCTCCGTGGGCTCGGTGTTTGGTAGTGTGGGGGCTCGCAAGATCTGGAAGGAACGCGGCCAGCAGGGCGTGGAGCTTGGGGGAGAGACAGAATGGGACCGTGGGGTCCCTGTGGATCCTGCGGTGCCGAGTCACATCTGCATGACACACCCGCTTCTCCTGGGCAGACGGCCCTCGGTGAGCCTCCTGTGGGCCGCCTGCCCCGTCTACCACCCTTCTTCCCCACCTCCCCCACCTGTCCCCTCCTCCACCCTCTTCCTGGCTGTGTCCCTGCCCCCTACGAGGTTTTTGCCTTAGGGACATGCTCCGTTAGCACAGGCGCACATGTGCGGGTGGGAATCAGTGCCCTGGGGAAGATGGCTCTCGCAGGGTGGGCGAGGACTGGCCGGGTGAGGCCAGAGGATGAGCAGCGGCTTTGAGATTTAGCTGTATGGAGACCAGTGACCTGCGGGCAGGCATGTGTGCTGTTTGGGTAACTGGACAGAGATGAGTTCAGAAAGCAACTTCAAGTTAGGGTCTTGGAGGGCTCAGGGGCATGATCCTGGAGAGACCGGAGCGCGTCCACCTTGGGGAAGGAGGCCAAGCGGGGTCAGCTCCTGAGATGCCTGGGGCAGCAGGGGACGTGCGTACTGGCCTTGGCCTTACCTAGGAGAGGAGGGTGAGCAGCTTGGGAACAACTGCAGAGGATTCAGAGCAGGGTGCTCACACCTATGGCCTCAGGGTGGGCCCCAGCAGCAGCCTCCACATCTCCTGGGGACTTGTGGGAGATGCAAGCTCTTGTGGCCCTGAGACTGTGGCTGCACTCGGCCCCCAGGTGATTCTGACGCGGCTCAGGTGTGAAAACCACCGGGCAGAGGCCTGCGCTGAGCTTGGAGACCTAGAATGAAAGACCTGCTGGCTGGGCCTGTGAGCAAGTGCAGTGGACGCCCAGGCCCTCGACAGTCAGGACCTCGAAGGGAGGCTGCTGGGCACGCAGTGGGTGGTGGGATGGTGATGCTGAATAAGCCACGTAGGAAAGGACGCAGAGGGAGGGTCCTTTGGAAAGGAAAAGGTGGGCAAGGGCTGTGGGGAGCCCAGGAAGACGTAGGGTCACTGAGCAAGCAGTTCAGGCGAGGCCGTGCTGACAGCGGAGGATAGGGTTCCCTAATTGACGGGAAGCTCTGCCCGGTGGGCCTGCAGGGAGAGATCGGGAAGGGAGTCCCCAGGGCAAGGCCTGAGGTGGGGTCCCTGCGGCTCAGCAGTACCCCGGGCCAGGACCTGCAGAACCCCGAGGCTGGCATTCCGACTCCGCAGAAGGCTCTTCGGCTGTGAGCGTGTTTAAATGTAGAAACGGAGTCCTCTGACTCAGGATTGGGACAGGTCAGCTCAGTCCCCTCAGGCGGGCCTTTTACAGTGTCCAGCTAGCCTCACTGGCCATCAAGAAGCTCTCTCCAGCAGCGTGCGCACTTCTCAGGCTGGCAGGATACCCGCTGGCTTCACACCGTCCCTGCCTCCTGTCACCGCGTGGTGGGGTGGCCTGTCCATGTCACCTACGGGGAGTGAAGCCAGGAAGGGGAATGGTTGTGCCCGCAAGGGCCTGCCCGACCCGGGGAGGTTTAAAAGCGGCGTTCTGCCAAGTGACTTGGGGACGCTGACGTTTGCCGTCGTTGAAATGTGGTCTCTGAGCTTGTTGGCGTTCCTCCAACCTCGAGGGCATTCTCCTGCGTCCCGCTTGAGGGCACTCATTCCAGAACCATTGTCCCAGGGCTGAGTTTGGCCACCGTCGTGGCCCATTTCTGTCCCAGGCTCCAGAAGGGAACGTCAGCTCCATGGCTTCAGCGAGGCCTGCCCAGGAGGAGCAGTCGGCTACCCCGCCAGGGAAGGTGGTGACCGTCAGCTCCCGCAGCCCCCGCTGCCCACGGAGCCAGGCTGCCCTGCGGAACAGCAAGACCTTCTCTCCGAGCGCCGCGCCTTGCTCCTCAGGTGAGGCCCGTCCGTCCTGGGTGTCTTCCTGGGTGTGTGGGTGTCAGAGCTCGGGGCACGGGGGCCCGCTGGCTCGGCGCCATCCAGCCAGTATTAGAGCAGAAATCCCCACCCCTCACGGGGAGGGTGAGTGCAGGGCCTGACAAGGCTTCGAGGTCCTGGGGTGCTAGAGCTGGTGGGAAACATGGGGTGGCCCTTGCCAGTTTGGTCACTTAGGGGGAATCTTTATGAGGTCAGCGGAAGCCTGTGTCACACGCTGAATCGGTGGCTGCAAGCCGGAGAAGGGACTGTTTCCCTTTACATTAGAGGCGTTGAGCCCTTGGGTTCCGGGTTTCCCGAGCGGTGCACCACTGACCTGGCAGTCTGCGCCGTTCCTCTGTCCCACTTGTAGCTGGGGAGCAGCTTAAACTCAGGGTCTTGACTTGGGTCACCTGGTACCTGGGACAACAGGTGTTGAGGACTGGCACATGCGGCACGTGTTCGCCAGGCATGGGGGCATGGGGGGTGTCGTAACGATCCCTGTAGGCAGGTGCTCTCGCCGCAGGACCTCGGCCGTCCTGGACGTCCTGGATGTCCCACACCAGCCGGGGTCTCTGCATGATGACCATGTGCCTTGTACAAGAAGCCGTCCCATGCCTCGTTCTTAATCTGACCCACGTGGGCCTGGTAACTTCTTGGCCGAACAGACTTAGCATCCTGCACATTAGTGGATCTCTAAGGTGGTTTTCTCAGAATGTTCTGAGCATACCGCTGGCCTCGTGTCGTCTCTGACTATTGGGAAGAGCCGGCCTGTTGAATGAGCGTACCATGTGGTGGCCTCTGGGGTGACCTAGGCTGGATCTGGTGTCCTTGCAGATGGAGGCACAGGTGTCCGTGGTGGGGCTGGCCGGTGGACGGCGTGGTCTTCTCCTGCCTTCCGTCCTGTTTTTAAAATTCCTTAATTCTGTGCTTTCATGGACATCCACTCTCTTTCTGAATTGGGGGTACTTCTAGACTGGTACACTTGCAGTGCCCGAGTCCAGACTGGTGCTTAGAGAGCCTGAGTAGGAGTTGAATTTCACAGATTTGCAAATAAAGTAAAGGGGACCTATTCCCACCATGAAGTGAGGGTGTATGCAGGAAACAGCAGAGTCCCTGAGTAGTAGTTCCAAGTAAATATTTTCTGTCCTTTTATCTCCGGCCCGTTTCTGGTGAAACAGAGATTGAGAGCGAGGACCGGCAGACCGCAGCACATGGCCACGCTCGCAGGCGCACAGGCTGCTGGGGCCCGGCTGTCTGTGCCACGGCTGCAGAGCGGTACGGCCCACCAAGCTAGCGTGACTCTGGCCCTTTATGGAGAAAGCTTGCTGACCTCTTGTCTACGCAAGATGGTCTGGAAGGTTCTTCCAGCTCTGAAAGGTCTTTGAAGACCTATGTGCGCTTCCTGCTGGAGATGAAAGCAGCAGAGCGCCTTTACCAGTGAGGGCCACGATTTTACTCACAGTGGGAGCTAGAGTTCCAGGGAGAAGATCGGAAGGCAGGTTTGCGGACTGAAATCAGAATCGTCTCGAATTCCTTTCCGGTTTTCTTCTGAGACCGCTCTGTACTCACTGGGGGTGCTGCTGGTGAGTGGTCGTGTTGGCTCTCCCTTGGCCTCTAGGTCCGAGAAACCCACCGAGACCCCTCTTGGTGGCTGGACCCTCCAGCACAGGCAGCAGTGACTCAGACGGTGGCCTTTTCGCCGTCCCCACTACTTTGCCACCCAACAGCCGACACGGCAAACTCTACTCTCCCAGTAAGGAGACCGAACTGGCCTTCCGTCAGCACCTGAACTCCATCAGCGTGAGTGGGAGCGGCACCCTGCTGGCGGAGTGGGGGGGGCCTGCAGCCAGGGGCTCCAGGGGCTCGATCTCAGGCCGGCGCTGCCTCCTTGCAGATGCAGTCAGATTTCTTCCTGCCGAAGCCCAGGAAGTTGCGGAACCGGCACCTGCGGAAGCCATTGGTGGTGCAGGTCAGTGTGCCTGTGGGAATCTGCGTGCTCCCGCCCCTCGGCCTTCCCCTGGGTCCTCCTGCGAGACAGGGAGTCCTCCGCCCCCACTTCTTTCTTCGCATAGGATAGAGTGGTGGCAGGGGCTCTGACTGTACCCCGCAGTAACGATAGTCTTTGCGTAGCGTGAAAACCGTTTCGAAAAAGAAGGGAAGTTGTGGGGATTCGAGTCCAAGAGTGTCCGGGGCGGGGATATACTCGAGGACTCTCAGAGCATCTGTAGATATGCACGTAGTGGAAGCAGTGGGCAAGGTAGGTGGAGCGCCAGCGGCCGGAGCTCTCCCGAGCTCCTAACAGTGAATGCTGGGCGCCCTGTGGCAGCCATGTGCAGCCCCAAGGACACAGCCGGAGAGGGGGAGGCCCGGGACAGCAGGGACATTTGTATTTGCAGGTAAAAAGGTAAAAGGGGAGAGGCTGGAATCCCGTAAGGACCATAAGCTTATTATTTTAGAACGAACGCCTAGGATTCTGTTAGTGCTGCCGATGGTCTCTTGGAAGCCTCTTTCTGTCTTGAGAGGAACTTATTTAGAAATGAGCTTGCACGACAGGGCTTAGCCGCGGGTTGTACCCGAGGTAGCAGGGAGCAGGTGCTCTCCTGACGGCTCGTCAGAAGGGCAGCAGTAGCCTCGCGCTGCGTCACAGGCCTGCGCCGCCCACCTCACCCGCCTCCTCATGTGGGCGACGAGATGAGGGACAGGAGTCAGCGCAGCACGCCAAGACCCTTTGAGATCGACCACATTTCACACTTTGCTGTTACACTGTATTGTTGTCATCATGCTACTTGATTGTTATCTGGTGCTGCTGATTTGTTACCGTGCCTGGCTTACAAACTTTGTCACGGGTATGTCCACGCAGAAAAAAAATAGCATAGGTGGGGTTCGATACCATCTGCACTCTGAGGCATGGGGGGGGTCGGTCTTGGAACCTGTCCCGTGTGGAGACGGAGGGATCTGTATTCCAGACCCCGTGTGCACGGCACGTGGAGGCAGTGTATCTGGTGAAGAATGCGAGTCGTGCCACGGGAAGCGAGAGAATGCGCGCTGGCTAGTGGGAGTCTGTCCAGGACCAGGCCTCCGGTGGTGGTCTTCTGTTAAATGTGTAACAGCTTTATTGATCCGTGATTTATGCAGCGTGAAGGTCTGATGTGTACTGTTGAGTGGTTTGTAGTACATTCACAGGGTGTGCCCCCCCCACCGCCATCTGATCCGGAACATTTTCACGTTACCTGAACTGCCTCTTCCCTCCAGATGCTGGCAGCCACTACCGCCACCAACCCATTTTCCGGCTCTGTGGATTTGCCTTTTCTGAGCATTTCATGTAAATAGAACCAGCCACAGTGTGTGTTTTTATAGAAAGTGTCGTTGGCACACGGCCCTGGTCTTTCGTTTTCCTACCGTCCAGGCTGCTTTCACACGCCCAGGGCGGCGCAGAGGGGTCGCGGGCAGCCCCAGCGTCTCCTGTCTCCCTCTCCGATGGCGTGCATCTGAAGCAAGGCCGGCGCACGACTCCCCGGCTCCTTGCCGCGGAAGCGGACTGCCCGGCTGCCTTCTGGCAGCTAAGCAGACCTGTTGGCCCTCATGTTGTTGGTGACTCTGGTGGCACCCACCTTCTTTCTGCTCTGTGCTGACGCCTCGGGGAGCCTCTGCGAGGCAAGGAGACGTCCTTTGAACATCAGAGAACGCACCTGTGCACCCAGCGCCGGAAGTGTCTCATGATGCTTTGGGGTGTCAGATAGTCTCCGTTTGTCTTACTTCAGTGACTAACGGTTTCAGCAGTTCCCGTAATTTCCTACCAGGTGGCGGTCCAGCTGGCACTTATTGACAGCCAGGAGGCCTGGGCCCGGGAGCAGGGAGGGGTGGGCAGAGTGGCCGGGCCCTTTGGCTGTCTGTGTCACAAGGAGCCACTTTACTTTCTTCACCACAAGTAAGAGGAGTCACAGACCGAGGTAGGGAGTGTCTTATAACCGTCCGCACGCAGGGCTCGAGCCAATGTACGGGACTGGAGGGCCGTCTGGGTTAGCAGTGGGCCGACCTGGCATCGCTCCATGGGGCTCTCTCTGGAGAGGCTCCAGTATTCTGGGGCTTGGGACACAGCTGTCCTCAGGCTGCCCCGGGTGCCCTTGTAACGTCAGCTCTAGCGCCAGAGCCCCCTCTTACCTGGAGTGTCTCCTCCAACCCGTCACCCATTTGCCGAGTGACTTTTGGCGCCAGGGCCTCTCCATCACCTGACGACTGGTCCTCTTCCCTCCACAGAGAACGCTGCTTCCTCGGCCATCTGAAAACCAGTCCCACAACGTCTGTTCCTTTTCCATCCTGTCCAATTCTTCCATAACTGGTAAGGGCTTGGGCTTCACTCCTCAGCTGCACACGGCCTCGTCTTTGGGAACATAGATGTTTGTGCCGTTGGCTCTTGGCGTGATCTTCCCAGCATTCCTCTGTCCATCCTGTCCACAAACACCGAGTGTGCCCGTGTGGGCCGGGCCTGTGGGACGGCAGGTGTGGACCCCTGGCAGGTGGCGTGCGGGCAGCTCCTTTCAAAGGTGGGCTCGTGGGGCCCTGCCTTGGAGGCTCTGCTCATTTGTGTTCGGGAGCATCTGTCATTTGCCCCCAGCAGGCGTGACCTCAGGGTGTGCATGGCACGCTGCCGTGGGTCTAGAAGCGCAGGAGGAGCCCTGGCTCTGAGGGACACTTTCTTACGCAGCAAGAATCGTAAGCGAAGCTTGCGCTCTGCAACGCACCCTCTAAGCTTACTTGATCTGTGCGTGTCAGGCATACACGTCTGAGCGTTGACGGCGTCTCGTGCTCACTGTCAGCCACCCCCCGGCAGAGGGAGCCCAGCTGCCCAGGCAGAGTTAGGCCGGGCGGGCGCACGTCCCCCTTCGGGCCCGCACCGGTGGTGTCCCAGGAGCCGGGGCTGTCTCCCCGTCGGCCCCATCTGACCCCCGTCTGAACCGTGACCTGCCCGTGTCAGCAGGTGTTTGGGAAGTGCAGTGCTTCCCAACGTGATTTAGCTTCTGTTTGTGGCTTCTGTCTCCGGTCCCTGTTGTGTGGTCAGAGGGTGCAGGCTGACGTGTCTGTCTCTGTTCTTGTCCTCACAGGCAGAGGCTCGTTCCGGCCCATCCAGTCCTCCCTGACCAAAGCAGCCCTGTCTCGGCCGATTGTGCCCAAGGCCCTTCCACCCCAGGCCCCAGGCCACCTGGCCAGTAAGTTTCTGTCAACCAGCGTGGCGGATTCCGAGTGAGGTTTCTCTTCTCCTTCTCCAGTCCTTGTGTCTCGGTGTCTCGTTACCCTTCGGGGAAACACGAGAGCGTTTGCCCTTCTCAGAGATGAGGTGTGAGGGAGCCCCCTGGGGCATGTGTCAGGGTGTCTGTGGAGCTGAGGTTTGAAATGTCCTTTTTGCTGCTAGGTGCTATCGACTTAGCAGCTAAAAGTGCTGGCATCATCCCCGGGAGCCCCCTGCCTGTCCTGGACGCTGAGGGCTTGTCTGGCATCACTCCGCTGTCTTCAGATGACGTGACCGCTGCCGTCCCGGGTCAGGCCTCCACCGGCACCCACCAGAACGGAGACCCCATCCCTGCCGTGGCAGTGAGTGTGTTTATAAAGCCTTCTCCGCGTCCCCACCAGCCTCTGGGGTAGATGGGTCCCTTTCCAGATATTTGGGTGCTGAGGTCACGCTGGGCATTCAGCGGGTCCTGGCAGGCCAGAGGAGAGGGCTGAACCAGGGAGGCCATGGCGTGGATGAGCATCTCGTGGTCCCCAGGGGAGAGCCACCGAGAGAGGCAGTGGGGACAGGCTTACTGCGGTGCGGGGGGACCCGGAGCAAAGACGGCGTGGAGCTCCGCTTGTCTGCAGTGGTCGCTCGGCTCGAGGGGTAGCCTCAGCCACGGCAGTAGGCCCTGTGCCTCTCAGCCTGGCCTCCGACTTCCCCCCTCTGCCCGAGCGCTCAGGCTCTGCTGGGTCTTGGCTTGCCCTCCAAACTGGCAGACAGCTCACGTGTGGGTGGAGAGCTCACGTGTGGGTGGAGGGCTCACGGGCTGTCCTGGTGGTGTTGTAGGGTGCCAGCGACCCGTTCGTCAGTGTTCCCTCAAGGCCTGAGCAGGAGCCAGTGGCCGACAGTTTCCAGGTAGGGTGTGCTGTTGGCTGCTGAGCACAGTACCCACCCCAGGACCCTCTAGGCCAGGCCCCCACCCTCGTGGCCTTCCTGCGACCCTCGACTCACTTCCCCGGAGGTGTGGCCAGGACAGACAGCCCTTAGCACCTGGGGGCTTTATGCTTTTACCTGCCTCGCCCAGGCACAGGAACACGTGTCCTCCACCTCAGGAGCTTCATCCTTCCCTTCTGCAAGGCTGGCTGTTTCAGACGCACCCCTGGAAAGACTTAAGTGTTCTGGACCAAGGCGGGTAGCGCTCCCCGGCACTACCCCTCTGCCTACTTTACCAGCTGTTCTGGAGGCCACCTCGGCCTGGCCTTCCCATCCTGCCGTCCCCGGAATGGTTTCCCGAGAAGTGAATCCCCTGCACGTGTTCCTCGCGGGGAAGGAAGAAGTGGCTGCTGGGGTCCTTGTTTGTGGAGATCCACCTGTCACTTAGTCACCCACTGCCTCGTGAGGCTGAGGCTGACTTTCCATTCCGTGTTCCTGATTGACCCACTGTGTCTCTCCCCAGGGCTCACCTGTTCTCTCCTTATCTGAGCTGGCCAAGGCTCCTCTCCACAACGGGCTCCCCACACCGGTGCCCGCGCCGGAGGGCTCCAGCGGCCGCCTGTCCCCACCCAACGTCTCTGCACTGCTGGACATCTCCCTGCCCGGCCCGCCCGAGGACGTGCTGTCGCAGGGCGAGCCCGCCACGCACATCAGCGACTCCATCATAGAGATCGCCATCAGCTCCGGCCAGTACGGTGAGGGCCGGGGCGCCCGTGTGTCCTCCTCACCAGGCTCACCGGGGGCCTGACCTCCTGCCAGTGTGCCTGCACGCTTGCTGGGCTGGGCACACGCCTGTCCAGAGTTTCTTCTTGGGTGTGGAGCATCTGCCGCCTGTAGGAGTGGCCCCGGCGGAGGGGGTGTTGATGAGCAGAGCGGGCCTGAGAGGCCTCTGCAGCCCACGGCTCGGGGCGGCGGCAGGGGGTGGTTCTCTTTGGCTGACAGTGAATCCGGGTGGAGACCTTGAGGTTGTACATTCCTAGGAGGCGGTCGGACCAGGACCTCTGGGGCTCTGGCCTCCGTGGCTCTCTGGACTGCACTTGCTGGTCTACTTCTGGCTGTGGATTCACACAGAATTAGCTCGCACCTTTGTGCCTTTTCTTGGCCAAGTTGGGAAGTGTGCACCTCAAAGGGCTGGTGTCGGCAACAGCGATGGGTTGGGGTGGCTGTCACCATGTGGTCTGCCTCTGTCAGTTATAGCCGCAACTGCCGTGGTTGCCTGAGCCGGGTGCGGGGTCGCCACCAGAGGCCCCCACTGCAGGGCGGCATTGTCTATCCTTTGTGGGGCCTCGCGTGGCCCTGGGTCTAGATGCTTGGTGCATGACCGTGCCATGCTGCTGTTTCCTGGTAGCAGGTTGGGGAGGTGGGGTGCTTGGCGCCCCCTCCCAGTGGCATCCCTGATCCCTGGTTTTGATTGACAGGTGAGGGAGTCCCTCTTTCTCCAGCAAAACTGAATGGCAGTGACAGCTCCAAGAGCCTTCCGTCCCCATCCAGCAGCCCCCAGCCGGACTGGATCGCCTCCCCCACCCACGACCCCCAGTGGTGCCCCAGCGACCCCACAGACTCGTCGCTCAGCAGCTTGTTTGGTGAGTGACTGTAGGCCAGGCCAGCAGCGTGCGAGCGGACTCCCCGTGGCGCATTAGGCAGGGACTGGAGTCTGACATCTCTGCACTCCGGCAGAACTCCTAGAACTCCTACCCTCTTTTGGGGTTCGTCCTGCGTCACTTACGCAGGGGAAATGCCGAGGTCTCCGGCGTGCACGTCACCGTGCTATGGTGAACATGGACACCGCGTGACTCTCAGCCTGGCCGAGATGGGCGCATCGCCCCTCAGTCTCCTGCGCCCTTCCCCCGGCTGCCGGCTACCTCAGCTCCTGCCTGTGCAGGCCTTCTGCCCTTGCTGCTGTCGGGGGTGGGGGGTAGGATGTGGCTCAGGGGGGCTCTCATCTTCCTCTCCCCATCCTTAGAGTGTTTTAAAGACCTAAGCATTTGCAGGTTGGGTCCCCTCCCTGGGAGCCAGGTGTTCGTGTGGGGGGAGGAACTGCGAGGGACAGCCACATTGGCCTAGTTGCCTACTTGGGAGGAGCGCCTGTGGTGTGTCAAGGATCGGCACACCTGGTGTTTTTAGAGAGCAGCCACGTGGTCAGGGGACTGGTGGCCCCAGAAGGGGGTCGTTTTACTCATGATGAGCCGGGTTGGCACACGTGTGGGCCCCACACTTGGTGGCCCTGAATGGTGGCGGCTCCGGTGATGGCAGTACCGGGCAAGCAGCACCGATGATGAAAGTCGCATAGAACAGTGCAGGTACCTGCAAGGTCAAACATAAAGTATAAAAAGTTAGAAAGTACTTTTCACGAGGTGAGGGTGTGACCAGACCGTGGGAGGCTGCATGGCGAGCTCTCCGAGGCTCACCATGAACCACGGGGAGAGATGCCTGGAAGGGGCCTGGCAGGGCCATCTGCAGCCCGTGAGATCCTCCCCTCGGATGGGCCCAGGCTAGCCAGCCTCAGGGTGTTTCCTCCTTCTCCTGGCAGCGAGTTTCATCTCCCCCGAGAAGAGCCGGAAGATGGTGCCGACGTCCACGGGGACCCACAGCGGCACCTCTCTGCTGGGCCCCAGCCTGCTGGATGGCAACTCGAGAGACTCCTTTGTGTCCAGGTCCCTGGCTGACGTTGCTGAGGTAAGCGTGCGGCCTTAGCCCTATCTTGACCACTAGCCCACCTCCTGGAGGTTGCCACCTCCCTCCAGCAGGCCTGTTTGGTGCCGAACAACTGCGAGTTCTGTTCATTCGCGGTCCGGCGCTCCTTCCCGCGTGGCGGCGGCTGACAGACCCTCAGTAACAGCTGGGCCCGGAGGCCTGGACGCCTGGGACGCCCTGGTGTCGGGCTGACCGCAGAGCCTCTGTGGGCAGCTGGGCGGGGGTTTGGATCTTGTTCTGTCCTTCAGCGGCTGCGTGACCCGAGGCGGGAGTGCCACTCCTCGCTGCCTTGCTTTCCTGGTCTCTTCGGGGCTGCTTCTGGTTTGAGTGGAGTAGGCAGCAGCTGTGGGTGGCTTGTCATCGGTGCTGCCCCTGACGTGGGGCGGAGCGCAGGCAGCATTGCCCTGTGTCGGGGCAGGAGGTTGCTGCCTGGCGAAGCTGGACAGTGGGTTCTGCCCTCTGGTTCCTGCCCGGGTCCGTGTGGTGGCAGACCCTTGACGTGGAGCTGAGGCTTGGTCTGAGAGGCCCCTGTTTCTTTGCACATGAGGCCACCCAGGCCCCACCCCACAAGGAGCGAGTGGTGTCAGTGAGCAGGTAAGGGCAGCAAGGACAGGTGCCTGGGGACGGAGCAGACACCGGTGCACTGAGCTGGTGTGAGGTGCAGCCCTGGTGCTCTGAGAGACCGAGGCAGAGGACGTGCCTAAGAGGGAGAGAACGCTCCATCCAGCTCCCCCCACTCCCAACAGCTTAGTCTGTTGTGAAAGCCCTCGAGCACCATTTCCCACAGACTTTGTCCAGGCGTCAGCAGTATCTTCCGGGGATTTCGTAGTCAGATTCTTGAGAGAAGGCCCGGATCAAGCAACGCTCACGGCAGTCTCCCACAGACTCCTCAGCTTCAGGGCAGCCTCACCTGCGTCTGGACACGTGGGGAACTCATAGGGGCTTTGGAGAGTTCTGAGCCGACCTGGGACACGAACTGACGTTCTGCCCAGACAGAGACACAGACAGAAGAACGTGGCACTCACCCTCCCTGCACGGTGCAGCGTTTCTCAAACCCCCGTGGCTCTGCGGTCACATGAGGAGCCCATCTTTCCCGTGTGTGTGTGTGTGTGTGTGTGTGTGTGTGTGTGCGCGTGTGCGTGCGCGCGCACACACACCTACGAGCACACAGTGTCCATGCAGACCAGCACAGCACACGTACCTGGAGACGGCACACCAGGACCTCGCCGTTCGTGGGCGGTCTCCAGAATAGCTGCGGCAGTGCCCGGGGGCTGTTAGAAGTGCAGACTCTAGAGGGGCGCCTGGGGGGGCTCAGTCGGTTAAGCATCTGACTTTGGCTCAGGTCGTGATCTCATGGTTTGTGGGCTTGAGCCCTCTCGTTGGTCTCTGTGCTGACAGCATGGAGCCTGGAGCTGGCTTCAGAAGAGCAGACTCTTGGGCCCACGCCGGACCTGTGCCAGGTTCACCCCCAGACCCACCCCAGGTTCACCCCAGGTTTATCCCAGGCATGTGCAGCACCGACCCCAGGTTCACCCCAGGCCCTCTCCAGGGCCTTCTTAGAGGGTTTGAACAGAAGTGACGGGCGCAAGTTGTAGGTGTGAAACGTGGAGCCACCCTGGCCCAGGTTGACGATGATGAAGCTGACGGGGGACATAAATGGGGAAGATGAGCACTATTTCCTTTACTTATTGAAAACAAAATTTAGTTCGTATAAAATTTCTCATAAAAAGCCTGATGTTTATTTAAGTAATCTCTTCACCCACGTGAGGCTTAAACTCACGACCCCAAGATCAAAAGTCGCACACTCTTCCAACTAAGCTGACCAGGCACTTCTCTCATAAAAAGTTTAAAATTCTGTTCCTTCCGTAGCCGTACTCAGAATTTTCCAAAGCCTTCTCATTCGTTCACTATGGCATGCGATTCATTAACAAGTATTTACCCAGGGTCCACTCCATGCCAGGCACTGCTCTGGGCTCTGAGTGCACAAAACCATGGCCCCATGCAAAGGAAGCAGATGGCACACGCTTAAGACCGAGGCTCGTGTGTTTGTGCACAGAACAGGCTACGGCCTTGACGCTGTGCTCCACACACTTTGTGGCTTTTACCCTGTTTTCCTTCCTTTGCCGTACTCTCTGTCCTGTCCGCCAGCTTGCTCGTTTCTTGAAGAGCCAAAGCCTGTCTCCCCTCACTGTCTTTGTACTTCTTGCTTCTTTTATGGGCACGTGCTCCCCACCCCCGTGGCCACACGCTGTCTCTGCCTCCGTCTCCTTCAGGCCACCTCAGAGTGCCTGCGCCCCACTGTGCGCCATTTGCCTCACTGCTTATTGATCGTCTCCCGTAAGTGTCATGTGCCGGGAACCACCACTGCGATCCTGGCCGCCAGACAGCCAGGTCAGCTGGCTGTCGTGCACACTTGTCAAGAGAGGGAGTGCTCAAACTGACAGAAGAGCTTCTGAAATCCCACACTCCCCACCCCCAAGCGCTGGGCCGTTGTCACATGGCTAGTTGCTGGGGGATTCTAAGCTTCATCATACAGACACTAGGTTCATTCGCCATCCACTGAAGTCTCCGCCGTGGTGGCCAGTCACTTCCAGTCCAGCAGCCAGCCGGTCACCAACTGATGTGGTCTTCCCTTGTGTCCTCTGCCCCACAGGTTGTGGACTCCCAGCTGGTGTGCATGATGAATGAAAACAGCATCGATTACATATCTCGATTCAACGATTTGGCCCAAGAACTATCCATCACTGATCCCAGCCGCCGAGAGGTTCTGTTTGATGGCAGTGGAGGTGGCCCCCCCATCGGTGACCTATCCCAGTGACCACAGTCACCAGCAGGGCATCCTGGAGGCTGCAGAGGAGGGCTCATGTGGCTGGTGGTCCTCAACTGTGGTGGGCATAGCCCTCTTCAAGCTAGAGAAAACCTAAATCAACCCCAGGCCCCCAGAGGACAGTCTGAACAGAAGAACCTCTGCACCCCAGAATGCACAACACACAAGAAGTCGTGTCCCAATGGGCAGAGGCCAGTGGTGGCCTGGGACATGATGACAAATTCTCTGGAAGGGCCTGTGTCGGCCATGGCCGTGGGGCTGGAGCAGTTCTCTGCCAGCCACGGGGTCTCCTGTTAGGGTCAGCATAGAGACCACATTTCCACCCGCGCTTCTGCCTCGGTTGTCGTGTTGGACGTTCCAGTGGGCTTTCTTTCCGAGGGAAAGGAAGGGGTGTGCCTTGGCATAGTCGTTGGCCCCAGGGAGTTGCGGCCTCCTGCTCTCCGCAGGGACGCTTCCAGCCACCGCTGCTTTCTTTCTGCCAAACCTATGCACTCTTGGGTTGTTTTCTCTGCAGAGTGATGGCCGGGAGGGACAGCGGGGCACGGCCTAGGCTCCGCCTGGTGGGGTCAGTACCCTCAGACAGCGGACCCCTCAGGGGACACTCGGGTCACAGGGCAGCGTAACTGGTGCCATCACCGCAGACACACCCTTGCCTAGAGGTTGGTTCTGACTGACTGAACGGGAAGGAGGAAAGAATCCTGTTGCATGCAGGTTATGTGGACTTGTAGGAAAAGGTCCTGCTAAACTGGTCGGAAAAATTGTTTTCCTTGTGTTTTCAGAACTAGGAGACGTCAAAGAAGAACAGAGTTTAATGGTTTCCTTCCTGTGTTCAAGTTTCTTCCTGGTGATCTGAGTTTCTTCTTGGTCAACTAAGATGATCTTTCTGTGTTGGGACCACACGTGAGCCTTAGCCGGCGTGCTGCTGTCCAGCACCTGACACCGCGGGCCTTGCGGGAGGGTTTCTCTGCTTCAGCAACTCTTCCTTCCACGGGCTTGTGTGCAGAGCCTCCCGGGCCACAGATTCCTCCCTTCACATTTACTTCCGTGCCGGGGCCCTCTGTTTCTCTTCTTTCCGCGTGGGGAACGCAAGCGGAGGGCAGATGCCTGGGTGTGGTCAGAGCACACTAAAACCATATCCGTCTGGTATGCTCCTCGGCCCCCCTCGGGTGACCAGTCGGCATCAGTGCAATGGTTCCGTGCCCAGTCTTCCCGCAGAGTAGAGCCAACAGGGCTCTCTGCTTCTCGGCCTTGGGAGGCTTGACAGACACAACACCATCCAGCCACATCCGCTGCGGCTGGGCGCCAGTGCTGTGGTGTTGCTCAGGTGGTACCTGTGTCCCGCCGTCCCGCCAGCTGCTTCACCCTCTGCCCGGCAGCCGGCCTCAGTCTGGCTTCTGAAACCCACCTGGACTGACCGGTTTCTCTTTCCGCTTCCCAACCAGCGGTGGAGCCGCAGCCTCCCAGGGCAGTCCCGGCCCTCTCCGCGGGCTCCTCCCGTGAAGAGTGGAGGCAGCGTGAGAACGGAGAAAAGGTCTCACGAGTACAAGCAGAGGGGGTGCTCCTGATCTCACAGCCTCCCAGGGCAGTCCCGGCCCTCTCCGCGGGCTCCTCCCGTGAAGAGTGGAGGCAGCGTGAGAAAGGAGAAAAGGTCTTACGCGTACAAGCAGAGGGGGTGCTCCTGATCTCACAGTCTCCGCAGACGGATGCGGCCACTGCAGTCTGCGGGCAGGGCATCCGCCCCGAGCAGTGGAGGGAAGCGGGCAGTAGCTTCCTTCCCTCATCTTAAGTGTCTCTCAGAGCTCTTGCCTATAACGTGGTTTCCCTCTTTTGGGTCTGGTTCTGGGTACAAACATCACCAATAAAAGCCATTCTCCTGGGCTCTTACAAAAAGTCCCAAACCTCTGGAGATGTGTAAGAGAGGGCCGTGACATCTCTTTATTAAGAGACAGATGTCATCACTTGGGCCACAATGTCTTTAAACTAGCTTATGATGTGATCAGATCAGTGGGTCTGTCTGAGCATCTGACCCCGGTAGGTGTAGTTAGGACATCAGGCCAAGTTTAGGCCACTTATAACTTGCTCATACTCCCGCTGTCTGGGACCAGAGACGCCAAGGAACACTATATAGCATCAATGCTGGGAGCAGTGCCTGGCGACAGTGTGCACCTTGCCAGAGTTGGTAGAGGTCTTGAGCTGCTTTTATCAGGGACGCCCCGAGGCAGTCTTGACGGTGGGGTGGCACAGGCTACTCAGGGACACCTAAGAGGAGGCAACGAGATCTGGAGCAGCCTCTGCAGGCGGTTTAGTGGCACCTCCCCCTGGGGGCTGGACCACAGCCTCCACTCGGAGCGTCCTCCAGCGGGGAGGTGGGTTAGTGAGGGCAGCGGACGGATTCTTCTCACCTGTAATAAAGCTGACACGATTCCAGAGAATTCCGCCACTTATCCAGCAACCAGACCGGAATAGATAAGCATTTGCTTGTCCGCTAAGAGGAAGTGACATCAGTAGTAGCATTAGAAGGATGGGTGTGTTTTCTCCCAGCCTAAATGTATACATATAAAAATAAGCAGCTGTTAAGGGCTGGAATTTTCAAAAGACCCGAGCAGAGAAACTTTCCTCTTCCTATACCTTCCTCTGCCTTTCCAACGGAAGTTGTCATCTCCGTGTGCACCTGTGGCTTTTTTCATGCATTCGAGCAGGTCGTGAGACCAGGGCAGTTCCTCAGAAAATCTCTCCCGGGTCAGTCTAATGCTGTCTGGGGTCTTTTTGCTGATTCATCTTTTTTTAAAAGATTGAGATGAAAGATATCTGGTCTCCAGGGAGTTGGTGTTTGGGCCTTGATTTCTCCTGCATCCAGCGATGAGCATTTCATTCTTTAGAGGATGCAGAGAGAAGCTGAAGCTGGAGGCTCCACATAGGGTTGGTGGTGACGTTTTCCTCATCTTTCCGTATCTCCTAGGTGTAGAGTACTTGCTCAGGGAGTGGGGATATTTGGAAACATTTCATCCATTGATCTGCTTGCTTTCTCCCTTCTCCGGCTTCTTAGCCTCAGAATCCTGGAAAGGGTGTCCTTTTCAGTTTGATGGCATCTTTTAACTTGATCACAGCATGGAATCCAAACTTCTGCAAAGCAAAGTCATGGAATAAACGACACTGGAAACAAGCAGAGGAGGAAAGCAGCAGTTGCTTTTTTTTTTTTTTTAAGACCTTGAGATCTATCAGATGCATTTGTGAGAAGATAGGGCACTTTGTCTTACAAAAAAAAGCAAGAAACTCATGCAAACCTTTCCTGTCAGAACTCTTTGGACCCCGCAGTAATTTGTAACTCACGTTAAGTCTTGAAAGCACTACAGCAACCTGGATCCTTTGTTTTGTCACAGGATAGCTGGCGCTAGAGCTATGGTCTGGGCCGCAGAACTCAACCGCTGTTTCTTTTGATAATCGTTAAGCCATATCATCTAAGGTTTCGGCTTGTTTGAGATGTGAATTTGTTTTATAGATTATAAATATACAGTGTATGTATAAAGCAGAATGCCTGTCCTTCCTGATTATTTTTTGTACCATAATGTAAATTATATTATTTATTCTTTACCAATTTTGGGAATAAAAGGTGTTTTGGTTATTTAATATAATAAAAGCTGTTAAACTTCTTATGTTTAAATTTCCAGTTAAACTTGTAAATCTGTTTTTATTATTGTGCATAAATACATACTAATACTTGATCTAATACTTCCCGAGTGAGCCTCGACTCCTTCGTGCGGTCTCCGAGTGACATCTCTGCAGCCTGGCTAGTGCGCGCATGCCACCCGCGGGGCAGTCCCGCGCGCCTCCGGGGCAGGCGACGGCCCCCGCCCGCAGGCGCTGTTGGAGTGCGCGGCTCGCGCCTGCGCAGGGAAATCGGGCGGCCCTGGCGTTCGCCTCAGACGAGGTTACGTCCCGCCTCTGCCGCCCTGCCGTCCAATGTTCGCGTCCGAGCCCTGAGCGGCACCTGCTGTCACCAATCGACTGCGAGCGCGGCGCCCGGCCTCTTCCAGTGCCTGTCTCGGTGGGGCGGGGGCGGGGTCCGGCGCCGCGATTGGCTGTGGTGGCGTGACTGGCATTGGCGTCATCTAATGGGCGCCGGCGGGCGGTCTTCGCGCTGCGTGGGGCCGGGCGGGAACCACCGCACAGCGGGCTAGGAGGCGCCGGGCGGCGGGCGACATGTTCCAGGGCCCGGAGAGCGAGGGCGGCCGGGCCGGATCCAGGTGCGTGGCGGGCGTGGCCACGTGGCGGGATGCGGGTGACGGGTGACCTCACAGAGCCGCGGCCCCCTCTTCCCCTTCCGAGAGGCGGGCGCTCAGGCGGGACGCGCTCCCAGCGTCCGGCAGGGTCTCGGCGGAAGGCCCGAGGCGCGCCGCCCCGCGCTTCTTATCCCGGGCCCGCGTTCCCTTCCGTGTCCAGCGCGCCCAGGGACGCTGGCCGAGCGGCGTGCCGCCCCGGAGCCATGCGGGTGCGTGCGTGAACCCGCCTTCCCGGACCCCCTGCTAGCGCCGGTGCGCGGTGGATGGGGCCGAGGGTTGGGGCTCACCGTGTTGGGTGCCCTCCGGGATCCCGCAGTCCCGTGGAGCCGGGCGCTGCCCTCCCCTAATCCTGGGATTCCGTGGGGGCAGGGAGCTGCCCTCCCCTAATCCCGCAGTCCGAGGGGCGAGGAGTTTTCCTCCCCCAATGCCACAGCCCCGTGGGGGCGGGACGCTACCCTCTCCTGATCCCGCAGCCGGGTGGAGCAGGGCACTACCCTCCCCTAATCCCGTAGTCCTGCGGGGCCTGGCGCTGCCCTTCCCTAATCCCGCAGTCCCGTGGGGCCGGGCGATGCCCTCCCCGAATTCCTAGCCTATGGAACCGGCGCTGCCCTTCCCTAATCCCACAGTCCTGTGGGACCTGGCACTGTACTCTCCTAATCCCAAGACCCCGTGGGTCCAGGTGCTGCCCTTCCCTAATCCTAGGGCCCTGTGTTTCTAGGTGCTGCCCTCCCCTGACCCCAGGGCCTTCTGGGGCCAGGTGCTGTCTTCCCTTATCCCATAGTCCCTTGGAACCGGGCGCCGCTCTCCCTTAATACGGTGACCGAGGGCTGAGCAATGCCCTTCCAGGATCCCGTGTTTCCAGGCGCTGCCCTCCCCTGATCCCATGGCCTTGTGGGGCCCAGGACCTTCCCCCCTCTGATCCCAGGGCATTGTGGGGCCAGGCACCGCCCTCCCCTGATCCCAGGGCCTTGTGGGGCCAGACGCGTCCCTCCCCTGATCCCAGGGCCTTGTGGGGTCAGGCGCTGCCCTCTCCTGATCTCAGGGCCTTGTGGGGCCAGACGCCGCCCTCCCCTCATCCCAGGACCTTGTGGGGCCAGGCACTGCCCTCTCCTGATCCCAGGGCCTTGCGGGGCCAGGCACCGCCCTCTTCTAACCCTATAGCTTGGGAGCCAGGCAGTGTCTCCCTGCCTTGCTGATGGAGAACCAGACTTATTACAAGTAATAGAAGCAGAATCCAATTGTTAGGTTTGTAACTGGACTTCAACATTCAGAAACACAAGGCAGCAAGCTTTTTTTAAACTTGTAAACACTGCGTGGGTATTGGAAGTCACATAAATTTCAATCGCCAGAGCCAAGGAGAAGGTCTGTCTTGGCGCTGGAGCAGCCAGCTTGCGTCGTAGAGTTGGGGGTTGTAGGTGCCCGTGAGTTTTCGTTAACACGAGCCTCTCCGGTGCCCCAGCCTCTACCCAAAAGCAGAAGAGAGTATGTGCGTGTGCCAGCTTTGAGATCAGTACGGCACACACGCTCCGTGGAAGGGCTGCTCCGATTTGCTGAAACCGTGCACAGCCGGGGGGGTTAGGGCAGTGGTCAGTTCTACAGCTGACCAGGTAACCAGTCATCCGTCCAGTGACACACGTCTGCATCCGTACCGGTGGGGGCCGGAGGTCCCGCCCGCAGTGTCCAGAGTGCGTGCAGATCCTGGTGCTCAGTAACCACTGGCGAGCGTCACTTGTGCCTGCTGGGCGGGGACCCCTTCTAGCACTTTCTCACTTGTGTCCTTTGGGTCCATCCCCTGTTGTGCACATGGCCTGGCACTGGCTGCCCCGTAAATGTTAGCGTCAATGAATAAACACCTAAGGCCAGTGTCCTCTTGGCTCACCGCACTGCAGGGCTGCTTCTCTGAAGTCATACTCCACACTTCCGGGGGGAACTCGCTTTAGAGAGGGTATTATGAAAAGGAGGAAGTTTTTTCTTTGAGGACATTGAAGAAGGAAAAGCGATCTTGGTTGGATGATTCGATGTAATTGGAAGCTGTTGCCGGGATCCATCAGAAGGTTTGGGTTTCGGCAGCCCTGTTAGAGCAACTGATGAGCCAGACGGGCTTCGAAAGGCTCACATTTTCTTTGGTGGCTGTTGAGGGAGGGAGTCAAGTGGCGGCTGCAAGCCCACTCGGCCAGGATTTCCTCTTCGAAGCCCCTGTTATCTGCTGTTTTCCTGCTGCGGGGTTATCTTGCGTTAAAGGGATTTTGAACCTTACACACGTCCTGCTTCAGCCATCCCATCGTGAGTCTGAGGTCATCATCGAAGCTGTGAACCTGTGCGTTTGTAAAGTCTACTTTTATTACTGCTGCTCTCCGGGTCTGACTGGTCCCCAGAAGGTTTTCAGTAACCCAGACACGAGCTCTCGCAGGAGGGTCAGGGGCCTGGGGACCCACCTCTGCTGGACACGAGCTCTCGCAGGAGGGTCAGGGGCCTGGGGACCCGCCTCTGCTGGACACGAGCTCTCGCAGGAGGATCAGGGGCCGGGGACCCGCCTCTGCTGGACACGAGCTCTCGCAGGAGGGTCAGGGGCCCGGGGACCCGCCTCTGCTGGAGCCATCCTCCCCTTGAGCTTTACCTCTGGCTCTTTTTCGTCCCGTGCCTTCAGCTCCGCTTGTGTGCTTGAATGCCCTTATTGGAACACGTCGAGGGGCATGACGAGAGAAAAGGCTGTTGGATCGTGTTCCCACTCTGCGAGTTCCGAGCTCGCCAGGGTTCCCGTCGGCCTCCCTGCAGCTAGGGTCCTACCGATACCTGCCCTTGATAGTGAGCCAGCTGGCGGCCACGCGGAGCCTCTGCTGTGGGTTCTGTTTTTATCAGAATAACCTCTGTCACTCTCAGCCCCCTTATTCGAGATCCTGTCGGGCAGCCGTGCGGTCTGCAGGACTGCTCCTAGGCCGGGAAGCCCTGGTGCCAGCCCCACGCCTTTGCGGCGGGGGCGTCACCATCCCAGGTAGCTGGGTCGGTGTGCACCGCCGTCTCTCGGCCACAGCATTCTTGGCTTCCTTTCTCCCTTTGCTTTCAAAGTAAAATAAAATTCAGGAAAGTATACAACATAAGGTAATAAACACTGTATTTCCACTACTCAAAATTAATATTTGGTCATTTCCAATAACTCTGGCTTACCTCCTTTGCCCCCGGGGATACCCTTCCCACACAGAGACCACAGACTCAGTTTGGGCCTTGGTTCCTCCACAGAGATCTTAAGTGCCAGTAAGACCCAGCGCTGTGTGGCATCACTGACTGGAACACTAGAGCCCCCTGCTCAGGGCGCCGGCTTTCCCGCAAACAAAGCTGCTCCCGGCGCAGGGTGTGGTGCAGGCTTCCGGAGATAGGCGCTCGGGCCCCACGGATGAGGGAAGCAAGGGTGCTGGGCAGAGGGGACCGCAAGATTGCAGGGCCGCCGAGAGAGTCCTGAGGAGCTCTGAATCAGGATGAGTCCGCTTCAGATTAGAGCAGGACTTGGGGGGTCGAAAGAAGAGCCATGTTTTAAATAAGTCCGTGAAATAGGAGTTTTAAGGCGGGAGGAGTTGATGATAAATTCAGTTCAGTTCTGGAGATCCGGGTCCCCACCCCGTGTGTCAGTGAGATGGCTCTAGAGACCCGAGAGCGGCTGGCCTGCCGGAGCCGGGCAGAGTGTGGGGACGGCCGTGTGATCTGTAGATCGCTGTGGCAGTAAGATGGCCTTACTGCGGTCACCAACAAACTAGGCGACATGAGGTCTTAGTAAGACCTCTTCCTTTTTTAAGTTTATTTATTTTGAGAGAGCATGCTTGTAAGGGGGTCGGGGGGTGCAAGAGGGGGAACGGTGGAGATAGGGAAGGAAGCAGGCCCTGCCCTGTCATTGCAGAGCCCAACTTTATTAAGACCATTCTAATTTAAGTTTGGCTACTGATTTTCTTTCTCTTCTTCCTCCCTCCCTCCTTTCCTTCCTTTGTTCTCAAATGCAAGTAATTTTTTTTCTTTCGCCAAATCATTAAGGAAATGCTGACTAGGCATCCGCCTTCCCCATCCCAGGCAGCCAGGGACTCAGCACCAGCACCGTGTGGAAGGCCTGCTGGCGTGTGGTGTCTGTCCGTCCGGGCCCCGGCTGGCACGTGATCTGCCCTCTGTAAAGCACCCTCTTTACAACTGAAGAGAGTCTGAGAAATCCCTTCGCCTTAAGTTCTAGCGAATGGTCAGCTCCCTTTCTAGCTCTTTTTTTTTTTTTTTTTTGAACGTTTATTTATTTTAGACAAAGTGCGAGCGGAGGAGGGGCAGAGAGAGAGGGAGACACAGAATCCGAAGCAGGCTCCAGGCTCTGAGCCATCACCACAGAACCCGACGCTGGGCTTGAACCCAGGGACTGCAAGATCATGACCTGAGCCGAAGTCAAATGCTTAACTGACTGAGCCACCCAGGCTCCCCTCCCTTTTTAAATGTCATGTTCTTTTTGTGACCTGAGTCCTGGGCAGTGCCTGCAAAGCCTCATGCCTTTCACGTGGCGTTCAGCTCTGCGTTCCCTTCAATTTCCCCGCGTCTGCAGCACAGTCCTGTTGCTTAGGACGAGCCAAGGCACATGGGCCGCTCACCGGTTTCAAAGTCCAATTCAGTAGTGCCTTCTCACCTTTAAAATGCATTTTTAAGATCTTCCGAAAAGATGCACGTGAACTCCATGTGTGACTGCTCTGCTGACGTGGTTCGAGGCTCTGGGGTGTCTGGGCGGAGCTTTGTGAAAATTTCTTAATTCTTCAGTTACTGCAATAAAAAGCGACTTGAGGTCCCGGTCTTCCCCTCATATTTCCTTTAAGCCCCCAAATGATGCAGGACGTTTTCTCACCAATCGCGACTTGGGGTGGCTGCTGCCGGGGTGCCCGAGTGGTCACGTGGTGCCCGAGTGCTGATGTGAAGTGAGCAGCGGGGCCGGCAGGCGTGTCCTCTGGTCTCTGATCGGCCTTCTGTTGGTTTGGCCGGACTCGCGGACCAGAGATGCTATCGGTCCTGGCCGTCACTTTTGCTAGAGGCCTTAACAGAGGCGTGAGGGTGCAGTCTGCAGCCTGGACCCAGAGTGCCCGGGCTCGCGTTCTGGCTCTGCTCCTTCCCACATGACCTTTCTTGGCACTTTTCTTTGTCTCTGATGCACCGTCTGTGAAAATAATGCCTGCCTTAGAGGGTTGCTGTGTGCGGTCACTGGAACGGTAGATGGAAATAGTAAGTACTCAGCAAATGTGAGCTACAACATTAAACATTACTGAACGTGTTGAGTAGTAAATTTTTAATGTTTTTAATTTAAATTTTTAAGTAATCTCTACTATCTTGACACCCAACATGGGGCTTAAAGTAACGATCAAGAGTCGCACTCTCCACCGACTGAGCTAGCCAGGCACCGTGATTGCGTTTGTAGTATTAAACACTATTGTGTGCTAATTAAAATTAGCGTTAAAGTCTACTGAATGTGGCTGTTTACTACTTTGTGTTAGGGAAATGAATTTTATCAGAGGGTCACAAGAATAATTTCCAAGTGCACTATTTCTAGAGGGCTTTTGGCATAACCGAAACATACAAAGAAAATTTTAAGGGTAATAAAGGAAGTCTGCTATGTGGCTGGCTGTACACCAGTCACGCCAGTGTTAAATAATTGTGATTTTTCCTTAGCCATCAGAACGTGTATCTGCCCTGCGTGGTTCTGCCACACTGCCTGGACGGTGACCTGCAGGGCTGTCAGCGACTCACACTCCCTCTGCTTGTAGGGCCATGAAGCCCCCGGGAGGAGAGACCAGCAATCTTTTTGGAAGTCCTGAAGAAAGTGCTCCTTCCAGCAGGCCCAATAGGATGGCGTCTAATATTTTTGGACCAACCGAAGAGCCTCAGAACCTACCTAAGAGGACCAATCCCCCAGGTAGGGCCTTCGTGGGCCGTTAATCCTTGGGCCTCTGCTCGTTCTGGTCTATGTTGCTCTTTTGATAACATTTTTTATTTCTTTGCGTTGATCCTTTAAATGTTTTCTGGTATATGTTATCCTTGCCGTCAGAGTTCTAGAATGCAAGGCCGGTTTAATCCTCACTTCTGCTTTCTGTCTGAAGGTGGCTCGGTCATTCTCGAATGCTCCTTCCTCTGTCCACAGACCCTGGCTGAGTCCAGGCACTGAGGCTACAGAGGAGATGAAGGGATTCTGGTTCCCACTGGGGAGGGTTTCCCGGTCGTGTGAAGGGCCCCTCGTGATTCCAGAAATTATGTGCAAGTTACACATTTAAACATATTTCTTAGGAAGAATATATAATACATAGATGGGTATTTTATGCTTATTTTTGAGAGAGCACATGAGCGCACACACAAGTAGGGGAGGGGCAGAGAGAGAGAATCCCAAGTAGGCTCCTCACTGTCAGTGCAGAACCTGATGCAGAGCTTGAACTCAGGAACCATGAGATCATGGCCTGAGCCACCCGCATCCCTTGGTCAGATCGTCAGTGGGACAGAAGCTCTGAAAAGGATGGCTCAGTCCATATACTCCTTCCTACCCCACCTTCCAGTTGTCACGGTGAGAAAGTCTTAGAAAAGTGTTTTTTGGCTGACAGACTATGCAGTTGAGTGACCACAGTGGTAGTTACTCGTATCCTCGGGGGAAACAGGGTTTGCTCCATCCATAAAGATCTGACCGGCCAGACACGGGGGCTGGCTCCCCACCCTGCTGCACGTGTCTCTTGCCCAAACTCTAGGGAACAGCTGGTTCCTCTGTGTGGTTGGTTGTTTTCTTATGGTGAGGGAGGTTGGAGGGTTCAAGTTCTGGGTGTAGCAGAAGCAGCGGGTGGTTCTTAAAAGTAGGAACATTCTCCTTGTGTCTGGCGTAGAGGCGTGGGCCAGAGTGGTCAGCCCTGCACTTCCTGCATGTCCACGACAGCAGCGACTTCACGTGTTCCTCTTGGGCCTAAGACTGACTGCTGGCTTTGCAGACCCTCAGACTCCTAGGATTCCCCAGTGGGCAGCCTGGGCCCCTCTTGGCCAGAGAGAGAGAGTGCCTCTGTGTAGTGTGCGGTCACAAGACGTGGTGACGGCGACTGAAACTCTGTCCTGCCAGGTGCTCTTTGGAATCCATCTGTGTGGGATTCTCCAGGGAAGCGTGCCGGCGTGCCCCACACCGCAGACCTCCGCTCCCGCCCATGTGTCCGGGGCGGAGGGTGCGACTTAGCGGGGGGTCATCACTGCGGATTCGCCGGGGGTTCGGCCCGGCACTCACTGACCCTTCCTGCCTGGGCCCTGCCAGCTGCCCGGCTCACGTCTCCCACGGGCAGTCCTCCTGTTCTAACAGCGGGGCTGAGTATTTTCCAGGGACTGCGCTCAGCGCTTTGTGTGTATTCGGTGGCCGGCTCTACACCCCTAGGAGGGGCGGGGGGGGGGGGGCGCGGGGGTGTTTTGCAGAGAGGGAAACAGAGGCTCAGGAGGTTCGCTGCCGCACCCGGGCCTCACACCTAGACGGTGGTGGAGCTAGCCCTCAATCGCCGTTTGCTGGACTCCAGGGCTGATGCTCTAAACTTTCCACCTGGGAGAGCAGTTGTGATCAGTGTCTAGAAATGGAATTGCGGGATCCGTTTAAAACTGCCCCAGTGTCCGCCACCCCTGTGTGCCGCACGGGCTCCCCGCTCTGCTGACCCCACGTCCGTCTTTTGCGCTTTGATTCTTAAAAAAGCGTATCTTGAATTTATTTTTCTTTAGTTGTAAGTGAATTAAGCACCTTTTCCTTCTTCAAAGCCAAATTCCTCTCCGAGGTGAAATGTTGACCAACAGACGTGCAGGCCGCCCCATTCTTATAAAGTGTGGGAGCAGAACCGTGTTGTTTAGGAGTGGATGTACACGGTGAGCACACACCAACGGTACCAAGTTGTGGTCTCCAGAAAACTCAGGCGTGCGGTGACCTGGGGTGGGGGGAGGATGCACAGGGTTCTGGGAGCCGGTCGTGCTCTCCGCTCTGGGTGGCAGTCACCTGGTGATTGCTCTGTCGCTATTCTGAGAATGTCTTAGGAACTTTTCGGTTACGTTTTATAATTTAAAAAAAATTGGGCGCCTGGGTGGCTCAACCGACTGGTTGAGCATCCAGCTTCAACTCAAGTCCTGATCTAGGGGTTTGGGAGTTCAAGCCCCGTGTTGGGCTCTGTGCTGTCAGCACAGAGCCTGCTTCACATCCTGTGTCTCCCTCTTTGCCCCTCTGCCACTCATGGTTCTCAAAAAAACAAAATAAAATTAAACAGTAAAAAAAAGGTTTTTTTGTTAACTATCAGGGTCTTTAGCCAAAAACTTCAAATTGAGTTACTTTTGTTTTTCTTTTTGAGAGAGCGAGCACATGCGTGCAAGTGGGAGAAGGGCAGTGAGAGGGAGGGAGACAGAAAATCCTAAGTGGGTGCCACGCCCAGCACAGAGCCCAGAGCAGGGCTCAGTCACAACCGTGAGATCGGGACCTGAGCGGAACGCTTAACCGACTGAGCCACTCAGGTGCCCCCAAATTGAGTTACTTTTATGTTGCATTTTTTTTAAAAGCTGAACGTACATTTAATGAGGCCTTTGTAGCACAACCGGAAACGACGCGATACGGGCTGACCTTGAACAGTAGTTTTCTCCACTTTGCGGTGGAGGCACTTGTGCTGACCACAGCCCGGCAGCATCACTGCGGACCACCGGGGGCTCGTCGCCGGCCCCGCTCTGCCCGGTCGACTTGCGTTGACTCTCTTATCTCACCAGCCGCCCTAGGCCTGTCCTCTTGTTGCTTACTGTCTCCTGACAGTTGACACGTGAGGTGGGAGGGTCGGAGCCACCTGTGCAGGCTCAGTTGGCAGGTGACTGTGCAGGGCCCGGCCCTGTGCTGCGCTGGCTTCCCCGGCCCGGGCGTGCGGGCCCCGGGATGATGTGAGCGTGCGCCGCTTCCCGCACGCGCGCGCCCGACGTGCTCTCCTGCCCCGGGAGACTGGCATCCCCGCGGCCCCGCTGGGTCACCATCCACTCTGGCGGCGGAGCCCGTCCCCGGGAGCCCACGGGGAGCCGGTCGTCCAGGTGGTTCCTGGGTGCCCGCGTTTCTCCGTGGTAGCCGTGCGCCTTATTAGAGCCAAGCAGCGGCTGCTCACCACTTGGTTTCTTGAAAACAGTAAGCAAAGCTCAGCGCTATGAAAAATGACATGATGAGCAGTCTCGAGTCCTGCAGCCCGTCCATCCCGGGTCCTGTGCGCACGCAGCCCCCGTGGCAGGGTGAGGGGACGTGGAGTAACCACTTCGTTTACTCGGATACGAGTGAATGTCCGCTGGGTAGGTGGTCGTGGGCCTCCTGTCGCTGAGCAGTGCACACATGCGGGACAGGTTCCGTTGTCTGTACGCAGTCAGTACAGTGAATACTTCGCGTTTGTGTCCCTGGCATCGTTCTAAGCACGTGGTGTCTGAGCTACAGCGAGGCATTGAGTCTGCTCACAGCGCTGTGAGCCAGGCCCTGTCGCTCTGCCGTTCGTTCTGCAGTTGAGGAATTGCGGGCCCAGAGAGGCCGAGTCATTTGTATGTGGTCCTCTAGCTACTTAGTGGAATGCATCTTCTTTCTTCTCATAAGATTGTCAGTCCTTGGCGCAGGAGGGCCGTGACCGTGACGGGGCCTCCCCCCCATCAGCGCAGCTCCCTGCGGAGAGGTGCTGGCATCTGCTGAGTGAAGAGACGGCCGGCTGGCATGGTGTGGCAGCCGTCTCTCTGCTTCACGGAGGCTTTCTGGGCGTTGACTTTGGTGTCTGGCCAGAGTCTTCAGCCTGTGAGAAGTTAGGCATTAGATGCGTATCTTCGTTACGGCTCCTCGGGCCACTTACCTGCCCTGCAGGATGCTACGTGTCTGTCCTTTGCTGACATCTCTAGTTGTCACTGGGAGTTCCAGCCAGAACAAGGTCAGAAGAATGACTCATCCACGTTATTTTCCAGATTAAAGGTTTACCTTGAATGTGACGTGTTGTTAAATTCATTTCTGTCTGTCTGATCTAAAAGCTATTTGCTTTTAACATAAAGAACTTTTCATGGGTTTAATGAAGAAATTGTTCAGTAGATAACAGTGACAAGTTCAAAGTTAAGGAAATTCTAGAAGGGGAATGGTGCTTTATTCCATCTTACCGTCTTGCCTCCAGAGGCCAGCCCGGTTCAGCTCCCGGAGATGAAGGCCCCAGCAGGCCCCCAGGAAAGGGATTGGGCTTGACATCGGTCCTCAGGGATCCTCACCACCCCGCACACCCCGCCCTCGTTGGCCTAAACCAGGGGCCGGCGCTGGGGCGCCCCTAGGAGGGGAGGCCTCTGACGTGATGTACATGGAGGCTGGGACCGGACGGGCGTTGCGGGTTTGCTCACTGTCATGTAACTGTTTCTGCAGGAGGGAAAGGAAGCGGTATCTTTGACGAATCCACGCCTGTGCAGACGCGACAGCGTCTGAACCCACCTGGTGGGAAGACCAGTGATATTTTTGGGTCCCCGGTTGCTGCTACGTCACCTTTGGCACATCCAAACAAACCCAAGGTATGGGCGACGTTCGGGTGCACACGTGAAAGGGAGAACGACAACAAGGCTCTGAGGCAGGGGTGGTGCGTGAGGGGGAGAGGCAAGGTGGCTGGCCTTGGTTTTCACTGGTCCCGGCGTTTCCCCTCTCCCTGAGTCACGGGAGACGTGCGGCCTCGTGGTGACCGTAGCTTGGGGAAGCCGATCTCCTTGTGCCGATGGGGCGGCCGCCCTTCCCCGCGGTCACCAGTGGTCATCGGGAGCACGGCAGCCGCGTTGGAGTAAACTCAGTCAGTATTTGGAATTCATGGCTCATAATCCTCCTTTAACCGGTCTAATTCGTTGCTTGGAGAACGGCAGAGGCTGGAAGGTAGCCTCTGCCGGCGTGTCCGCCTGAGCCGCGCCGCGGGAGCCGCCGCAGAGGGCTTTTCCCCTAACAGGAGCGCTCAGCCGGGAGTGGAGAGGAGCGACCACTCACTGTCTCCATTTTGCCAGCTTGTAATGAGATTGTGGATCTCGGCCACGAGCGTCACTGGCTGACGTCACACAGTGAGACCCCCGGAAATTACGGGCCTTTCCTTTCGATGGAACACCATAGACCACCTTTGAATTCTTGTCAAAAAATCGAGCCCGAGTCGGACCAAACCTCGCAGTAATTGACGCCACAGGGATCCAGTGAGAGTAATGCAGAGTAGCAGGCTCTCCCCAGCAGCCGCCAGAGGCCAGTCGGTAATGCTGGGGGTGGCCAGGATGTTTAAGTTCACAGTCCTGGGGCACCCCGTTGCTCAGGCGGTTAACATCCAATTTCAGCTCACGTCATGCTCTCATGGTTCTGGAGTTCAAGCCCCTCATTGGGCTCCTCGATGACAGTGCGGATCCCGCTTGGGATTCTCTCTCACTCTCTTTCTCTGCCCCCCCCCAAATAAATATTTAAAAATAAAATAAAAGAATACAATTCCTGTCAAAGTCCCAACCATAATGTTTGGTTTGGTTTTACTTTTTTTTTTTTTTTTTTAAGGGAAAGACACAACCTAATATTCATAGGAATCTTGAGGGACACTGAATAGCCAGACAGTTGACAGAGAACAGGTTGGAGGAGTGTCACTTCCCGGTCTCCGAACTCA
The DNA here is from genome assembly GCA_030068075.1 of Paguma larvata. NCBI lineage: Eukaryota > Metazoa > Chordata > Mammalia > Carnivora > Viverridae > Paguma > Paguma larvata. The sequence goes on from CM057825.1 coordinate 112,018,048, forward strand.
GTACAGAGTTGCATTCAGCCAGACAGTGCGGTGCCAGCAGAGGGTGTAGAGACCGCGGAGCGGCACGGAGAGCTGAGGAATAGACCCTCACGTCTGGGTTCAACTGGTACCTGCGCAAGGGCGCCTGGATCGTGTCGGTGGGGGGAGGACAGTCTCTTCTGCCAGGACAGCTGGTTGTGCACATGGCAGAGAGTGGGCGCCGACTCGTAGCTGTATATAGAAAGGAACTACAAACAGATCAAAGACCTAAATTTCAGGGTTAAAGCGGTAAGATTCTTGGAAGAAAATAATAGGGACAGTTCTTCACAATCTTTTTGTGTTTCGTTTTGTTAAGATTTTATTTTCAAGTAATCTGCACCCAACGTGGGCCTTGAATTCATGACCTCGAACCCCAGGAGACGCACACTCCTCCGACCGAGCCAGCCGGGCGCCCAATTTACTGTCTTAGTGTGGTTTCGGCAGTGGTTTCATAAATGTGACACCAAAACACAGGCAACAAAATTTAAAATAAATATACTGGATTTCATTAAAATGTAAAACTTTAGGGGGGCCCGGCTGGCTCAGTTGGTAGAGCATGTGACTCTTGATCTCGGGGTCATGAGTTCAAGCCCCACGTTGGGTGTAGAGATTACTTTAAAGTATTAAAAAAAATTTTTTTTAACTTAAGTGCATCAAAAGACACTTTTAGAAGAATGAAAAGACAACCCACAGAGCGGGAGAGATCGTTTGCAAATCCCATTATCGGATAACGGTTTACTCTCAGGACTATATAAAGAACTCCCAAAGCTCAGCAACAAAAGACAATCTGATTCAAAAATGGGCAAAGGACTTGACTGGACATCTCCCCCAAAGAGGGCATACAAGCAAGCACATAAAAAGGTGCTCACCAGGGGCGCCCGGGGGCTCAGTCAGTTAGGCGTCCGACTCAATTTCGGCTCACGTCACGATCTCACAGTTTGTGATCTCAAGGCCCACGTTAGGCTCTGCACCAGTGCAGAGCTTGCTTGGCGTTCTCGCTCTACCCCTCTCTGTGTCCTTCCCCTGCTTGTGCTCGCACGCGTGCTCTCTCAAAATAAATTGGAAAAAAAAAAAAAAAAGATGTTCAGCATTCCCGGATATTAGAGGTAAATGCAAATCAAAATCACAATGAAATCCCACTTCACACCCATTCAAGGGATCTTGTCAAAAAAACTGGAAAGTGACGAATGTTGGTGAGGGCGTGGAGCCCCCATCCGCTGCCGTCGGGTTTGTAAAGTGGGGCACGCCTAGAGGAAGGCGGTTGGGCATTTTCTGAAATAGCCCAGAATTTACCATGTGATGCAGTAATTTCACTCTGAGGTGTATACCCCCACATTTTGCAAACAGGACCTCAAACAGATAATTTGTACACCTGTTGTATAGCATTATTCACAGCAGCCAAAAGGTGGAAACCACCAGCGTCCAGCAGCAGATGAATGGATCCACAGAATGTGTTGTACCCGTGGAACGGGATGCCGCTCGGCCAGGAAAGCGAGTAAAATTACGCGCTGCGACATGGTTGAACCCTGAAAGGCTATGCTGATGTTTTAATATTTGCCTAGATGTTAGGTGTGTGAGGAGTCATTTAAGTTTTGCAGTTGTATGAGCGTTATTGTGGTGATGGGTTTTTTTTTAATGCCATTTTTAAGAGCCACTTAATTGGAATATTTGTGGATAACTGAAATATCTGGGATTTGCTTTAAAATAATCCCACAGGGGTGGAGGGATTGCAGTTGGCAAGTGTGTGCTGAGCTCCCTATGGCAGTGAGCCAACGTCACTGTCGCTGCAGCAGGTTACGTGGGGGGTTCGTGTCACTGCCCGTGGTTAAAGTCCCCACAATAAAAACATTTTTTAAAGTTAAAAATAAATAAACCCATTTGTGCCCTGAGTTTCATCACGCATTTGAGCTGGGTAAGATGTTTCTGAATCATGTACTGACCTGGGTTTTGCCTCGTTGCAGGACCACGTGTTCTTGTGTGAAGGAGAAGACCCAAACTCGGCCCCTAAAGGTGAGCTGCTGTCTTCTGTCCCTTTCCCTGAGCGCTCTCGCTCTGGGGGAGTTGCCGGTGCGTCCCCAGGGAATGAGCAGGAGTATTCTGTGCCTCTTCTAGCTTGCTGACCAGAACAGGCCAGGTCACAGGCAAGGTCACATTCGTTGTCAGAGGATATATAGCATTTGAAGAAAGCCAGGGAAGTGGGCTCAGGTATTTTCGGTGAAAACTTTCCAGCTGGTTGCCATGGCCTTTCATCACTTCTTGTCATTGGTGGTCAGCCTAGGTCTAAGATCGGGGGTCCCCCTCTAGAAGCTGATCTCTCTCCTGTAGTGAGGGGCAGGGATCTGAAGCCTTTGGTGAACGTGTGACCAAGGGTGGCACGGGCAGCACTGAGGCAGAAGAGAAAGGCACAGGGGAGAAGAGCAAGACAGGTGGAGTGAGAAGGGGGGCCGTGAGGCCTGCGTGTGGCGGGGAGAGCTGCCCTCTGGCAGGCCGTGTGCCAGCCTCCGAGCCGAGGCTCGCCCTCCCAGCTGACTGAGCTTGGGTCACCACTCCCTTGTTTGATCACCAGGATACATGGGAATTCCTTCATCTGGGAAGTCTGAGTCAGAGTGTCCGTAAGCCTTGCTTCTCCTTGCAGGATCCCTCTCTTCCTCTTCATGCTCAAGTTGAGAAAGTTTATTCTTTCTTGAGGTGGAAGAAAGGGGAATGGGATCCAGAACGCAGTGTAAAGAAAGAATTAACTTACGGAGGAATTTATCAAAGAGTTTATGGTATGAAGTCCCGCTTCAGGAAAGCCTTCCGTTAACCAGGAAGTCTTCTTGGGACCAGCTGGAAGCCTGGCTCCGTGCTCGTCACGGCGTGCACTTCCGGCCGCTGGCCTGTGCCGGTCTTCCTGTATGTGTAGCTCGCCCGTCTGGTCCCCGGCCGCCTCTAACGGAATTGCATGCTGCCTTTGTCCCCCAGCTGCAGCGAGCACTTCGCCGGGAGAAGAGCTGGGGCAGAAGGGCGGCCCTGGAGACGCGGGCCGCGCCCAGCAGCCTGTGCCCGTGCCAGCAGCCGACAGCCATGAGCCCCGGTTGGGCCCACGCCCTCGTTCTCACAACAAAGTCCTGAACCCGCCTGGAGGCAAATCCAGTATCTCCTTCTACTAAGAGGGGCTGCTGCTTCCCCTGTAGCCAGACAAAACACCAGACAGATAGGATTTCAAATACTGTAGTTTCTTTTAGCCCAAAGGAGCCGGGTGGGGAGAGGGTCTGTTGTGTATCTGAAGCCGCAGCTCGGGCACCGCTGCCATCCCAGCGCCGTGGAGGACCTCACCTTCCAGACTGCTGGGAGACCTGTCTTGGTGGGTAGAAAACGGGACTCGCTTGTAACCACAGATGTGACGGGACTCTGCCAGGGGCGCAGGGGCCAGGGGGGCCAGGCCACGGTGAGGCCTGGTGGCATGGGGTTGCCCATGGCCTCACCGCACTGGCACTCTGCCAGCCGACCGGGGGTCCGGGAATCACTAACACGGTAGCAGAGTTTAAATTTAAGGCTGTGGGTTAGAGGAGCAAGGCGTAAGCCAAAACACTACTGGCGGGGACTGGATGGGGTCTCTGGCCGGCCGGCCCCTCAGATCCTCACCCCGTTAACCGCAGGACGGTTTCCGTCCCTGGGACTGCAGCGCTGGGCCCCCGGTGCCTCCTTTGCCGTCAGCCCCAGCGTGTCACTTCGCACGTTTCCCGACACGCGTCAGCAGCTGTCAGCAGAAACCAAAAAGTCGTTCTCGGTCTCACACTTTATGGCAGGATTTTGAGGTGCTCCACTTCTGCCATCCACACACTTGACCAGATCTTTCATGCGCAGGCTGGTTTCACTGTGAATTGTCCCCTCTTTTCGTCAGCGGCCTCCATTCCAGGTCCGCGCCCATCGCCAGCCGTGCAGACAGACCCCTTCTCGAGTCCGTTCTTCCTGTCGGCAAGGCCCCCTGACTTCTGCAGCTTTAAAACTGTCCACGTGCATCCAGACAGCGGGGTTGCTTAAACCCTTCATACATCTTTGTTCCTGTTGGCGGTGGGAGGGAGCATGCCCCTGAACCTTGGGTTCCTAGGTTTGAGTCTTGAATAATCTCTAGAGAGCTATTACAAAGTGCCAGCTTTACCTAAGTGACTGTTGACTCTGGTCTGTTTCTGACACCTTTCTAGGAAAAGTCATGTGCTCAGGTACACCAAAGAGGAAGCAAAGTGTGCTTCCCTGCTCTTTGTAAAGCTTTGCAGAACCTCTGGACCATAGTCAGTTTCCAGAAGAGACCTGGAGACCTTGAGCCAGAAAATGAAGTAGTTTGATAGTGAAGTCTCAGCTGGCCAATTCTGTGCTACTTGCCAGCTGAGATAACGGGCTGGCCAGAGTCCTGTCGCTCCGATCTGAAAGTTTCTCCCACTCGCCCCTGTGGGGCTACATTCTCAGTTCTGACGCTCGCTCACACTGCACCAGCAACTCGCAGGGGACAGGGTTTGGGTCGGGGTATCTATCGGTACGAGTGCCTACAAAGCCAGTGCTATGTGGTAAAAATACCTGCATCGTTATCACAACGTAGAAAAGCAACAACGCTGGGTTCAGTCACACCCACCGTGGCCTAGACACCGAAGTGCCTGCAGGAGCCACCTGCCGAGCTCCACCTCTTACACCTGGCGCACGTGGCTTTGTCAACCAAAGACCGTCTTCCCCCTTTCAACTGCCCTGTTGACTCTGGAGCCAAGAAACTCATTCCGTGCAACTCTCAAGTACTTTCTGTCTCCACCCCTCCAATGGCCATTTATAGGAAAGTTGTTTGGAATTCAGAGCATTTTTCCTCCCATTAAAAAATGTCATAAATGGTGGTTAGGGTTTAAGCCCAAACACATTAACCTGCTTAACTGAACGCAATGTTCCCATGGTGGAAGCAAACTACCATTTATGACTTTGTCTTGTGCTTTTTAACATGCAAGAAAATGATACGTGAATTCCAAACTGGATTGCCAGGAACCCCGACATTGTGGTGCTGGCCCCTGTGGCTTCACCCCTGCCCTCACTGCCCACCCAGCGAGAGGACGCGATGAGGAGCTCTCTCCTTGTGTCCTCAGCAGGCGTCTCCGGTGCACATGGGAGAGTAGAGGTGGAATGGAGGCAAACCCGAACTGTAGCAAGAGCCTCTGCGTGGTGGGGACAGATGCCCTGCCTTACTTCCCTCCATCCTTCCCTCCCTGGGGCCACGGATACGGGTTCAGGGTACCTGGTGGTCTGGTCGCTGGGAGGAGCAGGAGCGGCCTTCCTGCTCCCGTGAGCCAGTGGGGTGGCCGTTCGTATTTGGGAAATGCTGTGTACCCTGAGGACTGCCTGTGTTCGAAGATTCATTAACTCATCATCCTGTTTTCCACCTCTAAGCTGCGTTGAGAAGTTATTAGTCTGTATTTTTATTAAGCCTTAAAACTTTTTTTATGTGCATTTGGTGCCAACCTTTTTCTAGAGCTGTATCAAAAACAAGAAGTCTGTACTCACATGACAGTGTAGTTTTGATAGGGGCGTCTTGTTACAAAGCAGGATTGGGTATACGCGTTGAATTAAACTTCGCAATCATGTACTCGAAGTCTTTGTCACTCCTTTGTGTGCACGTTCACGTGTGTTCCTCAGCCTCCGCTCCCCAAAGTGCATGGACCCTGCTCCTTCCCTTACAGGTGTTCTTTGCTGAAAGGGTTTGCCTCCCCCCCGACCTCCCCAGTTTAGCCAGAGGATCCCCAAATTAATCTTCCCAAAGCTTATGGATTTACAGTTTTTAAATTTAGAAACCAAAGACCTAACTTTGAGTATAATGAACAGGAATCTGCCAGTGTTCCTTTGGCTTTCTGTAAGGTAAAGGTAATGGTTCTTTTTTCTCCTAACCATTTGTTTTCCAAAAAAAATGATGGCTTTGAACTTGCCTCTTGAGTGGACTTTACAACTCGAGTAACAAGATCGGTGATGAGTAGATGAGGTGCTGAGCTTTTAGTTTGCCAGCAGCTTCAAATCCGGTAAAGAAAGCACAGACTGTCTTTCCCTCTGACGTGTTGGCTATTTCCATATGTCTGGAAAGCAAACAATGTCTGTGCGCATCACGTGGATCTAGGGTAACGGAACCACTCAGACCACCTGCTTGGAGGCCCCCCCACAGCCCCGCCCCCCAGGAGCCCACACACCACTCTCCCGGCTGGACCGGAGCCAGCACCAGAACAGCACATCAGAAAGAAACCCGACATACACCACCTGACACCGTCTTCGTTTGTTCATCTGAAAGGGTGTTTGAGTGCAGAGCACGCCCCAGATGCACGCTAGGTGCAGGCGGCGTTACGCCGTGTATTTGTAGCAGCGGCTCCAGCCGCAGGCCAGCTCGGTCCCGGAGAGCCACAACCCCGTTGTCTCGGGGCTGGGCAGCGGCCACGTCTGAAAGGACCAAGGTAACCCCACATATGTGACGGTGAGGGTTCACAAACATGTGCTGTGCTTCCTCCAGAAATGTACTGGCTCCGATGGAACGTAACTTGCTCTGTTACTTTTCAAACGTTGCATTTATACGCAAGGATGTATACTCCTCCTGTGTTACCCAGTTCGTTTCTTGTTATATCCTTAATCCTTAGCATTCTTGGAGATCACAAGTGAAACATTCCCGTTGTATGTTTGATGACGGAGTGCCATCAAACTTCAGCGTTGGAAGATTTGAGGGGGACATTACAGGCTCCTAGGTGACTTTCTAGCAAATTAAAGTATGACTTGTTTTAAAGTTTTTAGTTAGATTCCAGTTAGTTAACATACGGTATCCTGTTAGTTTCAGGTACAGTATAGGGATTCAGCACTTCGATACGTCACCCATCGCTCATCACAAGCATGCTCCTGGAAGTCCAGTATGCCATCCCATTGTGCCACAGAGCCAGGCTAACGCCGAACTTTTGAAACCCATGTACTCACATTTTAGGGTCATGTGCTGAGAAAAAAAAAAATAAGCATCCCAAATTGGCTTACAAATTTGAAAGGAAGTCTAGCTTCGGTCGCCCCAGTACACGAGTTGCATCCGAAAGTAAGCATCAGGAATTACCCAGCGGATCGTGCTAAAACTTCGTTTTGTTTTAGCCAATTTCAAGTAAATCTGCCCAATTATGCTAGTAATTGAAATATAGTAAAGTTGGTGACCAACTGGCCTCCCATTGGGGGCTGCCATACTATAGATTTGGTTCTTCAGAGGCTCAAAGGAGTCCTGTTGCTGAAGAAAGGCCTAAGGCAAGAAGTCTTGAACGTACTTCAAAACACTCCTAAGCTTTTTTTGTAACTTGCTCCCCCCCCAAAAAATTACACATACTTGTTTGTCCAGACTCTTCATCTTGAGAATAAACCTAACGATTCTATATTGCTAGAAATGGACTAAGCCCCTTTAATGGAATAGCTGATTAGTGTTCATAACTTCCTTAGGAGGTTGGTATATTTTTATGCTCAGTTTGGAAATGAAACTTGGGATGACTAAGTCACTTAGCATCAAAATCCAGATAATCTGGGGGCGCCTGGGTGGCTCAGTTGGTTAAGCGTCCCACTTCCGCTCAGGTCATGATATGGTTCGTGGGTTCAAGCCCCGCGTCTGGCTCTGTGCTGACAGCTCAGAGCCTGGAACTTGCTTCGGATCCTGGGTCTCCCTCTCTCTCTGCCCCTCCCCCGCTCATGCGTCCAGGCATACTGGACTTCCAGGAGTACGCTTGTGTTGAGCAATGGGTGACGTATCGAAGTGCTGAATCACTGAATTTTTAAAAATTCAGATAATCTGGATCTGAGACGGAAACCTTAGTTTATCTCCTGACGGGGTGGGCGAGCCTCCATACAGCAAATCGGGCTCCCAGGGGAAAATTTGTGCAGCAGTATCCAGGACATCATCGTTGGCAGCAGAGTTCACGGACTTGGTGCAATCCATCAGGTTAGGATGAACTGACCTTGAAGCGTTTCGTTAGGCCCAAGGCAGGGACGAGAGCGTTTCTGTTCGCGTTAAGCTATGAGAAGTTTACTGGCTGTTGTTTTTAATCGGATTTACTCCCTGTGTGGCCCTCAAGCTGAAAGTGTAACTTGTGGTTGATGGTGTCCTCAGATACCAGTGAGAGCAAATGCAGATCCCTGTGGGCAACTCTAAATTCAGGCTTTTTCAGAGCGTTTCCACAGACCAAGATCCAAGGGCTCCTAGTTCAGAACGGAAGGGAGGAGCAGCCTGAGCAAGTATCAACAAAAACAACAGACCCCAGGATCAGATCCGCAAAGGCTGTAGAGATTGTGATTATGATTTTTTTTAAAAAAAAAGTCTTACTAAAGAGATTTCATACAAGTGGCTGAAAGTGGAGGAAATAAGAGCCTATCAAGACACAGAATGTAGGATCAAGTAGGACAAATTTAAAGGACAACCCCTGAATTTAAGAACCCAGTGGGTGATTACACGCAGCTAACACGAAGCCGGTGAGTCTGAGGAAGTTACAGACGACGCAGGACAGCGCTGCAGCCCGACTGAAAGAGCTTATTCGGGAACTTGGGGACGAGATGGGCAGCGTCACTTCGCTGGGACCCGGGCACGAGTGCCTGGACGCGCGCACGCGCGCGGAGCTGAGGGGCAGGCAGCTCCGCGCAGCGGCCGGCGCGAACTGCCTGTTCCGGCTGCGGCCTCTAGGACGCAGAGACCACGTATATATGCTCCAGGGACAGGTCACATTTAAAGTCGGGCCGGTGTCGTGGGAGGTGCGGGAACCCGCTGAGGGTGACGTGAGCTCGCGGGCAGCGGCTGTGACAAGCCAGACCGGAAGTGCTCCCTGCCTCGCTCGGCCGAGCTTCCGTCCCGGGGGCGGGCTACTTCTACGTCACGGGCCCCGCGACCCCTAGTGGCGCCGCGGCGCGGGGCTCGGGCGGGACTTCCGGGCAGGAGAACTTCCGGCCGCTGACTGACGGGCGCAGCCTAGGCAGCGGCAGCAGCATCAGCATCAGCAGCGGCGGCGGCGCCCGAGCCCTGAGGCGACAGCAGCGGCGGCGGCGGCGGCGGAGGCGACGGGCCGCGGCCTGCGGACTACGGGCAGCCGGGGCGGGCGGGCGCGCCGGCGGACAGCGGGCCGCGCTGGCGGCGGCGGTGGCCGCGATGATGGAGATCCAGATGGACGAGGGCGGCGGCGTGGTGGTGTACCAGGACGACTACTGCTCCGGCTCGGTGATGTCGGAGCGGGTGTCGGGCCTGGCCGGCTCCATCTACCGCGAGTTCGAGCGCCTCATCCACTGCTACGACGAGGAGGTGGTCAAGGAGCTCATGCCGCTCGTGGTCAACGTGCTGGAGAACCTGGACTCGGTGCTCAGCGAGAACCAGGAGCACGAGGTGGAACTGGAGCTGCTGCGCGAGGACAACGAGCAGCTGCTCACCCAGTACGAGCGGGAGAAGGCGCTGCGCAAGCAGGCCGAGGAGGTGCGTGGGCCGGGCCGCGGCGCCGGGGGGACCCGCCCCGCCCCGCCCCGCCCCGGGGACCCCTTCCCGCCCCGAGGACCCCGCCCCGCTCCGCCCCGCCCCGCCCCGGGAGACCCTGCCCCGCCCCGCCCAGGGGCTCCCGCCCCTCGGCCGCCCCCCCTCCTCCTCCCGGGTCCTGACCCGCTACTCCAACCAGCGGCACCTGACAGCCGGGAAAGGCCCGAACCTCTGGCCAGGCCTCCCTGCGCGCTCCACACCCACCTCTCATTCCAGGCGTCCGTTCTCTTTGCGCGTGTGTGTGTGTTTTCGCAAAGCGGTTTCCTAGACGCCCCCCCCTTCCCACCCCTTATTACGCCTTTGGCTGCTGCAATTCTAAATCCTCCCCGAAACGGTCCATCCGGTCTTAGGGTTCCGCGGTCGGAAGCGGGGTGTTGTCTGAACACCTTTCCCTTAGGCCCCAGTGCAGTGACGTGGATGAGTCTGGTGATTGATGTAAACACCTAACCGAGGCGGCACCAGGGGACAGACTCCAGGTTTCCGGAGGTGACATCTTTGCCTTCTGGTTCCCTCAGTTGGGAATGTTGGTAGCTTACATGGAAAAGGCTGAGAAATTCCACTCTGGCTTCTGGGAAATTAAAAGTGGGATTTTGAAATGCTCGATCGCGTTCTAGGAAATCTCCACAGCCTGGAGTCCTGAACCAGTTAGAAGAACCATGCCTTGTGGGGAAGCTACTTGACTTCATTCGTGCGCCATCGGATGCTTAGTGCCAGCCGTGTGCTGAAGCCAGGCGGCTGCGGGCGGCGTGGGTCCCCAGCCCTGCTCGGCCTCTGTGACCTTGTCCACATGGCCTGCCCACTCTGGATTTCGATTTTCCGTCAAATGAATCAGGTGCTATAGATGATCTCTGAGCCTCTCTGACGTTCTGTCCTTCTAGGCGTTAGCTGATCTTCTTTGACATATGAACGTGAAGTTTCTTATTAAAGGAGCCACGTTTCTTTTCAGTTAATTTGGCTTAGCACAGTTTTTGATGTCAGCGTTGAAATAGAAGATTGTTTCGGTATTTCAGGCTCATTCTCGAATCCCAGTGGTTTGTGGTCTAGTTCGGTTCCTACATCATTCCTGCTTCAAGTAGTTATTTTGCCTTTGGGATGGTCCATGTGTCGAGAGGCTGTTGTCTGTTGGTTGGGGAATCAACCTGGCCACTGGTTTAAAGCTCTCAACTTGAGGGGGTGCGAGAGCTCCTAGGATTTGAGCGCTCAGAGTGGCCCTAGGCATTTACTGGGGAAGGAGGTGGACCCGAGAAGTGGGGGGAGGGGGAGGCTGGACCAAGGTCACATGCCCTAGAAGAACCAGGCCGGACCCGGTCTACCCAGACTCCCGGCCTGGTCTCTTCTGTATCATGCTGTTGCGGGGGGGTCAGAGAGCTGCAGCCCCAGGAAAGTGGAGTGTGGGGGGTTCCCCTTGCCAGGCCACGGGGGTGGGGGTTACTGTGGCCTCCACTTCTCCGATTCCTCTCTGTAGCCACGGGATGTGTAACCAGTGTTTCCCATAGATTTGTTTCCTTTCTTCCTGTACCCGTACCGTCCACATTGTGGATGAGAAGAAACTGGAAGGGGAGGACAACCTTCAGGCTAAGAGTGAGAACCTTCTGGCTCAAAAAACCAGCTCAGGGTGGATTAGGCCTCTGCTGTGTGCACTGTGACTGCAGCCATGACTGTGCTTCCTGCCTCCCACTTGCACGCCCCTGGATTAAGAGCTGGGGGGCTGTGCGTGTGGTTTGCAGGACACCGCCTCTGTGGCGGAGACCCAGCGTCGCCCGGCTATTAAGAGAGGCCGCACAGAGCTGCCTGAGCCGAGAGCCGTGAAGCAAACAAACGCTCGGCCGGCCAGCGCAGGGCTGTGATTAGATGCTAACAGGACGCCCTTGGAAAGACCTCAGGGCCGTGTTACAACCAAAGAAAAAGGCCAAATGCTCTTAACCGTTTTGGCATTCGGTCTCGCTTCTTAAACCCACCAGGCGTTTCTTCCCAGTTTTGTGGAAAAGACCACTTCTTTTCTAGGCAGGGAGTTGAGACCACAGATGTGTGTCTGCGAACACAGGAGCTGGAACGTCACAGGCTGAGGCGCGCTCGTGGCGCAGGGCAGCTCCTGCGTCCCTGGCCACTCTGCTCAAGAAGGCTTAGTCACAGCTGGGTAACCTGAGCCGCCCGCAGCCTTCCAAGCAGACAGAATCTGCAGGTTTTGTTTAAAAAGCTTTGAGCAGAGCAAATACCCGTGTCCCCCCACTTCCTGCCCATAACTGCAGCAAGAGATCACGAGCACGCTGGGGTTCTTGGGTGGCTCATTTGGTAGGAGCGATGGCACTAGAGATAGTGGGGTCCAAGGAGCGGGGCCGAGCTCTGGAGTCCCAGGGGCTGGAGCACCAGCGCTGCCTTGGGGAGCTGCGCTCGCATCGACTAGTGTGCCCCTGTCTGGCCGCAGCGGCCACCTCTGTGGGGCGAAGGACTTGGCAGCCGGGGAGTTGCTTTCTTACCAAGTGCCAAGTCTCTCGTTGGCTGTGACTTGCCCGGAGAACTGCGGCGAGGCAGATGCAGTGGACTCGGGGGCGAGCGCCTCGATGGGTTTGCAGATGGCAAGCACTGGGCATCTCGGTCTCTGACTCTGGGGTTTGCCCTTGGAATTGAGATCGCCAAGTCCTCCTCAAGCTTGCATGGCTAAGTGGACCTATTGCTGGCTTCTAAAATTTCTCTGGCGACCTTAAAAATGCTGAATCTTTGTCTGATTGATAGGAAGTTGTTTTTTAAATCCACCAGGTTCCTTCCTGTTGGGAAAGGCTGGAGGCGGGCAGTTGAGTGGGAGGAGGGGAGAGCGAGTAGATGCCCACCCGCTGTGCCTCCCGAGGGAGGAACAGGCAGAGGGCTCCCCAGGCAGCGAAGAGCCCTCTTCCTTGCAGAGGTCAGGCACATGGTTCATAGGAGGAAAAACACTAGACTTTAGACCAGATGTGAGCTCAGTGGCCATTACTTGCATCAAAATCATCTTCGCCCTAAAGACACTACTAGCGGTGCCCCCAACTCATTCTAGACAACCAAGTGGATGTTCCGTCAGAGACACGTGTGTGTGTGTGTGTGTGTGTGCGCGCGCGTGTGTGTGTGTGTGTGTGTGTATTTGCCGGTGCCTCGGCATTCGGTGCTACATAAGGAAGGCATCCGCCGGGAAGAAAGTTTTGCCCCAAACTGTTTCTGGCTCTATAAAAGTAATTTATTTGGCGGAAGAACATTTGGAGAGGATTAAGCTGGAGGGAGGAAAAGCCATAATCCCACTCCGTAGAGACGATCATTTTGCCTTTTGTCGTAAGTGAATTAATACACTGGACCAGAAGCTTTTCTCGTTTCCCAGGGGACAAATAGTAAATTCACCACTGCTTGGACGGGGCATGTAATTTTCTGATTTTGCCACGTCGCGATGTTAAAAGTAGTTTTTAAAAGTTAAAAAAATTTTTTTACATAAAGCCCTTAAGATTTAGTGGCCAGCGCCGCCTCTCTGGTTACTTCTGAAGGCCGGCCTTCTGTAGACGTACTGGGTCTCCAACAGAACCACCACAAGGCCCTTAAACACGCACACAGAGTGACCTGGAAGAGCCGGGAGAGGCGCCGCCCAGCCAGAGCAAACGTGTGGGAGCTACCCGCCCCGCTCTGCCGTGTCAGGAGCCCTCCGGGCCCGGTGGCGGCGGAGTGGAGGACTGGTACAAGTTCGTACAAGTTAGTTCTTCCCAAGCAAGGACTTCTGGTTTGTTTGTTTGCTTTTTTTCATGTTTATTTATAATTTTTTTAAATTTATTTTTGAGAGAGAGAGAAACGGCGCAAGTCAGAGAGGGGTAGAGAGAGGGGGAGACATAGAATCCGAAGCAGGCTCCAGGCTCCGAGCTGTCAGCACAGAGCCCGACGCGGGGCTCGAACTCACGAGCTGTGAGGTCATGACCGACTGGGCCGCCCAGGCGGGCCCCAGAGGGGGATTTCTAAGTTAAAGTTAATACCTGGTGGTGGTGTTGTTGTTGTTGTTGTGAACTTTTTTAAACGTGCTCTGCCCCCCTGCACATGGGGCTCAAACTCACAACCCCGGAGACCACGAGTCACGTGCTCTACCATCCGAGCCAGCCAGGCACCCCGCTGGGGTTCTGGTTTTTAAGTTTTCTAAAACTTGCTGTTTTGGAATCATTTACAGAGGGTGCACAAGTAATACCCTGCACACACGCTCCCAAACAGGAGCGTTTTTCTTCCTTGCTCTTTTTTATTGACAAATTTTTTAACGTTTATTTTTGAGAGAGAGAGCACGTGTACACGCAAGCAGGGGAGGGGGAGGGAAGGAGAACCCCAAACTTGGGCCTGGATCTCACCGTCTGTGATCGCCTCCACTGTGCGATCGGGACCTGAGCCAAGAGTCAGATGCTTAAGGACGGAGCCCCCCCCCCGGCGCCCCTACATCGTTCTCCTTCCTCTCTCTCCGTCCTTCCCCCATGAGCCCCTGCTTTGCTCTTCTTCTCTCTCCATCCCTCTCTCTCACTCTGCCAAGAACTCCAGGCTCCTGCTGGCCCTCCCTTCTGGCTCGGGTGTTCGCTTTCTGCTTTTCGAGACCGTATGATGGTGACATCACAGGCCCCTGGTTTTGCAGGACGCCCCTCAGTTGGGCTTTCACGTGCCCGAGTGCCCAGGTTCAGGACAGGCATCCTCGGCAGGAAGTCCCCAGAGGTGACGTCACACACTTCCCGGGGTCCCTCAGATCCTTGCTGGGTACAAGATGGGTGTCGGGCGGAGGCACACAAGTGCAGGTCAGGGCCCTCTCGCGGTCCCATTCATCGGGAGGGTGGCAGGAAGGCGTGTTAACGCGCCAACACGGAGCCGCTGCGGACAGCCAGGAGCGCCATCCGCGGCGGGGCCAGCGTGCCTTTCCGGGCACGTGTTTCCTGTGCTCTGGGAAAGGTCAGAGCGTTACCTCCCATGTCCCTTCGCTCACTGGGTCCTGGCCGTTCTCGTGGCCCAACTTTGGCTTTCTCGTGCCTTTCTGGTCTCCTTTGCCACGGTCCTGGTTCCAGTCGGCACCGTCACACTGGCCTGCCAGCCTCTCTCCCTGTCCCGGTCCTTCCTCCGCCAGAGGGGACTTTTCCAGAGGCATGTCCCAGCTCCGGGTTGCACGCACCCTCGTCCTCGTTCCCTGGAGCTCTCTGAGTGCCAGGCTCGGCTGCAGGCTCTGGAGATTAGGTCTGGGTGCGGCACCCGGGTGGGGAGGTGCAGGGGGAGACGCTGCTGGATGTTCCCATGCAGATGCAATGGGGGCACGGGTTGGGGGCTGAAAGGTGGGGACAGGACTACTCTGGGTAGATGGACGGAGACCTCGCCCCCCACCCCGTGCTTGAACCCCACCAGGCCTGGCCAGGCCCACCTCCCTCTGCGGCCCACTCCCTGCCCCAGTGCTCTCCTCCCCCCACGCCACCCCTCTGCATGCTGCTCCAGTGCCCGTGCACCCCTGCGTCCCCGGTGTCTGGCACAGGGGCTTCGTGGACACATCCAGATGCTGGGTGCTTGGAGGAGTAAGTGGCTGACTAGAGGGAGGGGTCCCTGTCGCCCCAGCTGGCCCACCCCGCACTTCCCACCCCAGCTGGGGAGTGGGCCCTGCACTGCACCCCACACCCTAGCACCCCGTGGCTGCCTCCTGCTCAGTCACAGGGCAGTGCCTTTCTAGCTTTTTCCGCCCCAAGGCTGGTTCTTTCCCCCTGACCGCACACGTCAAAGAAACGCTAGTCACCTGTGTACCTGCGGGTGCGGAGGGCAGCGACTTTCCTCTGCGCACACCGCACCCAGCCGTCCTTCTAGCTCTGGGAAGGCGAGGCCTCCGCTGCTGTCTGTGGGGCAGCTGTCTGTCCAGCAGAAAGTTCTAGTTCGTGCTGTCCGGTTCAATAGCCAGTGACCACATGGGGCCGCGGACACTGCACATGTGGCTCATGCCGCAGGGGAAGTGAGCTTCTACTCTATGTCGCTTTAATTCGCGTAAATGGCCGCATGTGCTTGGGGTCGCCGCTTCAGCGGCCCTGCCCCAGGCACGGAGGGCAGGCAGGAGACATGCGCTTACACACCCTCGGGCCGTAGGGGAGGTGCCTTCAGTGAGCATCCAAAGCAGGTTTGGACACAGGAGACCAGACAGAAGAAAAATATTGTGACGTAAACAACAACAAAGGAATGCCAGCTGTTCAGGAGGGAACGGGGAGGCGAGGGAGTCCTGGTCAGGCGGGGAAGAACCTGTTCCCTTCTTCTCTGCTTTCTCACAACTCCACTGCGGTGGACGAGCCACACGGGACAGATTTGGGCACTGCAGCGACCGGTGATCTGTTCACACCCAGAAGCCGTCCCCTCGGTCAGTGTGACGGTGGTCACTACCATCCCCGAAGTTTCCCTCTGCCCGTTGGTGGCCTCTCCCTGCGTCCCCCGCCCCCAAGGAGCTGCTCACCTGCTTTCCGTCCCAGTAGATTAGTTTGCGTTTTCTAGAACTTTCTATAAATAGAGTCGTGCAGTTTTTGGTTTGTTTGTTTGTTTGTTTGTTTTTCGTCTGGCTTCTTTCAGTGTAATGACTTCGAGACTCATCCAGGTTGTTGTGCGTGTTGTCCGTCCCGTCCCCTGCCCTTACTGCTGAGCCAGCCCCCTTGTCCGTCCCGCCTGCGCCGGTAGAATGGGAGCCTCACTTGTCTGCAGCCTGAGACCTTGCGGCCATAGCTTGGGACAGGTCGCCCGGAGCCCCTGCCGGTGGGGGTCCCGGGGAGACACACAGAGCCCAGGAGAGATCGTGAGTGGTTGGTGCCTAGCGGCAGGTACTGGGAGCCCGCGTAGCCATCACCTCTCATGGCCAAAGGATTTGGGGAATGCCAGGTTAGGTGGTGACAGGTCCTTGTCCCCGAGGACCACACCTTGTTCCGGGGGCTTTGTGCGGTAAAGGCTGGCAGGTTTAGATTCTGATTGTCGACAGCGACGCGTCTCATTAGAGTCTCTGGGCACCCCTCCCCAGAAACTGAGCATGCTGTCCGGGCGCCCTACCGCCTAATGGGCCCTTCCCCGGCCCTCCCGGCCCCCTCCTCACCACCGTGGAAGCCGGTGGGTGCCTGCTCACACGTGCGGCTCGAGGCCAATGTCATGTCTGCTGTGTTCATTTCTGGACACCGGGCCCCTGTGCCCACGGAACAGCCAGACTGAGTGCCCCTGGCACGCGTGCTGTCAGCCGAGCAGGAGCAGGAGCCACGTGTGAGCGTGGTGGGCGAGCAAGTGTGCGGAGCCGGGCTCACTGCTGAGAGCGCTCCAGAGGCGCGATCATCCCGGCTCGGCGGTCAGGCTCTCGGTCTGGCCTCCCTTCTCCTCCTGTCCCACGTTAGCAGCCCCGCCAGAGGTTTTGTGTAGCTAACGTATGGACTCTGCGTATCATCTGTTTGCACATGTGGAGTATATGTTAATACTTAGTACGTGAACATATCCATAAATGTTTTTTTGAGACACACCTAAAGGTATTTTTCCTGTCTTGCCAGTCCTTGGAAATCAGTGTGGATTAAACCAACACCATTTGTAGGGATTCGGTTCAGGTGGAGGCTGAACCCGCGGTCCCTTAGACATGAAGGGGAGGAGCTTCTGCTTTTTCTATGAATCCAGCCCGATTCTTGGATTCCGGCACCGTGGCTGACCCTTCAGACGTGCGTGTCATAGCAGAACACAAAATCGTGCTTTTCTCTCTCGCCCCGGGCGTTGCACCGTGGGGCCTGTGGGCAGTTACCTGGAGGTAACTTTAGGGCTGCTCTGCCCCCCTGCCTGCCCCCCTGCCCGCTCCCCTGCCATGCTGCGTCTCACTGTCTACGCGACACCGCCCGAAAGCAAACCGCTAAAGAACATCCAGGGTCTGAGGTCTCAGGGATCCGGCGCCCCGGGGGTGCCCGGTAACCCTGTGATCCCTGTCAGCACTGTAGGGGCGGGGGGGGGGCAGCCTGCAGGAGAAGGGCGCTTCCTCCCCCACGGAAGCCTGTGCCTCCAGTGTTTACTGCCCTGCCTGCCTAAAAGTCCAAAAAAGGGAACTTTTTCTGGAAATCCATTCTATCCCCTCTCCACCCCAGAAAAAAATAAATGATCAGTAATGAAAAAAAACAAGGTCTTTGATTTCTTTGGGGTTAATTTTCTTTTTTTTTTTTTAATGTTTATTTCTTTTTGAGAGAGAGCAGGAGAGGGGCAGAGAGAGAGGGAGACACAGAATCCGAAGCAGGCTCCAGGCTCTGGGCCGTCAGCACACCGCCTGACACGGAGCTCGAACCCACAAACTGTGCTATCATCATGACCTGAGCCGACGCCCGACACTTAACTGACTGAGCCTCCCAGGCGCCCGTGGTTCTTTCCTAACAAACCAGCCGGAGTTGAACTGTTTCCTGTGTACGACCCTGCCCTAAAGGACACATAGGAGGGAAGAATTAGATTGAATATGTTAATTTACTTTGCCATAAAAATAACCTCCTGCTATGGAAATTGCCAGAATTAATGATTACGTTATAAAACAGTGTTTACCTGATAATCTCTCTTGCGTTCTGGGAAGCGGAGATACTGGTTTCTGCTGTGGTTTTGAATTTATATTTGACACGAAAGGTCATTTTGCTCCTCACCTTTGCTTTTACGGAAACGATGGAAGACTGACCTGGTTCCGGGGAATACCGAGCAAAGCCTCTTCCAACTCGGAAGTTGGGAAGAGCCCGCACTCAGGTTATTTCACCATGTAGCTTAAAATTCACCTGAAAGCAAATTCGGAAAACCAAAGTTGAGTTTAATTTTTTTTTCTAATTTCTTTTAATGTTTATTTATTTTTGAGAGAGAGAGAGAGAGAGAGAGACAGAGCACGAGCAGGGGAGGGGGAGAGAGGGAGGGAGACACAGAATCGAAGCAGTCTCCAGGCTCTGAGCTGTCAGCGCAGAGCCTGACATGGGGCTCGAACCCACGAACTGTGAGACCATGACCTGAACCGACGTCGGACGCTTAACTGACTGAGCCTCCCAGGCGCGCCTCGTTTAACTTCGAAACAGAGCACTTTGTTCGTAGGAGAGAGGAGGAAGAACCCTTAAAATCTGAAACCTTAAAACCCTAAACACGGAATTGTGTGATCTTTTGGTATTTAGAAGCGCCACATTTGGTGTTTCACGGCTGGATGCTAAGGATGAGACGCGTTTTCCTCTGTTGTATGATGGCTAGTCATTGCTCTTCGGGGTGCCCAAAAGACGTGTCTTAAGAGCGAGCATAAACCCTGTGCGTTATCCGGTGCCTCGTGATATTTTGAGTAGACTAGGTTAGACGGATAACTCAAATGCACTCAAATCCGTGGTGTGTACACTTAGCGCGTGTACCGAGTTTTCGCTCTGCTGCAGTCACGCCGCCGCCCAGAGACCTTTGGGCTTGAGAGACTACTGTGTGCAGAGAGAGTTCAGGTGGGGGATTTTTGTTTTTGTGTTATCGGTACCGTGCAGACCCACTCAGCCCAAATGCTGACGGTCACAGTTTTATTCTTCTCAGTTCCAATCATATTTTGTAATCGATTTTTTCTTAATTTTTTTTAAGTATTTATTTTATTTTGGGGGGAGGGGTAGAGAGAGAGGGAGACACAGAATCCGAAGCAGCCTCCAGGCTCTGAGTTGTCAGCACAGAGCCCGATGCAGGGATTGAACTCACGAACTGTGAGATCATGACCTGAGCCGAAGTCAGTTGCTTAACCGACTGAGCCACCGAGGCGCCCCAGTAATAGATTTTTTTTAATGTTTATTTATTTATTTTGAGAGAGAGAGCGCACACATGAGCTCCTGCGAGAGGAGGAGAGACAATCCCAAGCAGGCTCCGCACTGTCAGTCCAGAGCCGGAAATGGGGCTCGAACTCACAGATCGTGAGATCATGACTTCAGCTGAGACCAAGAGTCAGATCCTTAACTGCCTGAACCACCCAGGCGCCCCTAGTCAGATTCTACTTTTAACATTTTGGCAGACGTTCTTTGTAGACTTTACTCAGTCTCCACCCTGCCCTGTCCCCCACCACTGAAACATCTTGATTCTCTTAAGTCTAAAGTAAGTGACATCTAAATAAAAAGGTTTCTGCTCTTTTGAAGCTATCTAGTGAATTTTGGGTGACTGCGAAGCCAGGGGATACAGTGTGCTGCTGCCAGCCCCTCCCCCCCACGCCCCACCCCTGTGCCCCGCAGCCTCGGCACTTCTCTCCTGAGCTCGCTGCCAGCCAGGGCGCCCCTGCCTGCTCCCTCCCTCCTGCAGGTGATGTGGGCTTCCTCCCGAGTCTGGCTCTGAGCGCCGCCTCCTAAAACACAAAGATTCGGCATTTAGTCTCGGCGGGCACTGTTCCTTCCGCTTAGGTGTTCCCTCTAAAGTTCGATGAAGATTTAGTCGCATAATTTGGGTTCAGTGGCGGGCTTGTGTGTTTGTTAGCCAGAAGTACTTCAGTGACGTCGGAATCATGTCTTCAAGAGGGGGAGAGAGACGAGGGTTTCTTTCAGGCCGTCTACACCACGAGCCGTTTCTCCTGCTTTCACGGACTCGCAGGTCTTGCAGGGCCCCCGGTCAGTTCGGTGCCAGTGTCAGGGACCCCAGGAACGGAGGCTCCCCGCCACACGCTGTGGCCCAGAAGCCAGTGTGGAGAGTGAGGGCCCAAGGCCGGGGCCCTCGAGTCTGCCGGTGGTCACTCGTGGGTTTCTTGGGGCTCTTTGCTCGCCTGGCCAGCGGCTCCCACGTGAGTGCCCACACCCGCTTTGAACAGGGGTGCGAGGGGGTGGAAGGACACGAGTTACTAAGGACAGAGCCATGCCCACCCTGTAGGCCCTCCCTCGGGCGCCAGGCTCCACCGTGGGCTCTGTGTCCCTGCCTGCCGCGGGCCCTTTGCCGTTGGCCTTGAGGATGCCCATGTGCGTAGCTTCGCTCAGCTGCTTTCTCTCCTGGTTAATGTCTCCGTACTTCGTGAGGCCGAAAGCTTTAACTTACCAAGGTCGGAGGATCTCTGCCGGCCCGGCTTGGGGCTGGCGTCATCGGGAATCTGCAGGCACGCCAGCCGTTGTAGGGCCTGGCAGAGCTTCCTGGCGCTGCCACGTAGGTTGATTTTAATGATCGTCTCTCAGGGGGTCCGCCTGGGTGGCTCAGTCGGTTAAGCGTCCGACTTCGGCTCAGGTCGTCGGTTCGAGCCCCACGTCAGGCTCTGTGCTGACAGCTCGGAGCCTGGAGCCTGCTTCGGATTCTGTGTCTCCCTCTCTCTGCCCCTTCCCCACTCACTCTCTGTCTCTCAAAAATAAACGTTAAAAAAATTCTCAACAGTCCCCTCTCCGGGCAGAGTGAGAAAGTCTGCCTTGACCTCCCGAAGAGCCCAGGGAAGACAGCTTTCCGCCATGGTCTCCATTGTGCAGATGCCTCTCTGTCCCCGCTCGTCCAGGGCAGGTCACACGATAGGAATAGAGATGGCGCAGTTGTCCTGAAATGGCCCCTCCTTTGTGTGAAACCGCGGTGGCGACGCTGGCGCTGCTGGGTGGCGGTCGGCGTAGAGAGAGGCAGAATTTTCCATCTTCCGTCACACAGCCCTTGGCAGGTTTGTGAGGACTTTTCTCTTCATCTCAGCCCTGAGGATTTTCTCCTCGAAAACAGGGACCCCTTCCCGAGGGGCCGAGAGCCGGTGCTTCCAGACAGGCAAACTCCCGCTTCAAAAATAAATACAGAAGTGATTCCAGATGGTTCTCAAGTTAATCTAGAAGGATGAGCAAGTGGGAATAAACAAGAAAATGTGGAGAGGGGCCTTGAGAGGATGCGTGTGGAACCGATGCTGAAGGACAGCGTTCCAGCGCGCGCTCGGAGGGCCCTCCGGTACCGGCTCGCAGCTAGCCCCCAGTCCGTACTCGGATTCAGCATGTGAGGAGGTGACGTTTCAGAGCGCCGGCACGGGACGAGTCGTCAAGGAAACTCGTCCGGTGCGCACACCAGCCGTGTCCGGGGGGCGTCTGTAGTGTCTCTCAGACAGACTTGAGCAGGCACAGCGGAAGTCCTTACAGATCTCCGAGAGCCGCGGGGACGCAGTCACGGGACGCTGGACAAGGACGCAGTAAGCCGTTTGTGAAATAAGTGATGTGCGTGACCGGGAAGTTTGTGGGAAAACGCTCACTAGCAGAGTCACCGAAGAACTGAAAACTGGGACGATTATGGCGGTCGCGTTCCCACGCGCGAGGCCAGCAGCGCTCGGGTTCAGCTCCGCACAGAGGCGGTGGGGGCTCCGGGAAGGGCTGCTGCGCTAGCTGGGGGGGGGGGGGGGGGCGGAGCGGGAGCTCGGAGACCCCCCCCCCCCCCGAGGGCCGTCAGCCCGGGGTGACCACGGGACCACGGCCTTCGAGAGCAGGAAGCCATCGGGCCGTTGCGCGGGCAATGACCCTGATGGCGGGTGTCGTAGGGCCGCCCGGAAGCCCAGCAGTAGGCAGTCGGCCGGTCGGAGGCCGCTCTGCACGCACCGCCCCTCTCCGCGCAGGCGGCAGAGCGTGTTTCCCGATGTAGAAAGACGGTCCGCTTGATCAGGTCACAATATCCCGCGTGCAAGAGGTTGCACGTCTGCCCTGTGCACTCCACACACCCACACACATCTGGAAGAACACCACCAGACTGACTCCAGAGGGTAGAATTATGGTTTCTTAAAAAAGCAGCCTTTTTTTACTTCACACCCTGATCTGATTTTCCTGCAAAAGCATATGCTGTTTACATTTCTTTTTTTTTTTTTGAGAGAGGGATAGAGAGAGCATGAACAGGAGAGGGGCAGAGGGAGAGAAACAATCCCAGTCAGGCTCCACGGTCAGCATGGAGCCCAGCTCTGGGCTCCATCCCACAACCCTGGGGTCACGAACTGAGCCAAAATCAGGTGTTGCACGCCGAACCGACTGAGCCACCCAGGTGCCGCTACATTTCATTCTTAGCATGATTTTATTGTAAATAATTGGAAATAAAATTACCCAAATTAAAAAATATCCTTATCAATCTGTTAATAACAGTTCATTCGTCACACGCTGGTTCAGTCCCAGTCACACAGAACAACTTACTTGTATTTTGTGTGCAGCCGCACCATCAGTGTGCCTTTTCCTGCTTGTGAGGCCTTTGTCTGCCTCTTCCCTGCCTGCCCCTCCCCTGGGGCTCCCTCCCTCACCGCTGTGCACGGAATGAGTCAGCCTGGGGCACAAAGATCTTTAAGGAGCCACTGTGGGTCCTGGGTGGTTATTCTGGAGCACTCTTCCAGACATCCAAAACCTGAAATCTGACATGAGGTTCATATTCCCATCTGTTTTCTTTCTTTTTTTGGTGTTTGTTTATTTGCGTGTGTGTGTGAGCAGGGGAGGGGCAGAGAGAGAGGGAGACACAATCTGAAGCAGGCTCCAGACTCAGAGCTGTCAGCACAGAGCCTAACTGGCGTCTCAAACTCATCAACTGTGAGATCAAGACCTGAGCTGAAGTTGGATGCTTAACCGACTGAGCCACTCACGTGCCCCTATATCCCATCTTCTGAGAAACTTCGTGGGTTAAGAACACAGCTGATACTTACGCTTCCTACAAATGAAATTTTTTTTTCAAATGAATCGTAATCTAATTGTTGGCAGCAATTGTTATGCCCAGAATTCGGGGACCCCAAAAACCACCAGGGAGCCGAGTCCGATGCAAGAACAAAGAGCCTATTTTCGAGCTAGCTCGAGCTCAATCTCCTACCGCACCGGCACTGACGCAGCGGTGGGTCGAGAGAGAGGGCGCGTTCCAAAAACACAATAGTTTTAAAGGGGTCTAGGGGCAGTGGGAGGGGTGATGGTCGTGACCCTAGCCGATTGGCTGAGGAAGGGTCAAAGGTCCTGTTCCATAGGTCAAGCTTCTGTGCAGGCACTGGGGTCTCAAGGTGGAGGACACGGAACACAATGGAGTCAGTCCCAGTTTGCCCTTAAGCGAAATGGAATCAGTCCCGATTTGCCCTTACACAATCATTTTTATTTTTATGTTTATTTTTGAGAGACAGAGCACCAACAGGGGAGGGATAGAGAGAGAGAGGGAGATACAGAATTCAAAGCAGGCTCCAGGCTCTGAGCTGTCAGCACAGAGCCAGACGCGGGGCTCAGACTCACAAACAGTAAGATCATGACCTGAGTCAAACTTGGATGCTTAAGTGACTGAGCCACCCAGGTGCCCCTGAGATTTCTTAATATTCCGGGTTCCTGCTCTGTAAAATTGAAATATTAACAGCTCCCCCTCAGTGCTGTTGTAGGAATTACAGCTGGTGGCGTCTGCACCACTGCCCCGGTCAGCATCTGGTGGTCGCTAGTGCCCGTTCTTCCCCTCTCCTGGAGGCCTGGTTCATACCTGGCTTTCAGTGTTAATTCGGGTATCCTCCTAAGATTTTTCAGGAGTTTATTTTTTAAATTTATTGAATCTGAGAAAGAGGGAACAGGGGAGGGGCAGAGAGAAGGAGACGGAATCCTTC
Organism: Paguma larvata; assembly: GCA_030068075.1. Classification (NCBI taxonomy): domain Eukaryota; kingdom Metazoa; phylum Chordata; class Mammalia; order Carnivora; family Viverridae; genus Paguma; species Paguma larvata. The sequence continues at coordinate 112,042,065 of CM057825.1, forward strand.
CAGATGCGAGGCTCCATCCCATGAACTGTGAGATCATGCCTTGAGCAGAAATCAAGAGTCATATACTTAACCCACTGAGCCACCCAGGTGCCCCAGGAATGGTCCTTTTTTTTTTTTTTTTTTTTTTTTTTGCAAAATGCTTTCTTTTCACTTGATTTGATGATAATTTTGCTCAGCAACTTACCGTGTCAGGGAAAGATGGGGAAGATTCCAAAGAGTGGTCTCCGTTGCTGGTTATTCCAGTCGTGATGGCTTCCTGAGCTGAGTAGGGAATACAGATTAGGAGCAAAGTAGACCTGACCTCATTTAGGTGTTTAGTGTCGAGAGGAGTAAGTCACTCTATTGCGAAAGGACCAGGTACCTGATTCGTGGCGCCCGATGTGGAAATGGAGCTGCCCGTGGGGTCCCTTGTTCAAATACTAGTAAGAATTACTGGGTGGCAACAGCACAACGTTAGACCAGGTGTGAGCTCTTTTTTTTCTTTTTTTTTTTTCATTTCTCTTCTATTGCTTCATTGTTGGTGTAAAGGAATGCAACTGATTTCTGTACATTGATTTTGTACCCTGCAACTTTGCTGAATTCATGGATCAGTTCTCGCAGGCTTTTGGTGGATTCTGTCGGGTTTTCCATGTAAAGTATCATGTCGTCTGCGAAAAGTGAAAGTTTGACTTCATCCTTGCCAATCCTGATGCCTTTTATTTTGCTTTGTTGTCTGACTGCTGATGCTAGGACCTCCAACACTATGTTAAATAGCAGTGGCGAGAGTGGACATCCCTGTCGTGTTCCTGATCTCAGGGGGAAGGCTCTCAGTTTTTCCCCATTGAGGATGATGTTAGCTGTGGGCTTTTCATAAGTGGCTTTTATGATGCATAAGTATGTTCCTTCTATCCCGACTTTCTCGAGAGTTTTTATTAAGAAAGGATGCTGTATTTTGTCAGATGCTTTTTCTGCATCAATCGACAGGATCATATGGTTCTTATCTTTTCTTTTGTTAATGTGATGTATCACATTGGTTGATTTACGAATGTTGAACCATCCCTGCAACCAAGGGATGAATCCTACTTGATCATGGTGGATAATTCTTTTTATATGCTGTTGGATTCGATTTGCTAATATCTTATTAAGAATTTTTGCATCCATGTTCATCAAGGATATCGGCCTGTAGTTCTCTTTTTTTGCTGGGTCTCTATCTGCTTTGGGAACCAAAGTGATACTGGCTTCATAGAATGAGTCCAGGAGTTTTCCTTCCATCTCAACTTTTTGGAACAGCTTGAGGAGGATAGGTATTAACTCTGATTTAAATGTCTGGTAAAATTCCCCAGGGAAGCCATCTGGTCCTGGACTTTTATTTGCTGGGAGATTTTTGATAACTGATTCAATTTCTTCACTAGTTATGAGTCTGTTCAAGTTTTCTATTTCTTCCCGTTTGAGTTTTGGTAGCGTGTGGCTGTTTAGGAATTTGTCCATTTCTTCCAGGTTTTTCAATTTGACGGCATAGAGTTTTTCCTAATATTCTCTGATTATTGCTTGTATTTCTGAGGGATTAGTTGTAATCACTCCATTTTCGTTCGTGATTTTATCGATCTGGGTTCTCTCTCTTTTCTTTTTGAGGAGCCTGTCTGGAGGTTTATTAATTTTGTTTATTTTTTTCAAAGAACCAGCTCTTGGTTTCATTGATCTGTTCCACTACCTTTTCTGTTTCCATATGATTAATTTGTGCCCTAATCTTTGTTATTTCTCTCTTTCTTCTGGGTTTGGGTTGTCTTAGCTGTTCTGCTTCTAGTTCCTTTAGGCTTGCTGTTAGAATTTGTGTTAGGAATTTTTCTTGTTTCTTGAGATGGGCCTGGACTGCAATATTATTTCCCTCTCGGGACTGCCTGTGCTGCATCCCAGAGCGTTTGGATTGTTGTATTTTCATTTTCATTTGTTTCCATGTATTTTTTAATTTCTTCTCTGATGGCTTGGTTGACCCATTCGTCTTTTAGTAGGTTGTTCTTTAGCCTCCATGTTTTTTGGGGGTTTTCTAGACTTTTTCCTGTGGTTGATTTCAAGTTTCAAAGCATTGTGGTCTGAAAGTGTGCATGGTATGATCCAATTTTTCGTATTTATTCAGCGCTTCCTTGTGCCTCAAAATATGGTCTATCTTGGAAAATGTACTGTGTGCATTTGAGAAGAATATAAATTCTTTTGCTTCTGGATGAAGGGCACTGAAGATATCTGTCAGGCCCATCTGTTCCAATGTGTCGTTCAGGTCTGTTGTTTCGATGGTGATTCTCTGTTGAGTGGATCTATCCAGCGCTGTGAGTGGGGTATTAAGGTCCCCTGCAACTAGCACGTTTTTATCGATAAGATAGCTTACGTTTGTAATTAGTTGCTTTACAAATTTGGGTGCCCCAGAATTCAGCGCGTAGATATTTATAATTGTTAGCTCTTCCTGCTGGATAGTCCCTGTGATTATTGTATAATGCCCTTCTTCATCTCTTATTACATCTTTTACTTTAAAGTCTAGTTTGTCCAATGTAAGTGTGGCTACTCCAGCTTTCTTCTGGGTTCCCGTAGCATGGTAGATAGTTCTCCATCCCCTCACTTTCAGTCTGAAGGTGTCCTCAGGTCTAAAATGGGTCTCTTGAAGATAGCAGATAGATGGGTCTTGTTTTTTCTTTTTTTTTTTTTTTTCCAAGTGTATTTATTATTTTGAGAGAGGGAGAAAGAGCTCAGGCAGGGTAGGAACAGAGAGAAGGAGAGACAGAGCCCCAAGCAGGCTCTGTGTCATCAGCGCAGAGCCGGACGTGGGGCTCAAACTCACAAACTGAGATCAAGGCCTGAGTAGAGATCGAGAGTCCGACGCTTAACCGACTGAGCCCCGCATGTGCCCCAAAGTTTTCTAGGAGAACTCCTCCGGCCCCTCCTCACGGGCCCTTGTGTGTCAGGGTTTGCCACCTGAGGGTGGCAGCCGTGTGGCCTCAGGAGCCGGTGAAGTCGGTCGTGGAAGCCCGAGACCCCTCTGTGAGGGGCTGCTGTCAGCTGGCATCCCGCGTTCATGACGCCTGCTCTATTTCTCCTCCGTGTGTAGAAGTTCATCGAGTTCGAAGATGCCTTGGAACAAGAGAAGAAAGAGCTCCAGGTCCAGGTGGAGCACTACGAGGTCCAGACCCGCCAGCTGGAGCTGAAGGCCAAAAACTATGCAGATCAGAGTAAGTGAAAGCCGGAGGCGGGGCGCGCATCCGGCTGCGGCTGTTGTTCTGAGGCTGGTCCCAGCTGGGAAGGAGGGCGAGAGCCTTTGACAAGAGGAGAGCGAGGGAGCCCGGAGCAGCCAGATCTTCCACGCTCTGTGACTGCCTCTACCGTTTGTCTCCTCTCTCTTCGCTGCCACCCGTTTCCTGTAATCAGCCTCCAATCCTCTGTGGAAATAAATAAACGAGGCTCCTTTGATGACAAAGCATTTTTGCTTAAGATTACAGTGGGAGCCAGACTGGGCCAGGGCGCCGTCCCGTGCGGCCCCTCGGATCACAGCTCCACGTGCAGCGGGGACCCCTGTCCGTGCAGCACCGAGGAGGCACCGCTGTCCACTCGGTGGTCAGGAGGCCGGGTGTGCTGAGGGAGCCTGTTGGCGTGGCCCTTCCTGGGGGGCCTGCGGGGTCACCCCATCCCTCGCAAGCAGGGACCCTGGAAGGGCTTTCAGATGAGGGTTGTTGTAAGAAGTGCTATTTCAGTTTTCACGCGTCTTTAAAAGTCAACGTTATCGTAACCCGTGAGTGGAAGTTTTCATGACAGAGAAAGGGCACGGCTGAAGTTTGAACAGAGGGCCACAGACGGAAGACGTCGTGGCCCGCACGCTTGCTCCGGTGCTGGGGTGCGGGGGCAGGGTGCCGGGCTGCCTCGGGAGCCCCCAGCAGGCCTGTGGAGCACTCAGGGGACTTATCTGTGTTTCGTGGCCGGAGGAGGCCCTTGGTGACTGACACCAAGGATTGTCAACGTAGGGGTTGAGCCCCGTGCCTGGAGGTGGCAGCTCACGGCTTGGTCTTTCCAGCCCTTGGTACGTGTAAGGGACACTTGCGTCTTCCGCCCCACGTTTCAGATACTCTTTTGCTTTTTCACACGGCCCAGAGGTTACTCAGATATGAACTCTGCCTCTTTGTACGAGCCACTAGCCGGCATCCTGGCTGCACCTGCGCCCATCGCGGCACCGCTGGCCAGCTCAAGCGCACATAGGAGCCTGTGGCTGAGTTTCCAGCACCCTGATTGTCTTCATGGCAGAACTGAATATACCAGGTGCCACCCAGACCATCTGGGATCTGCCTTCTAGCAGCCCCGTCCTTCTCTCCTGACGGTGGCCCAGGTGTCAGTTTGTCCTGGGACCCTTTGTCCACGTGCCGAGGCCGGAGGGAAAGTGAGGAGGCGTGGAGAAGTGGGTTGTGCCACTGACGCTGGGTGACCGTGTTTTCTAGTTTCCCGCCTGGAGGAGAGAGAGTCCGAGATGAAGAAGGAGTATAACGCTCTGCACCAGCGACACACCGAGGTGGGTGCCCCGCCGCGGCCCGGCATCTGCGCGTGGCTGCCGGCCTTGGCTGGCCCTTCTGGCCTTTACTTCTGGTTTCTACTGCCCCAACCAGAAAGCAGTTAGCCACGTGCTGGCCAGACTCCCTTCCATGAAGGCTGTTTTCACTGCTGTCATAGTCAGTGAGCCTGGCACGTACCGCAGTTAGAGGAGAGGAGAGAGGCCGGGGTCGGCGGGAATGACTCACGCGGCGGCCCCCTCCTCCGCAGATGATCCAGACGTACGTGGAACACATCGAGAGGTCCAAGATGCAGCAGGTCGGGGGAAACAGCCAGACCGAGGGCAGCCTGCCCGGCAGGAGGTAAGGCGGGAAGCTGGAGTCTGTGGCCTCTCCTGGTCCCTCATCCCCGAGCAGCCTGGGCCGGGAGGGCAGGGGTCGCTCTGGAGAGCTGCGTCCTCCCCGACTCGGGTGCCTGGCTGGAGCGCGTGGCTGGAGCAGGCATGCGTGCTGCCCGTGCCCCTGGCGCCGGAGGCGGGCCTCCTGCTGGCCGTGTGCGGTTCTGAAGGCCCCAGATGATGAGGCAGCCGTTCCCGACAGTCTCAGATCCTAGTTTCTGGATTTGCGTACTCACTAAGATTTGCCTGTGGCCTCCCGTCGACACTCGTGGGGCTTTTTCGGTCACGCACAGATAGGTGCAGAGACCCCCCAGAGCGTGGAGGCAGGCGGGGCGGTACAGTGTCGTGCAGGTCGCTGGGACTCAGGCCACTATGGGCCTTAACTACCTCGGATCACGAGCACTGATGTGTGGGCCGGGGAGAGGTCCAGCCAGCCTAGGGACCGCCACGTGGAGCCACATTCGTACTGTGGTCCAGGGTGGCACCGGCAGATGCAGAAGCCCTTGCTGGTCTGAGGCCAGGAGCTCCGCTGGTCTTATTTGGGGGTGGAAAGAGGCCTGAAAGACCGGCTTCCTTCTCCTTCTGTGCCTTCGGTCCAGATAAGGCCCAAAGGAGCAGACCGTTGGTGATCTTCTCCAGGGTGGTGCCAGCTAGTGGAAGGTGGTCTGGGGAGACCCAGGATGTGGACCTGGGCCGGGTGGGTCGGGGCCGAAGTCCTAAGTCTCTAGTAGTTGGGAGGAGGGGCCAGAAGTTGGAATCCCAGGTCCCAGATCGAGCTCAGCGATTGGTCCATTTCCAGCCTGTGTTACCTGCCGGCCAAGGCCTCAAGCCGTGGTCATGTCGCATGAAGCTCTTGCTGGCTGCGAAAGCTTTCTCCGTGCCTGCCTCTTGGGTGGGTCACGCCGCAGACAGGAGGGCTCAGGTCCTGCCGCTGTGGCCGTTGCCGGCTTCGGTCTGGTCCCGGCGGGCAGAGCTGTTGTATCCTGTGCCGGAGGCGTCTGACTTAGAAATGGAAGCCCTGATCGTGTATGTGAGGGCCTAGCAGGACCTAGGAAAGGAGGCGCATGTCCCTAGAAGGGGACGGCCAGCATGTTTTTCACAGCCTCCCTGCTTCTGGCGGGGAGCCGGGGCCTCGGCCCAAGGGGAGGCGACATGGCTGTCCCATTCGTTAGCCGAGTCAGCACCAGGTAGTGAGGGAATACGCACCGAATTCTGAGTGATAGGACTCTGTAGGAACCATTTCTGGGTCACAGCTGTCTGAAGGTGGGAAATAGCGATCTCCAAGCTACTGGTTCACGGCTAAGATTTTCTCTTGAGCACACTGTGAGGTCCTCGTTCCTGCAATCAGAGGCTACCGAGGAGATTTCTGAGCGACCGCACCTGGATGCTACTGTGGGGCAGGGGTCTTCGTGTTGTTTTCTGTGGGGAGTTGGCCAGGGCATCTGGGCGGCGGCTGCAGCGGCTGGGCGGTTCGGGCGTCTCCGATGAGCGCTGGGCTCTTGGCCAGTTCCTGAGAGCGGCAGCATTCCGGAATCTTCAGGCTGTTTCCCTGCCAGGCTCCTTTAAGACAGGAGCCCCTCAGAGGTCACAAAGGAGAGAGCCTAGGGAGAAGGGCCTAGTTTTCCCAGAAGCTGGGAAGGTGTGATCTCTGAACTCAGGACTTGGAGGCCATGAGTGTCCAGGGTCCTATGAGTGGTCAGCACGCCAGGCCCCAGGGATGGGCCTCAGGGATGCTGCAGAAACAGGTGTGTGCAGAACCTCAGGATGATATGGGCTCAGCCAAAAGCAGATGCCGCCCAGGCTCCAAAGCTGGGCCCCAAGCATCCTGGCTGTCACCTGGGGCCGTCACCGGGGGGGGGGGGGGGGGGGGGAGGGGGGGGGGGGGGGCCGTCCCCGGGGGCTGGGTCAGGCTTCGGTTTCCTCCTGGAGATGGAAGACGCTCCATGGTTGCTGATTGCGGTTGCTTTCCATGGATCTCTCTCTCCGTGCACGTCGGAAGCAGGATGTGGTCTGGGAACCTGCTGTCCCCACGTGTCTTGTGGGGTCCCTTGACCCTGAGGCAGTCTGGACCGAGCACGGCGCTCTAGTCTCCCTGGTGCTCAGAGCTGGCTCCGGCCCATCTCAGGTGCCACCCGTGGTGCTGGTCAGGACTCGATCTCGAGAGGGGCTGGTTCCCAGGCTCCCGTCTCGGGTCCACTCCGAGGCCCCACCGTCGCTCGTGGAAGCTCTGTGCGCTCTCTTCCTCCCTCGGGGCCCCAGGACGGTCATAAGCAGCCCCACAACCTGTTCAGCAACGAACAGGTGTCTTCCGTTCCCGCTGACACATCCGGCTTTTGCTGCCTGGCCGTGCCCAGTATACAGAACACCGCCCCCTTCGGGGGGCTGTCCTGGCAGGGGCCCACAGGAGCCCCTTCTTTTGTAACATGGACCCAGCGGCTGCACAGGAGAGGGAGGGGCTCTGGTCCAGAATTCCGCTGATTTGATCCTACTAGAAGGGAACCCCAGGTCGAAGGGTACGTGATCACCATGGTCTCCAGGCCGTCAGCAGTCCATGAACAGACCTTCCTGGGCCAGAGCCCCACCCGTGTGAGAGACTCCTGCCCGCAGGGAGAAGGCACCTGAGCTGTCAGCGGGGGCCACCTTGGATATGCCGGCCTCCGCCGGGTCCCTTTGGCGCGAAGAGGAGTGTGCTCCTGTGTGGCGATGGCTGGAGCAGCGCTCGTCCGGGAGGCAGAGAGGAGGCGCCGTGGGCCTGCGCAGAGCCGCCTTCACCCCGCAAGCCAGCCCCTCGGCGTCGAACTTCTCAGCAGCTCAGGAAACCGTGTCTCTCGTGTGTCCACGGTCCCACGGCCCAGGCGCTCTGAGGGTGCGCTGTGCGTGTCTGACTGCCCAGAACGGTTTCCGGGTGAACAGACAGCCCCCGCAGGTGGAAACAGGAAGTAGGAGACTTCCTCGCCACGCTGCTGCGCCTGGGGGCCCGGGGAAGGCCTGCTCCCACCGTCCTGGCCTGCTGGTCCACCGCGTCCCCTCTCCTGCCGCAGCTCTTTGGGGACAGATACGTACATCTGCCCCAGCTTCCTCGTTCAGACTCTCCCGCCCCCACAAGAGGGCCTCCTCCTTAGTGCTGGGAGCCACTGTTTGCTGCCACACCGACGCCGGCGTTTTCCTTCACTCCTGGCTTGGTCTCCTCAGTCTTGTGTCTTTAGAGACGACAGTTAGCGTGTGTGTGACTGCGTGCTCCGTTCCTGTGCACCCGGGCGCACGGCACTCGCCCCGTGTGTGTGCAACCTGCTCGCCTGCACAGTGAAGCGGAGAGGGTCACAGTCTGTGTCGTGTGTCTGTCACGTGCAGATGTCTGCGTGTTTCCAGGTGTCTGTTCCTGCGGAGGGAAGCCCAGAGTGGGGTGCCTGGCTCTTGGCCCGCACCACACGCTCACCCTCCATGTGAGCGCGTGTGACCTGAGCGCCTGACCCCTGCCCTCTAATCCTGTCTTCTCGTCTCGCCCTCTGTGCTGTTGCCGCTGTGTGCTGGCCCTTGTGTCTGTCGCTGCCCTGCAGTCCTCGCCAGTCATGGAGGAAAAGGTAAAGCCTGGGGCAGCGTCTGCGGTGTCGTTCGGGGCGCTCGGGGTGCCCTGGGGTTCGGGAGAGTCATTCCGGCCGGCGGCTCTTAATTACAGGCAGAGGGCCGGTCCTCGCCCTGCTCTCTGCGGCGATGTCACAGATCATAGACTCCGGATGTGGCCCTCGGAGGCCATGGAGAGGAGGCGGTGGGCTGGGCGCAGGTTCCCCCAGACACCCCCAGACTAGGTGGTGGCGCAGCGGCCGCCTTGTTCTCAGATCAGACCTTGGTTCTGCTGCTGTGGCCTGGTGCTATGGGAAGGCAGCCGGCAGGGCTGGGGACCCGTGCTCTGCCATCAGACAGCCCTGGACTCAGTCGCTTCCATCGCTGAGGCCAGAGCCAGCTGTGTGACCATGACTCTTGCGGGCAGCTTGACCTCTGTGGGCAGTGTGGCTCCCCAGGACTGCAGCTTCTGAAGTGGCCAAACTTTGGACGGGTCTGGGCCATCAGAGGCCAGCGCCCAGCAAGTGCCCAGGGGGCTGTGGAGCCGGCTGCCCGTGGCTCTGTGAGGAGCAGAGAGAGGAGATGAGGTTGGATTCTGGGGCGGACTCCTGTTGCAGGAGAGCAGGCTGGCTGGTCACAGGGCGTGGCCCGGGTCCTCCGAGGCAGGATCCTTACACTCTGCCCTTTGCCTGGTGCCGAGGGACCCACTCTGCATCTCTCCGGAGGTGGAGCCGGTCCTGAGGAGAGGGGTCCCCGCACTGGCCCCGGGAGCCCGAGGAGGAAATGCGGCAAAGGACTTTCCTGGGAACCTGGAACCTCAAATCTTCTTCCGGGGATGTGCTGACCGGGTGGCGGCCGGTGCCTTCCCAGACACCTGGGCCGGGCGCACCGCTGGCAGAGAGCAGCCTCCGTGCTGGCCGAGCCTCAGGCTTCCTGAGGTTTTGACAGGCCTGCAGGCTCAGAGCTTGCTAACCGGATGTCTTTCTTAAGATCTGAGTCTCTGACTCTCAGGTGACCAGTTGAGACACGCCTGAGAACACATCCTCTGTCACAGGTGACGAGGCCCCTCAGATGGTCCACAGGAAACCAGCTTCCTGAGCAGCCGTGAAACGCACCCTCTGTGCAGTCCCGGGGATGGGGGTGTCGGCGGCCCCAGCCCCTGGGAGCACACTGCTCCCCACAGACTGGCTCCCAGGACAGCACAGCCAGATCCCAGTGGGTCCAGGGGACCCTGCTCTGCGGGAGGCAGCATCTTGCTGAACAGGACACACGAGCCAGCCTCAAAGGGGCTGAAGCAGGACTCCCAACTCGGACCCCGTGTTTTCCTCCTTCATCCCAGCCCTGGCCAGGGAGCCCCCCCTTCCCAGGGTCAGGTTTCGTGAACCCCTGCCCGGCTGCAGTAGGTTCCCATCAGCGGTGACTGCCTCACGTCTCCTCTCTGTCACCCGCACCCTCCACGCACCTCAAGGAAGCTGCCTGTCTTCTCTCTCCAGAACAGTCCAGCCTCTGGACCCGGCCGTTGGGGACCCTGCAGAAGCCCCCTGCCACTCCTCCCACCGCACTCTCTGGGGGTCAAGCTCCAGTGTGAGATGCTGTGGTGCGGGGTTTAATTCTTGGTCTTGGCCCACACAGCTCTGAGCAGCACGGGCTTTCGAGTGGACCACCGTCTCCCGGGTGTGGCGTGTCCGCCCCGGGGCGGGGCACAGAGCCAGCCTGGTCTGTGTGCCACCAGGCGCCCAATCACAAGCCCCCGATGGACCGTCTCCTGGGGACTGAACCCAGCAGGCAGCTTTGGGCTACAGCCCTGTCTCCTAGCCTTCTTTTAAAAGAGCTCCTCTCTGGGGTCTTTGCTCCGTGATGACTGGGAAGAACGGCGTGGACAGGAGAAAGGGGCCGCTGTGGGCTGTAGAGCACACGACGCCCAGTGAGAGGACGGAGCCCTTCTTCACTCTGCACATTTCTGGCGCCCCGCAGTGAGACCCCGCGGAGGAACAGTAGAGCGGAGTGGGGGACAGGCAGCAAAGGACAGAGGCCGCAGGACACAGACGCAGGGACGGCTGCGCCACATGTAGGAAAGACTGTCATCGTGAAGTCTCCACTTGGGAACGCTCTGTGTGGCCGTGACGCCGGGGGGCCTGCCGCCGGTTCCCCCGTGGGCCTTCTTAGCGCACATAGCAGGTGTAAGACCAAAATAACGAATCGTGAGTCACTGTGACACAAGGGGAAGTGTCACACAGACCCGCAGGACAGCCCGGGTTCCCCCGAACATGGGACCGCGTTTGGTTCCAGACGAGCTCGGGGAGCAGGCGGCCCCCGTGCCCCTGCCCTGCACCCCTCTCCCTCAGAGCAGGCCCTGCGTGTCCAGAGTGAGTCCCGTTCCTGAGCGGTGAGCCGCCCCTAATGTCCGCTTCCTTCCTCTCTCCCTCACCTTTCAGCAGGAAGGAGCGCCCCACCTCTCTGAACGTCTTCCCCCTGGCCGACGGCATGGTACGTGCACAGATGGGGGGCAAGCTCGTGCCTGCGGGGGACCACTGGCACCTGAGCGACCTCGGCCAGCTGCAGTTGAGCGCCAGCTACCAGGTTTTGTAGCCGTGCCGTGGAGTGAGGCCCCCCCCCCGTCCTCCCATGCTCATTCAGGAAACTGTCTCTGTGGACAACCCTTTGCAGCTGCTCCCGGGCTCCTGGGGCCTCTCGCGGAGGGGCGTCCACGCTGACAAAAGGGCTACTGTGGGGGCGCAGGCCTCAGACCAGGGCTGAGCCGGGCTTGTGTTCAGGGTCACAAGCACATCTCTGCTTCCGACATGCCCCAAAGTATGAGCCTCACGGCCGGAACGGACGCTGGCCCAGAACGTGCCGTCCTCCTAGCGTCTGAGGTCTGCACGGCAGCTGCGGGAAAGTCAAGGGTGAGGGGTCAGCGTCTTCTCCTCTAGACTGTCCTTACTGTGCTCCTGATTTCTGGGTCTTGGGGTTTGGGGAGACGGCTGTCCTGGGTGTGCGCAGCTGTCTGGGGAATGCACCCCTCAGTGGGGTCCCCGAGAAAGCTGGGGGCAGGGACTCCCCTGGCCCAGCTTGTGTTCACGGCCCCTGGTCACTTGCTGCCTGCCAGTTTCGGTCTGTGAGCTCAGCCTGCTTTCACCAGACAGGGCGTGGCCCTGTCGCCAGGTAAGGCTGCCACCCTCGGGGCTGGAGAAGGTGACCCGAGCCTGGTGCACTTCCCGCAGAAGCCATCGGAGGTGCCCGCGGAAGAGCACGCCCCTCGGCCTCTGGACCAGGGTGGGCTGGAGGCTCTGGGGCCTAGACTCGTGAAGCTTCCTCCTGCCGCGGCTTGTGGCTGACTGTCCTTCTGTCCCTGGGTGTCCAGCTTGCCTGCCGGAGGTGGCTGCAAACTGCCCACTCTGTCTCCAAGTGACCCCACTTGCTTTTGCTTTTGCTGCACACACTGAGCATGTCAATGCGACCTTTGACCTGGGTGCTGGCCCACCTGTTATGGGCCTGCCCATGTCGGGGGCTGGGCAGAAGGGCAGAGGCTTGGGGGGCCAGGTGCGCCCCCCCAGCAGGGCCTGGCTATGCCACTGGAGGTGACAGCTCACATAGGGTGGGGGCGAGGGAGGTGGCCGCGGGGGGGGTTGGGGGGGGCCGCTGAGCCCCACCTCCTGCCTGTGTCCCCCGCCAGCCGCCGCGTCTTCTTCTCCTGCCTCATTGTCCAAAGCAGCTTTTCTCTTCATCACCATGTTTTCTGTTTCATTTCGTACATGTGTTTTATTCGCCTTTTTTTAATTACGTTTAAGTTCTTTTTATTTTATGTTCTAGGTTTTAAGGTCTTTCTAATTTCTTAATTTTTTTGTTGTGTTTTGTTCTGTTTTTTGTTTTTATGTGCTGTATTTTCAGTGTTTTAACCAAACAGTTGTGGCTACTCATGGTGAGGAATGACCGCTAAGAGTTTGGGTTCTTTGCATTTGGAGGTCACTGCCACACGGTGATGTTTTAGGAGGTTGAGAGGTTTGCCGTTAGGTAAGTGGTGGCCAGGGGAGCGTCCTGCGGGTAGGCGGCGGCCTGTAGGGTCAGGGAGAGCCAGGGGCTGGGGGAGGCCTGGCTGCGCCACACGGTACCCCTCGGTGACTTCTGGGGTCAAGGCGGCCCACCACCGACCCGCAGACTCAAGTTGGCGGGGCACAGACAGGCCGAAGAACACGGCCACTGAGGAAGCGGCCCAGAACACAGAGTGTCCACAGAGGCTGAACTCACACGCTGACCTCCCTCGATCCTCCCCGACTTCCCCGTGCCTCTGGCCCCCGTGGCCGTCTCTCCTCAGGTGCCGGCCCGGGGCTCCGTGGCAGCAGAGGGCTCCTTGCTCTGCTGTGTGGGGCAGACGGACCACTGGGGGCAGCTCCTTCAGTGAGGCTCTCAGTGATGCCTGGTGTCACAAAGAGGAAAGGATTTTTCCTTCTCGAATGGGACTTGAGCCGTAGAACCCAAATAGGAAACGCTGGAACCGGGGTGCTCCCAGGGAGAGAGGACCTGTCGCACGGGGCCGGTCGCCTGCACGTGAATGATCTGGGCTCGTCGTCCTTGGCTGCGGGGGCCGCCCCGGGGCCTGCAGGATAGTGAGCGGACCCCCGCCTCCACCCCCTGGGCCCCAGGAGCACCCACCCGTCCCCAGTCGTGACAGCCACAGATGTTCCCACACATCGCCAAGCGTCTCCGGGGGCCTGGCCACCCAGGTTGAGGAGGGTGTGGAGTTGCGGGATTCCTGGCGGGGAAGTCTCAGCGGCCAGTTAGGTGAAGCCGGACGTTACCGCCCCAGGCCCCGGCCTGCCGCCGACCACACAGGTCCGGAAAAGGCGGGTCTCTGAGATCCCCAGCGTCACCTCTGCCTCCTGGTCACCTAGAGGCAGTCACAGAGCCTGGTCAGCCCTTCTTGGTTGAAAGCGGGTGTGGGTGGGTCCCAGTATGTGTCCGGCTCTATGGAGAAGGCCACGCGTCCCCACCTTCAGCTCCTCCCCTGCCGGAAGCGCCCCTTCTAGGGAGACCGTGTGAGCCCGTGCTGTCGGCGACCGGGGTGTGCAGCAGGAGCTCGGCCCCGCAAGAGGGGAAAAGGGTCTGGGGGAGCTGCTGCCCACAGGCTGCTGGGAGGTCCTGGGGTGCCCCCCGAGGACCGGGTTGGGGGTGAGTCACAGTGTCGGTGTTTGTAGCGCATGGGGCCGGGTTACGGATCTTGTCCAGCAGCTTCAGGAGAAAAGCCTGGGAGAAGAGCGGGCTTGTGTCCTGCGCCGTGCTTCCTCAGATAGAGCGTGTTCGCTGCAGGGAGGTTCTCAAGGTCAGCGGCTGGTTGCACTTTTTGACAGTCGGTCCCTGTCCGCTCTGGGAATGTTTTAAGGGCTACCTGTTCTGCGGAGGCAGGGTCATGGCCTGTTTGCATTTGTGTAGATACCTGAGCCTCGGAGGTTGAGAATGCCACATTCCCTGGTGTCTCTGCGTTTGAGAGGTCTGTGCCCTTCCCAGCCCCTGACTGCGGCCAGCGCGGGGAGCGGGAGACGGGAGTGGCCGGCCGCAGCACCGGTCGCTCGATCGGAAGGCATCGTCAGCCTCCTCGAGGCCCCGTTCAGAGCCCTGTACCCCGCCCTGGGGCGCACGTTGTTTCTGGCCACCCGCTGGCTGCAAAGGGTTGCTTGTCATGTTCGTGTAGCTTCATGTCCATCACACGCAGCATCGGCGGGCTGTCCTAGGAAGCGTGCAAGCTAAAAGCCCCAGTGCGCCGCATTTAAATAAGGCGGCGGCAGCCTCTGGAAAGCCGAGGCAGTGGCTGGGTGAACCAAGGGACCGGGTTCAAGGAGCCGGCCCGACAGGAGAGCAGGGGTCCTCCTGTCCCTTCCAGTCCCGGCTCAGAGTGCTGTGTGACCGCGGCCCAGGAAGCCAAGCGAAGGGGGCCCCGTGGAGGCGGCCAGGGCTCCTGCTGGCCCTGCGTAGCGTGCCCAGCCTCCCCCGGAGCCCGGGGTCATGGTGACCCACGTGACAAGCTTCTCCCTGCCCTGTGTTCGGCCCTAGTGTCCACAGGATGAGATGTCCGAGTCAGGCCAGTCTTCCGCGGCTGCCACGCCCAGCACCACGGGCACCAAGTCCAACACGCCCACGTCCTCCGTGCCCTCTGCGGCGGTCACGCCGCTCACTGAGAGCCTGCAGCCGCTGGGGGACTACGGCGCCGGCCCCAAGAGCAGCAAGCGGGCGCGGGAGAAGCGCAACAGCCGCAACATGGAGGTCCAGGTCACACAGGAGATGCGGAACGTCAGCATAGGTGCCTCCCCGCCCGCGCGCGCTCGGGGCTGCCCCTGCCGCGCCTGCCGCCCCGCCCCTGCCGCCCCGCCTCCCCGGGGAGACTTCCTCCACCCTTCCAGCCGCCAGTCTTAGCTCGGGCCGCCGGCACAGACGGTCGTGGCCTCCCGCCCTCAGAGCCAGAAGTGAGCGGCCAGGGCGGCGGGCTGGCTCCTCCCGAGGCCTCTCTCGGGCGTACAGACGGCCGTCTCCTCCCAGTGTCCCTGCGGGGCCACCCCTTCCTCTTAGGACACAGTCAGATGAGACCAGGGCCTGCCTGCCGGGCCTTTCGCCTCTTTAAAGGCCCCGCCTCCAAGTGCAGTCACATGCAGGGGTTCCAGGGGCTGCGGCTTCAACACGTTGGCTTGGGGGACACACTCGGCCTCCAACGGTGCGCTGCCGTCACCCAGCAGACACACTCACTACAGGAGGGAGAGGAAGAGAAACAGGACTTTGGGTCTGGTTGTTGGAGGTCATAGAAAGGCGACACGGTTCTGGTCAGTGGGCCCTGGGGCTGCCAGCGAGGGAGGACCTTTTTCTGGCAGTCACTGTCTGGCAGTGGTCTAGTGTGGGGTCTCCAGAGATGGGGCCAGAGGGCGAGCGCCCCCCCAACCCTGGGGTTCCCGTGTGTCCCCCCCTCCAGGCATGGGCAGCAGTGACGAGTGGTCCGATGTTCAAGACATTATCGATTCCACCCCAGAGCTGGACATGAGTCGGGAGCCCCGTCTCGATCGCACGGGCAACAGGTACTCGCTGAGCCCGGGGTCCGGTGGGCTCCGTGCTCACTGTGGAGGTGGGGCCTTTGGCGGAGGTGCCCCCTGCAGCCTCTTGCCCAGGCAGCATTGGCATCGAGTGGCTCCGTGGGTGGTGTTGGGGAGCCCGCCCCGCGCCCGCCCGCAGCCCAGAACGCTGCCTACTCACCCCGCCCTCCCCGCCCGCACGTCCTCACAGCCCGACCCAGGGGATCGTGAACAAGGCTTTTGGCATCAACACCGACTCCCTGTACCACGAACTGTCGACCGCGGGGTCGGAGGCCATCGGGGACGTGGACGAAGGAGCCGACCTGCTAGGTAAACTCAGGCCACCCCCATGACCCCAGGGCCTCTGTCCTTGCTTTTGTTTGTGATGAAAGCTAAGTCTTTGTCAGCCGCGACCTAGAATTTGTTTTTACAGTTTTATCGCGATCTATTTCACATCCCATGAAAGGTATCCACTTAAAGTGTGAAGTTCATTGGGTTTCGGGGTGCTCACAGAGCTGTGTTACTGCCTAATTTTAGAACGCTCCATCGCTCTGAAAAGAAAACCGTGCCCATGAGCACCCAGCCTAGGCGGCGCACTTTCTGGCAGTTGTGCTCCTCTCGGAAGGTGCCCAGGCAGGGTCGCCGCCCATCCGAGAGCCCTCGGCACCATGGTCGTCCCCAGAGCTCCCTGCGCCTGGGTCAGAAACGGGTGCGGAGACAGTCACCTGTGTAGACTCTCTCCCTGGCCTCCTTCCCGTCCTGGGTTGGGTGTCAGGCACGGAGAGGCCTCCGTGCTCTCCGGGAGTCTGCTGGCAGCTGAGCGCTGCCCTCAGGGTCCCGGAGCCAGGTGGGAACTTAGTAAATGGGATGCTGGCAGCAGCATTCGGCCTCCCCCCACCCCTGTCCCCGCTGACCTCGGCCCCGAAGCCCTGCCCCAGGACCAGAGCTCTCCCTCCCTCCCTCCCAGCCAGGCAGCCTCCGGGGTGGCGGTGGCTCTGGCTTGTCCTCTCCTCCCCGGGCCGGCTTCCGCGGAGGGATGGTGTCCCCAGCTCTCACGACTCAGGAGGGGGCAGCTGGCTCAGCCGCATACACGGCCCGGTCAGGGGTGCGCTTCGGCTTAGGAATCTGTGAGGCCACCTGCAGGCGCTGTGGCCCCTGTTTGGTCATGTGCTGCCTGAGGAGGCAGAGCTGCCTCAAATGGAAGCGGTTTGTTTTTAATGTTTATTTATTCTGAGAGAGAGAGAGGAAGAAGGGCAGAGAGGGAGAGAGAGATTCCCAAGCAGCCTCTGCACTGTCAACAAAAAGTCTGACGCAGGGGCTCGAACCCATGAACCATGAGATCATGACCTGAGCTGAAATCAAGAGCCAGATGCTCAACCAACTGAGCTGCCCAGGCTCCCCTCACATCGAAGGGTTCCGCCTCCCACCGAGGTCCCTCTGCCCTGGTGAGCTCTTGCCCTCAGGGACTTGACGACATTTGTGGAGCGTGTCTGCCTCGGGCTCAGCTCCTCTGTGTGGACGGCAGTGTCTTCGGCGGATGGCCCGACCGCCAGCCGCAGACGCGGCCCAGGCTGAGGCCACAGGGGAAGGGCACCGGCTGGTGTGTCCCGTCTGCACAGCCTCACTCCCTTTGCTCCGGCCCTGCTGATTGTCCTCCCTGAGCCGCGGAGGCCTCCTGGGCGCACGGCCGCCTGCAGTGAAGCCCTACTTAAAAAAACCAGAAACTATTAACATATAGAAAAAATGTACCTAGAAAAAATCACTTTCAATATTTTGACACCTTTCTACCCTCCCTTATAGAGTTCAGATAATTCTATATACGTTCCAATTTTTATTTTTGGAAAAGTAGTACATGTTTGTAACAATATTCAAACACCACCAGAAATGGCACTAAGAGAGTAAAAACCAGAGGCTCTCCTCCCTCCCACCGTGCTGCGTGTGCCTCCCTGCCATGCGGACGTGGCACGTGGGGGGGGGGGGTCTCAGGTCACGTCTGTCCTCCCCTTTGTGGGTGATGTTAACGTGTGTCTGACCTGCTGATGTTGCCCGGTGCATCTCACCTTGGGGCACGTGACTGTCGGTCAGTCAGTTCTGCCATGGTTCCGAGGTCGCCATTTGGGTGCTGCGGTCAGAGATGCCTGTGGGCGTAAGTCTGCCCACACCCCTGGGGACTCCTTAGGACAGATTTATAGACGCGGCACCTCAGCGAGGCGGTGCGGGCTCCTGAGACTGGCTACACAGTGCTCTCCCAGATGGGGCTTCTGTTGGGCTTCCGCATGGCTGTCCTTCGGACATTGAGCCTGCTGTGCGGGCAGCGTCATGGGAAGGAGCTCGCGTCCGTAGAGTTCGCGCCCAGCGGCGAGGCTGTCGTGGGTGGCCGGGCTCACGTGTGTGTCCACGAAGGAGCACCTTTCTGCCAGGGCCCACCTCGGAAACCGTGAGGGCACAAGGGCCTCGTGTGTGCTGCACTCTTGAGTCTCTGAGTCTTTGAGGAAGAGCTGGCAGCCTCTGGCTGGAAAAGCACGTAGGCACGCGGCATTCTGGGGTCTGCGTCGGCTCTGCAGGCCCAGCTCCATGCTCGCGTGGCTGGCTGTAGGCAGCCGAGCTGCTCCGCGGCGTGGGCAGGGGCCGGCCGCGGGCCGGGGCTGGGGAAGGGACTGGAGGGGAGGCGCCCCGCTGGAGCTCCCGGACCTTGTGCTGTTGTCACTCTCGTCTCACGGCACGGTTCCAACCTCGACACGGTCAGGAGAAGAGCCACACCAGCGCTGGACGTGCACATGTGCCTTTAATCTGGGGTGCTGCTGCCGCCCCCGTCTTATAAATGAAGACGCTGAGCCCAGGGAGGGCCTGATGAAGCAGCAGGGTCCGGACTCGATCCCGGGCCCAACCAGAGCAGCCGTCCTGACCCTGACTGCCCTCTGTGCTTTCTAGGGATGCAGTGTCACGTGGCTTTGCCCCGAGTGTACGGGCCGGTGTCCGGGTGAGCTCAGGGCCTGTGAGATCAGTGCCCCATGGCTCTTGAGCACTGTCTCCCCACAGGAAACCTGTGCCCATGTCTCCTCCTCTCGCCCCAGGCCCTGGCGGCCGGTGACCCACCTCCGTCTGTACGTTTGCCCCCCGGGCTTTCCTCTCAGTGGCCGCCTCTTCCCCCTGGCCTCTTTCTCTGCACGGGTGCCCGTGGGGTGTGCACGTGTCGCGGCAGGTGTCAGCGTCTGATTCCTTCCCTGGCAGAGTGCTGCTCCGTGGCGCAGACGGGCCGCACCTCCCGTGGCCGCTCAGGCACAGTGGCCATCGTGGCCGATGCTTCTGCTACACGTTTGGTCCCTCGAGTGGTCGTATAGCGTGACCGGAGCTGGCCGGCCTCCTCGCCAGCCCGCCTCCCCCGGGTGGCCCGCCTGCCAGTGCGTCCTGTCTTTGGGCGGCTCCAGGCATAGGGCTGTCCCCTCCCTCCCGTCTTCAGGGCCCGGGGTGCTGTAGCGCACAGGCCCCTGTGCTCACCGCCGCCCGGTTTCGGTTCTGGTTCCGGTTCCGGTTCCGGTTCCGCAGTGCGGCTCCAGATGCCGTTTCCATACGGAATCTCGTCAGCGGTGACGGGAGGAGGGAGTGGAGCACCAGCAGCGCACCTCAGCGAGTTTGACCCGGAGGCCACCGTGACCAAATCGGTAATGAGGTCATGACTCCCATGCGGTTGTAGGAGGGCTCCTGGCCGGGAAGTGGTGTCTGGTGTGTGTCCTGGGGTCGCGTCCCTAGAACAGAGAGTGCCTGACCTGAGCTTTTCATGAGAAGGCCCGACCCGTGCACGCGTGGAGGTGGAGACCAGAATCCCTCTCTGGTTAGGGTGACGGAGCGTGGGTCACTGTACACTCAACACTTCTCCTACAATACTCTGCGTGGCAGGGGCCACCCTGGGCACTGCTCCGTTCTGGCTGGAACGAGCCCCCATTCTGGGGCGTGCCCTTCCAGAACCTTAGGCACGACGGCCATCCGAAAGGCAGGCAGCCCTGAAGAGTCTAGAAGCAATCACGGGCCGTTGCCCTGTGTCAGTAGGGCACAGAGGAGCCCAGCCTTTGCCTAACAGGGCGGAGGAATGAGCCAGGGTCAGCCCCAATCCCCTCACCACGGGGCCCTGTCCCTATCGTCTGCCTCAGCTAGAGTCTTTCTGAAGAGCCTCACACCTGTCCCCTGCGTTCCCTGTGTGGTTTCTAAACAGGGAAAAGCCTGTGGCCAGTCGGTGGCTCTGTCAGTCTCAGTTCTGTGTCCATTGTCACCGTGGAAAGTTCCTTTACTAGAAACACAGTGATGTGGTCTGCATGGCCAAGGACAGCATCCTTCAGACCTCTACG
Organism: Paguma larvata; assembly: GCA_030068075.1. Lineage (NCBI taxonomy): Eukaryota > Metazoa > Chordata > Mammalia > Carnivora > Viverridae > Paguma > Paguma larvata. Next base: position 112,061,912 of record CM057825.1, read on the forward strand.
TGTCCGGATGTGCTGTCCGCCGCAGCCCTTGGCATTTGGACCGTGAATTCCATTAGCAAAGAAGGGAGGACCCTGGATAGGCCTGTCTGTTATGTCTCATTGAGCTCACAGCACGGCTTGCTGTGAAATCTCCAGGAGAGGAAGCTCTTGCTTCAAGTTGAAGGGGGCCGTGCCATCATTCGTGGGCACACGTCCCGGGTCAGAGGCACCGTGCTTCAAGGCCGTGCTCAGAGCTGACGCAGCCGGGGAGCCAGGGAATTAGCCCCTAGTGACCACGTAGCGCGTGCTGGTTGTCCACCAGGGAGTTTCCAGCAAGCCCGAGCTACGGAGGTTACGTCTCCCCTTCATGGACGAGGAAACCGAGGCCCAGACAAGCCAGGCTGTGCAGCCTGCATCACTGAGTTAGCCAAGAGGTCGGCACAGGCCTACTGGGTGTGCATTCTACCCTACCCGGCCGCACTGTGCTCAGGTAGCGGTCCCACCCCCGTGGCCACCGGACCCAGACGACGCCTAGATGTTAACCTTGAGAGATAGACCAGCCCACGTGCACGGAATTCGGAAACATGGCGGAAGAACGTAGAGAGGGGTGCCTGGGTGACTCAGGTACTCAGATTCCGCTCAGGGCACGATCTCTCGTTGAGTTCAGGCCTCACGTCGGGCTCTGTGCTGACAGCTGGGAGCCTGGAGCCTGCTTCGGATTCTGTGTCTCCCTCCCTCTCTACCCCTCCTTCCCCTCAAAAAATAAATAAATAAACATTTAAAAAGAGAACATGAAAGGCCTCGAGCGTCGAGACCTTCTGCCCGCTCCCAGGTCTGCAGGCTGAGCTCTGGAAAGCCGCCGGGCGACCTCACGGCTCAGCCGTTGTTCGTACCCACATTCATTCAGTGCGCCCCAAGGAGCTTTGTGCACAGACTCCAGAGTCCTTCCAGGAGCACGCGTGAGAAGAGCCGGGCGAGGGCTGAGAAAGAACAAGGCCGCAGGGCTGCCTGACGCTCCAGGCACGAAAGGGTTTATAATCTGTGACCCGGAGGGTGGCAGACCCGGGGTGGCGACAAACCGGCGGCCCCTCCAGTCCGCGTGAGAAGAGCTGGCACCGCGTGGGAATTCACGGACGGTGAATGTGGCACTTCAAGTCACTGGAAAACGGGGGGATTAGGTGAATATCCATTTGGAGAAGGACGAAGTGTGGACAGGAAGTTCCCGGACGACGCCAGCCAATGTGCAAAAGGATGTTCAAGAATTAGACGGGACAGCGGAGAGAAAATACAGAGGAGTTTTTTTTCTCAAAAGAGTAACAAACATGAAGCAGGGGCTGGTGTGCTCACGACCAACCGGGAGGGGCTTGTGCGGCTAGCGGAGCCGTGCCGGCGGGATGAAGTGAGCGGTCGCTCCCACCCGTCCCTGCCCGAGAGCCCGGGGTGCTGGGCGGTGAGTGCGCGCCCCTGCGCACTGAGTGCCGCAGGGCAACCCAGGTGAGTGCGGGTCTCCAGTGCAGAGAGTCCCGTGACATGGGGTCAGGTGGAACAGAGCAAGTGGCCCAAGAGGGCGGGGTTTGTATGTATGTATGTTTGTGTGTATGTATGTATGTGTGTATGTGTGTGTGTGTGTATGTGTGTATGTATGTATGTGTGTATGTGTGTATGTATTCAGAGACACAGCATGAGTGGGGGAGGGGCAGAGGGAGAGAGTGAGAGTTCTCTGCACTGCCCGTGTAGAACCCAACACAGGGCTTGAACCCACAAAGCTGCAAGACCTTGACCTGAGCTGAAACCAAGGGTCGGACGCTTAGCTGACTGAGCCACCCAGGTGCCCCTTTAGTGTTGTGTTTTAAAAGCTGGTGCTTATCAGGGCCCCCGGGTGGCTCAGTCACTTAAGTGTTCAACTTTAGCTCAGGTCATGATCTCACAGTTCTGGGGTTCGAGCCCCACGTCAGGCTCTGTGCTGACAGCTCGGATCCTGGAGCCTGCTTTGGATTCTGTGTCTCCCTCTCTTTCTGCCTCTCCCCTGCTTGTGCTTTGTTCCTCTCTGTCTCTCAAAAATAAATAAAAATATTAAAAAAAACAAAAACAAAAACTGGCGTTGATCCAGAAACAGTCCGGAGAAACATCAGCTGTTGACCGCGGTTGCCCTGGGGTGTAGAGGCGAGTGGTCCCACCCGCTGTTGAACCGGCACACTCCTTACCATTTCAGTTCCTACAGCAAATTACGTATTTTGTCACTTAAGAGTTTTTATACTCTCTCTTTTCTACATGAAATGATCACGTAGACAGTCCTGTTGCATCAAATGCTCAGCTGGGAAGAGGTTGGAGCCCAGTGAGGAAGGCACTGCCGGCCCCACACGCCTGCCACCCCTGCCCCCAGCGCCCCTGCTTTCTGCCTGCCTTTTCCCTCCCTGCCAGCCGGGCCCTGGCTCCTTTGTCTTTCTTCCGGCCGTCCTTTCCCTCAGGTCGCGCCCTTCCCAAAAGACCCGGCCTGGTGGGAGAGGCAGGGGGCCGCGAGGCCAAGCTCACGCACTCTGGGGGGCACCTTGGGCCTGGATGCCCCGGGCACCCCAGCACACCCCACGCACGCATGCCCGCGCACCATCTCAGCTTCCCGGGCCGTCACTGCTGGGTCTGCAGGGGCCTCGCCCTGCTGAGGGCGGAGCAGGTGTGGAGGCCGGCACTCGGGGTCTCTGTTTTCTTTCAAGGTTGCTGTCCCTGGTGGGATTTGTCACCCACGGGCCTGGTGACATCTGCTTGTATTCTTTCATGCGTTGTTGCTTTCTCTGTGATAAGAATTTCTTTATTTTGTCAGTTCCAGTCACCAACTGACCTTTGTCACTTCCTTCCCCCCGTCTCTCTGTGCTTTGCCGGACACGGCCCCAGGGGAGTTCTCAGGTGCGTATCTCCGCGCGTCTGCCGCCCCTCCTCCCCACGGTGCTGTCCGGCTGCAGCGGGGGGCGTCCTGGGGACCCTTCCCGCTGCTGTCCAGTCACCGCAGGCTTTGCGGCCTAGCCCTTCCTGGGTCCCCTCCGGGCCACTCAGGCACACGTGCTTTCGCTCACCAGCCTGCGCCGCTCGGAAGCTTCTCTTGGTCTGTTCTACTAGCCCACTGACAGTGGCCCTGACACGTGAGGGAGAATGGCTGTGCCCTCGACCCCATCCTTCCAAGGCGGAGCGTCCCCCAGTGACATCTTTTAGGGTTCCCCCATGTCGGGCATGTCCCAGAAGTCGGGGTCCCCTGCTGGGCAGATGGCCCAGCCCCGGGCTTCCCCAGTTGTTCCCTGCAGGAGGCTGAGGCCCCAGCCCTCCACGCGCAGCCTCCCCGGCGTGCTCAAAGGCGTGCCGGGTGCCCGGGCACAGCTTTCCCTCCTTGGCAGACTTGTGCCCTTCACCCCCACCCTCCCGGCCCGGGACTCCGGTGTGCAGGGTCAGGTACGCTGCCTAGACCCCCCATCTCACCACCCAGGTGCTGTTGGCCTGGTGACCTGTGCCCCCCAAGATCCACTTTCCAGAAGGAGCGGCTGGCTCCATCCCAGCCCCCGGCCCTCCCATCCCTCTCCCGTGTCCACCCCTAACCCAGCGTGCTGTTCACTCGGGCTTAATGCGCTTGTTTTCTCTCCTTCCCCTCCCTCCCCGCCCCCCCCCTCCCCGCCCTGGTCGCCCGGCTCCCGCACTGGGACGGCTCTCGCAGTGCGCCATGATTTCTTTGGTAAGGCCCAGGCCCTATTTCAGTTTGCGTTCCTCCCTTTCTTGGCTTCCTCTGTCTGCCTCACACCTTCTCATGCTTCATGAGCCTTTCGCTTTGCTCTGCATGGTGGGGGCGGCGGTGAGGCCAGCAGGGGCCAGCAGGCGATCCTGGCTCCGGGGTGGGGATGGGGCTCCAGTGGGGAGCTCCAGTGCCGAGTCCCCAGCCGCCTCCCTCAGAGCACACCCTTGACAGGTGGAGGGGGAGGCAGGCCATGTCCGAGGCTTGGGGGTGCGGATGGAGACGGCCATTAGAACCCACTCTGCGCACACCGTGTGCTTGGGGGTCTTGTCTCATGATTGCCTCATACCAGGGGGGTGGGTAATGGGAGGAACAGACCCCGGGCTTCCGGGGCTTCCTGTCCCAACGGATGAGGTTCAGTCCTTTGGAGTTTGTGTGGCACCCCTGCAGAGCTCAGACGGCGGGGTCCACTTTGGAGCCTGGCTCAGAGGAGACAAGTCGGCCCCTCTGGGCACCAACCCAGGGAGCACGTCCTTTGCGCTCTCCCTCACCCCCGCCTCCTGCTGGCCCCACTGCTGTGGGCCAGGTCCCCCACCCTGCTCCTGGCCCCAGCGGAAGGGCTGAGCCTACCATGGGGCCATCCCATCTTCTTGACGGGGGCTCTCTGCCAGCCCGAGCCACCTTGTCCCCATCACCACAGCACCAACTGCTGTTCTCCCAGGGACAGCCCTGCAAAGGGTCTGCCTCCCAAAGGGTGAGGGGAGATGGGGGATGCTGGGAGAGGGGACAGATCGAGGTGGTCACCGGTCCAGCTCAGGCCGGCCCCAGCTGAGCCGTGACGGCACACTGGCCTCACGTGGATAGCCGTGGCGTGGGCGCTCAGCCCAGGGCTGCCGTGCCCGTCGAGGCAGTGGACACCTGCTCAGTGCCCTCCAGAGGCTGTTCTGGGCCTGCATCCCTGACTGCGTCGCTGGGCTGAGAACCCGCCTGAAGAGCAGCAGAGGCCCCTCCACAGGGATCGTCTGGTCTTCCCGGAGACCAGACTGCTGGCGTCGCGCTCTTCTGTCTGCCCTCCCAGGGCTGAGCCGCCCTCAAGGGCGATGTTTGTTACTCTGGGGCAGGTGTAGTATCATCAGGGTCTGGCCTCATCAGGCACAGGTAATCTCTTTGTGCCTTTTGTTGCAGGAATGGGCAAGGAAGTGGGGAACCTGCTGCTGGAGAACTCACAGCTTCTAGAAACCAAGTAAGGACTCTCTTGTCCAGCATGGGGCTTGCTGAGATGGCTCTCTCCCAGAGCCAGGGCCTCCCTGCAGCGACCCCGGAGCTGTGCCCTCTCGGCTTCTTGAAGGCCCCCATCATAGTGGACACGTTGGCTCACACGCAGTCCTTGCCTTTCTGCCTTTCCAAAGAAACGCTCTGAACGTGGTGAAGAATGACCTCATCGCCAAGGTGGACCAGCTGTCCGGGGAGCAGGAGTGCTGAAAGGGGACCTGGAAGCTGCCAGGCAGGCCAAAGTCAGGCTGGAGGGCCGCATCAAGGACCTGGAGGAGGAGTTGAGGAAGTGAGCATGGGCCTGGAGGCTCTGGGAGGAGGTGGGGCCAGGAATCCCACCCCCCAGGCCTCTCCTCCCCCAGGGGGCGGCCTCCCCTCTTCTCTGTTCCAGCTCACTTTTGGTCTGGGGTTCCTTCAGGAGGCATGGATGTCCCACGTTGGGTGTCCTTTCTCTGGTGGCCAGCCTGCTGCTCTCATGCCTTATGTTCATTGAGGAGGAGGGAGGGCGGACACCCAGGAAGCTCCAGGGTCCCCTCCCCAGCACTCTGTACCTCCCTGTGGCTTCTCTTCGAGCCTGACCATCATCCAAGGGATGCCTGTAGCTCCAGACTGGAAGGGGGGTGTGACAGGAGGGAGAGAGGCAGGTGGCACCTCTGTGGGCCTGCGGGTTTGGCACACCTGCCTGGGGCTGGCCTGGGGCCGCCCCCACTTGTGTACCTGGCTCTGCCTGCCCGTTAGCCAAGCCCCACTGCTCTGCTGGGCAGCCGGGAAAGACGTCTGGGCTTCCGGGAGCGAGCGAGCAGGGCTGTGAGCTTCTGCCCCCCACCACAATCCCCTCCTCATCCTGCAGAGTGAAGTCAGAAGCCATCACCGCCCGCCGCGAACCCAAAGAAGAGGTGGAGGATGTAAGCAGCTATCTCTGTACAGAATTGGTATATTCCACTATTAACATGCGGGGCACGGGGGGCGGGCATGCGGGCTGGGCTCCCAGGGGCGCGCTACCTCTCTGGGTCTCTGGGCCCTCCTCACTCTTCCTGCGTCATCTCCTCTGCCCCTTCATAGTGTGAATCCCCATTCAGCCTCTGGTCCCCACGGCATCCCCTGAGGTGCAAGGAATGTTCTCAGGAGCCCACCGCTCCTTGGGGGTTCATAGCTGACTTGCAAGGAATGTTTGTAGGGGCCTTTGCCCTTAGCCCCATGGACCCCTTCTGGCCTCCCTTCCAGAACAGAGCCCGGGTCCAGTGACTGGGCTGCTTTCCTGCAGGAGAGGGCAGGGCCCAGCTCCTCATCCCAAAGTGGGCTGTGCACCCTGGCCGCAGCACTCGTTAGCGGTTAGCTTTGGGGTCGTGTGGTGCACACATCAGGGTGCTGGGCCCGTAGCAGGCATCCGAGATGCACCGGGGGCTCCTTCAGCCCGTCCCGTGCAGCCCCCACCTCCAGGAGCACGCTCGGGGAGAAACAAAGTTGCGGGTGAATCGCGGAGCCACAGGAGGTGTCCACCGGGGCCCACGCCCCCTGGCATGGAGCTAGGGTCTCACACTCCCTGGCCTGGCGGCTCCCCGTGGCCCCGCACCCCTGTGCCAGCCTGAGCCCTCCCCGGACACAGCTCCTCGGAGCAGAGCTGGCCCTGCCACAGCAGTCACAGATGGCAGACCCCATACACGTCTGCCAAAACCTCCAGCATCCTCCTTGGACGTGGTGACCCGGGTCCTGGTCACCACACCTTCCCCAGAACCTCTCTTCCCGAGGTTCCACCCAGGACCGGCCTCACCTGTTAGCATTGACGGATGGTTCCGCCTGGGATCACCAGGGTGTCCAGGGGCTGTGTCGTGTGACCCTCTGGAAAGGTTACCATTTTGGGGGTGGGCAGACCCCCAGCATCTCCTGCGCCCTGCCCACACCCTCCCTGCCACGTTTCCCTGAGGCTCTGTGGGAAGCCGCCCTGGGATCCGCCCACACCCAGGCCGGCCAGCGAGGAAGTGCTCTGCAGTGGCTGACCACGGCCCTCTCCCCGCAGGACAAGATCCCCATGGCACAGCGCCGTCGCTTCACGCGGGTGGAGATGGCCCGCGTGCTCATGGAGCGCAACCAGTACAAAGAGCGGCTGATGGAGCTTCAGGAGGCCGTGCGGTGGACCGAGATGATTAGGTGGGTCCCCAAGACCGCCCTCAGGGTTCCAGAACGCACTCCCGTCTCCTTTTGTGAGCTGTGATCGCCAGAGGAGGCCCCGATGGTGGGATCGAGGCCGATCTGCACCCCTGGTCCCATGTCTCGTGGGAACCTATTTGGGGGCCCCAAGCTGGCAGGAGGCTAGAGCTGGGCTGAGGCATGCTGGGGCTGGTATGCTGGAACCCCTCAGGGGATTTGCACCAACCCACCCAGGGACACCTCCTCCCCGATGCTCCATTCCCGGCGTGTCCACGAGGAAGGTCTCCCCCCACCCCGCCGCCACCACCACTCTGAGAAGGTCCTGGGCAAGCGAGGCCAGAGGGGTCCAGCAAGAGCAGTGCAGGGTTTGACTGGGTGGGGCCTAGCGGGGGTGGGGCGTGGGGGCAAGTCAGCTGGACGCTGGCCGAGCGGGGCTCCTTCCTGGGCCCTCCCCGCAGAGCATCCCGGGAGCATCCATCTGTCCAGGAGAAGAAGAAGTCCACCATCTGGCAGTTGTGAGTTGGGGCGCCAGGGTGGGGAGGGGGCAGGGACGGCTCCCCTCGGGCCGCCCCTCACTTCCCATGCCTCCGCCGGCAGCTTCAGCCGCCTCTTCAGCTCCTCCTCCAGCCCCCCTCCGGCCAAGCGGTCCTATCCCTCGGTGAACATCCATTACAAGTCACCCACCACGGCCGGCTTCAGCCAGCGCCGCAACCATGCCATGTGCCAAGTCTCCGCTGGCAGCCGGCCTCTGGAGTTCTTCCCCGATGAGTGAGCGTCTCCCACTGGCCCGCGCGGGGTGGGGGGCTGAACCCGGGGCCTCTCCCCTCTGGGCTCTGAGGCTGGAGCGAGGCCTGTGCTGGGGGACAGGGTCCCTGGTAGGAAGGAGGTTAACCTCTCTGCGCCCACACCCTGACAGGGAGCCCCAGGTGTCTCTGGGCGTGGGCCGTACCCCCGCCCCCACAGTCCCTCCCCTCGGTCCCTGCACACAGCCCCTCAGCTGTGCTCCTCTGCCCTTGGGGACCCCCCACCCCAGCCGGCCTGTGCACCTGAGCTCCTGCGCTCCACAGGGACACTTGGAGCTGATGGGAAGTTTAGTTTCGATACCAAGAATCTGGCTCTGGGGCAGAAGTGGGGAACTCTGTGTCTCATATCGGAAGACTGACGTTTCCCTGGGAAGGGTTGGGGGCGGGGGGCACTGCCCTGTAGGGCCCTGCCAGCCAGCCCTCGGTGGCAGCGACGGCAGAACGGACACCGGGGCATGGGGCGCGCGCCCCCCAGGGCAGGCCCCCGCGGCTGAGGAGTAACCCGCCGCACCTCCTGCCCAGTGACTGCACGTCCTCGGCCCGCCGGGAGCAGAAGCGCGAGCAGTACCGGCAGGTGCGCGAGCACGTGCGCAATGACGACGGGCGGCTGCAGGCCTGCGGCTGGAGCCTGCCGGCCAAGTACAAGCAGGTGCCGCAGGGGGCACGGGGCGTGGGGGGCGGGGGGTGCTGGGGCCTGCGGCTGGAGCCTGCCGGCCAAGTACAAGCAGGTGCCGCAGGGGGCACGGGGCGTGGGGGGCGGGGGGTGCTGGGGCCTGCGGCTGGAGCCTGCCGGCCAAGTACAAGCAGGTGCCGCAGGGGGCACGGGGCGTGGGGGGCGGGGGGTGCTGGGGCCTGCGGCTGGAGCCTGCCGGCCAAGTACAAGCAGGTGCCGCAGGGGGCACGGGGCGTGGGGGGCGGGGGGTGCTGGGGCCTGCGGCTGGAGCCTGCCGGCCAAGTACAAGCAGGTGCCGCAGGGGGCACGGGGCGTGGGGGGCGGGGGGTGCTGGGGCCTGCGGCTGGAGCCTGCCGGCCAAGTACAAGCAGGTGCCGCGGGGGGCACGGGGCGTGGGGGGCGGGGGGTGCTGGGGCCTGCGGCTGGAGCCTGCCGGCCAAGTACAAGCAGGTGCCGCAGGGGGCACGGGGCGTGGGTGGCGGGGGGTGCTGGGGCAGCCCTGCAGTGCCCCCTCGGCCCCACCTACAGAGGGCCCTGCCCTTCCTGCCCGGGGCTGGCCCTCTGCCCGTGGCCTCGCACCCACGTGGCTGCTCTGCCTTGTGGCTGCAGCTGAGTCCCAATGGGGGCCAGGAGGACACTCGGATGAAGAACGTGCCTGTCCCTGTGTACTGCCGCCCTCTGGTGGAGAAGGACCCAACCATGAAGGTGAGCCGGCCCAGTCCGCCTGGCAGATGGGGTGGGCGGGGGCACCTGTCTCAGGCCCCACAGCCCCCAGGGGCCAGCAGAGGGGAGTGGGCTCCTGACCACACGGCCGTTCTCCCAGCTGTGGTGTGCTGCGGGCGTCAACCTGAGTGGGTGGAAACCCAGTGAGGACGACCCTGGGAATGGAGTCAAGCCCCCGCCAGGCCGTGACCCTCTCACCTGCGACCGCGAAGTGGAAGGAGAGACCAAGAGCAATCACACGTCCCCAGAGAAGAAGGTCAGAGTGGAAGGCAGGGCCAGGGACACCTGCTTTGCTGCTGTGTGTGTACTCAGGCTGTGCCCGCCACCAGAGTCTCATTGGGAGCGACAGAAACAGGATGGCTAGGGCCAGGGCTGGCGACTGGGCTCATCTGAGGACCCTCCCCCCGGCCAGGGCAGGCGGGGTCTGTGCCGTGTCCTCCGCAGGTGGGGAAGCGTGCAGGCCCAGACGCTCCGCAGGCAGTAGGGCTGGAGAGGTCAGATCCCCGGGCGTGTCTCTGTCCTTGCGAGCTGTGCACAGGAGGGTGGTAGGAAACGCTTCACCCGTGGGGCCTAGGCTGTTCTGTGGCCTAGGCTGACTTGGGGCGCAGGGACTTAGACTCAGGAACTCAGTCCTCCACGGGAATGAGGCCACGCACGCCACCGGTCTTGGTAGAAAATTCAGTCCCGACTTCTTGCCGCCCTTGCTACGAGGGAGGACAGCCACTTCCTGTAAGGCCATGGGCAAGGCTTAGATAGAGTCCAGGTGGCCCCGAGGCCCTGTGCGGCTGCCGGCGTGGCCCTCGCTCGGCACCAGCCCGTCTCCTGTGCTCCCAAACAGGCAAAAGAGCTCCCCGAGATGGACGCCACCTCCAGCCGCGTGTGGGTCCTCACCAGCACCCTGGCCACCAGCAAAGTGGTCATCATCGATGCCAACCAGCCGGGCACCGTGGTGGACCAGTTCACCGTCTGCAATGCCCACGTCCTGTGCATCTCCAGCATCCCAGGTGAGGGCCAGCCCCACGTGGACGCCCGCACCCATGGTACCAGGGTCCTTGCCGTTCAGCACGTGGCTGCGACGTTGAGTAGGGCCTGCCAGGTGGCCCCGGCCTTGCTTGGGACATGATGTGGACGCATGGGGGCCCGTGGGGTGTCCCCCGTTAGTCTCGTGAACAACTTGGAAGACCCAAGATGAAGCTCACTCACCCAACTGGAAGGAGACGGGTTGGGCCCTGGGACAGATGGAAATGGCAGTTGGGGGCTGAACACGGCCCTGCTGGCAGGCCCAGCCCCCAGTGCCCGGCTGCAGCAGGGAGAGCCGGGGTCCGAGCGGGGTTGGCTTTGCCTCATGCCAGCATCTGGTGGTGGCCAGGGCCCTGCCGGGGGCCGTTTGCTGAGATAACCCCAAGCTCCTCAGAGTTCTTAAGCTTTTGTCATGTGACCACAGTCGTTTGCTCAGAGATGGGAGTCTCGCTCCTCCACTCCTGCTGGCTTCCCGAGCCTCCAGCGGTGGTGGGGAGCAGGGGCCCACATGCTGAGGCTGGGCTGGCCTGAGAGGAGGGCCTGGGGCCCACCCCCTCCCCCAGCACCCACACCGGGACAGTAGCCCTTGGTGTGGTCTCATAGTAAGGGCTCCTTGGTGAGGAGTGACAGGGCCGCGACTCTCCCCCCAGCGGCCAGTGACAGTGACTACCCTCCGGGGGAGATCTTCCTGGACAGCGACTTGAACCCGGAAGACTCTGGCGCAGACGGCGTGCTGGCGGGCATCACCCTGGTGGGCTGTGCCACCCGCTGCAATGTGCCACGCAGCAACTGCTCCTCCCGAGGAGACACCCCAGTGCTGGACAAGGGCCAAGGTGAGTCTGGGCCTGCGCCCGGGCGGCAGCCTTAGCTGAGCCCCGCATTCCTCCCCACGGCCCGGCCAGCGGAGCTCACCTTCTCCTCATGCAGGGGAGGTGGCTGCTGTCGCCAATGGGAAGGTCAACCCGTCTCAGTCCACGGAGGAGGCCACAGAAGCCACAGAGGTGCCAGACTCTGGGCCCAGTGAGGCAGAGGCAGCCGCAGTGCGGCCCGGGCCCCTCACGGAGCACGTCTTCACCGACCTGGCCCCCACCCCGGCCCCCAGCGCCCAGCCTGGCAGGTGGGCTGCGTCAGGATGGGCAGGCAGAGGGGAGGGAGACTAGCAGGCTTCCGCGGCCACCCTAGAGCTGCTGTCCTTCCCGCAGTGAGAACGGGCTGGAGGCTGACACGGGGGGTGTGCAGCCAGAGCCGGAGCCCAGCACAGACCCTGCGGGGGCCAGCACCAGCGCCGCCCCCACTATGTGGCTGGGCGCCCAGAACGGCTGGTAGGTGGGGGCCCTGGGGCAGGGATGGGGGAGGGTCCCCCGGGCGAGCGCCCCTGCCCACCACGGCCTCCTCCCACAGGCTCTACGTGCACTCAGCTGTGGCCAATTGGAAGAAGTGTCTGCACTCCATCAAGCTGAAGGACTCTGTCCTGAGCCTGGTGTACGTGACCTCCAGCGGAGGCCGGGGCATCGGGAGGAGCTTGGGGTGGCCCGGCCTCCGCCCGCTCACCACTCTCCCGTTCCAGGCACGTGAAAGGGCGAGTGCTGGTGGCCCTGGCGGACGGGACTCTGGCCATCTTCCACCGAGGCGAAGGTAAGGCCCCGGGACTCCGGGCAGGCGAGCAGCCGCCCCTGGCGTGAGTGGAGGTGGGCCCCGGCCGGGCCTGAGGGGGTGTCTCGGGCTCTCTGCAGACGGCCAGTGGGACCTGAGCAACTACCACCTGATGGACCTGGGCCACCCGCACCACTCCATCCGCTGCATGGCCGTCGTGTACGACCGCGTCTGGTGCGGCTACAAGAACAAGGTGCACGTCATCCAGCCCAAGACGATGCAGATCGAGGCGAGTGCTGGCGGCAGGAGGGGCTCCAGGGAGGGGAGCCGGGGCACTCCCAGCATGCCTTCTAACAGGCACCGGGGGCTTCGCGGGGTCCGAGGGGACGTGCTCAGGGAGACAACTCCATCACGGCCTAGCTGAAGGTCGCTCAGTCTGTCTGGATTCACCCGCTGTTACTCTGCACCAAGTCAGAGTGACACCCGCGCGGGCCCCACATACCTCCCCTTGGCCACCTGGCTGTGGGTAGAGGGGGCCAGGTGGGTGGCGACAGCTCCTTCTAGGAGCCTGGAAAGCAGCAAAGCAGGCACTAGAGCCAAGGTTGTGGTGAGCTGCGTGCACAGACTCCATGGTGACCCAGTGGCTGTGGCAGGTTCAGAGTACTGCCCCCCCCCCCAACATTGACGCAAGCTGCCCCGACTCCACAGAAGTCATTTGATGCCCACCCACGGCGGGAGAGCCAGGTCCGGCAGCTGGCGTGGATCGGCGACGGGGTGTGGGTGTCCATCCGCCTGGATTCCACGCTGCGGCTCTACCACGCCCACACCCACCAGCACCTGCAGGATGTGGACATCGAGCCCTATGTCAGCAAGATGCTGGGTGAGGGGCTGCGCCGGCTCGGGGGCCCGGGCAGGGGCCGGGCTGGGTGAGGGGCTGCGCCGGCTCGGGGGCCCGGGCAGGGGCCGGGCTGGGCGAGGGGCTGCGCCGGCTCGGGGGCCCGGGCAGGGGCCGGGCTGGGTGAGGGGCTGCGCCGGCTCGGGGGCCCGGGCAGGGGCCGGGCTGGGTGAGGGGCTGCGCCGGCTCGGGGGCCCGGGCAGGGAGGGCCCCGGCCCCCGCCGCACCGACTGTCCCCCTCTCCCCGCGACCAGGCACAGGCAAGCTGGGCTTCTCCTTTGTGCGCATCACAGCCCTGCTCATCGCGGGCAACCGCCTCTGGGTGGGCACCGGTAACGGCGTCGTCATCTCCATCCCGCTGACCGAGAGTGAGTGACCCCCCGACACACACGTGCACAGGGGGTAATGGCTGCTGCTGAAGGGGAGAGTCAGGGTTGGGGTGGGGGGCACGCTCTGCCAGGCCACAGTCGGGGGGATGGGGTGCCGCCCTGGCTGCCGCCTGCCCGCCCCTCCCATGACTCCTCTGCTCTCCCTTCCATGCTCCACCCCCCACCTCCCCAGCCGTGGTCCTGCACCGAGGCCAGCTCCTGGGGCTCCGTGGTAAGTCAGAGCACCTGTCTCCCACCCTTAGAAGGAAGCGCCCCCCTCCCCCGCCCGAGATGCCCTGTGGGCTGAGGCCAGCCTTGTGCCTTGGTGGTGGGTGCGCTCCTCCCCTCTGTCCCTTGCCTGCTGGAGGCAGGTCTCCTCCTCAGGCTCAGGTCCTGGGGCCCTGCTCTCTCTCCAGCCAACAAGACATCCCCCACCTCTGGAGAGGGGGCCCGTCCAGGGGGTGTCATCCACGTGTACGGTGACGACAGCAGTGACAAATCGGCCAGCAGCTTCATCCCCTACTGCTCCATGGCCCAGGCCCAGCTCTGCTTCCATGGGCACCGCGACGCCGTCAAGTTCTTTGTCTCCGTGCCAGGTGAGGAGGGGCCGGGCCCGCCCCCTGCAGAGCTGCCTGCGGCCTCCCCTTCGGGAGCCTGCGAGGGGTGGGGGATCCGGCTGCCCTGCTGAGGTCCCTGTGCCCCGACAGGGAACGTGCTGGCCACTCTCAACGGCAGCGTGCTCGACAGCCCGTCCGAGGGCCCCGGGCCGGCCGCCCCCGCCTCTGAAGCCGAGGGCCAGAAGCTGAAGAACGTGCTGGTGCTGAGTGGTGGCGAGGGCTACATCGACTTCCGCATCGGTGAGTGGTCGCTGCCTGGGTCGCCACGTCCCCGGCAGGGCCGTCTCATCACAGCGGTTACTGTCTCCTTAGGTGACGGAGAGGACGACGACGCGGAAGAGAGCACGGGGGACGTGAGCCAGGTGAAGCCCCTGCTGTCCAAAGCCGAGCGCAGCCACATCATCGTGTGGCAGGTGTCCTACAGCCCCGAGTGAGGCTCCGGCCTCCGGCGCCCCGCCTGCCCGATGCCAAGTGTACATAGGACCCCGCCCCCCCCTGCCCGCTGCCCGCCCTGCAGGCAGCCCGGCGCCAGCCCCTCTTCTAACCTCTCAACCTGCAGCTTTCACCTTACGGCCGGGCGTCCCCGACAGCGGGCGGCAGCGTGGGTCTGGCTGGCAGGGAGGCGGGGAAGTGGGGTGGCACTCTCACCTGGGGGGGGGGCGGGGGAACTTCTCCAGACATGCTTTCCCCGGCAGCTTGTGGCCGGCCCCCCATCCCAAGTTCCCAAGTCCCAGGGGACCTTTGGGGCCAGAGCGTGGCAGGATCCCATGGTCAGGCTCGGGGGAGCCCCTACAGGCAGCTCCCAGCTCCACCCGGGGCCCCCCACTCCTCTTGCTCCCAGAGCCAGGAGGTAGGGATTTCAGTCCGCCAAGTCTTCCCAGCCAGAGCCCCCTCGCCTTTGCCTGCTGCCTGAAGGGGTGGGCCTGAGCCTAAGGGAGCTGGCCCAGCCACTAGCCTTCCCTCGACGCCCCCCACCCCACTACTCCCTGCCACCCCGGGAACTGGCATGAAAGCACGTGACCAGGCTGCCTAAGGCAGCTGCCCTCGTCCTGCTCACCCTGTGGGGCAGGCTCTCCTCAGCTCTCCCTGGGCAGAAGGCCCCCCCCCCCCAGTAGGAGCAGGCTCTGGAGTCCTACCCGTCCCAGAAACCCCTAGGGTGGAATTTCTCAGGCTGCCAGGGCAGGCCCAGGCCTCAGGAAGAAGGGGAGGCCTCTGGCCTCTCCTGGGGTCGGTCCTAGGACACAGGCTCAGCCTCAGGGTGACAGGGGAACTTGTGGTCTGGGGCCTGCCTCCCACACAGTTTCCAAGGAGCCCAGCTCCCAAGACACACTCTTAAGTGCCTAGGGCTGGCAGTGTGGCTGGCTCTGGGTGTGGATGGCCGCTTGCTTTGAGGGGTGCCACCCTGGACTGCCGCCTCCCAGAACCTGCTGGGGAGGGGCGCTGGCTGCGGCAGCCCCCGGCCCCGCTGCCCACCCGCCTCCCACCAGAGAAGCACACATCTCCGGCAGCCTCCCCAGGAGCCCAGCCGGT
Organism: Paguma larvata; assembly: GCA_030068075.1. Lineage (NCBI taxonomy): Eukaryota > Metazoa > Chordata > Mammalia > Carnivora > Viverridae > Paguma > Paguma larvata. The sequence continues at coordinate 112,077,245 of CM057825.1, forward strand.
CTGGCCACAGCCCCGTGCAGCTGCAGGCTTCCCCCCACCACCCTGCCACCCTCCACTGTGATGTACGTCCAGTCCCTTGTCTGTCCACACGGGCGTGCAGTGACTCCGGGGCTAGCCGGGTGGGTGCAGCTGGGGGGAGGGGCTGGGCGAACATTCTCCTCAGGCTTTGGCCCTGCAAGCGAACCCCCGTATCTGCTCTGTATGTAATAAATGTCTTAACACCGTGGCTCTGTGTCCCTGGGCCCAGACCAAAGTGAGCATAAGGACTTCATTTTATTGTAAACAGAAGAACCGGCCTGCGCGAGCGCTGGCCCAGGTGCGTTTCCAGGCGGGTGGCAAACCGGAGGGCCCCCGGAGCCCGCAGGCCGACTACTCGTACAGCCAGTGCCCGGCGCTGTCCTCCCAGCACAGCAGCTCGTCGCCGCGGAACCAGAGCGCGATCTCACGGCGGGCGCTCTCCACCGAGTCGCTGCCGTGAATCACGTTCCTGCGGGAGAGCCGTGTGAGCGCCGGCGGCCGCTGGGGCGTCGCGACGGGCTGGACACGCGCTCGGGCAGCCTTACTTGCCAACCTCGACGCAGAAGTCCCCGCGGATGGTGCCGGGCGCCGCGTCGGCCGGGTCGGTGGCCCCGATGAGGGCCCGCGAGGCGCGCACCACATCCAGCCCCTGCCACACCTGCGCACGGGTCGGCAGGGGCTCAGCGCGAGGTCAGGGACAGACGGACCGACCGTCCGCCAGCCCCCGCGGCCGGCACTCACCATGGCCACCACCGGTCCCGAGCCCATGTAGTCCACGAGCCGGCCGTAGAAGGGGCGCTCGCGCAGCTCGGCGTAGTGCTCGCGCAGCAGTTCCTCCGAGGCCTGCGGCGGGCCGGGGTGGGGTTGGGCCGCGCCCGCCGGGACCCCCGCCCGCCCCCCTCGCCCCGCCCCCGCGCGCCCTCACCTGCACCAGCTTCAGCGCCACCAACTTGAAGCCTTTCCGCTCGAAGCGCCGCATGATCTCGCCCACGAGCCGCCGCTGCACGCCGTCGGGCTTCACGGCCAGAAAGGTGCGCTCGTGCACGCCGGCGCAGGCTGCGGGGACCCGCGGGGCGCCGCGCGTCAGGCTGGGCCGGCCCGCGCCCCCGCCCCGGCGGCCCAACCCGGCCCGCGCCGCTCACCCGCCGGGAAGAGGTGGGCGAGCACCGTCAGCATCAGGCAGATCATGATGGCGGCTGCGGCTGCGGCGGCTCGGACCGGGCGGGGCCTGCGCTTAAAGGGGCCGGGCCGCGATCGGGAGGGCGGGCGCTGCGACTCACGCCCACCCCGGGACCCCTGCGGCACCCGCCGGGCGCTTCCCGGGCAGCTGGCACCCGGGGACTAGCCGCCCCACGGTGCCGGCCTCTCCCAACCCAGCCCCGAACTCAAGGAAACCACACCCCGAGGCTACTGCTTCTGCCTTTATTGGCGGGCACAGTCTGTGCTCCACTCCCGGCAGAGGCCGCACAGGCGGCGACGAAGAAAGAGCCTGGAAGAGGCAGGCGCCAGCGCGGGGGGGCTGCATACGGCCAGGCCCGCCGCCCGGGACTTCCTCCCCTCCCCGCCACCCCCAGCAGCCATCTCAGAGCTGGGGGACGGAGGAACAACACAAGGGATAGGGTCTGGTCCAGTCCGTTTCAGCACAAGTCGCTGGAGGGGTCGGATGCAAGCTCCCAGGGGGCATTCTCGCTCTCACACGGGGGCCCAGCGCCGTCGGCTTCCCCCGGCTGCCTGCCCGCTCTGGCGTTTTACACTGCGGCGTTGGCCTTCTTCTTCGCCTCCTGTTGAGCAGGGTAGTCCCAGGGCCGCACTCGTGTCCTCTCGAGATTCAGCATGGGCTCCTCGGTGCTGCTGTCCCCGCTCTTCCGCCGCTCCGCTAGAATCATGGCCCGGAGGAGCGGCGGGTAGGGCACGCGGTGCGGAGTGTCCTCGGGCGGCGCCGGCGTGACAGCCGTGAAGGCAGCCTCCTCGTGCTTGGGCACCAGCCGCCAGTCATGGTGCATGACCTGCGCGATTTCCCGGGCCTCGCCCTCCGTGTGTCCTGGGAAAAGAGGGCCGGCGCGCATCGCACACAAGCTCGCGGGGCAGGCTGCGCCTGGCGGCCACCACCCCCCCCACACATCCCCGCCCCCGCCCCGGGCCTCAACACCTCACCTTTGAAGGTCAGGACGCCCCACGCCTTGCCGTGCTCCAAGTTCTGCAAATCAAGGGCAGAGAGGAGGGATCGGCTCAGAGCTCGCGCGCGGAACCCGAGGCGGTGGCGGGGGACTGGGCGCGCGCTCGCACCTGCGCCGTGTAGTCGGGTCGCACGCGCGTGAGGCGCCAGTAGCACGGCTCGTCGTGCTGCCACAGCCAGGACTTGCGCGTGACGAGGCGGCCCAGGCCGAAGAATGGTAGGCGGCTGAGCAGCTGCAGCAGGCTGCTCTCGCGGCGCACGTCGGCCCAGGCGCGCGCAGGCAGCCGGCGGCCCGAGTACGGCCGCGTCAGCGTCCCGTAGTCCAGCGCATAGCGCTGCGAGTCGCGCGGCCGCTCCCGCTGCTCCCGCAGAGCCCGCACGCGACGGGCCAGCTCAGCGATGAGCCGCGGCCGCACCTTCTTCCGCGCCATGGCTAGCGCTCCGCCGACCGGAAGCCGCGCCGCCGCCGCCGCCGCCGGAAGCGATCGGTGTCCCGCGCAAAGGCGTCCGGGCTCGGCCGGAAGCCGAGTGGAGGCCGGGCCGGCCATGTCGCGGGCGGGTGTCGGGAGGGCGGGGTGCTCCCGCCGGAGCGGGTGTCGGCGGCGGCCCCCGACCTGGGAGGTCTCGGACTCGGACGCAGAGGGCCCAGCGGGCGCGGAGGCGTGCGCGAGGGGGCCCGGCCCAGCGGAGGAGCGCAGGGCGGCGGCCAAGGCGCTGCGGCCTGAGCAGGCCTTGCGGCGCGTGGCGGTGCGCGTGGACCCAGGTGCGGGTGGGCGCGGGGCCCGGAGCCTCCCCTTGCGGGAACCCCAAGGAGGGCGGCATCCCCAAGGCCACTCCCCGGCCAGTAATTGGCGTGGTTTCCCAGCGGGGACTCGCGTGGCCTGGGGGTGACCGGGTGGTGGCCTCGCGCGCGGGGCGGGTAAGTAGTGACCGCTCTGTTCCTGTTGCCCTTCGCAGCCGTTCTGGAAGATGCTGGTGCCAGCATCCTGCTGGAGGCCCTGAGCACCCTGGGCTGTGAGCACCACGTGGAACCCCAATGCCAGGCCCGGAGCCTCAGGTGGACCAGAGCGAAGCCAGATCCTTGCCCCCGCTCTGTGAGTGTCCCGGTTTATGCAGATTGCAGCCCCAGACTGAATGCTTTACTTCCGGGACTTAGCATACCTTTCCCATTTTGCAGACCACTAAACTGGGAAGGAGGAACACTGAGTGGGCGGGGCTCAAGCTACTCTGCTGATAAGTTGTAGGGCTCCTGTCAGTAGACCCGACTGACCTTGAACTTGGCAAGAGATGGGCCGTGGGTTTTCTGTAGAGTAGTACAGGTGGAGCCAGGGATTGACTGCGGCCACGAGCTTCAGAGTCCCTGGGGTGCCCGAGGCAGGGCCCTGGGGCAAACGAGGTGGAGAGTGGGCAGCAGCGCCTCTGGATGTCCCCCGCAGGTGCCTTGCGAGGTGTGGGCTGCAGATGAGCAAGACCTCCTGCTGCTCCTGGGGCCCGAGGAGTTCCTGCAGGGCATCGCCCAGCTGACCCAGGTGCTCTGGCGGGGGCGGCGGTCCTCCCCAGATCTCCGAGGGCTGGGTTCCATAGCCGGGGGACGCTGTTCTGCCTGTCACCCTTCGCTGCTTAAGGAGAGAGGGGCCAGACGGGGCATGCGGTGCCTGGAGTTCATCGGCAACCGTTGAGCTGTTGTGGTCGAGATGGGGAAGCCAGGTGGGCTCTTGGCCTGGGAGCAGACGGGAGCCACAGCTGTTTCTAGAGGGTGAAAGTCAGGATAGGGAAGATTCCCTGGAGAAGTGAGCGAGAGGTCAGAAGCATCCAGTGGGACCGTTTGCAGGTTTTTGGCGTCTGTTACGCATTTCTTAAGCACGCGTGGTATGCCAGGTAAATGGCAGGCTGGGGTGCAGAGACAGAGCAGAAGCGGGGGTCTGGGGCTCCGCTTCCCTCTTCTCGGTGCTTGGGACGTGCCCGGGGCTTGCGTGGGTTCTTTGCCTTTGTGAGAGGCACTAAGCTGGTTTCCAGCAGGAGCGGGTGGGTGGCCAGAGGAAGACCGTATCCGTCTCTCCCAGGACCGCTGAGTCCCTTCCAGGTTCGCTTCTCCTCTGTCTGCAAACTGGCCGTGGCCCGGTAACCTGTGGGGCCTGCCTGCCACAGCCCCAAAGACTGGTGTGCTCAACCTTGGCTTGCAGACCTGTGGCCCAGCCTGCTCGGTACCGTGGATCTCTCCCGACAGCCCCGCCAGGCCCCACGTAGCCGTCATCGGGCTGGATGCCCACCTGTGGTACCGGTTGCTCATTAATGCCCTTAGTAGGCCCAGCTGGGATGGGAGGGCTGGGGGGGGCGGGGGAAAGTGGGTGGCTTTGACACAACTGACCCCCTTCCTTGGGTCAGGGGAAGCAGAACCGAAGGAGGGTGGGAACGACAGGGTGTCGGGAGCCGGGGGATGGTCACCTCCGCTCAGGTCTCGCCGGCCCAGCAGCACCCAGGAGACACGGCAGCCAGAGACGTCCGCGGTGGCCCGTGTGAGGGCGGCACTCAGCTGGCCCAGGGTGGAGGAGGTGAGGGCGGGGCCGGTGGGATCAGGCGTTTGGCCTTGGTCCTGGCACTTGGGCTGCTCTCCAAGGCCCCGCAGCCCCGATTTTGGTCCCAGGGTGGCATGTGGGGTTGGTCTCAGTTGGGTGTTCCCAACGGTGACCTCCTCTGAGCAGCTTGGTGGGTTCACATCCTCAGGCTCTGGTGCACCTGCAGCTCTGGGCACACCTGGACGTGCTGCTGGTGGCCTCCTGGCAGGAGCTGAGTCAGCACGTGTGCGCCTTCACCAAGGCCTTTGCACAGCGCCCCTTCAAGTGCGTGACCCCCACCCTGACCGGGGGCTGCGGCCGGGAGGGGGGATAGGAGCGCCTGGAGGGGTGGTGGATCTCCGGTCTTGGGGAACGGAGAAGGCTGAGGGCTTTGTCAGACTGGGAGAGTGGGACACTCAGAAGACAAGTTTCCAGAAGCTCCCCTGCACCCTTCCCTGTCTGCAGGCAGTACCAGGAGTCACGTGCCTTTCCCTTCTGTGCGGCCGGACGCTGGGCAGGGGGCGAGAGGGTGGCAAGAGATGGCTCAGGGCTCCGGGGGGTCTGGTGGCGACAGATCAGGCAGTTCAACCGGGTCAGCCCTGCCGTGGCCGATGCTGTTGTTACCGCCTTCCCCTCCCCCCGCCTTCTGCAGCAGGTGGGTCCCCCTGCACCCCCCCCCCCCCGTGTGGAGCCCGGTCCCCAGGACCTGCCCCACTCATCCCTGCGCCTGCCCTAGGCATACGTGACCTGCAGCACGGAGGAGGAGCGCATGGCCCTCCTGGCTGACCTCCCCGTGAAGACGGGCGATGGTGCGCGGCCCCGCAGGGTGGGGCCTGACCTTGCCCGCCGCATCTGCCTCTTCTTGACCACTGCCAGCCCTGAGCTCCTGCTGGACCTGGGCTCCTGACCGTGTCTGCAGGAGCAGAAGTGGGGGATTCTCACCCCTGCCGGCGGGACAGAACACCATCTGCCCTACCCAGCAGATTAACTGGAAACTACCAAGGGCCAAGAGAAGGGAATTGCACATGGGGTGGGGGTGTCAGTCAGATCAGGCCCCCTGTCCCTGAGGGAAGGGCGCTGGGAGGAGCAGGAGAGGATGGGGTGGGGCTCCCGTGCCCTGGGCCCTGTCCACAGCGGCTGTGGACCTGGTGCCCAGTGGGATGGGCAGGAAGAGGGGTTCACACCAGTTGTGTGGAGATGGGGTCCCAGCATGCCCCAGGAAGCGGGGAGGCAGGGTCTCCAGGAAGGAAAGCGGACCAGGTTGTCCTGGAGAGCTGTCACGCAGCCAGACCTGAGGAGAGAAGAGTGCCGGGCCTCATCCCACCACCGCCGCGAGGCGTTACACAGACGCCAAGTTTATTAGGGTCATTTCAGCCTCAGACAGGAGGAACAGCAGCGGACAACATGCAAAAGCAAGTTAAGAAAAAGCCCAGGCTAGTGGCAGCCACGGTGCTGCCTCTGACAGGTGTCCTCTGCAGGCCGCGGCCACGGCCGCCCTCCAGGCCCGCGGTCAGTCCCGCAGAGCCAGGGCGGCCGCGCTCGCACGCGGCACTGGAGGCCAGTGCCCTCGGACAGCCCTTCTCTCAGGGTCACAGGGCCAGTCCCAGCCTCAGGTGGCAGGGGGACAGACCCCAGCTCCGCCCTTGCCGCTGCCCTGGAGCTTGGCCCAAAGGGAGGGACGGAGAACGCGACAACTCGCCCTGGAAAAGCAGTTTTCATTGGAAAATAAGTTAGGTCCGTCGGCAGCGCTTCCTCTGGCAGCGCCGGGTCTCAGGGCCGCTGGGATCGGCCATGGCCTTGGGTGAGGGCGTGGGGGGCTTGTGGCGGCCACAGCTCATGCTCAGGACCCAGCCCAGCTTGTGGCGCAGCACCTGCTTGAGGCCGGGTGGCAGGGGCAGACCCTCCAACGTGTCCCCGGAGTCGGGCCGCAGCTGGCGCAGGCGGTAACAGCACAGGAACTGCAGGGACGTGACGCTGGCGCACGAGCGGATCACCTTCATGCTGCTCTTGGCCGCCGTGGAGCACACCATCGGGTAGAACTTCTTGTTCTGCAGCCTGGTGGCCGCCACGCCTGCGGGAGCGCAGCCTGAGCTCTGACTGGTGGCCCTGGAGGCTGCACCTCCCCCCCTCCCCCATGACCCTCCGGCTGCCCCCCCCACCGGGACCCTGGGGCCCCGGGCTTCTGTGAGGACAGCCCTTCCGGGGCTTCAGCTGCCCGCCCCTTCGGCGGGCGAGGGTCCCAGCCGCCCGCACCTATGCACTTCCTGTTCTTGAAGAAAGTCAGCGTGCCGTGCCAGGTGTCCAGGTGCACGCCGATGATGGAGCCCTGGCCGAACCTCGACGAGAAGCTCATCTTGTCGCCCTTGTGGTGGAGGAGCCCTGGGGGGCAGTGGAGGGGTGAGCCGTGCTGCCCCAGCCTCCCTCCCTCCCGCCCCGCCCGCCGCAGCACCCCACGCACCCGTGTAGGAGAGGCCCCAGCTGTCCTCGTCCCTGCCGAGCAGGCTGCAGAAAGTGTGGTGATACTTGTCCAAGTCCACGTCTGACGTCCCGATGCCCACCATCTGGGGACAGCGGGCTTGTGGGGCGTGGGCCTGGGCTTCGGTGGCGCTCCCGTCCCCCCGGCCCGCCGGCCACTCACCATGTCGGTGCCATATACGGGAGAGGTCATCTTGATCTCCCAGAAGTGCTGGCCCTCCCCCAGCTCCTTGGTGCCCCGGATGGCCGCCGTGCCGCAGCTGTACTCCGTGTGGAAGTTGACCTTGCGGTTGTCACAGCTTAGCAGGGTTGCCGAGGACTTATTCAGATCATCCCACACCCAGTCAAAATCTGCAAGGGGTGAGGCCAGGGCTGGAGGGCAGGCTGGCCCGGGCTCCTCCCGCCCCCTCTCTCTGGAGCCCCCGGGCACTCACGCTCATCCTCCTCGCCGCAGCGACAGTCCTTGCCCCGGTGCACTGCGTGCAGGCTGTTGCAGAAGGAGGCCTCGCTCGGACTGTCGCAGTCACAGAAGGACTCCCCGGTCACGGGCACAGCGCTGGGGATGGGTGGTGGTGGGGCGGAGGACTCCGGATCCGAGTCGGAGTCACTGTGCTGGGAGGGAAGGCCTGGCCGTTCTGGTCTGATGCGCTCTCTGCCCGCCCACGGGTCAGCCACTCCAGTCCCCAGCGAAGGGATCCAGGAACTTGGCCTCAGAGGACTTTCTGGGTCTCCTGGGCACGCACTGCCCACCCTTTCCCGGCGCCGCCCACAGTGACCCTGGACAGCTCCAGCCTCCCGGTGGTGGGCTCAGGGGCTTTTCCGTGTGGCCGGGGGCACTGCCCACCCTTTCCCGGCACCGCCCACAGCGACCCTGGACAGCTCCGGCCTCCCGGTGGTGGGCTCAGGGGCTTTTCCGCATGGCCGGGGGGCACTGGGCGTCCAGCTGACGTTGAGCCGCTGGGGGACGCCTGCCTGCTCGACCGCTTCTTGCTCTGTAGGCAGCTTCTAGGCTGAGGACGTGCTGCAGCCCCACCCAAGGGCAACCGGAAGCAAGGGAGCGCCAGGGCGAGGGCTGCGCCAACCCCTCGAAGGCTCTGCCCACAGTCGGCAGCTAGACTCCAGCAGGTGCTCCTTGCCGTGGCACTGTCTGTGCACCTGTTATCCACACAGTTGGGGACCCTGGAGCCCCGTGGCCCCATGCTGCCACTGTAAATTCGTACCATAGGAAAACACTAAGAGGGGACTTGGCCCTCTGCCTGAGGGGGCCCGACCTCAGGGCATGTGCTCCAAGTCTTAAGGGCGCAGTGCTGGCTCAGAGCCAGATCCTTCCTGCAGGCCAGTTAGGGACACTTCCTGGGCACAGAAGCTGTTCCTGTTCTAAAGACACAGGTCTCTGGACACCTGCCTTAGCTGTGGAGCCCAGGCCAACACACAAGGCTGCTGGGGTCTCGCTGTGCAGGGCCCAGAGTGCAGACCATCTCTACGAGCCTGTTCTGCAGCCCTTGCCGGCCGGGGTCCGGCTCCAGCCCCGCCCTCCAACCCACCCTCCAGGCCTCTGGGCCCTCCGCCTGCTCCCTGAAACACCCGCCACACAGCAGGCCAGCTGCCCCTGCTCAGACCCGGGCTGGGCCTGCCAAACCTCAGCACCCCCCATCAGAGCCTCCCAGGCAGCCTCCCCAGTACCCCCACAGGTGTGGCGTCCACCTGTCTCCTACAAGGTGGGGGTGGGCGCCTCTGCCTCCAGATCACAGCTTCCACATGTCACTTCAAAGAGGCTCTTCTGGCCCCTCCCTCCCATGCTCTGCTCCCTGTCCCTCGGTTCTGCCTTCTCCCGTCTGAACATAAGCCCCTCAAAAGAAGCTGGTCTTGGTTTCTTTTCTGTTACACAGCTGGGGTTGCAGGGCAGCCACACAGAAGCCGTGCGGCAAAGACTGAGTAAAGAGAATGAGAAGTTTCAAAGACCAATGCTGAAGGGATGAGGGGAGGAGACCCCAAGCACCCCGCCATCGTGGAATGCTGATCTCCCAAAAGCCAAGACAGACTGGCTCCGCTGGCCAGAGGCCATCCCCAGCCTCCTTCTCACTGGGTCAGGAGGCCAGGGTCACAGACCAGAGCAGAAGGGAGATGTGCGTCTGTCCTTCAGAAGTGCTCAGGTGACACACCCACCCACACAGCCCAGACTCCAGGCCCAGCAGGTGACAGGCGACAAACGTGTGTCAGATGCTGTGCCCTGGCCCCTGAACACCTCCTGCATCTTCCAGTGATGAGCTGGCACAGGCAGGGGCTGGCGGACCAGATTGCTCTGGGTCACGTGCCCCAGGGGAGCTGGAGGCAGGATAGGAATGCAGGGCGGCCCCAACTCAGAACTGCAGCCTCCAGGTCTGGAGGTTCTCTGGGCCCTGGTCACCCTCAGTCTAGAAAAGAGACACAACCCCTTCATCCCAGAACACCTGACTGCTGGGGGAACAAGGCGGGGTGGTTGTGACACGGCAGAGCCCAGTCACTCAAGGACCACCCCTGCAGGAAGCCACAGGGGACTGCCCAGGTCCAAGAGACTCAGGAAGCCCACCCAGCCGACAGGCACAACGGCCACATGGCCCTGCTGCCCCCTCCTGGCCCAGCTGCCGCTGGTGCAGTGAGGCTCTCGGGTGCACCAGGCATGCTGCACCCCAAACGGTCGAGCCGCTCTGTGGATGGCTCCAGGCTTCCAGCCCTCCCCAGGTTCTGGAGTTGCCAAGTGAGGGAAGGTGCCTGAACTCTGGTCTCCAGGAATCAGAAGTCTTCCCACACACACAAGTGCGCATACACACAAACATCAAATCCAAGTCTCTCCGGGCAGAAGCACGTACATCAGGTTAACGATAGCTACCTTTGGAAAACAAGGGAGTGGAACAGAGAAGCTTCTGTTGAACAAACTGACGAAGTGGAGAGGACAAAGAAGAACGCAGCATCTGCCCTGGGTCCTGTCATCCCGGGACCCGTATGGGTCCTTAACCAAGACAATCAGCCTGGGTGAGACGGTGCACCCAGGAGACAGGAAGGCCCGTCCTCTGCCCTCGGGGGCATCTTTGCCTTTCAGCCCTCTCTCAGGCAGTGCCCACCACCGTGGGCGTCTCAACCCCTTGGTCCAGCCATGCCCACCTCCCCCACCAGCACCTACCTGCCCATCGGAGTCATAGCCCCAGTCAGCGCTCCCTGCCAGGGCCACGGCCCGGGCATCCGCATCTCGGCGGGCTGCGCTCAGGACGAAATGCCAAGCTGTGCTGCTACGAGGGCGCCTGGCCATGACGGACAGGATCTGGAAGAAAACCCAGGTTCTGAGCACAGACGATCTGCGGCAGCAACTCCCACGCGCTGTCCTCGGCCAGCGGCGCCGGACCCGTCTCAAGGTGGCTGCTCTTGTGGGCCACGTGCGTGCCCAGCCAGGGCTCTGGAACTCGTCCCAACCTCACACCTCCCTCCAGCACGCAAGCACCTTGATAAAAGCCAGGCAGAGAGCGTAGAACGCCATCCAGACACCCATGACTCTCTGCGAATCTCAGCCCCTCACTGAGCTCAGCCTACTGAGCCCAGCTGTCCTGCCTGCGTGTCCCTCAGGCATCTCAAACCTTGCCTGGCTCCTCCTCTGTTGTCCAGTTTGACAAATGGCATCTCCAACCGCCCAGTTCCTCATGCCAGACCCACCGCAGTCATCCTGAACACCTCTTTCCTTCCTTGGGCGGTAGCCTAACAGCCCCGCACCACCTCCAAGCCCCGGCCTGAACACCTCTCCATCCCTGCGGTGGCCCTGACTTCCCGACCACAGCTCACCTTCACTGTGGCTCCTCCCACTTCACTCATCACAACCAAGCTGTTTGGAAACACAAATCCTAAAAATTTAAACAACCCTTAACAAGCTCTGAAACTCTCTCAGCCTTGCAACCTTAACAGAAAATGCAAATTTCTGCAACACCTATCAAGTTCGCCTGTGCGTCCACAAGCCACAAGGGCCCCGTTGCAGTTGCTAGCCCTGCCCTGCCCTTTGCCCGGAATGCCCTCCCCTCCCGTCCTGGGCTCGCAGCTTCTCTGCCGCCTTCTGTAACCGTCCCGGCGGTCCCCTGCACCGAGATCTTCCGGAGCCCGAGCGCCCCCGCCCGCCCGACGCAGGTGGTGGCCCCGCAGCAACGCACAGCAGGCGACGCGCTACCGACCCGGGCCCGCGGGTGTCCGCTTCCGCGCGGTGGCGGGAATTGCGATGGGGCCACTTGGCACCGCCGCCCGCACGAACAAAGGCGCACCGGGGCCCCCCGCCGCCAGCGGTACCGCCAGGCCAGCGGGCACAGATGCCGACCGCCACGGCTCACCTGCCGCCCTCGCCGCCGCCGCCGCCGCCGCCGCCGCCGCGCTCCGCCGGGCGGCTGTGACCTACTTTCGGCCCCCGAACGAGACGTAAACAATCCCCGCCCCCTGCACCGCATTGGCCCTGCTGTCGCGGCAGGGCGCAGGAGGGCGCAGGCGGCTCTGGAAAGGGGACGGACCGCGTGGCACAGGCTTCCTGCCGACACGCTGCCGAGCCTGTCAGTCCTGACTCGACGTACCTATTGGTCACATAACAAGTCGTCGGAGAGCGGGCCCGTGTGCCCATTGGACGCAGGGCAAGGAAGGGACAAACACGGAAGTCAGTCCATCTCCGGTTCGCCGTCCGCCAAGGAACCTGCGTGCGCCTTACGTGAGTCATGATTGGCTGAGCCCCGCGCGAGTGGCCCTATCAGGACGGCGGGAGGGGGCGGGCGCTGCGCGCGGGAAGCGGAAGGCGGCAGCGGGGCTCGGCAGGATGGAGGCAGTGGCGGGTGAGCGCGTGGGCTCCGCGGGAGCGAGAGGGCCCGGCGCGCAGCTGCGGCGCGCGGCCCTGGCTTTTCAGGCCGCAGGCGGGCAGGTGCCCCCGGGTGGGCGGCAGGCGCGGGGTCTCCGTGCTGCACCCCGTGCGTCCGATTCGGGGCCCTACCGGTGCGGGAAGGTCGGAGGTTCAGGTTGTAACCGACGTGCCGGCAGAGGTCTGGTTTATATGCGGGTCCCAACACGAACCGGGACGTCCCTTGTGGTTCTGCGGGAAGCGTTATGATAATTTTTTCAGGGTTATTGCTGAGGAAGAGAAGTTGTGCGGAACGGAGCGGTGCAGCCTGGTGCACACACGGGAGGCTTTTCGTAAAGGTGCTTTGTCGCACGAGACTTGACGTTGTGCTAGGGTCCGGTACCCGTGAGCGGGGGAGACCTGGGGCAAGCACTGTGTGCCTTTGTGACAAGGACCCGCGCCACCTGCTCCTCTCGGTTTTTCCTGGGGAGGCTTTGGAGACAGGGGCCTTTGAACCTACCTATGGAGGGTTGGGCGGGGGATCAGTGCATTGTTGAGCCTTCTCGAGGACCCGGGAGGGTCTTTGCGGAGGGGTCGTGTGGGTGCAGATGGCAGCCCCTGGGGGTGGCAGGGGTCGGGATGGATGGTGAGTATTTATTCAGTGTCATTTCCGGGTCACTGAAAGAGAGGGAGCTGAGGTAGGGTGGCCAGGGATCGGTAGGGACCCACAGTTGTTGGGCCCGGGCCCTCTGGGGAATGGCCACGGATACAGGTGTAAACTGTAGCCGCTTTAAACGCACATGTGGTTTAAGCTACAGTTTGAGCCCGAGGTGGGTGTGCACCCACGTGTGCTTGACCAGGGACCACGGTTCTGGTCCCTGGAGGTAGAAGTGTCCTTCCTGAGAAGTGGAGGCTGGGCACCCACAGAGGGGTCCTGGGTTCCGGGAGTGGGGGTGGGGGTGGGGGCCGCCCCGGCACAGATGCATCTCTTATCAGTAATGATGAGCTTATCCCTCGTTGTTTTCCATTTCTTGCCTGTTTCCCACTGGAATCAGCTGGGAGGCGGCAGTCTTGGCTCATGGGCTACATGCAGGCCGCGTGCGTGCGTGCTTGTGTGTGTGTGTATGTGTGTGAGCGAGCGAGCGTGCAGTGTGAAGGGGCGGTTCGAGGCCCGTCCTGCCCTGGCAGCCCGGGTACGGGCAGGGGCTGTGGCAGCAGCATCCAGGGAACCCGTGGGTCAAGTCTGGGACTGGGCAGCTGGAAGACCTTCCACCTGGGGCGTTTGCTGATATCAGGGTGAGGGGGCAGGTCTCAGAATCTGGGGCCCGGGAAGTGCTCGGTGACCCCTCGGTGCGTGAGCCTTAAAGAGCGCCTGGCGCGAAGGGGATTCTCTGCCCTCCTCCCTTCTGCCTAGAGGCGGGAAACCTGGCAGGCGTCCAGCACATCCTCCTCGTCCTCTCAGGAAAGGGGGGAGTCGGGAAGAGCACCATCTCCACGGAGCTGGCCTTGGCCCTGCGCCACGCAGGCAAGAAGGTGAGCACCTCCCACCCCGGCCGCCACTCGCACCGCCCTTCCGCCCCTGCCCCGGGAGGCCCCTCCACAGTGTGGACGTCCCGCCTCCTTGCAGGTGGGGATCCTCGACGTGGACCTCTGTGGTCCCAGCATCCCCCGCATGCTTCAGGCGCAGGGCAGGGCCGTGCACCAGTGTGACGGCGGCTGGGTGCCCGTCTACGTGGACCAGGAGCAGAGCATCTCCCTCATGTCCGTGGGCTTCCTGCTGGAGAACCCAGACCAGGCCGTGGTGTGGAGGGGCCCCAAGAAGAACGGTACTGGGGGTGGGGGGCGGCCTGCCAGCCCTCCCGCCCGTCCCCGCGGTCCCATTAGAAAGCGCAGGAGCCTCGGGCCCCCCTCCCCGCGTTGCCGGGTAAGGGCAGAGACTCCCACAGCAGGCCGTTTCCGAGACGGTCGTGCAGCCCGCGGGAGCGATCAGGCCCCCGAGGGGGATGAGGCCGGAGGCCCCGCCGAGGCCGGGCTCTGGGGTTCTCCCCCAGCAGGCTCAGCGCAGGGGCTGCTGCGGGGCGTGCCCAGCGGGCGACGGCTCCAGGCCGCCTCCTCTCCGCCTGCTAGAGCTTGAGGTGTCCCCGGGTCCGGGCACTGACCCCCCCCCCGAGGATCGTAGCTCCTGGCTGCGGCTGGATGAAGGGGGGCCCGGGAAGGGGCCGCCCGGCTGTGCCACACGCGTCCCCCTCCTCGAGGAACGCCTTGCTGTGCCGCCGTCGGGCGGCCTCTCTGCCGGAGGCTGGCTGGAGGCGAGGGGCTTGGCGAGACCCTGTGAGACCCCGGCCTCACCCGCCCCCGGGCCTCGCTGGGTCGCTACAGCGCTGATAAAGCAGTTCGTGTCTGACGTGGCCTGGGGGCAGCTGGACTACCTGGTTGTAGACACGCCACCGGGAACGTCTGACGAGCACATGGCCGCGGTGGACGCCCTGCGCCCCTACGGTCCCCTGGGGGCCCTTGTGGTCACCACGCCCCAGGTACCCCTGAGCTCCTTCAGTGTCCCGGAGGTCCGGGTCCCCACCCGGGGCCAGGCAGAGTGACCCGCCGGCCACGGTCCTTTCTCCCCCCGTCTCAGGCGGTGTCCGTGGGGGACGTGAGGCGGGAGCTGACCTTCTGTAGGAAGACGGGGCTGCGGGTGCTCGGGGTGGTGGAGAACATGAGCGGCTTTGTCTGCCCGCACTGCTCGGTGAGTCGCGGGGACTTGGCAGGTGTCACCACCCCTGGGGTGGGGGGGCAGGCACGCGGGGACGGCCCTGGGCCCTGGACCTGAGGGAGGGAGCGGGGCGTCTCTCTTCTAGGAGTGCACCAGCGTCTTCTCCCGGGGAGGCGGGGAGGAGCTGGCCAGGCACGCCGGAGTCCCCTTCCTGGGTGAGTGCATCGGGGCCCCCGTGGGCCCTCGGGCCGGGTCGGGGGCACCTGCGCGGGGGCCCTTCCCCCCTCCCCCCGCCCACACAGCCCCTCTCCTGCCCTCTCCTTTCGCAGGCTCCGTGCCTCTGGACCCCCAGCTCACTAAGAGCCTGGAGGAAGGTCGAGATTTCATCCGAGAATTCCCTGAGAGCCCCGCCTTCCCTGCGCTCATGTCTATAGCCCAGAAAGTTCTGACTGAGGCACCTGCTCGGCTGTCCTGACTGAAGGGACCCCCAACCCCCCACCCCCAGCCCCACCACCATGGGTCTCCTGGCTGCGCATGAGCAGACCCAAGCAGAGGGGGTGTGGTGCCGGCATCTCCCCGCCTCAGCCCTGCCCCTGGAACTTGTCCGGTGCTCCCGTAGCATCTGGATGGCAGAGCGGCCAACAGTGAGTGGTTCCCCCGGTTTGGCCTGTAGCCAGGCGCACGGGGAGGTGTGGGGTCCTGGTGGCCCGAGCTCTCCCGCGATGGCACGTTCCCACTTCCCCTCACGGTGCTCACAGGCACCAGACCCCCTGGCCAGGCTGCTCCTGGCAGCCGTCTCCACCTGGGCCACAAAGCCTGTGTGTCTGGAGCATTGCTGGCCTTGGGGCCCCTGTGAGCGATGGTGACAGAAGGGAGCGTCTCGTGTGGTGTTAAGCTTGTCGCTTCAGAGGAACTCACAATTAAACGTGTTCCACCGCCGCGGTTGTGGGTCTGATGCTTCCAGGCTGTTCTGCCCTGGTCCTGGCTCTGTGTGTGTGGCCAGCAGGCAGCCCTGCCCTTGAATCCTCTGGAGACGTTTGGGTCAAGCATGGTGGCAGCGTTTGGAGGGCTTGGCGATGATGGAGAGACGCGTGTGTTTGGGGAGGCTCAGTCCCTCCCGCCTTGGGGGCCGGGGCAGAGCTGAGAGCGGGGGAGAGGAGTGAGGTGCAGGGTAACCTCCAGTCTCGCTTCCTGGGGGTCAGGGGACAGGGACGGGTGTGGACAGGACGGCGAAGGAAGTGCTGCCGAGTCTGGCAGGGAGCCGGGGGCGAGGACCAGTGTCCCAGCTGGCCACGAGTACAGGCCGCCCCGGCCGTGCCCCGGCTTCCCCGGACCAGGGACTCCTGGCCGCTGCCTGAAGAGGACAGCGAAGGGGCCGGGGCCCCGGAGTGGGTGCTGCCGCCCCTCGGGTGCTGGCGGGCCTCCCGGGAGGGCACGGGACGGCGACCTGGGATGGAACTCTTCTCCCCGCCAAGCTACACTCCTGCGGTCACACGTGTGTGTTAGGTTGCTTTTAATTACCGACTGGGGGCGCAGGGGGGCTGTGCGGTGGCGGTGCCCCACCAGCAGAGCCCCCCCCGGGGCCGCACCGGGTCCCTCGGGGACGGGACCCCGGCAAGCGAGTGGGTGAGGCCCGGCCCCGGAGGGGAACGCCGCGTCCCCGCCAGGCTCGGGGCCGGCGCGCCCTGGGTCAGCAGTGAGCAAAGTGGGCCTCGGCCACGTCACGCAGGTCGAGGCCGGCGACGGCGGCGGGGCTGGCGCAGGTGATGTTGTTGTAGGCGTACACAGGCGGCTGGCCGTCGTCGCCCTCCGGCGCGGCCTGCACGACGCGGGGAACCACGTCGGGCTGCCGCAGGGCCAGGGCCCTCAGGGCCCGGAGGGGGCAGCCGCAGTCCCAGGGGTTGCCCTCCAGCCACAGGCGCTCCAGGCCCGGGGCGCGCGGCACGAAGGTCCGCAGGGAGTTGTTCCTGAGGCTCAGGTAGCGCAGCTGCCCCAGCGGCGCCAGCACGTCCTCCGGCAGGGCCTCCAGGCAGTTGTGCGACAGGTCCAGCCAGAAGACGCGCCCCAGGGGCCTCAGGACGTCTGCCGACAGCGCCGAGAGCCGGTTGCCGGCCAGGAGCAGGTACTCCAGCTTGCCGAGGCCCTGGAAGAGCTGGCCGGGCAGGTGCGTGAGCCGGTTGGCGGTGAGGTCCAGCTCCAGGAGCTCCGCGAGCCCCTGCAGGCCCTGGTCCTCCACGGCCACGATGCCGTTGTCCCGGAGGAAGAGCCGGCGCAGCCCCGAGAGGCCGGCGAAGGCGTGCGGGCGCACGCGGCCCAGGCAGCTGCGCTCCAGGTGCAGGCTGTGCAGCCGGCCCAGGCCCCGGAACGCCTGCTCGGGCAGCGCCCGCAGGCAGTTTCCCGACAGGTTCATGACCGCCACGCTCCGGAGCCCGACGAAGGCGCCCGCCTCCACCTCCCGGATCTGGTTGTCGTTGAGCGTGAGCACCTCCAGCTGGCCCAGGCCCTCGAAGGCCTTGTCCGGCAGCTGCCGGATGCGGTTGTGGTCCAGCTGCAGCTCCTCCAGGAAGTGCAGGTCCTTGAAGGTGCGCGGCCGCAGGCCGGCCAGGGCGTTGTGCGAGAGGCGCAGCACGTGCAGGCCCAGCAGGCCGGGGAAGGTGTCCTCCAGGAGGCCGGCCAGGCGGTTGTGCGACAGGTCCAGCCAGCGCAGCGCCTTCATGCCCAGGAAGGCGCCGGGGGCCACGGCGGCGATGAGGTTGTGGTCCAGGTAGAGCTTCTGGAGCTTGGGCAGTTTGACGAAGACGTTGGCCTTGACGCTGCGCAGGGCGTTCCTGCTCAGGTCCAGCTCCCGGAGCTCGCCGAGGCCGCAGAAGAGCGGGGGCTGCAGGTAGGCCAGCTTGTTGCCCGCCAGCACCAGCTCGCGCAGGCCGGCCAGGCCCTGGAAGGCGGCGTCCGGGAGCACGGCCAGGCTGTTCCAGCCGAGGTTGAGGTCCCAGAGGCCGGCCAGGCCCTGGAAGAGGCCCTCGTCCACCCGGCCGAGCAGATTGTTGCCGAGGCCGAGCGAGGCCAGGCCCGGGGTGTGCAGGAAGGTGCGGGCTGCCAGGCTGCGCAGCTGGTTCCGCTCCAGGTGCAGGTGGTGGAGGCCCCGCAGGCCGAGCAGCGCCTGCGGCTCCAGGCTGGCCAGTCCGCTGCCCTGCAGGTTGAGGAAGCCCAGACCCGAGAGGTTCCGGAAGGCGGCCGCGGGGATGGAGGAGAAGTTGTTGCCGTCCAGCCACAGGGCCCTGGCACCGTCCGGGATGCCGGCGGGCAGCTGCGTGAGGTTCCTGGAGCTGCAGAAGACGCTGAGCTCGTCCGAATAGTCCTCGTGGCCGCAGGTGCAGACGGCTGGGCACTGCGGGCTCTCGGCCTCCCCCAGAGCCGCGGGCTCTGCTCCCTCCAGGCCGCAGGGGCCCAGCGCTGCCCAGGAGACCAGCAGCATGGCCAGGGCCGGGCCTCCTGCAGGGAGAGGGGCCGCAGGATGTGAGCCCCGGGGCGAGCGAGCGAGCCGCGGAACATTCCGGGCTTCAGCCTGCGCCCCTCGTCCAGCAGGAAACTCGGGACCGAGACGGCAGTACGTGACCGGAAGGGCGGGCGCTGCCAGCCGGGCCGCAGAGAGCTGGGAGCCGAGAGTCGTACTCAGCCCGCGGAGCCCCAGGCGGAGCCAGACAGGACAACTGTCCTCTCCACCCGCCAGCGCAGGATGCCCGTTTCCGGAGAAAACCTGCCCGCTGAGCTGTGCGGCCGCCTGGATCCCCAACGCAGGCACTCGAACGAGGCCAGGCTGCCAGGTGGGCCCGGGCGGGGGGACGCGAGTGGGCTTTCTGGCGCAGGCCCGGGTGGTGTGTGCTCGCCGCCCTCGGGGGCCGCCCGGTGCCCCCAGATTGGGGGGCCCTCACACATTTGCTCCCTGGCACGTGCGGCTCATGCCCAGGACGGAGCCTGGTGCCAGTGTGGGGACGGGAGCGGAGGAACAGGGACTCCGTGCCGTCCACCCACCGGGGGCCAGGGGCGTTTCAGGACAAAGGGCACTGGGCCTCCCAGCACCACCGCCCCAAAACTTCCACTGAGCAGCGCCGGGCTGCCCACAGACCCGGGCCCGGCCCCGCCCTTGCAAGGGCCCGGGGCGTCGGCGTGAGGCCAGAGGATGCCCCAGTCCCTGCAGATGGAGCTGGGCCCCAGGGGGAGTTGAGAGGGGACTCAGGCCTTCCCCTGCACCCCTGCACTCCTGCACCCCTGTCCTGGGCCCCAGGGCCAGAGTAGAGGGGAACAGAGGAAACAGAGGGGCTCTGGGACCCCAGCAGCGACACTTCCCCCACCAGCCCGCCCAGAGCTGGGCCCGCCCCCCCAGCCGGGTGGGCTCAGAAGCACAGGCGTGGCTGTCCCCAGAGCAAGGGGCTGGGGCACTGGGGGCACCTCACCTCTCTTCAGGGCCATCCCGCGTGTAGAGCAGACCACAGGCCGACTGAGCAGGGGTGCGTCTGCTGGGGCCGGCTGTTCCTGCCCTCTGACTTCCCCACTGCCGGGGCGGCCAGCACCCTGCCGCCGGCCAGCCCGGCCCTGCTGGCCCGGGTTCCATTAACCCCCTCGCTCCCAGCCGCCAGCCTCAGCTCTCAGTACCCAGGATGCAGATGGCTCAGGGGAGAGGTGGGGGGACTGCATTTACCCCAAAGCTACTTTTGGGGTTCAAGGTGGGCCGTGGTGCAGCTTTGAGGGCTGGGCATCCCCCCCCCACCGCCTCCCCCTGCAGGACTGGGGGGAGCAGAGCTAGGGCAGCAAGCCTGGGGGGGCGGTGGTCTCCCCTGCAGCAGCCTATGCCAGGTGGGTGCTTGGGACAGGTTTGGGGAGGCCGGGAGAGGAGGCCCCGATGCGTGGCCAGTCCCCTGTCCCCGGGTGGGGGCCCCTGGGGCAGCTGTGGGGGACCTCCCTGCTCACCAAATGGCCACGTGGGAGTTAAGTAAGAGACGGGTCTGGCATGCTGACCACCCCTTCCCTCCCCCTGCCCGTTTCCTAACAGCCTGGGTGGGGTCCTCGTTAGGACTCCCCGGGGCTTCTGCGACCTCAGGGTCAGCTGCCGTCTGGCCACTCCTCCTCCCCCGGCCTCTTCTAGGAACACCGGCCGGGCTCCCGGCCACCTGGTGTTTGCTTTCACTAGCGCTGCCCTCCCGGCGAGAGCGGAGGGAGGCCCGGCTCTGGGGGCCAGGTCTTGTGGCCGCAAGACCAGCCTCCACCTGCTTCGGGACCCCCGCTCTCCCGAGCTGCTGCGGGGGCACGGCCACCTCGCTCTGCCCAGGACGGCCCGGTGCCTGGCCTGAGGGCAACCCCGGGTCAGGCCGGGAAGAAGGTGGACGGCAAGGCCCTGGCTGCTCGAGCGAGGGGAGCCCTGCCGCGCCTTCGGCCACCAGCCGCAGCTCTTCCTGCTCGGATCCCCTCTTCTGCGGGGGCCGGCGGGGTGAGCGGGGCCCTCCAGCCTGGCGTCCACCCCGGCCCCTCTGGCTGTGCCGGCGGGGCCGGAGGCAGAGCTCGCCGAGGTGGGAGGCTCTAGTGTGACACCTCCCCCGCCCCGAGGCGACGGGTTCGAAGCCCCGTGGAGCGGACAGCGGACGCCTGCGGCAGCCCTCCCTCACCCCCCTACCTCAGCTCTGCCCTGCCTGAGCCCGGAGGTGGGGGCAGCTTTATCTCTCTCTTTATCGAGCTTTGATTGATTTCCAGGCCGTTTCTCAGCCTCTGTTCTGAGAAATTATAGATCCGCCGGGAGAAAGTCCACGCCCAGAAATTTACACGGTAAACACGCGTTTACACAGCGCAAAGTGCGGACTCAGCACGTTGGTGGCCCAGGACCCTCGGCAGGGAGGGTGAGCACGGCGAGGGGACCGGGCTTTCTGTAGTTCCCAGGCGGGGCCTGGGTTGTCCCTTTTTTTACACCTTTCTAGAGACCTCGGGGGGCTGGGGGGTTGCAGCAACTCCGGCCTGTCCCCAGCGCCCCAGATCCCCCAGAGCGGCCTGTCCTGGCTTTCGAGCCCCTTGATGCGCCCCCCACGCTGGCAGTTGACCATCTGAGGGTCTCCCTGCGGTGCACGGTGTCATTCGCTTCCGAGCTTCTGTGTACCAGGTTGCGCGCACACCGGCTTTGGCCGCTGGCGCGACGGGAGACCGAGCTGCTCGGCGTCTGGCTCGGGACACGACACTTGGGTTGCTCTGGGCGTGAGCCACACATCGCACCCCCGCCACGGCTGTTCCCCGCCCCAAAGGGGAGTAGACGGTGACTGTCGGTCTGTTTCTCAAACACTGGTGATGGAGCGGCATCGGTGGACTGTCCCGTTCTGTGTCGTGTGTGTTTAGCTTCTGGCGGTTTTGTCGGTCGGTCTAATTTGCGTGTTTAAAAACTCCTTCTCCGGATACAAGTCCCCCCTCGAGCATGTGCAGGCCGCGGCATCCTGCCCACTGTCCCCAGTGGGGTCCCCTGCAGGGTCACTGAGCTGGGTCCCTCAGGTGCCAGTGGGGTGGACAACAGACCTGGAGTCCCGACTGCACACACCCTCGTGTGGCACAGGGACCAGGATACACTGTGGATGTGTGCTTGGACGCGCCGCCGGGGTCCCTGGTCGCGGTGGGCTGCCCCCGAGTCCGGAGGGTGTGGGGAAGTGTCCGTGGCTCGGGGAGCAGGTCCCCCCCCGCCCGACCACACCACTCCGGCCACCCATGGGTGGTCCATTGCGGTTCCTCACGTGTCTCGAAAGCAGCTCGCATGGTGTCTGCGCCGAAACCAGAGCCTGCTGGGGTGCGGGTGGTGCTCTAGTTCGTGGAGGACGGGTGTCCTCGCCGTGTCGTCTCCCCACCCCTGCATGTGGTGCTCTCGGCTCCCTGGAATCTCGTGTCAAGACCTTGGTGTCGGCCTTGTAGATTTTTTCTAGATGGTTGGTAATTGTTGATACTTGATACTGTTCGATTCCTTGTTTTTTTCCTTTAGTTCCATCCCCTCCCCCCCCCCCAGTCCCCATCGAGGCCCGAGGCTCCGGCGTGGGGGGTGTCAGCTGGTGCGGCGCCTTTACCGACGGCTCTTTTCCGCCAACAGCCTTAGGACGCGTACAAAGTGCACAACCCTGCGGTTCGGACAGTGCGGCCGCCCCCGCCCGCTGCGGCTGCGGGACCCCGTGCGCATCCAGTGGCCTTGTGTGGCCCCCGCCCCCGAGAGGAGTTTTCGGCATTCCCCCCACAGCAGTGCGCGATCCTTTGTACCTGGGCGGGCTGAATGGCTGTCGCCCCGGGAACCCGCTTTGTTTCCACCTGGGGAGGGGCCGCTACGGTGCCGCGTGAGCGTTTAGCTCTGTGCCCCCCCCACCCCCGGACGCGCGGTTCATCCCTCCCTCCCGTAGGTTCTCAGCAGTGGAACTGCCGGGTCTCATGGTTTCTATGTGTAACTTTTTAAGAATTTTATTTTGAAGTAATCTCTATTAAGTAATCTCTATGCCCAACGTGGGGTTCGAACTCACGACCCCAAGATCAAGTCGCATGCTCTCCTGACAGCCAGGCACCCCTTTTGTCTTTTTTAAAAACTATTCTCATTTTGACAAGTTCACGCGTTCCAGCTAGTTGGCATCCTCACCGCACTCTGTGGCCGCGGCGCCCGCGTCCCGCGTGTCCCGGACGGTTGGGGCCCGGCGCCTTGTCACGTGCGTGGCGCCTCTCACCTTCACCGGTGGGGTGTCGAGCCGAGTTTTGTGTGTTTTTAAATTGTTTCCTGAGTGCTAAGCCTGGATGTTGGAGCCATCGTTCCTCGGCTGCCAGTGAGAGAAAAACTCTCCCGAAACGTAACCGCTAATGAAGTCCAGCCGACTGGGGTTCCCCTCTTCTGTCGCACGCTTCGTGCGCCTCACTGCGGGCCGCAAGCTTTTCCAGTCAGAGGCCCGGTGCCTTTCCACTTACTTAGATCTTCTCTAATTTTTCTAAATCTAGCACTATTTTTTTTTTTTAACTGTAACGTTTATTATTTTGAGGCAGAGAGAGCGCGTGAACAGAGAGAGAGAGGGAGGGAGGCAGAGAGTCCCGAGGAGGATCCGTGCTCATCACACAGCCTGACGTAGGGCTCGAACTCACGACCATGAGATCGTGACCTGAGCGGGAAGCAAGAGTTGGACACTTAGCCGCCTGAGCCACCAGGTGTCCCTTGTGTTTTTGATAAAATAATTTCTAAGTATTTTCTCAGTATTTTATGAGCTTTGGCGCTGTCCTGAACGAAATCATCTCATGTCCAGGTTGTCATTAGAGTGTAGAAAGACAACGCGCTTCTCTTATGATCGTGGGTCCGGCCCCGCTCCCCTCCCCGGCCGGGTGTGCGCCCAGACGCCCTTGGCCCCTGTCCTCTGTGAACAAGGACGCGTTTGCCGCCTCCTTCCCGGTCTGATCCTACCTCTTCTTCATTCCTGCCTGTGCCTCCCTCCACGCCCGGCGCGGTGTCGCGCACAGAGGCCAGAGCAGACCTCTCCCCGCCTGCTCCTGGTGTTAGAGGCGAGCGTCCGGCCGGTCACCGTGCCTTCCGATCCTCCGACAGGCAGAAGAATCCTCTCGAAGGAACCCCGTCCTTCCTCCGGGATCTGGATAGTGTCGGGTTCCAGGGCCAAAGGAGGTGGAGGTGCTGGTCAGCCTGGAGAGGGAGACCCGGGTTCACCACGGGGGTCCTTGACCGTGGAAGCCGGGGGTCAGAAGGAGCAGGTGTAGGCAGTAGAGGACCCCAACCTCAGGTGGGGAATTCACAGGAAGGAGCCGAGGACCGGGGGCGCCTCTGGCAGCGGGAACGCACGCGGACGCGGAGCCTCCCGGAGGACGCAGCCCCGCAGGCACTTGAGTCCAGTGTGGCCCGGGTCCGACTGGAGGCCGCTGGCACTAAGTGCCCGATGTTTGAAACTTCGCAAAGGTGTCTTTTATCCTGAGGCCAAGGACACTGCCTTCTGCTCCAGTTGGACCCTTGTTACCACGAACATGCTGGCATTTGTCCATCATTCCGCTGCGCCCATTGAGCTGAACCGTGGTTTTGTCCTTCATTCCCCAAGGCTGGGCTGTACGGTTGCTGATTTTTAGATGCCCATTCGATGGACACTCCCGCGATCGCGCCGATGTTGCTGTATTTGGGTTCCTGACGTTTCGGTACAAAGTTGACATCGAGGTTCACGGGGCACGCTGCTCTCCAGCCTTCCGTCAGGACCCGGCTTGCTTCACAAAGGAGCTGGGAAGCGGCCCTCTGTGTTTTCTGAAAGAGTTTGTGAGTGATGGGTGTTTTTGACAGAACTCTCCGGGCAGTCACTAGGCTCTTTGCGTGAAAACTTTAGACTTCGTGTTAATTCAGTTTCTTATTACAGGTGTGTGGTGATTTTCTGTTTCTTTTTGAGTCGATTGGTCTCTAGGAATTTATCACTGTTGTTGACTCACGTTCCCGGAGAGGTCCTGCCATTTATTCTGCAGGATGGGTGGTCCTGTCCCGTCTCCTGCATGTGTTCGGGAACCTGTGTGTTCTATCGCCGTGGCTCTGCCAACTTGATCATCTTTTCAGAGAGCGAAGTTCTGGGTTTTCTGTTTTGCTAATTTCCTGTTTTCTTCTACTTCCTTTGTGTTTCATTTGCCTTCTTTAATTTAGAAGCCTTTTCCGTGCAGGTGCGTGAGGCCCTCGGCTTCTCTGTGTCCGACAAACACTGGTGGCCTCTTTTATTTCCTTTGACCCACGTGCTTAGAGATCTGTTACTTCCAAACATGACGGGGCGGTGAGGGGGGGGGTGTGTGGTTCCACACTTCGTTCAGTCGCCGGTGACTAATTCTGCCAGAGTCGGAGAATGTACTATAGATGTTTTGGTCTCTTAAAACTCACAACGACTTGTTTCGTGGCCTAAGCTGTGGCCTGTGCCCGAGGACGCCATCCGAGTGGGCCGTTCTGAACGCGGCCGGGTTCCGGCGAGCGATCGCGCGCTGGGCTCCGCCTGCGGCCTTGGCGCGGTCATCGACACGGTCTCCTGACAGAGAATTAAAACCTCTCATTCTCAGCGTCACAGCACTTGTTTTCGTTGCGGTTTCGAAGTGATGCTCTTGCTTACGCTGTGAGTACAAACAAGTGTTCCTTTTGCCCCGTGGCGGCCACGCCCGCCCAGGGTAGCCGGGATGCGCTCGCCGCTTCAGCAGGGGACTGAGAAGTCAGGGTTCCCGCTGACGCACGAGACCCCCGTCTGAGCTGGCGGCTTGGGAAGGAAGACAGGATGTGGTGTCCTGCCTCCTTGCCCCCCGCCACACACACACCGGGCCACGGGGCGCTCCCAGATGGGCTTGACCCCCACCTCTGCTGAGGGCTGATCCTTGGTGCAGACGGAGCCCCGGGGGCACACGGGCCCTGCTGTCTCGCGTCTGTCTGCCTGCTGCTTCGGGCAGGGACTCTAATCCCTTGGAAGTTCCCAGGGGGTGGGGGACTTGGTTACTCACGGCAGCCCCGACACACCTGAGGTCATGCTGACGTGGTCACTCAAGGGGGCAGTCCCACCAGAAGGACCCACCCTGAGGCCAGAATTCACTCGCATGGCCAGGGGTGACACAGTGACCCCAAAGCATCTGGACACAGGCTCAGACATGCCAGGAGAGTGACACGCCCGCGTCCCAGAGTTCTAGGAGCCGCCCTGGTGAGTTACAGAATCTGAGGGGTCGACAGGAATGCCCGAAGTCGTAGCCAGGCGGTCAGAAGGGCAGGAGGCCCGGGGAAGCCCAGGCGTATGGCCACCTGAGGGGACGGTCTCGTTGGGGGCCGTGCTCTTCAGCCGCAGGGCCACCCGGACCCTGGCTGCACTTGGGTTTTAGCACCAGGGAGAGCAGCAGAGACCCTGATGCTGGACAGGCGGCACGTCCGTGGCCTGACACTTGTCACAAGCCCAAAAGTCCAGTGGATCCTATTATCCCGGTCCAGACTGCAGCCATAAATATTCTAACCTCCATACACAAGGGCGAAGCGGGGCTGTGTCCCTTCCTAGAAACAGGGAATTATTCTAGAGCTGTAGTAACGGGGACCCTGGGGCCACAGAACAGGTCCCCACTCCGGGCGCCGGCCCTCGGGGACTGGGGGTGCAGGCGAGGAGGGACATCTGGGCGTCCATCCCCCAGGGAGGCAAGCCACCGGCCTCTTCACGTGAGTTACAAACCGAGCGTCAGAAGCAAGCACATGAGGAGGACAGCAGAGGCCGGACGGGAGGAGAAAGAGGGCCTGGACTCCACCGAGGGTTTCGTCAATGAGACGCCAGAGTGTGGAGCTGGCTGCCAACACGTGACCGGAGCGCAGCTGACACGCGGCGGGAAAGTTCGGCGAGGAGCAAAGCCCAGTGCAACTCGGGAGAAGCCCAGAGGAGGGAGTCGGGGGGAGGAGACCCAAATGGCCAGCTTCCCCAGGGCCTGCCTGTTCTCGCGAAACCTCCACGGAGCGCCCCGCTTGCTCCCCGGGGGCCGCACGCGTGAGGCCTGGCGTGCAGGGCCGGGGAGCGGCCTCGGGACGGTCCACACCCGAGTGCGGCGGTGGGGACTCCTCCACCAGCTGGGCCAACGCGTCCTCCCGCGTGGAAGTGCCTGGTCTCCACGGCCGGCGTGCAGCGTTTCGGAGCCACGCCACTGCCCAAGAGCCAGCGGGGGTGACCCAGCGGCCCCACCACCAAGGACAACAGGTGCAAAGGGGGCTGCGATCGGGGCTCCCGGCCCTGGGGGGGGGGGGGGCTGGGGAGCGTTTCTATGTTCCGTACATCTCAGAAAGGTTCGTTTCTCCTCTTTGACATCTGAGTGCAGTCAGGAAGACGCAAGCTAAGAAAACATGTCCCCATGGCGGGGCGCGGGGGTGGCCATGGGGACCCGGCCTACATGAAAACCGCTCACGCACACCAACGGGGCCCGGCCGGAGGGAGCACAGCACACGTCCACGCGGGCCGCCCGCGCTCTCCGGGACCAACAGGCACCACAAAGCACCGCGACACATGCTGAGACAGACGCACACGCCACCACGCCCAGGGGGCAGTACAGAGCTACAAAATGAAGCATCTAGAAGGACCCAGCATCTAGAAACCCCATTCCCTGACCCAGCTGGGGGCACACAGGGAGCTTGGGCTCCGCCTAAGGCAGCCTCCTCTTTGGACGAGGGTGACTGCCCCCCCAGCCGCACACCACCGCGGCCACATGGGGCCAGGACCTGGACAGATGACCTTGGCGACCTGAGGCCATCTGGGGAGAGCGGTGGCAGGTGACATCGGCTGGACGGAGAAACAGTAACCAGGAGCCGTCGGCAGGAGAGGGGAGGGCGGGCAGAGCCTCGGGCATGGGTCATCACAGATCAGAGCCAAACGGACCGTGTCCAGCGGGGATGGAAGACCTCCGGGTGCAGACCTGAGCTGGTTGGGGACAGCAGCCCGTCCTGCCCTCAGTCATGCCGCTAGGGTCGTCCCTCCCCTTCCCACCCCTGGGTCCTCCCACCAGCCCCAACTGGGCAGAGGCTCGGTGCAACCGGAGCCCACCCCGCCCCCCAGCCAGGCCCTGTCCTGCGGCAGCTAAGGAGACGGCCGCTGCCTGGGACAGTGCGTTTCGAGATTTCCACAGGCAAAAAGCAGAGGGAACCCAGGCCGAGGACACCCAGGTCAGGGACCCGGCCTCCCTGCACTTCCAGCAGGAGGAAGGTGAGGGGGGCCTCTCCCTGCAGGGGGCCAGATGCATCAAACCTCAGCGGGGACGGTAAGGTGCCAGTGGTCATGTCGGACGGCTCCTTCGTCCACACGAGGCACAGCGTCCACGCCTGTCTCTGCGAATGGCCAGGAGCGGACCAGACCGCCTTCCCGGGGATGGGGCACCACAGGGCGGAGCCCCTCGGCCCGGACCCCAAGCACGGAAATGCGGTGTCGACAAACCACTCACTGCCCCAGCCCAGGCAGGTGCTCCAGGCGGGGTTGGGGTTCTACTCCAGGTCAACACGGAAACGCTCTGGGAAGATGACGCCACAAGGACCCACGCGAGGAGGAGGTGAGGGCGACCTGCTCTGATGAGCACGGCGTGTGCCGGGCCCCAGGGGCAGGGAGAGGGGCCGGCCTCCCCCGGCATCATGCGGGGCTCACGTGGCGAGTACGAGCGCCCCGCCGAAGACCAGAGAAAACACACAGTCTGCAAGCAGTGCATCCAGGAATAATACACCTTCTAGACTTCTCTTATAAATATGCATTAGAACATCTGATAACACAGGCAGAGGGCTCTGAAATTAACTTAAAATTAAACCAAGACCGAATTTCCTGCCCTCCTGGCAAGAAATTCACCTAAAACATCTGAACACCCAAAATGTGCTTGAAGGCGGCGGCCGGGAGCCCCACAGGCCTCAGTCCCGGGGCACCTTGAAATGGTCCTTCTCTTTGCGGATGGCCCTCATGGTGGTCACGGGGTCCGTCTCGCCGGCATGCTGCTGCACGGTCTTCTCCCTGCAGAAGCCAAGGGCCAGGCTGCAGGCCGCGCAGGCCTCCCCACCACCCCGCAGCCGGCCGCCCGTCCTGGGGCCCCAGGAAGAAGAGTGGCAGAAGGCGGGATGTTCTTAGAAAACGGAATGCAGAACCAGGGGCCAACTCGCGTGTTCCTAACACCGGAAGACCTGCTGGCCAAGCCGTCCTGCCGGTGACCCAGGGATCGGGGACACCGACCCCACGCCTGCGCCCGGTGGGGCCCCTGTGGCAGAGCTCCTCGAGACTCCTGGGGACCGTGCCTGCCACCTCCATTTCCTGACCGCAGCATCAGACAGGACCCCGTACCCTGGTCGCGGGTACCGAGAGCACCCCACGCGGAGAAGCCCCGCCTGCTTCCTAGGCTGTGCGGCACGTGATCAGGACCCCGGGGCAGCCCCGCTCTGGTGCGCAGACCCCCCTCCAGCGGCAGGCGGCCGAGGCCGAGGTGCCGACGCCCCTGAGCGCGGGCCCACCGCGCCCCTCACCTCACTCTCATGAACGGGTTGTAGGTGAACTCCTCCGCGATGGTGGACGGCACGGTGGGCTCCCCGCTCCCGTACTTCTCCTGCAGAAGACAGAGGCCGCTTTAACATGGAAACTTCTAAGAGAACATTTCAAAGTACCTTCTAATGATCTTAAAACATGGGCCAACTCGGAAGGCAGAGAACAGGGTCAGGCCCGTGCAAGGACAGGAGACGTGAGGGTCCCGCCACCACCGACGAGCTGTCCCTCCTCCCCGTGCTGTCCTGGAGGCGGAGGGGGACAAACTTTTACATTAATAGGAAGTGTGCGTTTTACCTGACAGAATAACCAGGAGAAATGCAGAAAACGCGGAGAAGGAAACGCCCCCAGCCCTGCACCAAGACCCGTGGTGGGCCATGCAGAGCTCAGTGCTTGGGAGAGCGAGGTGACCGGTGCCCACGGTCCCTGCCCGAGCTGACGGCCCCTCTGGACAGTGGTGAGCTCTCGTCACAGGCTCCCCGGGAGAAAGACCCAGGGTGAGCCCTCCGGCCGGGACGGCCTCACCTCCTGATCGCCACTGACCAGGGCACACGGGGAGAAGATGCTGTCTGGCCCACTGGTCACTCTGCTACGGGCCTCCGTGGGGGCGCCAGATAACAGCTGGGGGGCTCCGCCCTCCCCGCAGCCCCTGCCCTTCTGCCGGGCTGACCTCGAGGGCCACGGGGTCAGAGCTTGGACAGCAGCTGTCAGCACCCACACCCGGGCTTCCTGACCACGCGGGGCCCTCAACCCGAGGGTCCCCATGCCACCCCCAAACGTGGGCAGTGGCGGCAAGAAGTGATCCTTCAGCTGCTGGCGGCGTGCCGAGTATGGAGTCAGGATGAAGGCTTGTGGCTCATCTCTGATCCTGCCCTTCTGGCGAAAACAAGCTGGGTGTCTTAGAACACTCCCCGCTTCCTCCAATACTCACTCCTGAGAATTCCTTCTCCACCTCCTATGAGGGAAGGAAACAAGTGAACTCTTCTAAGGATGATTCTCAAACACGTCCTGACCTGTAGAGTCCGAGGACCGGATGCGCTCACAGCCCCGGAGATGACCGACTGAGAGGGTCGGGGCGCCTGGGGGGCTCGGTCGGTTAAGTGTCCGACATCGGCTGAGGTCCTGATCGCACAAGCAAGAGAGATCACGTTCGAGCCACACATCAGGCTCTGCGCTGACAGATCCTCTGTCTCCCTCTGCGCTCCTCCCCCCAAATAAATATTAAAGTAAAATGAACGTTCAGCAGTACGGAAGCAAGAAGCGCACAGAAACTTCAGAGTTGTGCACGAGGGCGCTCCCCGCAGCTCCTAGGAGTGCGCCAGTGGGAGACCCCAAATGTCCTCCCTAACTGAGGGGGTAAAATGATTTCTGGGTGACATCCACACTCTAGCATAACTACTTACTAAAAAGAACGAAAGGAGGATGGACGGTGGTAAAATAAGCAGAGAAAATGCTAAGAGTAGAAATGGGGGGGGGGCATGTGAATGCTCATTATGGAATCGCCTCGACTCTTCCCGTGTGTAAAAATTCCCATAAGGAACTGCCGAGGGGCGCCTGCGGGGCTCACTCAGGCCAGCACCCGCTCTTGACCTCGGCTCAGGCCATGGTCCCGCAGGTGTGGGACTGAGCTCTGTCATCGCAGAGCCTGCTTGGGATTCTCTCTCTCCCTCTTTCTCTGCCCCTCTTCTGCTTGTGCTCGCTTTCTCTCTCAAATAACTAAAACTTTAAAAAATAAAATAAAATGTTGAAAAGGCTAAAACAAAGTTTAATTCAATTCAATATAACTCCACATGTCAAAGAAGAATTCACAAGGGAGTTTTTTTAATGTTTCGAATTGAAACGCAACATTTAGAAATGTGTGGGATGTTCCTAAAGAGGCCTTGAGGGTAGGTTGTTAGCATTAAGTGCTTCTGTTAGAGAAGAAAGGTCTAAAATCAATGACCTCAGGTTCCATATTAAGAACCTATACAAAGAAAAGCAAAATAAATCCAAAGTAAGTAGAAGGAAGGAGTTTAAAAAGAGCAGATATAAGTGCAATGGGGAAAAAAAGGAAAATAAACACAAAAGTTGTTCTTTAAAAAGATCAACAAAATTGTTAGGAATGTTCCAGAAAAGGAACATTGCTAACATCAGAAGTGAGTGAGATGACAC
The DNA here is from genome assembly GCA_030068075.1 of Paguma larvata. NCBI lineage: Eukaryota > Metazoa > Chordata > Mammalia > Carnivora > Viverridae > Paguma > Paguma larvata. Next base: position 112,108,176 of record CM057825.1, read on the forward strand.
CACTACATATCCCACAGGCTGGGGGTGGAAGGTAGGGATGATACTGATCCAAAAGTTAAAGCTAAATTCTAAAACTTCTAAAAGAAAACAAATTTTGACCTTGGGTAAAGCAAATATTTCTTAGATAAGAGACGAAAAGTACGAACCATAAAGTTAATATGGTGGATTTTTTCAAAATTAAAAATGTTTGCTCTCAAAAAACATTGTCAAGAAAATCAAAGGCAAGCCACACGAGAGGAACTGACAGGATTTGCATCCAGCATGTACTAACAACAACAACAAAAATTCTCATCAAAAGTAAGACAACTCGAATTTTTAAATGGCCAAAAGATTTTAACATCTGCTTCACAAAATGGCCAACAAGCACATAAGATGTTCAACGTTTTTAGATACTAGGGAAATGCAAATTAAAGCCACGGTGAAACTCTACCGCACACCCATTAAAATGACTAAAATCACAATCAGTGACAATGACTAAAATCACAATCAGTGACAGTGCCAAGTGCTGGTAAGCCTGCGGAGCGACTGGAACTCCAGGCCCAGGCGGACACGAATGTAAAATAACAGCCACTTAGGAAGACAGTGTAGCGGGTGTCCCCACAAGTCAACACACGCCGGCTACTCCCTAGCCGTTCCGTTCCGAAGTATTTGTCCGAGGGAAGTGAAATGGTTCCCTCAGCAAGACTCGAGCCCAGACTTACTCAGGTAACCGACACCTGGCAGCACCACGCCTGTCTGTGGACAAGTGAATGGATAAACCAACGCAATCTTGTTCGGCGAGGAAGAGGAATAAGCCGCCGACACCTGCGCCACAGGAGCGCGTCTCGAGGTCCTGCTGCTGAGCGAAGACGAGACGGCAGAGTGCGGAACGCGTGCTCCGTTTACGGGAGATTCTAAAAAACGCAAACTAAGCTCCAGTGGTGCCCGGATCAGGGGTTGTCCGGAGCCCTGAAGAGAATGAGGTGTGACGAAGCCTTCGGGGGTGATGGAACGTTCTGTATCTGTCAAAATTCACTCCGTCCTTCACTTGAAACTAATGCCGTTTATCACATGTGAACTAAACTGCGACAAAGTTGATATTCAAGAGAAGAACAGTAAGAAATCTGTGTCAATAAATTTGAAAACTTTGACAAGACGCACACAGTTTCTTGAAAGACAGAAGTTGCTAACAAAATGGACTCGAGAAGATGGACACATCTAACAGTCCTACGCGAAATGAAGACATCGATTCTAACAACAACAAAATCTCTCCACAAAAGGAGTTCAACATCCAGATGGTGGTTCCATTGGCGAATTCTACCATTAAAGGCAGAAATAATATGACAGAAAGATTCAGGAAATAGGAGTAAACCCCTTGCAGGTCGCTCGAGGAGGCCAGCTGTCCCCCAATACTGAGACCAAACATATGACAAGACAGTAGAACTACAGGCCAATCTCCCTTGTGAACACAGACACAGGGAGTCAGCAGCAGCGTAATACGGCATGACTGCCGTCTCTCTAGAGAGCGAGGTCGGTTTAACGTGTGAAACCAATGGAGGGGGCTCCTGGGCGGCTGTGTCAGCTAAGCGTCCAATTCTCCAGGTCAGGTCAGGTGAGGTCACGTGGGACCGAGCCCCACGTCAGCACCGGGCCCCGCGTCAGCACCGGGCCCCGCGTCAGCACCGGGCCCCGCGTCAGCACCGGGCCCCCGCGTCAGCACCGGGCCCCGCGTCAGCACCGGGCCCCGCGTCAGCACCGGGGCCTCCCGGTGTTCTCTCTCTGCCTCTGTCTCAAAATTAATAAACCTAAAAAATTTTGAAACCTAATGAGGTACTCCACCATATTAATAGTAAAAGAAAAAAATACGGCTACATAATAGATGGAGGGAAAAAAGTCATTTCACAAAATTCAACACCCACTCATGATTAAAACTCTCGGAAAACCAGCAGGAGACCGTGAACTCTGTCAACCTAAGAAAGAAGATCGCGGGGAGGACTCGCGGCTGATGCCGTACTTACTGCTGACACGCGGGGCGCCTCCCCCCCAGACCGGGAACGAAGCTAAGCCGTCCCCTCCCAGCGCCTCTCCTCGGCATCGCTCTGATCGTAGCCAGTGCGCTCAAGCCAGCAAAGTAAATAAAAGGGACATAAGTCGGAAAAGAAGGAATAAAAGTGTCTCTCTTAGCTGATGACATGACCGTCTGCTAAGGAATCATCTGCTAGGAAAAAGCTGCTAGAATAAGGGACCTTAGCAAAGTCAGGAGGACACAAGATCAAAATATAAAAACCTTTTGTATTTCTAAAGACTTCGACAATAATCATTTTCAATAAAATACAAAAAGGTGAAGTACTTAAGGATACGTTTAACAATATGCAGTTTCCATAGCGATGAAAATTACAAAGTATTGCTGAGGAAAACTAATGACCTCAATAAATGGAAAGCAATAGCATATTCACGAAAACTCTCAATAGTGTTAAGATCTCATTTCTCTCCAAATCTTTGGTTATGACACAGTCCCAATCGAAAGCCAAGCTGACTTTTTTGTAAAAATTAACAGGATCCTAAAATTTCTATGGAAGTGCAAAGCACTTGGAAGAGCCATTACCAATTTTTAAAAAGACTACAGCTAGAGAATTGATACAGCCTGATTCCCGGACTCGCCGTAAGCTACAGACGGAGCGCTCCTGACGGAGGAGTCCTGCGGGTCAGCAGGGCGGCGAGGAGAGTCCGGGGGCGCGTCCCGCCGGCACTGCCCGTTCTCGTAGCAAAGGCCCCGAGGGGGTCCAACAAGGAGGGGACAACCTTCCCGATGAACGGTGCTGAGCAGCCGGATGTCAACGGGAAAAAGCCAAGCCGCTCGCACCCTTACCTCGCGCCAGCACCAGCGTGGATATGAGCAGAGTCGTGGGCCTGAGTGGAAGGGTAGGACCGTAAAAGCTAAGAGCATGCAACTTCCGGGAGAAAACACAACACAAAGGCTTTGTGGCAAGGGGTGCGCAAAGATTGCTTAGGACACAAAAGGCGTAAAAGAAAACATCAATAAACTGAACTTCACCAAAAGTACAAACTTTTGTTCCTGAAAAGACACAGTTTAGAAAATAAAAAGGCAGGCCGCAAGCTGGAGAAAGTATTTGAGAGAAGTATCTGATAAAGACTTATTTCCAGAATATATAAGGGAGTCTTGCAACCCGCTAAGTCCAGTTTTTAAATGGTCCAAACATCTGAACAAAAGATCTCAACTTCTTTACAAAAAAAGACCTTTAAGAGGCCAATAGGCACATGAAAGACACGCCGTGTCATCAGCCACCGGAGCGATGGAACCTTTAAAACCACAAGGAGACACAACTACACGCCTGTTAGAACAGCTAAAATTTAAAACGGTGACAACACTGCCCATGGAGCCACGGGAGCTCACGCCTTCCGAGAGGGACGGCCAAAGTCACAATGGACCGCAGGGCAGTTCGGGGAGTCTTCAAAGTTAAACACACGCTTCATCCGGCTCGGCAGCGCGGCCCCAGGCCCGGGCCCACACGCGTGAACCTGCGTCCGCAGAGCCGAGCGCACGCGTGTTCACAGCAACTTTATTTACAACAGCAATAAAGCGGGAAATAGCCCAAGAGCCTGTTCGCAGCAGGTAAGCTACAGCACAGCGCAGCGCGGCGGCTCCGCGGCACAGCGCGCCGCTCAGAGATAATGAACAGGATCGATCTCCGAACGGTTACGCTAAGCTAGAGAGCTCCGTTTCTACGAGACTCCAGAACAGAGTGACCTACGTGACAGAGAGCAGATCTGCAGCTTGGAGGTGAGAGCAGAGGGACGAGGAATCTTGGCCGGGGGGAGGGGAGGGTGCTCACACAGGTGCACGCACAGTCAAACGTCATCGAACCTCCGACTGCTCACTCAAAACGGGGATGTTTTATCATATGAAAATTATCCTCAATGAAGATTCATTTTTTAAAACTAAGTAACTATAAAGCAATTACTGCAACATGTATGGGGACCCCCGGGGGGCTCAGTCAGGTGAACGTCCCACCTCGGCTCAGGTCATGATCTCACGGTCTGTGGGTTCGAGCCCCGCGTCGGGCCCTGTGCTGGCAGCTCAGAGCCTGGAGCCTGCTTCAGATTCTGTGTCTCCCTCTCTTTCTCTGTCCCTCCCCTGCACTCAGAGAGAGACACTCTGTCTCTCTCACTCTCCAAAATAAACACTTAAAAACTTTTTTTACTGGAACTGGAGAACTGTGAAGTGAGTTAGTTCGACAGGAGCAGACCGCATGGAAGGAGCCGCAGACCCCGTGACTCAACGGCAAGGAACGCACAGAACGGTCTGTGTGGTGCATACACAGGCGAGTTCACAGAGCTCACTACAAATACTCGCCTCCGTGCACTGCAAACAAAAGGGGGGGATACTGTTTATCGAGTGATAGAGGGAGAGGCTGTAACCCTTACAGGTACTATTCTGTGAGCCCACACCCACCCGAAACGATAAAGACGCTCGACGAAAACAGGTGATTTATCAAGAAACCCAACTCCAGGGTAGCGCTGGTCACTGAACAGAGCGGAACGGGGCCTCCGGGTGTGTCTTACTGACACCACCCGCCAGCCCACGAGCACCTCCCTCAGCCCGCCCACCTGCAGCAGCGTCTCCAGCCGCCCCTGCAGCCACGCGTCTGAGCACCGGGGTCGGCACAGGAACAAAGGCCTCCCGGAAGAGCAGCCTCCGGGGCAAATCCCGCTGCTGGCCAGCAGGTGGGCTTTCCCCAAACAGGAGGCTGAGGTGCTCACTCCCGGCCCCCTACCCCGTGGCCCCGGATGTGGGGCACGGACCAGGGACCCTCAGCTCCGGCCTCACCTGGGCACCTGCTGGAAACGCGGGATCCCAGGCCCAGCCAGCCCTGCTGTGTCAGAAAGGATCTTAACGACATAACTGGGCCTTCCTCTCAGAGTTGGCGGTGCGCCGGTCCGGAACCTGACCGGCTGGCGGCCCAGAGCAGCGCCTTCCGCCCGCACCGGAGACCGCGCCCTGCCGGCGCCGCTCCCGGAGAGGCACTTCTCAGCCCCGGACCCGCAGACGCACCCCCACGGCGCGCCCCACTCACCGTGGCCCAGGCCAGTTTCTCCCGAACGGCAGCATTGTTGGGCTCCACGTGGCGCGCGAACTTGAGGTTGTTGATGGTGTATTCATGGCCACAGTACACCCTCTGAGGAAAACACCAAACCGTGAGTTCCGAGATCTCTGTACTCTGCCCTCCAATGCCTCGCGGACGGGCACTCGGGGCTCTGGGCCAGGTCCCGTCAGTGACATGCGCCGAGGTGTCCTGAGGGCAACGGACGCTTCTTGCGTGTGTGTTAAACGACAATAAAGAGGGCATTACGAGAAAAGCCGAGCTTCCAGAGGAAGTGCCTCCGCCGCCCTCCCATTCTCCCGGCACGCGGGGGGCAGTGCGGCTGAGGCGGGCGGGAGTGAGGACCTTGCTCCGCGGAGCACCGCTTACCGTGTCCGGAGGGAGTCGGCCCAGGACCTCAAGCAGGGCTTTGTACATCTCGTCCGCTGTCCCTTCATAGAACTTCCCACAGCCAGCCACAAACAAGGTGTCACCTGCAAAACAGGAGAGCCATGGAGCGGCAGGGGGCCGCTGGCGGGACACCCCCAAGGGGCTGGGCCAGCTCCTGGGTGACGCTGGCCACCATGCCGTCCATGGCTGCACCCACAGCCGACCTCTACTCAGACCCCCGACAGGCCACCCCCAACCCGGCAGGACCCAGAGAGACTCCCAGCTCCCGGCTCCCATCCCCCAACCTCTCCCCTCAAGTCTCACTAAGTGGCACCACCAGCCCCACAAACAGCTGCTCAAACCCACGCCCTAGGGTCACCCGACTCCTCCCTTCAGCCCATCCTGTCAGCCGTAGCACTGACACCCCCAAACGAGCCCTTGTCCCTGCTGGCCCAGCAGCCCTCCCAGGCCCACCTCCCTAAGCTTCCTTTTTTTTCTTTTTACTTTTTTATAACCGTGTTGGGTGTGTGTGTGTTTTAAAGTAACCTTAGCACCCAGCACGGGGCTAGAACTCACAACCCGGAGACCAAGAGTCACATGCTCCACTGACTGAGCCAGCCACGTGCCCCTCCCTAGGTCTCCTCGTGCCCTGGGTAGCAGTGCCAGCCTGTAGACCCCCCCTGATCCCACGAGCCACCCCCCAGGGCCTCAAGGCAGGCCCGCTGCCGCCTCACAGAGCCCTTTCCTGCCTCAGCCCTTTAGAGGGGCGTCCCCTCCTGACACCCGCCGCGGCCCTGCACGCTGCTGCCCCCCTCCTTAGGCTCTTCCCCGAGAAGGGGTCCGTGCCAAGCAGGGGCTCGGGCACAGTTGTCCTCCGGCCCCAGTGGCAGGGAGTCCTCCTCCATCACTACAGGCCAGACTCTTCCCAGGGGGCCTGGGACCCCAACCCGGGATCAGGTGCCACTGTGGGGCCGTCACGGCGTGGTGTGGCACGGTCCCCCACAAGACGACGGGACGTCCTCGTGGGGTCGGGACTGGGCTGCGCCCCTGAACAGCCCCGGCAGGTGGGTTGAGTCAGAACCAGCGAGAAGCCAGAGAGACCCCAGAGGAGGCCGGGCCGCACGGAGCACAGGAGACTTCGGGCCCGGCCTTCGCTGCGGGGAGGAGCGGCATCGATGCCCACACCGGGATCCGCCCGACATGCGGTTCCCACGCGGAATCCCCACCGTCTGTGCCGCGGACACCTGAGGACGGGCATGGCTGCAGACACAACACGCCCCGCCGGCCGCGGTCTCACGGACGACACACACCACCTCAGGTCGGGGTCTCCGCGCAGGCAGCCCGCCTGCCAAAGCAGGGACACGGCCTCTCCTCTGCGCTGTCCCGAGGGACCCGCCTCATTCCAGATGCGCAAACTGACGTCCGAGGGTCTACATGGCGCGGCAATGACGGGGGTGCAGACACCACGCTGGCTGCCCACCTCTGGCCCGGTGCCCACGGCCACCTGCTGCACACCCAGACGGACGAGGCCCAGAGCAAGCCCAGGGCCGCGCAGCCTGAACTCAGGGTGGCCTCGGGGACCACACCTCCTGCTGCTGCACCCAGGACCCGGAGAAGGGCTGTGGAAGCTGGCTTCGACGAGGGGATGGTGGGTTCACAAGCAGCTGTGGGGATCCCGAGGCCCCGTGCACCCCACACTCGGTCTGCGCTTCCCTCCGAGTTGAGGCCGACGACACACACGCCGCACCTGGCTGCTGACTGAGCCCCGCCGCAGAGCTGAGCGGGTCCCCCCCGCCCCGGGTCCCCACGCCGCCCACCCCGCTGCCTCCAGCCGCGCATGGCCTGCTCTAGGCCGGGACGGGCACGCTCTGCCGCCCGGTCCTCCCCGGCTCCCCCGGCAGCGGCAACATCCTCTCACTTTCTCTCCGAAGGGAAAACCCCTCCCATCGCTGGAAAGGCCCGCCTGCCCCTCACACAGCCTGAGGCCAGGGGTGCCTCCCAACAGCGGCCTTCCGTGCTCTGCCCTGAGGGCCGTGCCCCGCCCCGCCCACAGCCCTGCTCAGGAGGCCTGGCTGCAAACGCTCTGCTTCTCTGCCCCAAGCGCCCAGACGTCCCTGAGTCACGGGGGTCTTTTAAAGAACAGCCCGCCCCCGCACACACACAGAACACTCCTCACCTGTGAACACGGCAGGAGGCTCGGCGCTCCCGGGCTTGCTCACGAAGTAGCAGATGTGGCCGGAAGTGTGGCATGGTGTCGACAAGCACTTGACATTGAGAGACCCCACCTGAAACAAACCACGCACTGGCGTTTGCTCCCTGCACGCCGGGCAGCCCGCCGAAGGGCCCCCAGCAAGTGGGCCACCGATCCCACAGACTCCGCCTCAGACCCTCAACCCCCCACAGCGGGCGCCCCGGTCTCGGGCAAGTGGCTTCCAGCACCACTGCCCCACTCGGCGGGACACGGAGCTTGCCGGTGACCACGGGACCTCGTCCTCGAGGGCGCCCGGGAGGCGAGGCCCACCCTGGAACCTGGTGTGGCTGGCACACGAACATGAAGGGCTTTCTTTTGCTTTCTTCCTTAAAATCGGGCCAAATTTGAACCAGGTGTCCTGCCAGAGAAGACAGCTTCCTTCTCAACTACTCGGCCTTTCGTTCGGGTTTCCTTCTCTGTCTCCCACTGCCCCCCACCAACTTTAAAAATATTCAGACCTACAAAAGAACTGAAAAAAGAACATCTGTCACTTTTACCTGGGCCACCAAATGCTAACGGTGCGCACGCCCGCAGCGGGTCCTGTGCACACACGCCCGGCGCTGCATGCGCACTGACCCTGAAGGCCCAGCTGAGTCTCCTAGGCAAGGGGCAGGCTAGGGGCGCCTGGGCGGCTCAGTCAGCTGAGCAGGCGACTTCAGCTCAGGTCATGATCTCACGGTTAGTGAGTTCGAGGCCTGCGTCAGGCTCTGTGCTGACAGCTTGGAACCTGCTTCCGATTCTGTATCTCCCTCTCTCTCTGCCCCTCCCCTGCTTGCGCTCTGTCTCTCTTACTTAAAAATAAACATTAAAAAAAATGAAAAAATAAACATTTAAAAAAATGTTAGAGACATCCTCTCATTTAACGACACATGGTCACCACATCCAAGGGCGTGACGCTGGCGTGAGAAGCTGACGCGTGCGTGCTCTGTATCTCAGCTCCCCGAACTGTCTCAAAACCGTGCCCGTCAGCTTCTCCCCCAGCCGGGACCATCGGCCTACCGATGTGCCCGCGTGCTCCTGACACAGGGGACCGTCCGGGCCGAGCGGCCCCGAGAGGCCCTCCACCCCGTTCGCAGGTTAGGCCGCCTCCTAGCCCAAGCCCTCGAGGACCCCTCTGGGCCCCTGGGTAGGGGAGGGAACTGCCGGGAGGGGGGCAAGTGTCCCTACCACACCCCTCCCCTCTAGGGCCTGGAGGCCAGCCACGTTCGAGCGCTTTCCACCGGTTCGCGGCTCACCTGCAGTGTGGACAGATGCGTGACCTTGTGAGTCAGGGCCCCGATCCGGTCATCGCCCCCGCACACCTTCAACCCAGGCTCCAACTTGACCAGCTTCTCGTTCCCGCCAGCGTGGTCCCTGGAAGTTGGAAAGGAGACCTGGGCTCCTGCTCATGGGAGGGGCCTGCCTGCTCTTACACCCTGACCACATGGTCCTGCCTGGTTACCTTCTCAGAAGCAGAAACGCACCTCCCAACCCGGAAAACTGGCCTCATCGTCATTTGGCTCCACTGAAAAGAATGTTCTCATGCATGCCATTCCCAAATGAGGCATTTCTGGGCCGCCCCCCTACGGCCGCCCCCCCCCCCCCGTTGCGGGAGAAGCTTCTGGAACAACCAAACCAAGTCACAAACACCTGGATAATCCCCGAGCCCCCGGCTCCCAAGCTTTGGGCAAGTAAGAGTCATCGGAGGATCTATAAGAAGCACCAAGTCCTGACTCCCGGCCTGCTTCTGACTAGTTGGCCTGGAGGTGGCCTGCACAGCGGGAGTTTCAAAGGCCCTCTCATGACTCTGACAGGCAGTTCAGCTGGCGACCCACTGCTCTGAGCACACAAAATCTGCCTTCTAAATGGCAATGCCCGACCCACAAGACTCCACCATAAAACTGCTAGAAAAACTGCTAGAACCGATAAATGAATTGAGTAAGGCTGCAAAATCAATGTGCGGAAATCTGTTGCATTTCTATGCACTGATAATGAGGCAGCAAAAAGAGAAATTAAGAAAAAAGTCCCATCTACAATTACACCGAAAATAATAAGCTATCTAGGAATAAACTAGCCAAGGAGGTGAAAGACCTGTACTCTGAAAATTATAAAACACTGAAAACATAAAGAAAGAGAATATTCCATGCTTATGGATTGGAAGAACGAAAATGTTTAAATGTCCATTCTACCCAAAGCAATCTACAGATTTAATTCAACCCCTATCAAAATACCACCAGCATTTTTCACAGAGGCAGAACAAACAATCCTAAAATCTGTATAGATCCACTAAAGACCCCGAATAGCCACAGCAACCCTAAAACGGAAAACCAGAACTTCAAGCTGTATCACAAAACCGTGGTCATCGAGACGACATGGTCCTGGCCAACAAGAGACACTCAGATCAACAGAACAGAACAAAGAACCCAGAAAGGGACCCACAAACCTCTGGCCAACTCATCTTTGACGAAGCAGGAAAGAATATCCAATGGAATAAAGACCGTCTCTTCAGCAGGTGGTGCTGGGGAAACTGGAGAGCGATATGCAGAAGAATGAACCTGGACCACTTTCTCACACCAGACACAAAAATAAACTCAAAACGGATGAAAGACCTAAATGTAAGACAGGACCCCATCAAAATCCCCAAGGAGAACACAGGTGGTAACCTCTTTGACCTCAACTACAGCCACTTCTTACCAGACACGTCTCTGGAGGCAAGGGAAACAAGCAAAAATTGGGACCTCATCGAGATACAAACCTTCCGCACAGTGAAGGAAACAATCAACAAAACTAAAAAGCAACTGACAGGACGGGAGAAGATATTTGGAAACGACATATCAGATAAAGGACTAGTATCCAAAATCTATAAAGAACTTATCAAACTCAACACCCAATAAACAGTCCAGTGAAGAAGTGGGCAGAAGACATTATCCAAAGAAGACATCCAGATGGCCAACAGACACATGAAAAGATGCTCAACATCACCCATCATTAGGGAAATATAAATCAAAACCACGAGATACCCCTTGACACCTGTCGGAATGGCTAAAGCTAACAACGCGGGCAACAGCAGGTGTTGAGGATGCAGAGAAAGGGGAGCCCTCTTGCGCCGCTGGCGGGAATGCAAACTGGTGCAGCCGCTCTGGACAACGGTATGGAGCTTCCTCAAAAAATTAAAACTAGAACTACCCTACGAGCCAGCAATCGCACTGCTAGGTATTTATCCAAGGGATACGAGAACACTGATTCAAAGGGATGGGTGCAAATCCCCCTATGTTTACAGCAGTGCTATCTACCACAGCCAAGACAGCCCCAGTGCCCACGGACTGATAAATGGATAAAGACGTGGTATATATATGTGCACACACGCACGTGCACACACATGCACAATGGAATACTAGTCATAAAAAAGAATGAAGTCTTGCCATTTGCAACAACACGGATGAATCCAGAAAGCACAATGCTAAGCAAAGTAACTCAGAGAAAGACACATACCATACGATCTCACTCCTGTGTGGAATTTAAGAAACAAAATAAACAAGCAAAGGGAAAAAAATAAGAGGGAGAGGGGAGCAAACCAAGAGACAGCCCCTTACCTCTAGAGAACACACTGATGGCTACCACAGGAGGCGTGGGGAGGGGACAGGGGAAATACAGTGCACTTGTCAAGTGGTGCCCAGGGGGCTGTCGGTTAAGTGTCTAATTTTGGCTCAAGTCATGATCTCATGGTCTGTGAGTTCGAGCCCCACGTCGGGCTCTGTGCTGACAGCTCGGAACCTGGAGCCTGCTTCGGATGCTACGTCTCCCTCTCTCTCTGCCCCTTCCCCACTTGTGTTCTGTCCCTTTCTTTCTCTCTCAAAAATAAACAAACAGAAAAGAATAGTAATAAAGAGTGCACTTGTGATGAGCGCCGGGCAATGTATGGAACTGCCGAGTCACTTACCGTACGCGTGAAGCTAACATAACACTGTACATTAACTAGAATTAATATAAAATTCAGAGGCACCCCAGAGGCTCAGTCAGTTAAGCATCCAACTTATGATCATCAGGCCATGACCTCATGGTCACGGGATCGAACCCCATGTGGGGTTCTGCACTGAGTACAGAGCCTGCTTAGGATTGTCTCTCTCTCTCTCCCCTTTCTCTCTCTCCCCCATCCCTCCCTCTCACTCACGCTCTAAAATAAAATTCTAAAAATTAAAATTAAAAACATGAAAACTTTAAAAATAAAAACACTATATATTTAAATAAATAAAGACACACGTACATACATAAACGGGCAGAGGCCGAGGGCGAGCTGGGGCCAGGCCAGCCCATGACACGCTCCCCCAAGGGAGTCTAACCTCGGCCTGGACACTCCTCCAGGGCTCCCAGCGCTCACTGGGGGCAGCCTGACCGCTTCAGAAACAGGAAAAGAGTTCCATCCCTGGCCCTGTGGGGCTGGAACCGCACCAGCGTAAGCCCAGGGCCCTGAGCCCAGAGCAGGGCTAGCGTCCCGACACCAGATCGGCCTTCCCGGGACAAGGCGCGGCCTGCAGGTGGCCGGAGCGCGCCTGCTCAGCAGCACACGTTCATCCGAGGAGTCCTCCGGCGGCCCAGACACGGCAGGGCCCAGAGATAACAGGGGCGGGCCCTCTCCCCACCCCCAGGTCAGCTCCCCGCGGCCAGCGCCCCAGCACACTCCCCGGTGACCTGCGTGAGCACCACGCCTCCACCGAGAAGAGGGAGGAGGGAGGCACGGGCGCCCTGGGGCTCAGTCTGGGGCCTAGTTTGGGGTTTTGTGTTCTAACACAACCATGTGAAAAAACCCAAAGCGTCACGTGAGAAAAGTGCCCTGGTGGTTACTCAGCGCAGGAGAGAGGCCGCAGCCCTCGGACAGCTTCCAGCGAGAGCAGCCGCGCAGCGGCCAAGGGCGCGACCGCAGGCCCATCCGTCGGCACCAGGAATGCTCGATCACCTGACGCCCCCAAAGACTCTCAGTGAGTTAGTTACATCAACATCAACTGAGAAGCTGCCACCACCGAGCAAACTCTGGCCAAGCCACGAGCCAGGACGCCCCCCCCCCAGGGAGGACGCCCCCAAGGGGAGGACGCTCCGTATAGACTCCAGCACAGAGACAGCCTCTGGGCCGGCTGCCCTCAGGCACTTAATTGGAAAAGAAAATTCAGAGCCAAATAAAGATATTTTTCCAGCTGTGAAGAGACTCAAAAATTTTGAAAACCCCACAGAAGGGGCGAAAACTCAAACACAGGTGCTTCTTTCATCCTTTTCCTTCCAATTTCGAAAACCACAACCTCTCCAAATATGGCTGCTTGATTTTTTTTTTAATATTTATTCATTTTTGAGAAAGAGAAAGAGTGGGGGAGGGGCAGAGAGAGAAGGAGACACAGAATCCGAAGCAGACTGCAGGCTCTGAGCTGTCAGCACAGAGCCCGACGCGGGGCTCGAACTCACGAAGAGATCATGACCTGAGCCGAAGTCGGATGTTCAACCGACTGAGCCACCCAGGCACCCCAGGCTGCTTGATTTTTAAAAACACTAATGTCTAGTTAGTTTCTCCCCTGACATCCAAGCCGGTCTCCCATCACACAGGCCCAAAAGGCTCCAAAGACGATGCTGGAGGGCCTGCCCACAGAGCCCCTGAGTTAGCAGAGCCCGTGGCCAAGGCCAAGGTCACAGGGCAGCAGCCGGGAGGCTAGCACCCTCGAGCCCTCACACGGTCACGCCAGGGCCAGCCCATAGCCACACGGAGGACACAGCTGGGAGGGGACCTGTGGGAGGGCCCAAGGAGCCTGCAGGTGCCCGGCCCCACGGACTGCCAGCCCGGGGTGCACACGGCCCAGGGCGGACAGGCCCAGGCAGCTCTGGCATGGAGTAAGTTCGGGCTCCGGGGCGCTTACCAGTGGTGGTGGGTGGTGAGCACTGTGGTCAGCTTCACGCCGTGCTTTCTCACCGTTTCTACAACCTGCAACCAAACGTGAGGCAGGAGGCCAGCCATGGCCACGCTCCCAGCACTGGCTCCACAGCCTGCAGGGGTCCCCAGGGGGCCCAGGTTTGCCGACCCGCCCCCGCTCCAGCAGCACAGGCTGAAGGTGGCCTTTTTCTCTCTTGAAGCGACTGGCAGCTCGGTGCCAGCCATGACCTCCCCGAGCCCCTCCAGCAGAGGTCACCGCCCCTAGAAGCAGTACCGTGGGACAGCAAGCCTCGTGGAAGGGCGGGCAGGCTGAGGAGGGACGTGCTGCCCACCCCCCAGGGACCTCACAGACAGAAGCCCATTTCTCTCCACACCCCAGCCTTTGCCGCCCCCACCCCTCACTGGCCTTCTGCCCGACAGCAGAGTGGCTGGACACTAGTTTAGTGGTTTCACAAAAACCATTTACAAAAAAAATGGATTAATTTCCATTTAGCTTCGGCCAAGCTGCAAGGATGCTACAGAGGTGAACCCCAGCGGTGGACAAAGACGTGGCGCCGGGGCCTCCCACCTTCTGGGGCTGCACGGGGTCTACGATGGCGGCCTCCTTGGTCTCGCCGTCAATGATCAGATACATGTAGTTGTCGGTCAGCGCGGGCAGCAACTCCACCTTCATGGCGCCCTGTTCCACGGTCAAGCTCTTCTTGCGGTCCGCGTGGAGGAGGAGGACGCCCAGCAGGGCCGGACCTGAAGACAAAGGGCAGTCCCCGGTCAGTGTCCACGGGAGGCCTTGCCAGGCTGACACGGCGCAGGAGCCCCGGCGACCTGACGCCACGTCCCGGGGAAGTGGCGGCGAGCGACAAAGCGTGAGGCTGGCCGTGTCTGCGTTTCTGAGTTCCTTTGGTAAAGAAGAAAATGTCCGCGTTCTGCCCCGTCCGTGTGGAGAACACAGACACTTACTCCCGCGCGCATTCGTGGAAATCGTTTGTCTCAGCCCACGGTCCTTATTTTCTTTGTCGGGGCTTCCAAGAGGACAGAAGTGCCAGCTTGTGGCTCTGTCCAAACCACTGTCGGCTGCGACCGCTGCCCGTTCGGGGAGGCCCACACCTGACTCAGACCAGGAAGGGAGGAAGCCAGCGGGGACGTGCCCAGCGGGACTGTGTCTCAGCACCCACGGCCCGGCTAACAGAGCCTCAGTCACGTGTGCTCACCGCCCTTCCCAGGCCTCCAGCCAGAGAAGAAAACAATATTCGCTTTCAAAGGGCAGAGCTGGAAATCTGGATAAGGCATGAAACCCACCAGTGGCCACACGGGTTCCAGATTCAAGTGCTCAGGACACGGAAACACCATCTGTTGAGCCGCAGGACCCCACCAGGGCAAGAGCCAAAAGCATCCTCCACCAAGGAGTCAGGTGCCAAAATATTTTCAACAGTCAAATTCCTACTCAACCCCAAAATTCACAGAGGCCCCAACAATACTCTAAGTCTTAATGCGGAAGAGGTTAACACCACTAAAGGTGACAGGAGACGGCTGTGAACTTCTGGGGTCGGTGCTGGGGTGGGGGCCCCTCCCAGAAGGGATCCAAAAAGCAGGCAGCACCACATGAGTGACGGACCACGTCCCCAGGCGCCGTCACACGCTCAAGTCAACCTTCTCTGCCAGAAGAGAAGCCGGGAGACCAGCTGAATCGCAGCTTTAAAGAGGACAACAAGGGCGCCTGGGGGGCTCAGCCGGTTAAGCGTCTGACTTCGGCTCAGGCCATGATCTCATGGCTGGTGAGTTGAAGCCCCACGTCGGGCTCTGTGCTGACAGCTGGGAGCCTGGAGCCTCCTTCAGATTCTGTGCCTCCCTGTCTCTCTGCCCCTCACTAACTCACTCTGTCTCTCTCTCTCCAAAAGAAATAAACATTAAAAAAAAAAAAACTATCTAAAGAGGACACAAAGGTATCCGATTCCCCTTTTCTTTGACAAGCGGCTGGGCGTTTCCTGGGCCCTTCTCCTCATGCGCAGCAAAGCAAACGTGTCTGTATCATCGAGTTTCTGTGATATTCCACCTCTGCGAGAGCCCAGTACTCTCAGAGCCCAGGAAGGACCGCAGAGCAGAGTGTGCAAACGGGGGACGGGGTTGGGGGGAGCAGGATTAAAGCAGGACTCTGCGGCTGGGAGAAGAGCACTGCCCGGTGAAGGAAACGGTACTTACAACCTGTGCTCAGGCTTCTCCAGGTTCCCCAGTTCTCCTGGGGAACTCACAGTGACCTCTGCAGGCACCACCAGAAACACGATTCCCTTTCTAAAAATTATATGCCTGACACATGCTTCCAGCTCACTGGTTTGCAACCGCGACCTTGTATATAAGCAGAGGGCCAAGTCCTGAGACCTCTTTTGTTTGGCTTTTTTTTTTTTAACATATGGATTTTTAAAATTTATTTATTTTGGGCGGGGGGAGAGCACGGACAGGGAGAGGGGCAGAGAGAGGGAGGGAGAGAATCCCAAGCAGGCTCCACCCTGTCGGCACAGAGTCCAACATGGGGCTTGAACTCACAAACCATGAGATCGTGACCTGAGCCAAAACCAAGAGTGGGAAGCCCACGGACTTGGCTCCCTCCTGAACGAGGCAGCCGCAATCTTGCCAATTCTGCATAGTCCCAGGTACGCTATCTGCCCAAAGCCCTGACAGTCTGATGAGTATCTCTAGATGGAAAAACAGATGGGCCCTTTCCTGAGTAATGGCAACACCTTACCCGCTCCAAAACCGTGAACGCTCTTGGAGAGATTTGAAAACAGCCTGCTTCCGCTCCCTATCTGGCGCTATGTGGTCACTCGGGTAAAGGCCAACCATCTCCCAAAGGCTCAGGTTAACCTACTGCCCCTATTGCTACATCAGCCAGATAAGATGTCAGGAAATAATGAAAAAGAGATTTCAAGATCAAGGTCAAAATATTCCATCAAAGCGGGAGGGTACAGGAGGACACTGAGGGCTGGAAGGGCCCCTGGAAGCCTGCGTGTCCAACGCCTCTCAGTCTAGAGGGCTGGGGGGTGAGGAAACAGACTCAGGGAGGGCAAGGGTCCCACAGCTCCCAGGGCCCGGTCTGGCTGGCACCCGGGTACCGTTCCAGGTCTCTGCCCCTGGCCTACTCCTCGGAATCGTGTGGCCCAGGTTGTTCCTGTAGGAAAGGATGGGAACGCGCTCCCCGGGGCTCTGGGCCCTCCCGGGCGGGGAGGGGGCGCGAGGCTCCTTACCAGGCACAAATCCTCCAGCAACCCCTAGCTGACCAGTGACCCCACTGTCTTCAGCCCCCTCCAAGTCTGACTCAAGCGCCGCGGAGCCTTTTCCCGACCCCAGGCGGCCTGCCTGCGCGGGGGTTACGAGCCTGTGTCGACAGAAAACAGCGTCAGCCCTCGGCGGCCCGGCGCCTCCCGGCCGCCCCCGGAGCCCCCCGCCCCCCTCGGGCCGGCGCGGCGGCCTAACCGCCGTTACCTGGCCCCGACGCCGGCGGGACCCTCTCCGCGGGCCGGTCCCCGCGCCCCCGACCCGTGTCAGGCGTGCGCCCTGTCAGGACCCCGGCCGGCCCCGGCCCACGTACCCAGGCCGCGACGGGCGCAGGCGGCTCCCAGTGCGGACACGCTCCGGAGGCCGAGCAGCCCGCGGCCCAGCACCATGACCCGGGGCAGCGGGCGGCGGCGGCAGCGGCGGCGGCGGCGCGAGGGGCGGGCGGACAGCACACGCCGGCGGCGCGCCGCGGCCAATCGGCGCCCCCGCCCCAGACTCTGACCAATCAGCGCTCGCGTCCAAACCCTTGCCCTCTCGAGGCTCGGCAGCGGCGGACCTGAGCTCGGCCGGTAGCCGGGAGGCAGCAGCGGCGTCGGCGGCCAGAGAGCAGTGTTACGGCCTCTGCCTCTGTCCAGGGACCAGGCCGGTGTCCCGAAGCAGCTACTGGACACCGAGCCCCAGGAGTTCGAGCGCCGCGACTCCCGAGCGCCAGGTAGAGCGCAGAGCGGAACTGGCCGTCGCCGACGGGACGGCGCTCGGAGGTAGTTCGTTCTCTTCGGGGCGCCGTAGGCATCAGGTGACCGGGTTCCGGCGGAGTCACGTGACTCCAGGACGCCCGGCAGGGCCATGGCAGCCTCCAGGCCGTTCTCCCGCTTCTGGGAGTGGGGGAAGAACATCGTGTGCGTGGGCAGGAACTACGCGGACCACGTCAGGGAGATGAAGAGCGCCGTGCTGAGCGAGCCGGTGATCTTCCTGAAGCCGTCCACCGCCTACGTCCCCGAGGGCTCGGCCATCCTCATGCCGGCCTACAGCCGCAACCTGCACCACGAGCTCGAGCTGGGCGTGGTGATGGGCAGGCGCGGCCGCGCCGTGCCCGAGGCCGCGGCCATGGACTACGTGGCCGGCTATGCCCTGTGCCTGGACATGACCGCCAGAGACGTGCAGGACGAGTGCAAGAAGAAGGGGCTGCCCTGGACCCTGGCCAAGAGCTTCACGGCGTCCTGCCCTGTCAGCGCGTTCGTGCCCAAAGAGAAGATCCCCGACCCTCACAACCTGAAGCTCTGGCTCAAGGTCAACGGCGAGCTCAGGCAGGAGGGTGACACATGCTCCATGATCTTTTCCATCCCGTACATTATCAGCTACGTTTCTAAGATAATAACCTTGGAAGAAGGAGATATTATCTTGACCGGGACGCCAAAGGGAGTCGGACCCGTTAAAGAAAACGATGAGATCCAGGCCGGCATACACGGAGTCGTCAGTATGACGTTTAAGGTCGAAAGGCCAGAGTACTGAGGCTACAGGAGGCACCCTGACTTCTTAAGTTTCAGGAGAGACGGGAGCTGGACAGAAGCAAGCAAAGGTTGTTAAACGCGAAGATGCTTTAATAAGAAATAATTTTTAAATATTGGATTGTTATGTCTTAAAGAAGATGGACCCCTCCGGGAAAATGTGATGGAAAAGCTGGACCAGAAATGGAAAGAACGATTGTCTTTTGGGAAAAAAAACCAACTTAAAGTTTTCATGAAGCTTCCAAAGAGGAGAATTTATCAAGCTAAATGTTCCGAAGACCTACTTTACTTTCCTAAAACTGGACTGGGTAAGACTTTTCCGTGAGTCGTTCTGGGATCAGTAATTCAACACTGCAAATCTGCCGAGGAAGTCGAAAGTCATTTTTCCTAAAATTCCTTGATCATGACAATCATCTGGAGGTATTTGTAAAAATAAAAATTTCCGCACTACTGGCCCATACCAGGCCCACTGTATTAATTGGCAGAGTAAACCTCCAGCATTCGAAGTGATTCTTATCACAGAAATGTGGAAAAACATTACTCCACATAATCAGTTAATTTAAGATTATGCATAATAAGTGAGCAATTAATGACGACCTCACTCATCTGTGCCATGGCCCGTACATTCTGAATTTGGGAGATAATTTTGAAACAGTTCTTTTCCGAATAAATATGCTATCTTTTGTTTGGCCTTAAAGTGTACTTTTTCCCCTCCAATAGTGGCTACGAGGGACACCGCCTCATTAAGGGGCTTGAGACCTTGCTCTTTGGCCTCTGGAGCACTGTGCGCTACTAACAGAGTTAATCAGCACCTCTGCCTCCAGCCAGCGGCGAGGCCTCGGGGAAGTTCACTGGCCCGGGAGAGCTACTCTTTCCCTACCTGCCCTCCTCGGACAACATGTCTCGGCAAGATGCACAGGGCCAGCGTCTTCTGCGCCCTCCAAGAAAGCTAAGGACATCTAATTTAACAATAGCTCATATTTATCGAACCCTTAGTACTGCTGGGCACTGTGCCCAGAACTTTCCGTGTATTATTTAACCCTCAGCAAAGCAGTGAGCTTGCTCTTGCTACCGTCCCTGTTACACAGGAAGGTGCGGATTTCGAGTCTAGCCGGCCTGGCTCTGTAGTCACTCAGCTGAGGGACAGAGCCAAGTTGTAACCCAGCTTTCCTGAGCCCAGAACTGGCAGTCTTGACCACGGTGCAGGCCGCACCTTGGAGGTAGATCTAGAAGAAGACTCAGACGTTTCGGTATTAGGCAACTCCCACGTTTCACTTAAAGTTTATTGTGAAGACGTGCCAGGATTGGATTTGTTTACTAAATATCATACTATCTTCTCTCCCGATCACGTTTCTTATTTTAACTGCTTAAGCAGCGTGTGATTATTACAGAAGAGTAAGGGAACTGGAATAAGGAAAACACCCAGTCTCTCTCACCCAGAGCCAGCTAAAGTGAGGCCTGCGGTGTGCCTTCTTCCAAATCCGTGGATGTCATTGCATTTTTTATTTTTCTTTAACATTTATTTATTTTTGAGAGGGCGAGACAGAGCACAAGAAGGGGAGGGGCAGGAAGGCGGGGACACAGAATCTGAAGCAGGCTCCAGGGTCCGAGCTGTCAGCACAGAGCCCGATGTGAGGCTCGAACTCCCGGACCACGAGATCATGACCTGAGCTGGAGTCGGAAGCTTAACCGACTGCGCCACCCAGGCGCCCCTGTAATTGTAATTTTTAAAAGAAGATTTGCTCCTAACGCACTTTTCTAACCTGCTTTTCTCACCGAACGTTGTGACCGTCCTATGTGGGTCGGCCCATTTCTACAGTACTGTTCTCAGTGACCACGTAAGATCCTGAAGTCCGTGCCCCATCGCTGGCGGCCTTCGGAACCGTTCCTCATCACTTGCTAGCAGAGTCAGCACGTTTGTAGTTGTTTCATCTGGCTGGTCCTCCCAAGGGCGAGAGCCGACTCAAGGGCCTGCTCGCACTGAAAGTGTGCCACGCTATCTAGGTTAGGATACAAGGTTCAACTGAGACCGGTCCGTCAAGCTGACAGACTTCAAAGCCAAAAGGTCCGAGGCGGTTCACATGCGGCTTTCTTGGGTGGCCCAAGCCAGCTCCCAGAGAGCGCAGGGTGCCCCTGAGGCCAATGTTCACCACGGGGTGGGGGTGGGGGGGGTGCATGGGCTTTGTCACAAACAGCTGACAACAGCGCTGCAGGTAGAGCACAGAAAGTCCTTGGCTGGGAGACTAAAACGCTGACAGACACCGACAATGTATGGTTCATGCTCGTTCTTCTGCCCCCCCCTTTTTTTTTAATTGAGCTTTTATAAAAAATGAGTCTGCTACATCTACTTGATCTCCTATGAACATCTTTCCAGGTCAGCGAATATAGATTTTCATAATCCCTTTCAATGGCTGTGTCTCAGACGAGGAGCCCAGACGCAGAGCTGGGGGGGGTCTTGTTCCGGTGGCTTACTGAGGGAGCGCTCTCAGGAAAGAGCTGAAGAGGAAGCACAAGAGGCAGAGAGCAAACCAAGAAAGCACGCCGCGGGCGCCGAGCTGGAGATGAGCTCCAGGGCGCTGGCCGTCCCGAGGGGAAGTCCCTGCCGGGGTCCGCCCCCACCCCTCCCACGACTTCCCCAGGTGGGTCTCCGACTCCCAGCGAAGCTGAGGGATGGAGGTGCGTACCTGGATGTGAAGGGACCCGGCCGGGGCCCGACAGCCCCGACAGGCTGCGTTTCAGATGTTTTGCTGTTGGAAACACAGTGATTGTGTAAACCGGATACTCTAGGTAAAGCGTTTATTACACTGTCTGTCACACAGAAAGCACTCCACAGTGGCAGCTGTCCTATTACTGTGCCAACGTAACGTCCAGAAACTCATCCCAAGGAAATAAGAATGTGGACAAACACTTAGCTACAGCTGGTGTTTCCATCGGCAAACCCGGGGAGCACCTAACGCGTCCAGCAGTGCCGGGGAGATGACACTCAGTACCCTACGCTCGCGTAAGGAGGGGAAATGCCGCCCCTGACGAAGCGTCAAGCGTGAAAGCAGATGATAACGTAACCTGCGATTGCAAGTTGTGTGTTTTCACAAAGAAAGGGGGAGAGTGACAGAGTCAGGAAAGACATACGGGAGAATGAGGGTACACCCACGTTTGTACACCCACGTTCGTAACAGCACCGACTGGCACACCACAGGGGCCAAAGGCGGAAACAGCCCAAGTGTGCCCCGACAGATGAGCAGATAAACCCATGTCCGGCCATGCGGCGGCGAACTACTCAGCATCAGAAGGAATGGGACTCATACATGCTGTGACACAGGTGAACCTTGAAGACACGATGCTCGGAGAAATAAGCCAGACACAAAAGTTCATGTAGTGTATGAAGTCCCCAGAAGAGTCCAGCTCACGGAGGGAGGTAGATTACAGGGGACCCGGGGCTGGGGGGGAGCAGACACGGGGAGTCCTAGTCTAACGGGTTTGGGATGCTGAAAAAGTTCTGGAAATGGATGGTGGTGGCGGCTGCACAACACTGTGTATTGAATGCCACAGAGCTGGACGCCTAAAAATGGCTACAATGGTAAATGTCATGTGATGTATATTTTACCACAAAAAACAACAACGGCAAACACAGACACACAAGAATGCACCGCCTCCCAGGGAGAGACTCCAGGGGTGGGAGGTTGGGGCTTTCCCGGTTTCTTATCTAGTATTTTCTAATTTTTCTACAATAAGCACGTCAAACTTTATATCGAAATATATTTAAAAAGCAAAACCCACCCCAGGCTTACTCAAGGTGAGCAACAGACGGACACACGGAGGCTGTGTTTCTGCCGCAAGCACAGTGTCGCACAGAGGAACTCAGGAGCGCGGCCTGAGGAAAGGAGGACCCTCCCGAAACGAACCGGTAGCAGGTCAG
This sequence comes from Paguma larvata, assembly GCA_030068075.1. NCBI lineage: Eukaryota > Metazoa > Chordata > Mammalia > Carnivora > Viverridae > Paguma > Paguma larvata. Next base: position 112,130,479 of record CM057825.1, read on the forward strand.
GGAGAGTCAGGCGGCCTCAGACGCGAGAGCGAACCTGCGGGTCGGAGGACGCGGAGCGCAGGCAAAGCAGCTCCCGGACAGCAGGGAGGGCAGGTCCTGGACACGGACCTGGGTGTTCTGTGTGACGGAATACGGTGCTTCTTTACCTGAGTGCGTGAATTCTGGCCGATCTACAACCATATTTTAGACATCCACCCGTTTGTCGTCTTTATTTCAGAAATGTGTGAGTTCCCGCTCGTGACGCCCCTGTGGCTCAGTGTGTCCTGACACCTGGCCCGTGGATTCCTGTGTCATCAGATGAAATGCGGAGTCAGGGCATCCCTCCAGTGACGGGACTGGGGCCTCCTTAGTTAAATGCGGTGGACTCAAGAGGTGCGGAGGCCATTCAGAGCCCTCTGCCGCCCTGCTAGGGCCCTCCGGCTGCGGCTGGAGGACGCAGAGGACGACACACAGCCCGATTCGAGAATGCCTGTATTAGGCATCTGCACCTGAAGCCAGGGGCGAAACAGCCAGAGCAGCTGAGGCCCATGGACCGTAGGAGCCCACACCTGGTCCTGGCACCTGCGGCCCAGGCACTGGTCTTTGGGACCTGCTGCTAGAGGTCAGGGCACCAGGAGGCCTGGCACAGCAGTTCCTCACACACCATCGGGGCCGCGTGTCCTTCTGCGTCCCCGGGCTCTTGGACACCCACTCTTGCTTAGCCAAGGGAGAGCGAGAATGTGGACACCAGGCGGGCACCCTCAACGTCTCTCATCTCCCCACCCGGAACCCTCCCCGCTCCAACGAGAAGGGCATGACCCCCCCTCCCCCACTCTCCCTCCTTCCTTCCCCGCCCATCCTATACCCTGCTTCGTCGGGCACACCGCCTGTCTGCACAACTCAGGCAAGTCCTCCATCACCTTGTTTACGGCCGCCATCTGGACACACTAGGGTCCACCCGTGCCCTTCCTCCACGGCTGCCCGTGGGAAAAGCAGAGCCCACGCTGCTGACGAGCTTATCTCCCAACACCTGCTTTCTAAGAGTCTCAAATCCTTACCTTTTGTTTTTCACTCCGGGCGGGGGCGGGGGGGATGGAAATGCCAAGCCTCCCAGACTGTGGGCCAGTGTTGACCGCACTGGCGGGTCCGTGCGGCAAGTGTGGAACGGCTGGGGCTGAGCAGGGCGCCCCGGAGCTTTGGCCAGGACAGCAGCGGGGCGGGGGAGCTGGCGTCCTGCTGGAGCCGCCTCGTCCTTCCAGGCCCCGGACTGGCGCTGCTCCTAAGAACTTCTGAGGCTGGTCTCCTCCCGGCGGATTCAGGCTCACACCTGTCAGCCCTGAGTCAGCCGGCCTCCGTGAGCGTTGGGTGGCTCCGTGTGTCCTCAGAGAAGGCGAGGATCAGAAACCTCTTCAGTGTTCAAAGCCACTGCCCAGCACCGACCCCGGGTTTCTACTGTCTCCCCCCTCGCCTGCGCCCCGCCAGCCCCTGGGGAGCAGGCTCAGCCACTGCCATGCCCCACGGACGTCATTTTTGGAGGTACTGATCTTTCTCCAGGGAAACAAGACCAAGAGGAAAGAGCCTTAAAGAAATCATTCGTATCGGTGGGGAAGATTACACTTGTTTATTAATACATGCAAACATTTTCCAAATTGGCCAAAGCTGGTAGAAAAGGCCTTCTGAGAAAGGGGCCGGGTGGTATGAGAGAATTTAAGACTTACCCCCCTTAACCAACTCCAGAAGGAAACATAATAATTTATAGAAACGTTTTTACCACATTTGAACAAAATAAAATTTCATCCATAATCTTCACACTCCTTTTCCACTTTCAAGGGAACTAAAGCTCATATCCCGGTGCAGAGTTTAAAATATCTTGTTTTAAGTATTCCCTTGTGTAGACAAGTTCCGACTTGCCTCAATGGGGTCCGCAAGCTTGCATGAGAGCACACTAGTTCTCAATCCACCCCTTGCTCTATGCGATAAAAAAAACTGTAGGGAGAAAAGAGAGAGAGAGGGAGTTAGCTTGAAACATCACCACGTATATTAAGTTGAAAACCAGTGACCGCAGGAGAACCACCGGGGGCCGTGTCGCAGGTGGAAGCGCAGACGCCGTGACAGCTGGAACGCTGCAGACAGAGCTCCGGGCTCGGGCCGAGCCTGGAGAGAGATTACAGATCTGCGTCCTGACATTGATTTTGTAAAAATCTGCGTTAGTTGTTTCATGACATTTCTCTTTAGTAGGAAAGTTGGAGTTTCAAATCCAGTACCTACAAAAAGAAGGGTTTAAAGTGGGTTCAGGGGGCACCCGGATGGCTCAGTCAGTGGAGTATGCAACTCTTGATCTCAGGGTCATGAGACCCCACCTTGGGCGCGGAGATTACGTACGTACATCCATACATAAAATAAAGTGTGTTCGAGCTGGCAGCTGTGACTCCGTGGCAGTGACCTAATCTGTCAGGCTATGGGGATGTGGTGATGTACCTTATCAATACCGATGTCTTACTTCTGACAAGAAAGCACCTTCACCAACATTTTATTTAACACAGAGCAGAAGGGCGCATCCACTAGCTGTTTTAATTTCGAAGACTAGGAAAAGACTGTCAGGCAACACTGCAACACTGAACTGGGCGACGAAGCTCTGTCGGCATCTTTCCGTGGAGCGCCCCTCCGCCCCGCCCCGTCCCTGCGCGGTCGGGGTGCTGCCGACCCGAGCCCTGGAGCTGCCTCATTCTGCAGGGCCTTTCAGGGCCTCGACCGCATGGGTTTTAACTGCAAGTTGCAGGAAACAGATAGTGATGCAAATAATGGTCCTGCTCAGAGAAATCCAGATAAATTCCACGTGGCGTGGGCGAAGACGCAATCCCTCGGTCCGGCAGAAGAGCCGCTTTTGCATGTGCAGAGAAGCCACTTCGGCACGGCTGGAGTCTGCCTGTGGGCCTATGCTTCCAGTTCTCCTCCGACCTCATTTTTCAAGAACACATTCCTGGTTTCCTCACTACCTAATGAATTAAGTTCGATCTTTGATGTGTCATTTTACTTTGTACGAGAGTCATGGCTTTACCCTGTTAGGAAATACTCTCTGACACCAACATCAGACTTACAAGGACTTGTATTAATATCACCATGGGCTTTAAAACTTTAAAATACCTTGCTTTGAAATCCCTCCAATTGAACCATTTTAGGTAGACATTTTTTGGTTTGTTTTGAAAGATAGAGAGAGAGAGAGACGGGGCAGAAAGAATCCAAAGCAGGCTCCACACTCAGTGTGGAAGCCAGTGTGAGGCTCAATCTCACGAACCATGAGCTCGTGACCTGAGCCAAAATCAAGAGTTAGACGCTCAACCGACTGAGCCCCACAGGTGCCCCTATTTTTAATTGAAATATGGATATACAAAATATCCCATCTGTACATCAATACTTTCTTTTTGTCATTTTTAAACTGGTTTAAAATGATTGAAATAGTATTTGATTCTCATGATCTTTATTACATTTTGTGATACAATCATTTTAACATTTTTAAATTTATTTCTGAGACAGAGAGAGTGAGCAGGGGAAGGGCAGAGAGAGGAGGAGACACAGAATCTGAAGCAGGCTCCAGGCTCTGAGCTGTCGGCCCAGAGCCCTACATGCAGCTTGCACTCACGGTGAGATTATGACGGTGAGATTATGACCTGAGGCAAAGTGGGCCACTTAACGGACTGAGCCCCCCACGCCCCCTGTGAGAGGGTCATTTTAGATCTGCTTAGAATCTCTGTTGAGTCTGACTTAAATACACCCACGGCCTCACTGATATTCTTCGGAAAGAAACAACGTCCCTTTACTTGAGAGCAATTTATTGGTATGTTTGAATCAAGTTAGGAAAACTGCAAGTAATTTGCCATAAACTTAAATTGACCAAACTCATTAGCGACTGGTACCTCTTATTTGGAGGGGAAACAACGTTGGTCAGAGATCTGAGTATATTCCGATTTGGGAACAGACAGTATCTACATGGATCCGTGCTAATGGTGGAAGAGACACAGCAAATTATTGCAGTTTCCCTGCCTTAGGCCTAGTATTGAAGAAGTCTCAAAGCAAGGTCCTAGAAATATCAGTGAGGCCATGGGTGACTCCATGCCTGTAACCCACTCGGATATGCTCGAGGCCACAAGGAAAGAAGCCACTGGAAAATGGGAACACCTGCTTCTGAGGCTGGGCTGGAGCAGACACAGTGTTCTCAGAGACTATTTCGGAGTATCCGTGAGATCACAACCACTTCCCTGATTATGAGAGGCCATTGGCCTTCTTACTCTCATTCTTTCCCAGAACACACCGCGGTTTTCTAGAGGCGATTCTCTATGGAACATGAGATGACAACATTGCGGACTAGTAATGGAATGTGCGTTCACGAACGCGTTTTAGTCGTGCTCAGTGTTACGCCCCGGTGCAGTAAATACTGGCAGATACAATTCTCTGAAACAGGAGCTTGAAAACTTCGAAGAGTGTGAAGGAGAAAACGTTTAAGACTGGTAGAAGGTGAGGAATGTGTAGGCCGTAGCCCTCCCTCACCTGCGGCCTGGCACGAGCAGCAGTGTTCCTCGGTCCCATGTTCCGTATTTGCGAAACAACAGGAGTTTGTCTCAGTCCCCTTTTCACCCCTTTAATCACTAAGATTCTGTGACCCCTCGACACTGCGGTGCTGCTAGCGCTGCTCTGGTTAGAGCGGCAGGATCACGGGGTTTTAGAGGGTCACAGAGACTGAGTGGCAGGATTGGGGTTCAAAGTCTCACCCCTGCACCCACGCGTGTGACCATGCCATCTGATTCTGCTCACTGAATTGAGGGGCACTGCCACACGGGTAGGGCAGCGATGTGGAGTTAGCGTGACAGATAGTGTCTTTGTTGGTCTATTTCTTTCTTTTTTTAAAGATCCTATTTTTTTTTAATTTTTTTAATGTTTATTTTATTTTTGAGAGACATGGAGATGGAGTGTGAGCAAGGGAAGGGCAGAGAGAGAGAGAGAGACACAGAATCCGAAGCAGGCTCCAGGCTCTGAGCCATCAGCACAGAGCCCAACGCGGGGCTCGAACTCACAGACATGAGATCATGACCTGAGCTGAAGTCGGCTGCTCAACCAACTGAGCCACCCAGACGCCCCTAAAGATCCTATTTTTAAGTAATCTCTACACCCACCGTGGGCCTTGAACTCACAACCCTGAGATGAAGAGTCCCACCCTCCACCGACTGGGCCAGCTGGGCACCCCTGTTGGTCTATTTCTTTGGTGTCATGTGGAATTCCTTTATACCTTATGGGAAAAAACCTGATTATTTGCATTGTTTCCACAGTAGCCAAATCCTTCTGCACATCTGGGAATTGGGCATTATTAAAAATAACAAATTCCCTAACATTCTAGGTCTTACTCGAGGATTTTCTTATTACTTGAATATATAGAGTAACATAGTACTGTAAAATATACTAACTTTTAAATAAATTTTGCTTCTCTCCAGAAGAAACTGCCACTTCAGTGCTGTTTTCTGTTCGTCCGTCATTGTAAGGAACTCATTTACCTGGTTAAAACAATCAAGCAAACGTGTCCAAAGTCTATATAAACACCTCATCTTGACAGCAGTGTGAAGCTTCACTTGCTCACTAGACTGGCATTTTATTCACAGAAATTACAACCCAGTTCTCTAAACGGAGGAGAGGAGGCCAGAAAGGCTCTGAACGAAACCCCTGAAGGGCGTCAGGAGGCTCAGTCCTGAAAACTCCCCTGAACAAACTAGACACCTCTTGGGACTGAGGCTTAACGGTAAACTTCAGGAGCCGGTTTTAACCCTAAAAACGGGTGTCTGTCACCAAGCACACACACCCCTGAGCATCTGCCGCCGTCCCCATGACACCGTGTGTGCCGACTCCACATAGGGCTGAGCCTCTAGCTGGCCGTGAGATGTCGCCAAACCCTCCTGCCCCACACCTGATGGACATCTCTGACGCCGTTCTGCCCGCTGCTGCCGACCGTAGAGAAGGCCTCCTTCCCTGCAGCCAGCAGCCTCGGGCGCCACCCCCAGCAGCGAGGCTAGCTGGGATCAGCAAACATGCATTAGCTGTTCATTAAAGCAATGTGTGTTTACATCAAGAGTGATTTTTTCCCCAGACCTCTTTCTTAATGACTTCGTTTCTCTCAAATGTTCACTGAAATAACCTATATTTGGGGGAAGAGAATTCAATCTGGAATTATTTCTACACACATTTTCCTTTCTGCTATTTACCGTGCAGCCTAAAGTCTCCTCAGCAACACCTCCTGTGAGGCTGCAGGCGTGAAGGGTGCCTGTGTGGTCAGTGACATCGATTAAAAAGTGGAAGCTGAGAAAAACAGATTTAAATTCCAAAGAATCTCTGTTGCAAGTAGTGCAGGTGCCGGATGCTTCCTTCAAAACATATCCACAGCCCGAGCTGAAAAGAAACAAAGGCAGTGATAACATGGGACGGTGTCAGTGAGCAACCTGATCTCTAGCTGAGGACCCGCGTTGCCTCGGAAGTCCGAGCGAGAGTAAGGAATTTCAGAGCTCTTGGCGCGGGACGGACACACGAAGCAGGGAACAACACGACGTGCAGTCAATCCCCTTTTCCCCTGCCCTGCCTCCCGCCTTCCCCCTGCCGGGGCTCCTTCACCCCTTCCTTTCCCCCAAAGAGCGGTGGGACTGGCCATCAGTCCTGGCTGGCTCCTGTCACGTCCTATTTCTTGGCACCGCAGGTATGTCCGTCTAGTCTCCCCGGCTCAGGGATCTGAGGGCAAGAATCATGTCTTGTCCCCGGAAAGCCGGGGTTCAGCAAACGCTCACGTGATGCTAGGCCTCTGCTCACGGACGGGAAAATCCTAGGGGTGGTCAAGTTCACCCCCTAAATGCTATTAGCACTGCTAGTGGTACACTGTTCTCTCTTTAAGTGGTAATTACATGCTGTTCCGTAGGCTGGGAGCGGTCTACTTTAGCCAGCTTGGACAGAAAGACTGACTCAAGTTTCTCAAGCAGAGGGGGTGATCTGAAGACAGCGCTTTTTTGTCTGGGCACAGGACCACTTTTTAGGTAAATTTCAGATGCTTTTCCTCACATGTCAATATTAAAGATGTAGGAAAAAATTAGGGAGACAGTAAAATTATCAAAAGTTTTTGAAAAATGTTTTTCAAAAAGTAAACACCTGATGTACACAGCAGCCTCCACGCTGGGTTTTTTCAACTTTAATACCAAATCATAAAATGTTTTTAACATCCATAGCTCAGTAACCTGACTGTGATGGTAGATACACAAATCCACACATGTAATAAGGCTACATAGGTTCTCACACACATACACACGCACGCACAACTGCATGTCAGTCTGGTGAAATTTGAATAAAAATCACTGGATTGAATTGGTGTCAATATCCTGGCTATGATGTAATACTATGTTTCATAAAATGTTACCATCGGAGGAGAGTGGACAAAGTGTCCATGGATTCTCCATTATTTCTTACAACTCCATGTGAATCTACAACTATCTCAATAAAATTTTCAATTACAAAAATTCATAGACTTTCACAGTGACATACTAGATGTTTCTTGCTAAGCATCTTTTGGCTAAGATTATTAAATCTACTGGGGTTTCCTTTTGTACACTAACTTTGACCTAGGAGAGGTTGGAAATCATATTCACCAGGTGGCTGAAAATAATTTTTTTTTTTTTGAGAGAGAGAGAGAGAGAGAGAATCCCATGAGGGGCAGAGAGAGAGAGAGAAGTAGGGCTTGGGTTCAGGTCATGATCTCATGGTTCCTGAGCTCGAGAACCTGTGAGATCATGACCTGAGCCAAAGTCAGTTGCTTAACCAACTGAGCCACACAGGTGCCTGCAGCCGAAAATAATTTTTTTAATGCTAGGGGTGCCTGAGTGGGGCAGTCCATTGAGTGTCCAACGCTTCATCTCCACTCAGGCTGTGACCTCAAAGTTTGTGAATTCGAGTCCTAAGATGGGCTCTATGCTGAGGGTGTGGAGCCTGCTTGGGAGTCTGTCTCTCCTCTCTGCCCCTCCCCCACTCATAGATATGCACATGCACTCTCTCTCTCTCTCAAAAATAAACAGAAATTTAAAATGCTGTCGCTGGCATTGCTACAGGACATGGCAACCAAAACAATGTTCTAATATATTTTAACAATAGCTTGTCATCTCAGTTAAAAGTTTCTTTTTTTTTTTTTATGTTTAATTTATTTTTGAGAGCAGGAGAGACAAAGCATGAGTGGGGGAGGGGCAGAGAGAGAGAGGGAGACACAGAATCGAAGCAGGCTCCAGGCTGTGCTGTGCTGACAGCTGTGCTGATAGCTCAGAGCCCGATGCGGGGCTCAAACTCACAGACCGTGAGATCATGACCTGAGCCAAAGTTGGACATTTAACTGACTAAGCCACCCAGGCGCCCCCTTTTTTTTTTTAAGTTTTTGGCAGTATTATATTTTTCTATTTTACAACTACAGAAACACAGCAAATCAAATCTTACCTTAAAAGGCAATTATAGGGGCACCTGAGTGGCTGAGATGGTTAAGCATCTGACTCTTGATTTTGGCTCGGTCATGATCTCATGATCATGGGATCGAGCCCCACATCATGCTGAGCATGGAGCCTGCTTAAGATTCTCTCCCTCTTTCTCTGCCCCTCTCCCTCGCTCATGCTCTCTCTCTCTCAAACTAAATAAAAAAAAAAAAAGAAAGAAAGAAAGAAAGAAAGAAAGCTTGGTTGGTTGAGCATCTGACTTCAGCTCAGGTCATGATCTCACAGTTCACGGGTTTGAGCCCCAGATCGGGCTGAGCTCTCAGCACAGAGCCCGTTTGGATCCTCTGTACCCCACCTCTCTCTGCCCCTCCCTAACTCTCGCATGCTCTATCTCTCAAAAATAAATATTTTTTTTAAAAAGAAACTTTTTAAAAAGGCAATTATAGGGGCCCTTGGTTGGCTCGGTTGGTGGAGTGTGCGACTCTTGATCTCAGGATTATGGGTTTGAGCCCCACACTGGGTGAAGAGGTTACTTAAAAATCACATCTTTTTTTTAAGGCAATTACAGGGGCGCCTGGGTGGCTCAGTCCATTAAGCATCTGACTTCAGCTCCGGTCATGATCCTGCAGTCTGTGAGTTTGAACCCTGCGTCAGGCTCTGTGCTCAGAGCCTGGAGCCTGCTTCAGATGCTGTGTCTTCCTCTCTCTCTGCCCCTCACTAACTCACTCTGTCTCTCTCTCTCCAAAATAAATAAACATTAAAAAAATTTTTTTAAGCAATTATAACCTTTCAGTCTAAATAGTTTGCCTTGGAAACTTAAGTAGGGGTTATTTATTTATACCTTTCTTTCAAATACATAACCACTGTTCTGTCAAAGAACAGCTCTAACTTTTGTAGAGCTTAAGAATTTATTAACAATAGTTGGTCTTTATTTCTTACAAGAACAACTTTGTTGACAATGATCTGTGTGCTTACCATCGGTGTCGAACCACGGCCGCGGTCGCACCATCGATGTTCAGTGTAGAGATGTGAGCGTACAGAATGCCGTAGAAAGGGTCAGCTTTCCCTCCGCTCTTCAAAGCTTTTACCTTTAATTGTTCAACTGTGTAGACATCAACTATTGCGTTTACTAAAAATAAAAAGTTATTACACCTCTCTATGTATTCGACGAACTTCAATGGATTATATCCAAATAGAAAAACTACAAAGTTCGAATGAGGATGTGTAACAGGTTCAGTTAAGTAACAGAAAAATTACTATATTTGCTATATTAAACCTGATTATATAAATGGACATAACAACAAAAAAATAAGCAAAGAAAAAAGGAAAAGAATGAGAATTTTAATTCATTTTATTTCGATGAAGACTTTCTGGTCATTAGAAGATGCCAGTAAAAGCTTGGGAAGGCAAGCCTCAGAGTGGGGCATGCCAGTACTCTTGGAGGAGAAAAAGGACTCCTATCCAGAGTACATAAATAACTCTTAAAAATCAATAAGAAAAAGACAGTCGACTCAATTTTTCAGCTCCCATGATATCGGGAAAAGGTTTTAGAAACCTCTGAAAGCTTTATAGAACCTTTTAAAAGATGGAAATATAGCAGTTACAGAATAAGAATATGGGTGCTCGCTTCGGCAGCACATATACAGAATAAGAATATGGTATCTTTTACTATGTAAAACAAAGTACTGCCTTTTAAAAATTCAAATAACATTTAATGGTTGCTTACGGTTTATGGATTCTTTCAAATAACTGTCTATTTCACCATCAAGAGGATTTGTTTCTTTATTTTCTCTTATAAAATTCAACAGGATGTTAGCTTCTGGTGTATCTTAAATAAAAAATGCACAGTAAGTGAAAAATGACGAATTACTTTTTAAATAATTGTGAATGATCCAATATTATTTTTAATGGTAAAAAGTGAAGGCATACGAAAACACAAATAGAATGTTCTGCAGCCATTAGCAGTGTGACCTAGTAGTCTATTCAGTGAAGAGATATAGACCAGACATTGTTAAAGGGCAGCTTATAAAACTATGTGGAACAGTTTCCTTTAAATTAAAAATATATAGACATGTGTATATGCCAGCTTATCTGGAAGAGTATATGCCAAAGAAACGGTTCTCTTATAAAATGGTAGGATTATAGGTGTCTCTTTTTTTCTCTTTTTGCTCTTATGTATTTTCTGAATTTTGTATGTATTTCTTTTCTAATCAGAAGAAAACTGTTAAGTTTATTTGAAAATCTTGGCCCTCGACTTGGGATACAGGTGTTCTCAGGAATAGCCAGAATGTGCCAGAAGGCAAGCGTGTGATTTCAAGAAACGGCCTCCACGCCACTCTGACAGCTTCGACCCAAGCCTCCAACCTCCAACACCTGACGACCTTTCAGCCCTCCCTGACCCACTCCGACACTCTGTAAACCTGCCATTGCTTGGACCCCTGCCCCCCGAGCCCTGGGGCAGAGGCAGGCCCCTCTCCCTCCTTCCTGTCCAACCATGAGTCTTATCACTGCTCTTTCACAGAACCAGACTGAAATTCCTTGTGAGCAGGGCTCCTGCCTTTCCAGCTCTGTGTCTCTCGTACCCAGTACAGTGACTGTCCTTTCACTCATCTGATCAGCCACCCATCATCATGTCTGGTCTTGTTCCAGAAAGGACTCACAGCATCTCAGTGCTTGGCAAATAAAAGGCATTCAAGAGATATTTGCGAGTGAGTGAGTGAGTGAATGAATGCATGTTTCTGTAACACTGATGGAACTGCCGCACCGAAGACAGGGGCAGGGATGGGACTGAGGCCACCAAATTCTAACCACGAGCCCCCTGCAGGTGCCGCTATAAAGATCCCTGCTGACGCAAGGTTCCCGGGCCTGTGAGGTGGACGCTCGCAGGGCAGAGAAAGCCATAAGAAAGCTAGGATGACAGTGTAAGTCAGTAGAGGCATGGCTACTGCCTGGCTGGTGTAGCCCAGGAAATGAGAAATAAGGCTGATTTAAATATGCGCATGTGGGGCCCCTGAGTGGCTCAGTCCAACTTCGGCTCAGGTCACGCACGATCTCATGGCTCGTGGCTTGGAGCCCCTCGTCAGGCTCTGTGCTGACAGCTCAGAGCCTGGAGCCTGCTTCAGATCCTGTGTCTCCCTCTCTCTCTCTCTCTGCTCCTCCCCTGCTCATGCTCTGTCTCTCTCTCTCTCTCAAAATAAACATTAAAAATTTTGGAAAAAAATATGCACACATGAAAACTCACACACCCTCCTGAGCACTCTCCTTGTCTCTTTGAGACAGGCGTCTATTCTAGTGATGTTGGCATTATTCAAACACTTTGGCATTTCACCTTTGAATCTGTTTTCAGAACCAAATAGACAACATCCATTGAATATGCGCCTCGTTAACTTAGCCTTGAGTTTTGTCCTATTGAGCTTGATAACCTTTTCCAACAGACAAATCCAAAAGTCTTTTTGCAATTTTCCCAGGCCTAATTTACCCTTAAAGGATGGAGATTTTTTAATCATTGACATTACTGTATAAAAGACGATTAAAACTATTAATATTGATCAATTATTAAAAATAGTAAACCATAGTACTTCCCTCTAAAAAAAAAAGAACTGAAGAGTGGCAGTCTTGTCCTAAATGTTGAGAATAGATCACGGTTGTGTCGCCATCGATTTACGAGAAGCAGCTAGAGAGATCCTTTTAGTACAGAGAAAATCCTGACCTGGTTCCCCTCTCCTATGGCCTTACATTAGCCTATAGGCCTTCTGGAGACCTGCCCTTTCCCCTCTGACCTCAGCACCTCCTCCTGCCCGTCCTCCCTCAGCTGCAGCCACACCGGCCTCCTTGCTGTTCAGCCCACAAGCAGGCACGCTCCAGCCTCTGCGCCTTTGCGCTGGCTGTTCCCTCTGCCTGGCGCTCTTTCCTGCGGTCAACCCCCTCACTGCCTCATCACGCCTTTGCTCAAATGTCACCTTCCCAAGGAGGCCTACCTGACCACCGCCTGTAAAGCACAGCCTGCCCTGTACACACCATGTCGCTCTGGACCCTCCTGACCCCGTTCCTCTTTTTCTTCTTAAATACTTCATAATCCACAGATTTGTTATCTTTGTTGTTTCTTATCTCTCTCTCCTGCTAGAATGTGAGCGTCACGCGGGCGGAGACATTTGTGTTTTGTCACCGGACCCCAAGAGAACGCCCGGCACACAGCATGTGCGCGGCAGAGGAGTTTTCAAACAAGGCAAGCCAGTGCGTACCATGTCACCTTCCATGATGCCACTTTCAGGGACACGGCATTCCTGGGCCGATGCGCAAGGTTCAGGGCACTTACATAGAAAACAGAGTCTTGTCATTTTAGGTCACACTTTAAAAAAATTCCAGTAAGTCTGGTCAGAGACATAAAATTGCTTTCTAATGCCCAGTCGGTGTCGAAGCTGTTAGCGACCAGCAGACTGAGGTGCTGTCTGAAAGGGAACACTAGTGTATCTATGTCTCCCTGAGTTGCGAAGGGTCATTCCGTCGCTGGTGTGGGACAGTCTGCAGTACACGGTACTCCGAGGATCCTTAAAGGCGCCACCCCCTTCCGTCTCCCCAGGCCCCGCTCCCCGGAGGGCGTGCAGGAATAAGCTGTACTACTTTCACCAACCACTCCCGCGGGCCTTATGGGTATCTCATTCCTGTGTGAACTAATGGTGCTGTGTGTATGTTCTCGTGCTCCAGTACTAAAGCATATGAATATAGAAAAACTGAATTTGTCTTTAAATACAAATTTAGGTTATCCAATCAATAGCATTGATCTCTCAGAATCAGTACAAGGGATGAGTCTTTAAAAATGAATCTGGTTTTTCACATTTGCTTAGTAAAGATAGCAAAGATATAGTTCACTGCAAGTTTAAGAAATATAGATGTAAAGCATATAAAGCAGTTTTCACATTTAATTCAAATGAAATCCAAGCACTGTTTTCATTCCTAAATATACTGCAGAAACACTGAAATATGTGATACAGTCATTTCCAAAAGGATAAAAAATTTCAGACGGCCTTTTACCTGGATTGGTTGTGATAATGGTTTTTGAGATTACCGTTGCTGTCATGCAGTTCCGAAATTTGTCAAAACTTATTCTTACATCTGATGCAAATATTACTGTTTAGAGGGAAAAAAACATTTTAAAATTATTGTTTGGGGAGGTATTAAAAACTGACAAATAGTGCACACAATCATTGCAGTATCATACCTGTTTCTCGTGGCATCCAGCTCTGTGCAACTAGAATAGACTCATTATCCCAACTGCATATTTTAAAAAAGTAAAAATCAAACACATTAGGAAAAACTGGCAGTGACTACTTTATTTACCAAAAAAACAATGTCCTAACGGCTGGAGTTAACAATTCCCCGGGTTATCAAGGCACAAGGTAAGGATGCTGGCTTCTCCCGTGTTTTGCAGGATACACGGTCTAGTGCACAAAGCATGTAACGTCTGAGTGACAAACCATCCCTCTGGCACTATTCGACTTTCACAGCTTCTGCCCCGTCAGTTCCCTCTCTGCCCACTACTGAGGTCACTCCAGGCTAGTTAGGACCGAGGGACTACAGACTGAAAGCCTTTAAAGTCACTCTGTCCGACCATTAAGAGAGGCCTCCCATATTGCATGAACTGCTCAGGGGACTTGATGGGTTGAAACTCTGTTTCAAATTAAGTGTTTTCTCTGGTGCCTGGGCATCTGGAGTCTAGACAATACCAAGTCCTACCCTGCGGAGCTTCAGGGTGCAGCGTGGGACAACACTTGCTTTTCTACCGTCTTCCCACAGCCTGACTCTAGGACGCTACCCAGACAGTCAGGGAAAATCTGACTGGTTTATTACCAATGGGACCAAATAAATAATTGTAATAAAGCAGAGAACAAGCATGAACCAGCCACATGGAGTCCATTTAAACAATCCCATGCTGTCTAAAGATCTCATTTTAAGTAACCTTACGGCACGGACTGTAACAATTCAATGTGTGAGAGCAAGGTTCCTTTTTAATAATTATTTCCCTCTAATCATTACTCCTCTCCTGCTCTGAGATCCATCATCTTTCTGGTGAAACAAAAGCGTTCTGTGTTGGTGATAATAGCAGGGATTTCGCAGTTTGGAACAGATGTGGGAGGTTACCATATCATTGTAAAAGAAGGTTCCGTTTCATCATAGAGTTTCACCTCACACCTCTGGCCTTTTCTTCGGTCTGAAGTTGTAAAGTATTTAGGTTCTCCAACCTTAGGAATTGAAGGAAATCATTATTCTTCACTGAATGTTGTAGAGGTGCTTAAAAGATAAATCTTTATCTTTTGAACATCAAATTAAAAATATCAAAATAGAAAGAATCACTACTATATATTTGGTGATTTTAAAAGCATCTTCTATGTAGGGGGCCCCTGAGTGGCCCAGTCAGTTAGGTGTCCCACTCTTGATTTCAGCTCAGGTCATGATCTCACAGTTCGTGAGATCCAGGCTGAGAGAGTGCAGCCTGCTTTGAATTCTCTCTCTCTCTCTATCTTTCTCTCTCTCTTCCCCGCTTCTCTCTCACACACACACATAAACAAACAAAGAAACATTTAAAAAAAGCATCTTCTGGGGCACCTGGGTCGCTTAGTTGATTAAACATTTGACTTTGGTTCAGGTCATGATCTCACTGTTTGGAAGTTCGAGCCCCACATCGGGCTCTGTGCTGACAGCTCAGAGCCTGGAGCCTGCTTTGGATTCTGTGTCTCCTTCTCTCTCTGCCCCTTCCCCATTCACATTCTCTCTCTCTCTCTCTCTTAAAAATAAATAAACATTTAAAAAATTAAAAAAATAAGCTAAATTGCCCAGAAAGGGATTTCTCCTATTTTTTTTTTTTTATGTTTATTTGCTTTTGAGAGAGAGACAGAGTGTGAGTAGGGCAGGGGCAGAGAGACAGGGAGACAGACTCCAAAGCAGGCTTCAGGTTCTGAGCTGTCAGTGCAGAGCCCGACGCAGGGCTTGAACTCAGGAGCTGTGAGATCATGACCTGAACCGAAGTCAGATACTTAACCGACTGAGCCGCCCAGGCGCCCCTCCTATTTTTCAGTATTTTCATATAGGATATTTATTCCTGTTCTGAATTATACTGAGTGCTCACTATGCAGCAGGCACTGTGCTAGGCTGGGGCTAGGGTGGACAACAAAGCAGACATGGCTTCACAATCACAGGCCTGTCAAAGAGGAGAGTTGACCCCATCATTTGATACAGAAAAGCCATGAGCAATTATATATATATATATATAGTCTTTGACTATCATTATTACATATACTGAGGAATTGGTCTTGTCCCTTTAATTTCTTCATGTGCTTTTTTTTTTTTGGTGAAACTTTTTTTTTTTTTTTTGGTACGCTTCACACCCAGCACGGAGTGGCTTGAACTCAGGACCCTGAGATTAAGACCTGGGCTGACGCTTAACTGACTGAGCCCCAGGTGCCCTGAAACCTTACTTTTGAAATCTATCTCTAAATGTCTGTCCAACAGTGTTTGAAACGTGCTGCACCAACTGTGAGAGAGAGAGATGATGATGTGCTGTTGGTGGGAGGCTCCCCAGCACCCCACGATTTCTGCGTTAGGTCACTGGCCAACCACACAGTGGGTGTTTTCGCCGCCATCTCAGGACGCCATAAGCACACACGCGAATGGACTGCATGAGTTTTCCAACTTCCACTCCTTCAAGAGACTGCCTGCAGCTCTTCGGGTCGATGAATTTACCCTCTCCATTCGCATCTTTGTTTAACCAAAGCATGAAAAGCTCTCATACAGTTAGTAGATCATTTATGAATGTGCTGCATTTAACATTCAAACATGACATTTTTTTCCTTCTCATTCATAGATGACATTAATGAGAACTGGTATCATTGTCTTAATTCAACTGACTACAGATCAAGGAGATTTACTCCAACTGGTTAATACTTTCCAAACTGAAATGAAGTGATAGAACTCCCCTCCAAGGGGAGGTTGGCTTTGTTGAGGCTTTAACTCACCGACCTCACGGCTGCAAGCACGTTAATAATCTTTCCATCTAGACCATGTCCATTTGCAACAATGTCACCCAATGAATAGTAATCACGAGACTCTTTAATAGGTAAGTATATCAGACGAAGGAGCTTGGTGTCCACTTCGTAACTGGAACAAACTTTTACGGTGGAGTGATTCTCACTGAGCAATAGTTTACAGTTACTAAATTGTAAAAAAACACAAAACGCAAAACACAAATAGTTAATATCAAGTGACTTTCTGAAAGAAAAATATTTCCAGGTTCACATTAAATTACCTTATTGGTTGTGATTTAGACTATATTAAGAAAATTTATCCTCTCAGAAACACTGAAAATGTTGCACAATATTTTTTGTCTGAATGTATTTTCATTAAGAAAATGTTCTGATGACCAATCTGTGCCAAAGTTCTAAGCATACGAGTTTCTGACCTTGCCCCAAACTCTGAGCGTCTCTTCTGTTCTCTGTGAAACAGGAGTATAAAAGCACTCAGAAATGTCGGGTGTCCTGTCATTTCCATCTCGCGACACCCCCTGCCCTGCCTGCATCAGGACCGTGCAGAGACTTCCTCCTGTGACGCGCTCTGTGGAGTAGATGCCCAACATCTACATACTGCACTTGAATCGAGGCGCTCTCCCTGTCCAGCCTGTCCACTCCCGAGTCCCCTCCTGGAGCCTCTTTCCAGCCCTCTAACCTAGGCCCCCCTCCCACACACCCCCTATGTCTTCAGGGTTTACCTCATCACTTCTCGCCCAAACTACTGCCTTGTCTCCTGAGCTTCCTTCCCCACTCAGTAGCTCAAGTGGCTCCTCAATCACAAACATGGACATACTCTTTCCCAGCACAAAGACCTTCTGGGCTAGCCATCGCCAGAGGATGAAATCGGCAGGGCAGGCGGAGTTGCCTGTGAAGTATCTCTGCTCCTCTCTCGAGCTTTCCCTCCCAGTGCCCCCCGCCTTTGCCCTGTATTCCAGTCACATCAGATACTGGACCATGAGGGTGACACGTACACCTGCATCTGCACTATTTTTTAGACCAAATATAGTCAAACATCAACAGTTTCATATGATTCAACCTACTGTTAACTGTTCTGGAAAAGGCCAGGCAGGAGGTTTCCTGCTTGTTGCCTCTACCAAAAATGCTCTTCCTCCCAACCCTCCCTCCACCCATTCATCCTTTCATTCCACGAATATCTGCCGAGAGCGATTATGTGCCAGACCCTAGTCTAGGCACAGGGAATACAGCGGTGAGAAGACGGACAAGACCTCTGATCTCATGGGGCTCACATGTGTGAGTGGGGGACAGACGACAATTAAATAATCTCAGATCGCAGGTATGACAATAACAGCACAGGGCAAGGTCCTAGCAAGGGACCAGAAAGGCTGCTAACACAAAGCAAATGGAGAAGGCCTAAGGGGGTGACATTCAAGCGGGCACTTCACTGAGGAGAAGGAGCAAACAGTCGAAGCAGATGGGAGGAGGCTGCTCTTGCAGAGGGACGTGAAGTGCATGCGCTGGAAAAGGCCAGGCAGGAGGTTTCATGCTTGGTGCAGACCGAGCTCAGGGTGTTCAGAAAGTGGACAGAAATCCGTATGGCTGCACGGAAACGAGACCTGGGGTCTGGTTTACGACGAGGACAGACGGAAGGTGGGAAGGTGTGCGTGTAGTGGAGACTCTGTCCCGCTTGGACCCCTGTGCCTGCCTCACCTTTCTCCGGAGAACTGCCCTCCGTCACAAGTGCCAGCAGCAGGAGTGGACTGCAGCCGGCGGCTTGTGAATACAGGGCCCGAAGCCCACTCCCCCTCCTTCGGGGGTGCCACTCACGCTCCAGAGCTCCGTCCTGACTCCGGCCGAGCCCGCCTCTCTGCTCTACCCTGACCCTGTCGTTACAGGCCGCTCCTGAGAGTGACCGCCCACACAAAAGTGCTTCTCTGGGCTCTGCTTCCAGGGAACGTGAACTAAGATAGGGAGGAGCGTAGGCAGAGTTATGATTTGCTGTGACACATATGCAGGACTTATAAAATTTATCTCTCCTTCTCGTTATTCACCTTTAATGTGACTAGAGTCAATTCTGTCTCAATCTAAGAATGAGAATAAAAGTAACAGAGACAGCCATTTTTCATGTACTCCTTATCAACGTAAATTACTTCACAGTCAAAGGTAAGTATCGTGAGGAAGAATTAAACTCCTCATTTTCAAACTGA
The DNA here is from genome assembly GCA_030068075.1 of Paguma larvata. Classification (NCBI taxonomy): domain Eukaryota; kingdom Metazoa; phylum Chordata; class Mammalia; order Carnivora; family Viverridae; genus Paguma; species Paguma larvata. Next base: position 112,149,175 of record CM057825.1, read on the forward strand.
AGCATATACCCTCAGTAAGCTCTTTGCCAACCTGACCCACAGGCACTTAACGGCGGCGGTCATTCTGGCACAAAGGTGTTGACTCTGTGCTGGAATACTTACCCAGGAGTCACAGGGCTGAATTTTTCTTCTCTTTCTAATTCCTTTCTTTGGATCAGAGGATTTTCAATTATCACTACAAGAGAAGGAGAAGATACTATCACAAAATGGTAACTAGATAAATAAAGAACAAGTGTACGTAACAATGACCGTTACAATGTTCTCTCTAATTTCCCAGTCAGTGTTATGCATCCTTCATAGTCCTTTTCTTGTGTCACCGTGAGACACAGATGGTTTGACCATCGATTTGATGCCAGATGACATTTCTTATGCTTTGTGTTTAAATCTCAACATATGACCTGAATTAATATTGCTTTATTGATTTACACTGGACATGTGATGTGGTCATGAGTTGCCCTTCCATAAAACACTTTAATTGAACTTCACCCAGTGTGCTGGTGCCTCGGGAAACAACAGCCGTGGGGCAGAAAGAGCAACGCAAACTCCAGCTCCGGATTTCAGTTCCACAACTTATCAGCTTTATGACTTAACATTTGAGGGCTTCTGTTTCCTCATGGTCTATGTTAGACCTTTCCGTGCCCTTATTTACGAATTCCTCACGCAACCACTCCATGATTATCCCTTTTCACAAATGAAGAAGCTCACAGAGGTTAAATAGCTTTCTTAGGTTTTCCATCTAGAAAGCGCTAGAGCTAGACTCACAATTGTTCATTCAAAAACCTGTCATCTTTTCACTCCGCCACACCAAGATCCTAGTTAGATTTATAATTATTGTCAACCTTAATGCCTCTTAAATCCCTTATCTCATTCATCCTCACGACCATCAACATATGGCTTAATATCAAAATATGTCTTTAGCCCCACAGAACTAACGTACTGGCATTCATCAAGAAATGTTTCTGACTCTACTGCGCCCTGTGAAGTTTGCAAACTTTTCTGCCTTCATCGTCCATATGTTATTATTCAGTTACAGAGGCACTGCGAACAGCCCCGCCAGTTCCTGAGACAAGGCAATAAAGGTAGGATTAGGTGCAAAGTGACAGGAACAGGTAATACCCTGCTTGACGCCACAGCCCCGGGAGGGGGAGTTCCATCGTGTGCATTCTTCTTTCCCTTCTTTTTTCTGCCGTGAAGGGGAGCTGGGACACGTGTGGTCCTGTCTCCTGCACGAGGCTGGAGCTGCCACCCATCATGCCAGAGTTCTACACTTCACACAGGCACACGACCTCACTTAACACGCGCAAGGATCTACAGGGCACTAAGTCATAGCTGAGGCTCAACGAAGTTAAGAAATTTTCCCAACGCCATGACATAAATACATGTTGGAACGAGGATTTGAATCCAGATCTGTTTTCAGAGTCCTTGTTTTTTATTACAGCACACTGCACCATCAGAGGGATCCTGGGATGGGTAAAGGATACCAAAGATTGGTATTTGAATAGGAAACTAAAGCTTCTTAAAGTCCTATTAAGAATTCTAATATTATGTTTTATCGAAAGCTACTTAGCAGCCTTATTGTTTGCAGAAAGATAAGTGGTTACAGCTACAACAGGAGTTGGTGCAAACTCAAACAGGAAATAGACCGGAGACCGTAAAGCTACTTGGTTAAAATGGGGTGACTGACACATTCATAGGCCTGCAAAGGCCAAAATGCGGACTGCCTTCTCTCTGGTAAGGTTCTTGAGAATTACGAATCGTCCTATTTTGACTCCCCCAATACATCGCAGGAACAATACTGTAACAGAAAGAGTGTAAGCGCCAAGGCCCACTTACCGCACTCTCCAACCCTAAAGCTGTCGGAAAGCGATCTGATATAGTCTTCGCTGCCCCAGGACGTTGCATTTACAAAATGGGCTGGTGAGTCCCGAATGGTAAAACTGAAGGTGTACCTCTCTGATCCAACATCTAAGGGAAACCAACACGTTCGTGTTTCAATGAAAACTCTCATCTTAAGTTTGAACAGATTATGATAACAAACATACTCGAACACAGGGTAAAAATATTATTTCAGATATAAATTCTATGATAAGTTATGCCTGTATCAGTCTCAAATCTGCCAAAGTCGGTAACTCACCTCACCACTGACCCCTCTTCTCTTTCCCCAGTTATTTCTATATTTGGAGGGAAGTGAATGACACATAGACTTGAACCATACGGATATTAGCTTAGGTTCTGCATTTCTTATCGTTAGTATTTTAACCTAAGTCATAATTCGTATCTAAATTACTTCAAAACAAATAAATAAATGTGTACTTTTAAATGGCGCCACTAGGGGTCAGCAGGTACATCTTTTCCGTAATAAAATTTCTTCGTTTTTTGCTGATTAAAAATGCAATACAACCATGGGACGCCCGGGGGGCTCCAATGGTAGAGCATCGAACACTTGATTTTGGCTGAGGTCAAGATCCCAGGGTTGTGGGATTGAACCCCGTGTCAGGCTGTGGAATCTGCTTGGGATTTTCTCTCTGCCCCTCTCCTAAACTCACTCTCTCTAAAACAAATTTTTTTTAATTTTTCAAAAAGTGGGGCACCTGCGTGGCTCAGTTGGTTAGGCATCCGACTTCGGCTCAGGTCATGATCTTGCCGTTTGTGGGTTCGAGCCCCACGTTAAGCTCTGTGCTGACACCTTGGAGTCTGGACCCTGCTTCAGATTCTGTGTCTCCCTCTCTCTCTCTCTCTCTCTCTCTGCCCCTCCCTTCCCCCACTCACATACTCTCTCTCACTCAAAAATAAATAAACGTTAAAAAAAATTTTATTTTTAACGTTTATTTATTTTTGAGACATAAAGACAGTGTGTGAGCAGGAGGAGGGCAGAGAGAGAGGGAGACACAGAATCCGAAGCAGGCTCCAGGCTCTGAGCCGTCAGCACAGAGCCGGATGCAGGGCTCAAACTCACAGACCGCGAGATCATGACCTGAGCCGAAGTCGGCCGCTTAATCGACTGAGCCACCCAGGCGCCCCTAAAAATATTTTTTTAAAGTAATACAACCTAACATACATGTATAAACTATAGGGATTTACCAAATTGTTATTAGCGTTTACCTATGAGGAAGAGACTGGGCTGGGAAGAGCTGGGGGTTGAATTAAAAAATTCATTTTTCAACTATATGACCTTCCATAACTCCTTGAATTTTAATGAAAACACAATAATATATGTGTAATATTTCCTTAAAGTCAGTAAGCATGTCTTCCACAAAAAAGGAGTGTTGTGCATATAATCATAAAAAGTAGTCAAACACCACAGAAACAGTCTTCTGCCTTCACAGTCTGGCAGGTAAAAATTGTATTTCATTGTTGTGATTTTTGCAAATATTTAAATACTGACATTTTTCTAATTCATGTATTTTAAGTTATTCCTTTTAGAGCTTAGAAAACAAACATATAGACTTTCTCAAACTATTCAAATGGTAATTGTGTTCTAATTAATCATGGGGAAATAAAGTGAAGGCATAGGCAAGTATGGGACCAAGATGATATCTTCATTATTTACATCAAACTTAAGAATATTACATGGAATAACAGAATGGTACCATGAGTCAAAAAATAAGTAAAATCACTCAGGTGATTCACACAAAATTACTGTGTGGCTAGTGAGAGCTCCGACCCCCTCCAGCTGTCTCTAACACGCAGACTGCACCCTTCAACACGCAGCACTGATGTCTGAAAAGCTAACAGCAATGTATCGCTAGTTTTGGCATTTTATATCATATCTTTCTGTGTCACCTACAAAAGTTTGAAAACGAGTTGATTTTGAAAATCTGATTTTAGTCTTGGATTATGTTTCCATAGTCCTAAAACTTTTTACACAGTGCAAGCAACTCAGTGAGAACCACTAAAGCCAGAGGCAACTGTACTTCTCACATACGAAAGATGGATTTGTTTCCACTGGATTGTCTGGCTGAATAAATACGTAGATCCTGCCGCCGTACTTCTCTCCCTCAACACTACTCTATGGTGACACATCCCTGCTCGAAAACCCTGTCCCTTGTCATTTTCTGTCTTAGCCGTACCTATGTCCTTGCATCTCTTAGGCTGAGAGTGATCATTAACGTGGAGTCCTTACTATGGCCACCCGGCCTCACCTGTCATTAAAAATGACTTTAAGGTCTTCCCACACGTGGCCTTAAATGGAGTACTTTACCATACAAGAGAGAGCATGGCCATTGCTCTGAAGGAGTTCAACAGGCATGAAAGGTTTAATCACTTAAACACACTTTGCTGTAGTCCTAAGCCACACTTGATGAAAAATGAAGCAAAGAGTTAAACAGAACTCAGCTTTTTCTGTCTGGAAAGCCTTTGACATCTGTTTTCCCAATAACTATACCAATTATTTTCTGAAAAACAAAAGGGTTATAGAAGACAAATATTAAACACAGATGTAGGTGGTAAATTTAATTCATGGACTTGTTATATTTTACTGGCTCTCACAAACATTCTTGACCAGGAGCCATTTAAATATATTTACTCCAGACGTACATTTAAAGGAACTTCATAAATGTTCAACCCTGCGAGGAATAGTATGAAGCAATAAGACAGCTAACTGCTATTACAAATGTAATCATTTAATACTCAGCATGTTTCTACTCTACTGTCAGTCACTAGGTGGGGCACAGTAACTGCCCACTGCTATCAGTTCCTCCTGAATTCATTCAAAGCACATGTATATACAATTTAATTTGCCACGGCCTTCAAAGCTTCCTTTAATATAGGACTTTCGAACAATCCACATAAAATTGCTTAGCTCTGTAATCCAAACATGCTAAACGGTAATATACATTAGATCGTAACAAAACTTGTATACTGCGGCTAATAAATCAATGCTCTTGAGATCCTAGATCTTAACCTTAAAGATATTAACATCTCCTTAAACATTTTAATATTCTCTTTAGTGACTACTAAAGAAAATTGAGTATTAAAAAAATGCTTTAAGAAATAAAAATACATTTTCCTGAACCTAAAACCTAAAGTGACATCACTAATTCTAGCAACAGATTTTAACCTTGCAATTATCTGTTACATTTAAAATATGTTCAAACTTTCAAGGCTACCACACTCTAACTGAGCTATCTACTAGTCTTAACTGCATTTAGACACGCTGTTATTTCTTAAATTCCATACGCATGCAGATCTCACCAAATTTTGTTGTAAAAATACAACTAACGGAAATATGGAGTAAAGCTTTCTGAGGAGGGAATTAACAAACAGCTTACCTTTCAAGAAAAACTATAATAGCAACAATTATTTCTTAACGTTAATAAACTTTTCATTACACATTATTACAGTTGCATGTAAATTTAATCCCATTTTAAGAAATCACATTTGTAAGTGCCAGAGAGAAACACCAGACTGCTGGGGCAGGGAGGGTAAGGGGTGTGACTGCTTTACAATAATACGATTCCATCTAGATTTTGTCTGACTAAATAAGTCTTGGCATATTTGAAATGATCGAATCCCCCTACAACCCTTCAGTGAAAAATGAATTTTCACGTAATATTTCACAAATATAAATGTTGTGTCCCTTTATGTCATAAAAGGAGCCTATTGATAAGTATTTAAGTCTATAATTTAAGTACAGGTTGATCAGAGAATAGTAAAAATGTTCTCATTTTACTCCGCTAAATTTGAGGTGTTAAATATTTAATTACAATAATACAACTAAACTTTTGATTAGTTTGAACAACTGCTCATCATATCTACAATGTCCTACTCTCTAGCCAAAAGAGAGACTAATATTCACGGGAGCCGACATAAATTCAGAGCAGTTTAGGAGAACCTAATATCTAACGATTGTACTGATGCAGTGAGTACTACATACTTGTCATTATACAAGCACGTGTCAAACGAGTCACCAATGTTGAGGTAATATAGAGTTACCACATAAAGTTTCATTAGAGAACAACCAAACCACTAGGTCTGAAAACCTACCAGATTAGCCATGTTTGGATACAGGTCTGCAAGTGCGGTGAACGCCTTCGATGCAGAGGAGTTGGCCATTCTTTTATCTACGTTTTAGAAAATATAACTTCAGTGCATAAATTAAATAACTGAAATAAGCCGTGAAAAGTTCTAAGATTTAAAAAAAATCATCTAGGAAAGCCTCAGACATTTTATCCATTCTTTGGGAAAAGTTTCATTTTAACAGTGTAAAACAGCATCGACTATTTTACAGTTCTGAATGATACATTTAGGTTGTAATTTTTCACTTTCGCTTCCCCAAAACATGTAAATTTGGCAAATTTTGAGCACCCTGCAAATTGAGAGTTTCAGATAAAGGTGATTCAATGGGACACTTGCAGATTTAAATATTTATTAGCATAAAGCTTACTTTTAGAAACACAGCAAAACTCTGTTGGTAAATACTCCGAATCTGGTTACACTGTGTGTGGGGAGAGGGAGTGATTTCACCCTCATCTCTAGATGGGAAGCTCCCTGAGGGGAGAGGAGGCGCCTCAGAGATTTTCATGAGTGCATTTCAATGCTATCTTGCACATAAAAAGCACTCAATATCAAATGAGTGATACCAACATATCGAATGGTGGCTCCTCCCTCAGTATCATCGCTAAGAGGTTCAGTGTAATAACCTTTGTTGGCCGCACCAAACCGGTAGCTTTATTCAATTTCAAGCATCTATTCAACACCTGTAGGTTGCGTGTCTGATCTGCGTCAGGCCCTGGATCAGGACAGGGGTAGGGCTGGGAGCTGGTTCCTCACCCAGGAGCCTCGGGGAGGAGCAATGAAAACAGAGGGTCAGATGTAGGACTGGATGTGTACAGCCTCGAGGCCACCGATCCAGATCCTTGACCAGGGTAGAGGGGACGAGAGTCCAGTTCACAGTAACGTGGTGGCAATGTCACGGGTAACGGGTTGTGGAGCTCCTGCTGAGCTGGCTCTACACTAGAGACGTTAGATACAGTGTGACAGTCTCTGACAGTCCCCACTCCATAACTCCCAACTTCCCCTCCCTGAGCTCTGAGCCCTCCTCCCACTATCAAAGGGCAACCTTCTGGGGCACCTGGCTGGTTCAGTCATTAGAACATGTGACTCTTGATCTCGGGGTTGTGAGTTCAAGCCCCATGTTGGGTATAGAAATGACTTTAAGAAAATGAAAAGGCAAACTCTGTCAATGAAAGAGGATTTCTAAAAATAAAATCATCAGGGGGCCTGGGTGGCTCAGTCAGTTAAGCGTGTGACTTCTGCTTAGGTCACCATCTCAGAGCTCGTGGGTTCCAGCCCCAACCGAGTCGGGCTCTGTGCTGACAGCTCAGAGCCTGGAGCCTGCTTGGGATTCTGTGTCTCCCTCTCTCTCTCTGCCCCTCTCCCACTCGTGCTCACTCTCTCAAAAATAAACATTAAAAAAATTAAAAATAAACAAAAGCAACTAAAGAAATAAAGGGCCACCTCCCAACCGGCCCCTCATTCCAGGCTTCAGGAGGGCAGGGCTGGAGGAGGAAGCTGCTGGCTCGGCCCTGAACTTCCCCGGGCTCTGCCGCGGGCTCTGCCGCGGGCTCTATGGTGTGTGGCTCACAAGTCAGACGAGGGTGTCAGACCCTCAGGACAAACCCTACCAACTTTCTGAATTTGAGGCCATCGACCCCAATTCCGAGCAGCCCAGAGTCAGTCGCCTTGAGGCCTGTGCCGGGATGAAGAGTCATGAGCAGAGGAAGGGAGGGGGCGCTTGCCACACATAGAGCCACGAAGGGGTGTGTTTTCAGGAAGGCCTGGGTCCAGGCGCTGTGCTGTGCTCCCGGGCCCGGCCTCAGACTCCGTCCCCAAACCCCGTCCCAGCGACGCCTCCCGTCCTTCACAGCCCAGATCCCCAAGCCGGTTCTCCTGTCTCCTGGCTCGCAGGCTTCCGCCATCTCCCTGACCGCCTCACCTTGCTCTGCCTCCCCGCTCCCTCTCTTCTCGGCACCACCGCTGAGAACCCTGAATGTCTCTCCTTTGCCTACAACTCTCCCCACGCACGCAGAGTTGCGGCCCTGCGCGGAGCTGCGGCGCTGGAAGGCCCAGCCGACCGGGCCTCGGCCAGACCACGCCCCCCATAACCACCCCCAGCGCCCCCGCCCCGACCCGGGGCCTGGCGCGCGCACACCCCCGCTCCCTGAGGAGCCCCCCAGCCCCACCCCCGGCGCCCCCCGAGATCTCTGGGCCTGGCACCAGCACATCCCTGCTCTCTGACGAGCCCTCCAACCCCATCCTGGGTCCCCCGGACGCGACCCCGGGCCTGGCACACGTACACCCCGACTCCCTGAGGAGCGCCCCAGCCCCTCCCTCGGTCCCCCGGACGCGACCCGGGGCCTGGCACACGTACACCCCGACTCCCTGAGGAGCCCACCAACCCTCTCCTCGGACCTCTGGACGAGACCCGGGACCTGGCACACGTACACCCCGACTCCCTGAGGAGCCCCCCCGTCCCCACCCTGGGTCCCCCGGACGCGACCCGGGGCCTGGCACGCGTACACCCCGGCTCCCTGAGGAGCCCCCCAGCCCCATCCTCGGTCACCCGGATGCGACCCAGGGCCTGGCACGCGTAGACCCCAACTCTCTGAGGAACCCCCCCAGCCCCATCCTCGGTCACCCGGATGCGACCCGGGGCCTGGCACGCGTACACCCCGACTCTCTGAGGAGCCCCCCGACCCCTCCCTCGGTCCCCCGGACGCGACCTGGGGCCTGGCACGCGTACACCCCAACTCTCTGAGGAGACCCCCCGACCCCTTGGACCTTCCCAGGACAGGCTCCGCACATCCCGTGGGTCTCCAGAGAACACCCCTCCCGCCGCTTCGACGCCGGCTCTCGGCGTCCCTCTGGGCTCAGCTCGCCCCGGCCGCGTCCCCCCAGCGCCTCTCGGCTCGGCTGCGGTGACCGGCGAGCCCCGGGGGCAACCTGAGCTGTGCTGCGGGGGTGCCGCCTACACGGTCGGGCCGCACGATGTTCCCGGCGCGCGGCTGCACACCCGCCCAGCCGCCGCGCGAACACACCCCTGGTCCGCCGGCCACCCTCCGTGACACTCCGCCACGTTGTCCCCTCGCCGCGAGGACAGCGCGTCCGGCCAGCTGGCTTCGCGAACCCCACTTCGGAAGGTCGCGCCCCGCACCCAGGGGGAAGCAAAGGAAATGAGAGCGGCACGACTCGCACGCCGACTCGACCCGCACGGAGCGACGCCGCAGGCCCCTCGCACGCCCGCGCCTCACAGACCGCGCCGGTCCGCGCGCTCGGGGTCCCAAGGAGTGCCCTGCGTTCCCCGGCCCCACGCGCCCGGGCCTGGCCGGCCGGGGCGCGCCCGCGGCTTTCACCTCAGCCGCCGCGCCCCGCGGCTCCTCGCGCCCGACCGCTCCTCGCGCCCGCCCTGCCCGCGCTCCGTAGCCTCTCTACGGCGCGCGCCGCCCGCAGCCCGCCGCGCGACGGTTAGCGCAGGCCCCGCCCCGAACGGCCTTCGCCCGGCCCCCCGCCCCCACACCCTGCCTGGCTCCGCCCTGCCCCGCCCCCCACCTGGCGCATGCTCCGCCCCCCACCCTGGCGCATGCTCCGCCCAGTCCTTCTCTCTGGCCTCGGCCCCCCGGAGGTTCCCCGCAGTCCTGCTCCAGCCCGGGCTGGTGAGGGGCGAGACTCCGGGAGACTAGAGCGCGAGTGGCCCCTGGCTCTTCCATTCCCTTAGGCCCGAGAGTGTGGCCCCGACCCGCGGCGGCCCGAAGGGCAGGCACGGGCGGCGGTGGAAGGTGCGGCGCCTGCGCACGCGCGCCGGGCACGCTGCAGAAGTCCCAAGGTGCGCGCGCCCTGTGACCCGGCTGGACTGGGGTCTGCAAGATGCGCGCGGCCGGGCGCGGTGCGCGTACCCGTGCCTTCGCGTGCAGCCTCGGGAGGAAGCCCCCCGGTAGGAGGGCGCGGGCGGCCCCCAGGCGCTGTCTCCATCATGTCAGGTGGGGGCACAGGTGCCAGCCAGGTGTGCCGTTCGTTACGGGTGCCGGCTGCTGGGCTGAGGTGAGCCAGACAAAAATTGCTGGCTCTCGGTGATTTTAATTAGCACCATTTGGAAATCCTTTTAGTCTAATGACTTATAGACTAATTGTTGTTACTAGACTACTAATTAGGGGCAAACGAGTCAAGATCCAGCAACTACATGAATATTAAATTTGTCACCAACTTCTGTCCCCATATACCATTATTTAAATTGTTGACATTCTCCCTTTAAAGGAGAAACAACTTTGGTACTTACTATACAACCAGGGCTCAGTCGGTTGGGCATCTAACTTCGGTTCAAGTCATGATCTGACCTCTCTTGAGTTCCAGCCCCAGGTCTGGCTCTGTGCTGACAGCTCCGAGCTTGGAGCCTGCTTCAGATTCTGTGTCTGCCCCTCTCCCACTCATGCTCTGTCTCTTTCTCTCAAAAATAAATAAACATTTAAAAAATTAAAACAAAATTAAAAAATATAACATCACAGGCAAGTTTTAGGGTACCATCCCAGCATAGCTTTTTCTTTTCCTCATTTGTTAGTTTCTTTTTTAATTTCCCAAATAACAGTCAAAAGCCAAATAAAGTACCAGCATGCCCACCATATCAAATTTAATAGAGAAAGCTTTTTATAATTGTCCGTATTGCTTTCCAGTCTTTGTCTTTAAAAGAACATACCTTGATCTTTCCAAAAGAATGAACTGACATTTTCAGTCAATTTTAAAGGGAAAAAAGAAAGTATAAAAATAGTTCGCATGCATTTTTCATTTGAGGCTCAGTAGGGGAGTCATATTTTAAACTTTTGTTTGTATTTTTCATATTTTAGTAAATTAATTTTCGCTGAAAGCTATCTGAGAGTAAACAAGCATAGTCAGCCTGTGACACAAAGGCTTTTCGTAAGACACCCTGCTTGGAAACACGAGCCTGAAACAGTGGGGTCGTTTGACGTTAATAATGAGATTGGGACCCCCTTGTTGTGAAAAGAATTTGTTTCATCCCTTATTTACAGCAACTCTGTGAACTTGGTTTGTTCTTAACAATAGAATTGACTTGTCAATATATTTTGGATGGAGGAGAACAGAAGCAAGGACGAGGGATGCCTAGGCTTGCCACTTGACGAAGCGGCCGAGGGTGAGCGAGCAAAGGTCAGAGGTAAAATAGCTTTCGTGTCTGGCTAAAGAAATGGTATGAGGCTGTGCCCGTCACCTCCTCAGAACATTCCAGCTGTCAAGCCATCTTAGGAGCATGTCACAAAAGAGCGACAGGAAAAATGTATAGTAATCAACTTTACACTTACTAATCAGGAGGAAAAGATTGACAATTATTTTAATGAATTACAACACCACCTTTAATTTATGTAACAACAAAATAACTTTTTTTTTTTTAACGTTTATTTATTTTTTTTGAGAGACATAGAGACAGAGCATGAGCAGGGGAAGGGCAGAGAGAGAGGGAGACACAGAATCCGAAGCAGGCTCCAGGCTCTCATGAGCCATCAGCACAGAGCCCGATGTGGGGCTCGAACTCACAGACTGTGAGATCATGACCTGAGCTGAAGTCGGCCGCTTAACCGACTGAGCCACCCAGGCGCCCCCAAAATAACTTTTCTGAAGTTGATCCTGTGATTACCGTATCCGTCCCAGGAGCAATTCCTGAGTTTGGCATTCATCACTTTGTAGAATTTGGACTCATTTTAAACTCTAGCCCCGTTTCCCACCATTTCTCTAAAAAAATGCCCATTTCCCCAAGACTTGCATGTAAATAATGAATTTGTGTTCAGAAATGAATTTCACGGGGCGCCCGGGTGGCTCCGTCCGTTGAGCACCTGACTCTTGATTTCGGCTCAGGTCACGATCTCACGGTTCATGGGATTGTGCCCTGCATCAGGTTCTGCACTGACAGTGTAGAGCCTGCTTGGGATTCTCTCTCGCCCTCTCTCTTTCTACCTCTCCCCCACTTGTGTGCCCTCTAAAAAAAATAAACAAATTTTTAAAGCTATATGACAACTGGTGACCCTGTGACCACCGTGTCCTTATTTCCATCTCCGCTGCATCGTCCATCACGCTCATCATCTCGTAATTACTCCTAGAAAACATGTTCATAAGAGCTCCCTCGAATGAAGCCACTGCACCGCTTTGAATGATAACCCCTACTCAGCTTGCCCATCCCAGGGTCCAGAAGTACCCCAAGGGGAGAACACAGGTGCTTGGGAAAAGCTGTGGGCAGCGCCTCGCTTTCCTCCTTTGGGTACCAGATCCCAGGCTCCGTCTTTGCTGCGTTTGTCTACACGTTCAGTAATCCGCTCGGAGCACCCTCGTTTTATCTGTATCGCTCGATATTTTGGCACGTGCCGAAAGACGCTCGAGAAAACCCCAGTTACAAAAGACGTTTCAAAATTTAAAATCATCATGCTGAGAGAAGGACAATAGATACTTCTCACTGTGCTGGGTTTCAATATGCGTTCGTCAGCGCTCTGGCGCCGCAGCAGATTCTTCGTGCACGTGGCTAGGAGGGGCTAGCGGGAGTCACAGAAGCTAAAAGTCAAGCTGTCTGGCCAGATTTCAGCTTCGCCACTAATGAGCTGTGTCGGTCAGGACTTCGTGAGCTCCCTCTTCCTTATCTGTCAAAGAAAAGGTTCAGATGGGTCCGGAGGGACACCGACGCGCATGAAGGCACAGACCCTGGGGGGGGAATGCGGCGTGCTTATTTGTGTATATGTCAGGGTCTCCTGGAGGAAGCTTTTTGTTTGCTTGTTTGTTTAATTTCTTTTAATGTTTATTTTTGAGAGAGAGAGTGCGCGAGCCAAGCCGGGGAGGAGCAGAGAGAGAGGAAGGCCCAGAATCCCAAGCAGGCTCCAGGCTCTGAGCCATCAGCGCAGAGCCCGACGTGGGGCTCGAACTCACAAACTGTGAGATCATGGCCTGAGCCGAAGTCGGAAGCTTGATGGATGGACTGAACTACCGAGGCGCCCCTGGACCGAAGGTTTTTGGAAGCCTGTTCATTTCACAGTGCTCCCGCCGCTCCCGCCGTGCCTTGCGCGGAGCCGGTGTCTGCTTGCACAACCAGCAACCACATTAGTGTGTGGAGAAGCAGCGAGAAGGGGGGGGTCATTCTGGTGCCTCGGGGTGTGTGGTGGTGTGGGTGACAACAGGGAGACCAGCAGATTGGCAGTGGAGGGCTGCTTCCAGCTCTAGCCTGCAGCTGAATTGGGAGTTACTGGACTTTGCGTAAAATGGAAATAAACGTGACCCTCTCCCGCTTCTTTCTGACACACCTCGGGGCGGTAGCTGGGGTACTCCTCCCTGGGAAATAACGGATGGGAAAACGCGGAAGGAAACCAGTTGGCGTGGCCCCGCATTCTTAGTGTGCTTTACCCCTAAATGAAACGTCATTCGAGTTGTACAAGACAAGATGAAGTGTCACGTGCCCTCGCTTACTGTTTTGACGAAACTCACCAATGTTTTTTTCCCTTACACCGGTTGACTTTAGCTTCAAAAGGCTAATTAGTGGTCAAACTCCAGGAGCCTTCAGTAGTCTTAAAAATAAAAGTCGACCACGTTTTATTATTTAACGGCAGCTCGTGATTTCAGACAATATTCGTATTGATTTTCGCACTCGGGTTTAGGATAGAGGCAGCTCCCTCCACCTCGCATTCCAGCGAAGGATAAAATAAGTCGATAGAACTGCTTCTATAGCATAAAATTTTTTTCCTCCTGATCAGTCTTTTTATGACCCCAAGGTCACAGCTATTTCAGAATTTTATTGTGACTTGACAAATTCTCCGTGTCAACTCCGTATTACAAGATCTTTCATTTCTTCAATTAAACAACTGGAAGTGGACACCACCTGTGCTCCCATATTTATTGTGTCAATAAAGTCCATTATAATTACACCATGCTGTTGAAAAATGGCATGCCAGGGAACCGACACACTGTTTTGGGGTCACCATTTCGCACAATACCAACCGTTGATCAAATTATTTCAGAAGGCTTTAAGCCACAGATTAAAAGGGAAAAAAAAGACTTTGTACATCGTATCCTTTTATTTATATTTTGCTAGGCTCTCTTTTTAAAAATTTTTTTTCTTTAATGTTTATTTATTTTTGAGAGAGAGAGAGACAAAGCATGAGTGGGGGAGGGGCAGAGAGAGAGGGAGACACAGAATCTGAAACGAGTTGCAGGCTCCAAGCTGTCAGCACAGAGCCCGACACAGGGCTCGAACCCATGAACTGAGAGATCGTGACCTGAGCCGAAGTCGGACACTCAACCGACTGAGCCCCCAGGCACCCCTTGCTAGGCTCTCAAATAAGCAAGACATATATATTATATCAGTCTCTATATTTGTAAGTGGAAAACCTTGAAACATTTTGAGAAAAAATGAAGTTCCTTCAATTATAACTACAGAGAAAGATGTTAGAGTTTGTAACAGCAATTTTATATAGATTCACTTATTTTTAAAAGTTTTCCTTATTTAAATAATCCCAGGGCAGCTGGCTGGCTCAGTCTGTGGAACGGGTGACTGTTAATCTCAAGGCTGTGAGTTCGAGCCCCATGCTGGGTGTGGAGATTACTTAAAAACAAAAAAATGTTTAAGTAATCTCTACGCCCCCCGTGGGGCTCAAACTCACGACCCCGAGATTTAGGGTTGCTGCTCTGACTGACTGAGCCAGCCGGGTGCCCCTATATAGACCCACACTAATTAATTGATTTATGGGAGGAGATATCATTTTACTCCAGTTTTTCAGTTACTAACCCATTAATATTATAGGGAGTAAGAACGCGAGATCTGAATTCTGGTCCCTGACTCATCCCGGGCGACCGCCATCTGCAAATCCTTTACCTACTTCCGTGAATGTGTCCAGAGCTCTGGCACGCGTGAGTTTGCCCTTATAGGTTTTGGGAAGGAATCAGCCTCCGAAGATGATGAAAAGTTTCCCAACTGGATCAAGTTTATTTTTGTGTCAGTGTTCTTTGTGGTAATTTTTATTTTATTTTTATTTTTTTATGTTTATTTATTTTTGAGAGAGCGTGCAAGAGGGGAAGGGCAGAGAGAGAGGGAGACACAGGATCTGAAGCAGGCTCCAGGCTCTGAGCCATCGGCATAGAGCCTGACGCGGGGCTCAAACCCACCCACCGTGGGATCATGACCCGAGCCGAAGTCGGACACCCACCCAACTGAGCTGGGCGCCCCCTTTGTTGTAATTTTTAAATATTAGAGTATAAAAGACTGAATTCTGTGTGGATTGATGAAAAAGTTCCGGCAGGTGATCATGGTGACTGTATTTAATGTCACCGAACTGTACACTTAAAAGCGGTTAAAATGGTAAATTTTATATTACGTGTATATAGCCACACACCCCAAGAAAGATTGAATCATACAGGCCCTATGAATTATACCAACTTGAGCTTACACATTTTAGAGAGGTCAAAAATCACAGTGTTTTCCGGTTTCCCATAGGCTCCAGGCTGGCAGAAGTGGTTATTCAATAAAGTCTTGACAAAGACTTTTTATGTTGTTTGTCGCCTTTACCTGCCCCCAGTGTATCTGAGTGTACTCCTTTAAGACCTAAAAGCGTTCTGTAGCTAAACAGATTCTTTCCGACCCTGGGATGTAGAAGTTGCCCAGCCCCTTAAGAGGCATCTTGTTCACTTTGCCGAATACGATTTGCTGTGTCACAGGGACCCCCAAAACAGTTCCCGCAAATAGCATAGTCCTTAACAGTTTCATGAAGACAACACTGTGAAGGTACCCCTTTGTTTGAGAAAATTGTATGGGTTCATTTTATGGGTTAATTAGGGCCTTTGTCATTGCAAGTGACAGAAGATACAATCCAACCGGCTTTCAAAAAAATACAATCCCAACTGGTGGTACCGGTGGTGGATTTTACTGGTTCTGGTAAAAGTCAGGGTAGTTGAGACAAACCTCTTGGGGACACCTCGGTGGCTTGGTCGGTTGAACAGCCGACTCGGGTCAGGTCATGGTTTTGCAGTTTGTGGGTTCGAGCCCAGTGGCTGAAACAGCTGGCTGCTGTCAGCACAGAGCCCACTTCAGATCCTCTGTCTCCCTCTTTCTCTGTCCCTCCTCCTCCCCCACTCCTGCTCGCTCGCTCTCTCTCTCTCTCTCTCATTCTTTTTCTCTCAAAAACAAACAAAAACAAAAGCAAACTCAATCCAGAGGCTTAAACCACTTCCAGTCCCCGGAGCCTCAGCCTCTCTGCGTCCCCTATGGAGCTCATTGTCCCTACGGATGACTACAGATTCTGGGTCTGACTGTCGTTGGCTGGAAATGGGTCACTGTCCCATCTTGCATCAATCCTATGACCAGGGGTGGAAAGCATCGATGGGCCTGCTTCAAATGCCCAACCACGGAGCTCGGGCGGGGCCGCCCCTCCCCCAAACTTCAGAAATTAAAGGAAATTTGCTGTCCTTCTAACAGAAGGGCCAGTGGACACCAAGAAGCAAAAACAACCCATGTCCCTGACACTTCAGGCACGAAGAGTTTGATGGTGGAACTTGGTCAGTAAGAGAACGGCTGCCCAGGCAGTAGAAAGAGTGCGGGCTTCAGAGTCAGGCTATATCATTTGGGACTAGATCCAGCTGCAAACAGAACCACCTCCATGATTTTCAGGGCCCAGCTCATGATGAAAACACAGAGCCCCTTATTCAAATAGTAATTAGAATTTCAAGAGGGCGACAGCAGATGGTAAACAGAAACCGGGCCTTTCGAGGGGGGAACCCTGGGCCACCGCGCAAGACACACACCCATGAACTTGATCCTGACGGCAAATGACAGCAAACAAATACCAGAGACGCAAACAAGATAGAAGGTTGTTTCCGCCTCGTGTGTAAGTCCAAGGGCGAACACTCTTGGATTCCTTGCCAAAGCTACCAGGGACCCAGGCTTTTTCCAGCTCACTGCTCCGCAGGCCCCTCTGAGGTGTGGCCGCATCCTCATGGTCCAAGCTGTCCCGTCTGCGCTCAAGGAACTGAGGAATGGCGGGGTGCTGGCGTGCGGGGAGGAGACGGGGCGTGGAGCGCTCCGTAGCCCCAGGGAGCCGTCCGCCTCGCTGCTTCCAACCCGTCATGTTTGCTGACCGTCTTTGGTATTCCTGGGCTTCTAGACTTCATACATCTCAACCACGTATCTTAACACCAACTACTCTTTGTGCCCGAATTTCCCCTTTTTATAAGGACACCAGCCATATTGGATTGGGGGTCAGCCAATGACCTCATCTTAAGTAGGTTAAATCTGCAAAGACCCTATTTCTAAACAAGGTCACCTTCTGAGGTCCTCGGGGTTAGGACTGAAACATATTTTGGAGACACGGTAGAGCCCGTAAGGGGAAGAGAAGGTAAAGATCTGATGAGAGGGTCGTTGAACGGGTGTAGAGTTGAGGGTGGTTTTCTCCATTGACTGGAAAAGGCCAGAATGGGAAAACCCCTCCAGACCACAATTAGAGCAGAGGTCGCCTGAGACTGGGGGTGGGAGGACACGGGGAGTGGTTACGAATGGGCATGGGAGTTGTTTGCACGATAGAAATGCTCTCCAGTTAGAGCGTGGTGATGGTGGCACTACTTTGTGAATAAAACAGACACTGCTGAACTGTACACGTGAAAAGAATTAATTTTATAGTATATGAATTATATCTCAATAATAATAATTTTAAGGGGCACCTGGGTGGCTCCGTCGATTAAGCAACCGACTCTTGATTTTGGCTCAAGTCGGGCTCTCACGGGGTGGTGGGATTGAGCCCCGCATCGGGCTCCGAGCTGACAGTGCAGAGCCTGCTTGGGATTCTCTCTCTCTGACCCTCCCTTGCACACTCTCTCTCTCCCCCTATCAAAAGAAAGAAACTTTAAAATAGATATTCTTAAGACATACAAGGCCTCGGAAGCTTTGAGACACAAGACCCACGCAAAATTGTTTGGGATGAAGTATTTAAGTAAAAGGAGAAGGTACAAGAGATATATGAAGTAAAGGTGTTAAAATTCCTTGAAAAATACTATTATTGTCCTTAAGAAATCCCTAATCCCAGATAAGAAAAAAATATATCCGTAGTAAGACAGAACTAAAAGTGAGCAACAGAATGGAATGGGAGAATGACCGAGGGATGAGACGATGCTAAATTCTTATATTATTCTGAGAGGGAATACGCATACCCTTTTTCTAAGTAAGAAAAGGATCGAGAGGCAACAGAAAAAGTGGGATAAACTGGAAGTGATAGCAGGAACAGGTCCAAGCGTGTCACCAAGGACGGTTCTTGTAACTGGGCCGAATCCACCTGACAAAAAGCCCCCGAGATCGACAGATGGCGTTTTTCCGAGTCCACGTAAATGCACGGACACCGACGATCTTTAGATACTTGCACCTTCCGCAAAGACGTAATTGGGCAAGCCGACTCGTACAGGCGTTGAAAATGTCCAGACCCGGAAGGAAGCGTTTTGGGGGCTGGGGGATGAAGGGCCCTCTCTCTGTCAGGACTTAGCAGACGACAGCCGGGGGGCTGAATCTGGCCGCCACCTGTGTTCCGAACGACCGGGGACCCGTACGATGTTCTTCACGTTTTTTTTAACGGGCGAAGAAATCAAAAGAAGACTATTTCATGACATGTGGAAATGATACGAAATTCGAATTTTAAGTGTCTGTAGAGTTTTAATGGGTCACGACCACGCCCGCTGGCGCTCGCACCGTCTGGAGCTGCTCGGACGCCGGGACGGAGGCCCTGAATAGTTTCAACAGAGACTGCATGCCCTGCTAAGCCTCAAATATTTAGTATCTGGCCTTTTATTTATTTATTTACGTTTTTTTATTGTTGAGAGAGAGAGTGTGCGAGCAGGGGAGGGGCAGAGAGAGAGGGAGACACAGAATCCCAAGCAGGCTCCAGGCGGGGCTCGAACCCACGAACGGTTCGATCATGACCTGAGTGGAAACAAAGAGTCGGATGCTTAACCGACTGAGCCACCCAGGCGCCCCAGCCTTTTTTGTCCTTTTTCTTCAATGTTAGGTATAACTTGACGCCGACCTCACCTCTCACACAAGCTACTGTTGGGTGAAGAAACCCCATGGGACCAGGCACTGCTGTTGGAACCGTCAGCCTGCGCTCCTTAGTCCTTGTTCCGGAAGCCCTGCGTGTGGTCTCTGAGAGCGATCGCAACAGCGGCTACGGTACCGTCTCGTTTGTGTAAAGGGAAGGCACGAGGTACCTATTGCTCTGTGACAAACTGCCATAGAGCGTCGCCTGGAACGAGCCCATTTGTCACCGTCTCTGTGGCCCAGGCGGGCAGGCACGGCTTTGCTCGGTCCTCCGCATCGGGTCTCCCAGGGCTGTCTCTGCGCGTCACCAGGGCTGGGGTCTCATCTGAAAGGGGCTCAGCAGGAAAGAACCTCCTTCTAGGCTCAGGGGGCTGCCGGCAGAACTTAGTAATTCGAGGTCTGTAGGACCGAGGGCCTGAGCTGCCGGCCGTGGGACGCCCCATGGCTCCGGCCAAGCCAGAAAGCTGAGAAGGACCGAGTCTGCTAGCAGGACGCATTCCTGGGGCTCCTGGGGGGCTCAGTCGGTCGAGGAGCCGACTCTTGATTTTGCTCAGGTCATGATCTCACAATTCATAGGTTCAAGCCCCCGCATTGGGCTCTGCACTGACAGTATGGAGCCTGCTTGGGATTCTCTCTCTCTCTCTCTCTCTCTCTCTCTCTCTCTCTCTCTCTCTGCTCCTCCCCCACCAGTGCTTTCTCTCTCAAAATAAATAAGTGAACTTAAAAAAAAAAAAAAACACAGGATGCCCAGTATGGCCCATGTAATATTTCGGACATACTTATACTAACAAAATTATTCCTTGTGTATCAGAGATTCGAATTTAACCCAATGTCCTGTGGTTTTATTTGCTAAATAAGGGCCCCCACCCTCAAAGGGTGGCCTGCCTGGTTCCTCCGGCCAACTAAGCGCAGTGAGTCTTGGCAGGAGGAGATGGCAATTCTGTCCCCCAGGGGACACGTGTGACGTGACGGCTGGTGGGGGGAGGGGCGGGCGCCACCGGCACCTCGTCTGCAGGGGACAGGGGCGCCTCACCGTCCTACGGTGCGCGCGCATCAGACAGCCCCCACAGTAAAGAATCAGACCCCAAGCATCAGTGGTGCTGAGGGGGGGACCCCTGACATAGGGGTCTCGGCCCTTGCTCCCACAAACTCCTCCTTCTCTAGCCCCCCCCGCCAGCCTCAGTGCCCGGCTGCTGCCGCTCAGAAGGTCCAGAAAGCGATCCCCAGGTGCGGCAGCGAGGGAGGGGGCTGGGGGGGATCGAGGGAGGGGGCTGGGGGGGTGCAGGTTCAAAAGATTCTCTCCACAAACTTCCGCGGTCCCTGCAGCCCTGCTTGGCCCCAGGCCGCCGCGCTGCGCTCTCTGTGCTTACAGCTAGGCCTGCTTGTTTCTTCCCAGCAGCTCCCCCAACGATCCGAGCGAATCTCAAGCAGCGTCAAGAAGTCATAAGGAGAACATGATTTAAGGGACCCGACAGAGAATATAATTACCTTTTTCCTTTTTTAATTAATAAAGCGATTTTACTAAGACTCCTGCCCAGAACATTTCGCTGTGGTTAATGTTCCTGGAAAGAATCGATGCAAAATCTGCTGATAACACAGAGAAGGGGGTCAGCAGCGCCCGATGATTCCCAAAGCAATTTGTTCAAGAGTAATGCCGTTTTCCTATGGGAACTCAGGTTGCTTTTACCCGTACCACACGCGGTGTAGACAAGAATTTTATCTACTTGTTATTCTGCTTCTTAAAAAATCTATCACGCTTATTCAAGAAAGTTCACCCAGCGGGCGCCTGAGCGGCTCAGTCTGTGAAGCGTCCGACTTTGGCTTGGGTCACGATCTCACGGTTCCTGAGTTCGAGCCCCGCGTTGGGCTCTGCGCTGACAGCTCAGAGCCTGGAGCCTGCTTCGGATTCAGTCTCCCTGTCTCTCTGCCCATCTCCCACTTGCCCTCTGTCTCTATCTCTCTCTGTCTCTCTGTCTCTCAAAAATAAATCAACATTAAAAACAAATAAATAAACAAATCTTAAAAAAATCTTTTTAAAAAGTTCACCCAGGAAAATGTTTACCTTAAAGGTGTATCAGAATCACACCTCGAGGCACACAATACGAAGTCGTATTTAGCTTGTGATGCTCCCCCGGGTAAAATCGTATCTTATTTCTACCTCGAACGGGAAGGCAGCACGAAGTGAAATGAAAGCACCCATGAATTCATCGTCCCGGTCAGACCCGCGGCCATGAAAGTAAGAAGCTGGAAAGGTATTAGTTATTCTCTCCTCCCGCCAACGGCTGCGTGGCTGGGCGAGCGACGATGAGGCTTAAGCCAGGAAAAAGCGCCGATGGTGACACGACTGTCAGACCCACGAGCCGTTTTCCATCGAACTTCTCATTCTGACGCTGGAGTGAGTGACTGTTCCCTACTCTGCTGGCTTCTGGCTGAGGAGTTTTTTTTTTTTTTTTTTAACATTTATTTATTTTTGAGACATTGAGACAGAGTGTGAGCAGGGGGAGGGCAGAGAGAGAGGGAGACACAGAATCCGAAGCAGGCTTCGGGCTCTGAGTCGTCAGCACAGAGCTGACTCGGGGCTCGAACTCACAGACCGTGAGATCATGCCCTAAGCCGCAGTCGGCCGCTTAACCGACTGAGCCCCCCAGGTGCCCCTGGCTGAGAATTCTCAACCGCGGGTCCCTGAGGTATCGGCAAGCCTTTTTACAACTCCTAGCACGCGTTTCACAAAGAAAATGGTAAGTTACTAATCCGGAACCCCGGAAGTCAGAGGTCATTCCCCGCCCCCACCCCGCCGCGCCACCAACTTTCGCCTCGGTAACCTCTCAAACCAAAGTGATTTTTATTTTAAGAATTTGCCTTGATTTTGTTGGCACGGAGGGCGGAGGAGACGACAAAAGTCGTAAGCCTGTCATGATCAGGTTCGCAAGGGAACTGCTAATCCCGGCTGAGTTGGAGCATGAGTGGCTGTGCGCCCTTGCGCAAGTTGCTTCACTTCTCTGTGCCTTAGCGGATGCCGCTATAAAAGCAGCTGGTCGCAGAGTTCTTCTGAAGAGTAAATGAGCAAGTTCCAGTATCTCACACAGCAATCGACTCCCGTTAGTTGCTCACGGTTACTTTTATTATTGTTACACGTGGGTGTGAAAGCAAACAGACCAGCCCCAGGGGGAGGAGCGAGGTCGGGCTTGGGCGGCAGGGGTGGGTTTCAGGGGACGGATGGAAGATCGGTCGAGGACCAGCTGGGGACCGTGGAGGTGGAGGGGGGGACGGTCTCTGCTTCTGCTCCAACACCGAGGGTCCCTGCGTTGTTCCCGTTAAAATGGTTACTTTAATACTTTTGCATTATAGGAATTCCGCCTCGATAAAAAAAATCTTTGCTGGAAAAAAAAACCCGGGACGTGTGTCTTCCTCGGCTCACCTCTTCCAGAGACTTCCCCGAGCAACCCCGCACTCTCCGCGCCCACCGCTCACAAGTGGGCAGACTGTACATCTATACACCTGTTAGTCGGGAGCCCCAGAGAAGGGAAGGGAGGAACCAGCATGAACGAAGTGCAGAGTAAAAGTCTTCCCAGTGGGGGGCGCGCAGGGGGCGACTGATTCCCGGTTTCGTCTCGGGTCATGATCCCAGGGCTTACGGGATCGAGCCCTGTGTCCGGCTCTGCACTGAGCACGGGGCCTGCCTGGGATTCTCTCTCTCCCTCTCTCTGCCCCTCTCCTGCTCACGCAGACTCTCTCTCAAAATAAATAAATAAACATTAAAAAAAAAGAGGAATTCTATTTAAAAATACCGTTCAGCATTTTTTCAATCTCGAGTCATTTGGCGGAAGGACGCCATTATTTTCTTTCAGTTCTCAGAGCCAGAGTCGCCATAGTTAGGAGATAAAAATACAGGACGTCTGTTATATTTCAGATAAACAATGAATCCTTTTTCTCTGTGCCCCACACTTACGTGTCCTGCATTTTATCTGACCCCCGCCCCGGCTCAGGACCTCACCCCAACAACCTCCACCCCTTCCTGGCCTTGCCTCTCATCCCTTTGTCTGCAACTTGCCAAGCCCTCATCCCGAGGGGTTTTCCAGTGCTGGGAACAATTTCAGCTCTTTTCTGCCCCAGGGCCTTTGCACTCACCGGCTATGTTCCTGGAATCCTTCTCCCCATGCTTGGCTCCTTCTCATCCTCACTAATGAGTCTCACCTTAAATGTCCTGCTTTTTTTTTTTTTAATCTTTTCTTCTAAATGTCCTGCCACTTTGATTCTGTCCTGGGCCCCGGCTATTTTGTATCTCAGCACTCCGGTTCCTTCATTGAACTCGTTATATTCGCGACCGTTTTGTTTGCTGACTTTTTATTTCGTTTATTTGTTTAGTATTCATTTAGCCTGTCACCTCCATTTGGAGAGCAGCAAAACTGATTTCTCTTGTTCTCTACATTCAGTCCTTCGTGCGTTCATTCAAGAAATACACAGCTCTCAGGCACCTGGGTGGCTCAGTCGGTTTAAGCGTCCAACTTTGGCTCAGGTCATGATCTCGCAGTTCGTGAGTTCAAAACCCACACTGGGCTCTGGGCTGACAGCTCAGAGTCCGGAGCCTGCTTTGGATTCTGTGTCTCCATCTCTTTCTCTGCCCCTCCCCTGCTGGTGCTCAGTCTGTCTCTCAAAACTAAATAAAACATTAAAAAAAATTTTTAAATAATAATACACCGTGTGCCAGGCACTGCTGCAGATGCCGTCACTCAGACAAAGCCTTTGCTTGCTCTGAAAATGGTTCTGAAGGTTCGTGCTTGGCCTCTGTTCCGTCACTCGAAGCTTTGGCTTGTGCGGAGGGCAGGAAGGACAACGGTGTGTCCCCAGAGACGCGGGGCATCCATCGTCTGGTTGGTGGCGCGACTTTGGCCCCTGTGGGCACCCTTGTCGGAGTCCTGGGGCCACGGTCACAAACAACCACAAACTGGAAGACCTCAAACAACAGAAGGCCCGGAAGCCACAAGTCCTAAATCAAAGTGTGTGCAGGACCACACTCCCTGCAGAGGCTCTCGGGCAGAGTCCTTGTCCCCTCTTCCAGCCCCGGGGTGCTGCTGGGCTGGCCGTCCCTGACCTTCCCCAGGTGGCGGCTGCATCCTTCCAGTCTGTTCCTGCTGGCACTCGGCACCGTCCCTCCGCGTGCGTCTGGGTCTTCGGTGGCCTTCTGGTAAGGACACCACCACCAGCCTTGAACTTCGAGCACACCTAACCCAGTGCGGCCTCGCCCAGTTACGTCTGCAGAGTCCCCATTCCCACATGAGGTTGTGTTCGAGCCGCCCGCAGGGCGTGAATTTTGTGGGGACAGCCACCATCCCGGTGCCTTGGCGTTTCTGCTGAGTGGACGCTGGCGTTTGTTCCCAGGCCTGTAGCGAATGATGACGGAAGGCACAGATTCGGGTGCCGAACCTTCCGTCTCGCCGCCCCAGCACGCCCCCACCCCCACCCCCGAGGTGTGACACGGGGGTCGCGCCCGTCCACACTCAGGCCCAGTCAGGCTGCCCCGAGCTCTCGGCTGGGAAACCACGGTCACAACAGCAAATGTCAGGGCCGGGACGGAGCCGTTGCCCGAGGTCGAGGGAAGGACCCAGGTCGCGGGCTCCCCATCTCTGAAAGCGACCCCGCCCTGAGACGTGGCCTCCCGCGCGTTCCGGGGCCGTTAAACGGAGGCCACGCTCTGTCTCCCGGACCCCGGGCTACGCCAACCATTTCTGAGATCATGTTCCGTCGCGTTCGGAAAAGTACATTACGTTCTGATCCTATTTTCTGTTTTTCTGTTTATTTATTCACTTTGAGAGAATGTGTGCAGGAGTGGGGGAGGGGCAGAGAGAGACGGAGAGAGAGAGGAGAGAGAGAGAGAGAGAGAGAGAATCCCAAGCAGGCTCCGTGCTGCCAGCTCAGAGCCCCACGAGGGGCTCAAACCCATGAACCGTGAGATCCTGACCTGAGCCGAGATCCAAGGTGGGACGCTTAACCCCACCGCGTCCCCCAGGCGCCCCAATCCTATTTTCTGAGACATCCAGAACCTTCCGACAGGAATCCGTGGCGAGAGAAACAGCTGCACTGGTTGTGGCTGGGAGGCCCCTGTTTGCTCCAGGTCTTACTGCCAGCTGCGTGCTTTGCTTTAAAAAAAAAAGTTTCTTCCCGAACGTGCTGTTCTGCCGAGATTCCGTGTGAGACGCTCCGCGGGGAGACGCTGCATGACGGTGGAAGCCCCGCGGGTGCGCACGGCAGGCCGCAGGGCCGCCGGGCCCGGGGCGGGAGAGCCGGGGCGCTCCGTCGAGCTCGGGGCCGCCCGGGCGGGTCGCCAGGCCGAGAGTCCCCGGGGCCCCCTCGGGCCGCGACGAGCCGGAGACGCCGCCCTGCAGCAGCGCATAGCCCCGTGTTACCTGCAGAGACGGCGCGGCCTGAATTCGGTCTCAGACTTTTATAAACACTGCTTGTCACCGCCTTTAAGTAGCTCGGTGTTTCCCTCCCTCCCGGGCCCTCATCGCTGCCCCCTACCGGGATCTCAGGGGGGACGCAGAGACCGGAACCAGGAGAACAGGGTTAGGGCCGACCCCAGAAAAAATGCCCCACGCCTGCAGGCACGCGCGCGCACCCACATACACGCGTGCGATCCCACGGATGCACACACGTGTTCACATGCACGGACGCAATGAGTATGTGTGTGCTCACGCATGCATGCGTCCCCGTACGCGTATGCACGCACGCACGCATGAATCCACATGCGTGCACCCACACTCGCAGGTGCGTGTGCTCACATAGGCCCACATGCATGTACTCGCACTCGTGCACACACGTGAGCACACGCATTCAAAGGCACGGCCGCGCGGCCGCTCCCGGGCACTCACACACGCACACGCCTGCACTTACCCTGCACCCTCGAGTAACTTCTGCCTTCAGAATGGGTGGCCAAACCACGTCCTGAAACTGAGTTTTGCTGGTCTGTCTTTGAAGACTGTTTCTCTCCTTGGGGCGCCTGGGTGGTGGCTCTCGGTCGGTTAAATGTCGACTTCAACTCAGGTCATGATCTCGAGGTTCGTGAGTTCAAGCCCCATGTCAGGCTCTGTGCTGACAGCTCAGGGCCTGGAGCCTGCTGCGGATTCTGTGTCTTCCTTTCTCTCTGCCACTTCCCTGCCTCTCTCTCTCAAAAATAAACAAATAGTTTTTTTAAAATTTTTAAGACTATTTTTCTCCTAGATGCTGCCTACTTCGAAGTCTGTACCATTTGACTTCGTCACTGGCTGGAAAAACACCTGTATAGAAACTTTGAAAAATAATAGCTTCCTTTGTCCAGTAAATTATTTTTTATTATTATTATTTTTTTATATTGTCAAAGTACATCTGGAGTGACATATGTAGACGCTTTTTAACGACTCGGATTGGACAGGTCTCTGCCGGAAAGAACCCTGCCGAGTCTTTCTGACACGGAAATGCAGTTTCTTGCAGACGGAACTGAATTCCTGAGGAAAAGCTCAACCCAGGCCCCCGGGGCTCCCGTTCCTCGAGGCCCGAGGTCCCCGCGTGGGGCGCTCACGCCTTCTGGCCGCGGCCTGACCGCAGGCCTCGGTGCTCCAGCCCACTCCCACCCGGGTGCTCCCTCCCACCCGTGGCCCGGATTTGACCTGACGAAGGGGCCACGTGTCTCCACGGCCTTGACGCCGATGTCTTCGAGAGGAGGCACGGCTGCCGAGCCTGGAAGTCCTTACACACGAACGCCGGGAGGGCCGGCCGGGTCGCTTCAATAACGCCGGGACCCGGCCGAGTCACAAGACGAGGCCGGCGGGTTGTGGGAGCAGCCGGCCAGCATCTCCCTTTGAGGCCGGACACATAACTGGGCCGTTCTGAATAGGACACTCTCATCAGATTCGAGGATAATCGACCTTCCACCGCCTCCGACGTTGGGTGTCCGAGAGAAGGCCGGGGAAGCTCCGTGCTCCCCGTTCTGCTCCAGGGAGGACGACGCGTCGCGCGCCCCGCAGGGTTTCCCTTCCTCCCTTTTCCCTCCGTCTTTTAAAAGCATCTTTTTTTTTTTTAATGTTTATTTATTTTTGAGAGACATAGAGGCACAGCGTGAACAGGGGAAGGGCAGAGAGAGAGGGAGACACAGAATCGGAAGCAGGCTCCAGGCTCTGAGCCGTCAGCACAGAGCCCAACGCGGGGCTCGAACTCACAGACCGCGAGATCATGACCTGAGCTGAAGTTGGCCGCCCAACCGACTGAGACACTCAGGTGCCCCAAAAAGCGTCTTTTGTCGGCGTGTTTTCCACTAGCGGGAAAGCCGACACCGTGTGGACAGGTACCTGCGCGCCGCCATCAATGCCGCGCGTGCCGCGTGCGGTGGGAGCTGTCCCCCTGCGGCCGCCGTCCTGATCTCAAGGCACTCCGCAGAGCAGGCGGTGGCCCCGACGGTCCCGACGGAGCTGCATGCTCACTCTCGCGGGGGAAGCGACAATGGGGCTTGCCCTGGCGCTGTTTCCCTGAGCGTCCAGTTTTGTTTTGTTTTGTTTTTAACAATTTTTTATTATTGAGAGACAGAGCATGAGCAGGGAAGGGGCAGAGAGAGAGAGACACACACACACAGAATCCGCAGCGGGCTCCAGGCTCCCAGCTGTCAGTACAGAACCCGACGCGGCGCTCGAACTCACAGACCATGAGATCCTGACCTGAGCCAAAGTCAGATGCTCCCTGCTGAGCAGAGCCTGCTTGGGATTCTCTCTCTCCCTCTCCCCTGCTCGTGGGTGCGCTCTCTCTCTCTCTCTTTCTCTCCCTAAATAAATAAATAAATAGATAAATAAAAAAAGGAACCAGGGTCTGACACACGCTACGACACTGTTTCCTGCATCCTTAAACCCGGCACAAAGGCCAGAGAAGCAAAATATTGTCACCGGCCCAACCCAAGTCCCATAACACATCCCCCTTTTGAAGCCCGGGGTTAGTGTTCACGACCGAGAGCTCAGGGAGTGGTCTCCAGGGGAAATTAGGGTGCGGCGGGGACCTGGCAGCGTGGGCCGGTCGGGGACCAGCCCAGACTGCCCCGACTGATGCGGACTGGGCAGCCGCTGGGGCTGGTGAGCAGCCTCCGGCCTGTGAGGTCCGCACCGTGAAAGTGTCAAAGGGTTCACCGGTCAGGGAGGGGGCCAGTGTGGTTTAAAAACTGGCAGGGGGGAGCACCTGGCCGGCTCAGTCGGTGGAGCATGCGACTTTGGATCTCAGGGTTGTGAGTTCAAGCCCCACCTTGGGTGTAGACCTTACTTAAAAAGGTAAATAAAATTGGGGCGCCTGGGTGGCTCAGTCAGTTAAGCGTCGAACTTTGGTTCAGGTCGTGATTTCATGGTTCATGAACTCAAGCCCCGCGTTGGGCTCTGTGCTGACAGTGTGGAGACCGTGTGGGATTCTCCTGCCCGCCGCCCCCCCCTGCCACTTGAACTGTCTCTCTCTCTCTCTCTCTCTCAAAGATAGATAGATAAATAGATAGATATTTCTTTTCATTTTTTAAGTTTATTTTATTTTTTGAGAGACAGAGACAGAGCACGAGCAGGAGAGAGGCAGAGAGAGAGAGACACAGAATCCGAAGCAGGGTCCAGGCTCCAAGCTGTCAGCACAGAGCCCGACACGGGGCTCAAACCCACGAACTGTGAGATCGTGACCTGAACCAAGGTTGGCACTCAACCAACTGAGCCACCCAGGCGCCCAGATGAATAGATATTTTTAAAAGATAAATAAAATCAATAAAAACCAGCACGAAATGATTAGCTTGGAGAGAATTCAACCTCGGGGGAAGAGTCTTTAAAATCTGGCTACCACGGCGTGGTGGGAGGCTGCGGAACTGACTCTGGTACGATCAGTGCTCCCCCAACGTCCCGCCTCACCCTCCTCCTCCTCCGATCCCCCGAAGAGCAGTAAGTCCTTCTCCTCCTCGGACCCGTCACGCCCCACCGTCCAAACCCTTAAACGACCCAGAAGTTGTGCCACAAATTACTCAATAGCAGAGAACTTCTTCCACTAGCCCGGAAACAGTGTCACTTCTCAGATGTACCTCGGATAATTTAGAGTTAAGCTCACCTAAGAATATACCCCTTGGACACTTAACGTCCTCCGGAGGAAGTTGTCATGACGATGACACACCTGGATGATTAGTATATGCAAAGAGGTCACATGTCCCTCTTGCCAGAAGGTCAGGACCTGAAGGATGGTGACATCTTGGCTGACGTCAGCATGATGAAGGAATTGTCACCACTTTGTTGTGGGTTTGTTTGTTTTGTTTTGTTTTGTTTTGAGAGTGTGAGCAGGGGAGGGGCAGAGAGAGAGGGAGACACAGAATCCGAAGCAGGCTCCAGGCTCCGAGCTGTCAGCACAGAGCCCCACGTGGGGCTCGAACCCACGAACCTCAAAATCATGACCTGAGCCAAAATCGGACACTTAACGGACTGAGCCCCCCAGGCGCCCGATTTGTCACCACTTTGGCATTGGACTTCCTCGCCGAAAAGATGCAGAAGCTTTTGTCAGAAACGGGATCAGTATACAGAGGGCCTCACCAGGGTCTAAAAGCCCGGTCCAGACTGACTTTTTAAGATATTTCCGACAGAAAACAATTCTGATCAAAATGTTCCCGCTACGCACCGTTATTCAACTGCCGTTCGCGTGCTCAGTATGCCGAGAGCCAGTGCGCCAGCTCTGGGATCTTTAGCAGTTTTCCGAAATAAACTTTCTATTTTGGAATGATTTCGTATTCACGGAGACGTTGCAAACCTGCCCCGCCCCCTCCCTCGATGGGGTCTTACATCACTGTCGCGTATTTGTCGCCCCTGAGAGGCCGGCCGTGGCGCGTTACTACTAGCCAAATTCCAGGCTTGCCTGGGGTTTCACCAGATTTCCCGTGAAGGTCCTCTTTCTGTCCCTGGTGGCCCTCCAGGGGCCACCCCGCCCTCGGTCATCAGCCGCCAGGTCTCCTCGGGTCGTCAGCCGCTCCTTGTGTTTCCTGACCCGGAGACTCCGGGAAAGTACAGCTGGTCGTGTGTCCTGCTCGGTGTCCCCCAACCCGGGTGTGTCTGACGTCTTCTGGAGATGACGGCGGCATTCTGGGGTTGGGGGAACAATCTCACCGAGGTCAAGGGCGCCTCGTGCCGCATCAGAGCAGGTGCGCCCGATGGCCGCGCAGCTCACTCAACTCGAGCACCCGGTCAAGGTGCAACTGTCAGGTTTCTCGGCTGCGAACTTACTTTTTTTCCTTCCCTCTCCAGACTCTTTGGACTGAGTCAGTAACTTGAGCCCGCCCCAGATGGGGGCGGGGGGGCTCTGGTCCCGTCTCCCGGGAGGGGCCCAGCCCTGAGTAATTCTTCCTTCCGCAGCGGGTCAGGGGAGGGGAGGACACACTAGAGCCCCTGGGCAGACACAGCGGGCCGCACGGCTCCCACGGTTGTGACCTGGTTGCATTTCCTACTGTTCAGCCCGATCTGAAAGGGGGGAAAGTTCATTTTAAAAAGGGACAGGCAGTGTCTGGAGGGCTCACTAGGTTAAGTGTCTGCTGATTACGGTTCAGGTCATGATGTCACAGTCATGAGATCGAGGGACGCATCGGGCCCTGTGCTGACACTGAGGAGCCTGCTTGGGATTCTCTCTCTCTCCCTCCCTCCATGCCCCTCCCCAGCTTGCGCTTGTCTCTCTCTCTCTCTCAAAATAAATAAATAAACGTTTTTTAAAAATAAAAATAAGAATAACTGAAAAGGGAAAGGGAGCACTTGGCTGGCTCGGTCAGAAGAGCCCAAGGCCACTCTCGACCGTGGGTTTGTGAGTTCGAGCCCCATGCTGGGTGTAGAGATAACTTAAAAATAAAATCTTGGGGGGCACCTGCGGGGCTCAGTCGGTTAAGCATCCGACTTCAGCTCAGGTCATGATCTCGCGGTTAGTGGGTTCGAGCCCCGCATCGGGCTCTGTGCTGATGGCTCAGAGCCCGGAACTGGCTTCGGATTCTGTGTCTCCTTCTCTCTGCCCCTCCCCTGCTTGTACTCTGTCTCTCTCTCTGTCTCTCAAAAATAAATAAAAAATGTAAAAAAATAAAAATAAAATAAAATAAAATCTTGGGGTGCCTGGGTGGCTCAGTCAGTTGAGTGTCTGGCTTTGGCTCAGGACACGATCTCGAGGTTCGTGGGTTCGAGCCCTGCATCAGGCTCTGTGCTGACAGCTCAGAGCCTGGAGCCTGCTTCTGATTCTGGGTCTCCCTCTCTCTGCCCCTCCCCTGCTTGTGCTCTGTCTCTCTCTGTCTCTCAAAAAATAAAACGTTAAAAAATTTTTAAATTAAAAAAAAAAAAGGAAGGAAATTGTGACCCCTGCCAGCTCCAGCATGGACGAACACGGACATGACAGTGACATAAGCCAGTCACTGAAGGACAAATAATGTATGATTCCATTTATATGAGGTCCCTAGAGTCATCAATATCACAGGGACAGTAAGTAGAAGGTGGGCGCCAGGGACGGGGGAGGGGAGCCCAGGGTGTCATGGGGACAGAGTTTCAGTCGGGGAAGACAAAAAATTCCAGGATGGAGGGTGGTCGCTGCCTGACGGTGCGAAGGTGCTTACAGCCGCCGGACCGCGTGCTGAAAATGGTTACAATAGTAATTTTTATGTTATGTGTATTTTATCACAACTTTCTTAAAGGCAGAGGGGGGAGGGCTCCTGAAGTCGTCACTGATGACTGACTGAGCACAGGCGGTCGGCCGGATTCCCTATGTGGACCTCTCCATAGTGGAGCGCACCGTAGCTGCAAAAAAAAACAGTGAAGGCACTCGCTGTGAACAGATATGGAGTCGTTTCCAAGAGACATTACTAAGCGATAAAAGCAAAGTACAAAACGGCATGTCGAGTAGCTACCTCTCGCCTGAGGAAGAAGAGATAAGAAAATATATGTGTTTGTGGGCGCGCACACACGCGCACACGTGCCTACCTTTACAAAGGGAAACACAAGGAGATAAGCCAGAAAACAATCAAGCCGGTGACTTACAAGAGATGGGACAGGGGTGCGGCGGGGGGAGTGATGTGGGGAGCGGTGGCGTTCCCACCGTCTGCAGAGCTGCAAGCTTTTTAAACACCTTCGGCACACTCGAAAAGTGAAAGCAAACGCACAAGGATGGCAAGACTAGAGCCCCAAAACTGAAGAAAACCGAAACGAGTGAATTCGGCTACATTTTGAGTGGCTGTCGCCGCCCCCAGTGAAGACCCTGAGAAGAGCCCCACGCGTTCGCGGGTACAGGATTTCACTGCACGGACACGCCGCGCTCCGTCTGGGGGCAGGGGCGGGCGGCACGCTAGGAACACTGCAAATGATTCCCGGACTCTTTTCCAGATCTGCTGTTTGTAGAAGTCGCGAGGCAGTCCGGAAGCTCCTTTAGGTCTGGCGTAGGACTGAGCCAACGCGGCCGGAGGATGGGTGGGGATACGAGGAATCCGAGCAGACCCGTGACCTCCCGGGTAGGCACATGTGTGAGCGTGAGCATTTGTGTGTGGATGTGTGTGCGTGTGCACGCGCGGGTGTCTATTTCCTAGCTTTGTCTGAGTCTCTGAACAAAGGCACCCCAGCTAAAGCGAGCACACCCAGCACCCTGCACTTGGCCCCTAACACCCTTCCTCGCTAACAGGAACCAAGGCTCTCCAGAAAAATGGCTGATTTTTCTAAGACTTGGGGAGAAAGGACCAAAATGAGCCCGAAATCCTTCATTATCCCAGAAAGTCAAGGAAAGTTCCAAGAAAAGATGATGGGGGCGGGTCTAGAGGACCCAGGAGCCAGCTCGACACGGTTGCGATCACACTTGCGATAATTTGGACACTGAGACAACTAAGAAACTGTAATGAATTTACTTTTAAGAAATCAGGAGTCCACACCAAAAATAAATACATAAATAAATGGGGGAGAAAGGGGGGCTCTTGCTTCAGGAGAATGCCAACTGGCATGGGTGGAGGGTTGCCGAACTGGAAAATTCCCATTCTGCGACCATCAGGGAGACCCCGGTAAAGGCAAGCATCATTCCCGGACGTCACATCTAGGGGGGCAAATGCGCGAGGACCAGGATATTTGCACGGCATCTGCCCACGGATGCCCCTTATTGGTCACAAGGGGAAAACGGCGACTCCACAGAGGCTCCCTCTCAGAACACCTTGACACGCGTGATCGGAAATCACACGCCCAGTGAGGGGCAGCTGGAGCCGTGACACCTGCAAAGGCCACTTACGTGGACTTCTGACCGGGGGCGAATAACTGAATCCAAACCCGAGGAACTAGCAGAAAGCCCTAAATGAGAAACATTCTATTTCCGCTGGTGGGGGCGGGGCTGTCGTCTACCAAAATGTCAACAGCACAAAAGACAAGCAAAGCAGAGGAGCTGTTCCAGATTAGAAGGAATCACAGACACGACAACTAAACGCAATACGAGACCAGGCCTGGGGGGAAAATGCTTCAGGATACTGTTGGGTCAAATGACATTTCTAAAATACGTACCAATTCAGCTTCAGAGAGCATCGCGACGAAAGCCTCACGTGTTAACGCAAGGAATGTCTTAGTGAGATCATGAAATGTGTTTTGATCTCTCAGACCCCCGGAGACAGAAACGTGGTCCTAAAATGACAGCCAGTTTGCTCCAGAATAGGAAAGAGCAAAACAAAAGCCAAAACTCGAGAAGTGATTTTTATTTGCCTTGTTTCATCGTGCTTGGGTCTGGAAAGAAGCTATGAAATGTGATAAAATTTGAGAGAGGTCTGCTCCACTTTCTGGGCTTCCTTCTCACGTGACTGATGGGCGCGACCCCCCGACACGTGAGAGTGACTCTTGACGCTGCCCGAATAGCAGAGATTCTGGGTCTTAGCAGAATAAATGTCTGTGCTCGGTGTCAACTTTATTGATTATTCAAGGGGAGAACCAACACCCAAAGTTATTTCATCTATAAAAGAGCTAATGTTCTTTATCAGCACATAAACCGCCTTCTGTGTTTATCATTCAAAATTCTATTTCCGCTTTGATTAAATAGGTAACTTAGGCTTGGTTCCCAGGCGCTCATGACCCTATCTTTTGGTTTTAATTTTTTTTTTAATGCTTGTTTATTTTTAAGAGCGAGAGAGACAGAATGCAAGCCGGCGAGGGGCAGAGAGAGAGGGAGAGACACAGAATCCGAAGCAGGCTCCAGGCTCCGAGCTGTCAGCACAGAGCCCGACACGGGGCTCGAACCCACAAACGGCGAGATCATGACCTGAGCCGAAGTTGGACGGTTAACAGACCGAGCCACCCAAGCGCCTCACTCATGACCCTATCTTAATCAAGGGTCTGAATCTCCACCAACAATGTTTTCATTTTTGCTTTCCTAAAATTGGGTCCTAAATACGGGAAAATAAATAAATAAGTAAAACCCTCTGAGTATCTTTTTCACTTAGCGCCATCTCCACGATTTGCCGGCAGATCCTGCCGAAAGCCACAAAGGTTTGATCTCTCCCCTTATAAAAATGGGCGCTAGAAATTGTGGGATTTGTGCTCGAGTGGGTAGTGTGAGGGCAGCACGGGAAGAGTGGCCAAGTCAGAAGCAGTCCTCAGCCCACCGCCACGCCGTGTTCGTGGATGAAACTGTTATTAACAGAAGGTATCTCTGAAATGGTGGGCTACCTGAGAGTTTCCCCTGATTCTCTTCAATGGCCTAGTTTTCCAAAAGAGTTGCTTACATGGTGAAAATACTGATCTAATCCCTTTATGAAACAATCCCATCTGATTTCCCGTACTTCTCAGTATCCTGGGAGCACTTTGCCCCTGTTTGCCCACAAGGGAATCGATTTACGTCCCAATTTCAGTTACTATTGGAATGTTTAGGGAGCCTCAACCTTACTTCTTTAATTTAAATCAAACATTTTCTAGCCCAGAGATTCTCAGCGGGAGATACATCAGAGCTACAGGGCACCTGGGTGGCTCAGTTGGTTGAGCGTCCAACTTCAACTCAGGTCATGATCTCACAGTTCATGGGTTGGAGCCTTGCGACCGGTTCTGTGCTGACGGCTCGGAGCCTGGAGCCTGCTTCGGATTCTGTGTCTCCCTCTCTCTCTGCCCCTTCCCCATCAGCACTCGGTTTCTCTCTCTCTCTCAAAAATAAATAAAAATTAAAAACAAAAAAGAATAGAAATGTCTACTCCAGAGACTCATTGAATCTTAATATTGTTGGCTAAGAAAAAAAAAAAAAAAGAATCATGTCTCAGAATAATTACATGTTCTATCTTGAGACTTTTTCCTTTATAAAAATTATGTCCTGTCACTGTTATAAATCAGCTGTAATATTCAGTGACTGCTTTGAAAACAGCGTTAATCATTAGCCTTAGAGACATTTTGTCAAAAAAAAAAAATTCGGACTGGTTTTATTATTACCTTGTCTTGTGTGCCCTGGAGACAACCAGAGTCCCTGGGAAGTTACCGTGTTCTCATTACGAACTCTCATCAGACGGTTCGGATCCAAAAACTCATAGTAATAAAGGAACGTGAGCCACTACGTCTTGGCGGGAAAAGAAAGTCTCCCCGATGGGCCTGCCCTAAGCCCCAGGCCGGCGCCACCAACAGCCTTGGCCCCCCGGGAAAGGCGACAGGAGGGCCTTCGGATCAGAGCACTGACACGTCACAGAAGAAACTGTGAGAAAGACCTTGAGCTCAGACGGCTCTCAGATAGGAGTGGTTTTCTGAGTCCGGATTTCCAAAACTCTCCTGAGAAACAGGAGCCCTCACCAGCGCCGAGTCCACAGAACACAAGTTGGCACTTAGGACTCACAGGACGTGGAGGGAAGGGTGACAGTAGGTACTGGTTTGGGGTACGGTTGGTGTCTTTCTAATGTTCTACTTTCTGGATACACAAGAAAGCCCCGTCTCTCATTAAGCCATCTGAGGTCCATAGCAAGTTAATAAAACTGCTTTCAGAAGCTGCGTCGTGTAAAAACGATGATTTCACTGAGCCCCGAGAATTCAGAAACTCTTACTTTTCATGGCAAAATATTTGCACGGGTTCAATGCGCATCTGTTTTGTTTCTCACCAGGACGCGTTTGGACACATGGATCGTGCGTCCGGGGCTGTACTGGAGGGTCATATCGGAGACCACGTTCACAGAGTCACGTAGGACTAGCCAGTCTAAGGAAGAAAATTCGGGGTGGCCAGGTGGCTCAGTCGGCTGAGCATCCGACTTCGGCTCTGGTCATGATCTCATGGTTTATGAGTTGGAGTCCCGCGTGGGACTCTGTGCTGTCAGCATGGAGTCCGCTTCAGAGCCTCTGCCTCTCCTTGTCTCTCTCTCTGTCTCAAAAATATATAAACGTATGGGGCACCTGGGTGGCTCCGTCGGTTAAGCCTCCGGCTTCAGATCAGCTCATGATCTTGAGGTTCATCAGCTGGAGCCCAGTGTCCGGCTCCGGGCTGACAGCTCAGAGCCTGGAGCCTGCTTCAGATTCTGTGTCTCCCTCTCTCTCTGTCCCTCCCCTGCTCACACGCTGTCTCTCTCTCTCTCTCAAAAATAAATAAACGTTAAAAAAATTTTAATAAAAAAGTAATAAACACAAAAAAAATTTTAAATGACAAAGAACGAGGACTCTTCTCTTATTAATTTGAGAAAAGCCACATGACGCCCCACGACTTAGTAATCACCCTGCCTGCAAAGCACAGAGCGCCGAGGGCCGTGTGCCCGGGCCCCCAGGCTTCCCCGCGGCACCTGTCGCCGTGCTGCCGGGGGGGATGTCAAATCGTCCACAAACGGGGCAGGGACCTCGCGGCCACGTGCCAGGGTGCCTCTGTTGACCCTTGCAGCCCGCCGACGAGTTCGAGAGGCCTTTTCCCTAACCCCGACTGCGCCTGCAGAGGAAGCCGGGCCAGGGACACGCGGTGACTCAACCCCCGAGGAATTAAGAGAATCTACTTCCACGTGACACCGGCCGCGCATGCGCCCTGGAGCTGCAAGAGACGACGGGGCGGGGACTTTGTCCGGCTCTTCGGCACGGAGCTCCGGGGGCCGTGAGCAGGGCTCTGGTCTCCTTGGGGTCACAGGGTTGTGTTCCTGACCTCAGAGCACTGCTGTTACACCATTTCCTAGTTTTTAGAAAACCTCTCCCCCCACCCCACCCCCCTCACCTCTGGGGCAGGAGCTCCTGGCGGCAGCCAGTTGGGGGGGGGGTTGGGCAGCAAGTCTGAGCACGATGACAGTGAGGACGGGGACATCCATCCGTCCGGTACCAGTGCCAGGAGCGTGCTGTTTAGGCCTTTGGACAATGCCTAAAGGGGAGGAAGAGCTACCTTCTTTACTTTATAGATGAATAAACAGAAGCTTTAAAAGGGCGAGTGGCTCAGGCGAGCTCCCCCAGGGGGTGAGAACAGCCCGATCCCCTGAGAGACTGAAGGAGAGGAGGAGGGGAGAGGGAGGGAGGACAATGACGGTACCTCGCCAGTGGTGATGTCTCCACCTGAAACAGGCGATGTTTCTTCTGAACTAGAAAATGTTTTCTCTGTGAGTCCCTAGTGATTGGGAACCGCACCGGCTGACGCGGGGGCCACCAGCCATGTGTGGCTCTTCTGCCTTTGACATGTGACTGGTCTGAGGGCACCCGGGTGGCTCAGTCGGTTATGCGTCCGACTCTTGATTTCCACTCAAGTCATGGTCTCACAGTTCATGAGTTCAAGCCCCGCGCTGGGCTCTGCGCCGACAGCACGGAGCCTGCTTGGGATTCTCCGTCTCCCTCTGCCCCTCCCCCACCCAAAAAATATACATAAAAAATCAAAACATTTCGAAACGTGGCTGGTCTGAATTGAGACGTATTGCAAACGTAAAAGACACGTCAGATCTCAAAGTCTAAAAATAAAAAACAAGAATGTAAAAGTACTTAGTGATCGTGTGTGTTAACCACACGTTAAAATGCTAATGTCTTGGATATAACGAGTTAAATCAAATCTGTCATTGAACTTCCTCTCACCTATTTCTGTTTTCCTCATGTGGTTCCAGAACATTCTCCACACGTCTCGAATGTGCAGGCCTATTTCGGAGACATGAACGAGGTTTGTGTTCATCTCAATGTGTTGATAATGTCTGCAGGAGTGGAGGCACCGGGTACTGGGTGAGATTCTGCCTCCTCGCGCTGGCCACCCACCCACCCAGTCACCCAGTCACCCAGCCACCGGCCCACCGAGAGCCTTCTCTGCCTGGCACATCTGAGATGCACCCTCAGAGGCCGGAAACCTCATGGGGTGCGTCTTGTCAGCAGGATAACGGCTCCCCAAAGACGGCCACATCCTAACCCCCAAGATGTGACCAGGCCAGGTTCCCCGGCAAGAGGGAATCAAGAGTTCTAATCAGCTGCCCGCGCAATGAGACGTGAGGAGAGGTGACTGCGAAAGCGGCCATTACTAGCACGACCCACGCCTTGGCCGACGAGCCCCAGCCAGGCCCGTATTTTGGGGTGGGCCCCCCCCAGCACAAGTAAGGTTCTGGGTGCGGTAAGTGAACCGACCCGCAGCCCTCGGCCCCTCCGTCCCCGCTCACCCGCCTCGCCTGGGAGGATCACGAAGCCCCTTCCTCGACTTCCCGGCCCACAGGCAAGGGACACAGCTGCTCCCCGCCCCAGCCATGACGACTCGTTCAAGAACGATCCCAGCGCCTCACCTGCGAGCCCCTCGAAGCGGGCCTGCAATTTGCTCTAATGACGGGCAGGTGTTCTCATCCCCGAACTCACTGACACTTTCTCTGAAGTTCTCAGGGGGGAGTCCGCACACACGTGTCCAGCCCCGGGGCTTGCGTTTGGGCCGCCCCGGCCACGTCAGCCAGCACCCCTCCTGTCCCCTCGCTCCCGGCCCGAGCCGAACGCTTAATCGACACAGCACACCATTAACCGACACTGAGCGCTGAGGAAACGGGGCATTCTGCTGGAGAACATTCCGGATGTTCCGGAAGCCCGCAAGGCTTTTGGGGCTCGATCGAGTGTGCTTCCTTCCCTGCCCAAATCTCTCCCGAGGGCCTCCCCTGCTTCACCGGCACGGAAGCTTCACTGAGACAGACCCGGGCTGGGGGGACAGCAGGCCCTGCGCTGGGCTCCGGGGCTGAGCTCGTGATCCTGCCCTTTGTGGGAGCCTTGTCCTGCGGGGTGGAGCGCCCCTCCGCGCCGCTGCAGGGAGGAACGTGGGGCAGCGGCGCGTCCGTCCAGCAGGGCCACCTCGGAAAGTTCCGGAGTGAGGGACCCCTCTCAGTGGGTGTGCTAGTGGCTCACAGGCTGCGCCCACCAAGCCACGGAGGAAGGAGTGTTCGGCCCAGAAGGCCGTGGGAGCCCGGTCTCCCGGTCTGTGGCCGTCCCCGTGACCCCCAGCACTTAACCTCCTGGCTCTGCCTTTCCGGTGCTACGTCCTTATTCTGGCACGCTTTGCATCGCGTATCAGAGAAGAGGCAGAACAAAGCGTGGAGACTGTCGGCAGCGAGACACGCCCTCCCAATTCTGCGCACACGGGACCCAGGTGTACCGCAAGGCCGAGCCTGCGGCGAGCACACTCGGAAGGGCCCGGAAGTGACATTTTACAAGAGTCCCCGAAGGTCCGAGACCAGGGCCAAGGGCACGTGTGTCAAGGATGATTGGCGTCAGTCAATGGGAAGCCGGATTTGCGCTGCGCGGCTCACATCTGATGGGTTGGTTATAATTGGTTTCCCGCCCGGCCCTGCCTCTGTATTAATTGCACACACACCTCTTGACAGGAGTGACACGCCGGTGGCAGCGATGTGGGCTCGGAGACGTGGGGGACTTTTGATCTAATCCTGAAAGTCACATCGGCGACCAGAACCTAAGACGGGAGCAGAGCCCCTGGGTCGTTTCTCTCCCAGGAACATCTGGACAGAACGGCGTCTTAGAGCTGCTCACGTAATTGTGTCGCCTTGATGTGCGACACACGTTGTGACAGTTTTCCTGCGTCCGCTAACTCACAGCGCGCTTTAGAAAGACTGGCTGAAGATCTCCAGCAGCCTGAGTTTGATTCTGCAGAGGAGGGGAGAGGAGGCTGTCCAAAGAGCTTCTAGAATTCGAACCAAACGCTTGATGCACTGACAAATACCAAGAGTAGGGACCAAAGTTTTAACTTTTTTTAATGTTTATTGAAGAGAGTGTTTTAAAGTTTCTTGTCCTAAGTGACAGCCCTGCATTAGTTTGAAGCCAGTTCTCTCTTCTGCTAAACATAGAGGGGTCCTGTGTTAGAGACAGTGTGCCCCCGACTTCTGCTTCCTGGGAACCTTGTTAAGGGTTATCATTGCTGAGAATTCTGTTTTGATTGCTGTTTGCTGTGAACACTGTGAAACTTTTCTCGGGGTGCTGTGAGGCCTGTTCAGTTTGCTATGTATTAGACTAAGTTGCCGTATGTTAAATCTTGTTAGGTATTAGATTTAGAGACTTAGGAATGCACTAGACTCCTGACCCGTTGGCTGTGATTGCTGTGAACCCTGTTTGCTGTGTTCGAGAATTGCCATGTTGTGAAAGTATAGTGCTGTTAGGGCTAAGGCCACTCCGTTTTAGTTTAAGTTCCATCTTAGAGTAGTTCTGGGCCCCGAGTTCCAGGAAAACAAGTCACCCTGGACTCTGCCCTGGGTTCCAGGAAACAGAATAGTCAAAGCCCAGATAGCAGACCCTGTCACCACCCTAGGTGGGACCGGACCCTGATTAGCAGACCCTGCCTCCACCTTGAGTTCCAGGGAAACCACAGGAGGTCAGATTCCTAGAATAGCCCCCAGCAAAACTAATCAGTGTTCAGCCCAGTGTTCTGACCATTTGAATCTGCGCGGGACCCCCAAATTAAGCCAATCCATAGAGAGCCCGCGCCTGCCAAATATGAAATACTCAATAGAAACTAGCCCGTGAAAATGCCAATCAATCAGTTCAAAGGATCCCCATTCCCGCCCAAAAAGTGTACTGGAACCCTGATAAAAAGCCTGTGTAAACCTGGCTCAGGGCTCTTGCCACTGCCCCACTGCGTCGGGAGGTGCAAGAGTCCGAGCTCGAGCTTCGAATAAAGACCCTTTGCGTTTGCATCAGTCCCGGCTCCCCGGCGGTCTTCTTGGGATCCAGAATTTGGGCACAACATTTATTTATTTTTGAGAGTCAGAGAGACAGAGCAGGAGAAGGGGAGGGGCAGAGAGAGAGAGTGAGGGAGACACAGAATCCGAAGCAGGCTCCAGGCTCTGAGCTGTCAGCACAGAGCCCGACGTGGGGCTCGAACCCACGAGCTGTGAGATCATGACCTGAGTCGAAGGCGGAGGCTTCACCGACTGAGCCACCCAGGCGCCCCCCTCCCCCAAGTATTTATTAAAGACAGAGGGAAAACGGGACTTCGGGTGGCAGACACCACCTTAATTAAGCAGGTGAGAAAGGTCAGCGTCGCCCAGGACCCCCGATGCGATGCGCTGGGGACACGCCCCCCCGAATCCGTAACCTCCATCTAATCCTGAGGACACATCACACCAACCCCGTTTCCGGGACCCTCTACAAAATCCGTGAAGGGTGTTCTTGGAAAGGGTCAAGGCCGTGACGGAAAAGGGGAGACTGCCAAAGTGTCCCAGACCAGAGACGAAGGAGACAGGCCAACTCAGCGGGGCATGGGCCCTAGGACGGAAAAAGGCCTGAGAGTTCGAGCCGGCGCCCTCGGGATGGGGTCTGTCGCTCAGGTACCACCGCGCCGCCTGCATCTCCGGTTCCCATCTCTGTGCCGTGACGTTCGTGGGGAGGCAGAGGCTGAGTGACCCCTAACACGGGGGCTCCGGGAACTGTCTCCGGGATGCTTCTGAAGTTTACAATTTTTTCTTAATAAAAAAGTTTTTACATGTTAAAAAAGAAAAAACTCTGCTCTCCGGCATCTAGGCCGCTGCACTCCCGGAACGGGGGGGGGGCGCGGGGGAGGGCGGGGGGCACCCCCGGCGGTCGCTCGAAGCCTTGTCTCCGCCGTGAATCGCGTGTCGTGGTAGTTAATGGTCTCCTGCCTTTGAGCTGTCAGGGGCGTCTTTGTCAGCGGAGCCAAACATTGATTTTCTGCCCGTCCGTCTGCGGCGCGAACGGACACGTGCCTGCAGCCTGGGGTCCGAGCCAGAGGGACAGACGCAGGGTCCCCCCGGCGCTGGCTTCTCCCGGGAGCAAAGTGCACAGGAGAATCCCGTTTTTCCCAGGGAATCACGTTCCGATGCAGGTCAACTTCCAGGGCAGAAAGGGTGACACTCCTTCGGCGCTCCCGGGACTGCCCGCGACCCGCGGCTTCCAGGCGTGACGTGTCCGTGGTCGCCCTGGGCTTCTTCCTGTGCGTGCGTGCCGTGCGGGTGCAACTAAACGCCGCGTGTCCCTGGGGAGAGGAAAAGAACCAAACGAGCAGCGCGAGCGAGACTCGCTCTTGTCGGAAATGCGGCCGCGCCCCGGGCGCTGTGCCCGCGAACATTTGCACAGGTGACCACGACCGAGGAAAGGAAGTCAGCCGAAGCGTGGGGGGGGAGGGGAGAGGAACGGGGGCCCCCCGAGCTCCTCGCCACGGGCGTCTAAAGGGAAGCAATGGCAGCCCGTGTTCCCAGCCTGATCCTGGTGACGCCGGGCCCTCCCCTGCCATCCGGCCACAGGCAGGCTGCGGGCCCTGCCGGGCAGGGGCCCAGGGGCCTTCAGTGGAAGGCCTAGAATTCAGAACCGATGTTACATCCTGCCTTGACACCTGAAACCAGGGGGGTCTCGAGTGACCGAGCTGGAGGCCTCCCTCCGGCTCCCACGGGTAGGGTCGTCCTTGCCGGACGCAGCACGGCACCTGCTCGGCCCTCGACAGTGGGCTGCGGGGCCCTTGCCAGCCCACAAGAGTCTTTCCGCGAGCCCAGTCACGTGCTCCCGCAGGAAGAGGGCGTCTCGCCCTCTTGTTATCGGGAAGCCTGCAGCCCACAGCTGTTCCCAAGGGCATCACTCTGTTCCCCAGTGCGACCGCCGTGGCCCCGCGTGGCTGGGCCGTCAGTCCGCGTCACCGGGAAGCCGCGATTGGTCTCACGTGTCCAGTATCGGGTGTCGAGCGTCCACCGTCCCCATGAGTGTAGGCCAGGCGCGCCGCCCTCGCTGACGGGTGAATAGAAGGTGGCCACGACCGGCCTCCCTGTCCCTAAATGCACCTGACGCTGGGGTTCTGCGCTGGGGTGATCCGTCCCCCGTGGGATGCTTTCCGATGTCTGGAGACATCTTTGGTTGCCACCAGCGGGAGGGGGTGGTAGCAGCACCTAGCCCGGGGAGAGCACCCTGCAGCACCCAGGACGGCCCCCACGCAGACCAGCCCATGAGCGCAGCCGGCACCGCGGAACGACTCCCTCCGCAAAGACGTCCTTCGCCCGGGTTCCAGAACCGCGTCCTCTCCGGCTGTCCTCCTGTGCCGGCGGCCGCAGCTTCTCCATCCCGGGGCTGGCTCCCCCTCGGACCCCGGACTCTTGGGGGACCCCCCAAGGCTTCCCTGTCCCGTCGTCAACCATCAGTCCTGCGAGGGGGAGGAGAGCCTGGAGGTTTAGACCCAGCACGCCGGCGCTCCCAGATTAAGTTCCGGCTGGAACTTCTCTCTTCCACTTCCTGAGATTTGAGCACCCAACTTGTGAAGAGGCAGCCGCAGCCTGGACA
Organism: Paguma larvata; assembly: GCA_030068075.1. Taxonomy (NCBI): domain Eukaryota; kingdom Metazoa; phylum Chordata; class Mammalia; order Carnivora; family Viverridae; genus Paguma; species Paguma larvata. The sequence goes on from CM057825.1 coordinate 112,192,870, forward strand.
ATATATTTATACATCGTCCGGTAGGAGGCTCATATCTAGACTCCATACGAAGCTATTACAATTTAAAAAAAAAAAAAAGACAACGCACTTTAAAAATGAGCCAATGGGGCGCCCGGGTGGCTCGGTCCGCTGAGCATCCGACTCTGGATCTCAGCTCAGGTCATGAGCTTGCGATTTGGGAGTTCGAGCCCCACGTCAGCTCTGTGCTGACAGTGTGGAGCCTGCTTGGGATTCTCTCTCTTCCTCTCTCTCTCTCTAAAAATAAACAAATAAAACTTAATCATTTGGGAAAAAAATTTAAAAGCATAGAGGAGCACATGATCTGAGAACACATTGCTCCAAGGAACACATACATACAAACGGCCGGTAAGCTGGGGCTCACCCTTGTCGTCCTGAAGGGAGGGCAAACCAACGTCCGGGTGAGACGCCCCTTCACGCACACCAGGATGGCTGGAACCCAAACGCCAGCCGGAAGCGGGGTTGGTGAGGGCGTGGAGACAGCAGAGCCCACGCACGCCGCGGGGGGCGGGGTGTGGGGCGTGGATATAAAATGGTGTGGCCACTCGAAAGCACTGTGACAGCTCCTGTAACGATTAAACACAGTCACTGTATGACTCAGCAGTTCCTCGGAGTGGCCCTTAGGAATACACACAAGAAAAGCGAAGACAGGTGTGTACTCGAAAGGCACGTGCGTGAATGTGCCCAGCAGGATTATTCGTCATAACCAAAAAGCGGACGCGTCAGCTGGTGGATAAAAACGTGCATCCCACGGCGGACGCATAGATTCTGCCGCCGAAGGGAAGGGGGCACGGATACGCCCACAGCGTGGATGAACTTTGCGGTCACGCTCAGCAACAGAAGCCAGACATAAAAGGCCACGTATCGTACGATTCCGCTTATACCTCGCGTCTAGAACAGGCAAATACAGACAGACAGGGGGCGGATCAGTGGTCACCGGGGGTCGGGAACCAGGGAACGGGCTGCCATTGCTACTGAGCTTGAGACTTCTTTTGGGGGTGAGGACAACGTTCTAAAATCGAAAGTGGTGGCGGACACTTGGAATGGGTGCACGCCGAAGCAGATGCGAGAATCCAGCTGTCTCCCGGCTCTGCACTGTCAGCCTGACTCGGGGCTCCAACTCCCGAAACCATGAGCTCATGACCCGAGCCAAAGGCAGACACTTAACCGACTGAGCCCCCCAGGCAGCCCTCGTGGTGATTCGTTAAGGCAGCGGTGGGAAGTGAACCCCAGGCTCCCTCCCGAAATGCCGGCTGGCGGGCAGCTTCGGGTGGGCGGCAGGCGGACACACACGTTCCTGAGGTCCTGCCTTGTCCCCCGCACCCGGGGCCGACCCACGTCCAGGAGCCTCACAGGGTGGGGGAAGCACGGACTCTTTTTCCCCAACCCTGGTTAGCGTCCTGGGGCCACCGCAAGGAAGCGCCACGAGCTTGGCGGCTTTAAAAACAGAGATGTAGGGGTCCCTGGGTGGCTCAGTCGGTTAAGCGGCCAACTTCAGCTCAGGTCATGATCTTACATTCTGTGAGTTCGAGCCCCGCGTCGGGCTCTGTGCTGACGGCTCAGAGCCTGGAGCCTGCTTCGGATTCTGTGTCTGCCTATCTCTCTGCCCTTCCCCTGCTCACACTCTGTCTCTCTGTCTCTCAAAAATAAATAAAACGTTAAAAAATTAAAAAAAAAAACAAAACAAACAGAGATGTCATCTCTCATAGCTCTGGAGGCCAGAGGACGAAATCAGAGGGTCGCAGGGCTGGGCTCCCCTAAAACACAGAGGCCGCTTCCGGCCTCTTCCAGCTCCCGGAGCTGCCATCCAACCTCAGCGTTCCTGCCTCCTCTCTGTGTGTCTCTGTGCGGCCACCCCTCCAAGGACAGCAGTCCCTGGATACAGGGCCCACCCTGATCCAGAACACACTCATCTTGAACTCCTTAACTAATTGCATCGGCAAAGACCCTATTTCCAAACAAGGGCGCAGTCACAGGCTCTGGGTAGACATGAACTTGGGGGGGGGGACACTATGCAGTTCACCACAGACCCCTGAGCAGATAAGCTCCCACGGCCTCGCTTCCTGTCTGTTGGCGCGGGAGCCCCCACCCCCACCCCCACCCTCCGCGGAAGGCCTGAATTCCAGCCTCAGTTTCCAACTCCGCTCACAGACAGGGCTGTGAGGGGACTCCTCCCAGAGCGCAGGACCTCAGGCCCCGAAGGGTCAATCGCCTGAGTCACACACCAAGCATGTCACGGGAGGAGAAACAGCCCCAGAAAAGCTTCTGGGACGGCACACGCCCTCTCACAACCCCTGCGAGCTGCCCGGGCGAGGACAGAGGCCGCGCCTGCCCCTGTCCGCCAGCTCCGGCTGCCACTGCCAGGTCTGTCTGTCGCGCGCACCCTCGCCCTGCCTGTCCTCCAGGCCCGAGCTCTGCCTCGCGGACGGGAGCCTCCGAAGGGCCACGCACACTCCCCCACGGCCAGAGGACCTGTGTCTCGCAGCACTCGCGTTGACAACGAAGCAGGGAGTGAACCTTCGCTTCTGGCGCGGATTAACGCGGAGCTGCTGATACTTAATGAAAACCAGACTGCACCCCGCTGGGTCTCACCCAGGGCGGCGCCAGCCTACCCAACCCTCCTGGGGAGGAGCGGCAGCGTAGGTGACCTGGGAGAGCCGCCCGCCCACGCGGGCCCACGGGCAGGAACCACCGGCGCGGACGGGGTCACCATCCCTTAGCTTCCGGATCCTTCACACCTTCCCCGTCCAGAAACTGAGGGCGGCATGAACCTTGTCTCGGCCTGGCGCCTCACTTCTGGAGCATTCTTCCTGGCCGGCTCACGGTGTTGTATTAGTCTCCGATGCTGCGTAACAAATGAGCACAAATCCAGCTCCCGCCGTGGCCTCGCCATCTCCAAGAGCCAGGAGTCACGACCTTCCCGTCGAGGTGTGGGCCAAGGTAGGGTTTCTTCTGGGGTCTGGGGGCTCCTCCCGGCCTCACGTGGCTGCCGACCGAATCCGTTCCCTTGCGTGGCTGAAGTCCCTGGCTTTCTGCCAGCCAGGCCGGGACCACTCTCCGCGGCCTGCCTCCGCTTAGAGGCAGCCAGCGGAGCCCCGTTCACAGCGTGCTGTCTGCCGTCTGCCAGGCCAGCAAGGGGTCTCCGCCTTCCGTCCCTGCCTTCCTGACCCCGTTATGGACCACGTGTGCCCCCAAAACACCTATGTTGATACACTAAGCCCCCAGGTGACAGCATTAGGGGTGGGGCCTTTGGGAGCGATAAGTTCAGGAGGGCGTAGCCTCGGGAAGGGGACCAGGGCCTGTGGAAGAGAACAGCTTCCTCTCTCTGCTCTCCGCCACGCGGGGCCCGAGAAGACAGCCGGCCCCAAGCCGGCCGGCACCGCCCACACGGGACCCAGACTCAGTAGCTCCCGGATCCTGGACCTCCCGCCTCCACGACTGTGAGAAGCACACGCGTGCTGTTGGGGTCCCTGCGTGCATGCTGTTGGCTGTAGCTCATGCTAAGACTCTTTCTGTTTCCCTTTCCTAAGAGGTGAAATTCATAGAATATAAAATTAACCATTTCAGGGGCGCCTGGGTGGCTCAGTCGGTTAGGCGGCCGACTTCAGCTCAGGTCATGATCTCACAGTCTGTGAGTTCAAGCCCCACGTCGGGCTCTGTGCTGATGGCTCAGAGCCTGGAGCCTGCTTCAGATTCTGTGTCTGCCTCTCTCTCTCTCTGCCCTTCCCCTGCTTATGCTCTGTCTCTCGAAAGTAAATAAACATTAAAAACAAACAAACAAAAAACCTTTAAAAAAAAAAATTAACCATTTCAAAGGGAACAATTCAGGGACATTTAGTGCTGTGCGCCCAGCCCTCTGACCGGCTCCGCAACCTTCATCACCCTCAACCCATTAACCTAGACCCCACGGAGCCCACGGATTGGGTCAGCCTCGCTCCGGACTCTCTCCCTTATGAAACCCGATCGGCTGATTAGCAACACGCATTGAATTCACAGGTGCCCCCCCCCCCCCGCTGCCACACTCGTCTGGGCGGGGGGGCAGTTTACAGACATTCGCAGCAAGGGCTGGAAGTCTCGGGGGCCGTCTCAGTGTTCCGCCGGCCACCCCGGTCCACCCAGGGGACGGCTGCGAGGGGGCGTGCCTGCGGACCCCTCCCACGGCAGCACGCACAGAGGCTCAGCCGTGAGCAGGTGAGCCAGGCTATGCGTGCTCTGCCAGCTCCTGTAACACGCGGCCCTCCTCAGCCTCACTGTACTCATCTGCAAAACGGGGTAATAACACAGCTATCTGATGGGGAAATTAAATAACACTGACTGGGGCGCCTGGGTGGCTCAGTCTGTTGAGCGTCAGATTTCAGCTCAGGTCATGATCTCACGGATCGTGGGTTCGAGCCCCGCATCGGGCTCTGTGCTTACAGCTCAGAGCCTGGAGCCTGCTTCGGGGTCTGTATCTCCCTCTCTCTGTCCCTCCCTCGCTCGCGCTCTGTCTCTCTCAAAAATAAAATAAAATAAAATAACCCCGATCGAGCATCTGGCTGGTCCTGGCACCGCGCTGAGAACTTTCGTACATTCTTCTGGGCCCAGGATGCTCTCTCCTCAGCCCTTGTGTCTCCCGACTTTGCAGCCGGCAGGACCAGCCGGTGACGGAAGAACTAATTCCCTCTGGACACATCCTGTAGAGGGGAAGCTCCACCCTGCTCCCCAACCCAAGTCCAGACGGTGAGATTGGGGGTCCTGCAGTTTCCAGATGCTTCTCCCAGACACACTGGTGCTGTTGGTGGAGGTGTGGCCCGCTGCCCCGTCCTCCCCCGGAAGACAGGCTTCCCCTGCGGGGGACGGTCCAAGTGTCGGTCTCCAGACGGGCTTTCCTCAGACACCTCGCCCTAGCTCTTGGAAGCCGGAAGAGAGGCAGTAGCGTCTGACTGGTGTGTGACTGTCAGAAGCCGCGGCGGGGCTGGGAGCGGAGAGGCAGCGACAACGAGACCTCTGAGAACAGGACCCCGTTTTCCTCTTAATCAGAACACTCGGATATGAAACCCTCTTGGCGACAGTTTTGCATTAACCGTCTTGGTTGACTGACTGCTTTCATACGGCTCTTCCAACAAAAAAACATAGGCAATGTGGCTCAGATTAAGCAGTATTATTATAAAAAAAAAAAATCCCTCGGCCTCAAAGCCGGGAGCTTGGTCTGAGCGGGGGGGGGGGCCCCCCGGCAAGCTGGGAAGTGCCCGTGCTGGGGGTCGGGAAAGAGGAGTCTCTGCATTACCGAAGGCGGGGCCCGGCAGCCTCACTCAAGGACAGGGCTGTCACTTGAGGCTGGCTGCCCCACGGGTGTCAATGCATCCGGAGGGTCTCCTTGGTATCAATGGCCTGCCGTCCATGGGGTCTTCCTGGTGGCGGCTATAGGCGGAGTCCCCAGCGAGCCGGGCCTTCCGGGCCTTCCGGGCCACAGCCCGTCTGGAGAGGCAGCCCCGGCACCTTTGTCCGGACGGCAGGTGCTGCTCCTGAACCCCGGCAGACGGGCTCCAGGAATCGACGCCGGCCCCGCCCAGCGTGCCCACCCTCACCCCCACCTGGGGTTTTGAACAAACCTCTTCCACCCAGGCCAGCTTGCCCCGTATGGACTCTGCCCCCAGATTATTCCCCAGGAGTCCCCGGATCCACCGGCTCTGCCCTGGGAGCTGTCCAGGGTCTCCGAGGGGCACGGAGGGAGGGTTGAGGGGGACAAGGCCGGCCCCTGCCGGCTGGTCTCCCAAGCAAGGGGCCACAGTGGGGCTGCTGCCGGTGGGGCCTGTGCGGTGAATACGCGTCCGGTGGCCAGGGCCCACACACCCCGGAGCACCGTTCACATCTGAGATGAGTCTCAGAGCTGCGGCCTGGGGTCCACAGCCTGACGAGGGCCGTGGCTCCTGGCTCAGCAGGGCACAAGGCTGGGGTTCCGTTTTCTTAGATTTTGTGTTTGTCCGTTTGGCATCCATTAATGTCACTGTAGATCACACCTGCCCTGTGGCCCAGAGCCCGCGCTCTGCCCCGCCCCCACCCAGCTCTGTCACACCTCGCCAGCCGCGCCCTGTCCTAAATCCCCCAGCACCAGCTACCAGACCTGCCCCCAAGGCCCAGCAGAATGACTGAAACCAGCCAGACCTAAGCTGTGTGCCCTGCATCGGGGCCCTCAGGGCTGCGAACACGGCCATCCCCCGGTTGCAGACCCCTGCCCCTCATCCCTCACGGAGGAAGCCTCTCACTGTTTTGCCCCTGAACCATCATCCCTCCCCATAACTTCTGTCCCGTTCCGTCTGTGGCGGGCACTCCTCAAGGGATCCTCCGTGCCCTCGGAGAATTAATAACCCAACCCTACACACTAGACTTTTCTACGGAAGTCCTTTTTTCCTATAATTTTTAAAGTTTATTTTTGAGAGAGACAGAGACAGCATGAGCGGTGGAGGGGCAGAGAGAGAGGGGGGGAGAGAGAGAGAATCCCAGCAGGCTCCCCACCATCAGCACATAACCCAACACGGAGCTTGAACTCATGGGACCGTGAGATCGTGACCTGAGCCAAACCCAAGAGTCGGACACTTAACCGACCGAGCCCCCCAGATGCCCCTATGGAAGTCCTCCTTTTATAGAGTTGAGATGAGGGGCGCCTGGGTGGCTCAGTCGGTTGAGTGGCCGACTTCGGCTCAGGTCATGATCTCACGGTCTGTGAGTTCGAGCCCCGCATCGGGCTCTGTGCTGCCGGCTCAGACCTGGAACCTGCTTTGGATTCTGTGTCTGCCTCTGTCTCTGCCCTTCCCCTGCTCATGCTCTGTCTTTCTGTCTCTCAAAAATAAATAAATGTTAAAAAAAAAAAATTTAAATTTTTTTTTTTTTTTTTTTTAGCATTTATTTATTTTTGAGAGACATAGAGACAGAGTTTGAGCAGGTCAGAGAGAGAGGGAGATACAGAATCCAAAGCAGGCTCCAGGCTCTGAGCTGTCAGCACAGAGCCCGATGCGGGGCTCGAACTCACAGACCGCGAGATCATGACCTGAGCCGAAGTCGGCCGCCTAACCAACTGAGCCACCCAGGCGCCCCAAAAAAAAAAAATTTAAAGAGTTGAGACGACGGGCGCCTGGGGGGCTCCGTCGGTGAAGCGTCTGACTTCCGCTCAGGTCCTGATCCCACCGTTCTCGGGTTTGTGTTCCGCGTCAGGAACTTTGTGCTGAGAGCACAGAGCCTGTTTCGGACCCTCCGCCCCCCTCTCTCTGACCTCCCCAGCTCACGCTCTCCCAGAAAATAAGTATTAAAATAAAACAACCTGAGAAATCTTACAATAAAGAGATGTGTCACTTAAAAAGAAAAAAATGGAGATGAAATTCACGCTTAAGGAAATCCCACGGTAAAGTAAATGATGCGGGGGCGTCTAGCGCCTTCACAGTGTTATGTGACCGCCACCTCGACCCGGTTCCCAAACAGGTTTATCCCCCGCCCAAACGACACCCCGTGCCCATTAAACACGCACCCCAGACCCCTCCCCCAGCCCCTGGCAACCACCACTCGGCTTTTGGACGCTATGAAGTCGCCTGTTCTAGATGTGTCACGTCAACCCAATCAAATGATCTGTGACCTTTTGCGTCTGGCGTCTCTCCTTACCTGAACGTTGCTGAGGCTCGTTCGCGCTGCGGTGTGCGTCAGAACTGCCACCCTTCTCGTGGCAGAAGAATCGTCCGTCGCGTGGACAGACCACGTTTGGCTTCTCCGTCCGTCTGTTGACCGACACCTGCATGGTCTCCGCCCTTCGGCTCCTGCCTGGCTAGTTTTTGTTTGCACGCCAGGGTGTAAAGCTTCCAGGCGTGCACACCCGCGGCCTATCGTACGCTCACGGTTCTCCGTAACCAGCCCTCCAGCCCCCGGCCGCTGCCGGCCTGCCTCCCGCCTGGAGGGTCCCGAGGCCCCCGGCCCTGGAGATCATTTCCACGGCCGCCCTTGCCGCTTCCTGCCCCTCCCTCGTCCGTGCGTCCCGGTGCCTGCGTGGTTAGTGCTGTGCTTGTCCGGCCGCACGGAGAGTGGCCTCGCTCCTCAGGGGAGTGCGCATAAGACAGACACTTTAGGAAATAGAGAAAGACCGACTTCAGACCCAGACAGCCCCGGGGAGGAGCCTGGGGGCTGCAGGCTGAAGGAGGTGGAGGCTTCCTGCCGGAGGGAGGGCGAGGCCCCGAGAACGACTCCTGAGGCCACAGCTGACTCAGTCCCCGTCCCTCCAGCCCAGCCTCCCACAGCCCCCGACCCACCCTCTGGCCTGGGCCTTTGCCCCTGAGGAGAGAGTCTTCAGGTTTCAGCCCTTGCCAATTTAAGAGAAAACGTCTAGAAAGGGAGAGGCCCACAGAAATGAATCGCTCATGATGTCACGATGTCAGCAAATTGCCAGCCCCTTACTGCACAGCATCCAAAGGCCCGGAGGGGCTCCGGGGTCCCAGAGGCTGCCGTGGCCCCCAGAGGAGAGCGTGGAGGGTCTGCAGGCTCTTCCCGGCCCCTCCCGGTGCGGCTGCAGGAGGACCTGCTTGGACACCAAAGCCCATCGCTCCTTCATAGGAACAAGGAGCCTCCCAGGAGGGGGCTATCTAAAGTTTGGGAAGGGCCTGTGGATCCGGCCGACGGGGCAGGTGCCAGAGGTGTCCAGCCTGGGACACAGAGCCCAGCCACAGGGCTCAGGCAGACCAGGCCCTTCCCCAAAGCACCTCTCCTCCTGGGGGGAAGGGTGCTCACAGGTGCTGCCCAGATGGTACCCCTCCTTCCAGGCTTTTCCCCAGGGCCCACCTCCCCCTCACACCTGGTTCTGCCCTGCAGCCACTCTTAGGAGCCTGGGAGGGGAGCCAGCAAGGTCGGCCCACCGCACCCTCCAGCCCTGGAGAGAGGGAGCACCTGACAAGAGTCAGCAGGTGGCTGCAGATGGGCTCCTGGGGTCCCCGGGCTGCGGAGCCTCCTCCAGGGTGGGGAGGGAGCCAGGGCCCACAGACAGCGACCGGCTCCCAACAGGGAGGGCAGACCCTGGTCTCCAACCTCCCGCCTCCGGCCTGGCACAGAGGCCGCTCAGGTCAGGGTCTGCTCAGGGTCTCCGGGGCATGTGGAAGGCCCAGGGCGAAGAACCCCGTTCTCGGACACACCTGCCCATCCTGGGGGTCAGCGAGCAGGGCCCCCGGGGGCCCCCAGCCTGTACCAACCATGGCCTGAAGGTCTGGGGGAGGTGGGGCAGAAGCGGCCCCCTCCCCAGGTGTCTCCAAGCCCCTTCCTGGACGCCCTGGGCTGTGAGGACCCCCGCTCCCGCCCATCTCATCCCAGTCTGGCTGGCTTAGGAGGAACGGAGAAGGGGGCCCCGGCCCTTCCCCCCCACGGAGCGGAACAGGAAGAAGGTAACTGAATCAGCACTTTGCGCCCCATCGGGAACTTTCCACCATAGAAAACCCACTGAGCAGCTGGGGAAACCATTTAGGAACTTTAATTAAAGGCCGATGACTCTCCCACAGAGACCCACCCCCACACACAGCTGGGAAGACCCACCGCATCTGCCCTCAGTGTGTGCCGGGGCCCAGCTGGGCACCCGGCTCTGGGCGCTGGCGGTCGGGCCCGTGTCCGCTGGGAGGGGGACAACCGCAGCGAGCCGGTTCACCCTTCCTCCACACTGGTGCCAGTCTGCCTTCTGGGCACCAAAGCCAGACAAACGGGTGGCTCCCACAGCTCTGCTTCCAAGAAGCTTCCGGAAGGGAAAAGGGGGTCATGGTAGTGGGCTCGGGGAAGGGACTCTAACTGTAGGGAGGAAGTGAGGGCAGAGCCTCCCTGCTCTTGGGCCGTCTCCCTCTCAGCGCGTACTTCCGTGTGGAAGGGCGTTCCAAGCAGACGGAACAGTGTGTGTGAAGACCGCGCAGGTGAAGACAGGTGGAAGGAGCGATGGAGCAGAAGCGTAGGGGTGAGCGTAGGGGTGAGGTGGGGGCAAGTCGCAGAGGGCCGGAAGAGCTGCGCTCAGATCTGCTCTTCATTCTAGAGGCAGTGGGGTGAGGGGGAGAGATCGGAGTGTTTTAAAATAATGGGGTCTGGTTTACTCTGAAGACACCCCTCTGGCCGCCGTGTGTGCAAAGCGATCGGTGCAGGAGAACAAAAGGGGGGCCCCTGAACCCCCAAAGCCAGCCGGGCAGGAGCTGGTAAATGTTCAGACAAGGGTGTGTCCAGGAAGGAGAAGCGTGCACGGCCCAGGCTGGGAACGGCCTTCCCTCCTGCCCCTGACGCCCAGGGCAGGCTGCTGTGCGGTCGCTCAGTGGGGCCCCAGCACTGGGAACGGGGACAGAGATGCCAAGCCCAGTGCTGGCCGTAGAGCAGGGCACGGGGCCCCCTTCCTCGTCACCGTTATTGCACATTGGACCCGCCCTCCCCTCCACCCGCACCGGAGATCCGAGCCGGGGAGGGGGCTACGGGTGCGCCTCACCCACATCTGCCACGGCATCTCCACCGGGGTCTCTCAGGGCAGCCCCCCGTCCTGCGTCTGGCCCGATGGCAGAGCCTGAGACAGCACCGGCCCCCAGGGCAGTCCCGACGGGAGCGTCCTCTGGGCCCAGAACCAGCAGGAGCAAAGGGCAGGCTCCAGACCGCCGAGGACAGATGCCCCCAGCTCCCTCCCCACTTCCTGCGGAGCCTCTTCTCACAGACAATCAGATGACCCCAGGCGTCCACCACCAGTTAGGTAGTGGGACAAAGACAGTAGCCACCGTGGCTGGTGGGCCCGCTGGCTCACAGTTAGGCAGAACAGGGGGTGACTGGAAATCCTCCCTCATCTCCACCCTGGGGCCCAAGACAGGCAGCGACTCCACTTCGGGGCCAAGGATTTGATACGGACCCAAGGCCTGGGGCACAGAGGACGCGGCCAGGTCCTGAGAGGGCCCAGCACAGCCGGGGCCTGCCGGGCTTGGGTCCGAGGGTCCCTGGAGATCACTTCGTGGGACCCTGGCAAGCAACGCAGTGGCCAGGGGCAGGCGACAGTCATTACTCAGGGGCCCCCACATTCCCGGGGCAGAGGGGTGGACAGGGCACCCTAGCCCACCCGAGTCTGGTCTAACTCAGGAGCTGAGCAGGCAGCTGGGCTGCAGATGGACATTCACTTCGGCCCATCCCTCAAGGGCCGGGGCCCTTCCTAGAACACAGCAGAACTGGGGCGGCCAGGGCCCAGGAGAGTGGGTGGAACCCATTGAGTGGGCAGGGTCTGGAGCGGCCACGTGGGTGTGGCCTGTGCTGGGCGGTGCCAGACTGTCCCCAAGGGCTTGGGGGCTGTTAAAACCACTACCCCGCATGTCACACTCCCTGTAAGGCAGCCTCCCCAGATTTCCAGGAGGGCGCGTCCCATGGGCACTAAGACGCGAAATGAGCCGCGGTCATGGGCGCTTCCTCATCCTGCCCTAGCCCTCAAGGGGCCAATCTGGAGCCTCAGTTTCCTCACCTACAACAGAGGGACGACAGAGCTCAGCAACCCAGGGCTGACAGGAGAGCCTCCGGAGTCTGAGCTGTGTGTCCCTTGAGCGGGCCCTAAACCTCTCTGAGCCTCAGCTGCTCATGTGTGACAAGCGGCCAAGCTCGCTGCACAGGACTGGGTTTTGGAGCACTCCCAGCATATGAACGGTGGCCCGTAGAGACAGGCGGTATGGTTAGCATTTCCCTGGGCAGTGGCGCCTCCAGCCCCCAGGTGGCAACCTTCAAGGTTACGTGGAAGAACACAGACCGGGGCTTTATTGCTTAAATACTTTTCCCTACCCATCGTCCGGACGCAGGCTCCGCGGCCCGGCGGCAGGCATAAATTAAGGTTGGCGGGGGTCCCCCGGGGACGGCCGCGGGCTGGCCCGTCCTCCTCAGTCCCAGCCGAAGTCCTGGCCGGTCATCTGGTAAAACCTGCGGTTGAAGGGCCGGTAGAAGTCCCGCAGGCGCCGGACCACGGCCTCGGGCACCCGGGGGTGGGGCCGGCCCTTGGATTTGCCCAGGCAGCGGGGGCGGCCGCCGCCCTGGGCCTTCTTGAGGCAGGGGAAGCCCTTGGTGGCGTTGAAGTAGAAGTGCTTGTCCGTGACCACCCGCTTGAGGCCCAGGAAGTCCTGCACGCGGCCGACCTCCCCGGCCGGGTCGCTGACCAGGCGCTCCCCGCTGACGAACAGGAAGCGGGACAGGGGGAAGAACCGCAGCCAGTTGTCCAGGTGCTGGGCGTACAGGCCGATGCGCACGGCGCTCCAGGCCGTGTCCACGGGGCCCAGGCCGTGGCGGAAGGCCAGGGCACGGAAGCTGGGCAGGCCCGGGGTCTTGGAGAGCGTCTGGGCGTAGTCGGAGATGGCCCGCGTCACGGGGTTCCGCACCACCACGATGAGCTTGGTGTCCGGGGACATGCGGTGGATGCGGCCGGGGGCCTCCCGGGTCACGAAGTAGCTGGGGGTCTTCTCCATGGTGATCTGCCCGGCCAGGGTGCGGGGCATCAGGCTCCTGTGGGCGGAGAGGTAGGTGAGAGGGGCACTGGCCCCCAGCGACCCAGCGGTGGCCTCCCCTTCCTCCAGGGAACCTCCCCACCGAAGCTTCCCTCCTGAACCCACCCTGCCTAGGGCCTTGGGCGGCCACATATAGGCTGTGAGGCGGCCCACCGTGGGGGCCTGTCCCGCCGGACTCCCCAACCCCCGCCCAGAGCCGGACCCCCAACCCCGTGGTGCTTCCTACCCCCGACCCCGTCCTCGTGAGGCCTGCGGCTGAACCTGCCGCCCACACGACTGAATCTGCCCCCCCAGCCCCCCTGCCTTGTAATTACCTCCTGTCACACACACGGTAAGTGGCGGATGGCATCCCCTAAATTAGGCCATTAATTATTGACAAGTGTCCCCTCTCGCTCCCTCCCCTGCACAGCCTTCTCCCACCTCTGATTACAGCCCTGCTAATTCTCACTGACCTGGGCCGCGTCAGAATGGACCAGAATACCAAAAGCCACCAGCACAGCCCAGGACATTGGAGAACAGTTGGTGCGGTGGCCTGAGGACCCATCCCAAGACCCCAGCCGCCCGGGCACCCCAGGGTGCAAGGCTGCAGGTGACCAGGGGAGGGGAGCACGGACCCCATCCCGAGGTGCCGGGGGAGTCAGCAGATGGCAGCCCCCTGGCCACGCCAAGCCCGGGGAAGCCCATCCTGAACCGGTGTCCCACAGCCCCGCCCGCCAGCCAGGTAGCACAGGGTGCGGCGGGCAGGGCGCGGCGAGGCCAGCTGAGCAAACAGCTCCAAGGGAGGGCTGGGAAGTAGGTCAACAGAGGCAGAGGGAGGGGAAGCCTCCGCCCGGCTAGGCCTGACTCCTGTCCTCCTGCCTTGCTGACGGCCCCCAGGACTGGCCCCAGCCGGGAAGGTGGAGTTCAGGCCTCGCCCAGCCTAGGTGACCCCCAGACTCGAGCCCCTGGGAGGCAGGGCCCGAGTCTCCTCTTCCGGCTCAAAACCCCGGCAAAACCCAGGTCAGGGGAACACGCAGGTGCACAGACCCACGAGTCGGGGTGCTCGGCTTGGAGGGTGCCAGTGTGAGTCCAGGACATGCCCCTGGCTCCCTGACTCCCCCCCGCCCACCGTGGGCCCAGGGGCGTCAGGTAGGCGCATGGTCTGCTAGCTACGGGAGGCTCCCCGCTCCCTCAGAACAAGGCCCTGGGCAGAGCTGGTCTGGGAAGTCATGGGAACACCTCTGCTTCTCCCATCTCTGTGAACTGCTCACTGGCCCATTTGACAGGCAGGCACACCAAGGCTCCGAGAGGAAGCGGGAAGCACCGGGGAGGACGTTAGCCCGCAGCCCTGCCTTGCACCTGCTGCCGCCAGAGCCCCCGCACCTCTCGGCCTGCCTCCCACGGCTGGGAACCCAGTGGGGAGCAGTACCCGGCCCTCCCCGCTCAAAGGGACAAGTTCGAGGAGACCCTGGGTGGTGACAACCCCACAGGCTAAGGCCCACGGTGACAGGGGTCCCTTTCCATGAGAGGGAAGTCATAATACGGGGGAGTGTCCCTGCACTGGACCTCAGTGCTGACACCCGCAAAGAGACTTGGTGCCGCACAGCGTCCGAAGTCACCACCCCTGCCCGCGTCGCCCTCCTCAGGGAAGGAACCCACCCCGTTTGCTCAGCGAATGCCCCCCTCCCATCTTCGACACCCTCTCTCCCTCCTTTCCTTCCCCCCAGGCACCAAGCGATCCCATGGGTGCACCTTCTTTCCCTTCCCAGACTGGGCACTTTGGGTTCTGAGTATCCCCCACACCTCACCCCTGTCTGAGGGGGGGGGCCGCAAGGATGAGTTAAAGGGACATCGCACCTTTCTCCCCAAGAAAGTCAGAGGAGCAGAGGCAGAGAGGTGCTTCCAGACCGTCCTGGGGAGGGGTGGAGATGGGGCGGGGGGGGGGTGCAGACTCTCCTGAGCTTTGAGCTCGGCCTGGCCAGGGCACAGAGTAGGGTGGGGATGGGGGCTTTTGGGGGGGATGGGAGAACGGGGAGGAGAAGAGGAGCAAGACACTGACCCCCACACAGCAAACATCTGACAGGCTGTTCTATGGACACTCCCCCCTCCCCCCCTCCCCCCCGCACACACACACACCACCCCCACCGCTCATCTGGTCTGCATTTCCCTGCGGCTTCAATCCAGCCCTGGGCGACTCTCCCTCTCTCCCTCCTCCGTCTGGGCCTCGCTCCGTGTCCCACACCTCTCCTGGGCCCCATCCAGCCTGGCCTGGGACCCAGCAGAAACCAGTTCCTGTTTCGAGTGGAACCCTGCGGTCCTGGGGGAGTGGGGGCCTTGGGTCCCCTGTCACGTGAGTCTCTCTTTCCGAGGGAGCAGGGGAGATAAGCCCCACAGAAGCCTGTGTCGCTCCCCCCACACACTCACACCGCACCTTCACTGCTTCTGTTCGGGCCCCAGGAGGGGGGGAGGGTCCCCCCCTGCATCCCTCCCCATCTACTCTCGCTTTTCCAAAACACCGTGATGATCAAAGCAGAGCCCCACCTGCCCCTAGACAGGGCACTCCTGCCTGAACCGAGACTTTGGGGTGTTTGTGTGACCCCAGCACCTGCCAAACAGAGTGAGCGAATGAAGGAACAAACGCCGAGTGTGGGGGCCCTTGAGGGTCACGGTCCCCAAGATGGAGGACCCTCAGGAGCCCGAGAGATGAGCTTCTGAGAGCCCGGGGAGAGGGGACGGCTGGGCCAAAACCAACTTCGAGCAGCCCAGGACCTGCCTGCCTCGTCCACGGGAAGGACCAAAGTCACTGCCTGGAATGAGATCGGTCACAGCCTCGTGGCCAAGGCGGCGGGGGGGGGTCCCAAAAATTCAAATGGGGGCACTAGCTGTTCCTCCCCTACACACTGCCCCGACTCCCCACCCAGAACACGGCTCGGCACTCGCTGGAGGTCCCAATCAGGGTCCCGAGAGCAGAGAACACTGCCGGACCACGCCCAGGGGCTGGGCGACCTCTTTGTATTGGGGAAACCGAGGCAGGGGTGGGCATTTTCAGAGGCTCGGTGCATCCTCACAGCCGGCGGAAAGGACAGACAGGTCCGGGGCACAGGGGGGCCCGGGAGCACGCGGAGCCCACCTCCACGCGCGTCAGTACGCAGCCACCGCCCTTGGACACACGCACGTCAGAAGCTCAGCCAGCCTGCACTGGCCAGCGAGGGGTCAGTGTTGGCCAGCCCTGACAGCTCTGGGTCCCTGGAGGCCACCGGAACCTCGCCCTCTCCCTCCTCTGCGTCCGCCCCTCCCCCCAGTAGCGGCGCCTCTGAAGAGGAGGAAGGAGAAAGTCTCTTCCCCGCCAGGGTCAGAGCTGCTCCTCCATCCCCCGGCCCCCACTCCCGGCACCCCAGCACCCCAGGAGCCCCCACCCAGGGCTGAGAATCTGGCCCTGCTGCGTCTCCAATGCCTCATCCTCCCAGAGCGGGAGCGTGCACCCAGGGGCACCCTGGACAGGCCCCCGGACCCCAGGCTCCGTGAGACCCCTCGGGGGCCAGCCTCCGCGGCCGCCCCTCCTTAGTCCAGCCCAGGGCCTCCCCACAGCTCCTTGTAGTTACAGCTCATGGGGCCAGCGGCAGTCTCCAAAGTTTGCTGTACCTAACGGTGTGTCCTCCACCCTCCTTCCCATGCCCTTCCTCCCCTCCCTCCTCCTCTCCCTCCTTCTCTCCTCCTCCTCTTCCTCTCCCTCTGCATGGCAACAGCACCCCGGGATTAGGGATGCTTTTGGATGCTGCAGCACCGTCAGAGTGGGGTAGCCGTCTCTCTCTCTCTCTCTCTCTCTCTCTCTCTCTCTCTCTCTCTCTCGCTGAGCACCACGGATGCTGGGACTCAGCCAGTTGGGTCCAAGGATAAACTCACTTTCCCATCACCACCTGACTTCCCTAAGACCCCCAAGAGCAGTCACCCTTCAGAGCTCGGGGACCAGGACCCCCCCACCGCCCCGTTCTCAAAGTGGCCCCTCCCACCCGATGAGTGGTTTCAATGCAAAAGGCAAAGATAACAAACAAACGGGAGGGTGGGGGGGGGAGGGGAGGGAGGGGGTGCGGGGGGTGGAGGTATCTGGGAAGAGGAAACTTGTACATCTGAGAGTCAGGAGCCTGGGTTCTGCCACCCCCCACTCTCCATTAATTCTCCAGGTGACCTTGGGCTGGGTCCTCTCTGCCCCACAGCTTGGGGACGAGGTGAGCGCCGCGGGGAGGGGGGTGACTCACTCTCCATCTGTAAGCCCTCACTTCCCCGCAGGAAGGGACAGGCAGGCTTGTGCACAAAGGAAGCAGAGGGCAGGGTATGCTGCCTGGGGGGGGGGGCGGTGCTCCCCCACATTCTACCACGGCACCCCAAAGCCATCCAGGCAGGCAGCGGGACAGCTACAGAGCCCCTTGAGTGAGGCTGGCGTCCGAATCCCCGCTCCTTCCCCGTTTCTACATAAAGCTGAGACTCTCTCCGGACCCCCAGGACCCCAGAGAAGGATTCTTCTTCTCAGGATCTGGCGTCTGGGGAGGAAGCAGACGCTCTCCACGAGGCCACGGGGAAAACTCTCGGGGAGACCGAGGTCAGACACGCTCTCCCAGAGCGATCCGGTGGGGAAGGGCGGATCAGTAGAAAGCATTTCTCATGCTCCTCAAACCCCACTAGCTTCAAACTACTCACGTGGGATCAAAACTCCGCCCCGCCAGTCTCGCGGGGACCCCTCAGTAGCCCTGAGCCGGGGCTTTCCCTGGAGTTTCAAAGTTTCTGGGAGCCCCTGGCCAGTGACCGCTCCTCCTTTCCGTAAAACCCAATGCGGGGGGGCCCGCATCCGCGGGGTCAAGCTTCGGTCCCCCGCCCGGGCTGGTCTCGGCCCGGCTCCTGGACATCTCGCCCCACCAGGTCTCCAGTGAGATCCCCCCCGCGCGGGGCGCATCACGCAGTCGTCGGCCAGGGCGCGCGCCGAAGCCGCCGGGGCGGACGGGCCGGGCGCTCACCGGTACCAGGCGAGGCCGCGCTCGTAGCACCTGTCGAAGAAGTGGGGCTCGGAGCCGAGCGCGCGGACGTCGGGGTGCAGCCGCAGGAACTCCAGCAGGGCGCGCGTGCCGCCCTTCTTCACGCCCACGATGAGCGCCTGCGGGAAGCGCCGGCGTCCCGGGCCGCTGGCCACGGGCAGGCCGGGCGCCCCCCGGCTGCCGACGGCGCGGGGCGGCTCGGCGGGCGCGGGCGCCGGCACCGGAGCGCGGGCGGCCGGCGGGCAGCGGCCCGGGAGGGCGCAGAGGCAGTAGGCGCCGAGCACCAACGCGGCGAGAAGCAGCGGCGCGCGCGGCGCCCGCAGCGCGGCCCCCTGCGCGGCCCCCGCGCCCTGGCCGCCCCCGGCCCCGCCGCCCAGGCCGCCGCTACCTGCCATAGGGTTGTGCGGCGCCCAGGCGGTGGACCGCGGGCTGCAGGAGGGAGCGCATCCCGACCCGCGCCGCGTTCCGCCAGTCCGCGCCCGGCTTCTGCGCGGCGCCCCGCCACCCGGCAGGCTGGGAACGGGCGCGGGGCGGGGCCCAGAGGCCCCGCCCAGTCCGAGGCCCCGCCCCCTGGGCCACCGCCAGGCCTGGAACTCCCAGGCGCGCCCGAAGAGGCCGAGGCGTGAGATTACCCTGACGCCCCAAAGATTACCCTGACCTGCCCTCCTGGGGACCTGGGCTCCACGCGCTCGGCTCCAGGGTCACCATCATTGCGCGCCTGGATGCTGCGGGGACAAGTCGGGTCTCAGGGCAGTGACAGGACTGAGACGAAGACCCCAGAACCAGCTCTTCGAAGGCGGATCCCCGCCCCTCCCGGACAAGGGCGTAGCAGCAGGTGTGCGGGTGAGCGTGCACCCGGGCCCTCCCGCGCCGAGGGGTTCCCCGGGAATGATGAGGGAAGTCCGAGGGGAGAACGGGGCGCGCTTTGCTGACCGTTGGCTTGCCATTCGTCAGGGTCTCAACCCTGGCGTCCGGAGAGGCTTGGCTAAGTAGGATTATCATTGTAGAGGCCTGGGAAACAGGCCCGGGGATGACAGGCGTCTGTCCCAAGGCCCCATTCAGACCTGTCTCTTGAGTCTTTCTACCATGTCACACCGTCTGTCCACCTGGCATTGCCCCGGGATGTCAGGGACCCATCTCTAATGCTGGTAACGTGGCTCCTGTGTTTGATGAGAAGATTCTGGAGAGGTGGGCTGGGGGACCGGAAGGAGGAGCCCGGATTTTATCTTAGGAGCTCCTGCTGAGGCACAGTGAGACTCGGGGGCCAGGGGGCCACTCACAGTTATGGGACCTGCCTGGCGCTGGACGCTCTGTGGGAAGTTTCTGCAGCCCCATGTCCACTGAAACCCCCAACGCATCACAAGGAAAGCAGAGAAGGAAAGAGGGCTCGGTGAGCAACAGTCCCAGGTAGAGAGGGAATTGGACCGGTGTCCCCTGTACGCCTCTGCCCAGGACTTCCTCACTGAAGGTTGGTGCCCCATAGCCGACCTCTCGCTAGGTGCTCAGAGCCCACCGCCCTGGGCTCTGCTTGTTCCTGAGACTAGTGGCATCTGGACGAGTCCCAGGAACCTGGAGCACCTCCAAAGGGCATGGGCCCCCGTGACCCACAGACGTTTCCAGGTCTCCCACTTCGAGGCAGCCCTGAACCAAGGGGGCTCCGCAGAGCCAGTGGCATGAAGACCAGTGATCAGGGCCCCAGCCCAGATCCCAGACACCAGGCCTGCACCTGCTTGTCAGGGCGAGACTCAGCCAGGAGCCCTGTAGGCGGGTGGCAGGCACAGTGCCGTCCGGGCTGCATGTTGATACACACAGGGTCACAGGAAGTTCTTCTTCTGGTCTAGCTAAAAGGAGATTTGTTCCAGACAGACTGGTTCTCCTTAGAGCTACCTCGGGTGGGGCCCTGCTCTGCCTGCAACGCCCACCCACGGTCTCAGCCGGCAGCTCTCAGGGCTCTGAACTCCAGCATTAAACACTGGCGGCCCCTCCGTCTCCCAGCCCCAGCACAGCGAGAGTGGTTTCCTCCTCCCAACCTTTGCTCACGCTGTTCCTCCTACTGGGAATGTCTTTTCCTCCGCCCACCCCCGCCCCCTATACACACACGCACCTGCTTGAGGATTTCCGGAAGGAATTTATTAAAAACAGCAGGACGCACATGTTGGGGGCTGGGGAATGGGGTCCGGGGACAGGGGTAGTTTCCTAGCAGAACGCCTCCCTCCAGCCGCCGTCTGTCAAGCGAGAGGTGGGGGCAAACCTGGGGACACCCAGGAAGGCAGCCTTGGGACATTTGCTCACCAGCGCATCCCTAGCACCTAACAGAAACTGGAACCAAATAGGCACTTGACAACAGCCGGCTAGTGGAAGGATGTGCATGGAGGGAGAGGTCAAGGAAGGCTTTCTGGAGGAGGGGAGGGTTAGGCAAGCCTCCTCACACACAGGGTTGCCCGCTCTGCCTCCGCCCTACCTTGCCATCAGGGTCCAGCCCCAGCCCTCCACGGGCTCCTTCCTGTGTGACCTAGAGACAGTGGATCCCCCTCTCTGAGCCACATGGTAGGAAGTGAGCTGAAAGAAACCAGGCCTGGGAGCGGGGGTCCTGTAGCTGTCCCTGCACCCTGAGGGGGTCGCTTGCCTCCTGCCCTGTCCAGTCTCGCCTCCACTGTCAAGAAGAAATGTATCAGCAAGCTTCTCTGCCCAGCTGGATCTCCCCAGGGGGGGAGGGGGGCTTGGCTTTCAGGGTCCAACATGGCTCAATCCCCCCTTGCCCCATCTGGACCCCTTGCCTAGGCAGGATGGCCAGGTAGCGGTCCGTCCGTCCACCCTCCTGAGGGCGTCCATGAGACATCGAGGTAGTCACGTCTGATGCTGGCAGGGAGGAGGGAGTCTTGACCAGGGTGACCAGTCGTGAACGTTCGGCGAGTGACCGAGTGGACCGGCTGTGTGTGTGGGAGAGAGTGCGTGAGCGCCTGAGTCTGCGTGCGCCCCGCCCCCGCGCTCCTCGCTTCCTCTTCCGCAGACTGTCCCCTCCCCAGGGCGGGCGCCCCCAGTGTGGCCCCCACAGGCGGCGAGGCGGGGTGCGTCAGCGGTGATCACTGACACTGTGCGGTCCCTCCCTCCACGGGGGACAGCTGGGGGAGATTTCACACATGCGCGGCCTCCAGGAACTCCCTTCCCAGAACCACACCCTTACCCCCTCGCCCCACGCCCGCGGTCTGCTGGGGTCCAGGAGCCTGCAAGGGGGGCGGGGGGGGGAGGGGGCCACGGCTGAGGGCAGGCCCAGCTGGCCTTGATTTGTGTGGGGTTTTTCCACTTCAGATGCCGGATTCGCCCGAGCACAGAGAGGATGCGGTTTTCTCCTGGGGAGGGACCCCCAAGAGACGGCTACCCACCTACCCCAGCCCCCCCCCCCCCCCCCCGCGAGAGAGCGCACTGTTCCCAGTTCGCCCTGGCAGGGAAGGAGGCGGGGCAGGAGCACATGGCGGGGCCTGAGGGCGCGCAGCACAGCCCGATGCGGCCAGCAGGGACTCCTCAGTGTCAGAGGCTGGTTCAAGCCCAGCTCTGCCCCCTCCTGGCAGGTGACCTTGGCAGGTAAGGTACCAAGCCTCTCTGAACCTCACTCTCCTGCTTTATCAAACAAAGCTGACACTAGCCCCAGCCTTCTGGGTGTCTAGCTCCTAAGCTCTTTATGATAAGGGGGCAGCGGGCACGTGACCGCGTCCTCGGAACTCACCCTCCTTGGAGAAGAGACTGGAGGGGAAAGCCTTTCCTGGGGCCTGGCTGGCCAGAACCCGGGGCCTTGTTCCTGGTGACCAGCTCCGCCTGGGGACGACGTGGCGCAGAAGGGTTTGCCAGGGCAGACAAGATTCCCAGGGTCAGGCGGGACACGTGAACAGGCTCCCTTGACCAAGAGATTCTCCGTCTCTGCTCCCTTAACCTGCTTGAGAGTCTCTGTCTCCATTTCCCTCTGCCCCTCCCCTGCTTGCACGCTCTCTCTCTCTCTCTCTCTCTCTCTCTCTCTCAAAATAAATAAATAAACATAAAAAAAAAGAAAAAGAAACAGGACTGTCTCTGCCCCCACCCATCCCCACCTCCTCCAGCTCCACACCCTCGAGCCAGGCCTCTGGACATAGAACCCCCCAGCATCATGGGGGAGGGTCATCTAATGGCCCCACCTCGGGGCACTGTGCCCTGTCGAGGCGGCGCCCGGGGACCAGAAGGTGACTGTGAGCACGTTCCGTCAGGAGCCAGGAATCTGACGCAGGCTAAGGAACCCCGTGCTCTGCGGAGGGCGCAGGACCCTGTGTGCTCGTGGGTGTACGTGAGCACACGGTGGGGGTGTTCAGAGGCTCGCCCACCGCCTCCCAGCTTGCATCTCCCCAGACACCAGGGACCTACCCCCAGAAGCAAGTCCAGTCTGGCCAGTGGACAGGACACCCAGAGATGGCCGCCCTCCGTCCCCCCTCATTTCCAGGGGAAGCACCCCATCACCACAGTTGGCCAGACAGACAGCCAGACAGACAGCCATGCAGCCAGTCTTGTTGCACTTGGCATTCAAGGGAGAGCCAGAACCCAGATGCCAGGGCGGAGCATCTTGGGGCCGGGGCCTCGAACTCCTCCCTTCCCCCTCCGCCCCCTCCCTAAACTGCAGGCTTCCTGCTCCAACCAGAGGACCTTGAAAATTGACCCCCACCCCCTCCTCAGAGAACAGTAACTCTGCCCTTGTCGCCTACACCAGTCATTGCTGCCTCCCTCTGACTCCAGCTTCCCTGCCCTCCCCCCACTTCCAGACACACACCGGGAGTTCCGGGCTCAGAGTTGGGGGCCCAGCAAAAATCCACAATCTCTAGATTAAGGGAACAAGAAGCCGCTGGAGTCGGAGGTGGAGGGGGCAGCCCCGGGGAGCGGGCAGCGGGCAGGCTGCACAGAGGGGGTGCAGGGCACCGAGGGCCCTGACTCCTGTCCGCTCCCGTTCCCCCCCCGAAATGCAGCTGCCAAGCCCTTTGAAGCCAAGAGTAGCTTGTAAACATCCTAGTTGGAGATGAAACATGATAAGACATGAGGCCAGGGGCCGAAGCATGGATACTCTCTGCGGTTTTACGAGGAACAAATCATGCTGCAGACAGGCCTTGGGGGGCGGTGAGGGGCAGGGGTGGAGGGAGCCCATCTGCAGGTAACCCTTAGTCCCTCCCCCCTCCCCGGTCAGCCACAGGAAGCCCACCAACTGCCTTCTCTGTGCTTCTGCCCCTAAGCTCTGGTAAGCGGAACCCTAGGGTGGGGTAAGGTGATAGGCGGCCCCGGGGTCCCTGCATCTCCCAGACCGCAGACACACTCACACGGATGTGTGGCTTGGCTCACTCGCCCCCACAGAGTGAGTGGGCAGAAGGCCGCTCGCTCTGCTCGCTCCGTGGGTGCTACTCCCTGCGCTCTCCCGCAGGGCTCAGCATGGGAGGAGGAAATGAGATCAGTGCTCTGTGGACACCGACTTGAAGGAGCTCTTTGACCCGAGGTGAGCTGAGACCCGCAAGGGGGACCGCAGGGACCCGGTCCGTGCACACGTAGAGGAGACCAGCCCAGGGCCCCCGCAGTCTGGGAGAAGGAGAGAGACCCTGGGGCAGAGCCACCGGGAGAGGTTTCTAGAAGGATTCTGGTCCATGGGGAGGGGATGAGAAAGAAGGCACGGCCAAGCGTGGAAGGCGGGAACACAGGGGCATCTTCAGAATGGAGTCTGGCTGGCCCAGAGGCCCAGGTGCAAGGTCGGCAGGCAGGGGCGTGGTGAACAGAAGCCCAGGAGCTGCAGTAAATAACACTGCTCTCATTCACAGAGTGGAATGCGGCTGGAGACACGGGCTCTGTGGGACCAGAGCCAGCAGAGCCTGCGGGAGCCACCGAGGGAAGTTTCTGGTCTGTTATTTTGCAAAGATCACACGGGTTGGGGGAAGTTAGCTAGGAGTTGTCACAATTGCGGAGGAAAGAAGTGGACACAGACACGTGGGAGGTGGAACCCCAGAACCTGGTGCCCAGGTGGGCCAGGATGACAGCAGGAGCAACTTGAGGACGCGGAAAGGCGGCAGGCAGAGGAGGTAGGGACATCGGACAGGCGGTCCCGTGGGGCTGCCTTGGAGCAACAGGTCACTTTCGTGAAGCCCCCCAAATGGGGGCCCCTACACCACCGGCCCTCCCAGCGTCGAACGCCAGGAGGCCTCAGCCTGTGTCCCGGGTACTGGCAGGCTGGGCCGGCGTGGCCGAGCGGGCCGGGGGACGCCGGCGCTGACCACTGAGCGCCGCCGGATCGCGGAGTCCCTAGAAGGCGCTGGGTCGGCCCTCGTCGTCGTCGTCGTCGTCGTCGTCGGAGACGCAGCTGCTGCGCCCCTGGTGGCGCCTCGGGGAACTGCAGGGCCTCTCACACTCGCCCTGGCGCACGCGCAGCGCGGAGCGAGCTCGCCCCCTGCCCGTGGGCCGTACACAATCCCTGCGCCGCTACCAGGTGGACTCGGGAGGGCTTCATCGTGTTGGGGCCCCTACCAGGACCTCGTATGAGGGTAGGGACACGGACGCTGGCTTGGCGGTGACCTCCGCAGTCCTCTCTGGGCACCCCCTCCTACTTGCCTGCCCGGCCCACATTCATGCACGGAATCAGAGGGTTCCTGGGACCTACGAATCGGCCCCACCCCGACCAAGGTCACGGCTCTCCCTGGCACTTGTCGTTCAGAAAAAAATGAAAGCCGTGCGTGAGCACAAGTCCCAAGCACGGTGGGTTCACTCACGCACTTTGCCAGCGTCTCCTGGTCAGCAGGATCCCAGACACATTCCTACTTTCTCCCTTGTCCTGGGTGTCCCTGTGTGTATGGGCCTGCCGGCAGGCGGGAACTCACTCCTCTTGACACCAGGAGCCCCTGAAGAGAACACTTGGCTGCGAGGTTGTACCCTGGAGGTTCCACTTGGCAAGGGAGGGGGCACTGGAGAGGGAGGGAGGGAGCTGGGTTCTCAAAAAGTCTTTGGTTTCTCAGGAGGAAGTGCAGCTGCAGGCCAAAGGTTATGGTGTAACCCAGCAAGAGGAAGGGGGTGGGGGAGATTTCTGTTTCCACATGAGACCATTCACTCCCGCCTGCCCAGCCCCTGGCAGACAGGCCCTGCCCAGAGCCATCCATTTCCGGGCTCCTGATGAAAGGGGACCTCAAGGTTTGGGGGCCCACCCCTCTCCCTCCACCCGTCCAAGGACCCTGCTTCCAGCCCTTCCCTCCCCCAGCGAACCTGTATGGGGCCCGTGGAGTACAGGGAGTCAGGCACTGCCCCTCGCAGCGTCCCTACCAGCCTCACCTGCACCAGCACCAGCCCAGGACACCAGCAGGTCCCTCAGCCTACCCTGCTCTAGATCTGGCCCCCCGAGAGGCAGCCCCAGGGGCATGTCCTGGACACAGCCGCCCAATTTGCAGGAGGAGGCCAGGCTATTCTTGGGCCAGGTTTACTCTGGGACATGCTGAGTCAGGAGGCTGACCCGGGGGGGTGCTGGGAGAGGCAGGCAAAGCCCAAGGTCCATCCTAGCCCTGGGCCTGGAGATTCCCGCTGACCACTCGGCTGGCTGCCTCCCCACTGCTAGGCACCTTCGACATGCTTGCTGCCTTCAGACTGTGCTCAAAAGGCGGTCACCACCTTCCCAGAGCCCCTGTTCCCCGTTTGCGGCATAGAAAAGAGGAAAGGGACAATGTGGGCAGAGAGAGCCCGAGGCCTTAGGCAAGTCCCTCCGCATCTCCGAGCCTCCTGTTCCTGCCCTGCCCCACCAGGGTTAGCGTGGAGACTCGGGGTGATGTTACCTACTGAAACACACTAAGCATTCGGTCACCGTTCGCCTACAGCGGGCTTGCCCTTGGCCAAGCCTGGCTGCTAGTCTCGGGGGGATGTGGGTCGCAGGCTGGGCTGGGCAGTGCCCCAGGGCCAACGATGATCCCAGGTGACTGGGACAGCCCCAACTAGGGACACAGAGGGATCCCTGCAGGGAGAAGTCCGGCAGAGATAGGACCGGAATCGTGGGGTGAAGGGCACGCCCTGCAGTCCCAGGAGGCAGTTTGCTAGCAGGTGCAATCAGTACGGACCCCCCAGCGGGGCAGAGATGGAGATGTCTTCTAGAGAAGGAGGCTGCCACGCCATGGGGAGGGGCGAGCAGCAAAAAGTCCCTCTCCTGAACGGGGTTCTTCAGCACCAAGGGGTCCCCCTCGGTGCTTTTTGTCAGTGGACCCCTTCCATTGCACAACTCCCTCTGCACAGATGGCCCGTTGACCAAGTTGGTGTCTGGGACATCTAACCCCACGGAGTGACAGATGCTCAGAATCTGCGCAGCTATGACTCGCCCTGCCACACCCCCACCCAGGAGACAGGCTGGGCTCCACAGAGGAAGGTTAAGCACTCTGGCCAAGGTCACACAGTGAGCCAGCAGCACCCGCACAGGCCAGTGACCCCCTCCCCCGCCAGAGCGGCAACCAGCAGAGGCCCATTCCCGAGGAATGAGGAGACCAGACAGACCAGCAGGATCCATGGCCTTCCTTCCCGCCACCCCCTCCCCAGCCATTCCAACCTCACCCCTCATCCGCCACCTTCGCCCTCACACCTGCAGGCTTCACTCCCCGCCACACGGGGATGCTCCCACGTGCTATGTCTGCTCCAGCCATGCATCTGGAACTGGGGAATAACGGGGGGGGGGGGGGGGGGGGGGGCGGGGGGGGTCGGGGACTCATTGGGCCCACGGGGAGACAGGCCTGAGCTGAAAGCCTATGGACCACCTGCCTCATTAAGTCCTCCTCTGACAGAGGGCATGTGTGTCCCCTGGACTGAGGTCAGTCCAGAGCCGGTGTCCAGTAGTCCCCAGAATGCCTGATTACTTCCTGTTCTCCGGCACATGGCCGCCCTGGTGTGGGTCCCTTTGGGGGAGGCTGGGAGAAACAGTACCGATATAAACTCTCGGCGATACAGCAGGGTCCTTCCTCAAGGGACCCCAGCCTCTGGTCCGTTCTGGGAGTTGTGGGTCCTTAAACGGGCTCGGTGACTGAGGCGTCAGGACTCTGCGGTCACGATGCAAGTTAGACTCTGGTTCACTTGGCCTAGAACTCTTTCGCTCATCCAGATCGGTAAGAATTCGGGAGGCTTCCCATCTATTTCACTTCTGGGGGCGCCATGACCCGCTCGCCGGCGCCACAGCTCTGTGCGCGTCGGCCTGTCCCGGCTGCTTTGACTCTGTGCCCTCCTAGCCTCTGGTTCCCGTGTGCCGCCACGTGAGCCCCGAGCCTCAGGATCCAGGGACCCGGCTGCGTGTGGTTCCCCCAGTCCGGAGTCAGCCCTCCATGTAATTCCCGGCCTCCAGAGAAGCTGCTGGGGCTTCCCTCGCAAACACGTTCCTCGCAGTCACGGTGACAGTTGTCCTCGGAGCCCCAGGTGGCTGCTGAGCTGGCCTATCAACTCCGACACTCCCATCTCCCTAAGCCCTGGGACCCCTTCCTCCCTCGGAGCGAGGCCACCTCCTGGTCTAGGTCGCAGCCAACCAATCAAGCCACCAAACAGTTCGACTGCCTTCTGACTGTAGGAGCAGCACCGGTAAGCCTGGAGCGGCCGCTAAGGTAGCCCCTATCAATACACTCAGCCTGATCCAGCTTCATGTTCCTTGCACCGGAATCCCACCGCTTAGTCCCCACGCTTACACACGTCCCCCGCACTCGTCAACAGAAAGTGGAAAAATCGTGTGGGTCTCCGGCGGCACGGCCTAGCTCCTCGTGGCCTGCACTCTGCCCCTCCCCCTGCAGGGCGGGACCGTGCCCCTTGCTGCCGCCTCAGGGCCTTTGTACATGCCGCGCTGCCACCCGGGAAGCCCTCCTTGCTTCCCTCACCTGTCACTGCCGAGCTGAGCTGATCCTCCCCTTAGCGTCCCCCTCCCTGACCATGGGGCCAAAGCGCCAGCCCCCCAATCGCCCCTCCACACAATCGGACGTCCTTACTCTGGGGTACGTGTCCACAGCCCTGATCATTATCGGATTTGAACTTCCTGTCTCCCCAAACACGCGGGGCGGCCCTGAGGGAGGCCCGTCTGGCTGGCTGTCTGTCTGACCACTGCCTTCCCAGCAGCAGGCGGCAAGTGAAACAATGGGTCCTGGCGTCCCTAGTGTGAATGAAGACAGCCGGCCCGGGTTCCGTTTGTTTACTGATTCCCTGATTACGCCAGAGGGGAGGCAAGTGGGGGGGGGGGGGGGGGCTTCGGCATCACCCGCCTTCCCGGACAGCGAGAGCTTCAGAGCGGGTACAAGAAGGCACAGTCACTGCTTCCCAGGAAGATGCGGGCTGTGGGTTTCCGGGGCCCCGGCCTTGCACAATCCAGGTAATGGTGCAAAAGCCGCTTGCCTAAGCCCGAGTGAGGCGAGGTTGTGACACAGGGTTCAGGATCTCTCCGCTCATAACGGAGAGGCCAGAAATCTGGCCCCCTGGCCTGCTCCTCCCGCGGTCACAGGGCATCACCACTCCGGCTGCCTGGAAGGCTTTGACCAGAATGAATCATGGAGTGACTGGGGTCGGAGCGGCCGGCCGAGGCCTGCCTCCCTCCGCGCTCTGTCTCGCAGCCCAGCCTGGGGGAGAGGGGCCTGAGCTTTGGCGAGGGCCAGAGCCCGGCTCAGAATCGGGTCCCCCAGGGGCGAGTCCCGACAGACGGGGAGGGGCCAGGGGGCCGAGGAGAAGAGAAGGTGGGGGTGTACCGTCATTCGGAGACAAGCTAGGCTTGCAGCCCAGCTCCCTGAGACTCCCGTGTGAGCAGGAGGCCACAGGGAAGCCCGCGGCGGGGCCCTCTGGGGTGCAGGGTGTGGGCTGTCGCGTTCCCCAGGAGAACCTGATGCTTCGGGGGCCCGCTCCCCGTCTGGAGGTCTGGGGTTCCAATCCCAAGGTGGGGTGGCCGGAGCGAGGCCACGGTGCAGCGTCCGGCTAGAGTAGCATGTGCTGCCCGCCTACGGCTCCTGAGAGCCTGAAGTTCCTTTGCCTGAAAGAAAGGAGGGAGGGGAGAGAAAGACAAAGCGCTGCTGAATTACGCTGCAGACACCGCTCCCCGAGCTGGCCGCCCCCACTCCAGCCTGTGGAGCAGGGCAGCCGGGAAGCACCGGCGCCCGGCTTGGGGGAGCCCGTGTGCCCCGTTTTGCTCCCTGAGACCTCCAGGAGAGCCCAGTCTCTTCTTCCTCCACAGGACAAACGTCAGTAACCACGAAATGACAAATCACGTTGCATCTTCCCATCGCCGGCCCCACGGACCCCCTCGCTTACCCTCACCCCCCCAGGGACGGCGGCCAGCGCGGGCCGTTAGCAAGCCCATTTTACAGAGGACCAAACTGAGGTTAGGGACTGGCCACGGTCCTGCTGGCGGCGAGTGGGGAGCGGGGATTGGAGCTACCGAGTGTGAGCAGGCGTCCAGAAGGGCCGGCTGTACGGACGGACGTGCTGACTTGCGAGAACCCGCGCGAGCAGGAGGGCAAAGGGCCAGAGGGGACACTGTGCTCAGAAAAAACCCAGATAAAAGCTGCCCAGACAAACCGCCAGCACGAGCCCTGCTCTCCCAAGAGCTGGCCCTTCGCTTTCACGTCTCATGCCCACTACACGTGTGTCATCTGTTAGTAAGGTGACAGCTTTTATCGTAAATGAAAACCCTCCAGGTTCCTGTCAGTTACTGGACACAGGTACTGACGCACGACGGCTTTCCTAACGAGGAAGCGGCACAAGGAGAACTTCCGGTAACCGGGAGGCACTCGTCGCTGCAGACCGTTCTGGCTCACGAAAGGTTTGGTAGGGACGCCCTACCTTCAGAGGGTGGAGAAACCTCTAATAAGAATACTCCTGGGGCCACTCAGTCGGCTCAGCGCCCGACTTCGACTCAGGTCATGATCTCGAGGTGCGTGAGTTCCAGCCCCGTGTCAGGCTCTGTGCTGACGGCTCGGAGCCCGGAGCCGGCTTCTGATTCTATGTCTCCCTCTCTCTGCCCCTCCCCCGCTCACACTCTGTGTGTATCTCTCTCTCTCAAAACTATATAAACATTCAAAAAAAAAAAAAGAATCCTGCCAACAGGAGCATGCGCGGGAGCTCGTACCTCGGCCCCAGGTGCATCGCAGCAACACGGCTGTCCTCAAACAGCCTGGGAACGAGGCTCTGCCATCGCACCCACTACGCAGAGCAGAGGGCCAGCCCAGAGAGGCGGAGGAGCAGGCCCGAGGCCACACAGCCCGGCCTCCACCTCTCCTCTCTGGGACGGTCCAGGCCCCACAGAAAGCCCTTCGCCACATCCACCCTCGGATGCCCCTTTTTGGGGCACACGTGATCAATCGGGACACGGGCCCCTTGACCTTGTCCTGCAGTCACCTTCTGGGGCGGCCCTGGGCAGCTCCTGGGCCGTGCGCTTTGGTGCCCCGGGCTTCGGCACCGTGAGTGGAGGAGAACCGTGCGCCCCCACCCCCGGGCCTCCGAAGCGCACAACGGGCCTGAGTCCAGCTGCCAGAAGGGGAGCTTACCTTTCGGGACGAACTTCAGCGAGCTGCTAAATATTCAGAAGCGGGACTGCCCCGGCTTGGGGCCATCGTTCAGGAACTCATGTCCCAGCCCGTTGCCACACCTGCCACAGGACACCTGGCAAGACCACAAAAAGACTGCACCAATGCTCCCCCCCGCCCTGCCCCCTGCCACCAGTAGGGACGGTGCCGTCCCCCCGCCCATTTCCCAAAGTAACTGCCCGGAGCCCGCACGAGAAAGCAGTCCTGTTTCCCCGTTGCCATCAGGACCCCAGGCTCTCCTGACAGGTTGGCAGAGGCCAGAGGCCTGGAATAGACAGACTCTAAGCCCCGAGGGCTGTGGGGGAAGCAGAGAAGGAGAGGCCAGTCCTCAGGCTCTCCCTGGCCAACACCCCCCCCCCCCGTCCCCCTCCCTGCGGCTGCCGCCCACCTTTAAGGCTTTAGTCGAATTGTGCTCCGGGCGCTTGGCCACACTGTCGGCATGAATGGTCTCAGTGAAGGCCGGCCACGGGGACGAGTGCGCATACTTGGAGCGGCTGGAGAAGAGCTCGTGGCCGCACTTGGCACACACATAGATACCTGGGGGCGGAAGGAAAGACAAAGACAGACACGTTGGCTCCAGTCTCTCCTCGGGCCTAGGAGAACACAGCGAGGTCCCCACCTGCCACTCCCAGGCCTGGAACACACCACCGAGCTCACGCTCAGCGGCCCTCAGCATGTGCCACCAACAGCCACTTTGCACGCTTACCTCACTGAGTCTTGTCCACAGTCCTGGGATGCAGACCTTTCCCGTTTAGCTGAGTTTTGTGGTTGTTGTTGTTTTTTTTTCAACTGGGCTCCATGCCCAACATGGGGCTTGAACTCGCGACTCTGAGATACAGAGTCACGCGCTTCCCCAACTGAGCCAGCCAGGAGCCCCTTTTTCAGTTTTGTTTCTTAAGAGGACCTTTCCATTTTAGAGACGAGGCGGCCGAGCGATGCCAAACTCTCTGCTGGAGGGTGTGCCCTCAGGAGGGAGCCCAGGCGCTCTGATGAGAACACAGCATCCCCATCCCAGCGGGCCCCAGCCTGCCTCCCTTCCCAAGGGGCCATTCCCGATGCCCGGGGAGGCCTTGAGCTGGACAACCAGCTGCTGGCCTGCTCTCTGAGAGGGAAGAGAATGGTCCCCACAAAAAGGTCTCCAGGCCAGACAGGGGGCCCAGGGAGGCAGAGGCCCAGGGAAGAGATGGGTTTTAACCCATCCCCAAAACATCACTCTGAGGGGGAAAAAAGGTTGCAAAACTGACTTGCGGGACAGGTAATTGTGTGGGGTCCCCCACAGGGGTCCCCCGCACCCACTGCCCAGCCTGAGGACAGCCTCCCCCGGAGTCCACGAGCTACACAGCCTTTGCCAGCAGCTGGAGAAGGTGGCGAAGGGGGATGCCGAGCCGTGTGGAAGTGGAGCTTCCTGCCTGGCGGAGCCCCGTGAGGACAACTGGGGTCCCACGGCCGGAGGGCCTCGGCGGAGGGCCTTACCCAGAGAGTCCTGTGTCAAGCCAACATCCATAGATGCCCGGCGTCACAGCCCAGCCCCTAGAGGGCTGAAACCCAAGGTTCCCCCCACCCCGCCTCCCGCCCAGGGAGTGTGCTGCCCTAGTCTCGTCTGTGGAGCCTATTTTTACCAAATTAGTTCATTCCTAGGCAGCACAGCCCAGAAGGGTACACCCCAGGGCCTCTCAAAGCCTGGGGCCTGGGCTGACGGCTGTCCATGTCCAAAATCACCCCCACCCCCACTCCAGCTGTCTGGTCAAACTTCAACTGGCACTTGGTCGCCCAGCCGCTCTCCCGGCTACCCAACCCCGGGGCCCCTGGGCAGACTGGGGAGGCATCTGGGCCGCCACATTGGGTCCGAAGGGAACGTTCTGGGCTTGGCGGCTTACCCTGCGGGTCCCAGGAACCGGGGCCGGGAAAAGGCAGGGGTATCGTCAGAGGGATGCCCTAGGACAAGATCGTCCATCGCGTCCCTCTGAAGTCCAGACTCTAATCCGGATCCCCCCGTCGGCGTCACCCCTTCCCTGTACCCTGCCTGACCCCTTGAATTCCTCCTGGGAATGGCCTTGCTCACGCACTCCTCGAAGTCAGCGACCCCCTGGCTCATATGTCCCCTGTCTCCTCAGGAACCCCTACTTTCCAGGCTCCTCAGACGCCCCTACTCCGTGGTCCCCTTTACACACATGCGCTGCTCCCCGCGCGATCACACTCGCGCCCGGTGGGGCCCGCCCTTCCCCGGGCTCCAGGGCCCCACCGCCGCCTGAGGGCAGCGACGCCCCCTCTACACCGCGCCCCGTCCCCGCCGCCCTCCCAGGAGGTCAAAGAACAGACCTGGCTCAAAGTGATTCTGGAAAACCTCGCCCCCGAAGAAGCTGCAGAATGACATGGCGCCGGCGGGACAGGGAGACGACCGCTTCCTCGGACAGACGCGAGGCCACTGGCGGACCTCCGCCGGGCCTGCGCCCGGGGCCCCGCCCCTCCTCCCGAGGCCCAATCACCGCCCGGATCCGGGCCGAGGCCCCGCCCCCTACAGAGGACAAATCACGACCCGTTCCGAAGGCCCCGCCCCCTCGCGCGGACCAATGTCTCCCCCTGCCCTCCGCAGCTTCCTCCCAGGCCCGGCTCGCGGCTGCTGCCAGGGTGTCCTCGGGGGCGGCGTCCCGGACGCCCGCGCTCTGCAGCCTGGCCCGAGCGCCAGGGGGCGCCGCTGAGCGCCGCCACGCCGCGAGCGTCCTGCCCCCCGCCCCGCGGAGCCCCGGGCGCCCCGCGGTCCCCCCGCCTTTCCGCGCTCCCGACTCTGAGACACCGGGAGAAGAGTCGCCTCCGCACTTTATTAGACAGAGAGGGCAGGCGGGGGTAGCGCCGCGCTTCCTCCGGGCTCCCTCCATCCCAAGCCGCCTACAGGTCTCTCGAGGTCTCGGACTTTTCCTTCTCAAGATGCTTCTTCTGGGGACCCTGGTCGGGGGGTTGGGGGAGACAGGAGCGCTAGCCACGGAGATCTGGCCGGGAACACTGCCCCTGGCCAGCCGCTGCTCTTGCTTTTTTTCCCCGCGCGAGTCAGGGCCCGGGACTGGCCTCCTACAAGCCCCTCCTGTGGGTGAGTGCAGGGGGCGCCCCGACCACCCTCATCTGCTCCAGCTCCCCGACTCTGGCGCCAGAGGGGTGTGAGGTCCGAGCCCCAGGGAACGAGGGGTCGGTAGGCTCACCATGAACGCCCTCTTCTCTTGGGCTGTCTGGAAGCGGCCGTGGCCAAACTTGGAGGTGGTGTCGATGAACTTGAGCTCGATGTTCTCCAGGGCCTGGCGGCTGTGGTGCACCAGGAGGGACTGGAGAGGACAGGAAGGCGCAAAGTCCTCGCCCACTGCCTCCTGCCACCCCCAGGGCCATATCGGAAGGTCTCGCTCACTCAGCTCCTGCCAGAACCCCTCCCCTTTTTGCTCTTCCCATTCCCACCCTCCTCAGAGCAAGGTGGAGGACAGGGCGGGCCCCCGACCTTCCCACCAGAGGCCCTGACCTTCCTCAGCGTGATGACTCGCTTCTTGGTGCCCGCGATGCAGCCCTTCAGCATGACGAAGTCGTTGTTGACTTCCCCGTAGTGCGGGAAGCCGCCCTGCAGGGAGGTGGGTCAGGATCCAGGCTCAGAAACGGGCCGCAGGGCCAGGCGCCGCCCAAGCCCCGGGAGAGCCCCCCACGCGGGAGCCAGAGCCAGCCCCTGGCCGGCGGGCCGCACCCCAGCCGCGTTCTACATCCTTATCTCCGTGAGCACTCTGCACATGAGCGAGGGAGACGCGGAGGCTCGGAGAAGTGGCATCGCTCCCTCAGGCCTTGCGGCTGCCACATGGTGCAGCCACGGCCCGGACCCAAGCGGCCCCAGTCTCAGGCCGCGGCCGGCGCTGCGGTGCTCCGCGCCCCACGACAGCGGGTGGAGCGTAAGCTGTATGCAGAGGGGGCTCCGAGGATGCGGAGGGTTCGTTCCAGCCGGGCGGCTGCTCGCGGCGCCTGAGCTCCCGGGGCGGGGCGGTCCCCATGCACCTGCTCCGCACGCGCCCGCCGGACCCCCTCACCAGTGGCGTGATGGACTTGTCCGTCACATCGTAGCTGGTGGCCGCGTTGTTCCTGACCACCTTGCCGTCCTCCACGTGCAGCCCGCGGCCGATCCGGTAGATCTGCCGGGAGAACAGGGCGCGTTGCCGGCGGCGCGCGGCCTCCGGAGCCGGGGCCGGGTCTACGCCCGTCGGCGTGCGTGCTCGGACCCAGCCACCGGCAGGGGCATTTCGGGGCCTTTGGGGGGCCAGGCACCCTACCCGCTGGGCTCTGGTCGCGAGCGCCCCCTGCCGCCAGGACTGTGGACGCACCTTCTTGTTGAGCTCCGTGCGGTGGTGGTAGCCCTTCTGCCCGGCCCGGGCAATGGAGCAGCCCACGCGGGCGGGGTGCCAGGCGCCAATGCAGGCCACCTTGCGCAACCCCTTGTGGGTCTTCCGTGGCAGCTTCTTGGTATGCCAGCGGCTCGTGACCCCTGTGGGCGGTGGGGGCGGGCTAGCGACTTGGAGGCCATTCTGGCCCCCGTGGCCTCCAGGCAGCCCTCCTGGAGCCAACGTCCCCGCGCGGCCCTACCTTTGACACCCCGGCCCTTGGTGACGGCAATGACGTCGATGACCTCACTCTGGCTGAACACGCTGTGCACCGGGACCTGCTTCTCCAGCCGGGCCTGGGCCCAGGCCACCTTCTCGGCCACTGTGCCGCCGTTCAGCTGGATCTCCATGAGGTGGGCCTTCTTCTGCCGGAAAGGGAGCAGCTTCATCTGCAGGACAAGGCGCGGCCGGTCAGTTCCCAGAGGGCCGCACCACCCCCACCCCCCACTCACCCCCCGCTTGCAGACCCGGCACGACTGCCCGATGACGCCCGGCAGGCTGTCGTGCACGCATGCGTTCAACACCCGTTCCAGTGCTCCAATCTGTCCACGTGCCATTACGTGCCAGGCACGGGGGAGGGCTGAGTCTTCTGATGGAATCTGGGGGGCAGCGGGAACAGTCACTGCATAAGGCAGTCGGACAGGACCCCCCTCTGAGGGGACGCCAATAACAAGAAGGAGCTTCTAAGTAAAGAGCTGAAAGTTTGAGGGGGGGGCAGAGGCAACCACCTGTGCAAAGGCCCTGTGGCAGGGAAGATCCCGGGGAACTGGTGGGCTGGAAAAGAGAGCAGCGTGCCTAGACCGTGGTGAGCAAGGAGGAACGGGGCGTGAGATGAAGTCGGAGGTGAGCTGGGCCCTGCCCGGGCGAGTCTTGTAGGAAGAAGCTGGGGCTTTATTCTAAGTGCAGGATGTGACAGAATCTGGTTCATATTTTTAGACACCCCTGGCTGCCGCCGCGTGAGGCACGGGCCGCAGGGACACACGGGTGGAGGCAGGGACGCAGGTCACAGCCTAGTGCTTGACGAGTACTCATGGAGCACCTACTGCATACAGGGCTCTGGGCGGGTGCTGGGGGCACGGCACTGAGCAGGCGGCCGTGGCCCCTGCCACCGTGGAGCCAGTCCGGAAAGGGAAATGGACATAACCGATGACACGTGTAACCAGGAACAGCCAGTGGGACAGTGACTGAGACAGGGGAGTTGAGGGGTGCTGCTCCAGCCCTACGCAAGCCTTCCCTAAGGACAAGACGCCAAGGACTGTTCCAGAATACGCCAGACGGTGTTAGTAACCCGTCAGCCCACATCAAGCCGGACCCCACGTTCGAACGTTGATTCACACACACACTGGCGCCAGGACCCAGAGGGAGGCGGCCGGCCCTCTACACCGGACACTTGGCAGGCGATCCAGGCCTTTTGGGGCACGTTGTGGCCTTGGTGGACCACGAGGCGTGGCGGATGCCCCAGAGCCCTCACAGGCAGTGACACCCACATCCCTCCCCCGGGGCTGCGGGCGGCCAGCACGGCTGGCCGCCCGCCCCTTTGGGCCTGTGCCCGGGGCTCGTGGTATTTTTAGGCTGACATCTGCCAGGGCTCCTGGCAGCTGGGGCAGGGGAGGGTGGGCCCAGGAGGCGGACTGGCAGGCCGGGCGTGGACACGGTGGCGGGGCTGACCTGCGTGTGGACAATGACACGGATGACCTTGCAGTACTTCTTCATGGCGGCGAAGTCTTTCTGCAGCTGCTTCCTGCCCTCGGCGTCACGCCACCGCTTGCAGGCCTTGGTGAAGGCTTTCTTCTTGCTCTTGTGCCTGAGCCCCACATGGGGGACACTTAGAGGGGACACTCCCCGGGCCCGTCCAGCCCCCACGTGCCCTCGGCCCACCGAACGGGGCTCTTAGGGCAGCGAATGTCCCCTCCTCCCTCCTTCCCTTCCCGGGGAGACCGCTGCCGCTCCCTGGGCTGGTTCCAGCCACCTTCTAGAAGCACAGACTGCCCCTTCCTCTCTGGGTCTGGGGCTCCTCGTCCGTAGGGCGGACACGCTCCTGCCTCCGGCGGCCTGTGAGGGAGCGTCAGACGCGCCAGAGCTCGAGAGAGGCACGCGCCAGCCAGCCCCGCGGCCACCGCCTGCACTGCCGTGGCCACAGACCCCGCTTGCGGAGCCCACGGCTGGTACCGGCCAGGCGCCATGCCACGTCGTTCCTAACCTCCACCCAAACTCCGGGAGGTGGATGTGTGGTCCCCGTTCTACTGAGAAAGCAACGGAAGCTTGCAAAAGTCCGAGTCCCTGGATGAGGGCCAAACTGATGACAGCGGAGAACAAAGACCAGGCCAGCTGGCATTCGGCGAGCACTTTCTGTGTGCCGAGCCCTTGACACGCTGCTCATCTAATCCTCACCGCAGCCTCATGACACAGGGATTGCCCCGTCGGATGGCATCTCCATCTGCTCGTGATTTTGATGAGGGGAGGGGATCAAACTAAGAGACTCTGAGAGACCTCGCCTGTGGTCATACAGCCCATTCAGGCTCAGAGACCCAACCCATAGAGGGCCAGGACTGGGCTATGCCTTTAACTCTGTAAGGATGGGGTGTCTGGAAGGTTCCTTGGGCACATGAGCCTTCCCTTTCAGGACTTAGTGCCCCCAAACGCCTTCCTTTCTGATGAGAAGAGCTTGTCGGCTAGCTATTTCCCTTTTCACCCTGGCTGCTAGGAAGCTCTGAGCCAAATCAGTCCCTTAATTAACCCTGGGGATTAGAACATTTGCTTCCTCTCTTCCTTTGTCCCAATTTCCACTCCAGCCCCCTAGTACTTGTCTTTTATTGAAGTGAAGGCACTCCCCCACACACATACTTTCCTGCCTTCCATACCCTGTTGCCGCTTCCCCTGCCTACCCACCCCCATCGTGCCAGCCCACACTTGGTCCACCCGAGGGCAGCGCTCACCAGTCCCTGTAGAAGCGGCGACGGCACTCGTCACTGAGGTGTTCGGCAAAGATGGTCTTGAAGCTCCGCAGGCCTCGAGGAGTGGCCACGTAGCCCACGACGCCGACCACCACCAGAGGCGGCGTCTCCACAATCGTCACTGCCTCCACTTCCTCCCGCTTGGAAATCTCTGGATGGGACCCAGAGACAGGGGCATGGAGGAGGACCTCTGGGACCCACAGGGAAAGGGGATGGAGTGGAAGAGCCAACTACGGCCCCTCCTGCCCCAGGGGGGACGGAGCACCACGGCCTCGGGGCTCCCAGTGACCTCGGCCTCCAGCCTGCACCCTCCCTGCCCCTTCTCTCTGCTCCGTCCCGGCCCAGGAGCGAGTGCCAGGCAGGGCCCTTCAAGTGGTCTCTGCTAGCGCTGACTCTGAGATCCAGGCAACGCCAGACCCGCCCCCTGCCTCAGTTTCCCCACCGGATCATCTGGAGATGGGCGAGGAGAACAGCCAGGGCATCGTGCCCCGAAGCGGAGGGCTGGGGCTCCTTTAGAGTGGTGAGCACATGCGCATTTGTTATTTTAATAGTTATGAATATATGTTGAGGAGTTCTAGAAAAATACCTATAATTTCTCCAAAACCTCGGACTGTATAGGTGTTAGTATTGGCACTAAAACAAAATAAAAGTATGCCTCAAAGATAGATTAGGAGATGGGGCGCCTGTGTGGCTCAGTCAGTTAAGTGTCCGACTCTTGATTTCAGCTCCGGTCACGATCTCACTCGGTCCGTGGGATCGAGCCGGCCGTCAGCGTGGAGCCTGCTTGGGATTCCCCCTCCCTCTCTCTCTGCTCCTCCCCCCCCTCACGCTTCCTCTCTCTCAAAATAAATAAGTAAACTTAAATATATGTATATATATATAGATCTATTAGGAGAGATGAAGAACAGACGAGTTCCGCAAAGAGGGAGGCGGTGGGGGCTGATGCTGCAAAGGGACGGCAAGAAGGACTCCTGCGGGGATGGAACGTTCCAGGGGACACACGTTTACGCATGGCAGGCGGCGGGGAACGAAATCCACACATGCGCAGAAAACCTGAACGTGATGGGTAGGTTGTATCCACGTATCCATGGTGACGTATCACCACAGTTGATAAGATGTTTCCATCGGGAAACTGGGTCAAGGGTGCATGGGATTTTCTTACACCCGCCTGTGGTCTACAAAGATCTCAATACAAAAGGTATAGGGCCCTGCCTTTGAACGGGAGTTTTTCCAGACCCCCTGGCAGTCAGGGACGCTCCACACCCTCCCCCGCCCCCGTGTCCCCCCCCCGCAGCCACTCACTGAGCCCCGGCCGGTGCACCTCCCGAAGAGTGTGCGTCATGCCGGCCTTGTAGCCCAGGAAAGCCGTGAGGTGCACCGGCCGGCTGGGGTCGTCCCGAGGCCACGTCTTCACCTTGCCCCGGTGCCGGCTGCTCCGCTTGTGGGGCAGGAAGCCCAGGTGTCCATGCCGAGGGGCGGAGAACTTCCGGTGGGACTGGGGGCGGGAGGGGGGGGACAGTCAGAGCTGGGGTGTCCCCGGGCCCAGAGCCCAGACCCGGAGAAGCAAGTCAGAGACCCCAGATGGGGCCCTCGTGGTCTTCAGAGCCCCCACCTGTCTGCAGGGAAGAAGGGAAGGTTGGCTCAGGGGCAGTGTCTTAGGGACAGAGCCGGCACCAAGCTCTCCTCACCTGCGGGCTTCCTGCTTTAGCGGGCTCAGCCTGCTGGGCCCAGGAGGGACAGGCCCACACTGCGGCCGAGGGCTAGAGGGACAGGGAGCCATGGCCATCTGTCTATCTTCTTGCCCATTCCAGGCCTGGCAGCCTCCGCTCTGGCCCCCTGTTGTCCCCTTCGGTCACCTCCCGCCACGGGCCCAAGAACCAGCCCTGCTGGGAAGAGACTCCGGAAGCCCACCCGCCCCTCCCAGGAAGCTGGCTGGCTCCAGCCGCCTAGCCCACTGACCATGGCAGCTGGTCCCGGCAGGTCAGGAAGGGAAGGGGCCTCCCCGACAGGCGCTGGAGGTCGAGTGGCAGGGCCAGAGCGCACAGCGGCCGGTCCCAGATTTAGCCCCTGGCAGAGGAGCTTGGTCATGTTCCGTGACAGGCATGGGCTCCGGTGCCAGGAGATGGCTTGGCCTGGGGCGGGGCGAAAGGGGGCGTCCGATGGGCGGACTGGGCCGGGGACACCTGGAGCCAGGCTCGTCACTCCTTTCCTCAGGGACCCCGGGACTGGGTCACCCCCGGTGACCCAGGGAAAGAGTTGAGGAACCCCGGATGGGGAGAGGGCTTCCTTCAGGCCGCGAGGAGGGTCTGGTCCACTTTGCTGGCAGTGAGCCGGAGGCAGTTCCTGTCCCGTCCTGAGGGCTGTGAGCGGGGGCTGGACCAACTGCCCGGGGAGCCGGGGGTGCGGGGCGGGAAGAGCCGTGATCCAGGAGCAAAGATCCTGTGGTTATAAAGTTCCGAACCTAGACACAGAGTCAGTTTTACAGGCCTCAAATGTCCCTGAGGGCCTGGGGGACCTCGCCTTGCTGGTGCTAAGATTCCGTGCTGGTAAAACCGTCACAATTCTCTGTCGTTGCTGCTGTTAATGACAAAAATGCTTGTAATACTTTGGGCTGAGCCCAAGGGAATGAGGTCACTGGGCAAGGGGCAACCCTCAGCCCCAGGGGGGGCCCAAGAGGAGGGAGACTACCTGAGGGGAGGAAGCACAGAGGGGATGCCCGCACACTCAGGGCAAAGGGAAGGCTGCTCGTGCCGAGGGCCTGGGGCACCAGACGCGCGGCTGCGGTAGGACTGCCTCCTGGCACAGGGGCCAAGAGCCAGAGGGGCGGGCACAGAGCCACAGGCTCCTTGGGTTCCTCCCTCTCTCATGCCTTTTCCTGCTTCTGCCACATGATCCCCAAGCCCCTCTACTACCAGGCGGCAGCGGAAAGCCGTCCCCCCTGCCCCCCACACACACACACACCGCCCAGTGCTTGGCCTTACCCGACTTCTCTGCTTTCTCATATTCTTCGGGTGGGCCAGAGCGGTGGCAGCAGCAGCTGGGGCCCGGCTCTGTCGGAGCCCCTTCTTCGGCCCAACGCTACAGGCCAATGTTAAGATTCTTTCGGTCTGACAGTGTGTGTTTCTACGAGTTCATGATTTCATGATTTGACATTTCTGTGATCCCAGATTCTGTGCATCTGTAGAGTCGATGGCTCCATGTCCCTGACCCCAGCCGGCAGGCACGTAGTGACCGGCACCCTCCGTGGTGCTGGCGAGGGGCCGTGACGGACATGGAGGTCACGCGGGGTGATCGGCAGGGCCCTAGTCAGTGGAGCTACCCCAGGGGGCGCTACAGTGCTCGGGGCCGGGACAGAAACATCTGTCCCGGACCCGAGCACTCTGCACCCAGCATAGGAGCCACCTCTCCCTGTGGGGGGCGGTCCCAGGGACAAGCCCTGCCTTTTGCTCTGCCTTAGAAGGGCCCCCTACGCTTACTAGCGTTAGCCAGTCCATGAGGGGCTCTGGAAAATACAGTGGAGCCCAGAGAGGGCTGCAAGGAAGGGACAATTCAGGAAGGCTTCCTGAAAGAGTGGAGCGTTGGTAGTTTGTTTTATTTGTTCACTTTGTTGTGTTTTTTGTTCGTTCTACCAGCCTGAGTTCTCCAGAAGGGCCCAGCTGTGTTCATCTTGCTCCCTGCTGCACTTTCCACCTGCCTGCACACCAAAGATAATGAATGAATAGTCTGCTTATTCCTGTGTTTGTCTTGTCTTATTCCTGGGTTTCTCCTGTGTTAGGACGTAAGCAGGGGTCTCTGTTTCCTCCACTAGTGTATTCCAAGCGCCGAGACCAGGGCCCAGCACACAGTACACGTTGCATAGACAGTGCTGCGGGAATCCAAAGCCGCAGCCCTCGCGCTGGGAGGGGTTTCCCGAGCCCACCACTGGGCGGGCCTGCAGAACTACGAGTCCCATGGTGCCTCGCGAGCACAGGCAGTCTTGCGCAGGCGCAGGCGTCCTAGGGCGACTCCTGCAGAGAGTGAACTACAAGTCCCATAATGCCTCGCGAGCGCCGGCCGCCCTAGGGTGTTCTCTGCTGCGGGCGAACTACAAGTCCCAGGGTGCCTCGCGAGCGCTGCCGTCCTGCGCCGGCGCAGCCGCCTTAGGCCGTCCTCTGCTGAGGGCGAACTAGGCCGTGGGACCTCGGCAGCCGGTCTCGCTCGTCCGAGAGCAGAGCACCCCGCGCGCCGCCGCCATGCCGGATAGCTGGGATAAGGACGTGTACCCCGAGCCCCCGCGCCGCACGCCGGCGCCCTCGCCGCAGACCTCGCTGCCTAACCCCATAACCTACGTGACGAAAGCCTTCGGCCTCATCGTGGACCGGCCTGTGACCCTAGTAAGAGGTACGGACCCCATCCAGGCCTCACCGCTCCCCAGGGC
The DNA here is from genome assembly GCA_030068075.1 of Paguma larvata. Lineage (NCBI taxonomy): Eukaryota > Metazoa > Chordata > Mammalia > Carnivora > Viverridae > Paguma > Paguma larvata. Next base: position 112,234,701 of record CM057825.1, read on the forward strand.
CCCTCGCCACCCTTCGGTGTTTCCTGCATCCCGCCGCCCAACCTGGAATACTCCGCTGCACCCAGGGCTTCGCCCCCGTGACAGGTCCCCCACCGCCTCCTTGGACCACCCCCCCTTCCACTGCACCCTAGGAACACCCTTCGCTTCTGCACCAAGGTCTCTCACTGATTTACGGCCCCCGCCGTGTGGGGAACCCTCCACGTACCTCTGGTCTTCAGGCTTACCCAAATATTAGGAGTTGTGTGCGGATCGCACCCAGGCCCGAGGCTCGTTAAACCCCATTCTCCCCGCACGCTTTGCATCCTGCGTTGTGCACAGTAGGCAGTCAGCGAACGGTGTTGAGGGTTATCTGCTAACCCTCTGGACTCCTGCAAAATGACCCAGGTAGTTAGGTGATGGCCGAGGTCCCCTTGACCTAGGTATGCTGTGACTTGTACTCCATGTGTGTCCACGCTTAAGAGCTGTCCGGGTATCCCCAACTGTGGTCCAAACCGGGCAGATGTTTAAAAATAGCTCTTTGTTGCCCCGTTTGTTGTTCAGCTAGCTCAGTACCCTGAGCACAGTGCCCTCGGTCACTAATGCCGGACAGTCCATCCATTAACTCATTCGGGGGCGCCAGGGTGGCTCAGTCGGTTAAGCATCCCACTCTTGATCTCAGTTCAGGTCTTGAGCTCAGGATTTTGAGTTCAAGCCATGCTTTGGACTCCACGCTAGGCATGGAGCCTGCTTTTAAAAAAATAATTAACCAATTCATTCGTTCGACACCAACAAAACATTGGGAGTGAGCCACATGTCCTGGTGGCTTTTTTGTTAGGATAGAGTCAGCACCTCAGACCCCCGAATCTGGAAGAGGCACAGCAATGGACCCACTCACTCTCTTTTTAACAATTTTTTGGAAAGTGTTTTATGTCTGGAGGGAGGAGGTTGCACTAGCTCCCACTTGTTAGTTTCCCAGTGGGGACGTTGAGGCCAGAAGGTCGGTGGTGGCAAAACTGGCATGCACCGTCCGCCTACAGGGTGCAGACCCTGTGCTGGGTTGGGGGGCTCGGCCCACAGAGGGGACCCGTAGAAGGGTGTGGGCTCGCAGAGCACGGGTTCTGAATCCTGAATCCTCTCTCTGGGCCTCCGTACTGTCTGTACTGAAGAAGGACCCTGCCCATAGGATTGTCGTGGGGCCCAACTGAGGCCATGCATATGGGCTAGGGTTAGGGCCGGCCTGGCTCCCAGGAAGCCCTCCGCAAATGGTAGATGTCACCATTTGTAGCCCAGGACTACCAGCCACGCTCGTGAAGAGTCCAGTTGGCAGTCTTTGTAACAGCTGCAAACGCCTGGGAAGCCTGCCGCGTCCTCGGTTTGTGGGAAATAACAACGCTAAGAGCCCAAACTGTGGCCTGTCCACGCAAGTAGGGCTTTTGAGTCTGGGGTTTTTCTCTTTACAGACTTTATAGACCGGCAGCACGCGAAGAACAGGCATTACTACTACCACCGGGAGTTTCGCCGTGTGCCCGACATCACCGAGTGCCAGGAAAAGGATGTCTTGTGCATGTTTGAAGCAGAAATGCAGTGGAGGAGAGACTAGTAGGTCCCTGGGGAAGCCCGGGAGTGCTGGGCCTGCAGTGAGCTCTCCTGCGGGGCTCCTTCCCTGGGGAGTCCCTGGGATGGTGGCAGGCGGGCCAGAACGCCTCCTGGGGTGGGCCCAGATCGTGTGGGTGTGTGGGTACAGGCGAAGGATTCCTCACAGACCACTTTCCTGGTTTTCCTTTCAGTAAAGTTGATCAAGAAATCGTCAACATTATCCAGGAAAGGCTGAAGGCATGTCAGCAGAGGGAAGGCGAGAGCTACAGGGAGAACTGTGCCAAGGAGATGGAGCAGTTCGCCCAGGTGGCCAAGGCCTACCAGGACCGCTGTACGTGAGCCCCCACCCTGGCCTCATCCTTCCACCCTCCGTCCCTCCCCTCAGGGTTTCTTACAGACGTCACTGCCCAGACGTGCCGACTGGTTGGGGAGGGGGTTCTGCTTTCTGCTAGACATCTTAGCTGCCTTTATTTAGGTCCTCTGCCTGTAGACTCTGGTCTTTGGGAGAACTGGCCCATGACTTCCCTCCCCCCCGTCTCTTCTTCAGATCACGACCTGGGTGCCCATTATTCTGCCAAGAAGTGCCTGGCGAAACAGAAGCAGCGGATGCTGGCAGAGAGAAAAGCCGCTAAAGAGGCCGCCGCTGCGTGAGGCCGCTCTTTCAGCCCTGTTACAGGACTACGACTAAAACAGAGAGTAACACGAGCGGTCGTTTCTGGTCCTTTTCGGCCCCTGACCTTTACCTAGTGATGGATTTTAATTCACTTCGGTGGCTCCATCTCCCTTCAAATCCACCTGCTACTAAGCTTGTAAAAGAAATAAAAGGCACTGTTAAACAAGCTTTAATTCACTTTATTTTTCTTGTACAAAACTACGTGGTGGCCACAGCTGGAGCCTGGGTCCTCTGCACGGAGACTCTGGTGTGGGTCTTCACGAGGTGATCGGTGAATTCCTGGGGAAAACGGGAGACCAGCTGTAGCCAGGTGCCCCACCACCCCCTGCACTTGTCCGGGCTCACCGGGGGAGGGACGCAGCAGGCAGTACCTGATAGGGAGACTTGGTGAACACGGTCTCTTTCCACAGATCAGGCGTGAGATAGCTGTAGGTCTTGGAGATGGCATCAAAAGTAGCCTTGGCTGGAAAAACAACAGGAGAGGGTTGGTGGATTCTGACACGACACCCCGGGTGCAGACAGAAACTGTCGCACTCCTAGGAACAGAGAGGCCACTTGCTGCCGGTCTGTCGTGCATTAGGAGGGCCTTCCTCTCTCTCTCTGAAAACACGCCAACCACACACCGAGCATGATTAAGCGGAGCTGAGAGAGGCCACAGGCCACCTCGGGGACCACGTACCGAAGTTGCCCAGGGTGGCAGTGCAGCCCCTGGCTGACGTGTAGCAGTCGTCGATACCAGCCATCATCAGTAGCTTCTTAGGTACGGGGGCCGAGACGATGCCAGTGCCTCTGGGGGCAGGGATGAGGCGCACCAGCACGGAGCCACAGCGGCCTGTCACCTGCAAAGGTGCAAGGAGTCAGGAGACGGGCCAACGGGAGTCTGCACCCCTGCATGCCCCATCACTTGCTACCCGCCCCGCCCTACCTTGCATGGTACAGTGTGGGGTTTGCCAATCTTGTTCCCCCAGTAGCCTCGCCGCACAGGGACAATGGAAAGCTTGGCCAGGATGATGGCCCCACGGATGGCAGTGGCTACCTCCTTGGAACACTTAACACCCAGCCCGACGTGTCCGTTGTAATCTCCGATGGCGACAAACGCCTGTAAGAAGCCTGAAGTGAGCGGTGGCACAACGGCTGCGCGACATCCGGAACACCCACAGGGGCCTGTTGCGCTCCTCAAGAAAGGGCTGGCCACCACCAGGCCACTCTGAGGTCTTGAGGAGATCTTTTCTCTCTCTCCCCATTACGAAAGCCACACGTGAGGCAGCAAGTATGGCCATGCAGAGCTGAGAGAGCCTCACAAGACCCCTCGGCAGAAACGGCTAGGATACCTTGAACCTGGTCCGCTGGCCAGCGCGGGTCTGCTTCTGCACAGGCATAATCTTCAGCACCTCGTCCTTGAGGGACGCCCCCAAGAAAAAGTCAATGATCTCAGACTCCTATGAGGTAAGACATCAGGACAAAAACGTTCATGTCAAAACTCAGAAACCACCTTTGAAAACCTTTGCCTGGCCTACTGGAACTGGTCCCCCGGTTGTCCCGTCACGAACACCTGTCATCCCTGGAGCCCAGCTCAAAGGAGACGCCCAGACGCCGCACCCGCCCACCGTGCCATCCGCGAGAGAACGCATGCGCTACCTTGATAGGCAGGGAGAAGAGATAGATCTCCTCCAGGGACTTGATCTTCATATCCTTGACCAGGCGGCCCAGCTTGGTAACGGGCATCCACTACAGAGGAAAAGCGCCGATGACCAGGACCGCCCTCTGGCGCCGCCGCCCACGGGCCCGTCTCACGCGCAGGGCCCGAACCTACCTCCTTGTCCTCGGCCTTGCCTCCGCGAGCTCCGCGGCCCCGGCCCCGGCCTCGACCCCGGCCGCGGCCCCGACCCCGGATGCCGCTGCCGAAGCCTCCGCGGAAGCCGCCGCGGCCTCCCATTCCAGGGCCCCCGGGCCCTCCGGGCCCTCCCGCAGCACCGGCGTCATCCGCCATTTGCTGGAAAGAACAATGGAAACAAACCAGTCAGCGAGGCCGTGGTATCCGCAGCCGCGCGGGGGGTCCGGAGCACGACTCCCTCCCGGGAGCCCCAGCGCGCCGGTCGGGACCCCGCGCCGCCAGCCGACTCCCACCGCCCGGGGCCCGCGCACAGCGAAACAAACAAAGACACTCACGTGTTTTCGCGGAGAAGAAGAACAAGGCCGCGCGGGAGGGAGTATTTATAGCACGCCAAATGCCGCGAGATCGCGGCTGCCGCGCCCCAGGCGCGAGTTCGCCACGGGCCAATCAGACACGTGGTGACGCGTCCCCAGCGTGCCCCCGCCCGCTCTGCGCGCGCCTGCGCACCTGCGGACCCGCCGCGGGAATTGCCCACGCTGCCGCAACCTCGCTCTCTTTCGCCGCAGGTAGGTCCTCTCGTCGGGTCCCGGACTGTGGGCGCGCCGCGTCCTGGGGTGGTAGCTGGGAGGACGGCGTTGGTTGAAAATCACCCGCGGCTTTGGTCGTGGCCGCTGGTGAGATTCGGCGCCCAGAGCCACCGGGGGCCTTAGCTCACCGCCCGCTCGTCGGTATGGGCAGGTGAAACCCAGGCCCCGACACGCGCCGCCGCCCCGGGCCCGGCCGCGCCCCGCCGCGCGTGCTCTGGCCTCTGATCTCTGACCCCGCGCTTTGCCTGCAGGTCGCCGGCGTCCCGACCCCGGGGCTCACGCCGCCAGGACAAGGCGGGAGGGAAGTTCTGCTGTGAGCGTTCAACGAAGCTGGTGGTCTGAGTCAACCGCGTGTGACAGCTTTCGGTCCCCCAGCCAGCAGCCGGGGAGGTGTATCTGTGGACGCAGGGACCAAGGGGTGCTGTGGAAGGGAGACGCTCAGGGGCGTCTTCGCGGCCAGTCCAACTCTGCGTTGGATGCCCCGGAGGAGTATAGGGTGGCTCTCGGAGGTTGGCAGGTGACCCCTGAGTGACATCCTGTGAGCGGCAGAGCCACGCTGGAAACCCCGGTGTGGCGCTCCACACCCCATTCCTTCCCCAGGAGCAGATAAAGCACCTTCGAGTTTGGCGGTGAATTGGGCTGGGCCAGCAAATCATCAGCGGTGTGAGAATAAAGGGAAACGTGGCTAAAATACGGGGCCGGGGGCGGGGGGCGGGGGGGCGGGTAGCTCAAAGGGGGAGCCGCACCGCTCGGTTTCCATTACAGACCCAATCAGGGAAAGCTGCGTGGGTCACTGGTCACAGTCGCACTCCTGCGACTCAGCCAGTGACAAGCCGTCATCACCCTGAGCTCCTGCTTTTGTGCAGTGGACTTTGGTTCGAAACACCCTCCCGGCTCTCTTTTTTTCCACAAAATAAAGTTCTTTTCCTTTGTTTGTTGGGTTTGCTTATGGTTTTGGCATAGATTGCGTGTCCTGATTTGCAATTCTGTTATTTCTAAAGAACTCTCCTTTGCTAGTGAAATAACTGATCTTTATTTTTAAGGTTAATAGCATGACAGTGTAAGATACTCAGCTCAAAGGCTGGCAGTGGTCTCCTGTTGCTCTGGTTGGGGGGGGATAGGGTCTTTAGGATTTGGTGAGCTCAACACTCTGGTAGTGAACTTGCAGTTCTCTGGTAACCTGCCTCTGGTGTGGGAACGTGCTGGTTTCCCAGGTTGAGATTTCGTTTCCCCAGGTCTTTCCTCCTAGGCCTGCCCACATCGTCAGAGCATCCCTGTTCTGGAATGCTCTCCCACATACTGGGCCCCTTGTTACTGTGGTACCACAGGGTGCACGGGGATCTGGCCCTCACTTCCCCAGTCCGTACTCTGGAGGTAGCTGTCTTAGATCCTAAGAGACCTACTGGCGGGTCAGTGGCAAAAGTCCTGGGCTCTTGGGCATCTGGCCTGAGCAGCACCATTTGAAAAAGGGGAGGGGGATGATTCCTACGTTCTGCAGAAGCCTCAGCTTTGGGGAAACAGCACCCAGAGTTTGGTTCCCGGCCTAGTGCTGCCTGGGAATCTGTCACCCACTCCCGAGGTAGAGGCTCCGGGGACCTGCCCCAGGTCCACGCTGCCTACCTCTCAACTATAAGCAAGGGCCAGATGGTATAGGGTACCTACAGGTGGGCCCCAGGCCAAGGCTGTGATTGGCCTGAGCTGGACAATGCCACTGTGATGTCGGCCCACTCCCGCTGTGAAATGGCGGCTCCTGGGCCCTGGAGGGTCAGTGGAGCTGCCGTCCAGACACAGATCATGGTGAGCATGGGACCCTCCTGTCTCCGGCCCTTAAGTTTGTTCCTAACTCGAGATGTCCAGAGCTGGACCCTGTTCCTTACTCTGAGCGTGGACAGTGGGTTATGTGCTCCCAAATGAGACAAGGAAACCAACATTCCCAAGGGCTCTGGTCAGGTCTAAGTCCAGGCCAAGGCCAGCTCCAGCCAGGTAATGGTAGTTGCCTTGAGCCTCACAGCTGCCCGTCAAAACGGATGCTGACCCTGCCCTCCCCTGGGGGCTCCCCTATGGCTCCCCTCCCCATCCGGGGTTTCCCTTTGGGTGTGAGTCAGATCCCGGTCCCAGCCGGGCCTTGATTTTGGCCTGGCCTTTGCAGAGTGGCGGATATGATCTCAACCTCTTCGCCAGCCCTCCTGACTGCAGCTTCCTGTGCTCTGTGTGCCACGGGGTTCTCAAGAGGCCAGTGAGGCTGCCCTGCAGCCACGTCTTCTGCAAGAAATGCATCCTCCGATGGCTAGCCAGGTGCCAGTGGGCCCCCGAGAGGCCGGGAGGGCAGGGGCGAGGCCGCGGCCTGGAATGGAGAGGAAGGTCTGCCGAGCAAGGGTGACAACGGCCAGAAGGGTCAGCTGCCAAAGCTCCCAGGACGCAAAACTACGGGGGTGCCCGCACCCTGGGGTACCTGAAGCTCATGGCCCCAGCCTCCGAGCGGAGTTCCCCGTGAACTTCTGGCTTGCGAAGGGACCTCCTGGCGAGGCGCGTTGCTGCCAGTTGGTCCCTTCCCACTCCCAACACTCCCCCCGCTCATGCCCCCTAGACAAAAGACCTGTCCGTGCTGCAGGAAAGAAGTGAAACGGAAAAAGATGGTCCATGTGAATCAACTCCGGAGGACCATTGGCCGCTTGGAAGTCAAGGTAGCTTGAAGCATCCACTCCCACCACCCTTCTTGCTCCTGCCAGGGGAGGGGGAGAGCCAGGAGAGGGGGAAGGAGAATCCTATCAGAAAGAACTGAGGGTTTCTGCTTTGAAGCCTCGGGGTCCTCAGTCCTGATGCCACTTACTTGCTGTGTGACTTTAGGCAAATTACCTAACTTTTCCGAGCCCCTGGGCCCTCAGGTGTAAAATGGGGGATTAAACAAGATTTTTAGAGAATGAAGTGTCTGCTGTGCTGGCCTCTCCTCTCCAGCCCCCTGCTTTGATTGATGAGCTAACTGAGGTGAGGAGGGGGGAGGGGGAAGCTCGGTATGTGTACAGCCTGCCAGACCAACCCAGCCGTGTGCCTCTCCGCTCCTCAAGCCTCGGGCCCTGCGCCTTGGATGTCTGGGTTCTTCCCACCTCCAAGCATTGGCCCAACGTTTCCCCCTCTCCCCATCACCATGCTTTTGGAGCTCAGCAGTCTCCCGGTTCACAAATACGACGGATGGGGAATTCTGTGGAAGGTAGGCCACTTGTGGACTCGCAGTGTCCAACCTGGCTTGGCTCTCCCCCACCCCCAGTGCAAGAACGCAGAAGCTGGCTGCTTGGTGACGTGCCCCCTGGCCCATCGCAAGGGGCACCAGGACTCCTGCCCTTTCGAGCTGATGGCCTGTCCCAACGAGGGCTGCCCCGCACGGGTGCCGCGTGGGGCCCTGGCTGAGCACCGGCAGCACTGCCAACATGGGGCCCAGCAGCACTGCCCGCTGGGCTGTGGGGCCACCCTGGGCCCGGTGGAGCGCGCCCGCCACAACTGCTACCGCGAGCTGCGCGAGGCCTGGAGCCAGCGGCAGGAGCGCAGCCGGAGCCTGGTGCTGGGCCTGCTGCGGCGCGTGCGCAAGGTGCACCGCGCCACCAACTTCATCCGCAGGCAGCTGGCCCAGCTCGGGGACTTCCTGCGGGAGGACGACGCGCTGATCGTGGGCGCCCCGCAAGAAGAGGCCGAGGCCACCCCAGAAGGCAGCATTGGGGCCGAGGTGTGGGGGAGCCAAGGCCTAAGTACCTTGTAATTAGAGGTGTAAATAAACGCGGGGCCCAGGCCTGGCCCCCCCTGCCACCTCTGTGCTTGCTGTCACAGCTTCATCCCGTTTGCCACCCTGCCCCCTTTCCAGGCACTACTGCCTTCACCGCGCAGGGGCACGACGGCCTTTCTCCCCGGAACTCTTCTGCCCCGAAGGCTCTTCTCCTTGCTCTCCGTTTGCCTGCTTTCTTTTTCCTCGATGTCTCCTCATAGAGGTTTTCCCTGATCCTCTCCCAGGGAAGGGTATCTGCTTACTAGCTCCTCGGCCAAACAGCTCAAAACGCTGAACTCAGAGTAAAAGTCGACGCCTCACGGCGAACGGAGACTCACGAGGAACCGCTCCCCCCCCCATTTGTCTCCGACTTCCGGCGCTTCCATTCTCCTCTCTACTAGTTAGTTCCCTGGAGCCACAAGCACTGTCCCCCGCCCCCCCCGGACAGCCACAGGTGGTCCATGCTTACCTATTTCAGTTGTGGCTCAGGTGTCATATTCTCGACGAATCCTCTCCCACCACCCCATGTGAAAGTGCACCCACTGCACTCCGCTCCATCCAGGGCACTAATTCCTTGCGCTTCCTCCGCCCACCCCTCTAGCACCTGAGCTACCTGAAGGCCGGATTTTGTTTTGTTTGTTCTCCGGTGTCTCCCGAATGTTTGGACCAGAGCTTTGCACATAGAATATGATCGATATTTGAGAGACTCCGAAGTTACGCAATCTATTCGTTTACTTGCGTTCCATCTCACACCAGACCATGAGCCCCGAGGCCGGACCCGGTTGTCCGCACCCGACTGCGCTTGTCTCCAAATCCCAGAATGCCAAGCGCGGGGGGGGGGAGTCTTGGGATTACTTTAGTAAACATCTCCTGCGACTTCCTTTTAAAATATCCACTAAAAGGCAAACAGCGTGCAACCCCCGTAACTCTGCAATCCTCCCCGACGGCCGCTGCCGCCGCCACGCCGCTCTACGCCTGCCCCTCCAAGCCAGAAACGCCTCCAGCTTCCGCGTCCTTACGCTGCAACCACTGCCCACAGTAAAGATGGCGCCGCGCCCACAGCGCTGGTGACGCCACAGTCGTGGGCCGTGACGCCATCTGCAGCGCGCCGGCAGTGAGAAGTGGCGAGCCAGGTTCCCTCACGCGGCGGCGGCGGCGGCGGCATGGCGGAGCCGGTGGCGGGAGTGGGCCGCTTCAAGGCCAAGTGAGCCGGGGCGTTGGGGCTGCGGGGGCCGCCCAGGGAGGGAGCGAGGTTCGCGGCAGGAATAGCAAATGCGCCCGCCCTGGACCGGGCGCCCATTCGGACCTGGGGAGAGCCTGAGGGAGGTGTGCGGACCGGCCCGCAGGGGCGGTGGCGGCTGCGTTATTACAAAGTCGGGGAGCCCGCGTCGGTCATTAAATCAGGAGCTGGGTTAGGAGTTGTGGATGAAAAATTCTAAAAGAGGAAAGGTCGGGCTGAGCACAAATCGAGGCCGGTCCTGGACAGCAGCGGGTCACCTCGACACTCAGGTAGCGGGAGAAGAACCACTCTGGGACAGGCGGCCTGGGGACATTCACCCAACAGCCCCTCTTCAGCAGGACAGGAGATGGGCGGGCCGCTGTGGCCCTGGAGGCCCCGCATCCTGTGCTGCTCATTCATTCCCCGAGATCCCCCGCCGGACATCCTGGGGAACCCGACACACCCATCCCCACCCCGGGAGCTCGGTGTGATGGAATAAACATGCTAAGGCAATCATTTCTATCGCTGGTAGTGACGAGCCACACCTGGTGCCCAGACCCTCTCTGTGGGAGAGCCACCTGGGTTCAGGGGTTGGGGACTCCCTTTCATCCTGGTTGTCAGGCTTCCTCCCAGTGGAGTTAGCCAGGCACCACTGAAATCCGGGAGGAGAGACCCAAGCCACAAGCAGGGAACATCTTGCGTGACACAGGAAAGGTCGGCAGAGGCTTCTCCAGCCAGGGTCTTGGAAATACGTGAGGTGGCGACATAAACAGTTGTGTTCCGAAAGGCCTTTTGGGTAGCAGGACTTGAGGCAGAAGATGGGGGCCCGATGAAGAGGCTGGAGCAGCTGTCCAGAGGAGAGCGCAGTGGCCTGGGCCAGCGGGGAGGCAGCAGAGCGGGGAGGGAAGAGGACAGCGTGAGGCCACGGATGAAGGCCGCCTGGCGGGTGGGAGGAAGGGGCTAGGGCCGGGGAAGGGGCAGGCTGGGCCTGAGACTGGAGCGGCCTGGAGACGGCTGTTGCTCCGGGCTGGTACCCTGGGCTGGCCCTTCACGGCCAGCAGGGGGCCCCCAAGGCCCGGCGTCCTGGGCTCCGCGGAATCTCTGGGAAGCCTGAGCTGTCCTACTATGTGAGGACCTGGTGTGAATCACCACCCAGCTCCCGGTGTCCCGTCCTCTGTGACATGGGGGTACCAACACACATACACACACCCCCCGCAGTGCTGCTGAGAGAAGATGACAGAAGAGCCGCCTCCGACCCCCTGCATCTCCGCCTCTGCCGGGGAACTCCTCCAGGGCAGGGGCCTTTTGGGAGAGCGAGGCACTGGGGACCAAGGGGTGGGTGACTCACTCTCTCCCCCGCTGTCCTCCCTCTAGCTATGCCGTCGAGCGCAAGATCGAGCCTTTCTACAAGGGCGGGAAGGTGCAGGTACCAGCCCAGGGAGGGGCGGAGTGGTGGGGCAGGCAGGGGCCGCAGAGAGTGATCTGAGCTGAGACCCTTCTGTCGCCAGCTGGACCAGACTGGGCAGCATCTCTTCTGTGCTTGTGGGACCAGAGTCAACGTCTTGGACGTGGCCTCGGGGGCCGTGCTGCGGAGCCTGGAGCAGGTGAGGGTGGGGAGAGCCGGGGTGGGGGCTGGTTTGGAGGGCAGCCCGTTCTCACCGTGCTGGGCGTGTTGCCTCTAGGAGGACCAGGAGGATATCACGGCCTTCGATCTCAGCCCGGACGGAGAGGTATATGGCGCAGGGACAGCAGGCGGGCTCTGGGACCCCTCAACCAAACCTTGAGGACATGTGGCCGTGTCTCTACGCTCCCAGCTGAACCGCATCCTCCTACAGGTGCTGGTGACAGCCAGCCGGGCCCTGCTTCTGGCTCAGTGGGCCTGGCGAGAGGGCAGCATCACTCGCCTGTGGAAGGCGATACACACAGCCCCTGTGGCTGCCATGGCCTTTGACCCCACCTCCACGCTGCTAGCCACAGGTAGGGTCCCGGCTGGGCGGCTGGGCCGGCTGGAGGGTGCCCAGTCGGGGGTCTTTGGGCACAGCACGTTCACCGTGTCTCACCCACCCGCGTTCCCCTAGGTGGCTGCGATGGGGCGGTGCGCGTCTGGGATGTCGTGCGGCACTACGGGACACACCACTTTCGGGGGTCATCGGGGGTCGTCCAGTGAGTCAGGGGCAGCGGGGTGGGGGGGCGGCGTTAGGCCCTGGGCGGCACAGCTCACCTGCCCCACCCCGCGTGCCTGCAGCTTGGTGGCCTTCCACCCGGACCCCACCCGCCTGCTGCTCTTCTCGTCAGCCGCAGACGCCGCCATCCGCGCGTGGTCGCTGCAGGACCAGTCGTGCCTGGCCACGATGACTGCGCACTACAGTGCCGTCACCTCGCTGACGTTCAGCACGGACGGCCACACCATGCTGAGGTCCGAAGACAGCCCCCTGGGCCACTCGGGAAGGGGGGTGCTGCAGCTGACACTCGATAACTAACGCGGCTGTCACCTCCACCCCCAGCTCGGGCCGGGACAAAATCTGCATCGTCTGGGACCTGCGGAGCCACCAGGCCACGAAGACCGTGCCAGTGTTTGAGGTGGGGGTTCCGGGGGGCCGAGGCCAGTGAAAGGGGCAGGGAGAGGGTGGGTCTGCCCCCCTGACCTGCTTGTCCTCAGAGTGTGGAGGCTGCTGTGCTGTTGCCAGAGGAGCCAGCACCTGAGCTGGGCGTGAAGTCCAAGGGCCTGCACTTCCTGACCGCTGGAGACCAAGGTGTGTGGGTCCAGGCCAGGGTGGGCAGCAGGGCCTGGGGAAGGTCCGTGGACTTGAGTCCCAGCGGCACCGCCGTCCCTGCGCAGGCGTGCTGCGTGTGTGGGAGGCAGCCTCCGGGCAGTGCGTGTACACACAGCCGCAGCTGCCGGGCCCCAGACAGGAGCTGACCCACTGCGCCCTGGCCCCTGCCGCCGGCCTGCTGCTCAGCGTCACCGCCGACCACAACCTGCTGCTCTATGAGGCTCGCTCCCTGCAGCTGCGGAAACAGGTGAGCCCCACCCCTGCCGAGCCCAAGGCCCGGGGGTGCCGGCCCCCCACTCATGCGGGCTCTGGCTCGTGTCCCTCCTGCCCCGCCCCCCCCACCCCCAGTTCGCCGGCTACAGCGAGGAGGTGTTGGACGTCCGGTTTCTTGGGCCCGAGGACTCCCACATCGTCGTGGCCTCCAACAGCCCCAGCCTGAAAGTGTTTGAGCTACAGACGCTGGCCTGCCAGGTTCTCCACGGCCACACCGGTGAGCGAGCAAGCTGATGGCCCGGGCGCTTCGTCCTGGGCTGGACGGCCCTCCTCCTTTGCCGTAGCTGACGGCCTTTTCTCTCTGCTTTCTCCCAGACATTGTCCTGGCCCTGGATGTGTTCCGGAAGGGGTGGCTCTTTGCCAGCTGTGCCAAGGTGAGGCATGGGGGAAGGGTGGCGGTACGGGTCCCAGTGGGGAAGCCCAGCCCAGCCTCCGTCCTCACCCGTTTCGTTCCCAGGATCAGAGCGTCCGTATCTGGAGGATGAACAAGGCTGGCGAGGTGGCCTGTGTGGCTCAGGGCTCCGGGCACACGCACAGCGTGGGCGCCATCTGCTGCTCTAGGTAGCGGGTCAGGGCTGGGGTCCGTGGGGTTCCAGAACCCTGCTCCTGGGGTTCCGGCTCCGGGAGCCCTGCAGCGGGGAGCGCCTGACCTCGACCTTGATCTTCGAGCCTTGGGACCAGAGATGTGTAACGACATGCCCGGGGCACCCCCAGTTGCTGTTGGAAGTGGAGGCTCCTCAGAAGTGGTCTTGGGGCTGGGTGAAGAAAAGGGGAGAGGTCTGGACTGCCTCGGTGGCTCAGTCGGTTAAACGTCCGACCCTTGATCTCGGCTCAGGTCGTGATCTCACAGTTCATGGGATCGAGCCCCGAAGTGTGGAGCCTTTTGGGATTCTCTCTCTCTCTCTCTCTCTCTCTCTCTCTCTCTCTCTCTCTCTTTCTCTCTCTCTCTCTCTCTCTTTTTCTCTCTTTCTCTCTTTCTTTCTGTACCTCCGCTGCTTGTGCTCTCCGTCAAAATAAGTAAACTTTAGAAAGCAGGGAGGGGAGACAGGCTTCAGAACAGAAAGGATGACACCGAGTAAGATTCAGATAGAGAAGACGTTTTCTGTTGGGGAGGGTTGAGGCCGTTGTGGTGACCAAGTCACCAGGTTTGGTGGACCAAGGGCAGGTGGTGGAGAGTGAATAAGTGGTCTCAGAGGCACGTGGGGGTGACACAAGCTGTCTGCATCCTGGAACCGTCCCTCTGGTTGGGACCATGGTCCTGCAGACTCAGGCCGTGATGCCCTGGCAGACAGGGCTGGCCGGGACTCAGCAGGTGTCTCTCCCTACCCCGAATCCTCCTCAGGCTGAAGGAGACCTTCCTGGTGACGGGCAGCCAGGACTGCACCGTGAAGCTGTGGCCTGTCCCCGAAGCCCTGCTGTCCAAGGGCGCAGCCTCAGACAGCGGTCCCGTCCTTCTCCAGGCTCAGGTCACACAGCGCTGCCATGACAAGGTGACAGCACACGGCACACTGGGGCACGGGAACGGCAGGGCCCTTGCCGAGATGAGGGTCTGAGTCGCCACCTGTCCCCGTCCCCAGGACATCAACAGCGTGGCTATCGCCCCCAACGACAAGCTGCTGGCCACGGGCTCGCAGGACCGCACGGCCAAGCTCTGGGCCCTGCCACAGTGCCAGCTGCTGGGCGTCTTTTCTGGCCACCGGCGCGGCCTCTGGTGTGTGCAGTTCTCGCCCATGGACCAGGTGCTGGCCACGGCGTCAGCTGACGGTACCGTCAAGCTCTGGGCACTGCAGGACTTCGGCTGCCTCAAGGTAAGCTGCCCCCTCTGCGGGCCCGGCCCCCCCCCTCTCCGGTGCCGGCTCACACCCGCCCCTCCCCCCTGCAGACGTTTGAGGGGCATGATGCTTCCGTGCTGAAAGTGGCCTTTGTCAGCCGCGGTACCCAGCTGCTGTCCAGGTGAGGGGACTGGGGAGAGGGGCTGGGATGCGCGGCGGGCTGGGCCCCAGGACTGAGCCCTTCCCGATCCCGACCCCAGCGGCTCCGACGGGCTCATGAAGCTCTGGACCATCAAGAACAACGAGTGTGTGCAGACCCTGGACGCCCACGAGGACAAGGTCTGGGGGCTGCACTGCAGCTGGCGGGACGACCTCGCTCTCACCGGCGCTAGTGACTCCTGCGTCATCCTCTGGAAGGCATGTGGGCTTGTGGGGGGGGGGAGCGGGCGGGGCTGCGGGCCGGGGCCACTGTGACGCCGCTCTGCCCCCAGGATGTGACCGAGGTGGAGCAAGCAGAAGAGCAGGCCAGGCGGGAGGAGGAGGTGGTCAAGTAAGTCTGGGCGTCCTCACCCCGCTCCCCGTGAGTGCCGTCCCCGTGTCAGCCGCGTCCCTCGCGTCACCCCCTCGGAGTAGGGTATATAGGCGTCAGCTATGCTTTATGGCATGGGGAAACTGAGGCAACACAGCTCACCATCAGCAGGCGCTTCGGGCCGGGTGCCGACTTTGGCCTTCGGTCCCATCTGGGTCCCCCAGTGACACTGTTCTCCTCCCTCCCTCCCCCCCGACCAGGCAACAAGAACTGGACAACCTGCTCCATGAGAAACGGTACCTGCGGGCACTGGGCTTGGCCATCTCCCTGGACCGGCCGCACACTGTGCTGACTGTTATCCAGGGTCAGTGCCTTGGGCCACACAGACGGTGGGGTCTTGGGTCCATCCGGTGCCCCTTCCCTGGGACTCAGTCTCCCCTCTTGCCCTGCCCCCCACAGCCATCCGGAGGGACCCTGAGGCCTGCGAGAAGCTGGGCGCCACAGTGCTGCGGTTGCGGCGAGACCAGAAAGGTCAGGGGTGGGCGGGTAGGCCGGGCAGTGGCGGCCAGTATGGGCGGGGCAGCCAGCAGGCAGCTCTGACTGTCCTTGTCCCCCGCAGAGGCCTTGCTGCGCTTCTGTGTCACATGGAACACCAACTCGAGGCACTGCCACGACGCCCAAGCTGTGCTGGGTGTGCTCCTGCGGCACGAGGCGCCGGAAGAGCTCCTGGCCTACCAGGGCCTGCAGGCCTCGCTCGAGGCCCTGCTGCCCTACACCGGTACGTGGGGGGAACCCGAGGGGGGGGGCAGGGGGTAGGGGGGGGCAGGGGGCGGCCCTGCCAGACCCCCTGACATCCCTCTGTTCTCCAGAGCGCCATTTTCAGCGGCTCAGCCGGACACTGCAGGCAGCCACCTTCCTGGACTTTCTGTGGCACAACATGAAGCTGCCCCCCCTGCCCGTGGCCCCCTCAGCTCTCTGAAACATGCCGGAAGATTACTTTTCTACCCCGATTCCCTGTGTCTGTCGGGGCATTGTCTTACCCTGGGTCCCAGGTCCCAGCACGGCCAGCCCCACCCCGGTGCCCCAGCCGGCCCTAAGTCCAGGCAGACGAGAGGTGTGGGGGAACCAGAAGAGCTTTACTCGCGCATCGGGGCAGTACGGTTGCCCAGCCCTGCCTGCCCAGGGCCCCATCCTCAGGTGCTCCTCCCCCAGCCCTGATGGTGGCTGGCCTCAGTCCTCCCCGGGGTCTGGAGCATTTGGCTTGCCCTCTGTGCGCTTCCACACACCCTCAAGGGGCTCCTTGCGCGCCAGCGCCCTGCGGGTGATGGTGCAGCAGCGGCTCTGAATGGCGCTCAGCGTGGGGCGCGCGGGCACGGCAGGAGCAAGGGTCGTGGCCCGGGGCGTCTCGGGGGAACCTTGGACCTCTCCCACCCTGACCTCCTCGCCTTTGGCCTGGCGGCGGAGCCCCGGTCCGCTCAGGAGCGCGCCCAGGCCCTCTGGTCGCAGCAGCACGGCGGGGAGAAGACCCGAGCGCCCGGCGAACCTGTGAGGAGGGCGGGGTTTGGCCGCGCTGGATCCGGCCCCGCCCCCACCTGGGCCCCGCCCCGCCGCCACTCACCGGCACAGCCACCAGCCGCGGTCCGACGTCTCCAGCACTCGCACGCGCGCCCCCGCGGGCACGGACAGTTCGTCCTCCTGGCTGCTCTCATAGGCGCGGGCGGCACAGAATTGGGGCCCTGGAAGTGGGCGCTCGGGGTCACTTGTGGGGCCGTAGAGGCCGGGGTCCCCACTTCACGGCCTCCCACGGAATCACCTTCAGGCATCTCCCTGATAATGGGGGCCCCGCAAACCTTCTCAAACCCCTGGGGCTCCGGCTCCCTGTGGGCACCAAGTCCGTGCTATGGGGCCACTGCCACCACCTAGTCGTCCCATGCCCTCGACCTCCTCCATCTTGCTCCGGTGTTTACTCTGGCCCAGCCTTGCCGCAGGCTGCCCAGAGGTGGTGACAGACAGGGTGGGGAGGAGGGCACTCGCATACCCCCACTCCCTAGGGGTTGTCCCTCTTGGCCCGCGGCTGCTTCCTCCAGGTAGGGAGCAGGAAACCATGCTGTCTGCTGGTCTTCGTTTGCCACCAGCCACCAGCCTGTGGGCGAGGGGTGGGCGGGGGTTCAGGTCCCCAAGCCTGCTGGGGTCCTGGGGTCAGATGGGTGAGTCCTCATAGTCCTGTCCAGTCCCACCTGAGGGGTGTCGCAGCAGCACGTCTAGGGACTCCTGGGCCTGTGCTTGGAAAGGCCGGCCATGCGTGTCCTGGGTGCTGAAGGGCTGCAGGCAGCGCAGGCTCTGAGCCTCCAAGCTACGGATGGTGAGGCTGTCCGGCGGGCGGGACAGAGGCTCTTCAGGGGCCGGCAGGATCACCAGACTGGGAAGGACAGCAGGTGCAGGCAAGAGGTTGCCACCCCTCAGCAGTCCGCCCAGCCTTAGCCCCTTGTAGGTCCGTCCACAGGCCTTCCTCCTGCCCCGCCCCCCAGCCTCCGAGTTCTTCCACAGGCAGGGAGTTGGGGGTGAGTCAGGCACCTGCCAGGTGGCAGCATGGGATCCAGGTCCAGGGGTTGTGGCGCAAAGAAGCCAGTGAGCACCGGGCTCCGGGACACGCGCTCCGCCGCCTCCAGCAGCGCCCGAGAGTAAGTCTCCAGCAGCCGCAAGCGTGCTAGGCCGCGGCCTGTGCGCCCCCCGCGCACCAACAGCGATGCGTCTGCGGGCAAGAGAGGAAAGACGGGCGGTGGGACCCCTGCCCCAGGGTTCCCTCCCCGAGGCCGCTGGTGCCCTGCCCCCCCCCCCCCCCCGGGATCCCTGGCCGCCTCACCTCTAAGCTTGGGGAGAACACGGTCTGATCTCCGCAGCAGGCCCGCCTCTACCGGGAAGGCTTCCTTGAGGGTCTTCTGAGGGAGAGCCGGCGAATCGGTCTCTGCAAGCCCACCGGTTCCCTTAGGAGGGTGGGGGTACCTTGGGATGGGGGTCGCAGGGGCTGGATGCCCTCGAGGGCCAGAGGGCAAAGGCCCGGGGGGGGGTCATTGATGGGTGTTGCGGCAGGGGAATCGGGGTTCCCCAGCCTCACTCACATGGAGCGTCTTGAACTCGTCCCAGCTCCTGCGCACAAAGGTGTCACTGTCGTCTGACCAGCCCACAGAGAAGGCAAAGGTCTGTGGGGAGAAAAGTTGGAGGCGCCTTGGAGGGGCTGGGCCAGGAACTCCCTCCTTCCTTGGGGCCGGTGGGTACCCGCCCGGTCATACCTGAAGCCGCTCCGTCTGCACTAGAGCCAGTGTGCATACCGACACTGGGTGCCGGGGGCCTGCCATCGCTGTGCCTCAGGAGTCACGGACCTGGGCTTCTGGAGCGAGCCAAGGGTGGCCAAGGATCCCACTGCGACCTTGCTCACAGGAAGGAGGGGGCTCCCCTGCACCCGGAAGGATGACTGGAATTCCCCGGGGACGTCCCTGACCGGCCAGGTGCTTGTAGCGCCGCCCTGCCTTGGGTCCTTCCCAGCCTCCTCGCTGTGCCCCAAGTAGATCTGGGTGGAGGGACGGGAACTCCGGGTTTAGGGGGTGTGCGGGGTGGAGGTGAAGGGGAGGTTCGAGTGGGGAGGGGAGAGGCAAGGAGGCGGTGGAGGGTGGGGACTGGCCACAGAAAGGAGGAGAAAAGGAGCCATCAAAGTGCCGCCCAGTTTGGCCTGCCTCTCCCGCTCTCCCGCACCCTGCGGTGCTGAGACTGGGGAGGGCCTCCTCCGGGCGCGCTCCGTGGCCTCTCTCTGAACTCACCTGGGAAGCCGAATGCCGCTGTAATCAGGAACCACCGACCTACTATCAAGGGCTTTGTGAACGTAGTTTGGCTTAGTATTCACATTGGAAGAAGTATCTCTTTTTTTTTTTAACGTTTATTTATTTTTGAGACATAGAGACAGAGCGTGAGCAGGAGTAGGGCAGAGAGAGGGAGACACAGAATCCGAAGCAGGCTCCAGGCTCTGCGCTGTCAGCACAGAGCCCGACGCGGGGCTCGAACTCACAGACGGCGAGATCATGACCTGAGCCGAAGTCGGCCACTTTACCGACTGAGCCACCCAGGCGCCCCTGGAAGAAGTATCTCTTAATGTTCACAAATCAGAGGAGGAAATTTGTGTGAAAAGGATCATTAATGTCAGTTTTTCTGGATGTATCGGGAAGGGGCGGACCTCACAGGCCCAGAGAGTGGGAGCGACTTGGGGCACGACAAAGAGGGTCCATCTCTGCGGTCACTGGCACTTGGAGGAGGTGGTGACTAGGACGGTTTTAAGAGCTGCCTCTGGGGGCGCCTGGGGGGCTCGGTCGGTTAAGCGGCGGACTTCAGCTCAGGTCATGATCTCGCAGTCTGTGAGTTCGAGCCCCGCGTCGGGCTCTGTGCTGACGGCTCAGAGCCTGGAGCCTGCTTCCGATTCTGTGTCTCCCTCTCTCCCTGCCCCTCCCCTGCTCACACTCTGTCTCTATGTCTCTCAAAAATAAACGTTTTTTTTTTAAAAAGAGCTACCTCTGAATTTCTGATTCGTCACAATTTACTGCAAATGCAACCTCTGAAATCAGAGGTGACTAACTGAGGCGAAGAGAGGTGAGAGCCTGGAATCCCCGGATGGGGCGTGCTCACACGCCCCACGTCTCTGGGCCGCCTCCTTGTAGAGACAACTCCCAGAGCTTCTCCAACCCTAGTAGGCATTGGCCTGTTGGCCTTTCCTGCTCGCAGGGCCACCAGCTCTATGGTGGGACTCCCACCCCAAGCTGTCCAGGGAGGGATTAGCCTCTAGGGTATCCCTCCCGGAAACCACCCTGGCCTTGGCCTTGACAAAGGGCCTTTGTGTATCCTTCCAAACAGCGGCTCTCTCTGAAGCCCTCAAACCTTCCCTGCTCTTGGCCCAGGCACTGAACACCTGTGGACATAGGCCTGAATTGCAGAGTGCCCTTCACCTAGCTGTCACGCTCTCCCCCAAGCTCAGTGGGGGCCATGCTGAGGGACCGACCAGCTGGCCTGGCGGCTCCAGGGTGGGGCAGACTCTTCTGCCCTGGAAGACAGAGGAAAAAAGCTGGGAAAGAGTTAGTTTATTCAGGGATCTGGAAGGTTGCTGAGACCCCTCCCTGTCCCAACTGACTTGGCCCCTGCTTCACGCCGCCAGCAACACTGGTTCCTTTCTGTCCCCCCTCTCTTCTTAGCCCCCAGCCTCACCTCTCACTTGGACAACTGCCCCCTCCTCCCATGCCCGTGCTCCTAGCTCCCGTGCAATCCATTCTCCAGAGATCTCTTTGCAAAATAGAAATGGAGGGTGCTGAGGTTTTGGGGTAATGGGCGGAAGGTCCGGAGCTGACTGCCATGAAAGAATTCTTAGCCGTCTTCGGTTGCAAGAGGTGATTTTTATTAAAGCCCGGGACGGACCCGTGGGCAAGAAGAGCTGCAGGATAGGTGGGTGGGGTGACCGTTTTATGGAGTCGGGAAGAGGGAATTCCTAAAAGGATTTTCATATGCTAAAGACTCAACAGATTATTGGAGGCCTAGCTATTGTCAGGCTGAGGTTGTTTCTTCCTCTAGCAAAGTATTAACCTTAAGACAGTAGGGAGTTCCTGGACTTCAGGCTGTTGATGGGATTGCCCTTTTCTGGTAAACTGGTGGAGATTTATCAGTTTAAACTTTTTTTTTTGTCCGTAGTGTCCGAGGAATATCGTGGTATCCCACCTGGGGGTGGGGTGTGCTGCCTCGCGCCTTGCCCCTCAGCCTGCCTCGCGCTCCCTCATCGGCGGGCACCTGAATGGATCAGTGTCCACTCTAGATTTCGGCTCAGGTCACGATCCTAGGATTGTGAGGTCGAGGCGCGCTTCGGGCTCCATACTGAGCGAGGAGCCTGCTTGGGATTTTTCCCCCACCCACAGCCCCCCACCCACTGCCTCTCCTTTACTCTCTCTTTCTCAAATTAGACACAAAGGAACACAGAAATGGGATCAGGTTGGGGTAGCCCTGCCCCAAATTGTCTAGCACCTTTCTATGGTCCTTCAAATAAATTCCCAGCTCCCAGGGCAGCTGATGAGGTCCTCCTGTGCTGCTGCCTATCTTTGGGTCTTTCCTCTCACCACCTTCCCCAGGTCCTGTCCCACTGACCTTTCTGCCCATGCAAGAGGCAAAGACTCTCTCACTTCCAGCTTTGGCCTTGACTGCCCTCCTTAGCTGATTCCTCATCCTCCAGGACTCTGCGTAAGGGTCACCTCCTCAATGAGGCCTGCCTGATTTACCACGCCCTGTTCATGGTCCCCACCACAATTTGTAAGTGAACATTTGTTAGTGTGACTCCTTTTTTGTTTTGTTTTTGCTTTTTCCGTCTTGACTACTGGACAAGGAGCTGAGGAGGTCAGGGCCGGATCTTGTGCCCACCCTGACCAGCGCCTCGAAGAGTACTTGGAACAGATCAGGCACTACACAAATATTTGCATAACGAATGAAAGTACTTATAGAAGCTGAGGCCACACCCCAGGTGGAAATGACCCCTTCAGGCAAGCTGTAGGATCCACGCAATTCCTGACCCGCAGGAGCCCGGAGCCGCACGCCGCCTTCTTGGCAGGCACGGCCCCGCCCCGCGTTGCCAGGCGCCCGTTGTCATGGCGCCGGCCGCCCAGGCGGAACCGCAGGACCCAGGCCCTAGCGCGCGCTGTACTCTGTGCGCTCACTGCACAGTCCCTCGTTGCCATGGCGCCGCGTGGCCCGCCGCCGGGCGCGCCCCAGCTGAGGGCACAGAGCCTGGCCGCGGGCACGCGGGGCGGTCGGAGCACAGGGATGGGGTCGTCACGGGCCGGAACACGGACTTCGGCTCCATCGCGGCAGCCTGAGTCCAGCGCGCGGCCGCGGCGCGTTTTCCACAACACGCTGCTCTTCTACTGGAGGAAGCGGGAGCGCCGCCACGGACGACGCAAGCCGAGCTCGGGACGCGGATCGAGGCCCAGGGGCGCGGCCCGGACCCGGGCGGCTGGCCCCGCGCCCGGGCCCGCGCCCGCCCAAACTCCGGCCTCTGGTTCTGCGGCCTCTCAGACACGGTCCTCCGCCCACAGCCCCACCTCCCTGCCAGACCCCGCCCCGGCCTGGGGCCCCGCCCCCAGCCCCAGCTCCAGCCCCAGCCCCAGCTCCAGCCCCAGCCCCAGCTCGACCTCCCCGCCCGCGGCCGAGCCCGAGCCCGCGCCCGCGCCCGCGCCCGTGGCGCGCGCGCCCGGGTCCTGTGGCCGCGCCCTGGCGGCGGCGCGCGCGCTGGCCTGGAGGCCGAGTTGGAAGCCCATCTGGAGGCCGAGCTGGCCCGGCAGGCATTGCGCGGGCAATATGGCGGCGCCCGGTGAGCGGGGGCGCTTCGGCGGCGGGAGCCTTTTCTCATTCCTGCCTGGCGGCGCGCGCTCCGAGGTGATAGACGACCTAGTGACGGACGCGCGCGGCCGGGGCGCGGGGCGGAGAGATGCCGCTTCCTCGGCTCCCACGCCATCCCCGGCGCCGACCTCCGAGTCTCAGGTCGCCGAGGAGGACACGTCGCGGAGGCGGCCCTGCCGGGCCTGCGTGGACTTCAAGACGTGGATGCGGACTCAGCAGAAGGTGCAGATGCCTGGGGTCGCCACCTCCCCGCGGAGGCCCGCGAACCCGGCTGATAGGGCCAGCGCAAGTACCCGGGCCCTCGACTCCGACACCTTGTTCTCAGGGCCCCCGGGTCGACCTCCCAAGGCCCAAGCCGAGGGGCCCCATGGGCCCTATGCCTGACCGACTTGTGCCCCTCAGGTTAGGCTGTCCCTAAACCTTGCCCCGAGGGAGGCCCGGCCTTTAGGCATTCAGCCACGCGTGTGCCGGATCGGTGGCCTAGGAGTTCTGTCTCGAGTCAGTGAGCCTCTGACTTGGGGCGCGGGAAAAGGGGGGTTTTGTAGCCTCCTGGCCCGGGGAAGTGAACTGACCCTTGGTCGATCTCCTTCCGCAGCGGGACAGCAAGTTTAGGGAAGATTGTCCTCCGGATCGGGAGGAACTCGGCCGCCACAGCTGGGCTGTCCTCCACACCCTGGCTGCCTACTATCCCGATCTGCCGACCCCAGAACAGCAGCAAGACATGGCCCAGTTCATACATTTATTTTCCAAGTTTTACCCGTGTGAAGAGTGTGCCGAAGACATAAGGAAGAGGTAAGTTGTGTCCCCATCATCTGTAGGCGGCAGAGCATCCGCCTGGGCCTGGGGCCCCTAGCTGATGTCATAAAGGGGATCCTGGACAAGTAGGCGCAGAGGTGACAGAGGGTTTCCCAGAGCAGGGAGCGCCAGGAGTGGGCACTAGATCAACGGAGCCATTTCCTTTCTCCTCAAAGGCCAAGGTGCCCCTGGGCGGGGTGGGGTGGGGCGGGGCGGGGGCTGCTGGGGGCTGCTGCTTTCTGCACCCAGAGGTGCCTGGCCAGGCCTCGTTTACAAAGTTGCTCGCTCAGGACTCATGGAGGCTCCGGCAGGTTGAGGAGTCCACTTTGCCTGCCTTCTGGAGCAGGACCGCTGATGTTAAGACCTTGAGAACCCACTGCTTTGGCTTCCTTAGAGCTCCCTTTTCCTCACTGGGGGGCCCAAGAACTGTTGTTTGGCACCCAGTAGGTGTTTCTGGGCTGAATGTGGGGGCCAGGGCAGCCTTTGAAGCCTGGACATTTGGAACAGGTCCCTTCTAAGCCGATACACCAGGGCCCCAGGTGCTAGAAACAGGTCTGGTTTTCAGTTATGCCTTTGTGTTGGCCCCAGCCCTTCCGCACACTGCCTGGGGCCAGGGATGCTGGGGGAGGCTTCTTGATCTTTACGAGGTTGTAAAGTTGCCTCATTTGTGCCTTCATGTCCTGCTCTGAGCTCTCGTCAGGGTTTGCCAAGCTCCTCAGGAAGGGGGCTGAGCAGCCCTACGGCCCCGTTCTGGAAATTCCTGTCTCTCAGAGCACATGGGCACTCTGGGTGTAGCTGACAGCGGCGCCCCAGCCCTCCTCCCTGGATGGAGCAGGCAAGGGGCTGGAGGGGCAGGGGCAGTGGGGCCACCACCCGTCCCCATGCTCCACATGCTTCCGCCACACAGGATATGCAGGAACCAGCCGGACACGCGCACCCGGGCGGGCTTCACCCAGTGGCTGTGCCACCTGCACAACGAAGTGAACCGCAAGCTGGGCAAGCCGGACTTTGATTGCTCGCAAGTGGACGAGCGCTGGCGTGACGGCTGGAAGGATGGGTCCTGCGACTAGACGGTGGCCTGCAGAGCCATGGGACAGCACCCGGGGCCTGCGGGCAGTCTGGCCAGAGAGGGGCGGGGCACTCATTAAAGTGCATCAGAGCCCGGAGCCTGTCGTGTCTCGGTTGGCTGGTCCCCAGACCGTGCTCACGGGGCCCTTTCTCTCTTAGGTTTGGAGTGAAAGTGGAGGTGCCTGCCGCAGACACCCCGCTGGCTCCTCCTCAGCCGGGGCCCCCGGGGGCTGCGGGTGAAGGAGGCAGGAGCAGCCCAGGCTGTGCCTTCCGTTCAGGATGCGGTCTCCTGCTCACCCCGTGCCGCGGCGCCCACTTCCCTGCCCGAGAAAGTGACAGGCAGGCCCGTCTGGGCTCCCTGTCCTCCTCCAGGCGCGCCCACTATCTCCCCACCGTGTAGCTAGAGAATGCTGCAGGGCCTGCAGCTCCACAGGCTGTGTGCTGTCTGTAATTCGGAAAAGAGGCCTGGGGGCTGAGCTCCCCCCCGGCTCTGCTCGGTCCCTGGCTTCTCCTCTGAAGCCCCACCAGTGCTACCGCCTGTGTCCAGTGTTTACCTGCACCAGGCCTGTCAGAGGCTTGTGGGGCCAGCCTCCTCAGAGCTTGAGACCAAAATAAAAAGCTGGAGAAGTGACCGAGGGCCTGGCTTCAGTGTGTTGTGTGCTGGGACTCGCGGCCAGGGACGGCCCGTCCTCACTGCTCTGGGCAGCCGCTTCCTTGCGTCCAAGGTCTGTCCAAGGCAAGAGCAGCGCAGGAAGCCCAGCGCTAGAGCTGAGGGCGGGTCAGGGGGCTGGGAGGGCAGACAGCACTGTCTTCAAGGCCCCGGCAAGGACTGTTTTAGCACCTACCCCTCGTGACTGGAAAGCCGTGGAGGATTTGGAGCCGAGGAATGGCGAGATGACTTCCAAAAGGTTCCTCCGGCTGCGCATCTGGGGGGGAGCAGGGAGGGCAGGCATGTGACCGCCCAGACGGAAGCTTGCCGCCAGGTGGGTCAGGGCAGATAGATAGGCCTTGACAGTAGAGCCACGAGAAAGGAGGCAGAGCGGACGGTGCGGTTTGGGCCCCGGCAGCCGGGAGGACCAAGCTGCTCTGAGTGTCAGTTTCCCGGAGAGGGCTGTAGGTGGAGCGGGCTTGGGGGCGAGCGCATTGAGCTTTTGAGTCTCCCCGGATTTGCCCCCAGGCGTGGCCCCCAGCTGGAACGGACCAGCAACAGTAGACCCCATCCCTGGGTCATCTCTATGCCCATGCCACCTTGGCGTCTTTGGCAAGGCTTCCTCAGCACCTTCTCCCAGCTGGCACCACAGAGGGCAGGGCCTCGCCACAGAGGACAGTGTTGCAAAGGAATTGGAGGCAGGGCGCAGCCAGCAGAGAATCGCTCCTCTTTCCTCCCCCAGATGGACTTTCCCCTGCACGTGGCTTCTTTGTGGCCTCCCAAGTCACCTGCTAGTTGGGGAACCTGCTGACCTCTCTAGGGAAGCTGTGGTTGGCTCAGGAACACACCGCCTGGATGTGCTCTCCCTCCCGCCCTGCCTCGTTTCCCTTTTCCCGTGACTCTGGCTTCCTGGAGTTTCTCCTCCCGCCCTCCTAAATCCAGGCGAAGACAAGAGAGACTGTAGTTCAAAGGGAGGTTCTGGCTCAAGCTGTCAGCCCACAGACCAAAGGAGTGAGCAGAGAGGGAGGAGAAAAGCCCCAGGGTCATGTCCTGGAGCCCCCAGGGGTCAAAGGTCCCAGGAGGTCCCAGGTTGGACAAGAAGAGAGAACTCCAAAAAGGTGATGAGGAAGGGCTCACCAAATGGGAATGTGAGGAGAGGGCGACATCTGGAAGCATAGGGTGGGGCTGTCTGAAATGCCCCTGGGACTAAAGAGAACAATACCAGGGGACAGCTGGACAGGAAGTGGGGTCAGGAGTAGAGGTCTGCTTTTCATATCCAAGAAAGCAGCCTATTGGGATACTGATGCGAATGGTCACACAAAACGGGCAAATGGATGGTGCTCAGGACAGACCAGGAGCTGCCGCCGACAGGTGAGGGCGACAGACTGTGCCCAGTGGAACGGACCATGCCCCTCTGGCCACACCTGCCCGGGGATGGCTCCCACACTGGGACTGGACCAGGCATCCACACGGACAGCACAGCAAGGACTCTCTGAGCACCAGTCGCTTTCTGATGTGATGAGGGAACTCAGCCAGCTGCCCGTTTGTGATCTGAAAAACGGGGGCTCTAACTGTCCCTGCCTCCCACGGTCGTTGTGCGGCACCCGGCGCTGTGAATCCTCAAGAAATGCAAACTTTTCCTATTAATGCCTGAGACAGAAACACAGCAGTCGTACGGGACCTTGCCAGCATGGCCAGGAAGGAACGGGGGGAAAGGGGGTGGGGGCGGAATCTGTGCCACTCTGGGGCCCGAAACTGAACATGTCAGCCACAAGTCGGTTGGGGAGACCCAGGAGTGGGAAGGGCTCACTGAGGACCCTTGGAATGACAGCATCCAGCCACAGGAAAGGGGCAGAAATGACCCGCAACTCCCACTCATGCTGGCATGTGGGCTCTGTCCTGTCAGGGAGGTTAGGACCCTCCGAAGGAGAAGCTAGGGTGCAACTGGGTGGGTTCGCAGGAAAGGGCCCAGTAATTTATCTCTGGTCTGCGGAGAACCTGGGACGGGGAGTCGGGTTCCCCTTCGTTGAGCGCTGGTTGGGGAAGACGCTGGAGCCCTTGCGCCTCGGTTACCCCTTACAAAAGGGCTCAGCTCAGAGGGGCGGGGTCAGGCTCGTCTGTCCCTTCGCCTGGCTGCAGGAAAGGCTGAGCCCAGCGTCCACCGCCCCTGCTGACTCCGGCCTTCACCTGTAAGGGGCGGCGTGGACCCCTAGCCCCTGCCCTAGACGCGGGCTCGGCGGGTGCCCTGCATCTCAGGCCGGGGTCTAGCAGGTGAAGGTAGGGGGGTGCAGAGTGGGCGGGGCGGAGGGAGGGGCGGGCTCCAGCCCCGCGCGCGGACCAGTTGGCGGGGGGCACTGGCTCGGCTCCGCCCCGCGCGCCCCCGCCGCGTCCGGCGCGCGCTCCCGGGAGGCGGCG
Source organism: Paguma larvata (assembly GCA_030068075.1). Lineage (NCBI taxonomy): Eukaryota > Metazoa > Chordata > Mammalia > Carnivora > Viverridae > Paguma > Paguma larvata. The sequence goes on from CM057825.1 coordinate 112,262,031, forward strand.
GCAGCAGCGGCAGCACCAGCAGCATCGGCAGCTCACCCGTGCGGCCTCGGGCGGGGCCGGCTGGACGGACAGACAGACAGAGGGCGCCGGGGGCGCGCGTCCCTCCTGGGCCGACCATGGAGGGAGCCTCGTTCGGCGCGGGCCGCGCGGGGGCCGCCCTGGACCCCGTGAGCTTCGCGCGGCGGCCCCAGACCCTACTGCGGGTCGCATCCTGGGTGAGTGGTCACGGTCCCGGCCCCTGCCCCGGTCCCCGGTCCCCGATCCCGCCTCGCCTCGCATCCCTCGTCCCTTCCCGCTGCCCCTCGCCCCTCGCCCCCATCCTTGTCCCCGCGGGCCCTTCCCCCGCCGGCCGCAGGTTGGGGTGACGTCACCAGGCTGGGCGCGCCCACCTGCGGGAGGGGGAGGGGCCGGCGGCAACCGCCGGGGACCTTGAGAGGTCACCGCCCGCCGCCCCCATCCTTCAGTTCCTCCTTAGGTCTACCTCTGTCCCCTACCTCAGCCCTCGCTCCGCTTTTCTTGTTCTCACGACCTGGAAGCGGGCACAGGGGCGGGGACAGGATTGGGCTCGAGCGCTCAATCTCAGCACGAGGAGGGGGCTGTGGGAGCCAAGTGTATCAGGCAGAGCTTGCACCAGCTTCTCCCCCACACACATCCTCCAGTCTCCTTCGAAGGGAACTGGCCCTTTCCCAGGCCCCCCAACTGCAATTGTCAGTGTGGGGGGTACTCTAGGATCCCTCCGGGTGGGGCAGCAAAAAAGGGGCTCTGCGCTGGGAGGGCTTCCTGGGGTGGTGTGGGAGGGGCAGATTTGGGGACATCCTAGCCTAGTGGGTCATCCCTAGACGGGGCCACCTGCTCCTCCCTCGACCCCCTCCAGGCAGGAAAGATGGAGAGGTGGGTGACTATATATGGGTTTTGTAGCGGGTGGCACCTCTTGCCGGCTGCTCCTGCTTGCTTGTCTTCAAGGAGAGTGATGCCCAGGGTGGGCTGATTTGGGGCAGACTAGGAAGTAGGACCCCTGTGTTCTAGTGCCAGCTCTGTAGAGACTTGTGGACCACCTTGGGGGGGGACATATCCATGCCCCCACACCGCGGTTTCTCTCCGGACTTCATCTCAAGGAGCTGGAGAGGGAAAGGAGAGGAAGGAAGTTGAAACTGGAGGTCAGTTTTTAGAAACACAGGGCTGCCCAGAGCTAAAAGAGCAGCATCTGGTTTAAAATGACCGTGGTCCAGGGGTGCCTGGCTGGCTCAGGCTGTACAGCATGTGGCTCAGGGTCGTTAGTTCAAGCCCCATGTTGGGCGTGGAGCCTACCTTAAAAAATAAATAAAGTGTAAAATGACTGTGCTCCGATGCCAGCTGCCTTTCAGCCTTTGTGGGCAAGGGATGCTGAGGTCTGACTGAATTTCAAAGGTTAACAGTATCGGCTTTTGAGGCCGAACACTTATGGTGCTAATAATCAGTCACATGTGGCTGTCATCCCTTGGGTGCCCACCAAGTGCAGCATGCTGGGTGGGCATTATTTCTGTGGCCCCAATACTCCATGAGCTGTACCTGTTACTGTATTTGGCGTGTTAGGAAGCAGGGCCACAGCTCCCAGATGCTGAGGGTGGGTTCTATGCAGGGCCTGGGTGACAACTGTGCAACTGTCCCTCTGTGGTCCCTCTGCTGTGTTCTGACCCCTCTCTTCACACCTGCCTCCCACAGCGCCACCTGCTGGAGCCTGGGAATCTCTGGTCCAAGTGAAGGCTCCTGGTCCCACAGTCCACAGTCCCACAGTGGGCCATGCCGAGCCCCTTGCATTGCTGATGACACAGTTTGAATGTCAGCCCCATCTTTTATCACCCAAGCGACTTCACTAATTTGAGCCCCAATTTTCCCATCTGTAAAGGGGATAAGAACAATGGCCCCCTTGTGGTTTGCAGGGAGGATTCTGTGAGGAATCCATGTAAAGTAGCAGGTTTAAGCATAGGGCCTGGGCATAGTAGATGCTCACTAAATGGTACCTGTCCATAATTTTTAAAAATGTTTTTATTTATTTTTGAGAGAGACAGAGTGTGAGCGGGGGAGGGGCAGAGAGAGCGAGGGAGGCACAGAATCTGAAGCAGCCTCCAGGCTCTGAGCTGTCAGCACGGAGCCGGAGGCCGGGCTCGAACCCACCAACTGTGAGATCATGACCTGAGCTGAAGTCGGAGGCTTAACCGACTGAGCCACCCAGGCGCCCCGAAGTCCATAATTTTTAAACACGTGAGGGAAGTAATAAGGGAAGGGTGCCCGAAGATCCTATCCACAGATGAGCCCTGTGCTGCAGGGACAGGTAGGGACAGGCCCAAGGGCGTCAGCAATCGCGGTGGGTGACGGGGACATCCGCCTCGGCGGGGAAGGGAGGGCACCGCAGGGCCCTGAGCGCCCCTCCCCCCCCCGCCCGCCGCCCACAGGTGTTCTCCATCGCCGTCTTCGGGCCCATCATCAACGAGGGCTACGTGAACACCGACAGCGGCCCCGAGCTGCGCTGCGTCTTCAACGGGAACGCGGGCGCCTGCCGCTTCGGTGTCGCGCTCGGCCTGGGGGCCTTCCTTGCCTGCGCCGCCTTCCTGCTGCTCGACGTGCGCTTCCAGCAGATCAGCAGCGTCCGCGACCGCCGCCGCGCGGTGCTGCTAGACCTGGGTTTCTCAGGTGGGCGGGGACGGGGCGGGGCTTCGTCCGGGGCGGGGCTCGGCGGTGGGCGGGGCCTCCGCGCCGGCCTCTTCTGACTCGCGCGCCTGCCGCGCAGGGCTCTGGTCATTCCTGTGGTTCGTGGGCTTCTGCTTCCTCACCAACCAGTGGCAGCGCACGGCGCCCGGGCCCGGCACGCTGCAGGCGGGAGACGCGGCGCGGGCCGCCATCGCCTTCAGCTTCTTCTCTATCCTCAGCTGGGTGAGTGCGGCCGGCGGGGGCCGGGCCGGGGCCGGGGCGGGGCGGGGTCGGTGCTGGCTGACCCCGGGCTCCCCCTCAGGTGGCGCTCACTGTGAAGGCCCTGCAGCGGTTCCGCCTGGGCACGGACATGTCGCTCTTTGCCACCGAACAGCTGGGCGCCGGGGCGGGTCAGGCCTATCCTGGCTACCCGGTGGGCAGCGGCGTGGAGGGCACCGAGACCTACCAGAGCCCTCCCTTCACCGAGACCCTGGACACCAGCCCCAAAGGGTACCAGGTGCCTGCCTACTAGTGGCCGGCAGGCCCCCACCAGGGCTCAGAGGCTGCCACCAAGGCAGGCAGGGTCCAGGGTTTCCTGGGACCTCCCTCAGCTCCTCCTGGCCCAGCGCCAGGGACGGAGGGGGTGGCCACTGTGGGCCATCTGGGGCCAAGAGGGGGTAGCCCCCAGGGTGCCTAGGCTGCTCCCCGCCCCCAGTTCCCCCTGTCCCCTTAGGCGCTGGCCCCAGGCCTGAGGTCCTGAGGAGGGGACGGTGCAGTCCTGGACGTGTGCCCTCCAGTCTCTGGTGGATCTGCCTGGGAGGGGGCCATTCTTCTCCTGAGTCAGCTAGCCCCTGGCTCACCTGTCTACTCTGGGGTCAGGGGTCTAGCTGCCCTCCACGGCTAGGTGCAGGGGCTGCCCCCCAGACATGGGCACTGTTCCCATCCCGTGTCCCTGGGGGCGGCGACAGTCCCTGCTCCCGTTGTGGTGGCTCTCCCCGTGGGGCTGTGCGCGCGCTCTGTCTGGAGCCTCCATCCACTTGCCCGCACAGGCTCGCTAGAGTAGCCTGGTCCTGTCGATGTTGTGCTTGTGGTCAAGTCTTCGGGCGTCACCTCGTAGTTCCCTGCAAGCAGCCTCACTGTCGTGGCCCCTGCCCCCACCCCTACCTGCGTTGGCCCAGGAGCCTGCCCAGATGTGGGCATTCTGGGCTAGGAAGGCACAACACGGCTCCAGGCCTGGCCACCGGCCCTCTCCCGCCCTTTCAGTGAGACCTTGCCTAAGGGAGGTTTGGGACACCCAGGTGCCTGGAGAGACGAGCCCCTCACGAGGAGGGAGGCCCAGAGGCTCCACAGGCCCACAGTGCCCTGGACACGGCCAGTCTGTGCAAACCCCTTTACCATGGCTTCCTGGACCAGTCCCTCAGCACCCCGTCCCGCGCCCCCATGGCAAGGCACAGCCCGAGGTCGGGGTCCCTCTGCGTAGCTGACTACTCACGCATCGCTCAAAGCCGGCTTTACACATTGTGTCCACACCAAATGCCGCAGCCACGTTTCATTCCTGCAGACAGACGCCTCCCCCCGGAGTTGCAGTTGAGGGACGCCCTGTACCTTGTAGCATAGACCAGTTACGTGTGGATATTTAAGTGAACATGTTTACAATTTTTGTATATATGGATCTTTCTCTCCCTCTTCTGGAAGAACAATCCCCGATGGTGTATTTTCAGTGTCCCCATGTTTCAACTGCAACTTCTTTACAATAAAGACTGTAAGTGAGTTTACTCAGCGCAGACAGTCTCCGAGTCATTTCTGCCCCTGCCCCTGCGGGTGCCAGAGGTTGGGATCTGCCCCGGCAGCGCCCGGCGTCCAGCACGCGGCAGCAGGTGGAGGTCGGGCTGATGCCCATGTTCCGGGCGTCCCTGAGGCCCCGCCACGCATTCCCCTGGGTTACTCAGGGGATCCCTATCTTGTTTCTCTCTTTTTTTTTTTCATCCAAACTGGTTTTTTTTCTAACGTTTATTTATATTTGAGAAAGACAAGTATGATTATTCTTTATGGGTCATGTGTGTTCTCTTTGGTAAAACGTATTATAAGTTGTTATTATGTTCGGATGTGGCTTTTTAAACCATTGTCCTGTTTAGTACTCGTTCACGTGGCTTTGTGTTTTTTTTTTTTAAACAACAATTTCTTTAATCTCCACACAACTCCAATGTGGGATTGGAACTCACGACCCTGAGCTCGAGTCACGTGCTCTACCGACAGAGCCATTCAGGCGTGCCCCAGTGCTTATTAAGTTTTCTATCTTTTCTTCAATGCCAGGAAAAAGTCATTTATTTCTCTACCCGTCCCCTTCTCTGCGTGTCCGCCTTCCGTTCCTGGGACCCCACCAGGCGCTCCGTGCAGCTTCCGGAGCCACTTTCCATGGCAACTAACTCAGTCTCTGGAGATTGTCTCAGCTTGGTCTTGTCTGCCTTTGAACCCATCTCTTGGGATTTTTATCTCGGCTACTTTTTCATTTCTAAGGTTTCTTAATTTGGTTTTCAGTGTTTATTTATTTTTGAGACAGAGGGACAGAGCGTGAGCAGGGGAGGGGCAGAGAGAGAGGGAGACACAGAATCCGAAGCAGGCTCCAGGCTCTGAGCCGTCAGCCCAGAGCCGGAAGCGGGGCTAAAATCACGAGCAGTGAGATCATGACCTGAGCCGAAGTCCGACGCTTCACCGACCGAGCCACCCAGGCGCTCCTCATTTCTAAGATTTCTAATAGTTTAATAACCTTCTGGTTGAGAGAAACAGCGTTGAGAACCGTCTCTGGGGCTGGAATGCCAGCTTTGCCACATCTGAGCAGGGCCGTCTCAGGCAAGTCTCTTCACTCGTCTGTGCCTCAGCCTCCCCTTCTGTAAGGAGGGGATAATGGTTCTGGTCACAGGGGCGGCCGAGGGTCGTGCTAACACGTACGCAGAGCCCGGAGCAGGGCTCGTAACACTGCAGGCACCATTTGAGTGCTGCCTAGCATCGGTATGGTTCTCGCGTCATTAAAAAGGCTTATTTTCGATACTCTTAACGACATACCTTATTTTCCAGATTCCTCTTCTGTGGGGCTGGTTGGACTCAGGCCTGCCAATAGGGCATCAGCCATGAGGGGCTTCTGGTGGGTCCTAAGGAAGGCAGGTGGCCTCTCCTCAGCCCAGCGGAGGGCAGAGGGTGAAGGCTCACCCATGGGCACTGCTCTGGCCCCAGCCCCAGGCAGGCAGCGCCACCCAGGTGGTACCAGTGCAGCCATGGGGCCCTGGCCTGGCCCCTCATCATCGTGAGCACCCTCTTCCTCATTTAGAAAGACATCTCTGTTTCTTCTTAGAAGATTTCCTTTGCTTTATTTGGACGTGGTTGTGTATTTAGGACTACTATTTGCATGGTTTAGGTCAGAAGGGGGAGATTTCTCTGTCGGCTCCCCTTCTGAAATACTAGATCCAAGTGATTCGGCACAAATGACTTTCCTGCAGGATTTCAGATACGCCTCCACCGCTTCTGAAGTGCTCGTTTACCTGAGTAGCTCGTTACCAGTCTGCAGGTGCGCGCCTTGGCCCTCTAGGACTCCCATGTTCTGGAAGGACAGTTGTACTGGTACACAACTACAGATCAAACATATATTCCTGGGAGGCCTGGGCAGTGCCAGACCTCCAGGACAGGGCGCTAGCCGGTTGCTGCTTCCTGTGAGCACAGCTGAGCCACCCCAGCTCTGCGCATCGGTGGTCCCCCACCCCAGCCGCTCCTGGGTGACAGCTCTGAGCCTCCCTCGCTGTGGGGTGGTCTGGGAGGGCAGAGAAGCTCAGAACACCGGCTATGTGCGTTATTGCAAAATAAATTTATTTGAAGATACACGGTCTTATAAAAGGTCAGAGGCAATTTGAGATCCCAGATTCAGCTTGTCTCATAAAAAGATACAACTTCAAGTAGCACAATTTCGTGTCTGCTTTTAATCCGGAACGTTCTTGAATCACGAAACAGCCAACTGTTTACACAACACGCTCAACATCTGACTCCAGCATGGGTGGACCCACAGCTTCTGGCCTGGGGACCACGGTGGTGCAGCCCTCTGGCTGGAGGGGTCTGGAGAGGGCCACGGTTGCCACCAGCTCGGACAGCACAGACAGGCTCCTGCCACTCAGCCCTTCCCTCCCCTCACAAATTCCAAAAGCATGAAAACAGACCAAGCCCCGCCCACCACCGAGGCCTTGGCCAGGCTCCCAGGAGGACACTGGATGGGCTCCTACGTGATGGTGTGCTCACAGGGCCGGGTGGGCTGCCGGCTGAGGGGCCAGAGCAGGCGGCCTCACCAGGGCCTCACCCGGCTGCATGGCAGCCAGGAAGGAGGAAGGAGGGTGCGGCGGCTCCTGCCCGTGCTGGCGGGAGCTACGTGAGGATCCTGGCGATGGCTTGCAGGGAGGGGAAGTCGTTGTCCTGGGCGGCGTGCAGTGCCTGGTGGCTGCTGACGTCCCCGTGTGCAAGCACCTGCTGGCAGGTGGGGCACACGCAGCAGTCCAGGCCCGCCGGCCGGGTGCTGGCCTGCCACGCACTCTTCTTCTTCTTGGCCTTGGTGCCCGGAGGCCTCTCTCGGCCTCGGAAGTGCGTGTGTGCGGACAGCAGCTCCTGCTGCTTGGCCTTGTCGGGAAGGAGCACCAGCAGCTCGTTGAAGATCTTCTGGAAGTTCTCCCCGAGCAGGTCACGGCAGCTCTTATAATACTGGGCTGCGGAGATCACGCCCTGCCACCCAAGGCCAGACCCAGTCACGTCCAGTGTGGGCCTGAGCCCCAGCAGTGGCTGTACCGGCCCCATACACCCCTGCCTGCCTCACCTGTCTGAACTCCCCTGAGTGGCTCTTGAACTTGCTGAAGCGGGCCTCGTCACTCTGCAGGAAGTCCCTGATGGACTGGATGAGCTGCAGGTTCCTCTCCCGGAAGTTCTCAGGCACCAGGTAGGCCTGTGGTGCAGGGGTCAGCCTGGGTCTGGGGGTGGAGAGATGGGGAGGAGGAGGCGGAGGCTTCAGCCTTTCAGGCGCATGAGGGAAGGGTACCCCCCAGCCCCCAGGGCACAAGGCTGGTGGCCCACTAACACTTACGCTTTTGTGGTGGTGGCAGTGCTGGGGACACAGGCCGGGTGCGGGCTGGGCAGGAGGCCGGAGAAGCCGGGAGGTGGCTTGCTGACAGGGGGCACCAGGCCGGGTGGGGGCGGGGGTGGAGTGCCCTTCAGGAGCACCACAGCGTTGAAGCCTGCATGGGGTGGCATCGCAAGACCCGTAACGTCACCCTGGCTGGCTGGGCTTCCAGGGGCTGCTGGGGCTCCCCCTGCTGGCCAGCCCACCTGAAAGCCAGCACACCAGCTGAGCTCCCTTGGGCAATACTGGCCGAAGGTGACTTACTTCCTCTTGAAATGCCGCTAGGCTTGCCCCAACTTACAGGGAGGTGAGGGACAGCGAGGGTAAGCGGACTCCTCACAGTGGTGCCGCTAAGCTTCGGAGGTGGCTGACCCCCCTCACAGGCTTCCCTGTCCCTGCCGGCTGGCCAGTGGCTGTTCATGACACAGCCCCGCAGGGTATGCTTCCCCCCCCCCCCGCCTCCCCCACCCCAGCCCAGGGGCTCCAGTCTGACCTGACCACCCAGCCCCTTCCCAGATGCCCGGAAGCAGGCCTGAGCCAGGCGCACATACCTGGGGGAGGGGGCATCCTGGGTGGGCAGGGGACTCCCAGTGCTGGGAAGTCTTCTTGGGCTGTGGGGCAGGGGAGGGGCCCCAGGGGCCGCGGGAGCCCGGGGGGCTCCTTGGGCGTGCTCCGAGCTGGGGCCGGCCCCTCCGTGTGTCCATTGACAATGACGGGAACTGGCCCCTCGGCCTTGCCGGTGGGTGTGGTGGGGGCCCGCTCGGCCCCAGGGGGCCCATCTCTGTCAGGGGGCGGTGGGGGCGGCGAGGTAGCACCCGGCTTCTCTGAGCCCACCTTCTTCTTCTTGCCAACTTTGGTAAGGGTCTGGGTAGAGGCCAGCGCCAGCAGGGAAGAGACGGCCACCGTGGTGGGCACGCTCCGCAGCTCCTGGGCGGTGAGGCCGGCGCGGCCATCCTCCTCCTCCTCCTCCTCTGATGGGGGTGGCCCGCCCTTCTTGCTGCCCTTGCCCCCCTTCCCGGCCTTCCGGGGGGGCTGGCTGCTCCCGCCCGCAGCCTGGGCCCCTGTGGCGGGATGTGCCGCCTTCTTGCTGCCACCGCTGTTCCAGGCGGAAAGGAGGCTGGTGGGGGCGGAGCTGGGCTTGGAGGCGGAGGGCACCAGGGCCGGGAAGTCGTCCTCCTGGAAGGTGCCCCTGCCCCTGGCAGTGACATGGGACGCCAGCCCCGCGGGGCCCAGGGCGGCCACGGCGGCGGACGAGGAGGAAGAGGAGGTGGAGGCGCAGAGGCTGGGGAAGTCTTCATCCTTGAGCTTCGAAGCGGGGGGTGGGAGGGTGCTGAGCCGGGGGAGGGGAGTGGTGTCAGCGGCCTGTGGGGCCTACCTTGCCCTGCACCCACCTTCCACAGGAGCCCCCCTCCCTTACCCCAGTTCTGCACGAGTGTACCTTGGAAGTGCGGCCCCTGCGGCCGGGCCAGCTGCTGGGAGGGCCTCTTGGCTCACAGGACCGTTTGTTGAGGCTTCCTTGGCTATGAGACATGAAAGGACCTTATGTCAGGGCTGAACGGTGTCCGGGGTGTGGGAACAGAAGCTCCTGGATGAGCTCAGGTTGCCCCTGCTGGTCCCAAGCACCATGATGGCCAGGAGCCTGCCTCTTCCCTCCCAGGTGGCTCCGATGCCAGGGCAGAACCAGCCCACCTGGACCTTCGCCCTGGGTCCGGGGCGGGCGCCGGGCACCTCGGGGCTCCTCGAGCCCCCGCATCCCTGTCTCCTCCTTCTTGGGCCTGCTGCCCTCCTCCCGGTCCTCACTCCTGCGTGACTCCTGCTGCTGCTGCTGCTGCTGCTGCTGCGCGGCCACCGAGGCCACCGAGGCCCGGATGGCAGCTGCCACTTCCCGCTCCTCTTCTTCCCTGGGAGGGCAAGTCCTTCAGGCTGGGCAAGGCCCAGGACTACAGAGGTGCGCAGAGCGAGGTGCTGGAGAGAGCCCCCCCCCCCCCGATGCGTCCAGCCATCGGGCACAGGCCACCCTCGCTGGCCAGGACAGGGCTCTGCGGAGGCAGCAGGATTCAGGCGCCAGCCTCAGGCTGGGGCTCCCTGGGTAGCCAGCGAGCCCAGTGCTCTAGGCTCCACAGATGCCTCTGTCCTGCCCGACACGTGGGGGCGGGGGGAGCGCCCGGCCTGAGCGTGTGTTGGCATCACCAGCGTTGCACAGCTCAACTGCACGGAGCCCCCAAGTGACACAGGCCCATCACCCACCCCAACTGGCGTTCCTGGGGTCTCCGGCTGGGACTAGAGAAAACGGCAGTGAACACCTGCTTGCTCAGGACACGAAGCAGGCCCGCTGCCACGTACAGGATGCCAGACGCCAGAAGGCCAAAGTCCCCCAGCCCCAGCCTGGTCCCAGCCCAGCTGTCGGCCGCTGCCACCGCCTCGGGGGTGGCGCCAGGAGAACGTCAGTGGCACGCAAATCCTCCCACCTCTTGTACCTCCAGCTTCCTCGGCGGCTGGGCTGGGCTCCACGACCGCTGGCCCGGCCCGCACGGCCTTGGCGGTTGTACCTGTCCACCTCCTCGTAGTCCTCGCCCCCGACGACCCCTGTGGCCGGCACACAGCCTGTCACGGACCCGAGCCAGACCGAGGCAGGTGCTCCCGGAGCCCCGACGATGGGCTCAGACGACACCTCCAGGGTCTCTGTCAGCCCCAGGCGCTCCACAGCCCACCCCGCCCCCCTCCCCGGGTGGCAGACGGGAGACACCAGGAGCCGGCTGCTGCGAAGCGCTCCCTGTGGTCACGACGTGCTCAGATGCTCAGGGCTTGTTGAGGGGCGAGGAGACGCAGGCTCGACACTCGCGTCCCCTGTCTGCTGACACGTGAGGGGCCAGGTCAGGACCGGGGTCTGAGGTCTGCAGCCTCCGGGACCCCGCTCCGCGGAGCGCAGGCCGTGCTCACCCTCGTTCCGGCGAGAGTGCCGCGGCGCGTAGCTGAACTGCAGGTCGATCTGGCGGTTCTGGCGGGCCTCGGCGCGGCTGCGGCTGTGGCAGGCCGTCCTGTGGGCCTTGAGGTCGATCTCGGTGCGGAAGGCATGGGTGAACTGCTCGGTGCTGCACCGACCCTCCTCACACAGGAAGTGCTTCTCCCGGAAGTGCTCGCGCAGGTAGGCGTAGTCGCTGGCGGGGGTTGGGGGGGGGTGTCAGCAGGAGCCCGAGGGCCCCACCCCCCCGGCCAGCAGCCCTGCCCAGCCTGCACCGGTGACCCCGGGCCCGCGCCCACCTGTAGTAGTCCTGGGCCCCGTCCGAGTCACAGAAGTGGCAGAAGTAGTGGTCGCGCCGCAGGTGTTTGAGCAGCTCGTCGTTGTCCAGGTAGCGCTCGTCACAGAACTTGCAGAGTGGGTGCCCTCGGTGGGACGTGTCGTCAGGGTCCCCCTGCATGCGGTGCCGCGCTAGGTCCTTGCGCGAATACCATTTGCGCTCGTATGTGAAGATCTGCCGGGAAGAGGGTGCTGGGTGCCGGGGGGCCCTTCCCATGGCCCAGTGACACAAGGGGGACCCGGTGGCCCCGGTGCCAGCTCGGGGCCCCCTCCATGCCCAGGCTGCAGGGGAGCAGGGGGACAGGCATGGCGGGAGGGGCCAGGGCCATGTGAGGCAGGAGAGCCGGGTGGGGGGGGGACGCACGCGGTGGCAAGGGGGACGTGGTCACGGCGGCGAGGGGCGCACCTTGAGGTGTCTGAGGCACAGCTTGCAGCAGAAGAGCTCGTGCTGCCTCCGCATGTGCTGCTCCAGGTCCCCGAAGAGGCCAAATGGTGGCAGCTCGGGACACTGTGGGCACTCGTGCTGAAGCAGCTGCCTAGAAACACACCGGGGGCGCCCCCCGACCGCGTGGGCACTCAGTGGCACCATCCCGAGTGAGCCCTGGTGCCTCCTCACGGCCCCTGCGCACGCTTTGAGAGGAGCCAGGAGGAGGGGTGCCTGCCATGCCCACCACCGCGTGGGCCACTGCGTCAGACCCAAGCCCGGGGTCGAGCCCAGCTGCAGGACAGCTGACCTCTGCGTCGGGTGGGCATGGTGACTGAGCCCACACGGGGAGCCAGCCCCTCACCCGGCTGAAGAGGGTCATTCCCACTATAGCTGTGCCATTTATGGGGTCTCCTGCCACGGGCTAAGATCTCAAGTCACAGGGGCTCGCGAGCACCACGTGCCCAGAAAGCAGGCACCACGTGCTACAGCCGAGGGCTTTCCCTGGACTCGCCCCTGCCTGTCTCCACCGCCACCCTAGCAGGGGTGAGGCCAGGAAATCAAAGAGGGGCCCTGACATGCACGCCGCACCCTCACCCACCCAGGGACCGTGCCCATCCTGGCCACAAGCCCCCCTCACAGACTCAGGCTGGCTGCAGGCCCCTGGGACCCCACTCACCTGTACAAGGCAAAAACTTTTCCGTCTGCAAAGTAGATGTCATACTTCTTCTCAAGCTGCAGCTGGTGGAGGGGGATAGTGGCAAAAGCGGGAAGCTTCTTCCCAAACACCACCTGGAACCAAGAGTGAGGGGCCTGCTGAGCAGGGCCGTGGACACCCACTGGAGGACACTGTCCGGCTAAGAAAAGGAGGCACTCAGCCCCTCATGGGAGGCCCTGCGGGGGGCAGCCTCTGTCATCCTGGGCCGCTGGGGTCCCCTCTCCTCACCTGCAGTGCACCCACCTGGGGTTGCCGGGATGGACACGCAACACCCGGCCTGGCCACCAGGGGGCGGCAGGCTCTCCCTCATCCACAGCCAAACAAACCAGCCATGCGACAGAACGAGGTCACCCCAGGGGCAGTGACCCCCGGGGGGGGGGGGGCAGTGATAGGGACCAAGCCGTCTGGCAAGCCAGGGCTTAATCACATGGGTGTTGAGCACAGGCCAGATGCAGCCCAAGAAGCAGCTATGGAAATAATGCCACCAAGACGAGTCAAGACCTAACCACACTATCTACCCACGATGCCACGGGGGAGTCGGTCCTGCCCCCTGGCCGCTTCTTGGCCAGCTTCCTGCCTGCCAACCAGCCGTCAGGGGGGTCAGTGCCGAGCTGCGGGCACTCAGCGGGGGCAGGATGCAGACACCCGGGCAGCCTGTGTCCCAGGGGCCTCTGGCACTGAGTACAGCACGCGCCTCCCTTCCAGAGCCCGGGCCCAGGGCCCTGTCGCAGGCCCAGGCCTCCCCTCCTAGCCGACGAGGGCACTGTTCCCTCCGGTTCCCTCCTCTCCAGCCCCTACTCCCCTCCCCTGGACCACACCGCTGGTCTCCTCTCCATGCCCCTTCCCATACCACCACTGTCCCCCACCCCCCCCGCCAGCCTGGAGCTGGTCACTTGCCTCAGCTTAGAGTCCTCACCTTGGGAAGGGCCATGTCAAGGTCACCCCTGTCATGTTTAGGCTTAGCTAGGCTCAGCCAGGGCGGACGTCTGGGACCAGAATGGCCACGAACTTGGAAAAGCACAGGACTAGGTGGGGAGAATGGGTGGTCACATTGCGTGAGCATCGACCACTGGCGAGAGCGAGTCGGATGGTGAAGGCCCCTGAGGGGTGCAGGTGGACCAGGCCAGTGGGGACAGGCCCTGACGACAGGAAAACCAGCAGCAGGATGGTTAAAAGTCATTCCCCGGGGGGTCTGGGGGAAAAGCTGGGGACCTCAGTCCACACTTCTGGTGATACACTGTGGGTAGAGGAAGCCAAACCCCACGCCCCCCACAGGAGCCCAAGGGAACCATTAGGGTCCAGCCACACCCACTCTGGGGGTTGAAGAAGGACAAGCTTGCCCCGACAGGCCTTTCTTCCCCTTGACGTCACATCGGGCAAGGCTGGGCAGGCGAGCACCCACCACTGCCCCCGCCACGCGCCAAGTCTAGGGGTGTTCATCACAGCTGCGCTCCCCAGGCTCCCCCTGGGCTTCTCCCCAGGACCCTGGGTCTCACACTGGCCTCTTCTCAGGGGACCTGCTCCTCTGGGGCAAGTCCACACCCAGCCCTGCTTTCCCGGCCCAGACCCTGGTCCCTACTGCCTCTCGCCGGGGCACCAGTGTGCAACGAACTGCCGGGACTCAGGGCCCTAGCTAAGCTGAGACAACGCAGGCAGCAGACCTAGGAGGCCGGCATCTGCCCGCGAGGCAGCTACGGCAGCAGCCGGTGAGGGAACCCCCAGCCAAAAGGCATCCAAGTCCAGCAGACTGAGCAGAGGAACAATTTCCTTCCGCAGAGGAAACCCGAGCCAGGTTGCCACCGCCACCACTGCCTCCCCCCAGCTCTGGCGCCTTCCTCTCACAGGTCTGCTCTGATCCGCCTCAGGGGTCTCCTGCTGCGGGCACCCTCGCTGTGGACAGAGGTAGGGTGCAGTCCTCAAGATGGACTGCAGGGCTGCGGAGGCAGCCAGTGCTGAGCGCACCTGAGCCAAGCCAGGAGAAGGGGACGCTGGGTTGGCTCAAGAAGGGATGGAAACCACAAGGAGAAGTCGGGGAAAGGAAGGAGGCCGCGGCACACAGGCTCAAGGCTGGGTTTGTCTCAGAATGAGGGTGAGCAGGTTAGGAGCCAGGGGGCAGGAGTGGGGAAATGCTAGTGGCCCCCCTAGACAGGCTGTGAGACCGGTCCCCGGAGGCCCGCACCAGATGTCAGGACCAGCGAGGGGCAGACAGGAGGACACCAATGCAGCCTGGTGTGGCCCGTGTCCCTGCCCAAAGCACAGGGCAAGGTGAATGGCAAAACTGAGTCGCTGAACAAGGACCAGGGCACTGTGGCCCAACCAGGGACGCAGAGGAACCCGCCAGGCATCCAACCAGCACGGCCCGAGACCCACCCACCCTAGTGATCCCCCTGATGGGAGAGGGTCATGGGTCTGAGGACAGAGGTACAGGCCAGGCCTAGACACTTGAGGATGGACCATCCTGAGAAGCCCTTGGGTAGGCGAGGCAGTAGATGTCAGAGGGGGAAAGGGCACCCCTGGGTGGGCCCCAGGATGGCCAGGCCAGTCCCTGAAGGGAGGGAGCAGGAGATGGGAGGAGAGCCCTGCTTGGACCCCAAGGGGGGTATGTGTTCCTGCCTGGGGCTTTGCTGCCCCCCACTCCCAGTATGCAGTGGGCGCTCACTGAGAGCGAGCGCAAGAGGGGATGGGCGGCGCGAGCATCGACCACTGGCGAGAGCGAGTCGGATGGTGAAGGCCCCTGAGGGGTGCAGGTGGACCAGGCCAGTGGGGACAGGCCCTGACGACAGGAAAACAAGACGGGTCAGCAGGTCCCGCCTCCTGCCCTGCCATCAGCAGGTCTCCTTCCTCCTCCTGCCTGGGAAATGGAAGGGAGACTGCGCCAGCTCAAGACACACCCCACTTTGTACGGCAGCCCCATCAAACTCTGATATCGGAGGGGCGTCAGGGCAAGGTGCAGCCCGAGACCCGACTCATCTCTCAGAAGAAAGTGGCCCAGGGAAGAGGTGTGACTGGGAAGAAGGGTGGGTGGGAGGCCTGACACTGGTCTTGCCAGGCCGCCCCGGAGACCATCCTGGGAGAGAACCGGGAGCGGGCCTGGCCTCTACCCTGAGCACCTGCTAGGCAACCTAGATCAAGGTGGCTCCTCCCCTGACCAGCAGCTCTGCGTCTGCTCTTTGCAACGCCTGCCCTGGGGGCGGGCACAGGGAAGTACCCGGTCCAGGGGTAGGCCTGTTTCACACAGCACCTTGGCACGCTTTCCTCCCGAGTTTTTGCAAACAGTCCCGTAAGCGAGGACAGAGGAGAGGCAGGGTTCAGGGGCTGGGGGTTGCTGTGGGATTCCCTAGCAGGGAGGGGACACTCAGAGGACAGCAAGGGAACACAAAGGACTGGGGTGGGGCCGCAAGTTCAAGAGTGGGAGGGAAGCAAGATGAATACAGAGGATCGTCATCTCCCACACTTCCCAGGACACCCTCCCGCTGCCCAGTAATTCAGGGCAAGCCCAGGAGGAAGGCCAGAATCAGCCAGAGGCACCCAGTGCCAAAGCACGCCCCGGCAGGAGCCTGCTGACAGCTCACGTCAACACCCCCTTGCCACAGAGCACGCGAAGGGTGTGGGACCCACAGGGAGTGAGAGAGGCCAGATGCTGGCTAGAGTAGCCACACGTAGGTGCCTGCTCGCTTCCCGAGGGAGGCCGGCAGCCCCGTCCCTCCTGGAAGGGAACTACAGGTGCACTGGGAAACCTGGCCATCCAAGAGTTACATCATGCCACGCAGGCGTGCAAGGTTGGCAAAGCTGGGAGGCGCTCACTAAGCCATAGCCCCAAGGTTTTCCTGACCATCGCTACACCCCAGCTCTCTCCCAGATCTGTCTCTGTCCACCCCATGATGGACTGACGGGGTCTCCAAGTGTATTCTTACGGAGCACAGAGTAGGCGCCTGTGGAGGGCTCATGGAATTACAGCATCTCCTTGGCTCCTCTGACAGAATGTCTACTTAAAACAAAATGGAAAACACCCAAAGGAACCTACTCCTCAACAATGCCATTTCTGCGTCACTTCTAGGAAGAAGAAAGATTCCCTGGCAGATGTCGCCACCCCAAGCTTTCCATGAACAAACCCGGGAATTTCACAATGCTGGAAGCAGAGAGTTCTCAAAGCAAACCAAGGCAGCTCCAGCTAGGTGCTCCCAGCCAGCATCCGGCATTATGGGGAGGGTGGGGGGAATCTCCATGGTACCCTCTGACACCCTCCATGGCTTCCGAGCCTGGACAGAGTCATAAACATCCCCACCTCCACTGTGGAGCTGAGCTCCCCCACCCCACCCCAAATTGGCAAGGAGGAGAAAAACTTCCTAACACTTTTATCCCCACCCACCAAGTGTCCTAAGGAAACCTCAATGGTCCTGCCTTTCCCTCTGGTTGGGCAGGCCCAGTGCCACCGCCCCTCCATACATGAAAGTGCCGGTCTCCAGAGAGGACCTTGCTGGGGTTAACGTGAGGGACCCAAACACACATCCCCGTGGCTGGGAATACCCACTTTGACGCTCTGCTTCCAGGACAGACTGCCTCTGGAGGTGCTCCCTGGCCCAGTCCTCTCCACCCCATGTTCTCCACCTCCAGGGGAGACCCGTTGAGGAATAAATTCCCCAGAGCAAGCAGGTTAGGTAGTTCTTGCTATGATCATGCCCCGTCCTGTGGCCCGGCAGGAATTCCCGGGGCACAGGACGAACCGTCCCCCACCGGGACCGCTCCCTCTTCGACCCAGCTGAGGCCGCCCCCCTGCCTGCCGGCTCCACGGCCAGGAGCCCGGACCGGGTGGCCCCGCCAGGCCTGTCTTTGGGACGCCGGCGCCGCCAGGCCGGCGGCCGGTCACAAGGAAGGCAAAGTCCTTTTCCGGCCGCGCCCCGCGCCCGCCCCGGCGCCCCGAACGCGCAGCCCGGAAGGCGCGGCGCACCTGGCGCAGCTCCTCGCGGCACACGGCGCAGTAGCGTTGCTCGCACAACACCCGCATCTTGGTGGAGCAGCGGTAGCACACCGGGTGGTCGCAGCGGCCCAGCGCCGTGGCCTCCAGGTCCCCGCAGCACAGCACGCAGCTCCCGCCGCCCCGCTCGGGCGCTGCCGCCGCTGCCGCCTCCAGGGCCGCGCGCCGCCCCTCGGCGCCCGCCGCTGCCGTCGCCGCCGCCGCCATGGTCCCGGCTGCGGGCCCCTCCGGCCGGCGCGGCGCGGCCTGGCTCCCGGCGGGCCCGCCCCTTCCGGGGCGACGTCAGCGCCCCGCCCAGCAACGGCCCCGCCCGGCGGAAGCGCGCGCAGCGACTTCCGCCCCAGCGAGGCGTGCCCGCCGGAGCAGGGATGAGCGAGTTCTCGAGGGCCGGACCTCCCGGCCCGGGGACACGCAGCGCGAGTATTCGAGCGACCCCGGATGACGCTCAGTGTAAGTGTGCCCCTGCCGTGGACGGGCCGTACTTGCGTGCAAGCGCTCCTCGGCGTCGCTGGGAAATGCAGTTACCGCGACGTCCCGTAGTGTGTAGGCTAAGCGTAGGTCTCTTATCGGGAGCCCGGCATTTTTCTCCAACCCGCGCTCCTTGTGTTTGGAACACACACGGCCTGCTCGCCAGGCATCGCCACCTCCTCCCTACGTAAGAGTTTTCTGCAAATCCTTACCAGAAAAGACTGTTTCGGTGACATCCGTCTCCGAGCCAGGGGCTGTTTCCCCCAATCGTGATAGAGAAATCAGGCAGGGAACACGTCCTCTTTCCTGGGCACACCCAGCTGAGCTTGGGAGGGGGTGCTTGGCGCCGAGAAGCATCAGCGCAGGGTTGTTGAATAAAATGGTGGTGAATAATCGGGCTTCCTCCCTACCTTTGGAGGCCAGGCACACCCCAGACCTCCCTTCTGCCATCCAAGGAGGCGAGTCAAATCTGAAGCCATGTATAAAAAAGGCAGTGTGTTGTTGGGAAGGAGTCTGGACTTTATTCATTTATTTTTAATATTATTACTTTTTATGTAGGCTTCTTGTGCAACGTGGGGCTTGAACTCAGAACCCTGAGATTGAGAGGCACCCTGGTGGCCTTTTTTTTTTTTTTTTTTTTTTTTAATTTTTTAAGTGCCACACCTAACATGGGGCTGGAACTCACCATCCTGAGATCAAGAGTCCTGTGCTATACCGACTGAACCGGCCAGGTGCTCCAAGCCTGGACTTTAGAATCAGACAGAAATGGACTGGAAACCCCAGTCCAGCCACTTATTTGCTGGTGAACTTGATTGACTCGCTGAACCCTTGGCTTCCTCAGGTGTAAAACAGGGATCGTGACCCCAAGTCAATCTGGTGGACTGGCGGCACGCAGGTGTCATCTGGCTCTCATAAAAGTCCCCTAAACGGGACACTAAAGGAATAAAAGACTATCAATCCACAAACACAAAGAGAACAGGAAGGGAGGAAGCAGCTGGTGAAAGACGTAAACAAATTTTAGGTTAGCAGGAAGATGATGGAGTGATTTCTTTTACAAAGCATCCTTAAGACCTTTGTGGGGGGGGGGGACCCTGATAAGCAGTTTCACTGTGGGCGAGCTGATGCAGGGGACTGAAAACCGCGGTGTCTCAAGTCAGTGCCTTGAAGCCGGGGACCTGGGCCCTCCTCCCCTGCCCCGATTTCTGTACCCAATCCTTCCCGCCCTGCCACTGGCCCCCAACAGGAGACTTCCCCCTGGAGAAACTGACCAGCCCCAGGGAGAAGCTTCACTGCCCACCTCATTACAGAATGAAAGGCCATTTCTGCAGCAAAGCCCAGCACTCAGCCGGCCATGCCTCCACGCAAAGAACATCCAAGTCTCACTCCTACATGGGGACAGACGGGCAGCCACGCATCTCCGGACTTCGGAGGAAAGCCTGCAGCAGGAAAGATGGACCAGAATAAGCAGACCCAGAGAGCAAAAGGAAGCTTTAGAAAGAGCCGTATTTGGGGCGACTGGCTGGTTCAGTCAGTAGAGCACATGACTCTCGACCTTGGGATCGTGAGTTCCAGCCTCATGTTGGGTGTGGAACCTACTTAAAAATTTTTTAAAAATTAAAAAAAAGAGGGGCACCTGGGTGGCTCAGTCAGCTAAGTGTCTGACTCTTGGCTTTGGCTCAGGTCACGATCTCACGGTCTGTGAGTTCGAGCCCCGCGTCGGGCTCTGTGCTGACGGCTCAGAGCCTGGAGCCTGCTTCGGATTCTGCGTCTCCCTCTCTCTCTGCCCTTCCCCTGCTTACTCTATGTCTCTCAAAAATAAAAACGCTAAAAAAAAAAAAAAAGAAATTAAAAGTGTAAGTAAAATTCAAGAGCAAACGGGAAGATACAGTTGAAGAAATCTCCTAGCAAGCAGAACAAAAAGACAGATGGAAAATAAGTAAATAAATAAATAGAGGACAGAACTCTCACTCTAGAAGGTGCGACATGTAATTAACTAACAGGAACTTCAGAGAGAACACAGAAAACGGAGAGGCACAAATTATCAAAGACTAAGGTAACACAGGCCACATCTCAGGGACAGAAGTGTCCAGACTGAAGGGGCCCAGGAAGGAAGAAAGGCCGTCCCCGAGTGACATCATCAGGCACACCAGAGGCGCACAGGAGGACTGCAGACAAAGCGAAGACACCCCCCCCCCGCCCCCGCCTCCGCCCTGAGAACTTTAGAGAGGGGGAGGGGAGGAAGGAGAAGAACCTGGAAGGATGGAGAATCAGACTTCATTCCTGGAACACCGGAAGCTAGAAATTCCATCAAATTTCTGAGCAACTAGGATATCCATGCACAAATTCTATGCCTAGAAAATCTTTCCACTAGACATAAAACCACATACAAGGGACGACGTATTTAGCGCACACGGAACTACCAGAGGGCTCACGTCTCCAAAATGTTAGGGGGTATCAGGTGGAAGATGACCCGGCATCCAGAACCCGGGTTCCAACCCAGATGAGAGCCGCAGCAAAGTGCGGGATGAAGCCTGTGCGGAGGCTCCCGAGTAGATGTGAGAGAAAGGGGGTGTCCAGCCTGGAGCAGGAGGCTGCCACCTCCCACAGGGAGGCCTCCAGAATAAACACAGAACTCATCCGGTGCCCTCACGCGCTTGAGAATCGGGAAAGGTTAACTGCAAGGCGCTCGGCTTTGCTCTCAGAGCCTTTAGGGGAAAAGAGCAAAATAGGTATATAGAGAAACCAGCAAAGAAAAAAAAAAAGTAATAAGCGTTCGGTGAGAAAGGAAACGTAACCACAGTACATTCCTTGGCTCAGCAGCGAACGGTATTTCTGCGGCCATACCAATGTACACGCTGACCGGTGAGTTAGCCAAAAGTTATGGTAAAATCCTAGTAGAAAGATGGAGGGATGAAAAGTGGGCCTGTCCGGGTGTGAGAGGGCCGAAGCTTCATCTCAATTTGTAGGAAGCCTTTTGGCGCGGCCCGTGACAGCTCAATCGGGAAGTAGCAGTTTTTAATCTAAGGGTCTCTGGTTCTCAATTGGGAGCAGTTTCGCCCCCAGAGACATTTGTGGGGGTCACAGCAGGGTGGGAATGTTACTGGCATCTCCTGGTTCATTAGTTTCCTGTTGGCACTTAAAAAATTGCCACAAACTTAGCAGCTTAAAACAACACGAATTTCTTACCTTACGGTTAGGGGATTCAGAAGTTCAAAATGGGTCTCAACTGGGATACAACCGAGGTGCGGGTGGGGTCCGCGCCTTCTGATGAGACTCCACTTTCTGGTCCTTTCCAGCTTTAGAGGCCCCCTCCTCCGGCCGCCGGCCTCTTGCCGTTGTCCCCACCCCTTCTCTGACCCCGCCTCCCTCCTCCGCACTGAAGGACCCATGGGATGACGCTGGGCCCACATGGATGATTCAGGGCTACCTGCTTATATTACGGTCAGCTGGCCAGCGTGCCTAATTTCCTCCGCAAGTTCAATCCCCCCTCACCTGGTCTAGTTAGAGCGCGCGGCTTGCAGGCTCTGCGGGGCGCATACGGCTTGTGGGGGCTGTTTTTCTGCCTGTACAGATGAGTAAAGCCCAAGGGTGCTGCTACCGCTGGACAGTGCCCAGGGCCGCCCCCACGGATGAGGGCGGTGCGGGGGCGGAGCGCTGAGGGGGCGGTCGGTTAGGCTGGGGGCTTCTGCCCGGGAGGGGGCCAAGGGAGCTCCCTGGGGAGCTGAAGCCTTTTCTACCTCGATCTGAGCTATGGACGCCCGCCTGACAAATGTTAAGATGTACGCACTTGAAGTATGTCGCGCCTCCTTCAAGAGACCACGGAGGAATGCCTGGATGGCTCAGTTGAGTGCCCCTCTCAGTTTCTGCTCTGGCCATGATCCCAGAGTTGAGGGATCGAGCCCCATGTTGGCTTCGTGCTGAGCTAGGAGCCTGCTTGGGATTCTCTCTCCCTCCGTCCCTCTCCCCTGATTGTGTTCTCTCTCTCTCTCGAAACAAAAACAAAAAACCACTGATTTTTAGAATAGCAGTTAAGTTTATGATTTTTAAATGGGGAGAAAACTAGAAGAAACAGCTGAAGGACTCGTAAGCAGTTGCCT
The DNA here is from genome assembly GCA_030068075.1 of Paguma larvata. NCBI lineage: Eukaryota > Metazoa > Chordata > Mammalia > Carnivora > Viverridae > Paguma > Paguma larvata. Next base: position 112,283,824 of record CM057825.1, read on the forward strand.
CTGCAGAGCGGGACTGGGATATGAACGGGTGGGTTGGGGACACTTTTAATGTTTCTCTCCTATTAGCATCTAATTTACGATGTAAATTACGTTGCTAGAAATTAGCAACTGAACAATAATAAGACGGGGCGCCTGGGTGGCTCAGTTGGTGGAGCGTCCGACTTGGGCTCAGGTCACGATCTCGCGCGTCAAGGGGTCCAGCCCCGCGTCGGCTCGGTGCTGACGGCTCAGAGCCCGGAGCCTGCTTCAGATTCTGTGTCCCCCTCTCCCTGTCCCTCCCCGGTTAACACTCTCGGTCTCTCTCTGAAAATAAATAAACATTTAAAAAAATTAGACCAAACAGGGGAGTTTGCTCCATCACTGCATCCTTAGGCTGGAGTTCCTGTCGGGCCAGGCTCTGTGGCCCGCGTTGAGGCGGGGTGTGAGGCAGATGTGGTCGTGGCCCACGGCGGGCTTGGTGCCCCGCGGGGAGAAGTTGGCGGGGAAACAGTCCAAAGCCATATTCCCTTGGTTTCTGGGAGCGGGTTGGGTGGATGAAGGGAGAGGCGAGCCCCACAAAGGAGAGTCAGCTCTCATGGCTGTGGGCCCTTCACCTCCTCCCCTCCTCCCCTCCTCCCGTGGTGGGGCTTTGACTCCAGACCCCTGGTGGGGGAGAGGCGGCAGAGGCCTTTGTCCCTGGGTCCCCGGGTTCAGGGCTGGGCAGGGCACACAGCCCCTCCTCTGTACCCTAAATCGGGAGTCCCCAGGAGTACTGTGTGCTTTGCTCCCCCCAGGCCTTCTGCACACCTGCACCTGACAGGAGCCCTGCTTCCTCTCTGCCTGGCCTTCGTCCCTTGTTCCCACCATGACGTTTTCCTTCTCGGCTTCACAGCAGGACGGGCGGCTGGGGTTCAAGCTTCAGGTACCGAGCGTCATCATGCACTCCATCGCGTTGTGTTTGGGGGTTCAGACTTCAGCGTTCTAACCGCTACGGAGACCCCATTGGCGCCTAGCCACAAGCGATCCTCTGCCGACGCCTCCCTGCGACCCCCGGGGGGCCCCAGGGCCCCCAAGGACCCTTGGCAGGGAGGATGTGTGGCGTCAGGGGACCCTGGCAGCCCGCGTCGTGCTGGGGCGCCCGCCCACCGCACACTCCAGGCGGCTCTCCAGGCCCCTTAAGCGGCCTGGTGGGAGGCTGCTTTCCACGAGGCTCCCTGGTCCCTGTGGTCCTCCAGGCACGCCCACGGCTCCCTCTGCGCCCGCCAGCGCCTGCCCCGTCACCCCTCCATCAAAGTGTTTCTACCAACAGTTCAGGAGGCTGGTTGGCCTCCGGAACAATAGCAGCAGGAGGTGGTAGCCACAACCATTTTTTAAATTTATATTTGTACAACTTTTAAATGTTTTTATTAATTTTTGATAGAGAAAGAGACAGCGTGTGAGCAGAGGAGGGGCAGAGAGGGAGGGAGGACACAGAATCCGAAGCGGGCTCCAGGCTCCGAGCTGTCAGCACAGAGCCTAATGCGGGGCTCGAACTCATGAACCGTGAGACCATGACCTGAGCCGAAGTCGAATGCTTAACTGACTGAGCCACCCAGGCGCCCCTGCACGACCATTTTTTAGCAGCTGCTGTGTGCCAGGCATGGTGCCAACACCCACGCCTGAGTTCAGGCTCACAGCAAGCTGACGAGGGGCCATTATCGTTCCCAGTTTGCAAATGAGGAAGCAGACAGGAGAGGCTGAGACACACGCCCGTCCCCCACACCCGCCACCACCGAGCATAGCACATTGGGCCCCAGGGCCCACTTCTCCCCTGTTCTGGAGGGCCCTGGGGCGAGGGCTGCCGCTGCTTCTGACTGCCCCCCAGAGCTCGCCAGAACCGCATCGGGCCCTCCTGCCTTCGGCAGGTGCAGTCCGGCCGGGAGGGGGGCGGTTTCCGTGGAGAACTGCAGCTCAGGTCCCCCACCTGGGGCTGTCAGGCTGGGGGTCTGGGTTGGAGCCCGCTCGCCCCACTGCTTACTCAGCAGGCGATCCGAACAAGTCCATTTTCCTGGTGCCTTAACTCTGCTCACTGGCAGATGAGGTCAATACTCATCCCCCCTCAGGGCGCCTGGCTGGCTCGGCCAATGGAGCGTGCGACTCTTGATATCCGTGTTGTGAGTTCAAGCCCCATGCTAGATGTAGAAAGTACTTAAAAAAGTAAAATCTTTGGGGCCTGGGTGGCTCAGCCGGTTAAGCATCTGTCTCCAGATCCCAGCTCAGGTCTAGCTCTCTGGGTCTTGAGTTCAGCTCCGCCTTGCACTCTACACTAGGTGTGGAGCTCACATAAAAAAAAAAAAAAAAAAAAAAACTTAAAAAAAAAATAGTCATCCCACCTTCATGGCTTTGTTAGGAGATCAAAATGAGACATTTCAGGATCCCTGGTGTCTGGGGCCTGGAAGGTGTTCCGTGAGCGTTGTGGTTGCTGGGGGTGCGGTGAGCTCAGATTCTTCCGAGGGCTGCATCCCTCCTGGGCCAGGGCTCTGGCAAGAGTGGGTCAGGCTCTGCCCTCTGGAAGGGGGTGTTAAACCCATATACCCACAGAGGAATACGGGCCGTGTAGACAGAATCCTGAACGATGAGTAGAAGTTTGCCAGGTTGGGAAGGATGTTCCAGGCACAGAAACGCAGAGATGGGCAGAATCGCTGGTTGCTGTGTGTAAGGCGGAAAGATCGAGGCTGGCCAAAGAAAGTGGTCTTGGGGGGGCGGGGATCATGACCAGAAAGCAGGCTGGAGGGCCACAGGGCCTTATCGTGCCCCAGCCAGGGCCGTGGGATGAGAGGAAGCCATAGAGGACCACCAGCCATCTCTTGGAAGGCTCCATGCGGCCAAACTTGGTTGCCAGCATCCAGCTGCAGCTGGGAAATGGGTCGTGGCCGGAAGCCAGGGTGGGAAAGGCTAGGAAGGCGTGGGGGACAGATTTAAGAGCTATGTAGGTGAGGACAGGAGAGCCCTCCTGGGAAGGAGATCCCCACAGAGGGTTCTTGAATGATGCTGACCGCTCTTCCAGCCTCCCGCTCTTTCCTCTTTTGGTGCCCAACCGGCAAGACCTCTGCCTAAGGGGACACCCCATTCTCCTTGCGGGGAGGAGAAAGCAGGCGGGGGGGGGGGGGGGGGGGGCGGGGGACAGGGGCGGCCCCATAAGAACGTCAAGATGAGTTCTACTTGAAGGTCCACCCGCTCAGAGAAGGCACTCAGATTGCCCGCCCACATCCCTGCCACAGCAGCCCGCGCCCCCCTTCTCCCTCCTTTGGGAGCCCAGCGGGTACCGCCGGGACGAGCAGGGGCGGAGCCGGCGAGCAGGTCTAGTTGGATCCGCCGGCGCTCCGGCTCCCCGACGCCGCCGCCGCCCCGCAGTTGCCTTAGCTCCTGGCCTGCCCCGGCGGGCGGCCGTCCGCGCGAACACCCTGGCGCGGGGCGCGGGCATGCGGGGCCCTGCGGGCCGGCCGGTGCTCACGTTGTTGCTGCTGCTGCTGCTGCTGTCGCTGCCCGCTGGCGCCTGGTACAAGCACGTGGCGAGTCCCCGCTACCACACGGTGGGCCGCGCCGCGGGCTTGCTCACGGGGCCGCGCCGCTCGCCCTACGTGCATCGCCGCGCGCTGCCCCCGGCCGCCGGATCCCTGGCCTCGGACACCCGGGGCCTGGGCGCGTCCCCGCAGGGGCCGTCTGCCAGGGACACCCTCCCTCCGGCGCCCGCCCCCCGCGGTGCTCTTCTGCTGCCCTCTGGGGTCCGGGAGCTGTGGGAGACCGGACGAAGGCGCTCCGGCGCAGGGCTCCGGGTCCGTGCGCCTTGGAGCTGGCACGACCCCCAGCTCGCGCCGGAACTGGAGCTCGGGCTGGGCGCCGGGACCTTCGCGGAGCAGGCCAGGTACGATGGGACAGGAAGGGGGCGAGGATGACTGGGGAGATCTGAGTCCCGCGCGTGGCCGCGAGGCACCCCACGACCTTCCTATCTCCCACCCCTTAGGGAGAAAAGTCCTACCCTTTCCAGCCTTGGGGGCGTGTTGGGGGGAGGGAGGCGGAATGGAGGGCACACAGGCCAGGCCTCGAGGTCCTGCTCTGTTCTTTCTAGAGCCTTTGGAGAGTCTCCTGTTCAGCCACCATCTCCACGGTCTGCCCAGTGAACCGGTTCGCCAGACCCCACCTCTCTCCAGGGCTCCCTGAGCAGCCCCTGCTAGCAACGCCCCCTTCTCCTGATCCAGGCAGAGGCAATTCGTCCTCCAGGGCGCATAGCTGTGGTCAATAAATTTGCCTCGTTCATGTGTCCCTGTGTGTGACCCCTTTCCTCTGTGACTTGTGCTTCCCATCTAGCTTTAGGGCACAAGCAGCTGCACCCACGCCCTGGCAAATGTGAGTAGCCTTCTCCCCGGCCAGGGGAAGCCCCCTCCTAACCATGTCCATCTGTAAGTGCTCCGGGGAGCAGAAGGTGGGACAGAGGCAGAGACATTGCCAGGGCCTATGTCCCCTTCTTCCTTCTCTGCTGGTGCTGCCCCTCCTATTTGGGGGTGGGGTCATCAGACCAGGGCCCAGGATCCCACAGGAGGGGAGAGGTCTACATAGGAGGTAGGCGCAAGTCAGCCCCTGTGTCCTGCTGCCATCCACCAGAAGCGGAGAGCGGGCACTCCAACCCTACCAGCTGAGCAAGAGCCCCCACCCCAGCCTCCCAGGAGCCCTGCAGAGTGCCCCCTCTCTATGGCCCCTGGCCAGGGTCGGGAGAATGGCTTCCTCAAAGGACCTGAAGACCTGGCCGCCCACCCAGGCTTCCCCCCATCTCCCCGATTTATTTCAACCACCATCTCCTTTGTACCCCTTCTTCAGGCCACGCTCTCCTCCTAGGGAGGAAGGGCCCCTTGCCTCCTCAGAGACTCTTCCCTCTCCATCCCCTCCGCGTTTCCAGTTAGTGGCTCCAACCCCCATGTCAGTGTGCTCTGCCATCTTGAATAAGGACCTCGCTCCACCTGGGCCCCCTTATACCTCCTGCTTCCAAGTGCCTGGGTCCCTCCCCCCTCTCCCTCCTCAGCCCGCTTCAGTGTGGGCTCTGACTCCCACAGTTGTCCTGGGCCGGACCTTGAAGTGCCTCTTTGCTGTGCCCTGACGCTGTCTGCCCCCCAGAGCCCTCCCTTGGCCATGTGGCCAAGTCTTCCCTTGGGGCACCCAGCAAGGACTGCAGGAGGGGTGGTCCCATGCCTGTCGAGCCAGCTAACTTCAAGAAGCCCACGTAGAACCGGCCCCCACATTCCCCTTGGCCTCTGGAAGCCCCCGTCTTCACTTAGTGGCAATTCCTTCTCATCTGGGTGCGTCCTTGTCCCCCCCCCCACGTGGTCCCCTAATAGGGGTGTTCTTTTTTACTTCACCCTCCCAGTTCTTGCCTACCCTTAATTTAATTTTTAAATATTTTTAAATGTTTATTTATCTTTGAGGGAGAGAGAGAGAAAGTGAGCAGGGGAGGGGCAGAGAGAGAGACGGAGACACAGAATCCAAAGCAAGGTCCAGGCTCTGAGCTGTCAGCACAGAGCCTGATGTGGGGCTCAAACTCACGAGCCCCGCGATCGTGACCTGGGCTGAAATTGGACACTCAACCTACCGAGCCACACAGGCGCCCTGACCAACCCCTGAATTTACTGACTCTGATTCCAGAATCTACACAGAGGGAAGGGGCGGCCACCTGACTCCTCAGGTCAACACACTCTCTGCACTCCAGGTTCACGCCTGCCAAACTTGGTCTTTCACAATATGCGTGTCCTGACCTTATCACTTCCAGCGCAAGACACCTCAAGGGCTCTCTGCCACGGATGGCACGAAATCCCATGTGCCACGTGCACAAAGTCCCGGGCTGCCCTGTCCCCCAGTCTCATTGCTCCCTTTCTTCCCTCACACAGCAGGAACTCTGGGCAGATTCCAGAACAGCCCCACGATCCACCCTGAAGGGCTCCAGGGCCTCGCACCACGCTTAAATGTCCTCCTCAAGGGCTGCGCCAGTCCTGGGCTTGCCCTTGGATCTAAGTGATGTTTCCCCAGTGCTCACTAGCATCTGGTGCCAAGTGGCCTGCATATGCTTGGTCACAAGTGCCGGAACACTTGGTGACACGCTAGATTCCACATTGCCTGGAGGTACCCCAGTCCAGAGACAGTGGTGCCAGGTCCAAGGTGAAAGAGCGGTGCCGATTAGGGACTTGGCAGAGGCCCAGCTTCTCTGCCTGCCACCTTCGTGCGCCCCTGTGCCCACGCAGTGCAAGGAGCCCTAGGGCTCCGGTCCCACTCTAATCTCCACCCAGCCTGGCAAGGCTGAGACGAGTCGGAGCTAGAGGGGCGGGGCCTGGGCCGGCCCCTCGGATGAAGCAATCCCACCGACAGCCGGCAGGTGGCGCTGCCCGGCCGCTCTCCCGGGCTGCAGTCTCCTTCGGAGCGGGGGCGGGGGCGGGGGCGGGCCCAGAGCAGGTGGGCGGGCTCCTGCGCTGCCTCCCTCGGTGGTCGTCGCGGTTCTCACCTTCTCTCCCCCTCTCGTCTCTGGGTCTCTCGTTCTCATCACAGTTTCCGTCGCGCTGGTCTCCCGCCTGTTCCAGTTTCGAGCTCTGAAGAGAAGCCTGGCATAGTCCGAGGGAGGAGGCCATAGCGACGTCCTGTCCTCCCGTAGGGCCCTTAATGCCCATTAGGGAGGCGGCGCCGGCCTGGGAAGCTCTGGGCCATTACCCGGGCGTCAGGCTAATGGCTCCACCTCAAAGACGGGGCCCCGACCCTTCCTCTGGCTCAGAACCAGGCCTCAGCCCACTGCAGCACCCCAGAGTCCCCGTCCAGGACCAGGCTCCGCCCATCACTGGGGGCGTTGCCGCTGGGAGGTAGCCAGAGCCCGGAGGAAAGCCCCCTCCCCGCCATTGAGCCCGGGGCTAGCCCACACCCCAGGTGGACCCTCTGACAGCCCAGGAGAGGAAAGCCCCGAGAAAGGTCTACATTCCCCCCTGTCGCAAGGCCTATGTGGCAAGGTGGCAGGTGTGTGGTAAGGTGGCAGGAGTGGGATAAGGTGGCCTGGGGATCACCTTCCACCTGCCCTCCCCACCTGCTACCAGCCTCGCTGATCACTCACTCTGGCCCACTCCCCGGCGACCCCAAACAGTTTATAGCCTCTGAGCACCCCTCGGTCTGCTCTTCTGATCCTTTGTGCATGCTGTTCCCGTGGCTCGTTTCTCTGCCTCTCTTTTCTATCTCAGCCAGAGGCTGGAGGAAGGGCATGGGAGAGTCTGCTCAGGAGAGCCGCTGGGTTATGGTCCCCTTCCTCTGCTGTCGGCTCCCCCTCCTTCCCCTGCTCCTCTCCCCCATTCCTGCTCCCCCTTTGAAATTTACCTGCAGTTCTTCCTTGCTGCCTTTTTTCTGCAGCTGTCACCCATCCTTGTTACTCTGTTACCTTCCTTGATACATCCTCAGCTCCTTTTTTGCTTCGGGGATTCCTCTGTTACACCGTGAAGCCGAAGCCGTGAAGCCGTGAAGCCTTGGTCCTGGCCCCTGGCTGTACCCACAGCCCCTGATTCCACCTCCCTCCAGTGGTGCTGTATTCCTATTCATCTTCACACACTGGGTGAGTCCTGGGCTGCAGGAGGCAGTGAGGGCCTGTGGCTTATCCTGGTAGTGTCTCTCCTATGAGGGGTAGGGGGAGACGATCTCCAAGCCTCCTGATCCGGAGGATCAGGGGCTCCTACCTTCTCTGCCCCCAACCTGGGGGTTTCCCATCTAGCCACCTCCCTAGACTGTAGTGTGGCCCCAGGCTACAGCCTGGCAGGTCCTGGCTGGTGCTGTTGCTATGGGGTGACCCCTAAGCCCCGTCAGGGAGGGTATATAGTAGACCGCACTGCCACACCCATCCTCACAGCCACCAGGAACAGGAGCACCAGTTGGGTCCAGGGAGGCCAGTCACAGGCCAGGCAGGCAGCCTCCGGACAGGAAGGCAGACAGAAGCCTATGGCAGCATCAGCCAGGAACTTCGAGGTGGGGGTGGGGAAGCAGCCACGCAGCTTTGGCCTAAGTGGCTTTTAGGGGCAGCAGCTGGGGTGTGGACACCCGAGGGGCTGCGGCCCAGGAGGATGCCCAGAGGAGGGCAGGAGGCGGGAGCTTGGGCAGAGGCCCTCAGGCTGAGGGCACCGGAGAGGAGAGAAGGAGCAAGCAGCAAGCCCCGAGCCCGCGCTGAGCCCGCCTCTGCCCCCATGGGGAACTGCTTGGGCTGGCTAAGCCTGAGCCCCGGGGACCAGGTATGTGCAGGGGGCTCGGCAGGCTGGGCAGGGGCAGGCTGAGGGGAAGCCTGCAGCTCAGCTGTCTTCCTGTATCTGAGGCTGAGGAAGAGCTCCCGGTGGGGTGGACTTGGCATCTCACGGCCCTGCCCTAAGAGGAGCCGGGGAACCTTCCCTGGGTCTCGTTCCTCTTTAGAACTGTTTCCTGATCTGTAAGATAGCCTGAGCACCCTGGGGTTGTTCCGGATAAAGTGTACTCAGAATCCCAGCGAAGCAGAACTGTTTCTTCGTTGTCATTCTTGCCTGGTTGGAGGAAGGGGTACTCCTTGGGGATGGCTACATGCTAGGGGAGGAGACGGATGGAGGGAGGGGAGGGCTGGGGCAGAGGGAGATGGCAGGGGCCAGCTCCTGGGAACAGCTTCCGTGAGCACTGATCACAAGCTGAGGTCAGAGGCCAAAGTCCTCCATCCATTTCATCTCTGCCTGGGATGAGCAGAGGCACAAGTGAGAGGGACCCAGGCTAAGAGATGAGTGGGGGGCGGGTAATGTTTGATGGATGTGCCCAGCCAGGTAGGCGCAGTCTCCTTGGGAGAGCCAGAGCACCGGCCAGTCACTGGCATCCAGAATATAGGGAAGGGCTGCTGCCTTGTCACTTTCAAATTCCTCTTTCCGTCTCCTGAACCATCCTGGGTCTCTGTTGGGCCAGGGCAGTGCTGGGTGCGGGAGGGGTCCTGACAGAGGGACACCGGTGTGTGGGTGTGTGCGTCTGTAGGAGAAACTTCCCCAGGGAGAATTTGGGCAGAGCTGTGGCTCTTGTTCAAACTCTCTGGCCGCTGTGTGCGGTTCCTCAGCCTGAGGAGCCTTTCTTCACCCCTCTCCCACCTCCAGAGCCCGCCTGGGTGCCCCGCATACAGTAGGTGCTCAATAAATGCTTCTGGAACAGGAGGCAAAGACGCTGGCGCCAAGGAGGCTGCCCAGAGTCTGGGCAAGACCGCGGGGGATCCCTAGGCCCTGCAGCCTCCGCCGGGATTGGCGGGGCGCCGAGGCAGGGCCGTGGCAGGGCGGCCGGGACTCGGGGCGGGGGCGGCCCCACGGAGGAGGCGGGGAAGGGGCGGGCGCGGGGGCGGCGCCGCCGCCCGAGCCAGAGCCCGAGTCCGAGTCGACGAGAGCCGAGCGAGAGCAGCTGAGGGCGCCGCCGGGTCCCCGGCGCCGTAGCTGCCGCCTCCGCGCCGCCCCCCGCGCGCCCCCGACTGCCCGCGGCGGGCGTCAGCGCCGTGGCCGGCCCCAGGCCGGCCGGTGGGCAGCCGGCGCCATGGCCTCGCCGGAGCCGCTGCGGCCGCGCCTGTGCCGCCTGGTCCGCGGCGAGCACGGCTACGGCTTCCACCTGCACGGCGAGAAGGGCCGCCGCGGGCAGTTCATCCGGCGCGTGGAGCCCGGCTCCCCGGCCGAGGCGGCCGCGCTGCGCGCCGGAGACAGGCTGGTCGAGGTCAACGGCGTCAACGTGGAGGGCGAGACGCATCACCAGGTGGGTGCCCGCGCCCTGCCCCCGGCCCGCCGCCCCGCCGGCCGGGCCCCCTCCTCGGGCTGGCGGGGAGGGGGGGGGCGTCGACGACCGCGGCTCTCGGGCGCTGCGTGCGCCCAGGCCTCGGCGCCCTGCCCGGGGGCCCGCGGGGTCTCCGGTGAGGAGGTGGGGGACGTTGCCCGGAGATTGCGGCCGCCGGCCTCCTTCCTCGCCTCTGCCCCTCAGGGAGCTCGGTCCTGCACCGCGGAGGGGGCGTCCTGGCCGGGAGGGGCCCGCACTGCGGCTCCTCGCCCTGGCCCTGACACTTTAGTCTCTTTACGGCCTCAGCGTGCAATGAATGGAGGTGTCAGTCACCTTGGGGGGCGTCTCCGTGCAAGCGGGGGCCCTGAGTGTTTTCCTGTGAGTGTAAACACGTGTGTGTGTACACAGCCGGGTCCGTGTGTGTACAGGTCCCTCTGGGGGTCACCCATGTGTGCGCCCATCTGCCTGGGTGTACAGAGGGGTGTCACAGTACGGGCACGCCTGTACGTGCCTGTATCAGTGGCCGTGTGTGTGCACACGTGTGGACCGTGCGTGTGAGTATACGGGTCTGCACTCCCAGGTGTGTACGTGTGGGTAGATCTGCATGCTGGGATGCCTGTCTGTGAGCTGGGCTCTGTGCGTGTGCTGGAGAGTGTACGTGTGAGCATGCAGATCTCCACGCCTGGATGTGCGTGTGTGTGTGTGTCCAAGCCTGCGTGTCCACCTGCCTGGCTCTGCGCACACGTCCGTCTCATCGCAGGCTGCCCAGCCCTGCGGCGACCACTGCCCAGACCCCTGCCCCCTGCAGCTGGCGCTGAGGGCCGGGGGCAAGGCAGGGTCTCTTCTTGGCGAGTTCTGCCAAGCTCCCTGGGGACTATCTGTCTCCCCCTTGCCAGGGAGTCACCTGGCTTGAGGCCACCCTCCCTCCACCCCTTCTGCTCAGGGTTCTCTGTGTCCTCCCCAGCACCTGCGAGTCTGTGACCTGTCTGCGTGGCCAGCCCTGGGGCCTAGAGATTATGGGTTCTTGGCTGGACCAGCAGCCAAACTGCTGTGTCTACCCCTGGGGCGCTTGTCTGTCCATCTGTCTGTCTGCCTGCCTGCCTGCCTTCTGTCTTCCACCCAGAGTGTCAGTTGGATAAAGCTGTTTGCTGAAGGAGGGTGGGGGTGTGAGCCAGAGGTCTTGGCTTGACGGAGCCCAGGGAGGGGCTGGCAGAGCTGGCATCTGGCCATGGTTTAATGGTCACGGCCACGCGTGCCCCGAGAGCACCTGCCTCTCTCAGGCCTCAGGGTGTCTGTCTCCAGGAAGTTTACACGCAGGACCGTGCTGTCCCAGGAGAGAAGAGGGACAGTTACAGTTTCCATTCTACAGATGAGGAAACTGGTGCTCGAGGGCATCGGGTGTCTTGTCCGGGTCCCGCAGGCAGAAACAGGGGGCTGGGGTCCTCCCGTGGCTCTCCCCGAGAGGCGGACCAGGGAAGATGGGCTCACAGCCTCCTATCTGTCGACAACTTCTGCCGAGCAGTTGATGGGGGTCCTCTCTGCCCTCCCCCAAGACTTGGGGTGGGGGTGGGGGTCTCGTCCTTCCTTCCCCGATGCCCAGCGGTCACTGCTCCCTGCAGGACACACCCTGGCATGCACATCCCTTGGTCACCCACATGCTCTAGACCCTACACGGGCACCCGCAGAGACATACAGGTGGCCATAACATCACAGCTGTCCCATAGTTGACCTCTGCCTGCTGGGTCTGAACGCTGTTTACCGGGTTGTGTGTGGGTGCCCAAGCAAGGGCCTTGCCACAGGAACCCAGGCCTTCCCCCCTCTGCAGGCCCAGCGGGAACAGGTCTGTGGTCATGGTCCGGAGGCAAATGAAGGCTCAGAGGCAGGGGTTTGCTTACTTATTTTTTAAAAAGTTTATCTATTTTAAGAGAGTGGGAGGGAGCGAGCATGAGTGGGGGAGGGGCAGAGAGAGCGAGAGAGAGAGAATCCCAAGCAGTAGCTGCACTGTCCGAGTGAAGCCCGATGCAGGGCTCGAACTCACACAAACTGTGAGATCATGACCCCAGCCGAAGCCAAGAGTCGGACGCTTAACCGACTGAACCCCCCCAGGTGCCTCGAGGCAGGAGTTTCGTTGTCCGCGGTCCATTATGGAGCAGAACAGCAGCGGGCACAGACCCACCCAGGCTGGGACCTAAGCCGCCCCGGAAACGGGGCACGTGCCTGCACACATGCGCACACCACGCACGCACGTAACACGGGCGCGCGCGCACACACTTTCACACTGAAACCCCGAAGCGCAGCCACGCACCACCTTCCAGACCGGCCGCCTCAGCCAGCTTCCCGGCCTCTCGCGGACAGGACCCTGGGCTGAGGCCAGTCCCCGCAAGGGTCCTCTCCTCCCTGCAGCCTTGTGTCAGGCGTCCTGGGTGAAGAGGGAGGGAGCTGCCTCAGCCCCTGGGGGTGGAGGGCGGAGCCGGCGGGCCTCTCGGTCCAGCCGCCCACCGCTGGCAGGCCAGCCGCCTGCCCGTGATCCCGGGCCAGCCCTGGGTGGTGCCACCGTCCGTCCGTGTGCGGCCCAGAGTGCTGACCGCTGACCCGCTCCCCGCCAACCTGCCCGTCCCAGGTGGTGCAGAGGATCAAGGCTGTGGAGGGGCAGACGCGGCTGCTGGTGGTGGACAAGGAGACCGACGAGGAGCTCCGCAGGCGGCAGCTGACCTGCACCGAGGAGATGGCCCAGCGGGGGCTTCCGCCCGCCCACGACCCCTGGGAGCCAAAGCCGGACTGGGCACGTGCAAGCAGCCTCGGCTCCGAGGCTGGCCAGAAGGTATGGCGGGTTCTGCACGCAGGGAGCACCCTGAGCTCTCCCCGAACCGCTGTCCTCGCCTCTCAATGGCAGGGTTCTAAGCCAGGTGGGGTCAGGGCAGCCTGGTCCAGGTCCCTGTCTCCCGTCTCCTGCACCCCTCCCTCCTCCACCCCCTCCCCTCCCCCGCACCATCACCAACCCTCTTCCCCAGGATACCCATCAGAGCTCCCTGGCCTAGGAAAGGTCACTCTGACGAGCCTGGCCGAGGGGCCTGGGAGGAGAGGCCTGCGGGGAGGTCCCTAGCTGTGTGCTCACCTCAGGTGTCTGTCTGTCTGTCTGTCTGAGGAACCTGCTTGTGCCGAGAAGGCTGGGAGGGAGGGGCTGGTCCTTCTCCATGGACGGTTCATGGTCGGGGACAGCTGAGGACACTCTAAGGTGGGTCCTCAGCTTGGGCTCTACAGCGGTTGGGGTGCTTCTCCCTTCCCGCTTCCACTCCAGGGCAGAAGAGCTGGAATTAACGTGTGCGTGCACCTCCTTCCGGGTAGCAGAACTTGGGGGAGGCCCCCCTGGGGGAGGCCGAGAGGAGGAGCCTCATCGTGCTATTCTGCTCTCTTGAAGCCCCGAGGTTATTGTCCCTCATGCCCCCTTTGCCTTTTTTTTTTTTAAAGAAAACTCTCTCTAATTAAAAAGAGAGAGAGAGAGAGGGAGAGAACCCATGTGTGTGCAGAGCAGGAGCATAGAGAGAGAGGGAGAGAAAGAATCCCAAGCAGGCTCTGTGCTATCAGCACAGTGAGACCGTGACCTGAGCCAAGATCAAGAGTCTGACACTTAACGGACTGAACCACAGGCACCACCCCCCTTTTTTTTCTAATTTGAGAGGAGGTGGGGAGAAGAGCAGAGGAAGAGAGAGTAAGAATCTGAACATGGAGCCCACCGCTGGGCTCGATCCCACGACCCTGGGATCATGACCTGAGCCGAAACCAAGAGTCGGACGCTCAACCGACTGAGCCCCCCGGGCGCCCCAAGAGAAATGTCTTCCAAGGGTTCAATCCCTGGGGTTCCCCAGATCCCACTTTGAGAACCGGCGGCCCTGGGCGGTGTGAGAGCTGAAGTGTCCGGGTGCGCACGCCCGCTGCGTGAGCCGGCGGGGCCGGTGACGGGACGCCGCGGTGTCTGTCCTGGGGGGCAGGTGGCCTCCCAGGCGGGAAGCCAGCAGGGGCACAGGCCTGTGCGTGAACCCGCAGGGGCGGCCAGGGCCCAAGTAGGGGGCATCAAGGGTCCGATGTGTGCTTTCATGGAGGTGCTGGGATGGGGCGCTGGCCGGCCCGGGTCCCGGCCTGCGTCCCCGAGGTTGGAGCAGGCCCTCCTTCAGGGATGTACCTCCAGGAAGAAGTGCCCTTCCCCCCGGCGTTTGTCCATTGATTTAGACACAAACGCTGAGTTCACCTTCCTGTGGAAAAATCCGCCCTCGGGTCTTATCTGGAGGGTGGGGTGCCGAGGCACCTTGTCCTTGGGTGGGACCTTCCCCCTCTGCTATTTCAGGCTCTGGGAGCTGCAGGAAGCCCTAGGAGGGGGCTTCCTCTGGGCGTATTTTTAGAGGAACAAAGTGGGGCCTGACTGGCGGGGGCTCTGTGGTGGGGGCTGGCCTGGGGACAGGGACTCCAGAAGGTCAGGGGAGGCTCAGGGGACAGGGTGTACCCCCACACCCTCCCGGACAGAGACCCGATGTCCAGTCGGTTGAGCTCAGAGGGTCAGAAGAAGAGCCGGGCCTCGGCCGACCCGCCCGGGACTAGCTGGCTGTCAGGGCGCCTGGGAGGGTGATGCAGGGCCTGAGGGTGACCCGCAGGGCCACGGTCCAGCCGAGCTCCTGTGCAGGGGAACTGGGCGGGATGTGTGCGGTTTGCTTGGGCTGCGAGTCACGGCCCCTCGGGTCACGCAGGCCCGCTCAGCTCGTCTTCCCCCGTGCCGGCTGGGATGTGGGCGATGGGGCTGGGGAGTACGCTGACGTGGCGGGGCCCTCCCGTTGGGGTGCTGCGGGGTCCTGGTCAGTGGTGGTGACTCAGCCCCGGCCAGACCAGGCTGGGGCGGCTCTGCAGCTGCAGTGCAGCTGATCCTGACCGTGACGACAGGGGACAGCCCCCAAACAGACGGGGCGGCGTGCAGTGCCAGGGCCGTGGAGGTGGTGACAGACCCTGGGCCCCTACCCCCGTTCTGGGGGCCCTTAGGGGCTGAGAGTGAGTGAGGGGGAGAGTCCTGTGGGGGGTGGCCGCCCGGCGTGGGACCTAGTAGCTACCGGAGGGCTCTGGGAGCCACAGCAGACCCCCTTCTGTGCTGGCGCCGGGGTCCCTTCCCTTGCCTCCCTGTCCCCCCAGCCTCGGGTCCTGGGAGCAGGGCAGGGCCTTCCAGCAGCTTCCTTCCTTCCTTTCTTGAGACTGAAAGCTAGCCAGTAGGGGGTGCCTAGCTGGGGCCTGAGCATGGGAGGGGGAACCCGGCCACCACCCTGCTCCCCAAGGTGACTCAGCCCCCCTGTCCCCACCCATCCCTGGGGAGCCGAGGCCACAGCGGGAGGTGGATAAATGGGGTGGTGGCCTGGGCTGGCCAGAGAGCTCAGGCCACTCCAGCTGGACGCTTGTTACCCGCCACTCTGTCCTGCCTCCCATGGCCCGCTCTGGGGATGTCACACCAGCAGCCCCAGCCCCAGGAGCCCCTCCACGGAGCCCATCCTGGGGACTCGTGCAGGTCAGGCTGGGCGGGGGCTGGGTGGGGGCAGCGTGGGCACTGAGGACCCCGGCGACTGGCTTAACCCATGGCCCCCAGGGTCAGGAGAGGGGACCCTGGTGCAAGCCGGCTGGACCCAGAGCAACAATGGGGGCCTTTTTCTGCCAGGGCTGGTGAGTCACCATCTGGGGGGGGCACTGCTCGGCTCCCGGGGTATACCCCCATGCCAGCTTCTTTGTCCAGCCGCAGGCTCGGCTGTGAGACCGGGGCTTGTCCAGCTCTGGGCTGCCCAGCCAGGAGCCTTGGGAGCCCGTGGGAGCCTGAGGGCCTGGCTGGGAGGCGGCAGGAAGCGCTTAGAGCCAGGGCAGGCAGCGAGGAATTTGAGCAATGCGCTAGGGCCTGCCCGCGCCCCCTCCTGACCCGCCGCTTCTGGGGGCCTCTCCACGCCTCCCGGCCCCCCGCATCACAGCCTCTCAGCTGGAGGGTCTGGTGCCGGGTTTTGTTGCTCCCTCCCTGGACTCAGGAGATGAATTTAGGCAAGACTTCAGGAGAAGCCTCTTGGCTGGTGTGGTGAGCCGTGGCCCAGCTGGGTTTAAGGTAGGGGGATGGCCAGGATGGTCCCGAACCCGGATGTGACTTCAGCCTGGCCTCGTGGCCCCGGATACTCCCGCAGTCCTGCTTCCTGTTTGGGGGCCTTGAGAGACCTGCCAGGGAGGTCACTGTGGAGGGCGTGAGAAGAGGCCGCAGGGCGCAGCGCCAGGGGGCTGTCCTCCCGCGTATGCGTGTCGCTGTGTAGCATGCTTGTGAGCCGTGTGTGTTTCGATGTCCTGTCTCTGACCATGTGCCTCTGCCGTCCGGGCCCGTGTCCACGCACAAGGCGTGCTTGGCCCTGGCTCTGCTCTTGGGCAGCCAGCCTCAGGGACCCTCTGCTCTGACAGCCTGCACCTCATGGGCACCTCTGGGCGTGTCTGGGAGAGGGGATGAGTCTGTGCACCAGGGCCCTGGAGACCTTGGGGGTCTTACACCCATGGGCTCTGTCCACGTTGCCCAGCTGAAGCCCTGGGACCGAGGAATGGCAGCCCTGTCCCTTGAGTTCCTGGGGTCACGGGGCCAGGTGGTAGCCTGCGGTGGGGATCCCGAGGGCACGTCTGGGCAGGCTGTGGAGGCCAGGGAAGGGATCCCAGAGGAGGGGTGCAGGCTGGGCAGGAAGAGGGTGTTTGGGACAAGTGGGAGGCCCGGAGCCGGGGCAGAGCACCTGCCCTGTGAGAAGAGCTGCACTTGGTCCTACAGCCGGGCCGGCGAACAGGTCAGGGTACTCACGGTCAGATTGAGGTTTGGAACAAGCTCACAGGCCTGGGGGCTGGAGCGGTCAGGGGGCGGCCTGGGCTGCGGGGGGCAAGTGCCCGAAGCCTGGAGACCTTCCCTGGGGGTAAGGGTAGGTGGAGGTTAACGGAGGGGCCCCAGGGAGCACCCCCGCCCTGCACGCGTTCACCTGCAGGCGCACTCGAGTCCTGGGCGTCCCGGGAAACCTGAGCTGCCCGCCCGCCCGCGCGCTCCGGCCACCCGCCATGTTTAATTGAGCGCCCGCGGCCGCTAGCCACTCGGCTCTGTGGTCACTACCCCAGGCTGTGGCTGGGAGGGGGTCCCGGGGCCTGGCCCCCACCCACACGGCCCCCTGACCCGGAGCCCTGCTGCAGGATGCCGGAGGTAAAATGAGGCAAGGCCCTGGGGTGTCGAAGGTGGGGGGGAGGGGGGACTCCAGGGGCGCTGTCGGCCTTCCGTGTTCTGGGGGGAAGGGTAGGAGCGCAGGTCCCACCGTTGGCCTTCTCGCTTGGCTTTGGCTCCAGCCTGCGTGCCCTGTCTCCGGGCCCCGTGGGGGTGGGGGTGGCCGCAGCGTGCTCTGGAATGTGAAAGCAAACACATCGCACTGCCACCAACCCCACGGAGGCCGCTGGGAGAGAAAACAAGAGCAAACAACGTCGGCCCCACCCTCGGGGAGGGAGGTGGGGAGGGGCTCCCCCGGCAGGGCCCCCAGGGACAGTGGCCCCAAGACACTGTCACGAGTGGCAGCTCATGTCACCCGGCTTCTCCTCCCGCCCTCCCCTGTGCTCAGCGCTGCCCCTCAGCTGATTGTGTCGGCGCCCCAGCAAAGCCCCCGGTCCTATTTGAAGTTGTTTTGGGGTTTGAAAATTGAGGCTTTGCTTAGGATCCTGCGGCTGGCGCTCCGTCACAGGCAGCCTAATGGGGGGGGGGGGGTGCCGGGCATGGATGCATCTTGTTTGTCCCTGAGACCCTGGGGCCGCTAGGTGGGGCACGATGGCGAGCGTGGGGTTGGGGATCCCTCTGGGGCGCAGAGGCCTCGGGGACTGGGTCAGTGACCTCGTCGTGGCCTCGGAGGGGGCTGGGAGAGCAGCGCTGAGCCTGGTCTCCTATGCCTGCAGGATGCCAGTGGACCCCCCAGGGAGCTACGCCCTCGCCTCTGCCACCTACGAAAGGGCCCCCAAGGCTATGGGTTCAACCTGCACAGTGACAAGTCCCGGCCAGGACAGTATATCCGCTCTGTGGACCCAGGCTCGCCAGCCGCACACTCTGGCCTCCGCGCCCAGGACCGACTCATCGAGGTACCTGTCACACACACACGCGTGTGTCTATGCCCCTGTCCCCCAGGGTGTGTTTGGGTCACCCTTGGGTGTGTCTCTGGCCTGTGTCACTCCCCTCCCATGTGTGTCTGGACCCGTGTCCCCCACCCCCGAGTGTGTCTCTGGCCTGTGTCACCCCCCCCCAGTGTGTGTCTAGGCCCGTGTTCCCCACCCTGAGTGTGTCTCTGGTCCATGTCCCCGTGTGTGTGTCTGGTGTGTGTCTGGGCAGGGAGGTCCTTGCTGGAGGAGGGAACACACTGGGAACCTGAGCTGGTATTCCTCTTGCTGCCACGGCTGGTGACAACGTTGATGAATATTTGATGCCACACCTGGCCAGGTGGCTCAGGGGGCCTTCGGGGGCCTGACCTCAGGCAGCGCTGACCCCATGCTGCCGGTGGCAGGTGAACGGGCAGAACGTGGAGGGGCTGCGCCACGCAGAGGTGGTCGCCAGGATCAAGGCGCGGGAGGACGAGGCCCGGCTGCTGGTGGTGGACCCCGAGACGGACGAGCACTTCAAGCGGCTGCGGGTCACGCCCACCGAGGAGCATGTGGAAGGTGGGCCGCTGCCTGGGGACGGGGTGGGGCGCGGGGGGCTGGGCAGCCGCTGACACACTGTCCCCACAGGTCCACTGCCGTCACCGGTCACCAACGGGACCAGCCCCGCCCAGGTGAGAGGGTGGGCGTGGGCAGGGCGGGCCCAGGAGACCACAGGGGGCCTTTGGGGGTCCACGGGCCCGATAGAGCCCCCCCCCAGCTCGACACCCCCTTGTATCGGAGTGATTGTGCAACCCAGTCTTGCTCAATCACTTCTGCCTTTCATGGCCGCCATGGGGCCTGTCCTGGGTCAGCCGCGCCCCGGCCCCGTGGGGCCCTTGGCCGTGCTGGCTGGCCACCCGGAGTCATACTCAGTCTCTCCTGGGGAAGCTGGCTCTGGTTTCGCTCTAGGCGATGCTCGTGGGGGTGATTACTGTCGTGAGCCCGCCAGGGCCAGGCCACCTGCCTGCTCACTGCTGGGCGTCCGGCGTCCTGCCCAGGCTGGGCCTGCGGCGTAGTAGAGGCTCAGTGCCTACTGCCCAATGGAGAATGAGTGTGGCTCTGACATGTATGTGGGTACAGGTCCGCGTGTGTGCGTGCACGCGTGCGGGTGTGCATGTGGGCACAGGTCCGCGTCTGTGCAGGCACGCGTCCGTGTGTACATATGGACACAGGTCTGCGTGTGTGTGTGCATGTGTCCGCGTGTGTGCGTGCACGCGTGCAAGTGTGCGTGTGGGCACAGGTCCACGTCTGTGCGGGCACGCGTCCGTGTGTACGTATGGGCACAGGTCTGCGTGTGTGTGTGCATGTGTCCGCGTGTGTGCGTGCACGCGTGCGAGTGTGCGTGTGGGCACAGGTCCACGTCTGTGCGGGCACGCGTCCGTGTGTACGTATGGGCACAGTTCTGCGTGTGTGCGTGCATGTGTCCACGTGTGTGCGTGCACGCGTCCGTGTGTGCGTGTGGGCACAGGTCCGCGTGTGTGCGGGCACGCGTCCGTGTGTGCGTGTGGGCACGTGTCTGCGTGTCCGTGTCCGTGTCTGCGTGTGGGCATGTGTCTGCGTGTGTGCGTTCACACGTCCATGTGTGCGTGTGGGCACGTGTCTGCGTGTGTGCGTGCACGCGTCCATGTGTACGTGTGGGCACGTGTCTGCGTGTGTGCAGGCACGCGTCCGTGTGTGCGCCAGTGGCTCCTGGGCAGGGTCCCTGAAGTCACACCTTGTCCTTGTTTCCCAGCTCAATGGTGGCTCAGCGTGTTCGTCCCGAAGTGATCTGCCTGGCTTAGACAAGGACACTGAGGTAGCCAGCGCTCACCCGTCTCCACTGCTGTGATCATATGTTGGGGGGGTCAGAGGCCTTGGGGGTGGGTGTTTGTGGAGCTGTCGGCCCCGGGCGGTGGGGTCCCCACCTTCAGGAAGCCCTCTTGAGCCTGCTGCCCCGGCCCCATCAGGAGGCCTCTGGTGTGAACTCCCTGGGTAGGGTCACCTGACTGAGGGCTTGGGTCCAGGGCTTACTCTGGCCACCTGCCCACTCTGCTTGCCCCCAGGACAGCGGCACCTGGAAACGTGACCCCTTTCAGGAGAGTGGCCTCCACCTGAGCCCCACGGCGGCCGAGGCCAAGGAGAAGGCGAGAGCCACCAGGGTCAACAAGCGGGCACCACAGATGGACTGGAACCGGAAGCGCGAGATCTTCAGCAACTTCTGAGCCCCTCCCTGCCTGTTTGCCGGCGACCCGGCCTCCTCCCTGCACGGGCCCAGCCCAGAGTTCCCCAAGCCTCAGCGGACCAGAGGGAGTGCCTCCTCACCCCTAATAGCCGTGCGGGGCCCACCGCCATCCAGGAACCGATGTGCGCCCTAGTGCGCCCCGTTCTGCCCCCTACCTGCTGGGTGCTGGGGAAGGGAGAGGCCTCCCCCCCAGAAGTGAGAGAGGGAGAGGGAGAGGCAGTAGCAACTTCGGGCCCAGCCCTTGCTGCTCTGCCCGGGCCTGCTGACTTAAAGGAATTTGTGTTTTTGCTTTTCTTCCAAAAAAGAAAAAAAAAAAAAACACCAGAGCTCCAGCTCCACACATGTTTCCACTTAATACCCGAGCCCCGCCCCCACCCCCGCCCCCGCCCCCGCCCCCTTAGGACCCGCTCTCTAAGTAATTGCAATAAAACAAACCTTTCTCTGCAAACCACTTCCTCCCCACTCCTCAGCAACAGCCTTCCCAACTGGGAGTCCCGGGCACTTCCAGGGACAGAGAAATGTACGGGGACCAGGCTGTGAGTGTGGGGGCTTCAGGATGAGGCCGGGGAGGCCAAATGTGGCTGTAGGAGCTGCCCCTCCGCCCCCTCCCTGCCGTGGGGGATTGCTAGGCCAGGCCCCCCATGTCCCCGCTGAACGGGTCTAGGGCACAGGGCCTGGGTTCCCAAGGGCCTGAGGATAGAGGCCCTCTGTCCCTGAAGAGGGTGGCCTCTGGACAGGCCTCTTGGCCCTGTGCCACAGCCCCGAGGCTGGGGGAGAGCCTGCCTGCCCCCAGGAGACCCCACCCACTCTCCCTTTCCTCCCTGCTCTGAACACGACCAACATTGCTGTCCGCCCTGTAAGCCATAGCGCATGCGCGCCCTCCGAATAAACAGGCCTTCCTCAGACCCTTGGCCGCCTCTGTCCTTCCTGAGCCCTTGCTTGGGGGTGGGGGGCTGTGGTCTGGGCAGGAAGGCAGCGGCCCCTGGGATCTCTAGTCTCAACTGCTGGAAGCAGAGCCCCATTCCTAAGCCTCTTCCACTGTATCTGCCAGGCAGCTAAGCCTGACCCCTGTCAGCCACCTCTCCCTCTCCCCTGGGGACCCCTGTGACTTAGAGCCCCGCCCCCTCCTTCCCTGGTACACTCTGGGGCCCTTGATAGCCTCCCCCTTGCCCCTCCCCCGGCAGGTCGCCCTCATGCCTTCCAGGTCCCTGACACTCCCTGTGCTACTCTCTGCCCTTCTCCTGCCCCTGCAGGTCCACACAGGTCGGGTCGCGTGCCCCGTGGCTCCCAGCCTGGGCCTACCGGTGTTACTTTGGAGGCTGGGCGGCTCTGTAAACACAGGGCAGGGCTTCCTGGCAGAGGGCTCTCAGGGTGCACAAGTTCAGGAGGGAGGCGTGTACCCTAGGAGGGAGGCAGCCCAGGTCTCCAGCGGGCTTCCCAGCAGCTGGCTGCAGCTGGCTCCCACGCTCCGTCTCCTCCGTCCCACTCCTGCGCATCCGTCACCCCCACCCCCACCCAGTACAGAGCCCAGATTGTCACGTCACCATCCCAGCCTCCCAGTTCAGACATCAGAGCGAGGGCAACACACAGCTCCCGCACGTGCTTCCCAGCCTGTCTCTGAACCCCTAGGGTAAAACTCAGCCAGACCCCGGGGGGCACCTGGGTGGCACAGTCGGTTAAGCGTCCGACTCTTGATCTCGACTCAGGTCACGATCTCGAGGTTGTGAGTTCGATCCCTGCATCAGGCTCTGTGCCGGCACAGAGCCTGCTTAGGATTCTGTCTCTCCTTTTCTCTGTCTCCCCGGCTCGTGCTCTCTCTCAGAATAAATAAACTTAAAAAAAAAAAACAAAAAAAACACAACTCAGCCAGACTCCAACTGCAAACAACTCCCAAACTTTATTATAAACAGGCTGGGGCTCCGCAGCAAAGGCACGCAGTACACTGCCCAGAACGGCACAGGGGGCCGAGGCGTCATGGTCCTCAGAGGCCCCGTGCAGCCGGGCACAGCGTCCGGTTGAGGCAGTCCTGGCAGCGTGGGTGGACGGGCAGACAAGTCTGCTGGCCGAAGCCCACCAACAGTCCGTTGATTTCACTCCACAGCTCCCTGTGAAGGCGGAGGGCGTTAGCGAGGGCGCCAGACCTAGGGAGGCCCTGCCCGCCCCCACCCTGCCGCACCGGGGCAGCCACTCCTCCAGGGCAGCACGGGTCTTCTCCGGGGACTTGGTCGCCGTCTTGGTCCACCCGAGTCTGTTGGCAATTCTGTGCACGTGCGTGTCCACCGCTGCATGGAGACAGGACTGGCTTAGCACAGGGCGCGCCCGCTGGCCCCAGACTGCCCCGGTTCCTGCCCACGGCCCTGGGCTTCCACAGAGGGCCCAGAAACCACACAGAGGGTGGGTCAGCGGCTCGAGCCAGAGGGCTCGGGCCCTCCGTCTGGGGTGCAGCAGCGCCTCCTCACCCAGGGCCCGGCTGTGGGTGCCAGGCAGGGTGGTCACAGCTGGGCCCACAGGGTTGGCTTGAGGTCCCGACCCACAGAGCCTGCACCTGCCACTGCACGGTCAGGGACAGAGGGAGTGTGCCCAGGCCGGCTGCAGCTGTCATCTACTGGGGCCACAGCCCCTGCTCCCCGTGGCCGGCCACCCCGGGGCTTGGCCTGGGCACCTGCTCATGGGGGCCTCCTCCTCCCTGCCGGCGCCAGTCCCCACCTCCTCGGCACTTCGCGAAAGAGAAAGTGAGTCCCACATCTGCTCCCTTCCCCCGCTACCAATGGTCTGGAAAAAGTCTCAAGCCCTCCCCAGCCATTGACGGAGGGCACTCTGGGAGCACTCTGGGAAAGCGCACAGGCACAGGGGTCACACTAGTGGGTTACCAAACCTCCGTTTCCTTCTCTGTAACACAGAGGTGACCACGTTGCCTGTCACCCAGAGGCCCACCCTTCCCAGGGTCTCCTTACAGGTGGCCGTGCCCACAGATAACCAGAAAGGGTGATATTCTGACATTTCTTCCTGGTGTGTCTGCTGCTCCCAAAGTCCAGTCGCCTGGGCTGTGGGCCCTTCCCCCACAGACTTGCGGGACCCCTCCTGGGACTCGGGCAGCCGAGGACAGCCGCCCAGATAAGCTCAAGTATCTGTTGAGAGGCTGGCGGCTGCGGAAGCCTGGAGGTGGGGGTGGGGAGGTGGGAGGCCCTGCCCTAGCCCCCGCCTGGCCTGGTGCCAGTCTCTGGGGCTGCTGGGCTCCATCCTTAACTTCACAGTCAGGGCCCTAAGCCCCGTGCTGCCCTCCTACCTGGGCGCAGTGCTCAGAAGTGTCCCCGCCTCAGGGAGCAGGCTTTAGAAGCTGGGGAAGTAGTGAGGAAGTTCCCACCTCCTCCCCGGCCCCGGCAGGAGCTCTAGAGGAGCCCGGGGTGGGGGCCCACAGAGAGATCGAGGTCAAGCCGCGGTGTCTGGGCTGGCCAGGCCGCTGCTGCCTGGCCTCAGAAGCCCCAACTCTGGGCAAAGATCTGAAGCAGCAGCCACACCCTGACCAGGTCTCACTCAGAGGTCTATCGATGTTGGGAAATGGATTCCAGGAGGGGATTTCCCCCCCCAGCTCCTCCCCCCTGTATCCCCAGCCCTTCCCTCCTTGCCCATTCTCCCCTTGCCTTTACGGTGCCTCCCCAGTCTGTCTGCGCTCATTCTGGAGCCTCCTACTGGCCTTTGTCCCACCTCATGTCTTTGCGGATGCTGTTCCTTCTGCCTGCCAGCCCCTCAGCTCTTGGCTGAGTTATCACTCCCCTCGGGAAGTCTGTCCGGTTGCCCCAGACTGGGCCAGCTCCGACAGTGCCACCCACAGACCTTGGGTGCATCCCCAGGGCCTCTCAGAGCCCGACACACGGTAGGTGCTCAGCGCATACGATCGCCTCCCACGAGTGCCCACCTGCAGGCGAGGCAGGCCTAGCTCAGTGCTGGAAACGTCTTTCTGACCCTCCGGGCTAAGCTGGGGGTGAGGAGACACGAGCTGGGGTCGCAGATCGCAGGATGCGGGGAGCCCTGACGGTGGCCCGCCCTGCCCTCCTCGTGCGTGCATGCCACTCACCAATGCCTGACACGGTGCCCCAGGCCACCGCCATGGCCAAGTGTGCCATCTTGGGTCCCACGCCTGGCAGCGCCACCAGCTCTGCCACAGAAGCCGGGATGTCCCCGCCGTAGCGCTCCTGCAGGATGGCGCTGGTCCGCTTGATGTACTCTACCTTGTTCTGAAAGGCGGAAGGGGCGGTCAGCCCCGGAGGTGGACGTGGATGAGTCCCGAGGCAGAGCCACAGGCGCCCGGAGCCGCCTGTCACCTGCCCAAGACACACTCAGAGGCACCTGTGTGCGCCGTCCCTCCCCGAGGTGGGAATGAGCCGAGGGCAGCGGGGAGACTGAGGGAGGCCCGCTGCAGGCCCGGACCCCTGCTTCCCACCTGCCTGGGCCAATGACACGTGTGTGGGCTCTAGCTCAGGTCCCCTGCCCTCCCCCGTTCTCTCAGAGGCCAGGTAGGCTAAGCAGGGCCAGCCGTGGCCCAGCAGCACCTGGGCCTTCAGGAAGGAAGGCTGGAGCCTGGGGCTCCCCCTCCAGCCGCCAGGCCAGCTGGGTGGTTCCCGTTCTGTGCCTGAGTGCAGAGGGCTATTTAAAACCCATCTGACAAAACTCCGGCCCACGCCAGTGCCAAGGGGAAGCGGCCCCGCCCGCCTGGCTGCCTTCGACAGGTCCGCCCACTTGCCACCCAGCACTCCGTGGCCTGCTGGGGCTCCAGAGAGGAGAGGGTGACGCGCTCCAGGGAGGCTTGGAGTAAACAAAGGGAAAGGCTGGTAGGCAGCCTCAGGGAGGAAGGGAAGCACCAGTCAGCTGGGCGGGGAGGTGGAGGAAGGAAGGGGTGGGCTGCGAACAGGAAAGGCCGAGGAGGGAGGCCCCACGGCCCTGGGTCCACGCGCTGGTCAGAGGGGCAGGGGCTCCAGCGGGAACTCACGTCCGGGTCCCTGCGGCCGGAGACGCCCCACCTGGCCTCCTGTACCCCCACAGTCTCCCCTCGGCTTCCTGACATCTTTCCTGGGCCGGTGGCGCCCCCAGCCCCCAGGCCAGTGGGCTCACCCTCCAGAAGCCGACGGGGTAGATGAGTGTGCCCAGCGTGCTGTCATCTGTCTGCAGGATGCTGTCCACTGTCAGGCCCCGAGCCCGCAGCCGCTGCATGGCACCTGCTGTCACCTGGTCTTTGGTTTGGCTGGAGAGCATCAGTGACAGCAGCACCTGGTACCTCCGCACCTGCTTGCACAGTGACAAGGACCAGGGTAGTGGCAGGTCCCGGGTGCTCACTGTGGGGTGGGCCCCCACCAAACCCTTTACCACCTCCGCCTGTTCCCCGGGGCAACCCGAGGGGCGTCCGCCTTCCACCCGCCCTGGCTAACGGAATGCGGGCAGGGGCTGACCCGGGCTTGTTCCGTTTTTTCACGTGTAACGTGGGGACAATAGTACCTGCCTCACAGGATCACTGCAAGGTTTAAATGAATGATCACAACGCTTAGAATGTTGCCTGGCACGTGGGTGCTCGACAGCTGAATAACAGTACCACGAGCAGATGAAGTCCAAAGGAGTACGTGCACCCAGGTCCCTGGCAGCAGGGCTGGGATTAGAATCAAGCCGGTCTAAGGATCAGGCTCCGGGCCATGAAATGGAAGGAAGTCTCTCTCAGCAAACACTACCGAGCTCCCCTGCTGGGCCCTGCTGGCAGGAGACGGAGCAGGAAGCCCCAGGCAGTTCTGACCTGCTGAGAGGCCACGATCAAGCAGGTGACGCCGGCCGACGCTCCGGGCCCTGCAGGTGAAGGTGCCAGCCACGAGCTGCCACGTGTCAGGCTGCGCCCTGCCAGAGGCCTGAGAGGAAGCAAGTGCCTGGTCCAGAAGGGCGTCACCAGGCAGCTGGGGCCCTTGCCTACCTTTGGGGGTGCGCTGGAGTCATAGCAGTGCTCGACCCCCAGCCAGTCCACAGGCGCGTCCTTCCCGCTCCTCATGGTACGGATGTTCCGCAGCTGCTGCCGCCAGTCCCGGGGCTCCCAGCTTGGTGCCCTGACAGGTGTGGCGTCTTCTCCTTTCTCGGGATCTGAGGCTTCATAGGCCACGTTCAGTTTTTGTGTCTTCCGCTGCTGCCTGGCAGGGCTGCGGCTCTTCCTTCCTTCTGCAAACAGTGCCATTGGGTGCCTTCGGCAGGGGCCACGGGGGAGGGTGGGGTGCGGGCGGTGCCCCGTCTGCTACTCACCGGCATCATTCATTCAACAACCATCTGCCACGGTGGGGGTGCTCTGGCCTCTGCAACCCACACTCTGAAGGGTCAGCCCTCCTGACACCACTGCCTCCTGACCAAGTCTGAGTTACCACAGGAGGACTGAACCAACGGCCTCTACCATGGTGCTCCCCACCTCCAATCTTGTCTCCACACTGCCCGCGAGAAATTTCTGACCCGAATCAGATTGTACCGCTTTCGTTTAAACCTCATTGATTTTTCTTTCTACTAAAGGCGAACTCCAAACTCCACCCCAGCATCACAGCTCCTGCCCGCCTAGCTGGCATTGTCACCCACTTCTTGCCCCAGTGCCTCTGCCACGCCTGTGTCACTGTGGATCTCCCTGTCTGGACTACCCCTAAGCTCACTGGGTGCCTAGGAAAACCCCTCTGGCCATCCTGCATGGCACGTTTCAGGGGCCTGTGGGTCTTGCTCACCCCCGGAGTCCCTAGGTCCTTAATGCCTACGAGGATAAACATAACCAAGACCACGCCCTCCAGGAGGCACCCGCTAGCAGGGGAAGAGGACTTCCGGCTGCATGTGCCCTCGGCACCTGGTGTCTCTGAGAGGGAAGCAGCTATGAGGACAAGGCTGGTCTGCCTACATATAGCACAAGTGGAGTACCCCGGGCAGGCTTCCAGTTCAGGACGACGGTGGGGGAGGTGGGAGCGTCCGGACCCAGTCCCTGGGGACTCCTGCCCCTGCGTTCTAGGAACCGGGCGCAGGGTGGGAGCCAGGGCCGCACGTGGGGGCGACCCGGAATCCCAGTCCGCAGCCCCTTGCAGGCCCCTTCCCCCGTCTCTCTCCCCAGGCGCCAATCCGGGCGCGGCACTACCTGCAGCCGCCTCTCCCCTCCGGAGCGGCGCGGCCTTCTCCGCAACCCCCAGCGGACCGGGCCCCGAGCCCCGGCTGCGGCTCCGGGTCACCATCCTCACGCCCGTCGCGCTCATGCTTGATTCCTGAGGACTACACTTCCCGGCGGCCCCCGCGGCCACGTTACGTGACGCGACGTTCGCTCTCGTGTTTCCGCCAGAGAGCGGCTCGGAACTACGACTCCCAGCAAGCTCGGCGGCTGCCCTCGGCCGCGGCCCGCTGCCGGAAGTGCGGGTCGAGCTTCCGGCGGCGGCCCGTTTTGAGGCGGGGGGAGCGGTTGTCGGGGGTGCACTCCCTTCTCCGCGCGGGGAAGGCCTCGCGCGCGGCGGGGGCGGCGCGCGCAGCGCGGGGTGAGTGGCTTGCGGCGTCCCGACCGCTGGCCCCGTCCCGGCCCGCAGTGTGGCCCGGCCCCGATGGGGCAGGGGGAGGCGGCCGCGCCGAGGGGCCTGCTCGGCGCTGAGGCGGCGGGGGCGGACCCCGCGGTGTCCTGGGTCCCGGGCTTCGGCAGAGCCCACCGCAGCCGGAAGCCTGGAGCTGCCAGCGCTCTTTGGTGTTAAGACAGAGCGGGTGCGAGGGGCTCCCTGATTCCGGCGGTCCCCTCCCCGACAGGCCGCCCCCAGGTGGGGAGGAGACAGGGGGCGAACGTCGGGGACTCCTCCCCGTGCCCCCAGTCGCGCGGCGCGGCAGTCGGCCTGCTGTTCGCCAGACCTCCGGGTCCTGGGGTCCCGGAGGTCCGCAGCGGGGCAGGTGCGAGGGGGCTGCTCCTGAGAGCTCTCTCTGCTTGTTTCCTCGGCGCAGAGGCGGCCTCTGGGGCGTCCCTGCCCATCATGGCCAAGCCGACCAGCAAAGATTCAGGCTTGAAGGAGAAGTTCAGGATTCTGTTTGGACTCGGAGCTCCGCGGCCAAATCCCAGGTCTGCAGAGGGCAAGCAGACAGAGTTTATCATCACGGCGGAAATCCTGAGAGTGAGTGAGCTGCCTGCGTCTGGCCTGCCAGCCTATCGGGAGGTAGAGGAAGGCCGGGTTTAGTCTGTCACCAGCTTCTGCGGGAGATGAGTCGCTGGCGACCGGCTGTCCGGGGCTGCTGTCCCCAGTACTGCAGAAGCGTGTATGACTTTCCTTCGGAGATTCAGAGTGTCAGGGCCCCGGGGACCTGGTCCAGCACACTTGATAGCATTCAGATGTTGGTGCAGGAAAACCTTTTGTACCGGACATGGCCTCAAAGCCATGGCTGGGTTCCACTTGTGATCAGGGCCATAGCCAGGTGTTAACCTGTAATTTGTGAGCTCCTGGGAGGAGTGGGTCTTTATTTTCCCATGCGTGCGTGCTGTGACTCTCTCCACCGCACGCCTGGCACCGTGTTTTATAAATGCCGGATTGTTGCTCTTGTGAGGTTTCACGGTCACAAACAGCCAAAATGTTCATCGGCTGGTGAACGTGCAAACAAGGTGTAAAAACGGGAATGAGGCATCGGCCCCTGCCGTTAACGCGGGTGGACGTTGAAAACATGCTGAGTGAGTGAAGCCAGGCCCAGAGGGGCCCTCGCTGTAAGCCGTGGTTCCTTTTCTGTGAAACGTGCACAACAGGCAAATCCGCGCAGACGGCAAGTCCGTCGCGGCCCGAGGGCGTGCGCAGTGAGTGCTCACAGGTGCGAGGTGATGAAAGTACGCTGAAATCAGCGGAGGTGGTTGCGGGCGTCGGGAATATTCTAAAAACTGAATTGTACGGTTTTAAATTCCTCAAAGGGCTGATTTTGTGTAAATTTCATCTCACGGCCAAGAAACGCCGCCTTGGGAAAGACAAGTGGTCTCTTGTCACGCCACCGAGACGGAGCAGTAAACTCTGGCAATTCCTGGTTTCGGAAAGACCCGCGGCAAGTCTCCGGCGGGGGAGACGCGATACAGCTCTCGGCGCGGTCTGCGGCCGGCAGCTGGGGAGACCGGCTGCCCGAGCACTGGCCCCTTGTCCTTCTTCGTGTCTCCCCAGGAGCTGAGCGTCGAATGTGGCCTCAACAATCGCATCCGGGTAATAGGGCAGATCTGTGAAGTTGCAAAAACGAAGAAGTTTGAGGAGGTAGGTCTGTTTCAGTTGGCCGCTGGAGAGGCGGGCGAGCTCTTGGGAGGTCTGGGTCTGCTCTTTCTGGGAACTGCTCGACCGCGGACCGCTCAGGCAAACGTACGCAGTGTTTTAGGGACGCTTAAGCTGCGTCTTAGTAACAGGGCAGCTTCTGGAAATGCGCCGAGCGTAACTCCTTTGGGTCAGTCACAAGTGGAGGCCTTGAGGCTTTTCTGGCGGTTCCAAGGAAGAGTTTATAGCGACTTGGGGCGCATGCTGGCTCGCCCTCTCATGTTTCAGACTTGGGGACAGGGGAGGTAAAGGAGCGTCAGCAAAGAGCGAGAGTCCAGGCTTCGCAGTTCCCGTGTGTTTTGGGGAGAGGCGTCTGCTTGTTGCGGGCCGGCGTTTGGGGGCTCTCTCTGGGCATCCCGAGGACAGAGGGGGAAGCTGTCACGGGAGCACCTCCAGGGCTCTGCTCGAGCCTCGGCCCGAGTTGGCGTGAGCGACTTGGGGGGAGACGTGGACTTTAACAGATTTGGATTTGCTAAGGGGGAGGGGCGAGCAACCACAATATCCGCGGCCGGTCGTCTGAAGCTTGCAGGCTACACGTCAGCAAGAATAAGCGAGACCGTGGGCATCTGCGTTGGGAAAGTGTGGGTGCGTGTGTGGGGAGCCGTGGCCCGGCTGCCGTTGCCTGAGTAGACAGATAAGCCCGAGAGGCTGGCGGAGTCCACAGGCTCGGTGTCTGCATGTCGTGGCTTAGGTTGCATCAGTAGGAGTGTTGTGCATGGGACAGAGGAGGTGAAAGTTGCACAGGCTGCTGGAGTGCTCAGGATGTTGGTCAGGCAACATCTAAGAGCCGTTCTAGTCCCCTCCTGAGAGAAGTGAGCCAGGAAAGGGTGAGTGGCCCCAAAACCCTGGGCGAAGGGTTAGTGTGGAGAAGAGAAGGCAGCGTGTGAGAGACTGACTCTGGGTAGCTGTGGGGAACAGGACCCCTCTCCGTGGGCCGGGTGGGGCTTGGTGAGGGGAGGCAGATTCCAGAAGCCCACAGGGAGGTCTTGCAGCAGAGGCGGGCCAGGGGTGTGGGTCCGAGCGGTCCTCGGCTGGCCCGTGTACACAGAGGGAGGCCAGGGAAGTGGAGTTTCTGGGTCAGGCTGCAGACACGGGCTCCCTGGTTCTGAGGCTCCCTCAGCAAGCTCTAAAGCCGGGGGGACTCCTGGCTGATCTCTGGGGCAACCGGGACAACTCCCCTGGCCTGCTGCTCTCCTCCGTCCCCCCAGGCTGTGGCCGGGACCTGCGGGTTTAAGTAGCTTGGAGCTACACCTCTGTCGGGTTCAGGGTCCTGTGGGCTGTGCCAGGTACACGAGGGGTGGGCTTGAGAGGAGCGAGTTCTAAGTCCGAAGAACTGTTCCGCTCCATGGTCTCCTCGTGGTACTGCCTGTCGAGTTGAGGGGCCGGCATCCCCTAATTGCCGTCCCCTCTCTGCTGGTGGCAGCATGCAGTGGAGGCGCTCTGGAAGGCCGTCGAGGACCTGCTGCAGCCAGAGCGGCCGCCGGAGGCCCGGCACGCGGTGCTGGCTCTGCTGAAGGCCATCGTGCAGGGGCAGGTAAGGGCGCGCAGCCGGGACCGGTGTGGGGCTGCCGGGGACTCTCCCCTTTGGTGAGGGCGCCGGGCAGAAGGTCTGCTTCCCACCGGCTCCACAGCAGGACCGCCCCAGTGCGCGTCCCGCCTGCTCTCCTGTAAAATGGGGCGCTAGTTGCTTCTTCCTTCCCAGGCAGTTTGTGTCAATCGTCGGGGAGGTGCCTGCCGCGAGAGGGTGGTGGTTACGTGCTCGGGCTGCCTCCGTGCCCCCCGCCCCAGGCCTCTGCCCCTCGCTCAGTACACCCTGGCCACGCCCTCTCAGCCTTTTCTAGAACTGCAGGCGGCCTCTCCATTGCTGCCTGGAGGGCACCCTTCCAGCCCTCTTGGCTGTCTCCTCTGGTCCTCCGAAGCTGCTTGCAGGGGCCGGTCCCCTCCCAGTGCGGTTACACTGTATTTGTCATCGTGGGGGCACAGACGTGTCTCCTCCTGGCCACGAGCCCCGGGAGGACCAGAACTGTGTTCTCCCCTGCTCTGTGTCCACCACCGTGCCCGGAGCACGCACACCTATCTGGAGCTGCTCCAACGGGCCCGGTGTGTTCCCTGCAGCCAGTTCCTGTGGGAAGGAGGAAGGGGCGCGGGGTCGGGAGTCCTGGAGCCCACTGTCCTGCTCGCACTGCCCGCAGCTGCTCAGGACACCCAGCCGGCCGGGGCGTGCTGGCACAACTGCTGACCGTGCGGTTTTCCCTTCAGGGGGACCGCTTGGGCGTTCTCAGGGCCCTCTTCTTTAAGGTCATCAAGGATTACCCCTCTAACGAAGACCTCCACGAAAGACTGGAAGTTTTCAAGGCCCTGACAGACAATGGGAGACACATCACGTATTTGGAAGAAGAACTGGGTGGGTGCCGTGCCGGGTGTGAGGTTTCTCTGGCGTTGGGGATCAAATTTGATCTGGGATGCCAGCAGGCTGCTGCGGCCGAGAGGGAGTGCTGCAGTTTCCGGGGATGGCCTGCAGAGGGCGCCATCCTGCGGGGTTCTGCTTACCGGTGTGCAACCTAGATCAGCCTCCCGTCTCTGGGGGAGCCTGTTAGAAATGCACAGTCCTGGGCTTTGCTCCAGACCCGCTGGCTCAGAATCCCTGGGGAGTGAGGCCTTCTGGTGGGGCAGAAGATGGTCCGAGTTTTTTGTAGGGAGAGCGTGCTGCTGACCTAGCGTCAGCCTGTGTTTTATGAATACCGTGTGGTTTCTGGGGCGCTGGGGCCGCCTCGCTGTGTCTTCCTAGTCCTCTGCTCCAGGCCTGACCTCCTAGCCCTCTCCTTGGCTGGCCTTCCTCTCTTGTCCTGATGGGGTGACATTTCTATGAGACTTGAGATTTCACGTCACTGCTGTGGGGAGAAGACGAAGGAGGAGGAGAAAGAGTAGTCAGTCTGACTCGGGGCCAGAGATGGGCCTGCGCTGTCAGTTGGTCTCCAGGACAGGTGTCGACTGGAAGCCTGTGCTCAGGTTTTCTAAGGTTATTTGGCCAATAGCCAAGAGTGGCTTTTGTCTCTGTTGCGAAGCTCTCAGGGAGGGGCAGGGGGCCAGGAAGCGGCCTTCTGGATGCGTCCTTGGTGATGCTCACACAGCCCGGCACTGGGGGCCGGCACCGTGGGTGTCAAACTCTGCTACTGCCTCTCAGCCTAGATGCCCTCAGTGCGTCCTGGGGGCAGGTACATTCCCGAGTCCGTGACCTGCTGACCTGCTGGGCTCCAGCTGAGCCTCCGTCGGCCCCCTGCATGGCCTGTTGTCCCATGGGGGCCAGCGGTGCAGTTGGCTGCAGTGAGAGGGGCTGGGGCTCTTCCAGGGAGGAGGGGGGTAGGCAGTACAATGCCCTCCTCCTCTCCCCCCCCAGCGGAGTTTGTGCTGCAGTGGATGGACACCGGCCTGTCCTCAGAGTTCCTTCTGGTGCTTGTGAACTTGGTCAAATTCAACAGCTGTTACCTGGACGAATACATCGCAGCGATGGTCCAGTAAGAGCAGTTCCGATGACGTTCCTCTGACCGTGGGCCTGCCGCCTGGGGCTTTCCGTTTTGCTCTGCAGCGGGAACAAGGCTGTTGAACTCAGCAAATAAACGGAGAAGTCGGGAGCAGCCACAGCCGCTTTCTGCTTAAGTTGATAAAACGATAGTGTTTTCTCTTTAACAGACGAGTAAAAGATGTTTCCCGATGTTTCTTTACTCTAATTTTTGTTGTCATTTTTTCCAAAATACTCCGTGAAGTCCATGAGGGTGGGGGCGGGGGCTTGTTGGTCTGTACACCCGGCACTGAGCAGTGGTGGGCACAGGGCGGGCACCTGCCTGTTTTTGGGTGAACGGAGCCTAAGGGGGACGAGTCCTTCATTTAACTGATGTGTAGAGTCACCAGAAAGTGAAACGGAGCCACGTGGCCTCTGGGAAACATCCCCCCCAAAGACTTTGCGCTTCCTCCAACAGCATGATCTGCTTGCTGTGCGTCCAGACTGTGTCCTCCGTGGACATAGAGGTCAGTAGCTGGCCCTCCCAGGGACGGTTCCTTTCACCCTCCTGGGCGGGCCGGGTGGCATAGCACTTGACACCCCAAGCTCCGGGGTCGAGCCCCGCACTGCCCCTTGCTGGTCGTGTGGCCCTGGGCCAGCTGCAGCAGGAGGCGTTGTTGGTTGGATGGTCTCCGCCGGGGGCTCATAGTTGCGGGTGGGATGACCCACAGTGACAGTGATGCTCGTCTCTCTTGTTCTAAGGAGGCTGCTTTGGCAGTGGGGAGGGGTGACCAGAGGAGGGCGGGAAGGAGGCTGAGGGCGTCACCCCTGTAGGCGAGAGGCAGGGCAGGGCCGATGTGACCCCTCTTTCCACCCCGGCAGGTCTCTCTGCAGGTGCTGGACGCCGTCGTCTGCTACAACTGTCTGCCGGCTGAGAGCCTACCCCTGTTCATCGTCACCCTCTGTCGTACTGTCAACGTCAAGGAGCTCTGTGAGCCTTGCTGGAAGGTGGGGGTCTGAGCTGTCGGCCATCTGAGTCCCAGGCGGCCAGACAGTGCCCTGTGGAGGGGAAGCCGGTAGCATTTTCCTAGGTGGTTGAGCGGAGGTCAGGGGTTTGGGGGCATTTTGGAAACTGCTGCCTCTGTTTGGGAGGAGATGGTGGAGGGTGGGCCAGACGGGGAGGGCTTCAGAACAGTGGCCGTGTGAGGCTGGCCCACGGGGCCCGGGGCTTATATCTGCCAGTCTCTAATGGTGGCGTGTTGTGTTTCCCAGCTGATGCGTAACCTCCTGGGCACCCACCTGGGCCACAGTGCCATCTACAACATGTGCCGCATCATGGAGGACAGGCAAGTGTGGGCAGGGCCCGGGGCGGACCGCTGAGAGCCAGCGGGCTTGGAGGGTCACGGGGAGCCTCCCCGTCTCTCTGCGGTGCCTGCTCCGGAAGCTCACACTAAAGCTAGACCTTACGTTCTCCGTGCCTGATCCCTGACCTCTCTTCTGCTGTAAAATCTGAGCATTCAGAACCGAACCCATGACCACCCCCCACCTCGGGCCTCCTGCAGGGAGGCTGCCTCACTGCTGATTCTGGGATGGGGCCCTCGCCCTCACCTCCCACACCCAGACTGTCATAGGGCCTGTTGCTTCTGCCCCTGAGAGGCGGCTCAGGTCTGTCCACCCCTAGGGCCTCTACCCCTCTGTCCCCACTCTCCGCTGGCCTCCCGTACCCTCTCATGACCTCCTGGAGTCCCTTCCTCCACACAGCGACTCCATGCCCTTTTCCCAGCACAGTTGTGACTGTGGCACTGTTTGCTCCAAGCCAGGATGGCTCCCACTACTCTGGAGATAATGAACCACCCCCCACCCCCGTCAACGGCATGACCTGGGTGCCTGTCCTTGCTCTTCTGCCAGCCACCCAAGGCCTCTGCACACACCGCTTCTCTTGCTGGCATGACCTTGGCCGAGCTTCTGTGTGTGTTTTGGTGTGGCATGGTCCTTGATTTCCTGAACACCCGAGCCGGTTTTGTTCTCCTGTCCCATGGCTTTGCCTCTTAGCTGTGATCTGAGGTAGAAACTTGGCATTTACTTCCGCGGTTCTCTGGTTCGCACGTGAGCCTCTCACCCTGTCAGCAGCAGGAGGCTGGGGGCCTTCTCACCTTCGTGCCCCGGCGTCTGGCACGGCTCTGCGGGCCACAGTGATGGCTGTGAGGCGAACGCATTGCTCAGACGTCCAGTCTGGTCATTGCTGCTGGCCCGTCTTGCCCGCCCACCACCCCTTTGCCAGCTTTGCTTCTGCCCCGCGAGAGCTGACGTCTGGTCTCTGTGCGGAACGCTTTCAGAGCCTACATGGAAGACGCCCCGCTGCTGAGAGGGGCCGTGTTCTTTGTGGGCATGGCTCTCTGGGGAGCGCACCGACTCTACTCGCTCAAGAACTCCCCGACATCCGTGTTGCCATCCTTTTACGAGGTACGGTGGTCTCTGTGTCCGGGGAGCAGGGCGGGGGGCTTCACGGTCACAGGCCAAGCACAGGCCCCTTCCAGGCAAGTCCTGCTGCAGGGGCTGAGGTGCTATTTGCAGTTTGGGGATGAGATTTAGGATCGTTGGAAGGTTTCATCTTTACGCGAACATCGTGTCTTAGGAATTCCATCTTCTGTAAATTGGCATCAGGACTGCTTAAGGTCCCCCGGTTGATGGCTTTAGCTCGTCAAGTGCTAACGTCACTCTCGCTCTAGAGTGAGCCCAGTGATGTAGCTTGTTTCCGCGGTGCTGACAGTGTTCAGGGCACTTGCTGTGCACGTTGTCGCGCCGCCATCACAGCTCCTGGGGAGCTGGGGCCATCACCCCAGCCTCTGACCCCCGGCGCCACGCTGTGTCCAGGCTTGTGCGCCATCTCCCGAGCTGTGCTTCCCGCCATGCCTCCGCCTCTTTCGGCCTGGAAGATGCGGTCCCTGCACTCTGCCTGTCCCAGGGTGGCTGTCACATTCTGCTCGGCCGGTGAACCAGTGGCCTGGAACTTGCAGTTAATGGTCTGGCTCCAGTGGCCTGGAACTTGCAGTTAATGGTCTGGCTCCATCCAGCCTTTTGGAGCCAGTGTAGAAAATGGGTTTCCAGGCTCCTAAGATGTTCTTCTGTGGCCACGAGAGGAGTGGGGAGCAGGTTCCCCTAAGGCCTCTGAAGCTAGGTTCGGAGGGCCGCCTGAAGCGGGGCTCCCTGTGTGTGAGTGGGCAGCGGCTGGCCGCTGGGTCTCTTGTTCCAGGCTATGACCTGTCCGAACGAGGTGGTGTCCTACGAGATCGTCCTCTCCATCACCAGACTCATCAAGAAGTACAGGAGGGAGCTCCAGGCCGTGACGTGGGATATCCTGCTGAACATCATGGAACGCCTGCTGCAGCAGCTCCAGGTGAGGGCCCGGGGAGGACCGGGACCGTGCGCTGGCGGGCAGAGGGGCCCTTCCCAGGTGGCTGTGGACCCTTGGGCGTGGCGGGCTCATCTCACCGGGGGACGGCGCCCTGCGCGTTTTGTCCCCCCCCCCCCCCCCCCACCATGGTTCCCGAGGCCACGCTGATGGTTCTCAGTGGAGTCATCTTGCCGGCCACTGGGGATGACTGGTTTTGCCAAAGCTCCTCCGTGGTCTGGAGCTGGAACGTGTAGGTGAGCAAGGGGGCAGGGCTGGTGTTGATCCAGACTGACAGCAACACTCCAGATCCCCTTCACAGCCCATAAGCCGACCTTGAAGGCAGTCCCCAAAGCGTTCAGAATGCCGACTGTGGCTTTAGCATAGCTTTGGAGGAAGCGCTGACCATAGCAGGAAGGAGGAAGGCAGGCCGCACAGGGGCTGCCGAAGAGACGAGGCCGTGTCCAGCGTGGCCTTGGGGCCAGGTCTCCTGGGAGACCGGGGTGGGTGATGTGCAGGCGGCCAGGCCGGTGGGCGGAGGACTGGAGCTCGGCAGGGACCGGACCCTCGTCCCCCAGGGCCTGGCTGCTGGGCCAGACCCGTGGAGCGGAAGTCACTCCTGTGTGACTGCACCTTGGTGTTGCAGAGCCTGGAGAGCCCGGAGCTCAGGGCCATCGTCCACGACCTGCTGAGCACGGTGGAGGAGCTGTGTGATCAGAATGAGTTTCACGGCTCGCACGAGAGGTACTTCGAGCTCGTCGAGAGATGTGCAGACCAGAGGCCGGTGAGACCTCTTCTCCCTCTCCTTGGCGGGGCCTCTGGTGCTTGGGCAGGAGGCTGGTTTAGGTCAGGCTTCTGGGGGGAGACATGGGACCCCGCAGCTCTGGGGACCACGGTAGTGTGGGTCTAAAGCCATTTTCTTGGAGTTTGGGATAAAGGGCTGGCAGTCTCCTGCTTTCCTGGGCCCTGTGCTCCAGCAGGGAAGTCTGTTGGGGCGCCAGCAAGCCGAACGAGTGTGGGTCTGTTAGGCCGGTGCTAGCCTAACCGTCAGCTTCCTCCCACCTGTGCGGAGGAAGGTGCTGGCTGGCTCTGCGGACACCTGCTGCTCGGTGTGCGTCTGCACCCGGGCAGCAGACGGTGTTTGCGCCAGAAACGCACAGCCTGATGCCAGGGCTTGGATGTGGGTGTTTAAATGAGTTTTCACCGATGCCGGTAGAGCTTTTGTCATGTAGCCTCCCCACCTGGGCCTCGAAGTGGCCAGCGTCACTGAGGAGCTGTGCTCCGCAGGCCAGCGGCATGGGGCTGGCTGTGTGTGGGGTAAGCCCTCCCCGAGGGCAGAGCGGCTCCTTGATGCCAGGTGTTTCTTATTTTGGCAGGAGTCCTCCCTCCTAAACTTAATAACCTACAGGGCTCAGTCAATTCATCCAGCGAAGGACGGCTGGATTCACAACCTGCAGTTACTGATGGAGAGATTCTTCCGGTAGGGAGCCTTCAGAGGCCTGTGTCTCTGCTCTGGACCCCGTCTGGGCCACAGGGAGTCACGGCTTTCCTTTCTCTCTCTTTTCTCAAATTTTTTAACGTTTATGAGAGAAAGAGAGTGCGCGTGTGTGAGTGGAGAAGGGGCAGAGAGAGGAGGAGAGACAGAATCCCAAGCAGGCTCCACACTTTTGGCACAGAGCCCGATGCGGGCCTCGAACTCACGAACTGTGAGATCGTGACCTGAGCCGAAGTCAGGAGTCTGACGTTTAACTGAGCCACACAGGCGCCCTCCTTTCTCACTCTTGAAAGTAATAGTTCTCCCTGTGCAGGAGAAGTGTCATTTTCCAGTCGGACGGAGTCCTCTGAGGCCCTGCACTTAACTTCTTCCAGGGGAGCGGTTGTCTAGAAAGATCCCCCTCCCAGGGGCTGAGCTCTCTGCCCCCTTTGCCCAGCATTTGGTTTGGATGTGGAGAAGCCGGGCCCCGTGCAGGGTCTTCCCTGCCGCAGAGGCGAGTGGAGCTGGGGGCTGGGTCCCAGGGGACGCCCTCAGACTCAGGCTGCGGGTGAGCTGGGCCTGGGGGAGGGGGAGGCTGGCAGCGGTGCGCCCCTCCCCGGCCCCGCTGCTCTAGCAGGTGCGCCCCGCCCCCAGGAATGAATCCCGCAGTGCCGTGCGCATCAAGGTGCTGGACGTCCTGTCCTTCGTGCTGCTCATCAACAGGCAGTTCTACGAGGTACGAGTTCTGCGGGGGGGGGGGCGGGGAGGGGCAGGGCACCGGGGTCGGCGGGCTCTAGGCCGGGCTCTGAGAGCTGTGTGGGCACTGCGAGCCTCCCAGGGCTGCCAGGACTTGGGGTCCGACAGGCGCCCCTCCAGAGCGGGCTTTCTTAACAGGCTTTGTTCAACCCACATTTGCTCCTTTGTTCGTTACTTCCTGCATCCGTTCGTTGTGCGGCGCCCCAGGCCCGTGTTGGGCCTAGGGACCCGTGAGGAGCCCCGACTGCGTTCCCGCCGCGGAACACACATTCTGAACGGAGTCTTGCGTGGGGACGTTTTCTTTTGCTTTGGTAATCGCCGTCTCTAATCCCAGCCCGAGCTCGGTGGTTCCAGGGCCTGCCTGCGTCTCCACTGCCAGTTTTTTCCCTCCGGTGCATCGTTTACTTGGTCTGTGGCCAGAGTCCATCTGTCCTTCAGAGACGTCCGTGTGCCTCTGCTCGCGTGCCGCTTCCTCCTGGAGATGGCCTTCAGGCTCTGCGGCCTCCCTGCCATTGCCCATGTTCCCGGCACCTGTCTCCACCTGTCCTCTTGGCCTTCCCTGTGTCTGCATCTCTGTCCCTTGGAACCCAGTTCAGTGCTGCTCTTGCAGGAAGGCCCTCTGGGGTCTCCATTCCCTCATGTCAGGGTCCGTCTCACCCTGCTGTCTGTTGCTGTGGTGCTTTGTACTTGTGTCGGTGAAAGCTCTTGTGGCATCGCGGTTACAGCGGACTCTGTGATGTCAGGGACGAGGTCTTCCTGCCCCAGCGCACGCACGCACGCAGGGGGGCCTGTGCCTAGAAGTGTTCTGAACTGTGACGTTGGATGTCAGGAGCAGCCAGCGCACTCGCTGCTGTGCCACACCTGGGCCGGGCCATGCAGAGCGTCCCTCGGGTGCTGCCATGCCCCTGCCCCACGTGGTTCACGTGCGCCCACTTGTGCCGCCACAGGAAGAGCTGATCAGCTCAGTGGTCATCTCTCAGCTCTCCCACGTCCCGGAGGACAAAGACCCCCAAGTCCGAAAACTGGCCACCCAGTTGCTGGTGGACCTGGCCGAAGGCTGTCACACTCACCATTTCAACAGCCTGCTGGACATTGTGGAGAAGGTGAGGGCCGCTCCGGCGGGTGCCCGGGCTGCCAGACAGACCCCTCTTTGGGGCAGAGTCCTGCGGGCAGCATTGGGCTCTGGGCTCTCTGCCCCCATTCTGTGCTGAGCGACCGGCTGCATCTTGCAGGCAGGGCTCCCCCCACACTGGGGATGGGCAGTGCTGGAGACCTGGCCGGGCCTGCAGCTGGGGCTCCCGGGAGGCGGCCGGGGAGCAGGCTTGGGCCCGACGTCCTTTTGCACAGGCAGCGCGTTTTTTCTTCTCACTCTGAACCGCGTTGTAGTTTGTGAACGGTTGGTCCCTCAGGTGTGGAAGATGCGGCTTCTGGGAAGCAGAGGAGGAGGTGTTGGGTCTGGTGGTTGCTGCCGGAGGGAGCCCTGGGCCAGGGAGCTGAGCCCACGTGTTCTCTCTGAAGGTGATGGCCCGCTCCCTGTCCGCACCCCCTGAGCTGGAGGAGAG
This sequence comes from Paguma larvata, assembly GCA_030068075.1. NCBI lineage: Eukaryota > Metazoa > Chordata > Mammalia > Carnivora > Viverridae > Paguma > Paguma larvata. The sequence continues at coordinate 112,323,987 of CM057825.1, forward strand.
AGACGTGGTGGCGTACTCGGCCTCCTTAGAGGACGTGAAGACTGCTGTCTTGGGGCTCCTGGTCATCCTTCAGGTGGGCCTCCCCTTTCTGGGAGGGTGCGGCGGCCAGCTGCCTGTCGGAACATGTCCCCGGGGACACTGGGCGCCACCTGGGGGCCACAGAGGGCAAACTGGCAGTGACCCGGACTCCTCCAGTCGCCAAGGGGTGCTCCCGAGAGCTGCAGGGAGGGGTGGACAAGGGCCGGCCAGAGCCACTTGTGTGGGGATGCCCTCAGGTCGGTGCCAGGACCGGCCCCTCGCCTCCCGCTGCAGGCCTGCCCTCCATGCTGGCCCCGTGGGCGCTGGGGTTCTCGCAGCAGCTTTGTTGAGAGGTGAGTCCTAAACCGTACAATTCTTCCATTTAAAGTGTGAGATTTGCTGGGGTTTCAGTATCTTCACAGTCGTGTGGGCATCTCTACGGTTTTAGAGCATCCTCATTCCCCAGAAGGAACCCCACACCCGTTAGCCACCCCCAGCCCACCCCCCCTCAGCACCCTGGCCCCGGGCAGCCGCTGGTCCACTTTCTGTCCTGTGGATCTGCAGAAACGGAATCCCACCCCACGGGGTCCTGTGGCTCTTCCACGTGGCAGCAGGCGTCCACGCCTCCTCCCTTCACGTCCATGGCCAGCAGGCCATTGCACGGCTGTGCTTCGTCTGCGTCATCTTCATCACTTGATAGACGGTTGGGTTCTTGCCACCTTTTGGCTCTCGTGAATCACGCTGCTGTGAGCACTCGTGCACAAGTTTCTGTGCGGACGTAGGTTTTCATTTCTCTTGGGTTCATGGCCGGCGGTGGAATCGCTGGGTCAGACAGTAACTCTGTGCTCCATTCGGGGAACCGCCAGACCGCCCTCCACCGGGCCGCTCCGTTCCACGTTCCCGGGAGCGGTGCGTGAGGCTCTGCCTTCTCCACATCCTCACCAACACTCCTGTTCTGCTTTGAGCGCAGCCACGCCGGTGCAGGTAAAGTGCCGCCTTGCTGTGGCCTGACCTGCTTGTCCCCGGCGCCCGTGCTGAGCAGCTGTTCACGCGCCGACGGGCGTCAGTGTCGCTGGGCGGCAGTGTGTGCGCATCCTCTGCTGCTGTTCTTTTTTTTTTTTAAACGTTTATTTTTGAGAGACATAGAAACAGAGCATGAGCAGGGGAAGGGCAGAGAGAGAGGGAGATACAGAATCCCAAGCAGGCTCCAGGCTCCGAGCCGCCAGCACAGAGCCCGACATGGGGCTCGAATTCACAGACCGTGAGATCATGACCTGAGCTGAAGGCCGCTCAACCAGCTGAGCCACCCAGGCGCCCCCTCTGCTGGTGTCCTAATTGGGTCTGTTGACCTGTTACTGAATTGTGAGAGAACTTCGTATGTTGTGGCCAAGAGTTGGTTGCTGGTGAGAGGGTCGGCGTGTGCTCTGCACCCCTAGCTGGAGCAGCATGTCCTCGCCCTCCTGTGCCACGGCCGTCCCCCTGGGCTCTGCCCCCCGTCTCCAGCACCACAGTGGTTGAGGTTCCTTGACAGCGTCAGTATTCCGTAAAGCAGAGTATTTCAATCAGTTGCCTCAAAAACTTCTGCTTCATAAAGCGTTCAGGGGCTCCGCGGTTTCCCGTCGCGCTCACCCGCGGCGACGATCTGGTGTGCAGGTGTGAAGTGTGGGAGAAGAGCCGGGCGGCCCCTCCCTGGTGCCCGTCACGGGGCCCCAGCCCGCTCTACTGCCCCGACGTGTGAGGGAGCGTGCTGGGCTGGGGGGCCTGTGGCCTGAGCACCCCCAGAGCCCCGCCACAGAGAAACGAGAGAGGCGGTCTGTCACCCTCACCTGGAGTCCCAGCCCTGGAGACCTGAGGGCGGGGCTGCAGAGCCAAGCCATTTGCTAGTTGTGGCAAAGTCCTGGGCCCGGCCGTTTTTCTCCTTTTTATGTAATTAAAACGTCATCCATGCACCCACTTAAAACACAAGCAGCATACACACTGCAGAACGTTAGATTCTGTCCCTCCCTCCTGCAGGACGGGCAGGCAGCTTCCTGTCCTCTGCCGTCCTCTCCGGACCCGCCCGTGTGTTCGCGTTGTGTCCAGCTCCCTCCCTCCCCTCCCCTCTTTCTGTCAACCCCTTGTCTTTAAAAAGAATAGCAGTGACACATATCTTAAGTCCCCACTGCTCTCTTGGAGAGTACCACAACCACAGACGGGTCCGGTTGTGGCTGGACCCCTCCTGCCCATGGCCAGCCCATCCCACCCTAAAGCCCCCTACACCAAAGTCTCACTTGGCCTCTCCCCGGCTCACCTGTCAGGAAGGTGGGGCAGGAAGGGGGCTCGCAGTAGGGATGACAGCCCAGTGGCTGGGTGAATGGCCCCCCTTACCCTCCTGGAGCACCGGGGCCTCGCTTGTCCGTGGCCTGTCCCGCTTGGCTCGTGGTGGAGGGAACATGCTTCCTGCTCACGTGTTGCTGAGTGGTGGGCCGTTGGACAGATTTTCCCCGACTTATTTGTGGATTCCCCGTTGATGACGTGAACATGTGGTTCCTGATTTTTGGCCACAACTGAGAGTGCGCGCACGTGGAGTGTCCATGGGACGAAGTCCTGGACTGGGTTAGCGGCTCAAAGGGTCTGTGTCTTCCAGAGAATGGTAGACCCCTCCCAGCTGTCCTGGTTTCTGGGCACGGAGGTGCTGGCTCCATGGCTGCATTTCAGCCTGCTGCCTCCAGAGTAAGCCTCGCGCTCTCTCTGCAGACGAAGCTGTACGCCTTGCCTGCCAGCCATGCAGTGCGTGTGTACGAGACGCTCGTCAGCCACCTGCAGCTCCACTACAAGCACAGCTACACCCTGCCCATCGCCAGCAGCATCCGGCTGCAGGTAGGGCGGCCAGCTGACTGGGGGGGGGGCTGTGGTGGAACCAGCTACGCCTCAGGGCTGCCTGCTGGGGGCCTACTAGGGACCTCAGGCTGGGGAGGTTGCTGGTGGTCCCAGGAGGGGACTTGGGCAGACTGTTCTATCCTTAGCACTAGCTGTGGCTGCAGTGCGTGTGCCTCTGCACGTGCAAGTCTCAGCCCTGCAGTGGCCTCAGATGTGGGCAGAGAAAGGGGACTGCGCTGCCTTTCAGGGTGGCACGCAGCCACAGCTGGGTCGCTGTGGGGGCTGTGGAGTCTGTCAGCCCTGGGTGTGGGCGGGTCAGGGGTGAGGCATAGAGGGGCGGGACTGTGGGGTTGGGCTAGGCAGAGGGATGGGGTGGGGCTGGTGGGTGGGGCTAGGCAGAGGGGAGGGGGAGGAGCTGGTGGGTGGGGCTAGGCAGAGGGGTGGGGCGGGGCTGGCGGGTGGGGCGGGGCCAGGTGTGGAGGGTTGCTGCCCAGTGGGGCTGGGCACCTCTGAGCAGAGATCTCTGGGACGGAAGTGCTGGTCCTTTCCAGCGCATCCACGTGTGGGGCATCCCCCTGTCATTTGGGCAGCCCAGTTAAGTGACCTGTTGTTCATTGGAGAAAGGGACAGTGGCCGAGTAGGGTTCAGTTTTTTTGGCACTCCGGGCTGCGTGGTGCTGCCCGGTCGGCGTGTGAGGTGTCCTTTCCCTCCGTCCCCGGGGCAGGCCCCGCTGTGCCTGGAATGAGGCCACGGTGTTGCCCCTGCAGTGGGAATGTCCACCTCCATGGGCTCTGAAGGAGGATAGGACGCCTGCATCTCGGCCCCTGTGCTGCTGTGTGCACGGGCACAGAGACGTCGGGGTGTGTTTGCTGTTAGCACCCTTCCTGCGACGTGCCTGGGTGTGAGTGGGCAGGGGCGTTGTCCCTGCTTTGTCAGATCTTGCTTTCTGTCTGCAGGCCTTTGACTTCCTGCTGCTGCTGAGGGCCGACTCACTGCACCGCCTCGGCCTGCCCAGCAAGGATGGGGCTGTGAGGTTCAGCCCTTACTGTGTCTGCGACTCCCCGTGCGTGTCAGTCCTGCTTCCCCGGTTCTGGGGTGTGGAGTCCGCCACTGTCCGTCCTGGGGTGGCCATGGGTCTGAGGGAATGTCCAGAGCTGTCCTGATGGCAGTGTGGGGTGGGGCTGGGGGCCAGCACCTGTCCTTACCCTTTGGAGTGGGGGCTTCGGCCTCATTGCTTCTACCACTTCCTCCACAGGGAGCCAGAGAGAGGCTCTGAGAAGAAGGCCAGCGGCCCTCTGTCACCTCCCACCGGGCCGCCCGGCCCAGCACCTGCCGGCCCTGCTGTGCGGCTTGGTTCCCTGCCCTACTCCCTGCTCTTCCGAGTCCTGCTGCAGTGCTTGAAGCAGGTGGGGTGGCTGGTCCCTCCGCTGAGGCAGGGCACACTGAGCAGTGGTTGGCACCACCCACAGGGCATGGGGCCTGTCTCTGTAGCAGTGACCTTGGTAGGTTTGCCCCACAGTCATAGCGGGGAGCACCTGCTGTGTACAGCCATCACGTGGCGCTGGGCATGGAGCTGAGGAGACCTTTCTGCCTCTGGGCGATGGTTTTGGTGTCAGGTGAGGGTGCGTAGGCAGATAACTGGGATCGCAGGATCGGTGTGTCTCAGGAGGAGACCGAGGGGGTGCACTGACCTCTGGTTGGGGGCACTTGGAAGGGCAGTTAAGAGGTTCTGGTGGCAGGAGTGAGCAGAGCCTGGAGATAGGGTAGGTGCAGTTTTGTCCTCGGGAGGCGTAGTTGGGGCTGTGACCCGGGGGTGGAAGAGCAGAGCCTGTTCCCATACAGGGTCCAGCGAGAGGGGGCGTGGCTAGCAGTGGGCCACAGTGGGGCTGGGAAGCCTGCAGTGGCTTAGGTGAGCCCTTGCAGGACACGTGCAAGGAAGCATCTTCCTGGGGGCGCTGGGCACTGGCACTAACAGGGGCCGTCGGGCACTTCCTGTGGCAGTTTCGAGACCTTTGAGTCACAGGTGGGATCTGGGGCCTGACTCTCAGGCTTGGTGGCCGTTGTAGCTTATGGGCAGTGGTCTCCCCTGACGAGGTGGGGGAGGTCTCGCCAGGGAAGTTCCAGTGGGGCCACAACCACATCTTCCTCACCGCTGTGGGCCCAGGTAGATTTGGGTCCCATAGTGGGCATCTGGGTTTGTGGGTGGTTCAGGAGCATTTGCTGCCTTTTCCTCTGAGCTGTACCTTAGCTTTTGTCTTGCATGTTCACCACGCTCTGGGCGGACATCTGCCAGCTCGCCTTGGGCAACGCCGCCCCGGGTGGGCAGCCTGTGGGTCCCTGTTTAGCGAATGGGGAGGGAGACGGGTATGGGAGTTCCAGGGCCGGCTCAGAGGGGAGAGGCAGTGTGGGCTCTGCACCAGGCCTCATGCTCAGCCTGGCCTCGGAGGGTGGCCACCGTCACGCCGGACCGAACTTTCTCAGGGTGGTACGTGCTCCTGTAGGCCACGGGGACAGGGGGTCTAGAGGCCACGCAGCTGCAGCCACCCGGCTCCAAACCGAGCTTCAGGCCCTGAAAATGCGTCCTCTCTCTCCAGGGCCCAGGCAGTCCCTGCTCACCGGCCCTTTCTTCTGCAGGAGACGGACTGGAAGGTGCTGAAGCTCGTGCTCAGCAAGCTGCCCGAGTCACTGCGCTACAAGGTCCTCATCTTCACCTCTCCGTGCAGCGTCGACCAGCTCTCTTCCGCCCTCTGCTCCATGGTAACGCCACCATCCACGGTGGCATCACAGTTAGTGCTGCCGTGAGGCCCGAAAGGCCAACTGTGGAAGCGTGAGAGGGCGGTTTCCTCCAGAGACAGACCCCTGTCTGTAGCCCACGTCGTGTGTGGGGCCCGTGTCCTTCCTTCCCAGCTCGGGGCAGAGAATCAGAGGCCTCGGTGGGGCTCATGAGCCAAATGTGGTGTTTGGAGTCCCTCCCCTGTCTTCCTCACCGGGGCTCCTGTGACATGCTCATCCCCTCACCAGTCTGTCCTTAGCACACCAGCGTGGGCACCCCTCGCCGCCCACTGCTGTGAAAAGGTAGACCCTTGGCCGGAAAAGGAAGTAGGTGAGCCCCCAGCCCCTGGGCTCGTGAGCCCTCCCTGAACTGGGCTGCATTCTCACAGGCTCCCCCGTGCCCTGGGTCACCTACCAGTCTGTCTGGGCGTTGGCCAGGTCTCACCTTTGGGCCTTGGTCTTTAGCTTTCAGGCCCCAGAACTCTGGAGCGGCTCCGAGGCACCCCGGAGGGCTTCTCCAGGACCGACCTGCATCTGGCCGTGGTTCCTGTGCTGACGGCGTTAATCTCTTACCATAACTATTTGGACAAGACCAGACAGGTACCAGGTGGGAGCGGGACAGGTGAGCTCATGCCGCTGGCATTGGAAAGCCTGGGCCCCAGGACCTTTGCTCTAGCCACATGGGCCAGACATTTTTTCTGCTGACCTGGGTGGCTCCTTGACCAGGGAGCTGGCTTTTCTTCCCTCGTGGATGCCGGACCCCTGCTGGCGCGGCACTCCCGAGTTCCCTTTTGGGGGGGTGTGGGCTTGACGCAATGCTGACTGTCGACCCCACGTGCAGCAGCAACTTTTCTCTCTGCGGAGCACTGCCTGCTTGGCCCGGCCCCGGCTTCAGGACAGGCGCTGAGTCACTTGGCAGGGCTGGGCCTGTTTTGAGAGGTCCAGGGCGCCCGATTCCATCTGCCCCTGCGTCCGTCGTCAGGTGCAGAAGGACACGGCAGCGCCCCTCTCCTTCATTCCCTGCTGCCGGGCACAAGGCCCGCACTACTGTCACGTTGGCCGTGTCAGTTAAAGCCCCGATGCTTCTCGGTCACTCCACCTTCCTTGGTGAGGGAAATGAAGCCTTAGGTCGGGTAGTCCACTCAGGGTCACAGCTCGCGAGAAGCAGGACCTCGACTAGGTTTGGGCCGCTCTTGAGCCCACATTCCTGGTCATGGCAAGGTCAGGAGTTCACACTCCGCTTCCCGTCCCCTCCTTCCCTCCCCCCCTCCCTCCCTCCCTGACCGCACCTCCTGCTGCGTGCCTCGGTCTGGTTCATCCTAGCTGTGCCCCTTTGGGGAGCAGGCCATGCTGGGTGAAGGTTTCCCGAGAACCCTTGAGGCCCGGAGTGTTTCTGGCAGATGGGGCTGGCTTCAGGAAATTGGAATCCTCCCCGGGTCCGGAACTACCGCGTGGCTTGTTCTGAGGCTGTGGCCTGAGCTGGAGCGGTCTCCTCCTGGGCACCGGCGCTCAGTCTTCCTGCAGGAAACCGCCCGGAGCTCACGGGCCTCGGCTGGTCTTGCTGCGTTAGGCAGAACCTCCCTTGTAATAAGACCAGCCGGTTGGGGGTCCCATAACCGAAGGGGTAACGGGCCCAGGGTGGGCTGAGGAGCCAGGGGGCTAGTCAGAAGTGTCAGGAAATGCCTGACCAGAGCTGCCCTGCTGTCCAGTCGCCTCGGGTGGGGTCAGCTCCTGACCCCGTGCTGCTTAAGGACCTGGGATAAGGCAGTTAACCTTCCGAAGCTCTGGGCTCCCCCTCCGTAGAACATTATAGAGTGGAACGAGGGGAGATAAACTTGCGTGTGGGCAGGGGCGGGGGTGTAGAGGGCCGGCCTGTGGCCAGCGTCTGAGTCGGAGGCGCCCGTGCTGCCCCACAGCGGGAGATGGTGTACTGCCTGGAGCAAGGCCTGATCTACCGCTGTGCCAGCCAGTGCGTGGTGGCCCTGGCCATCTGCAGCGTGGAAATGCCCGACATCATCATCAAGGCGCTTCCGGTCTTGGTCGTGAAGCTCACGCACATTTCGGCCACAGCCAGCATGGCCATCCCGCTCCTCGAATTCCTGTCAAGTAAGCATCTGCGCCCATGTTTCTCGCTGTGTGTGTGTGTGTGTGTGTGTGTGTGTGTGTGTGTGAGTGTGGGCCCTTGGGTTCGGGGCTGCAACCTTCTCAGAATAACCTGTGCTGGCTTCTCTGAGCTCATTTTGTGATCTCCCTTGGGCCGTAGGTCGGTGCCCTGTCTTTATGGAGCACCTGGGACGTGCCATGCTCTGTCGCCTCAGGGTGTTTGCACTTCCTACCCCCGAGCCTTAAATGCTTTTCTTCCTGGCCTTCAAGTGACTGGCTCCGTTCTCGCTCTCAGTCTTAGTTTAAATAGCACAGAGGCCTCTGCGTTGCCTGACACGGCTGCCCGCGCTTGGCCCAGCTCTCACGGCGTCCTCTTGGCTCTCCTCGTGGCACTCGCCGCAGCTTGGAAGGGCTTTGCCAATACGCCTCTCAGGCTGTGACTTCCAGGAGGTCGGGGTGCCTCGCTCACCCCTTCGTTCCCAGTACTCGAGTGCTTTTCTGGCCCTCGGCAGGGTGGGTGACAGGAGCAGAGGAGGGCCACCACCACTTGCGTAAAGGGCCGCATATGGTGTCTGCTGCATATCCTTTCTGTTCACAGCCTTTTAAAAACATAAAAGCCAATTTTAGTTCACGGGCCATGCAGGCGCAGGCCGCTGGCTGGATTTGGCTTGGGGACCATGGTTTTCTAGCCCTTGGAATAGAGCCGAGGGTCAAGGGAAGGTCATGTTCAAGAAGGCTGCAGTCTTTACTCCTTCACAGCCCTGTTCAGTCAGGGTGGCCTCACTGGCTTTCGGAAGTAGCACAGGACCCTGGAGACACCAGGCATGGGCCTGCCTTTGCCCAGGCTCCCTCACCAGTCGTGTCCCTGTCCTGCAGCTCTGGCCCGGCTGCCTCACCTCTACAGGAACTTCGCAGCCGAGCAGTATGCGAGTGTGTTTGCCATCTCCCTGCCGTACACCAACCCCTCCAAGTAAGTGCCAGCCCCGTCCCTCCTGCCGTGACCTGGGCCAGCCCCGAGGCCTCGTGGAGTGGAAAGTGTGCTGGTGTTTCTTTAAAAAATATATTTACTTATTTTGAGAGCACGTGCAGGTGAGTGAAGGAGGGGCAGAGAGAGGAAGAAAGAATCCCAGGCAGGCTCCGTGCTGCTAGTGTAGACCGATGCAGGGCTCGAACTCCCGAACTGCGAGATCATGACCTGAACTGAAATTAAGAGTCGGACGCTTAACCGACCGAGCCACCCAGGTGCCCCTACCTGCTGGGGCCCCTCCAGGCCTCTGGGCCTCCCATCTGTGCTCAGCTCGGCGCGGCGGCCTCGGGGGCCTGAACGGAGCCTCACCGCCTCCCTCCCTTCTCAGGTTCAATCAGTACATCGTGTGCCTGGCCCATCACGTCATAGCCATGTGGTTCATTAGGTGCCGCCTGCCCTTCCGGAAGGATTTTGTTCCTTATATCACTAAGGTAGGCCAGCGGGGGCCAAACTCCTTGCCAGGGGGGACCTACTTTGCTATCGGCCGGAGTGGAGTGACGGTCAGGGGAGAGAGAGGTGGGCGTCGTCCGGGGCTGTGCTCACCGTGTCCCAGGCTTGCAGAGGGAGGAGACACGGGAGCCCGTCCACCCGGCCTGCAGCCCAGGTCTGCTTTACTCTGCCAGGGCCTGCGTTCCAATGTTCTCCTGTCTTTTGACGACACCCCGGAGAAGGACAGCTTCAGAGCGCGGAGCACCAGCCTCAATGAGAGGCCCAAGAGGTGCGGGCCTGTGGAGGGCGCGCCCGGTGTCTGCGGACGGCACGGGCCGGGGCGGGTCACGAGCGTGGCCTGTGAGCGGCACGGTGGGGTCTGGACTGACCCGCTGCTGCCTAGTAGAAGCGGAACCTGGCTGAGGGGAGGCCCCCGTGAGGGCCGCGCCGGGCACCAGGGGTCCTGGTGATGCGGTAGGGCCGGGCCTGTGATGTCGTGATGCCCGCATCTAGCTGGAGCGGCCAGCACTGCTCCCTGCAGCCAGTCCTGGCCGCCGTGGCACCGAGGGCGGACTTGCTAAGGGGATCAGGGTGCCAACAGTAGGGCGTCTGTTTGGGCCTGACTCCAACCGATGAGCCGAGGGTTGCGACAGGGCAGCTGTGGCTCCTGGGAAGCCGAGTACTTGGCCCGGGTGAGGAGGAGCTCCAGGGCCCTGTAGTCAGCCCGGCCTCAGGCCAGGGTCCCCCTTCCTCCTGAGCTTGCTGTCCCGCCCACTGCTACTCAGGGGACACGCTCCTCTGCACCGTCACAGCCGCTTTTGCCAAACCCGAGAGCCGTGCTAGGCCTTGTCTCGTTCGCATTTCACCCCAATGGCGACCCCTCTTTCTGCCCCTGCCTTCTGCCCCAGCTTTTTCAGTTCTCCCCTGAGGGGAGTACGGCATTTTCCAGAATGACCAGGTCATTGTGACCTAAAGTTAAAAGCTGGCTTTTCAAGCCCCTGGTCACTGGGGGCCCGGGACCTGGAACTAAGAACCAGCCTCTTTGAGTGGTGACCTTTGGGGCCTCAGTGTTCCCTGCTCCCCGAGCTGGGTGGCGCTGGCCGCGGGACGGGGTGGGAGGGGGGCGCCTGGTCAGCGCAGCCTGGAATCTGCCGTGCGGTGCGCTCCATACACATTTAATTTGCACTAATGTTCTTTGTTTTGGTACCGTGACTTTTTCTCAGTTATGTTTACAAGATGTATTTTCATGCATTTTTGTTTTCTGTTTCTCCCCCCTGCTAACTGGCCTCTGGCATGGTTTTTTGTTCATCTCACCCTCGGGCTCTCCATCCTGACCCCGTGGCCTGTGACCTTTCCTCCTCATCCCTCCAATGGCTTGTTCTCCCCTCCCGGGAGCTGGGCTCTCTGGGGCTTGGGCCTTCCTTCCTCACCTGGTAGTTTGAGGATAGCCAGACCCCCCAAACAAGGCTTGAATAACTCCCCACCCGTGAAAGAATTCCAGGAGAGCTCTGCAGCCGACGCCTTCCGGTGCCGCAGCATCAGTGTGTCTGAACATGTGGTCCGCAGGTAGTGGGCTTTGTCGGGCGGGGGGCTCAGACTCTGCAGCTTGGCCCGTCCGGCGGCACTGCCAGGCGGGAGCACCCGGGTGGCGGTGCATGGGGCTGCTTGCATGACCTCGTCGTCTGGCCGGAGCTGGAGGAGCAGGAGACAGGGGCCCGTCCTGCCCAGCCCAGCCCTCGGTCCCGGGGAGCCTGGTGGTGAGGGGTGGAAAGGTTGCATTCTGTCCTCAAGCCTCGTCTGAGCACGGGCTGGCTGCTCGGCCTCCTCCGAGGCTGGCCTGGGAGCCCGAAACAGGGCAGTAGTTCTGAGAATGCCAGGCATCCGGTGGCGGCTGCCCACAGGCCTGTCCCCGGAGGTAGGGGGCCACTGCGTGTTAAAGCAGCGCCCACGCGGGTCAGGCGGCAGCACGCTCTAGGGATTGGCTTTCGTTTCCTCTCAAGTGGACTTGATCCTTGAGCTTTCTTTAGTAAAGGTCTGCTCTCTGTTGTAGCCGAAAGGGCACGGGGGCTTTGTGTGGGGCAGCGGGGTGGGGGCCGGGCTGGAGAGGCCAGAACTCTCGAGGGGCGTGGCTTTGGTCACTTCTCCCTGCTTTGTCTGGGCGCAGGGGTGGGCCCCTGGGGGTCACTGCTTCACGCCGACCAGGTTAGGCTGCGCTGAGCTCCAGGATAGGGGGCAGTCTCCTCCCCAGGAAGCCCTTTCAGGCCTAGGAGACCTACTTCCTCAGTGCCGCCTGACTTGGGCTCCAGCCTCAGGCTGGCCTCTGCTGAGTGTGGTTTGGGGGCCAGGGGTGGGGCAGTGAGGCTGTCCGCTCTCTTCTAGCCAAGTCTTGATGACGAGCAGGACATAGCAAAGGGACTGTGGAATTCCGTATCAGAACCAAGCCTGCATAAGCCTCCTCTGGTCACTGGGTGCGTGCGGAGCCCGGGAGGCCTGAGTTGAGGGTGAAGAGCTGCACACGAAGCCCAGACCCTCCCCGTCATCAGGAGGTGGCCCCGTGGGCAGAATGCAATCTTTGTGTATCCGTGGTCTTCATGTCTCTGCATGACTAAAGGGCTCTGCCACAAAGCCATCCCCTAACTCTCCTGCGCTTCGGTGAGGGGACGTCGGTCTCTCGTGTCTCCCGTGAGGCCTTGCCTTCCTCTCTCTGGGAGGACGTGTCGGCGCGGTCTGCCGAGCCGTGGCTCCACTGGCCGTGCGCCCTGGTGGGGCGTTTGTGGGCGCGGCCCCCCAGCACATGCATGCCTCCAGCTCTGGCCCTTGGGGGGAGAGGAGGGGCCGGCTGGCCCCTGACCTCGCAGGGCCCCTCCCTCCAGCAGGATCCAGACGTCCCTCACCAGTGCCAGCTTGGGGTCTGCGGACGAGAACGCAATGGCCCAGGCTGACGACAACTTGAAAAATCTCCACCTGGAGCTCACGGAAACGTGTCTGGATATGATGGCCAGATACGTGTTCTCTAACTTCACGGCGGTCCCCAAGAGGTGCGGGCCAGGCGGGAGGCACAGGGCCGGGCTCTTTCCTTCCATGACTGTACCCCGTCAAAGTGGCGGTGGCGGGCGAGGCCTGCGGGGGCCCCTTGGGGCAGGCAGGCTGTGGTTGGGGCGCCTTTGGAGCCACGATGGCCATCCAGAGCCCGCTGGGCAAGGCGTTGGCTGATGCACCTTTGCTTTCAGGTCCCCCGTGGGAGAGTTCCTCTTGGCTGGTGGCAGGACCAAAACCTGGCTGGTTGGGAACAAGCTTGTCACTGTGACAACCAGCGTGGGGACCGGGACTCGGTCATTGCTGGGCTTGGACTCAGGAGAGCTGCAGGGCAGCCCAGAACTGAGGTGACCGCACCTTCCACCCCTTGCCTGTCGGCCCGTGACCCTGGCTGTCCTGAACCCGGGTTGGCGTGGCTCGGTCGCACGCCAGCCTGGAGCCCGCGAGGCCTCTCGGTCATGCTCTGGATGGACCCTTCTGTCCTCAGCTCTGACTCCGGTGCACACGTGAGGCAGACAAAGGAGGCACCTGCCAAGTTGGAGTCCCAGGCTGGGCAGCAGGTGTGCCGCGGGACCCGGGACCGTGTCCGCTCCATGTCTGGTGAGCCCGTGACCCGCCCACCCTGCCTCCTCCTCGGGGCCTCTGGAGGTCCGCGTGCTCACAAAGACTGCCGGATATTGTTTCTGTGAGCCTTCGTCACAGGACGAGCCCTCGTCACAGGGGCGTGTGGCAGGCGCTGTGCCTTTTGCACAACCCTGGCCTGAGGCTCCTTGCTGCCGAGGGTCAGCTTCTCATGGCTTGTGTTTCCTGTGAACCCTCGGCAGCCCTCGTCCTCAGCTCAGCTCCCTCCTGGAGCTTTCCTTTGGTGTAGCTGGAACGAGCAGTGCGCGGTCCGATGGTGGGGGCAGGTGCTGGGGCCCCTTCCCACTGCCCTGGGCCCACCGAGGCTGACCCCATAAAGAGGGCCGTGCCCAGAGAGGGCTTGAGGGCCAGCCGGGCCCTGGGTGGAACGGTCACTTCTGTGCTCCTCGCTCTGCACTGGGCAGCTGGTGGTCACCAGTCCTCCTGTCCTTCCCTTCCTCAGGGGGCCACGGCCTTCGTGTTGGTGCCCTCGACGCGCCAGCCACCCACTTCCCAGGCGCACAGACCACACCAGCCAGCACATCCGAGAGGGCCTCAGCTGCTGCCCAGGTCCCGGCGCAGGAGAAGACGAGCCTGGCGGCCTATGTGCCCCTGCTGACGCAGGGCTGGGCGGAGATCCTGGTCCGGAGGCCCACAGGTACCGACGGGTTTGCACTCGGCACACCTGGGCCTCTGTCACCACACGGCGACTGGGGGACCATCACCCACGAGGGCTCTAGACACACAGGAGGGGCAGGCGCACCGGGCCGAGGGAGCATCTGCTCCGTGACGCCCACACGGTGGGCGGTGGGGGGGACCCAGGTAGCCGAGCAGGACGGGCCTGCATGACGGAGCACCACGGAGCGGGCGGCTGCGGCCACGGAAACGCATGTCCTCCTGCTCCCGGGGCTCTGTGCATCCCAGGCGAGGGCGCTGACGGGCCTGGCTCCTCTCGAGGCCTCTCGGGGTGCAGACGCTCATGCCTTCCCTTGTGCGGTTGTGTGTCATCTTGTAAGGACCCCGTGGATTAGGGAGCACCCAGGAGACTCTTTTCCCTGACCGTGGTGCTTTCCAAGGAGACGGAGGTTAGGACTTGCACACAGGAGTTCGGCAGGACACGATTCAGCCCGTAATGAGGTTTTGAGGGTTTAAAGGAAGGACTTCAGCCAAGGCCCTGGGCCTGGGGTGCACTTTGGGCACACTGTGGCGAGCGGTGACAGGGTAGGACAAGGTGCCTGGTCCTGAGGAGCCTCTTAGGCAGAAAGGCTGCGGCCCTGGGTCCTGTCGGGGAGCTGGCAGCGGGGAGGCCCGAGAATGACAAGCTGGCCCAGGTAGGGCAGGAGGAGGCGGGTCAGGGTTGAGGGAGGTGCTCTCCATGTGAGGGCACTCAGGAAGGTCGAGTCCAAGCGTCGGCAGCGCGTCGGCTCCCGGGCCTTGTGGGGAGAGGGCCCGGGCCCAGAAAGCCCCCCGACTGTGACCCAGCCAGACTTTGCGGTGAGGTCTGTTCTCTGAGGTGCATCTGCCGAGCCTGGCCTGGATGCAAGAGCTGACCCTGGGGCGGAGAGTGGTCCCAGCGGAGGCTCCCCCTGCTCCTCCGTGAGGCGGGTGACCCCTGGACGGAGGCGACCCCTGACCTCGGGGGTCTGGCGGTGTGGGGGTGGGGCGCCAGGGCCAGCCGGGGGCCTGCCTTTGCTAGAGCCTTCCTCCTCCCCTGTCACTCCTTGGTTGAGCACAGGGAGCCCTGACAAGCCCTCCGGCGTGTGCCCTTGGGAACGGCGTGTGGGGGTGGGGATGGCTAGTTGCAGGCTTCGGGCCTGCGCCCTGAGGGTGCCGCCTGCCTCTCCGCAGGGAACACCAGCTGGCTGATGAGCCTGGAGAACCCCCTCAGCCCCTTCTCCTCCGACATCAACAACATGCCGCTGCAGGAGCTGTCCAACGCCCTCATGGCCGCTGAGCGCTTTAAGGAGCGTCGGGACACGGCTCTGTACAAGTCCCTGTCGGTGCCTGCGGCCGGCTCCGTCAAGCCCCCTCCGCCCCCACGTTCTAACACAGGTGGGTACCTGCCCCGCCCCGCCCGGCAGTGCTGTCTAGAGGCAGGGTCGCTCCCCCGCGCCGCAGGGACGCACCCAGAGTGGGGTCCCTGAGCGTTCCTCGCTGCCCCCACAGCCCGAGTGAGCAGGGCCGACTCCCACTAAAGGGCCCTTCTTCCTGAGACGTGTGGTAGCTGTGCAGGGGCGGGCGCGGCCGAGTCCCCCCGCAAGCCTTTGCCCTGCACTCTCCTTGGAGCGCCCGGGGGCCGGGGCTCCAGGCGGGCAGCCGTGCTTCTGCTCCGGTGTGGGTGTGGATGCGCCGAGCTCACCGCCTGAGCCTGCCTGCGCCCGCGTGCCCGTGCCCAGCCTGCTGCCGCGGAGCTTCCGGGCCACGGTCTGGCCTTCCCTGTGGCCGCAGATGGCGCTCACTGGCCCAGGACTCACGTTGGCGAGGAGGAGGGCCGAGCTCCCCTTCCAGACACCGGCTCCGGCGGCTTGGAGAGCCGGGCGCCGCTGGCCCTCCGCTGTCTCTCTCCAGGCCCGGGCCCTGTGCGGGACTGGCGGTGCCTTCCCTCTGCTCGACTGTGCGTAGTCTCTCCTCCTGCTGACCGGCCGCTCGCGGTTTCCCTTGCAGTGGCCTCTTTCTCCTCCCTGCACCAGAGCAGCTGCCAAGCAGAGCTGCACAGGAGCACTTCCTGGGCAGGTACTCGCGTGTCTCTTGAAGGGCAGCGGTGTCGGCCGCAGAGCGCCGCTCTGCCTCGTAGATGCTGTTCTCATCGCCCTCATCTGCCCGTCCCTCCGTGACCCTGCCAGAGCCGCTCCGTGCCCTCTGGGAGCAGGGCCCCGACTCGCATGAGGACGTCTGCAGAATGCCTGCGCTTGGCCGGCGGACCCCCTCTGCCACGTGCCCTTCGTGGCTGAGCTCTGTCCCCACGTCGGGCAGGCCCTCACGGCCGCTTCTTCAGGCTTCAGGAGGTGACATTGGGCAGCTAAGCCACAGATGCTGGCAGGGGACAGTTGTTTGGGGGCGAGCCTGGCCCTGGGGCTCAGCCCAGCTGACCTCGCCCTGGCCTCTGGTGGTCTGATTGGCTTGGTGAACCCACAAATTGGGCTGCACCTGCCTTTTGTCGCGGGCTGGCTGGAGGCCCCGCAGACCAGCCTCTGGCCCATTGCTCCCAGGCCCTGGTGGTGGGGGAGGGGATCTGACCTGCACGGCCCTCGGGCCCACCTGGGTCCCCACGTGTGGACAGGAGCCAGTTAGGAAAGGGCAGTGTGCAGACAGGCTCCGGCAGGCGGCTAACAGGCTGTGCGCGTGCGGTCTGTGTGCGTGGCGGCCACGGGCTGCGCTAACCCCCGGTTGCTTCTCGCCCCCGCCCCCGCCCTTACATCGGCTCGGGAGATGCTGCTTCGGGGCATCGTACCCTCTCCTTAGCATTCCCCTGCTCTGGGTCTGGCTTGGGCTCCGATAGTGCGTCTCGGCTTTCCAGAACGGGCTTCCCAGTCTGTGTGTGCGCACAGGGGTTTCTCCTGCATCGGGCTTCTCCTCGGGTCCAGTCAAGGAGGAACTCTGGCCTCTTGTCCCAGTTCCTGGGGGCCGGTCTGGGCATGCCGCTCCTCCTGAGCTGAGGTCCTGTCTTAGGTGGGGGCTCCTCTCACGGGCCTCTGTCCCGCCCTTGCCCATTTCCTTTGCTGGAGCAGCGGAGGTGGGTGCTGTGGAGACTGGGATGGGGATCCCAGGAGCCAGATGCCCCCACATCCCCACGCCCGGGAGCCCGTGTTGGAGCCCTGTGTCAGGGGTCACATCCAGGCCCCTCAGAGCGCCCTCCTTTAGCTGACCTGATGGGGTGTGGGCAGCCTAGAGTCACAGGCAAGGAAGGCCTTAGGTGAGGCTCTTTTGGGGGGCCACTGTGCTCTCGTGTCCGGGAGAGCCTGGTATCTCAGGCCACATGAGCTCCCGGGGGCCAGGCCAGCACCTAGTAGCCCGTGTGTCTTCCCAGACTCTGCGGTGGTTCTGGAGGAGGGAAGTCCCAGCGAGACTGATTTGCCAGTGGAGCCCCCGGAGCTGGAGGACTTTGAGGCAACACTGGGCACAGAGCGGCACTGCCGGCGCCCGGAAGCTTACAGTAGGGTGAGTGCGACGGGGGGGGGGGGGGGGGGGGGGGGCTTGTGTGTGCTGGCCCCTCTGGACTTCCACCTGAGCCCCTGGGAGGAGGCTGGGGAGGAGGGGGAGGCCTCTGTGGGAAGAGGGGCGAGGCCTCCGCTCCAGGCTTTGTGGCTCCAGCTGACTTGCTCTGAACTTGGGCAAGTCTTTTGCTGCCCCTTTTGTTATTTAAAAAACGGCTAGATGTCCCTCCAGGTTCCTCCTGCTCCGATGGTCTAGGGTTTCCCGGTGGTCCCTGTAGGGCTAGCGGCTCATTGTCGCCATCTTTTGGCTCTGCTGCTCAGCACACACAGGGGTCGTCCTGGGGGAGGGGGAGGGGCGGTCCCCTTGCTGCCAAGTGGCTCCAGTGGCCCTGGCTGGGGGGCGGGTGGGGCGTCATCGCCCCCGAGGAAACTCCCGGGATGGTTCACCGGTACCTCCCAGCAACGGCTCTCTGGACTCCTTTCCAGTCGTCTTCAAGCTCCAGCCAAGAGGAGAAGTCGTTCGCTGCAGAGGAGGCGGCTGCTGGAGGGCTGCCCATCGAGCGGGCCGTGTCTGCCGAGGGAGCCCGGCCCTCCGCGGGGCTCTCCTTCCAGCCCGCCCAGCCCCTCAGCAAGTCTAGCTCCTCGCCGGAGCTGCAGACCCTGCAGGACACACTCGGGGACCTTGGGGACAAGGCCGACGTTGGCCGGCTGAGCCCTGAGGCCAAGGCCCGCTCGCAGTCCGGGACCCTGGATGGGGCAGGCACCGCCTGGTCAACCCCAGGTGAAGAGAGCCAGGGCCGGGCCCCTGCGCCGCCCGAGGGTCCCTTGCCTTCTGGCTGTCCCCGCTCCCCCGGTGGCCTGCGGCCCAGAGGCTATACCATTTCCGATTCAGCCCCGTCACGCAGAGGCAAGCGGGTAGAGCGGGACGCCTTCAAGAGCAGAGCAGGGGCCTCCAATACTGAGAAGGTGCCGGGCATCAACCCCAGGTGAGCTCGCCCTTTCGGGGTGCAGCTCCTGGACCGTCCCCATGGGGGCACGGTGCCTGAGTGGCCCCGGGCAGAACAGACTGGGCTACGGGTCCGTGTGGCCTCCTCCCGTGGCTGGTGGGAGCCACATGAGAGGACATTTCCTCCGGCGATGGGGTGGAAGCCCGTTTCTTTGCGCCCGGGTGGATGGTGCCGGCAGTGACGTGATGCCGGCCCGCCCCCCCATCTCTCCCCCCCATCTCTCCCCCCGCATCTCTCCCCCCCAGCTTCGTGTTCCTGCAGCTCTACCACTCGCCTTTCTTTGGTGACGAGTCCAACAAGCCGATCCTTCTGCCCAATGAGGTAGGCATGCGTTCTCTCCCCCGCGGGGTTCCCCCGGAGCCTGGGAGGGGCACGCCGTGGGGCGCCACAGTCCAGGCTCGCAGAGACGAAGCCTCCGCTCCCTGCGGCAGCCTGTAGTGACCCGCCCGGGTGAGGACAGCCCTCCTCGGACAGGCACCCGGCGGGCCGGTGGCGGGGACGACCTCCGCCCAAGGCTCAGGCAGGGCTCTGTGGCTACAGTCCTTCGAGCGGTCGGTGCAGCTCCTCGACCAGATCCCATCGTACGACACGCACAAGATCGCCGTCCTGTACGTGGGAGAAGGCCAGGTAAGGCTGCTCCGCGCCCGGCCCGCCTCGGCTGCTGGCCGAGTGAGCTGCCGGAGCTTTGGGTGCTCACGGGGCCTGGAGCGGGCTCCCACTCAGGGCCGGGGACGCAGCGGGAGTGGGAGTGGAGCGCGTGAGCACACAGAGGGCCGCCGGGGGCTGCAGAGAGGCGGCGGGTGCACGGACACCACAGGTGTGGGTGGGGCGCTGCTCACATCGGTATTCTGGGCGTGGGGTGCCCATGGCACAGTGGTGGGAGGCAGGATGGGGACGTAGAGGGGAGGCGTGGACAGCCTCATAGGGCCACATGTTCCCACGAATGGTTCTGAGCTGAACATTCGAGGTAACGCGGCCCCGGCCTCCAGCACATCCTTCTGGCTGCTGCTCATAGAGCCGGTGGTAGCGGGATGCCTCGGAATGCCAGCCTTCTGAACGTGTTCTTGGTCTGGCCAAGCAGATCGGCTGGTGGACCGACAATCTGTGCAAGAGGGGGAGTCCAGATGGCGCCCTCGGGTGCGCGCCAGGGTACCCCGAGGAGCCGGGCAGGGGCGGGTGTCACCGAGCTCCCCTCTCCCTGCAGAGCAGCAGCGAGCTCGCCATCCTCTCCAACGAGCACGGCTCCTACCGGTACACAGAGTTCCTGACGGGCCTGGGCAAGCTCATCGAGCTCAAGGACTGCCAGCCGGATAAGGTGTACCTGGGCGGCCTGGACGTGTGCGGTGAGGACGGCCAGTTCACCTACTGCTGGCATGACGACATCATGCAGGGTATGTGCCTTCTGTCTGCCCGCCCGCACTTCGGGCCGGGGGGTGGCCAAGGGCCTGGCTCCCCGGTCGGGTGTGGGGGTAGCAGTGGGGCCGGCGGCTCTGCTTCCAGAAGCTCTGCCCTTGGGGCGAAGAGCCGAGGCTGCTGGCCAGGAGCTGGAGGGTGCAGGTCCCGTGGGCCTGGGAGCCTCTGGAGGAACCAAGAGGGGCTCCTGGTGACAGGCAGAGGGTCCTGGCTACTGCCGCCCGACCTTGGCCCGGGTCATACTAGCCCAAGGCGCCCTTGCTGGTGCTCCGCCTGGGGCCATGCCAGGCCCTGCTCACCTCGGCCCGATCCGCCTCGCAGCCGTCTTCCACATTGCCACCCTGATGCCCACCAAGGACGTGGACAAGCACCGCTGTGACAAGAAGCGCCATCTGGGCAACGACTTTGTGTCCATTGTCTATAACGACTCTGGCGAGGACTTCAAGCTGGGCACCATTAAAGTAAGTGGGGGGGCTCTGGGGACGGGCACAGGCCTGCACACCTGGCTCGAGTCCGTATCTCTCTGGGCAAGCGCCTGCTGGTTTGTGTTCAGTGCAGGCACCGGGCACTGTCAGGGTCAACACGGCAGCCAACAGGAGCCGTGACCTCCAGTGCCTCCTGCTGCCAGTTGGAGTAGGCATGTCCCCTCTGAGCCAGCATCCTCTGTAATGACGACGATGGTGACAGCAGCCCTCATGGAACCCAGTGTGCTTAGTGCGGGGCGGGGCACAGGGCAGGGGTCTGTGTCCCTGGGGCTCCCCTTCCCCAGCACCTCCCTCGTGTCATCACACAGCACTTGGTCGGGCCCCTGTGGCCTCCCCTTTCCTAGATGAGGACTCTAGGGCCCGAGGCACCGGGGGAGGTAAGCTCCACCTAGGAGACATGGGGTGGTGGGGGCAGGTGCTCAAAAGCGTTCAGATTCCAGACACAGCGGGAAGCCTCAGAGGAGATCAGTGAGCACGAGCACGGGGCTGCTGGTGACACAGTCCAGTCGCGGGCCAGGGCACCCAGGGGTGGCGTGGAGCTGGGGTGGGTGGGGGCGTGCGGTGCACACCCGGAGACGCACCGGGGAGTGGTCCACGTGGGTAGGTGTCTGGCCTGCAGGCTGGGAACCTGTAGAGCTCTGCGTGCTGCTCTTGGGGACAGGGAGGCGGCTGGCAGCAGGTCACGGGCAGCACAGGGGGCTGAGGTGGGGGCTGTGCGCCTGTTTAGGGTCGTGACTGGACCTGAACTCAGGGGGGATTTGGTGGTTGAGATTTGGATGTGGAGTCGTGGGGCTGTAGGAGGGAAGGCGGCCCGGTGGGGGACTGCGGGACAGCCCTGCCCCTGCGTTCTGTCGGGAGGAAGTGTGTCTCCAGGGCCGGTGGCCAGAGCAGCAGAGCGCGGGCTGGTGGGGTTAGCGAGCGCCTGCCCCTCTCTCCTGAGCCGAGTGAGGAAGCGGCAAGGGCCGGGTGCCCTCTGCTCTTGTCCTCGTAGGGCCAGTTCAACTTCGTCCACGTGATCATCACCCCCCTGGACTACGAGTGCAACTTGGTGTCCCTGCAGTGCAGGAAGGGTGAGCCCCCGGGGCTGGGTGGGGAGGTCCCTGTGGCCCCGAGCGCCTTGTAAGCTGTGTGTGTCCTCAGACATGGAGGGTCTCGTGGACACCAGTGTGGCCAAAATCGTGTCTGACCGCAACCTGCCTTTCGTGGCCCGTCAGATGGCTCTGCACGCAAACGTGAGCAGAGGGGCTCGCCCGGGGGCGGGGCCGGGAGTGGGGGACGGGCCCGCGGGGGCCTCAGCGCCTGCGTTCCCCACGCCAGATGGCCTCCCAGGTGCACCACAGCCGCTCCAACCCCACGGACATCTACCCCTCCAAGTGGATCGCCAGGCTCCGCCACATCAAGCGGCTCCGCCACCGGGTAGGGAAGGTGGGCCGTGATGCCCTGGGAGGGGAGGGGGGGGCACCAGCATCCAGCTCGAGGAGGGCAGGTCCCCCCCTTCTCAACTTGGTGCCGAAGACGCTCCTGCATCCTGCAGATCCGCGAGGAAGCCCACTACTCCAACCCCAGCCTGCCGCTGACGCAGAACCACCCCCCGGGCCACGCCAAAGCCCCGGCTGCGGCCGAGCCCGTGCCCACGTACGAGACGGGCCAGCGGAAGCGCCTCATCTCTTCTGTGGACGATTTCACAGAGTTCGTGTGAGCCTTGTCGGACCCCCCACCTTGGTTGAAAACTGAAATAAAGCAGTGGCGCAGCCCCCGCCTGCACCCCTGGGCCCCGGTCGTGCAGACACGGACACGGGATGCAGTCAGCCAGCTTGTTTATTTGACTTTGTCGGGTGGGGATGGGATCAAGGCTGTAGCTGTGGCCACGCCCACGGGAGTGGTAGAGGGGCTAGCGGCTGCGGGCCACCTTGCCGCCACCACCACCTGTATACAGTCGCGTGCTCCCCGTTCCTAGCCCCCCTGGGAGCCAGCCCCGGGGGAGGGCTCCTTCCACCCTGGAGTTCTCACCCTACCCTTAGTCCTGCTCCTCTCCCAGACCCGATACCCGCAGGTCTGGGCTCTGGCTGCCCCACCCCCAGGAGAGAACAAGGCCACGGGGAGGTGGGGGGTGACAGGAACTGCGAAGGAGGGGGCCTTGCCCTTCCCACAAGCCTCCTGTCCCAGCACCTGCCCCAGGCCCGACTTGGATCCAGCCCTGGTAGGGTATCTGGGGAGGGAGGCCAGCACGGCAGCCCCAGCACCCCTCCACAGGGCAGACAGGGCTGCTGCAGCCATCAGGCCCCTTGGCCCTAGTGAAAAATAGAGCGACGTACAAAAATATATACATTTTTAACCCCGTATAAATTACTGACAATAGACACGTAGACGGCAGCCGAAGGCGAGTGCACTCAGCAGGGGCGCGGGAGAGGTAATAACTTAGTGGGGGAACGATGGGAGGTGCAGCTTCCCTCCCCGAAGCCTGGATCCTTAGCAAAGGGGAGATGTCTGCCCAGGAGGTGGGGCCGGGCACAGCCCGCTGTACCTGAGGACTCCGGTAATAAATTAGCATCTCAGAGGCTGGGCACTCAGCCCAATACTGCTGTGTCCTCCCACGGGGGGGCCGGGGAGGGGACCCTGGGTCCTGGCTGCCCACACGGCCTCTTTAAAGTGCTGAGACCCACAGAGAGAGACGAGACTGCTCCCTGCGGGACTTCGTGCAACTCTTCTGCCTGGCCCGAGACCCGGAGGGTGGCAGAAGTTAATACTGAGCGGTGTCTGCTCTGGCTCCCTCCAAAAAGCAGAGTGAAGCCACAGGCCCACCCCAGGGAAAGGGTCTGAGCCCAGGTCCCCCGGGGGCTAAGTGCTGCTGGGATGGACCTTGTTCTTAGCCCGCAGGGAAACCCTGCTGGGGCCGGGGGCCAGACCCACGCCACGACTGGCCCGGGCAAGACGGCCAGGCAGGGCTGGCCGCAGGCCTGAGGGGCTGGGGGCAGGGGAGGCGGGGGCACCAGCGCTCCGGCGGCCTCGCAGGCTCTGTAGCCTCTGCTCCAGCTGGTAGACATCCTCTGTGGCCTGGTTGAGTCGGTCGAACTGGGTCAGAAGGGCCTCGAACACGGCCTGGAGGCGAGAGGGCTCGGGCTCCCCCCGCGGCCCCAGCCGGCTCAGGCCCCCGCTGGGCGTGTCCAGCTGACTGGAGGAGGTGGAGGGCCGGGAGGCGTCTGAGCCGCCGCTGGGCGGGGGTGCATCCGGGGAAGACTTGGAGCCCCTGGAGGAGCGGGAGGGCAGCGGCTCCATCCCTTCAAAGCGCACTTTGTGACGGAACTGGGGGCGGCACAGGGGCTCGGTCAGTCCGGCTGCACCCTGGGCTCCCCTGGGCCCAGGGTGCGTCCCTCTCCCCCCCACTGGGCCGTACCCACCTCCTTAACCTTGCTGAAGCCCATCCAGAGGCGCAGCCTGCGCAAGAACAGCTCCACCATCTCATAGTCCTGCGGCTCCCAGGCCGGCCGGTAGAGCTCCCCACGGAGCGCGTGGTACCGCCACCGCAGGAGGACGGCTCCCAGCCTCAGGGCCCCCCACAGTCGCAGGGCCCAGAGCCCAGTGCACAGCAGCGGGGAGAGGCGCCAGGACTCGGCCGGGCATGGGGCAGTGCCTCCAGATCCAGGGCAGAGCACCAAGACGGCCCTCAGGGCGCTCCGAAGCGAGTCCACGCAGGAGGAGACCAGCTGAAAGGAAAGGCAGCACGAGTGAGGGGCGCGTCCCGGGCGGAGCCCTCCTCCCCTGATGGCCTCACCATCACCTACCAGAATGGCCAGCTGGGCGTAGGCCACGGCGAGCACCACCAGACCCACGGCCGCGCCCACGAGCTCCGGCAGGGCCCGGCACAGCGTCTTGCCGAAAACCGACCACTGGCGCACGAAGCGCAGCTGCTGGGCTGCCTGGGGGCGAGGGGTGTCGGCTGACCCACCTCCTGCCGGTTCGGCCAGACTCCCAGCCAACCCCTGGCGGCCCAGCCCCTCACCTTGACCAGCAGCAGAAAGAGCAGCGAGGCCGCCAAGCCGCGAGCCGCAGCGCTCAGCTGCGCCACCTGCTCGAAGCTGGTGAAGCGGCGCGGGCGGCGGCGCACGAAGCGGGTCCACTGGCGGTCGGCGACGCCCAGTTGGGCCAGGCGCACGAGCGCTGCGGCCGCGGTCAGTGCCACCAGCAGCCACCGCACCCAGGCTCCAGACTGTGCGGCGCGCTTACGCCCTTCCCGGCGCCACACACGCGCCTCGGCCACCGAGAAGTACAGCGCGAACAGGAGCAGGCTCACCTGCGGGGGCGGGGCGATGTGATGGCGGGGCTCGGAGAGCCCGCGTGATGGGGCGGGGCCGGCGCTGGGGGGCGGGGGCACGCGGCGGGGGCACGCGGCGGGGGCACGCGGCGGGGGCGGCGGGCACGCACCGAGGTGAGCAGCTGCAGCGAGAGGCCGGAACTCAGGCGTCGCAGCGCGAACGGGCGCACGCTGACTGCGGTCACGGCGTGCCCGGCCACGGGGAACTCGAGGCGCAGCGTGACGGCGGCGTGTAGGCCGACGGCCGGGCTGTAGCGCGTGAGCTCCACGAATACCGCGCGGCTCCTACTCGGCGAGGGGTGGGGGTAGAGTAAGAAGACTGGTGCCTTCCCGGAGGAAGGGGCTCGGGAAGCGGGTGATGCGTGGCCCGGGAAGGAGGTGGAGGCCGAGCGGTCGGTGAGGTTTGTGAGAAAAGATGGGGAGACGCTAAGGGGTGGAGGGTGGACCGGGCGGATGAGCGGGGCGGGCGGGGCCGGCGTGCCAACCGGAAGCGCGGCGGGAGGCGGGGACAGGCGCAGAACGCGCACCTGTTGTCAATCCAGTTGTGCAGCTGCAGGAAACCCAGCTGCGCGCGGCTCTCTTCCAGGCTCAGCCCCAGCTCCTGCACGTAGCCCCCGCTGTCGTACACGGCGCAGTAGCCCCAGGACCAGACCCTGCTGGCAAAGGGACAGCGTCAGAGCCAGGCCCCAGCCCTGGAAGAACCCGGGAGGCGTGTGGCTGGCTGGGGCGAGGGGGCGCCTCTGGAGAACCCCCACCCCTGCCTTGCGGATCCCGGGGCCCTCCCCCTGTGCTCACCCCAGCAGGTCTGGCGCAGAGTAGGCCCACGTCCCAGAGCCATTGCGGGCAGCGCTGCCCCAGCCGATGCCGTAGTCGCCTGTGCTGAAGGAGCCGGAGGCTGTGGCGCACGTGTGCACACGTGGGCCAGCAGGGTCTGGGCAGAGTGCTGAGGGCAGAGGGGGTGGTGTTTACCAGCTGGGCTCTACACGGTCCCACCAGACCCTCCCCACAACCCAGCAAGTAGAGGTCAGGGTGTCACAGAGAAGGGAAGGGACGCACAGCTAGGCAGCTGGAACCAGAATGCAGTCAAGGGTGTCTCTTTAGAAGGGAGGGAGGATGCGGTGCCTGGCCTTCCCCCACGGCTCACCTTCCTGCAGCCGCACCTGCCGCAGTCGTGGGGGCCCCAGCTCGGGGCTGGACCGGTTCCCGTGGACGTAGGGGAGCAGCACATGGGACATCCACGGCCAGAACTCCTCAGACCTGCTCACACAGACAGAGTCCCTCCCGTGCTCTACCCCGCAGCGCCCTGCACCCGCGGGGGCGGGGGTGGTCAGAGGCCCAGGGAGCCCAGCCAGCAGCAGGGTGCCGGTGCCACCTGATGGGACCAGGTCAAGACCTGGACGCCTCAACCTCAGCACAGTGCTACTTGGGGCAGGTGTTAGGGAGCCATTCTGGGCACTGGAAGATTTTTTAAATTTACTTTGAGAGAGGCAGAAACAGTGTGAGCAGGGGAGGAGCACAGAGAGAGGGAGACAGAGAATCCCAAGCAGGCTCCACTATCAGCACTGAGTTTGGTGCGGCGCTTGAACCCACAAAACTCATGACCTGAGCCCAAACCAAGAGTCTGATGCTCAACTGACTGAGTCCCCCAGGCGCCCCTGGATGTTTCGAACAGTATCTCTGGTCACCGCGTGTTGCCAATAGCACCTACTCCAGTCCCGACAACCCAAAATGTTCCCAGATACTGCCCCGTGTCCCCTAGGAACTGGGTTGGACCCAAAACGGAATACAGATGGGACGCGGTGGCATCGACGCCTCCCTGGCCTGGGGGATGGGCACGCACGTGTGCACGGGAGTGCCCGTACCGGGTGATGGCCAGGAAGGCCTGGCTGCCGAGCTCCTGTCTGATGGCACTCTGCAGGCGGTAGGCGTGGCTGTGGCAGGAAGCGTCCCCGTGGTTGGCCAGCAGCGTCACCAGCAGGAAGAGCATGTATACCAGGAGGCTCTGGGGGTAGGGATGACCCTGGGGTCAGCCGGTCCCAGTCTGGCCCACCGTAACAGCTGGCCAGCACATGGCCAAGGTGCCTGGCGCCAACGGGACGGCATAGACACCCGCCAGTATCCTGCCACGGGGGGCCGGCGGGTGGCCCCTCCAAAGGCTGAGAAGATGGCCCCTGGGGCCTACGAGGCTGCCCACCAAGCCGGGCGTGGGAAGAGGCACAGCAAGGCGCGGGCAGGAGGAGCTGGGGGCGAGGGGGGTCGGGCCGGTGCCAGGGGGCCTCCCGTGGGCAGGAGGGGGCACACGTGTGGTCTCTGAGGGAGAACCTGCGGGAAGGTGCGGTTTCGGCCGGACACGGGCCAGGAGAGCGGCTCACCCTCAGCATCCCGTGCAGCTTTTTGACCTTTCGGGCCTCTTCCTTCGCCAGAAAGAGCGCGAAGCCGTGGGGGGGCCGCACACGGGGCACGCGCTCGCTCACAGGGGTCACGGCGGGGCTCTCCACCAGGGTGTCGTCCTCATCAGGGTGCAGCCGCTTGGCCACCAGGGAGAAGTACAGGGCCTCCAGCAGGACCTGAGCCAAGAGAGGCGTCAGAGGGGCCACAGGCGCCAGAGGCTTGGCGGCCCGGCCCCCCCCAAACGTCCCACTCACCTTGAGCGGCTCCCAGCCAAGGAACGACGCCAGGAAGCTGGAACTGCTCGAGAGGAGCCACAGCACACCCACGCCGGGGGAGAAGCCGGCGCCCACCCAGCCCGAGACCCCCACGGCCACCGCCACCAAGAGCAGGCTGAGTCCGTGGGCCAGGGGAGCACACCAGGCTGGCAGCAGCCGCTTCCGCAGACCGTCCACCAGTCCTGGGGAGGGAGACAGGTGACAGGCAGCCCACAGGGAGGGGCACGGAGGGGCGTCCTGGGGACACGAGAGCACACCTGTCCTGGAGGGCTTTGCTGACCGGGGCTGCTCCCAGGTCAGACCGGGGCTGGGCGGCCCCCTCTCCCCCAGCCTCTGCAGCATCAGCCTCTCTGTCGTCTCCATCCTCTCGGCAGGAGCACTGGACCTGAGGCACACAAGAGAGGGGCAGCCCCCACTCGGCTATCAGCCCACGGCACGCTGCCCCTGAGCCCCTGTACCCCCCTCCCCGCGCCAGGCGAGAGAAGACACTGCCCCAGATCACGGTGGATATGCAGCCGGGGCTCAGACCACCAGGGCGGACTCTGCGTAGGGCCCCCAGTACCCGGCCTGCTCCTCCGGCTGAAAACCCGCGTCAGCCTGCTCCTGTCTCCCCCTCGCTCGTGGCCTCCTCCACCCACACAGAGTCCTCGCCCGCGCCTCTGTTCACCCTCTCCTGTCGTCACCCCACCCGTGATGGCCCACAGCACGACTGAAGCGGCCCCCAGACTCTGGATTCGTTTTGAGACTTTCCGGGGAGCACTCCACACGCCTCGCCCCTCCGCCCTCAACCTCCCCACACAGACCTCTTTCACTAAGCGACCGCGCTCTGATGCAGCTTTGTGACCCGAGATTCAATTTTTGGACAAAGAAACACATTTTCTCTCAAATCCCAACAATACATAAAGCCCCCAGAACGGAGAGAAGTGCGTGTGTCCCACGGCGCCACGCTGACCTCGCCGGCTACACAGCCGCCCCACCAAGCAGCGGGGGCTCTGGGGGTGGGGGGGGCGGACGTGAAGCAAGAGCGTGACGGGCACTTCCTGAGGGGCAAGCGCGCGCTCGGTGGCGGCCTCTGCACGACACGCCCCCCCCCGGCCCCCCGCAGAGCCTGCCACTGAGCGGCGCTAACCGCGTCTGGGTTCCGGAGCCTTCTACAGAATCAAAAGCACGATCTTTATGCAAGCGGGAAGTCACATAGGACACCAAGCAAATAAAAGTGATTTTTTTTCCTTGAAATGGACTTTCCTCATGGTAACAGGTGGCGCTAGAGAACAGGCGCTCCGTGTCCCCACCGGGCAGGAGCAGCAGCGTTCCTGTTCTTTCCCGGGCTTTCTCTGGACGCGCACGTTCACGTTTCACACGTGGATGTGGCGTCGGGCCGGTGGCGTGGCAGACGTGGCATCAAACACACGCGGCTCCGCCTGAAGACTCCGCGGCAGGAGGCCACAGCCCGCCCGGCCTGGGCCCGCACGCCCCTCCCCGGCCGAAGCCGGCGCCGTTCCGGCCCCGAGCGAAGGGGGCCAAGGCCGCACGTGCTAGTGGGGGAAGCATGCAGGAGGCGCGAGGCCCGGGAGGCGGCGGGGAGCCCCGCGTCGCTGTGCCCTCCTGCGTTTACAGCAGGCAGACAGGTAGGCTCAACGGGGGAGCAGCTGAGCCAAGAACCAAGAACCGCAGGAAGAAGACCTGAGGCTCTTGCCTTGGGGAGGAGCCCTCTAGGCAGGGGAGGGGCAGCAGGACAAGACAAGGCAGAGGAGGAGGCAAGCGGAGGCGGCAGGGCCAGCTCACACACCTGCTGGAGCCTGCCGCCTCTGAGGTACCCCCCCCCGCCCCCGCAGGCGAGGACGCCATGGCGACTGACAGGGCTGGGTCATAAAGGACTTGTGGCCCCTGCCGTGCTCACTCAGGCCACCCGCTCTGAGGTGCCGGCCATCCTGCTGTGAGGCGCTCAGGCTGCCCAGGGTGAGGGCCAGACGGGGACAAACGCCACCGTACCCGCCCTCTGTCTCACTTTCAGCACGGAGTTCTGGGGTTACCCGTCACATGGCGACAGGACCGGTGCCCCAGGAGAGCAGTGGCTGGGCCTGCCTTGGGGAGCGGAACTCCGCTCCAGATAGAAGAGGATTTTGGACGAAGGTGCAAGAGCAAACAGGAGGGTGGGCCCCGGGCCCCCGAGGGCTGCGCAAGGCGTGCGTGCGGAAGGACAGAGTGAGGAGTCGGGCGTGAGCGAAGACTTCTGTGGCCGGTTCCGAGACCGGGACGGGAGAGGAGCGGCATCTCGGGGGTGGTGGGGGGGAGGGGACGGAGCCCCCCGTGATGCTGGCAGCTCTGTGCGGCCCACTGCGTGTCCACAGGGGGCCTGTTTGCACAGTCAGTCCGAGGTCTGAACCTGGACTTCAGGCAGCGCTTTGGGCTGGCGGTGCCTGGGGCTGCTCCACTCGGAACTGCTGTCCTGGGGCTTCCCCGTATATGGACCTTTTGAACCAACTGGCGATTTCTTCGTAAAAATGCAATCACGCCCCGTTTCCTGTCTTTGTAAAATGATTTGAGAGCCTTTCCCCTGTTCCCTAAGTTCTGAATAGTCTGCACAAGCAACCTCTGGTTGCTTAAAAATACGAAAAGTTAAAAGAAGCAGAAATGTGGTTATTAAAATAAAAGGAAAAAAATAGAAGGTAATTTTAAACGAATCGTCCTGCTCAGATCTTGAGAAATTCACAAAACCCTAAAATCGAAACAGTCTCAAAAGAAACAAATGGTCCCCTGCGCACCCCATCGCCTGGCACTTCTGCCCCCTGTGGGGAACATCTGGCCCCAGGGCACCCCATGCGCCCAGAGGCCAGAGCACATGGCCGAGCCGCGCGGTGGGGGATGCAGATGCCGTGGCCCAAGGCCAGTCGCAGGCGGGGAGCGGGGCTTCCCGGCCCAGGCTCCCCGCCGCCCCCCCGGCCCCCGGGAGCCAGGCACTCACAGGCCAGCGAGCAGGTCCGTTTCCACTTGCACGTCCCGGGTGGGGGCCAGGCTGCTGGTGCCTTCGGCCAGGATCTGCTGGATGAGGTCCTCATCTAAGAGGGAAACAGGTCAGCGAGGGCGTGGGCTCCTCCCACCCCCGCCCTCAGAACCTTCCCGGAGAGAGCACAGGGATCCCGCCCTCCCCACCCCTGCTCACCTGAGGCTGAGAAGTACTTGGCAGGTGAGGAGGGGCTGGCCAGGGAGAGCCCGTCCTCCTCTGGGCCCAGGCGGCCCCGCGCCAGCCGCTGCAGGGTGCTGCCCACGATGGATGGGTCACTCAGCAAATCTGGCCAATTAAGCGTGCCTTCGCTGGATGGCCAGCACACCAGGCTGTAGGCGACACGGGTCAAACAAGGGGGGCCCAGGGGGACACACGTGCAACACGGCCCTAGAGAGTGTGTGCCAACACACAGGGCCGCGGACACACAGCACGGTCGTCTGTCACTCGGCGCGCGCGAGGCGCGGTGGACCCACACCAAGGCTCACGCTCTTTCCGCGGACGCCTACCTTTTACAATCATCCAAAAATAAGTCACTTTTCATTTGTCCGGCAAAGGCCTGTTGAGAAGCACGGAGAACAGCTCAGATTCTGAGCTGCCCGGAGGCAGCGAGACCCGCTCGGCCCAGGCAGGGCCCCGGGGGGCACACTCGCCTCTGCTCGGAGCCCCGGGAAGGTGAGGAAGGAGCTGTCCAGCACAGACGAGTCCAGGTAGCTGTCCATGTCCAGGACCCGCTGCCCCGCCGGGGTGGGGCTCGGGCCCCCACCCACCTGAGGGAGAGGCAGGCGCTCAGCGGAGGCAGCTCTGGCCCCTGCTCCATGGAGACGTGCCGCCTCCTGAGCAGGCAGAGCCTAGGCTGGTGCTGCGCTGGAGAACATTCTAGAATCGGGCACACGTTCTGCATCTGCACTGTCACGGTAGCCACAGGCCGCTGAGGGCACTGGGGATGCGGCTGGCGGAGGCGAGGACTCGAGTGTTATTCGTCGTTGACATGAACCACCCGAGGTGGCTGCGGGTTACCGCGCGGGACCCCTGGCGCACGCGCCTCTGGGTATGGCGGCAGGTCCCGCCTGAGGGAGGTGCTCCGTGCTCCCCTCCTCTCATGCAGTCCCCATCTGGCCCGGGTGGGAAGCCCGGTCCTCTGGCTTCTCCGAGCCTGTGCGGGCTGGAGCTGCGGCAGCTGCACGAGAGCCGCCAGGGAGGCCATCTGGGCTCTCCCTCGTCAGAGGGTTTAAACTGCTACTTCGGGGGCGCCTGGGTGACTCAGTCGGTTGGGCGGCCGACTTCGGCTCAGGTCATGATCTCGTGGTCTGTGAGTTCGAGCCCCGCGTCAGGCTCTGTGCTCACAGCCTGGAGCCTGCTCCGGATTCTGTCTCCCTCTCTCTCTCTGCCCCTCCCCTGCTCACGCTCTGTCTCTATGTCTCTCAAAAATAAATAAACGTTAAAAAAAAAAAATTTAAAACTGCTACTTCGGCCTCTTGCTGGAGATCTGCTCAGGTCTGTCATTTCCTCCTGAGTCTTTCCAAGCCCCTGCCCGTCTCCCCCTCAGTCACCCGACGGGCTGGCCCGCAGCAGTCACGGGACCCCCCCATGCGCCCTGATTTCGGTGGCACGGGAGGCGAGGTCCCCTCGGTTCACTCGTGGTTTGGACACTCTGCATCTCCCCGTCTCCTTGGCCAGCCGTCGCTGCCCTTCCCGCCGGCCGCTCTCGGCGGCAGCAACCAGGCCCATGCTCTACCCTCCGCGAGCTCCGCGGGCCCCAGCCCACCTTGCTCCGGGACATCCGGAAGAGAAACAGGATGACCAGGTAGACGGGGTAGACGACCACGCTGGACACCAGGCCGACGGCAACTGTGTCAGCACTCAGCGGGATCAGACCGGACACGGGCCCCGCGCTGTGCGGCAGGAGAGGAGAGAGACCCGGGCTGGGAGAGGCTGGAGGGCCCGGGAGGGGCCGGAGAGAAAGTCGCGGGGACCCCCACAGGCACCCACCTGTAGGCGGTGTCTCCCACGACTCCGTACCACACAGCATTGGCGCCCAGGAAGAGGCAGACGAGGAGGACGCAGCAGGTGGCCCGCTGGACGCGAGTGAAGCGGCTTCGAGGCGGCCGGTCCCATATGGAGAGCCAGAGGTGCTTGTCAAAGAAGCCACGCTGCAGCTCGGCCACCAGGAGGCGCCGGAACCGCCACACGGCCGCGTCGCCTGGAGAAAGGGCACTGACAGGTTCAGGAGACCAGCGGCACAGCCCACCCCGCGGCCCGCTCAGGCGGCGCCGGGCCCGTACTTGCCGCCGGCACCTCCTTCTCCACGAGGCCGCCGTTGGCCTCGGTCTCCACCGACAGCCAGTCGTTGACCAGGAAGAAGGTGCTGCGGGCGGTCTGCAGGTCCCGGACGATCACGTGCTGCAGGAACCACGAGGGGCTGAGCCCTGCGGGGGAGGGGGCTGAGTCAGGCCGAGGGCGCCGTGGGGTGCCGGCAGGGCGGCCTCGGGCGCCCCCACAGACCTTTGTTGTCATGCCACACTCGGATCTTCTGCACGCGGCCCAGGCTGTGCGGCGTGGCGATCTGGAACACGTCCAGGCTGTTGCGGCGGAAGGCTCTGTCCCCGTCCAGGTGCCGGTGGCCACTGCGGCCCTCCGCCCCGTACAGCATGATGCCCACGTGTGCCGTGGTTCCTGGAGGGCGGAGAGACACGTGGCGGGGCTGGGTCTGTGCCCACCGGGTGCGTGCCCCGGGGCGGCCCTTCCTTCACTCAGCGGACTGGGGCCACTCTGCTCCCCAAACGTGCTGGACACACAGCCCCCAGCGACACGGTGCAGCTGGTGGACGGCAGGTTAACCGAGCGACTGCATGAGGTGCCGCGGCGACGTGAGCTCTCCCTGCCTCCCCGTGACACCGTACGAGCACGACGGTTCACAGAACTGCGTCGTCAAAGAGGGACAGGCCGGCGAGGGCGCGGCAAGCAGGAGGAGAGCGGTACCCTGGGAGAGCCGTTCAGAATAAAGGTGACCGGCAGGTCGACACCGGCCAAGGCCCCGACAGCAAACTCGCCAACGTAAGTACAGACAGGGGTCAAGAGAGAAAGGAGGAAGATGTCGCAGAGCGACCCACGTGATCGGTGAGCGGGGCGTCACGGTGCAGGAGGGCCAACGAGCACGCGCTGGGGGGAGCAGGGAGGCGCCAAAGCGTCAAGGACATGCTCACGCGTGTGGCAAATCCTACGGCCGCGAGGCGAGCACTGCCCAGGCTACTTAGCGAGCTTTCCACAAAGCGATCCAACACTTTTGCTTCCAGCGTGTCTAGCGATCAAGTCACGCCCTCCCGACTCAGGTCAGTCCCGTCTGCCCGGTTAACGGCTCACCGCTACCCCACTCGCTCCTGGGAGCAGGCCCCGCCCTCCAGCGCCCCGTGTGCCCGGAGGGTAAACCGAGCCCTCATCCTGTCATCTACCAGTCACTGTGAGAGGAGGTGGCCGGAGAGCGCGCGCAAGGGCGGCCGGGGGGCCTGGACCGAGCAGCCCCCCGCCTCACCTGAGCCCCGGCCCCAGCCAGTCTTAACCAGGATCTCGTACTTGAAGCGGCCCCCCTTCCCGCAGAAAGGGATCACACGGACCCGGCTGACGTCCAGCTGGTCCAGCTTACGGAGGATCAGGGCCATGACCGCGTAGGTCACCAGGCACACGGAACATGTCAGCAGGACAACATAGTTCACGCCCGAGGCCGGTTCCTGGGGAGACAGAGCCATCAGGCCCAGGAGGCACGGCCCACACCTATCTCGGGACGTGGCTGGGGCCTCCGAACCCCCCAGAAACACAAGCCACTCACCGGAAAGATGAAGTGCACGTGGCTGGGAGGCACGAAGAGGCTGGCCCCGAAGGCGGTGAGGTGGCGGGTGAGGCAGACGGCCTGGCTGGGCGACGTCTCCTCCAAAGGCACGAGCCCCTCTGTCCGCCACATCATGTCCTCCTCGCTGAAGTACTGGCACAGGGACGTGTACAGGCCCACGGTCACCTCCAGTGCCGACCAGCGGAAATGGCTGGTCAAGTTCAGGTAATAAGTACCGCCTGGGTCTCTGGTCCTAGAAGTCAGCCAAGTGTCACAGCCAGACCCCCGGTGGTCCCAGAGTCACAGCAGTGCCTGCCCCTCAGCTGCCGCCATGCCCACCACATGTGGGCCAGGCCTGCCGCCTCTACTCTAGTCCTCCTGCCACCAGACCTACTCCCACAGGGAACCCAGTGACCCTGATGGCGTCCACCCTGACGTCAGAGACTAGCCCCCACCGTGGGTCCGCGGTGGGCTACTCTGCTGTCCCGGGGCTGGGCGCGTGCTCACCCTGGGGCGATGAAGAAGGTGTAAGGCCTGTGGTCGCCGCCTGCCAGCGCCTCTGGGCTGATCCTCCTGCTGGCTGAGCAGTTGTATTCATTCGGCTGGGACACCGAGTGCAGGTACACGGCCAGGTAGGGCTCAGGCTCCCGGGGCAAGTAGTGTTCTAGGGGCACAAGCACGGGGTCGGACGGCTGCCCTGAGCAGCTCACGAACCCTGGAGGATGCCCCCGGGAGCCCTCTGGAGCCCTCCCCGAAGCCTGGGGCTGGAGGGCTGGGCTGGAGAACTCTCCAGGAGAGAGTTCTAGGATAGAAGCTGCCACGGGGCTTGGCAGGACCCGCTCTCGCCTCGTTCCCCGCTGCCCTCGGGCCAGGCCCCCGGCAGCTGCGAAGCAGGAGGCAGACTACTAAAGGCCACGAGATGGTGGGGGGGGGGGAAGTCCATGAGAAACACCGGCTCGCCCAGGGTACATCCCGCCCCCCGCTGCCCCCACACAGGCTGGGCCGGGGCCCTGGGGACCTGCGGCACCCACCGCTAAGCACCGTGTAGGTGAGCTGCAGGTGCAGCCCAGCGTCAGGGTTGCCGTCCTCAGGGACGACCACGACGCCGACCGAGGCCCGCGGCTGGACGACGGCAGAGCCGGCAGGGGCGTGGCGGCCCTGGGCAGCCTGGTCTGAGTTGTTGGGCACTTTCACGGTGATGGCCCGCTCCGAGGCCAGCCGCCCGATGGGGATCTGGGCCCCGGCCTGCGTCTGGAAGGCCATGGACGCCACCTTGGTGGAGACGGTGTAGTTGCCGATGTAGCCGAAGGGGAAGGGGTTGGAGTCGACGAGGATGATGAGCTGCACCACGTCGCTGAGGTTGGACAGGGCCCCGCTGAAGGCCGGGGGGATGGAGAAGTGGCAGCCGGGGAGCGAGGCGTCGCCCTGGCAGAGCAGGCTCAGCGGGTCGGAGCGCTTGCCCTGTGCCACGATCTCCTCGCCGGCCAGCACCAGCGGCTCCTCGTTGAGCACGCGGGAGCGCAGGAGGACGCCCATGAGGGCGGACGACAGGCGGTAGGCCCTGGACGCCACCATCAGCGCCGGCGGCTCCACGCCCAGCTCTGAGGGCTGTAGGCCCTGCACGTCCGCGCTGGCCACGTGGATGAGGTCGCCTGTGGCAGGAGAGGCGGCAGGGAGTGCTCTGGGGGAGGGGCGAGAGGAAGCTGGGGTGGGGGGGCAGCGTGCGCCCGCCCGGCCCGGCCGTACCTGTGATGTTGAGGATGCTGTCGGCGATGCCCACGGGCGTCCCGGTCCCCTCGGCGGTCTCGGCCTGCAGGACGCGCACCATTCCCTCCAGCTTATGCAGCGTCTTCTTCAGGCACGAGCGGCACACGAGCTCCCTGCTGGACACCTGCGGGGCAGCCAGGCACCGCGTGTGGCCCTGCTCCAGCCTGGCAGGCCAGGGCCAGCGCCCCCCCCCCCCCCCAGCCACCCCTCGGCCCTGTTCAGTTCTGTCACACCGGCCGGGACCGTGGGCGGCTACTGTTGGCCGTGGCCTCTCCCCAACACCCTCGGTGCCGCAGCTGGAGAAACTGCCCCGAATGTGGCTTCCGGCCCCGGGCCGCCTGCCGAGAGCTCTCCTGTGGCTTCTCCCCGCCCGCGGGCAAGAAAGGTCCAAGGTAACGCAGTGCTGCCATGCGCCCTAACCCACGTGTGGCCACGGGAGCCACATGGCACAGGGCATCTTTCCTGCCGGGAAGGTTCTGTTTCCTTCTCTGCTGAAAGCTGTGTTGCAATTTTCCACCACCCAGAGGCACCTCGAGCCCCTACCCTCGCCGAGACTGCTCAGCTCAGCTGAGCCTGGTTCACGAGTCCTGGGTGACAGTGGCGGGTACCTGCTTGGGGCTGCAGAAGCCAGGTCAGGTGTGACCAGGGGCTGAGCAGGAGGGCACTGGAACGGCCTCTTCCCATGCACCCCCCTTAGAGTTGAGCTGCTCCCTACACCCCGGGCCACCCTGCACAGTCGCACCTGTGGCTCACACACCGAATGGCCAAGGGCACACGGGCGGGGAGACCTGGCCAAGATGAAAGCTGCCGCGGGGCCTGGCCCCCCCTACCGTGCACTGGGCCAGCGCCGCCGCGATCTGCTGGATGTCATCCACGGTGTTGACCCGCAGGGAGACCAAGAGCTCTGTGATGTTTCTGCGTATCTGGGCTTGCAGCTGCCACCTGGGGTCCAGCTCTGCTGACGAGGCCGGCGCCTGCTCGTGCTGCGGGCAGTGAGTACGACGGAGCCCTCAGGGCAACGGGCAGCGGCACAGCAGTGAGGGCAGGCGTGACACAGGCTGTCTCAGCCACCAGAAAACTCGGACAGCGGCTCAAGCCCTGCTTCTTCAGGGACAAAAGGGGGCTTTCCCAAGACTCCTCATGGGAGGGGACTAGCATGGGGGAAGGGCCCACAGGCAGGGACTGTGGAGCGGAGCTGTTTCAAGCAGATGAGTCAGGGGACCAACTGCGTGCGAGGCGGCAGAGCCTGGCCCGGGCCCGCCCTCCCCACTGAGGGCAGACGCGAGGAGGGAACGCCTCACCCCTGCGTGGGCCTCATTGAGCACAGTGACGAGGGCCAGCGAGTACTCGATGACGTGCTGGGGGTCAGCTTGTCTCAGTAATCTGGGCAGCATGCTCTCCGTGAGGCTGTGCAGCCAGGTCGTGAGGTCCAGGGGGCCGCCTGGCAGGTCGCTGGGGAGCTCCGGCAGGGTGATGGCCAGAGACCTGAATGCAGAAGCCCTCCGTGAGCAGCGGCAGTCCCGGCTCCCACCTGCCACCTGCCCTGACCCACCCAGGCTCACCTGTTGACAGCGACCGCAGCAGCGCCCAGCTGGTCCTGCACGACCACGGCCAGGCCCACCTGGAAGTGGGGTGCGAAACCAGGCGGCAGCACGGCTCCGTAGGCAGAGAGGCTGCCCCTGTAGACGCAGAACTCCTCGCAGTGGCCCTGGCGACAGCGCCGCAGCAACAGGGAGTACACGAGTGGGGCGCCTGCGTCTTCCGCGTCCTGCCAGCCTGCGGGCCCCTCAGTGTCAGCAGCGCCCGCGACTCCCTGCGCCGCGCCTCCCCGTCATCCGCCGCCGTACTCACCCGTGCACTCGAAATGCACCTTGGTGGTGAGGGCGTGCACGGCATCCAGTGGGAAAAGGCGGCAAGAGCCCCCACGCGGGGGCTGGTTGGCGGAGAGGCGGATGGAGGCGCAGCCCTCTTCCTCGCCCGAACGGCCCAGCACCGTGAGCGTGAACGTGTAGCCCTCGCCGTCCCGCAGCACGCCGCGCCGCACCACCAGCCGCATGCCTGAGCTGCCTGTCGACGTGGTTGTCTCATCCAGCACCAGCGTCTCGTTGCTGAAGGTACGCGCCGCCCAGCGCTGTGAAGCCAGCAAACACCACCAAGGTGCTGAGGGCAGGGAGCAGCCCCGCCCAGCCGAGGCCCCGCCCCCAGCCGAGGCCCCGCCCCCCAGCCCCGCACTCCCTCACCCCTCGCTGGGAGCCCCCACTGCAGTTGTCACAGCGGCCCTCCAGGTACACATAGGAGCTGCGGCTCACTGCATACACCGCCTGCGCCTTGCAGGACACGCACTCCAAGGACACGATGGGCACCCGGCCCCTGCGGATCGACACCTGTGGACAAGGGTGAGAAGCCGCGACCTGAGCCAGGGCCTCCTCTCCTGGGGCACGCAGCCACCGTGTGGCTCCCCTGGGGGAGCTGGGCCTCTGGGCTCTGCCCTGGTGCTGCTCTCCTGGCTGGGAGGGCTCCTCTCTGGGCCCTGCCAGCTCCCAGTTAACCTGGAATCCAACTTCCCAAGGCTCTGTGGGCTCAGCCTTGGTCAAGTACATTCATTCAGTTTTTGACGTCTCCCAGTCTGGAGGATGGTGGTGGGCACCCAAAAAGGCTGAGCCCGCCTTGGGCTTACTTTCTGTAGCACCCAAAGCCCAGCTTGGGCCTGGCGCACGTGAAGCACTCAGACGCTCACCTGTGAACGGGATGGATGGACGGACAGATGGACCCACGGAGGAAAAACAGAATGAACGCACACGCGGGGCGAAGGCAGCTGTGCTCACAGCCCTCTCGGAGGTCCCCACTCAGCCGATCCAGGCCAGCCCCCGCTCCGAGCTCCCACCTCCCCAGACAGGCACTCCCAGCAGGCCGGCTGGAAGGGGGCTGGCGTTGGGGCCAGAGAGCCCGCCCCAGGCACCGGCAGAGCCTGGCACGCCTGCTCCCATCGGCAGGTTCCAGCAGCAATGGCTGCCTGGGGGCCGCTGGCACCACCGTCACGACCTGCCTGGAGGGTGCAGGGGCGGGCAGTGTGGAGCACGTGCCCACCCAGGGGTGAGAACAGGCCCTTCCTGTTCCTGTGGGAAGGGGACCGGTTCCCCGCTGCCTTTGGCACTGCCAGAAGCCCTCACCTCTTGCTAACAGGTACAGTGCCTCGGACCCCTCTAAGCTTTGGAAGACTGCAGCACTTTTGGAAGGAACCAAAGTTGAAGCAAAACATTTTGTTAAAGAGAATCTGTATCACGAATCGTAACTCATACTGAGAACCAACAGCTGCCAGAAGCACCAAAACAGGAAACCTTCGCAAAGAGTGTTTGGCACTAACAACCCTGTGCACTCGGCCCCCATCCACCCCAGGGCTTGGGGTTCCACCTTGCTGGGCTAAGGACCGGGCCAGTGGCACCCACCGTCTGGTTTGCGGCCTCTTCCTTCCGGCCTGCCTTCCACACGGTCAGGTTGAAGGTGTATTCCACGCCGGCTTGCAGGCGCTCCCGGGGGACAGT
The DNA here is from genome assembly GCA_030068075.1 of Paguma larvata. Classification (NCBI taxonomy): domain Eukaryota; kingdom Metazoa; phylum Chordata; class Mammalia; order Carnivora; family Viverridae; genus Paguma; species Paguma larvata. The sequence goes on from CM057825.1 coordinate 112,363,027, forward strand.
AACCACGCTGCTCCCCCGGGGCCCAAAGGTCAGGGCGCACCCACCGGTCTCACTCTGTAGCCACAAGGGAAAGGAGCATGAGACCCTGGATGGCTTCAAAGCAGAGCCCAGGCCAGGGCACAGCTGGGAAACCCCTTTCCCCTGCCAGGCTCATCCACACGAATGACCGTGGGGGCCGGAGGGGACACCCGTGCCCTGCGGTACACCTGACCTGCGTTGAGGCCACACAGGCCCAGTGGAAGCTGAGTGGGGTCTGGTCGCCGTCCTCCAGGTTGGGATCATAGGACTTGCTCCCGTCCAGCACCAGGTCCTGAGTGTCTGACCACACACGGTACGAGCCGCCCTCAATGATGGGCACCAGGCGCTCAGGGACCACTGTCACGTTGGCTCGGATGCTCCGTGCCAGCGGGGTGTCGCCAAACGACACCAGGAACACAAAGCAGTAGTGGCCCACAGGCAGCGCCAGCCGTGGCACCACCAGCTGGGGCCGGCTCATGTCCACGCTGGGCAGGGCCACGGGGGCCATGCGCACGGGCCGCTGGCAGCTCGGGGCCCGGTACACCTCCCAGCGGTACTCGGTCTGGTAAGTGACGCAGTCGCGCAGGTCGACGTGGGCTTCCAGGTAGTTGCGCTGGGAGCGCCGCATCAGCACCTGCGGGGGCAGGGCCACGCCCACCTCGGGCTCCCTGCAGGCCAGCACATGGACGGTGACGGTGGCCTGGGCCACGAAGAAGCTCACCAGGTTGGAAGCGTTCACCTCCAGGCGGTAGTCCCCAGGCTGCAGGTAGGAGTGTTCAGCCCAGGGCTCCTCCGTGTCCTCCACTGGGGCCCCGTCCCCGAAGTCCCAGCGATAGGCCACTCGCCGGGGGCTAGGGCTCGTGGCGGCCTCGAACCGGGCCGAACGGTTGGTAAAGCAGCGGCCGCTGCGCAGCACCACGTGCTGGATGGTGTCCTGGACCTCGACCACGAGCGTGCGGTTCACGCCGCCCAGCTCGTTGAAGGCACGCACGTGAATTTCCAGCAGCCCCGCGGCCACAGGGGTGTAGGTGACGTCGCGGCCCGACAGGATGACCAGCGAGTCGCCCTGGACCTTTTGCAACGAGAAGTACCAGGCATAGGCCACGCGGGACCCCCGCTCTACCCGAGCCGTGAAGTTCCGCTCGGTGCCCGTGGGGATGCCTGGCTCACAGCAGTTGGGCACCTGGAGCCCGCCCACGGCCTCCAGCACCAAGATGCGCACCTGCGCCTGGGCCCGGCTCACGTGGTTCTCTGCCTGGACGCTCACCACGTAGTCCCCAACCCTCGGGAAGCTGCGGGAGAAGCGGGGCCCGGGGAGAGCCTCCGTGGCGGCCCCGCTGACCTGCAGGTGGAAGCTGACGGCAGAGCCAGCGGCCAGCACGACCTGAAAGCGGACCGGCTGCCCGGGCTCCACCACCTTGCTGCTGGCCCACAGCACCAGGCCCACGATGGGCTCCTCTACCGTGAGCTCGTGTGTGGCCAGGACCCAGCTGATGGCGTTGGAGGCGTTGAGCTGAACGGAGAAGGTGCCGGCGTCACGGAAGACCACAGAAACGTGCTGGCCTTGCCTGCTGCCCCCTGGCACCGTCCAGCACCAGCTCACGTTGGTGCCTGAATCCAGCTGCCCCCAGAAGGGCACAGCGGAACCGGCCGCCACAAAGCTGCAGCCCAGCTCACCGGCCCTGATGCTGAGGCCACTTACAGGCATCTGCACAGCCACCTCAGTGGTGGCATTGGCTGAGCCCAGCTGGTTACTAGCCGTGACCGTGACCAGGTATAGGCCGGGGGTGGGGAAGGTGTGGGTAGTGGACGGCTCCGGGGTCTCCCAGCTCAGTCCTCCCTCCAGAGACCAGGTATAAATGACGCCGCTGCCACCGGCCAGCTCGGCTTGGAGGGTGACGCTGGCATTGACGGCGGCCGGGTTCGGGGCGGCGGCTGCAGCCAGCCACCCCACGGGCTCCACGAAGTCCACGGTGCAGTTGGCCGAGGCGCTGCCCAGCATGTTGGCAGCCCGCAGCTGGATGCGGTAAGTGCCGGCCTCGAGCACAGTGAGCGAGAAGGCTTTGCCGCTGCCGGCCAGCACTGGGCCACCGTCCCGCTGGGCGGTCCAGCCGTAGGAGATGTTGGTGCCGTCCCGGACCACGGCCTGAAGCTGCAGCGTGCGGTTGGTGGGAAAGCAGCAGCCGCCTCCGCCCCCCACCACCTGCAGCCCCTCGATGTGCTGCAGGACATAGACGAAGATGCTGTCCTGGGCGCTGCCCACCTCGTTCTCGGCCGTGACGATGATGTTGAAGGTGCCCACGGAGCGGAAGGTGTAGGAGATGGTGGGGCCGCCGGGGATGGGCGTGCAGCGGTCGCAGAGCACCCAGGAGTAGCGCACGTCGCCGCCGGCCTCCAGGGAGGTGGTGAAGCTCACGCTGCCGTTGAGGGGCACCACGGTGCGGCTGGCGTTGACGCTGAGGCCCCGTGCGCGCTGCTGCACCGTGACGTTCAGCAGAGCCTCGCCCCGGCTCACCTCGTTCCACCCGGCCACCCGGACGGTGAAGTGGCCCGTGCTGTTGTAGGCGTGAGTGACCGGGGAGCCCTCGAGGAACCCACCGTCCCCCAGCTCCCACAGGTAGGTGGCGGGGCGCCCGCGGCCCACAGCCGAGAACAGGTAGGGCTGCTGCAGCTCCAGCACACGAGAGCCGTTGACGCGGATGCCCGTGAGCTCCACGGGCTCCTGCACCTCCACGAGCGCGGAGTCGTTGGCAGCCGAGATGTTGTTGGATACGGCGACCGTCACCAGGTAGGAGCCCGTGGCCGGGTAGGCAAACGTGACCTCGGGGCCCCCGACGCGGGCAGCATCCTCGGTGCCAAAGTCCCAGGTGTAACGGTAGAGGAACGGGGGCCAGGCACGAGCCACCAAACGGGCCTCCTCCCCGAGCCGCACGAACTGCCTCTCGGGCCACAGGGTAACGTTGCCCAGCTCGGGCTCGACGCAGACGCTGGTGAAGTAATGGGCCTTGTTCACGCGGCTGGAAAGGACCAGCGTCAAGGGGAACGTGCCGCTCCGCGTGAAGTTGTGCGTCACCGTCGGGTGCCCTGAGATGGTGGTGTTGGAGGAGCCATCCCCAAACGTCCAGTCAAAGATGTAGTGGGCGGGGTCTCCGGTGACATAGGCCGTGAGCCGGGCGAGGGGCTGCACGGGGATGCAGGCCGCAGGCTCGATCCGCAGCACCTCCAGGACGAAGACCTGCACGGGCAGGCTCAGGGCCAGGCGGCCTGCGGGGCTGGACGCTCCGACGGTCACCGTGCAGTTCTGTGCCCGCAGGTACACGTGCTCTACCGTGGCCTCGGGGCCTGTGAGCACCGTGCCGTCCCCCATGTCAAAAGTCCATGTGACATTGTCTCCCGACTCTAAGGCGGCGCTGACGGTCACGGGCGTGCCCTGCTCCACGGCCGGGCTGAGGCTCACGCTCAGGCCCCGAAGCTCCTCAAAGACATGGATGCCGACACAAGCGGCCACGCTGCTGACGGTGTTGTTGACCTCCAGATGGACGCGGTACACGCCCCCTGAGCTGTAGGTGTGGTTGACCTCCGGCTGGTGCCGTGTCACAGCTGGGGAGCCATCCCCAAAGTCCCACGTGTACAGGATGCCCCCAGGTGAGGGCAGTGGGTGTGGGGCGAAGGTGACGGACTGGCCAGCCACCAGGACGCGGCCTCCCACGGCCACAGCCACGGCAGGTAGCGTGGCGCGCACACTCACAGGCACCTGCTGCGTCAGGTTCTCGAAGGCGTTGGACACCAGGAGGGTCAGGTTGTACTCACCTGGGGGATAGGCCTGAGTGAGAACAGGGCCAAGGCCACCTCCACCACCTGCTTGGCAAAGTCATGACCTAACCCCAGGCTGCCGCGCACCAGGGCCCCTCGGGAAGACAGAAGGGGCCCTCAGTCGAAATGTCAAGGGAGAATGCCCTTGGACCCTGCCCTGGGGCGGGTACAGGGTGCCACAAGCAGAGGGCAAGACATGGGGCTGAGACAGAAACGAGAGGGAGCAGACCCTCGCTGGTTAACAGGGCGAGTCGGTGTGGGGCAACAACGGTGGGGTCACCACTGTTCACTGTGCGCTCTGTGTGTGAAGCTTCTGGAATTCTGAAAGTAAAAGGTAACCTCCTTCTGACCAAAAAAGGGTCTGAGTAGGGGCCAGGAAGGTCCAGTTTCTGGCCAGGAGACTGGAATCATGGGGCTCAGCGGCCCAGTCCACCCTTCACCCCAGATACCCCTCTTTTACCCTACTAAGGGCTCCAGGCCACCAACCCAGACTGGACAGAGGGGGGCTGTTCCCACAGCAGGGCGGTGGCAGCCTCACCTGGGATGGCATAGGTGTGTGTGACGCTGTGCTCCACCAGCACCTGGGCCACCGTGGGGTCTGGGACCCTGAAGGACTCATTGTACGGAGGCTTGAACTGGCCAATCGCCCGGTCCCCATCCCCAAAGGTCCACCTGCCAGGGCAGTGGGCAGCAATGAGCAGGCTGGGGTGGGAGCATATTGGCCCAGCTGCACCCGCTCCCCTCTCCCAGAGTCCCATGCACCCGGCACCTCCTGGCAGGTGAGGGGGTGGAGGCCGGTGGGGTGGGGGGGAGCCCAGCACCAGCCCCGCTGCCCACCAGACTACGAGCACTCACAGGAAGGCCACCTCCACAGCCGAGTCCACCAGCACGTGGGCGGCCAGTGCCAGCGTGGCATTGGGAGGCAACACGGGCGGGACCGCAGACACCCAGAGGCCCCTCATCCTGTGCATCCGCTCCACGGTGACGTTGTAGTTCACGGTGACATTGCTCACGTGGTTGGAGGCTGTCAGCTGTGGGGACAGGTAGCAGTAGGTGGGCTGCCAGCGGGTCGAGAGGAGGCCCAAAGCAGCACAGACAGAACCCCACCCTGCACTCACCCGCAGCCAGCCGAGGGGCCCTCGGGAGCAAAGCAGAAGAGAAGGCAAAGATGAGCACCCGGCCCCGCCCCCGCCCCGCCCCATGCTCCCGGCCGCCCCGCCCCATGCCACCCACCCACCGAGAGTTTGAAGACCGCGGCAGTCTGGTAGATGACGTTGAAGACCACGTTGTGGAAGGTCAGGGACTGCTTGTCGTCGATGGTCCAGCGGAAGACCACATCTGTGCCGGCCTCCACCACGGGGCTGTACCTCTGCAGGAAGGGCACGGTGTCGGCAGCCCTGGGGCTTTGGAGACCCAATTCTGCTCTAAGCAGAATTCTGCCCACCTGGACACGCCTCCCCACGGGGCTTCCCAGGCCGAGACTTCCAGACACCACGGGGGAGGCAAAGAGCCAGGGGCGGGGGACAGGGGACCACGTGTTATGGGACTAAGTTTGGGCTGACGTGCCCTTTGATGTTTCAGTTCCTCTGTCTTCCTGTCTGGAAAATCACCTAGTACCAGTGACAGAAAGAGCCCACCATCTCTGAATCTCGCGCACCCTGCCCCTGGGCTCCTGCCCGGCCCGCAGTCGCAGACGGCACCGTTGGCCTGGGAAGGCACGGGAGTCTCAAGGGGCCTCCGGTTTTGGACGTCTACCGGAGTCGCCGACAGAACAGGTGTGAGCGGGGAGCTGGGGCAGACGACTGCGCAAGCGCTGGGGCATCAGAGACGGACTTTCTGACAGCCCCGTGTGCAAGCCGTAGAGCTCGTGGCCGGCCTGTGCGTGTGTGTGCCACGGGGACACCCCGGGCAGGGGCAGCGCCCTTCAGGCACGGCAGTGACAGCAGCGGGGTGACGTGACGACCCCCTCCCCCCAAAGCACTCCCTTCAGCACAGTGGGAACACAGCAAGGGCCTTGCGAACACTCAGGCTCCCTGAGGGCAGAACTCCTCACGGATCTCCGGGCTGCTGTTTTTTGGGTGGTTCCTCACCAACTAGGGAATCACAACCCGTGTGAGGAGTCCGAGAATAGAACCTGCCCAGAGGCAGAACTCGTCCTCAGCAGGGAGGGGTCGGGCCGGCCCCCCAGCCTCACTCACCACCAGCACGCCCTGCAGCACTCGGGCTTCGGGGCTGGGCGCGGCTCGGAGGCCGCGGATGGGCTCCTCGGCCTTCACCCTCAGGCTGAGGTTGGCCTGGCCGGCGCCGTTCTCCACCACCACCTCCACCTTGTGCTCGCCCTCGCAGAGCCCGGGCAGCGCCAGCACCGAAAACAGGGTGTTGTTGGCCTCGAAAGCACAGCTGGGCACCAGGGCAGCCACCGTGGCAGGGCAGGCGGCCTCGAAGGGTGCGCTGACATTGCCCCCAGGCCAGTGGGCCGTGGCCGTGGCGTTGGTGCCGGAGTCCACCCGGAGCACCAAGGCCGAGCCGTTGGTGGGCACGTAGAGGCGGCCATCATGGGGGGTGGGATGGGCCACACGCAACCCGGCCACCGGGGAGAGCACCTCGAAGCTGCAGGACAGGTTGTGCGTGGACACGCTGTTGCCCACCATGGCCCGGACCTCATAGCGCCCAGGCCGCCGGAGCCCTGGGTTGGGCCTCAGGCCCAGCAGGGAGGTGAGGCGCTCCGTGGCAGCGAGCAGCCGCAGGGCGCAGGCAGGGCCAGCCGGGGCCGCCTCCAGCTGGGCGGGCAGGTGGGCCAGCCAGGCCGAGGCCGTGGTGGACAAGTACGGCGCCTCAGGGCCGGGGGGTCCAAGCGCTGGCGAGCAGTACAGGAGGGCGCCTGCTCCGGCATCGTGCTGCAAGGTGATGAGGTCACCAGGGTGCAGGGGGCTGTCCTGGCCATGGAAGGTGACCTGCAGGAGGGAGGCAGGCTGTGTCAGGTCCTCACAGTGGGACGCTGCTGGGCAGGGGTGGGGGGTGGGGGTGGGGGGGTGCCAGCAGGTGGGTGGAATCCACCTGGGGTAATCTACACTCACACCCGCAGGGGACTCACTGCCCCAGGCCTTCATGGCGGGAACTGATGGGCAGGCTCAGAGGGATGGGCCATGTGCGGGACAGAGGACAAGGATGCAGGCCGGGCAGAGGCGGGACCTCTGAGGGACACTGGGGCCTCCGCAAGCAGAAAGGCCAGGGTGGCAGCTTCTCATGCTGGGGGGTGAGCAAGGACAATGACGAAGCCAGAGCAGGGCAGGGGCCTGGAAGCGGAAGAGTGTGCGGTCTGTCTGTGCTTGATGGGGGGACCCAGGCTTTGGGCAGCAGAGGGGGAGCCCCGCGGCAGCCGGGCCAGCACACGTACCGAGTACTGGGTGGGAGGGCCTGCCGGCACGGAGAACAAAAACTCCCTCCACAGCACACGGGAGGCCTCGGGGGGCCCTGGCTCTGACGTGGACTCATTGGCACAGGCCGGGGGCTGGCAGAGGGTGTCCGGTGATGGAGGGATGCTAGCTCGGGGGCACCAGCGTCCCTCTGGGGTGCACGTGGGCACCGGTTGAGTCTGGCTCTCTGGGGACACACTCTCGGGCTCCCCGCTGTGTCCTGGGGCCCCTGCAAGGAGAGGAGGGGTGTCTTTTGGGGGCCTGCGCTTGCTAATAAGCCCCAGTCAGGGACGCCCCACCCCCATGGAGACAGGAGATCTTGCCAGGCAGCACCCCTGACCCCGCCATCCCTCCTCTACTCCTCCTGACACCAGGCCAGCTGACTGACCCAGGCGAGCCCCACACCCAGGCAGTCCCGGGGATCCGAAGCAGAAGTCGGTTTCTCTATGGACCCCACTCTGTGCATCTCAAGGCTGGAGATCAGTCCAGCAGCCAAGAGGCCACTGCACATGACAGCGCAGACAGGCCGCCACGGCCCCACCGGGACAGAGTCCCACCTGCTCCTGCCTCGGGCCGGAACACCTGCAGCCGAAGCTGGGCGGGTCGGCGGAGCTCCAGGGTGCGGAACTCGGCAGCAGTGAGGAAGGCTTCTCTACTCAGGCCCAGGCTGGGGAACGCCATCACCTGGAGGAAGGGGGGACGCTCGGCTCCACAGACCCCAGCCTCTGCCACCCCACTGCCCCAGCACCCACTGGGTCAGAGGGGAAGGAGCCTCCAGACAGGGCTTCATACTGTGGCTGACGGTCACTCGGGACAAAAAATCAGGTCAAAACCATCGGTGAGCAGCAGGACCCCCACCTGCTCACCCAGGTGAGACAAACACCCAGAGAAAACACTCAAACACCCAGAGCAAACACTCAGGAGCATTCAGAGCCTTCTGGGGTCAGCCTACCTCAACAGGCTCCTGGGGAGCTGAGAGGGCCTCCTGCTGTGCCAGGGGGCTCAGGGGTCCCTGCAGGTACCCAGGGGGCGCTCCCACGAGGAAGTTCTCCGCATCCCACACGGGACCTGGGACAGCGAGTGTACACTGAGGTGCTGGTCCCGGGCCAAGGAGGAGAGCGCCCGTGGGCCCCGGGCAGGGCCAGACCTGGGACTGAGCCGCCTGGCAGTAGCCCCCCAGCTCCCCCCACCTCTGTCTGTTTCATCTGGTACAGGCTCAGGTTGGGACGACAGGTGCTCAGGAAACATCTAACCAACTAGGGACGAGCCTGGGGCGAGCGACGGGACTGTCCTGCGGCAGCCAGGAGACCCTGCGTGGTTGGGGGCTGGGGGAGGGGGAAGGGGGACGGCCATGCGGAGGAGCTCCCACGGTGGCCAGGAGAACTTTCATGGTTTTAGGGAGGCAGCTGTCCTGGTCCAGGACAGGCATCACAAGGTGCCCCCTCAGCCCCCCTGGCAGCCCCAAGCGCACCTCCGGGCCGCAGCTCACAGACGTAGCTGTGGGGCACCGAGCACAGGTCCGTGTTGCACTGCCCTGCGGGCCCAAGGCGCACACAGCGCTCAGCTGTGGCAGGGTGCGGCTCCCCAGGCAGCCAGTTCTGGCAGCTCTCCAGGCTGAAGGCCTCGCCCTGCACGGCGGGACCCGCCTCGGCGCCCTCCACAGCTGAGAAGCCAATCCACACGTCCAGGCTCCTGCCGGCAGATGGTGGGGAGAGTGGGCACTCGGGGGGCTCTCCGAAGACACCCCCCGTCTGCCCTCTCTCTCTGGGAGCTTCTTCCTCATTCCTCATAGTAGCTAGCCCCTCAGGTAAGGCCTTGTCCCTCACCACCACCTTCCAGACAAGGAAACTGAGGCTCAGTCAGAGAAATGACCAGGCAAGCAAGGCTGAGGCAATGTCTACCCAACCGCCCCCAAATGCTACTCCCCACAGCCCTGACAAGGTAGGAAGACCCTTCTGGAGGCTGGGCTTATAGACACATGGTCAGGAATAGGCAAAGGGACACAGGGATGGCACATGGAGAGAAGTGAGGTGCTGCGGTCAGAGCCAGGCACTGGGGCCCAGCTACTGCCAGTTAACTGGGTGACCTCGGGCAAGGGCCCCTGACCATTCTGGGCCTCAATTTCCTCTTCTGGACACTGAGAATATCCAGGGTATGAACCACACTCCAATCAACCCCTCCCCAAACGGGGACTCTGGGAGAGACCGGCGTCTGGCCTCCAGCCCCTTCCCAGCATGGCAGGTGCTGAGAGTCAGGGGGAGGGGCAACGCCCCTCCTTGTGGGCCTGGGTGGGCGAAGGGGTCCAAGAGGCTCCTTGTGCATGTCTGGCCTCCATAGTCACGCCAGAACTGTCCCCGCCCCTGGCCCTGCCAGGAGGGGCTCGGCAGGGGACAGCAGGGGGCAGGCGGCATGTGGGACCTGTGATGCACCCCCCCACCCCTACATCCGCATCGTGGCCGAAGGGCTGGCGAGACGGTGTGGGAGGAGCAGGGCTCCCAAGCCCCAGGCAGGCCAGCCAGCTGGACTCGGCCCCTCGGGGCACCCCCACCACCTCTCCTGATCCTCCTCTGGCCTTAGGCTCTGTCCCCGACCCCGAATTCCAGGGATCCCACTTCCCGGCTTGTCTAGGGGTGGGAGCAGGTACCTGGTGACCTGGGAGACCAGGAAGCGCTGGACGGCGGGACTGTCCACCATAGCCAGGGCGGCCCCGGCCCAGGCCCGGCACTGCTCCTGTGCCTGCAGCCAGGCAGCCTTCTCTGCCACCAGGCGGTAGCAGCGCCCATTACCGGGGAAGATCGCGGTGTCCGAGGGGCAGAGCGGATGCACCACTGGGCAGAGACAGGGGCATCAATGTGAGCCCAGCCAGGACGGCCTCACCTGCTCCAGCCCCTGGGGGCGAGAAGGCACCCACCTCCAACTGGCTCCTCGCCCACAGTCACAATACTGTAGGTGGCTTCCAGGTTGGAGCCACCACGATTTCGGACGCCAAGCTTGAGGGTCTCATCGCTGCGCACTGAGACTGGACACTCGAGCTCCAGGGCAGCAGGAGCCGCCTCCACTTGCACCTCAGCCCCTAGCTGGGCTGAGCCGGCCCCCAGGGCCAGCATGGCTGTCAGCTGGTAGCGCCCGGGCAGGGAATAGCGGTGAGTGGTGGCAGGACCAGCGACATCCACCTTAGGGGAGCCGTCACCAAAGTCCCAGTGTGTGGAGCTGACAGGCAGGGAGGCAGTGACGTGGAAGACTGCTGGCTGGCCGGAGGCCAGGGGTCCCTGAGGCCCCACCAGGGTGGCCCCTGGGGAGGCAGGGAAGACGTTCTGGAGGAGGGTGGGGCCCCCGCAGGCAGGGACGAGGGGCAGCGGGGGGCTGGAGCACAAGGGCAGGCAAGCTGAGGAGGCGTTGGGGGACTGGGCCACCCCACACAGGCACCAGCCCTGTTCCGAGAGGGCCCCGAGGCCCTGGGCAGCCGCAAAGCAGAAGGCGCCACAGGTCTCGGGCGCCAGCGGGCCCTCATGGGCAGCTGAGAAGGCCACGGGCACCACGGCACCGGAGCTGCTGTCAGGGAGGCAGGCGATGAACTCCTCACCTAGACGGAGCAGACAGGCTGGTCCCAGGCAGGCTCCGCCCCTGCTGCACCCCTGCCCCCATTCTAGACCCCAGATCACGTCACCCCCCTCGCTCCTGCCTGGCACTCACCACCCTCCCCTCCTCCCACCTGCACTGCTCCCCGGACCCCTGGTCTGTCTCAGCAACCACGACTGCTGCCCACATGCCTCTGTTCCCCGAGCCCCGCCTGCCGCCACCCAGGCTGGTGACACTGGAACACCGACGGGGTCCTACCTGGCAGGGGACTGAGCTGGTCACACTTAGCCATACTCACCACAGCCGCTATCTGACACGAGGACACCCAGGAGGGGCCAGCCAGCGAGGGGGCCGGGCCCAGCACACGTGGCCGCCTCGGGCCGAACCACGCGAACCTGCTGCTCTTCCAGCCAGCGAGGCAGCCACGCCAGGCCGCAGTCACACTCCAGTGGGTTTCCGCTCAGGTTTCTGCAGGAGGCGCAGGGCCAGGGGCTCAGGAGAAGGCAGGGCAAATGAGGGGGCCCCGAGGAAGTCTGCACTGGCCTCACCCCAGGGAGCAGGGGCCCAGAGTACCCCCACCCGCACAGCGTCCCACCATCCCTACGGCAGCCTGCTGGGCCCCAGGAGGGCTCCAGCAGACAAGCAAAAAGCCCTCGGGGCCTGGTCTCAAGCGGGAGTGGGCCCGGAGGACAGGGCAGAAGGGCAGGGAGGGTTACCCGGGGGCTTCAGGGTCGGCTACCAACAGCCACCAAAAACAACAACTTACATTTCACTTAAATTAAATAAATTAGCAAATAATCCTTCTTCTAAAGTAGAAATCTCGTTGTTACTTATGTCCCTGAAAGAAAAGGGGGATTTAACAGGGTCTGACGGAAGCCCCCGTAACTGAAACGGTGACAGGTAGCCGCCACCCGCCCCCCGCCCCCCGGAGGGGACACTCACAGCTCTGTCAGTGCGGACAGGTTTGCCAGGAACCCGATGTCCAGTGCCCGGAGCAGGTTGTGGGACACATCTCTAAGGAGCAGAGCGGCCATCCATCAGTGCCAGAGCCCCACACAGGACACAAAGCAGACCCGGGCCCACCCCCAGAGGCTCCCTCGCACCCACAACCTGCAGCCTCCCACCTTCCAACTCCTCCCCACACTTGGGGCCGGGGGATGGGACCCAAATGAACAGAGAGGAGAAGGCTGGGAGCCCAGAGCACGTGCCATCCACGCCCTGCCCCATTCCTCTTCTCCGCCCAGAAGCCAGCCCCCAACCCGTCCCCTGCCCCCAGACCCGGCACGGCAGCCCAAGGGTCTCCAGGGCCAGGGGCCTGGCTGCTGCTGGCCCTGGGAAGGAGATGGTCTCAGAATGCCCCAAGACACAGTGGGGCACAGAGACCAGATAAACAGGATAAACAGGGGACCCTGGTGGACAAGCCCACATCATAGCGATGGCGATGGAACGCAGCAAAGACCAAGGCTAACAGGACCCCAGTAAGAACACCGGCACAGCCAACAGGGTAGCACACGGCTTCAACGGGAAGCATAACCGGGCCAGAATCATCATGAAACGTAGACTTACACTATGTTACACTGAGCTGCGTGTGCCAGACGCTCCGAGGACAGACTCTAACCCTGCAGGAGTCCACGCAAGGACGCAAGATTAACACAGACGACACTAATGGCCACGAGTTAGACTCTGACCTCGGTAAACCCCAGGTTCAAAATCAAATGTGACAGGGGAGCATCTCAGCAGTGGGGGGGAAGGGGGACCCAAGACCCACAAAGCCAAAGGTGACACTCTTCTAGAACCGAACAGACTGAAAGAATCCAGGAGGACGCCACAGACTCTTCACAGCACGAAAGGATGAGCAGAAATGAAACATCCAAACCAGAGGACCCAACCACAGAAAACCACGGACTTGCACACAGAACTCCGGTAAGCTCAGAAAACGAGCCGGGAAGAGCACTGGCGACTGAGACGAGGGCTCAAAGGCCCTGACGCCCTTTCCACACACGCTGCTAACCGATGGTGAAGACTGCGGGGAAATAACGACTTAGCACACAATTAACAAGAGAAACACAGATGTCACCGACGGGCGCAGAAACCATCCCCCGTGGGTGAGAACTGGCGACGCGCCACTGAAAACAGCGCGAAAGCACTCTTATCCACCAAGCGGTGAACGTTTTCAGAACCGGGACCCCGGGTGCTGGCGACGCGGCCCCGCTCCTCCAGGAGAGTCTTTCAGACGACACGCTCTGTACCCAATGATTCCTGGCTGGCCTGGAGGCGGAGGCCACGGTCGCCCCTGCCTATCCACTTCCTGGGACAGAGACCCACGGACCACCCCGACTTGGTGGGCACCTCTGGTCACCTGTTCCACTACGTCCCCCTCACTGTTTCCTCAGGCTCGCACATGTGTGAGTAGGCCCTTGCCACGGCCTCCAAACTGACGATGCCTGGGCCTCCAGCCCACAGAGCCTCTGCCCTTCCAGATGTCACCTCTCGCCCTCTGATGTCCCCAGAACGCCCCACACCAGCCCAGCTCTGCCCCCAGCGACCCCCATTTGTGCAGAGGCCGGGGGTCCACTGACGCCTCCTCCGGGCCTAACCATTTCTCGGCCCTTCCAACCCAGCTCTTAAAACACTTCGACTCTCACCTACCCGTCCCCGGACACCTGCCTGGCCTCCACGGGCCCTCCTATCTAAGCTCCTGAGGCGGCCCTCGGGGGGTCCCCAAGCCCGGCTCGCAACAGTCACCCTCTGAAACGGGTCCTGCTTTGCCCGGCCTGCTCCAAACGCGGCAGGACTTAGTCAGAACAGGCTGGTGTGAAAACAAGGTCCTCCTGGGAGCCGAGGCCCTGAGTGCCAGCTGAGACCAGGCCTCTGCACGAACGGGTCCCCTCCAAACACCTGGCAGGGGAAGGGGAGAGTGCCAGGACCTCGCAGGCTGGGGTGCCCGAGCAGTGCCCCGCCTGGCTCGTGACGCCAGGGACCGCGTCTGGAACCAGGCTCAGGAAATGACCCCCCACGGCCCCTGGCCGCCGCTTCACCCTGGAGACCAGCTGGCCACACAGGGTCTCTCCTGGCAACCAACAAGGGCCCAGGAGAGAGCAGCACCAGCTGGAGCCCTCTCACACGGCGGCGCCGCCCCCCACCCAGGAGCCAGAGGAGCCCCCAGGGTTGCATCGGGAGCCCCCGAGCCTCCTCCCCTCACCTGTGGGCCGAGACAGGCCCTAGAGTCAGAGAGCCTGGAGCCGCGGGGCAGGCACAGCCCCCTCAGCACACAGGGGCAAGAGAAAGCCAGGTACGAAATGCAGCCCCTCGCTCTGCAGTTGGAGCAACTGAGATCTAAAGAAAGGGGAGGAAAGGGGTGCACAGCAACAGCCTGGCTTTTTTCTTTAAGTTTATTTATTTATCGAGAGACAGACGCACACAGAAAAGGGGACAGAGAATCCCAAGCAGGCTCTGCACTATCAGCGCAGAGCCTGACGCAGGGCTCAATCCCGCCAACCATGAGATCATGACCTGGGCCAAAGTCAAGAGGGGGGATGCTTAACCCGACTGAGCCACCCAGGTGCCGCGAGTCCCCCCCATTCCCAGTCTCCCATAGTCATTCTGCCCTTGAAAGAGGAGAAATGGGGTGTGGAGGGTTCCGTGCAGGAGAGGACAGACTGCCCGAGGGAGCGTGGGATGGGGGCTTCAGAGGGGAGCAGACACAAGGGAGGGTGGCAAGAGGGGCCAGGAGCCCCATTGAAGAGCAGGTTGGGGCAGCGAGGCCTTCTCCATCCTGAGAGGGAGCACCGTGACTGACGACGGGCTCAGGGCCAGAGCCCCAGCTGTCCCAGCGAGGTGCCTTGGACATGCCTCTCTCGGTTTCCCATGGGGAGGGGGGGAGGGGAGGAGCAGAAGGAGAGACTGGGCGTGTGCATGGGGACACGTCTGCTTGCACGGGTCCATCTCTGCCCACAACTTGAGTCCAAGGAACTCCAGGACAGGAGAGGCCTTTGGGGCTGGGGGACATGGGGACAGGACCCCTGGCAGGGTCACCTATGACCCCCACAAGGCCACACGCGGCAGGGAAGGGGAGGGCCTGCCGTCTGGTGGCTGCAGTCAGAGGAGCCGAGGTGGGTGCCCGCTGTGGACGGCAGCAGTCTGGTGGCCCGGGCTTTCCTCTAGAGCGCACGGCCCGCCCCGTGCTCCGCAGGCCCGCCCCAGCCGGCCTGACCTGCCAGGTGGTTCCCGGGTGGGGCGGGCAGGCCAGGAGACCAGGGAGAGGGAGCCGGATTGACCCACTGGTAAGCCACGATGCTCTAGAGTGGCAACGACCGTGCCACAAGAAACTTCAGTGAGACCTACGTAGGGCCCTCCGGATGTCCCAGCTGAGGCTGACAGGGGGCCTGTGCCTCCGAGGGACAATCGGGCTGCAGTGGCATGAGAACCAACAGTCCCGGGAGAGAAACGATCCAGATAGACGCGACCTGGGGATGGCGGGGAACGGGGTGAGAGTTCCCAGGAGAGTCCCAGCTTGGGCCTCAAGCACGAGAGGAAAGAAAGAAGGAAAATCCCTAAAATGTTTTTCCACATCCCATTTTCTGGAAAATTCATCACGAGTGGCAGCTGCTGGGAGCCGCCTGTGGTGCCTGAGAAACCAAGGAAGCGGGTGGGAGGGGCGGGCCAAGCTCAGGGCCCAGGCCGCTCAGCCAGCACCCACCCTGTTCCATCAGGACACCACTGTCCCTGGCCTCACTGGCCTGTGGCTCCAGGCTGTCCTTGGCCCAGTTAAGTCCTTCGTCCAGCTCTGCCTGGCCTAGCGGCCCCATTGAGGCTCCCTTCCCCCACACGCGGAAGGCCCCACCATCATGGTCACAGAGTCACGGGCAACGGCCACGTGCTCCTTGCCTTCCAGGCCCCAGCTGAGCCCCTTCCCCCACCCTACCAGTCACCTGGGCCTAGCCTGGCCCATGGTGCACAGAAAACACCAGTGGGCTCCCTGGGACCTGCTGGCCAAGGTCCCATGCCCCAAGGTCAGAACCAGGACAGGACCCAGGTGCCACACCACAGGTCCTGAGCCCCGCCCAGCCCCCAGCCTGCCCCAGGGTGTGGAAGCATCTGCATGGGGCAGGCCGCGGTGACAGGGTACACTGGCAGGGATGGGAAGGGCAGAGGGGACACTGAGGGGGAGCCCTGGGGGGTTGCCAGAAGGAGGACACAGAAAGGAACGCTGGTGGGGTCCGCAGCCAGTCCCGCAGCCCCAAGATCCCAAACAGCCACCTGTCCAGATTTCCATTCGTTCTTGCCATCGCTGTTCTGGGGGGACGCCGAGGAGGCCTCGTACCAGCCCTGCCCCACTCCCCGGCCACTAGGGCTTCCTCTGCAACCCCCAGGTGACATCATCACAGTCTGACACCCTGCCCCCACACGGGGGTTCCCCAGGTCCTGCAACGCAGCGAGGAGAGGCAGCAGGCCCGGGAGCCTCTGCTGCGGGCCCAGCAGGGCTAAGCACAGCAGTGGCTGCACCGACCCCGACTGGGAGAAGGGCCAGTAGCCTGGCCAGACAGCGCCCCTAAGAGGTCCTGGGCCAAGCAAGGCCCACCCTCTGGGCCAGCGAGACACTCCTCGGCCCTCCCCCCTCCGAGGCCCACACCAACAACTTCCAGGGACCCCAAGGCCCAGGCTGCAGGGGTCAGGCCAGCTTAGAGAAGAGGTGGGTGACCTGGGGACACACACCATGACACACATCCATGATAGCACAAGACTCGTGTCACCTCCCCAGGCACAGGGATCAGGCTGAGAGGCTGGCCTTCCTTCTCCTCCCCCACAGTGACCCAGCAGTCACCGGAGAGCCCCGTCTGTTCCCCATGCCACGGTGATTCTGACTACCCCCGCTGTCCAAACCAGACGTTCTCACGGGCGCCAGCCTCCCCTCGGTGCAGGTCCTTGGGGTGTTCGGGCACCCAACCGCAGGTCCCTGGATGTCTGGGTCTTATCCTTCTCGCTCCAAGCAGAAGCCTGCCAGGAGGCAGCTGCTGAAGGACCCCATCTGGTGAGCAAAAGCAGCTCCCCCGTGCCCTCTCCACATAAGGCTCACCACTCATGACCCGCCCCTGCTCACATCCCAGGCCCGGGAGGGCAGGGCAGGGCAGGGCAGGGCAGGGGGCAGGCGGAGATGAGAAGGGGCTGCACTGGTAAAGGGGAGTGGGTCAGGGGGTGTGAAGGTGGAAGCCGAGGACAGGGTGGCCACAGACGGCAGGTGTGGAGCGTCCCTGAGCCTGGGGTGGTTCGAGAGCAGTCCCCTTCTAGAGCGGAAGAGCCGGAGGCCCCAGATGAGCTGGGACCCTGTCCTGCAGCCCTGAGCAGCCTCAGTTTCCTCCTCTGCCAAAGACAGGAGTGGCTCGTGTGCCCGCTCCCCAGCCCAGATGCTGGGCGGGATCTGGGGGCCAGCCGGAGCCCCCAAGGAAACATCTGCACATTCCAGACACATGTGGTCAGCGGCGGGGGTGAGTGCCAGGCCCCAGCCCGTCACCCCCACCCCTGCGCTGGCCGCCGCGCTGGAAACAGGGCTTGGGGGGAAGGAGCTCTGGAGGGGCCGCTGCGGAGGTTATGTAACCCACTCCTCCGGAGCCAGCAGCTGCCTCCTCCCTCTGGCAAGACGGGACAGCCGTGCTGGAGGGGGAGAAGGGACCCCACTCCCCGTCCAACGCCCAGGGCTCCGTGCTCCTCCCTCCATCCCTCACCAGGCTCCTGGAAACACAGCCTGGGCTGGCCTGTCCTCTCCCCACAAGTCTCATCAGCCCAGCGAGGAGGACCCCCACAGCCGCCCTCAGGAGCCGGGCCCAGGCACAAGGGGAGAGGCCACAGCGCTGGACCTGGGCCCCCACACTCCCCGCCACCGCCTCACCAGCGGCACTGGGGGCAGGCGGCTGGGAGTCCGGCACCCGAGCCAGTTTGAGTGTAATAACCTCATTCTGTTTTCATTCCATCTATTTATGGTGAGCAAGGCTGGCTTCCAAGGCCGGAAATGATGATGTTTAAATTAATGAATTCAAGTTTAGGAAGGAGCGGATTTGAAGACAAACATACTGAGAGGGCCTGCTGGGGAGGGGCAGGGGCAGGGGCAGGGGCAGGCTAGGGGCGGGGGTAGGGGGGAGGCAGGGAGGGCCCCAGCAGCCCCAGGGCATCAGCAAGTGGCTGTCTCGGCCTCCAAGGTGAGAAGGAAAGGCCTGCCAGAGAACCTCCCAGATCCAGGAGGTAGCCCACGCTTCTCAGCATCTTATGGGGACCCCTCATCCAGGCTCTGCCCTCCCACAAGTGAACCCTCGCCAGGATAGGACACGGGTATCTGGGGTGGTGACGCTGCTGGCCTGGGAAGCCCTGGGACCAGAGGCTGGGCTGGGGCGTGGTGCGGGGGGCTCTGACCTGCAGAAAGGAGATGAGGGCATGGGGTGTCCCCCATGCCAGGACGGGAAGACACCCCCTGGAAGAGAGGTGTTCCAAGTTTGACCCGCCAGAGGCAGCCACTTTCAGGGCATTAACAAGAAGGGGGGGCTGCCCAGGAGAGGGTCTAGCTTCCCCCTCCCCCCACAGCTGGGAATTTGGGCGAGGGGAGGAGAAGGACCACTGTGGGGGCGGGCAGCCTCCCTCCAGATGTGGCACCCGCATCCAGGTACTGCCCTGAGACCTGTCACAGGCAGCCAGGAGCACGCCGTCCCCTCCTACAGGTGGTACCGCTGGGGCTCGAGGAGGCCACCGTCCTCGCCCCACCATCACCTCCCCAGAGTGGGAAGACTGGACAAGAAAGGCCGGGCTCCCTGGCGTCTCTGGCCTTCCAGGGGCACGCGCATCACCCACTCAGATGCTGGGCACGGACAGCGGCGCGAACCAGCCTGACGGCAGGGCTACGCAGCAGTGTGAAGGCACTGGGCCCTGGAGGCCACCAGCACCATTAGCCTTGCCCTGAGCACTGGCCCCGGTCCCTGCTCCAAACCAGAAGGAAAAGCTGGCTTCTGGCCCTGCCTGGGGACAAAGCCCTTTCCAGGGTGGCCCCCCAGCATCCTGGAGCAAGCTTTGTGCCTTCAGGGCACGGGGGCTGCTGAAGCCGGGGCCACCACACTCATCTGAGCCGGGGCCCACGGCACCTCAGGGAGAGAAAGAGCCCTGCCCACCTCGGCCACAGATGCAGCCCCCTCCCTGGCACGGGTGGCCGGGCACCACCGGGCCCCCTGGCGGAGACGGCTGCCAAGCCACAAAGAACGAGGTGTTCCGGGAAAAAAGGACGTGAGCTGCATTTTCCAGCTGCGTTCTGTGCGGCAGCAAGACTGCAGGCACGCTCGGCCGGCGCCCCCGCTGCACGCGGCCCGCCCCGTGGACACAGCCCCGCCTCGGCTGGAGACACACAGGCACCCAGTGCGGAGGGCCAGGCCCCATGTGCCCGGGCCAGACGGCCGCCACCACCCCAGACAGCGGCAGGACACATGGGGTGTTTTTGTTCCAGAGTGCTCAGCGGGCTGGGCCCGTCTGGGTTCCCACTGCTGGCGCTGGCCACTGCGGAGTGTTCCGGAAAGGAAAATGTGCATCTCCATCCAAAATGGCTTCCTTACTTGAAACCAAAGCCCAGCCAGGGTCTCCCTCGACAGCTAGGGTCTCAAGAGCCGTGGGGGAAACACAAATGGTGGCAGAAGCACCACCCCCCATCCCAGGGGCAGCTCGTGGGGGCAGGACCCACGTCCTGGAGGGCCACCCAGCCAGCTGTTCTAGAACAGTGGCCAGATACTCATTGCTCAGGGCCAAGGCAGAGGGACAGAGAGAGGAGGAAGAGGCCCCTACAAGAAACGACACTCAGGTCTCGGGGGAGAACCGCAAGATGAGCCTGCAGGGAAGCAGGGAAGGTGAACCGACTCCTGCCGACACCGGGAGCGTTCGCAGCCAGACCAAGTGAGATCACAAGGCTGTGCCGTGCGCGTGACCGGCAGGCTAGCGGCAAGCGGGCGCCGAGCGGCTCTCCTGGCTGCGGACTTCAAAGGCGCCACATCATCCCAGGTGACAGAACAAGGTGACCAGGACAAGTCGCATGTTCTATTGATACCTCAAAGCTTCGCTGTGTCACAAATCTGTACTTGAATGCATCAAAAACAAAAATGCAGAAAACAGATCCACACACGAGAGGAGCGTGCCAGGCCCCACGAGTCCCAACGACTGCGTGGCCCTGCAGGGAAGGCACCTCCGAGGTCAGACCAGAGGCGGCAGGAAGGCTTCTGGACGTCAGGCCTCCCTGCGGCGGGTGCTGAGGGGTGTGCAGGAGTCCACCTGCTCGGGCGCCCCTCTGCCGTGGGGTCTGAGCAAGGCGGTCAGGAGCACGTGTGCTCAGGGATTCCTCCTCTCGGGCTTTTGTCTGTCAGCGGGGCAGGTCTCAAAGACCCATCCCCCGGGGGCCAGTGCTTGAGGACAAAGTAACTGACTCTGAGAACGTGGGGAGAATGCAAGCAAGGGCCACCTTGGCAATGGTTACGATTATTGTGGCCTCAGCACCAAGCCTTGTGGATACGCCCACAAGCCCAGAAGATGCATCCACTCACGGTGCCCAGCTTACAGGTACAGAGACTCTAGCTCCGGAAGGCTGAGTGACTCGGCCAAGGTCACGCGGAAAGTGGAGAAGCTGGGATGTGAACGGGATCTGACTCGGGGCCAGAGTCCCGACTCCTGGGTCCCCACGCTTCCATCCCAGAGCCAGACAGGAAGTCAGCAGGAAGAACCACAGCGTGGATGGCCGAGGGAAGTCCAAGGAGGCAGTTGGGGCCAAGGGCCGGGCAGGGCAGAGCCGAGCAGGCGGCTGAGCCCAGAGCCCACTCAGCCCCTCTCAATCCCAACCAAAGATGCCCCCACTGCCAGCTCTTCAAACCAGGCCGTTAGGTGCAGCTCTGGGGTTGTGCCCCAGAACATGCTGATGAAATCACCTCTCTGCCACAACGCACCAGCCACGTGACCTGAGGAAGTGACTTCACTTGAGAAGCCTCAGTGTCCCAGTCTGTGAAATGGGATCAAAAGTGGTTCCAACCTCAGAGCACGACGGCGAGCTACTGAGAGGCTGAGGACAGAAAAGGCATAGCAAGGAGCCCAGAACATGGCAACGTGGAGGGAGACAATGGTGGGGAGTGGGGGTGCACACCCCCGGCTCTTTTCTTCAAATATCTGTTTTCTAATTCGGATGTAATTCACACGCTATAAAGTTCGCCGCTGTGAAGTGTGCAAGTCGCCGGTTTCTAGTGTGTGCTCAGGGTTGTGCAACCGTCACCACTGTCTGATTCCACAACATTCTCATCACCCCAGACAGAAACCCCACGCTCCTTGGCTGTCATGCCCAGGCCCCATCCCCCACCCCAGCTGGGGACGACACTAATCTGCTCTCTGGCTCCACGGGTTTGCCTGTTCTGGACATTTCCTACCAGTGAAATCATTCAACACGGGGCCTCTCGTCTGGCTTCCTTCACTGAACGTGTTTCCAAGGCGCATCCAGGCTGCAGCAAGTGCCAGAGCTTTGTTCCTTTTGAAGGCTGAGTGGTACTCCACCACGTGGACGACCGCGTTCTGCGTCCGCTCGTCCGCTGCCGAACACCGGGCCGCTTCCGCTTCTCAGCTACCACAGATCGGGCCTTAGTGACCATCCGCGTACACGTTTCTGTGTAGACACGGGTTTCCGTTCTCTTCAACAGGCACCCAGGAGCAGAAATGCTGGCCCCGACCGTGACTCCACGTTTTATCTTCCCAGGAGCTGGCACGTGGCTCTCCAAAGTGCCACGGTCTGCGTCCCGCCAGCAGTGCGTGAGGGCTCCGGCTTCTGCACATCCTCACCAACACGCGCTCCGACCCGTCTTTGGTGACAGACACCCCGGTGGGCGCAGAGTGCTGGCTCACTGCGGTTTGATCTGGGTTTCCCTGAGACCGGATGCTGAGCATCTTTTCACGTGCTCACTGGTCATCTGTGTCTTTATTGGAGACACGTCTGCTCAGATCCTTCATCCATGTTTTAATTAATTTTTTAATTGGATATCTCTTTGGCGTTGACAGTATATAAGAAGCCGTTCTTTTATGTTCTAGCCACAAGCCCCTCATCACACAACCAGCTTGCACGTGCTCCCCCCTGCGGGTGGGCCCACTCTCTAGGTGCTCCCCTTGGGCCCACCCCCTCACCACTCCCAGGCACCGCCGGGCTCCTGAGGGTTGCTGGCGCTGTGGATGTTCTGGCGTCGGTCCCTTCACGTACCCAAGTGTGCGGCTGCAGCCAAGGCCTTCCCACTCGCCCTCCTGCTCAGTGTGGGCCCCCCTGTCTACGGCTCTGGAAAATTCGCCTCCCGTGTCCCATTGGGAAACCAGCACTACACGTGCGTTTACGTTCCGAATTCCAAGTGCAGG
The DNA here is from genome assembly GCA_030068075.1 of Paguma larvata. NCBI lineage: Eukaryota > Metazoa > Chordata > Mammalia > Carnivora > Viverridae > Paguma > Paguma larvata. The sequence continues at coordinate 112,385,247 of CM057825.1, forward strand.
CCGGCCACACCGTGCGGGTCAGGGAACGTGAGGGTGAGAGCAGCTGGGGGCGCAGGACGCCCCAATCGTCCTGAGACCCATCCCCCCCAGTAGCCAGTGCTCCGTGACACTCCCCTTAAAAGCCATCCCCCCTGCCTGGCTCTCCCACACCTCCATCACCTTGAGCCTCAGGGAACCCTCCAGGCTGTCCTCATCAGGCACATACTCCCTCAGACCTTTCAATGTCACCTACGCTGGCGGTCCGTCCAGGTAGCGCCTCCAAAGCAGCCCACTCCCCATCATCTGTGTCTTTGGTTTAACGTCGGCTTGACTGTAATAACTAAGCCTCAGAGACTCCAGGCACAGGGCCCAGCACACAGCAGCCAGGCTCTCTGTCTGATGAGGGCTCAGGGAAGGGACTCTCTGCGGCCTGGCCAGTCCTCAAGGCAGCAACAAACGTGGCACATACAGCCCGACACGTTAGGCCCCGTGGTCTGCTCCCCGACACCCACCTCCCCTCACACCCATACAGACGCCGGAGGCCTAGCACCCCCCAGTCTCCCTCCTGTCATTTAGCGTTGAGGCCCTAAGTACTCCAGCCGACAAAAGACCCTAAGGTCCTGATATTTCCATCCACGAACCAAGTCCCCACTGAGTTCCTGCTCCAAACCCGGTCCTAGAGACCAGCGGCAGAAGCCGGCAGGGCACATCCCGAGAAGGGGCTGGCCGAAAGCTGCCACACCTGACACTGATCGACAGACCGCAGCTGGAGGAGCGGTCACATCCAGACCTTCCTCTGGTGACCAGCACTCTGCCTCTGCGCTGTCCTGTTCCGCACAGGAGCCACTGGCCACCAGCGCCTCCAGGGTACTTGCACCGTGGCTTGCCACACAACACAGCTCTGGACCGACTATCAAACTACGGGAAACGAAGGGCAGTGGGACACACTGGGTGTCACCACGCGGGTGACAGAGGTGCAGTTCAAGCCCAGACCCCGTCGGGGCCGATTTCGACGAGCCTCATGAAACAGGAAGGAGGTGTGGGAAAGCGGGCATCTCGTCAGGAGACAGAAGGCGGGAACTGCGCGGCGCGGACCTGGTCTGGATCCTGATTCAAGCTACTAAGACACCAGAGACGATCCAAACCCCCAACGCGCTGGACGCATACGGGGACCAGAGGACGACCCACTGTCCTGGGGCAGACCAACGGGCTGGTCGTCCACGCCAGAAAGCTCATACATCAGAGAATGGGACAGCTGGAATCTGGTTCCAAAACAGGCGGAGGTGGGAGTGTGGACGGCAGGGCAGAGGGCAACGGGTCCATGAAGCTCAGCACACAACTCTGCCTACTTCTCTGCAAGTTCAAACTGCCCACGATAAAGCTTCAAAAGCAGGACCACAGTCACACCCTGCTAGTGACATCACCTTTCTCCGGCCGTCTCCCAGCAGCACAGTCTCAAGCAGGAGAGGCTGGGCTTCAGAAGCCCGGGCCACCCTGCATGCTGAGCCCCAGAGTCCCCTGTGGGCCAGCCTTGGTCCTTATACCCAGGTCTGGCCCCGCTGCACCTCAGGCTGTAGGAGGAGTCTCATGGAGGGGCGGCCACGGGACTGATGACAGAGGTACCAGGCCTGAAACGCTGGTGGCGCCCAGAAAGCAGGGTTGCCGGGGCCCCCTGGGCACGCACGCCCTCACCCAGGAGGCTCCGGCCCCTCTCCCTTGGAGAAGAGAAGACTCCCCTAGCTCCCTCTCTCTGAGCATGAGGCTTGCAGTGTTGACAGGCCGCCAGGGCAGCCCACGAGCCCAGACGGTGGTCTGGGGAACCAGAGGGGAGCCCAATTTCCCTCAGATTCCTGGCCCCCAGCCTCCAGCCATCTCCCAGAGGCAGCTTCGGGGTGTAAAGAACCATGTGGGACATCCTCTCTTCCTTACCCACCTGCTTCTCAGGGTCCCCTCACAAGCCCAGGGGGTCCAGCAACCCTGGGAATCCTGCCCTGTCAGGCTGGGCCAGCCTACCAGTTCCCAAGACCAGAGCCTAAGGGGACACAGGCAAGCCAACAGTCCTGGGCTCCATCGGTGTGCTCAAGAGGCTCCAGAGCCCGCACCCCGCTGCAGGCCCCCGCTGCAGGCCCCCGAATGACCCATCTCAACCATGGGTTTCCTGTACAGCTTCTGGAGGCCAGCTCAGCACCAGGTGCTGGGGAAGCAAAGAATAACCAGAAGGAGCCAGGCCTGACCTCGGCAGCTCCCAGCAAACCAAACGTGGGGTAACTTCACCCACAGCATCCAGACACGAGCGGTGGGGTAGATCTGATGCAGTTACGCGGGTGCTGATGTAGCCAAGAGGCCAGACAGCTGGGATGGCCACTTATGCTTAAGTGATCAGGTGGCTGAGCGACAGGCTCCCACCTGGCCCTGGAGAAACTGCTCTTTCCCCACCCCCAATTCCACCCAGCAGAGTCCCAAGGACATCCAGACCGCGCAGGAGAAGTACCCATCCCTACTTCACCCATCTACCTGCCAACATCCAAACTCATCTCAACATCCAAACACAGGCCACAGGGTCCCCTAATTAAAGGGGGCCATACACTGGAGGCACCCAGGGAATGTTACAGAACCAAATTCCAGGGTGTGATGGTCTGAGGATGCTAAATGCTCCCCAGAGGATTCCAACCTGTGGCCAGGGACAGATAAGGAGTCCCAGCTTAGGTGCCTGAAAGTGCCCAAGAAATCCAAACGGGGCCACAGGAACGCAGATCAGCAGGCCCTAAGCCTAGCCAGGGGACAACTGTCTGCAATCCTGGTCCCCTGCACCCTTTCCACTCCAACTCCGGTTCCTGAGCATCTCCGAGAAACTCAGCCCTGCTGCGTGCTGGCCACTACTTGATCTTGGGCAAGCCACACCACCTGAGTCCAAATGGAAACTGGACAACAGCTCATCGGCATTTTAACCCAGTCCTGGCAACTCCACCTACCCACTGTCCCCAGGATGACATGGGAGCCCAAGACATGAGGGACACGAGGTCCTTTAAGAACGCAGCCCACCTCCCGGCCTGCCCCACTCCCTCAAAATCCTCCTGCTGTAGCCACAGTGGGATGTACCCTACACCCACACACGACCAAACGCAGCCTCCTGGCCTTGAACACACGGTTCCCTCCTCCTGGCCTCCGGCAGCCTCCCGCCTTCTCCTTTAGCATCAGGCCAATTCTTACACATCCGACAAATCTCTGTCCAGACACCTCTTCCAGGAAGTCTGGCCCGCCATCCCAGACAAACCTCTCTCCCTCCCTGCTGCAGAGGCCCCAGGTGCAGAGCGTTCCCCGCAGACTGCGTTCTATTAGTCTCTAATTAGCGTCTAACAGTTTGCCGGTTCCTTTCTGACGCCTTCCACCTAGCCCCCGCGCGCTGCCGCAGGTCCCCCATTAACTCGCGATCGCAGAGCCCCACCAGGTGGGATATTTCTGCTTTCAGAGAAACCGAGATTTTTCTGCTGCGCCCTGGCCCAGGCCAAGGGGGGCTGAGGGCCGGCCGCGGTCCCGGGTTTTCCTTATTTAGTCGGGCCGACTTCACTGCGTTTGGAGCCTCGCCCTGGGAGAGGCCTGGCCCGCACTGCGTTTCCCCTTCAGAGGCCGGGGACGCGCCCACGCCCTGCGAGGCCCGCCAGGCCGGCGGCCTGCCTGGCCCGGCCTCTCCCCAGAGCCGAGGGTGCAGGCTCGCCGAGGCCGCCCCACACCCCGGGTGCCCCCAAGTCCCGGCGCCCGCCCGGCGCCATGGCAACCGCCCGGCCCGCGGCGCGGGGCGGCGGGTTACTCACAGCGCGGTGGCGTCGGCGGGGATGCGCAGCGCGGGTCCGAGCGTCCGCAGTCCGCGGCCGGAGCAGTTGACGCGGCAGGCGGCGCCGGGCGCCGGGCCGCACAGGCAGGGCGGCGCGCACGGCCCGCAGCCGCGCCCGGGGCCCCCCGCCAGCGCCCCGAGCCACAGGCCGAGGCCCAGGGCGAGCGCCAGGCGGGCGGGCGCGGCGGGCGGCATCGTCAGGGCAGCGCGCGCATGGCCCCGGCCCGGCCCCGAGCCCCCGAGCCCGCCGGGCGCCGGCAGCCGCGGCTCAGGCGGGGCCCGCGGACAGCATGGCGGGGCGCGGGGCGGGATCCGGCGGCGGCCACGGCCTGTCTGCCTGCGCGACGCCCGCTCGGCACTCGGGCCCGGCGGCACTCTGCGTCCACGGCCGGCCGGTCGCGCGCTCGCGCTGCAGTGCGGGCCCGCAGCCGTTCCTCGTCCTGCTCCTGGCGCGGCGCTGGGCGGGCAGGGGCGGGGCGTCCCCAGGCCCCGCCCCTCGCTCTGCAGGGCGGCCGCGCGCTCCGGGGTGGGCGGGGCGGGGCGGCGCGCGACAGCGCGCACTCCTCCCTCGGGAGCGGCGGGGGCGCGGCCTCTGTGCAGCTGCCCTCGCGCGCCCTCCAGTCTGGGTTCCCTGCCGCAAGGGCGCCCCGCAGCCCTTCGCGGTGGCAAGCGTCGCTGCAGTGCAAACACCAGCGGCGGTAACCCCCGCGGCCTGCGATCTTTGAGCGCCCGCCGCGCGCGCTCGCCCACTTCCAGCGCCTCTGTCCCTTTCCGTCTCGGCCGTATTCCAAGCGCCTGGCACGGGGTAGGCGCTCAGTAAATACTCACCGCGTCCTCTCTTGGCGCTCCTGCAGAGCGCCGGCGACGTGTGGCGGCTGGTCCCCGCTGTCATGGAGGTGACGCCCTAGGTGGGCCTCAGCTGGGCGGGGGAGGCACATCGTCCCCGCCGCCGCCCACCAGGCGGAGGGCAGGAGGCCGCGCTTTGCAGCCGAGGCACCCGCGTCCTACCAAATCTAAAAGCGAAGTAGGTTTGTGGCTCCCGGGGCTGGAGGGCGGGAATGGGGAGTGACTGCTAATGGGTACGGGGTTTCCTCCTGGGATGGCGAGGACGTTCTGGAATTAGGTAGTGGCGATGGTTGCGCAGCCTTGTAAATATACTAAAAATCACTAAATTGTGCTCCTAAAAGGATGGATTTTACGTTTTCTCAACTTTCAACGAAGAAGTAATAAAATTGTTCCACCATCGGACCATTGTGGATGCCTGACTCTAGCTGGCACAGCGGTCACAGGGAGAAGTCCCCAGACCCCCACCTAGGCGAGGTCCCTATCCCACTATCCTGAAACCCGCAGGATACCTGGAGATCCTCTGCCTGTTCCCGAGTCATGTGACCTCCAGGACATGGCAGGCAGATCCATACCTATTCCCTGTTCATCCCTGGCCTCTGCTCACGGGGTCCCCACCTGGTCATCCTTGGATCCTTCCTGAGAGCCGGCTCTGGCTGGGTGTGATCTTCCCCCAGCCCTAAAGCATGGCTCGCTATTTCCATTACACAGATGAGGAGAGTAAGGGATTTGCGCGCCGCGGCAGGGGGATAGCAGAGCTGCAGTGTGCCCCACAATGACCTTGCTTGGGCTCTTCCAGTGACAGGTAGCAGGACTCGGACCCAGACTTGGGGGTCTAGTTGAGGAAGGAGGCCGGTAGTCCACCTGCGGCAGCTGCGGCCCATTCTCAGGGCTCAGCTCCCACGATGCCTTTTGTCTCCAACTTAGAACCTCTCAGACCAATTCTCTACAGGGTACAGAGAGGGCCTTAAGTCAGACACCAGGGGGAGTAGGGAGGGACTGTAGAGACTTCGAGCCCCTTGGGCCTCAAGAATATTTTCATACAGAGTCACAGAGGGAGTGCTTGGGAACCCAGTTTGCAAACAGTGGAATGAGGGTCTAAGCCAAGGTGGGGTTGATGGGATGAGGCAGGAGCCCTGGGGAGAGAAGGAGGAGGCTCAGATGGCACCTTCTCTGGGGGCTGGCGGCTGGGATGGGGGGGCATGCCCTCAGGGAGGAGGGATGTGGAGGGAAAAGGGAGGAGCAGGGTCTGGACACGTGCTGCCCTAGGCCACTGGAGAAGGTTCTGGAGTGCAACTTACGGGGGGGGGGGGGGTGTGGTGAGGCTGGGAGGGGGTGAGCAAACCTAGGGCAGATGAAAATCTCCAGATGCGGGGAGCCCCATCCTAGAGGAGGAGAAGAAAGAGGACTTGGAGGAAGTCTGAGCGAGAGGGCTCCAGAGAAGTGGTAGGACGCGGAGATACAGTGCGTGGAAGTTGAGGCAAAGGCTACAGGGGAGAAGCCGACAGGGCCTGGGGCTTCGGGAACAGAGCAAAGGCTGGAGATGGTGCAGCCGCGCATCCCCCGTTAGCCCGCCCTCCCTGCACAGACCCACATGTACCCCCACTTGGGGCTTCCAGCACTCTCTACAGCCTCCCACCCCTTAGCCTTTCCCCGTGTTGTTCCCTTTGCCTGGAATGCTTTTCCATCCCTCGTCCACGATTACTCACGCTTGCAGAATCAGCCGAGGGTTCCTCCAACAACCGTCCCCAGCCCCTATTTCATGTGCTGATTTGCATCACACACTCAGGGGACACGTGTTTATGAGCTATCTGCTGCGGGCAGAACCCTTGTCCTCGTGCATGTCGGTGCCCCTAGTCCTCAGGGTCAGCTCGTCCCTCCATCCTGCCATGTCACCTGCACAAAGCCGGAGGCCCAGTATTCACACACGACCTTTCCTGAGGCCGCACTGAGCGAAGGGCTTAGACAGCAAGCCAAGTGCCAGCAGGTTGGTGGCAAGTGAGGGGGAGTACACGTGGCACGTGGCTCAGATGTCAGGGAAAAGAGAAGGGTACAGAGTAGTGGCAATGGGTTTTTCTCACGATGGGAGAGGACCGAATGGGATTCCAGGCCGCGGGAAGAGTGTCAGCAGAGGGAGAGAGCACAGGGATCGGTGGTGAGTTTCCTGAGACAAAGGGGGAGGAAACCCACATCCTTCATCCCTGCACCCATCCCTCCACCGCCTCATTCCACGGAGTCTTCACGACTCCAGGAGGTGGCTGCTATCCTAGTCCCTTTATTAAATGACATAACTGGGCTGCCCGGCTGGCTCAGTCTGTGGAGCGTGTGACTCTTGATTTGGGGTCATGAGTTCGAGCCCCACGTTGGGTGTAGAGACTGCAATAAGAAAGAGAAAGAAAACCCTATGGCCATACCACCCTGAACACACTCGATCCCGTCTGATCTCAAAAGCTAAGCAGGATTGGGTCTGGTTAGCAGTTGGATGGGGGAAAATGCAAGTAACTAAGCCACAGAGAGGTTAAGAAATTTGCCAGGTCACACAGAAAGTAAGTGGCAGGACTAGGATTTCAAACCCAAGCTTTTTTTTTCTCTCTCTTTTAACGTTTATTTATCTTTGAGAGACAGAGTGTGCGGGTGAACTCAAACAGAGGTGCAGAGAGAAAGAGAGGGAGACACAGAATCCAAAGCAGGCTCCAGGCTCTGAGCTGTCAGCACAGAGCCCCAAGCAGGGTTTGAACTCGTGAACCACAAGATCATGACCTGAGCCAAAGTCAGAAGCTTAACGGACTGAGCCACCCAGGCGCCCCTCAAACCCAGACTTTTAATTCCAGTCAAATGACAAACTTGAGATAGGGAACCAGAGGTGAAAAATGAGAAAAACAGATTAATCAAGTCTAAATGATGCTTTGAAGGAGGTGGTGGAGTAAAAGCAATTGTTTCAAAGGATTTTTTGAAATAGAAAAGACATGTTTAAGGAAGAAATGAATTATCTGGAAATCAAATTCTAGACTATTTCAACAAACAGGGAAAATATAATGGGCCAAAGATTTGTTTGATTCAGAGAGAGAGATACTGAGCAATTCTTTTTTTTTTTTTAATGTTTATTTATTGATTTTTGAGGCGGGGGAGGGACAGAGAGAGAGGGAGAGAGAGAATCCCAAGTAGGCTCCAAACTGTCAGTATAGACCCCAGCATGGGGCTTGAACCGACGAACCCATGAGATCATGACCTAAGCCAAAACCAAGAGTTGAAGCTTAACCCACTGAGCCACCCAGGCACCCTGAGAATTCTTTAATTATTGATAAAACATAGATTTTAAGGTTTTTTTTTTAAGGTTTTTTTTTTTTTTAAGTAATCTCTACACCCAATGTGAGGCTTGAACTCATGCCCCCGAGACTGAGTTGCATGTTCTAGCCGCTGAGCCAGCCAGGTGCCCCAAGAGTATAAATTACTTTAAGAGAAAGAGTAGAATGGATTAATAAAATCGAGAACTATTTTTAATATATAAAGCCATTAAGATTTTTAAAAAGAGCCTGCTGGCAAGCATACTGGAAGAGAGATAAAAATAAAATACAGACCATTAAGCTTGAGAACATAGGTTTATTCACAGAAATGAGATTTTAAAAATTATGCGAGAAAAATATATGCAATTGTTGGTAAACTTTTAAAATCTAGATAGGATTGGTATATGTGAGAACAAGACAAACTATTAAAACTGACTCAAGAAGAAATAAAAAGCCCAAATAGACCAATCATAAAGGAAGAAATCAAAAGCATATGGAGTCATGGGGTGGGGGAGGGGAAAAGACACTTAATCCAGATCTGGTTATGGGAAAATCCTATCAAATGTGGAAAGATCAGATATGTGATCTGATGTGATTTTATGTGTACTCTTAGAGGACAGTCACATCCCAATATATGTAATGCATATTTATGTGTAAAACAACGTATTTAGTATAGCATAATTCAGATGCCTAAACGAACTGGATTAAGATAGTACAGAAATAAGAATCCATCGCCTGGTGATTTGTAGGTCCGTCTCAGCCACAGAACCTTTGCTTTGTACAGAATTCCAAAATACAAAATGTGAGTGGTGCTGAGGGAGCCAACAGTGGATCCCAGAGACAGCTCCTGGTACTCGGAGCCTGTGAACGGGGCCTCACCGGCCAAAAGAGACCTTGCAGCTGTGATTCAGTTAAACGCCTTGAGACGAAGCATTCTCCTGGATTAGCCGGGGGGCCCCAAATGTAATCGCGAGTGTCCCTGTAAGGGGAGATTTGATGGCAGAAGAGAAGGGCAAGGTGGCTCTGGGAAGGGGAGCTAGAAGGATGTGGCCATGACCCAAGGAAAGCAAGCTGAAGACTCGATCCTCCCCAGGAGAACCCAGCCTGGCTTTAGCCCCATAAGTCCCGTAAGCCTCATTTCTCGATGGACCGTGGCCTTCCGAGCGGAATAAAACAAATTTGGGCTGTTTTGTGGTGGCACCATGTTCGCCGTAGATCTTTGTCGCAGCAGCCATAGGAGACTGATACAGTCGCCACCGCCAAACCTAATAATGGTTTGGGGAGAACAAGCACTTTTATTTTTTGTGGACAAAAATCACAGATCACTTTTATAATGAAGGAAAAAAGAAGAGACAAGGCACGTGAATCAGTGGCCCACTCCAGGGGCAGCAGGTGCTCGGACTGCTGCGGTTGTCATGGCTACGCAGGCGTCCGTTTTATTCCTTTACACCTCTGCCTCCCTAGTATGCCACTCGAAGGTTGCTGGGAGAGCCCGGGGAGGTGGCCTAGACGGGGGAGGGGGTGGGGGTATCCTGGGCTCCTGCCGAGAGAGGTCTGGCCTGCCTGGGGCCCCAGCGCAGAATCTGGATCCGAGCAGCCTGCCGGGCTCAGGCGCATTTTGCATCCTGAGACGGACCGCCAAGAGCTCGCGGGTCTGAGTCCCTGCACTGCGGTGGGAACGGATGCCAGCGGGCAGACCTCGCGCAGTCGGGCCTGCAGGGAAACAACCCACCGCTCCAGCCCTCGCACATCAGTCCCTGCCCCAAGGGGTGGACAGCCACCCCTTACCACCTGCCCAGGAGGGCCTGGATGCAACAGAGGTGAGCGAGGCGAGCTGCCAGTGGGGCGTATCCTCTCAGCCTCTCGGGAGCAGGACGCTCAGTGTGGCCCCTGTGCACCTGGGCACTGGGGGTGGGGGCGAGCACACCTCTGACAGGAGCCGCTTGCTGGGGTGGCTCCTCTCTTCTGGGTGGAGGTCGAACTCAGAGCTGCTGCAGTTCCTCTCTGCCGTCTCTATGGCAACGCTCACGTGGATTTCATAGAACATAAGGTGTTTGAGCTGGAAGGGACCTAGGAGAGCAGCTCCTCTCGCCCCCTCGTTCCAGGGAGGGGGCGCAGGTTTGGAGACACCACATGCCCCCGGGGCCCGCAGTCAGCCAGGGATCCAGGGGCCGGGCCTCTGCCTTCTGGCACCGTCCCCAGCCAGGGTCCCCTCCCTGAGATCACACGCAGTTCTCAAGTCCCTAGGACTCACTTCTGGGGAGGTGCTCTGGGGACACAAGACTTGGGAGCGCTGCCTCTCCCCCCACCCCCGAATAAAAGACCCCTGAGGTCCGGTCCAGCCCTGACCCGCTCAGTCACAGACCTCTCCACTGAGTGCTTGGTGGAGTTAGGACAGGCACCGTCCTCGGGGGGCTCAGAAGCCGGTGCGGAGGCCAAGCAGCCCCCCGAGGGGCCAGCGGGGAGCAAATGTGTGTGCACATGCGGGTCTGTGGAGCAAGGAGTGGGGGTGGCCGGAGCCACGGAAGGCTGCCTGCCTGGAGGAGGGGGCTCCAAGCAGACCCTGGAAGGACAAGGAAGACTGTCTGGTTCGAGGACCACGGCCCTGTGGGTCAGCAGAATGTGGCGCTGAAGCTGTCCAGAGAGGGACTGCCTCAGGCCATAGGTCCCAGAGAGTTGTCGTGCCTGGGGACTCATGGGACACGTCACCCCACGACAGAGGGGCCAGACAGCCAGGAGGGCAACTCAGAGGGCAGCATCCCGGAGCTGGAGGCCCCAGGCGGGAGAAGACAGCGGGGACCCAGGCTGCCACAGGGTGGGGCCAGGAGCGAGACCGGAATACATCTGGGGTTCCTTTTGCTGAGGAATACATCTGGGTCTCCCTTTGCTGAGACACAGATATGTGTCCAGCCTTGTCTGCCCAGCGGAACCAGCCCCCTGCGAGAAGCGTTAGGCCTGCGGGTACCCCTCCCTCACTCCACACCCAGCCTCAGGGATCTGTCCCAGCGGCCCAGAGGTCTTCTTGGCAGGACCGAAGATCCCAACAATCTGGGCTTCCCCAGGTCCGGTCAAGGCCACCCTGCTGACCCTTCCCACCAGACTGGTCCCTTTCCTTCCCCTTGCTGGCAGCCTGTTCTAGCGACCTTTTGCTGTGTCACAAAAATCCCCCAAATGCTCATGAATCTGCCGTTTGGGCAGAGCTCCAGTGGGGGCGCCTTATTCTTGCTCCACAGGAAATCCACCAGAACTAGGCACCCATTGCCAGGACAACTTCCCTCCTCCACGGGCGGCAAGTGGGTTCCTCTCCACCCGGGATTCTTCACAAGGCTGCTTGGACTTTCTCACGGTATGGCAGCCGGGGCCCAAGAATGAGTGTTCCGGGAGACAGGACATAGGAGCTGTCAGTCTAGAAGGTCTGGGTCCGGAAATGGACACAGGGTCACTTCAGCCATATGTACTTATGTACTGGTCAGAGCAATCACAGACCCAAAGGCAGGAGACCGAGACCCGCCCTCCTGGCTGGGAGGGGCAGTAAAGAACTTGCCGTCTTTACTGTCCCTCAGCACTACGCTGTCTCCGCCCCAAGGGCTCCGAGTCTTCTTGGCGCCCTTCCGGGCCTGCTGATCCCCCTTGTCCTGGGTGCTGCCGCCCCTTTCCAACTCGAATCCCCATCTACAGGTTGCATCCTGCACCCCTTCCACTTCACCTCCTGCATTCTCGTAGCGGTGTCCTCTGTTGCTTTGTTCAGAAACCATGCATGGCTCCCTACTTCTCACCGAACAATTTCCAAGCCCCTAGGCTAAACTTTCCAATTCACTTTAAAATCTAGCCCCCTCCTATGTTACCGATTAAGTTTCCTCCAAGCAATCGGAGGACACGTCTCCGAAACGCCTCTTCTCCATACGCCCACCCACTGGCACTCTGAGCTGGTGCATATTCACTCGCTCTACCTGGCGAGTTTCCCTGTGTCCTCTCCTGCTGGACTCCTGTTCCACCTTCCGAGCCCGGAGCAAACGCCCCTCCTCCACCAAGCCCTGCTCTCACTACTCAACGACACGAGTCTTGCCTCGCTGCACACCGAGGCACATTCTGCCTTAAATCCTTGCGGGCGATGACGTGTCGTCCTGAAGCGGGGCCCATTTCTAACTCATGTTTCTTTCACGAATGTAATAATAGTTTATTGAGGCCTGGAGCCAGCTGCCAGGGATATGGCGGTGACCAGGACAAGCTGCTCCCTGTACCCAGAGAACTTCATTATAGAGAGCGAGACAGATGGCGAATGGAGGAATCAAGGGACATGCCGATCAAAGGTTAGGAGACCTCCTGGAAGGCAAGAGTCTTGAACTCTCTTGAATCTTGAACTCTCTCTTTTCAAAACAAACCGGAGACCTGGGTTTTTACATATGCGTTCTTTCCTAATTCCCAAGGTTACAAGGTCAAGTCTTTCTCCTCTGCTCCTTTCAGCTTCTCTCCCCTCCTGGCTCCCCAGTTTCTCTGAAGTGCCTGTTTCCTTCTTTCTTCCTGTTACCCCATTAGCACAAGCCCCCACCCTCGACTCAGGCTGCCTTACCTACAGCCCCCACCCCTCCGGCACTCCAGACTCCTTTCTGGCTGCCCTGGATCCTGGGCTCGGCGGCCACTGGCTGAGACCCTGAGCCAGCCACCCTGAAGTTGGCCTCATGGGGCGTAGGTCACCTGGAATCCCCAGGGCCCCAGCGGTGGGAGCTCCACAGTCCCACCCCAAGCCCCGCTCCCCACACATCTGGGCATCGGCCGCGAAGAAGTCGGGGTCCAGAGGAGCGAGACAAGAGAGGAGGCCCTCGGAGGGCTTCTTCAGGCCTGTTCCCAGCTCTGCCAGGGCCCTGGGGGATGGGTCTCCAGGGAATCCTGGGCCAACCCTGCCATGGGACAGTGTATGTTCTCTGGAGCCAAGAGTTCCCAGGTACAAACCCCGGCTCTGTCACTTTCTAGCCTGGTGATCTTAGACAGCTCCCTTTGCCTCTCTGGGCCTCAGTTTTCCCACCTGAACATTGGGGATCACAGCACCACTCACTTCACAGGATAGTTTTGAGGACAACTTGGGCCTGGAACACAGTGACACTCAGGAAAGGGTGATTTCCACAGCGTCTCCTGTGCAGGGCCCAGCCAGCCCCTCTCGGGAAATCACTCTACTGTGTTCCCCAGATCTCTGAGCCCTAGAGGCATCTTCCGTCCATTATAGTTATTTGGGCTCTGGGAACTGCCAGCTGAGGGGGCTCAGGCCTCTGAAGGACCTAGGTAGGGTCTATATGACCGCTGTCACATCTTAGGGGACTGCCAGGCCATCCGTGCAGCTCCCAGAGGAGTATGGAGCAGAGGCCGGTCCCGGAAGCACTGCCTTTCTGCCTACACCTGCTGCCCCCAAGCCCGAGGTCAGGGGTGTCTTGGCTCACTGCTCCTGGGATTCCAGGACCGTCTCAGCGTCATTCTCAAAACCCAGAGAATCTTGGTGGAGACAGATAGTTCAGGTGGGGAGGAGGTGTCAGGCTCTGGAGACTGGTCTGCCAGGGCCCAGCATGGGATTTGGGCAGTTAGCACTTGGCCCCCTTGGGGTCAGAACCTGGCACCAGAAGGTCAAGGGACTAGCCACATTCTGGGGGAGGAGCCTCCTAGGCCTCTCTCCTCCCAGAGCCCTGAAGGCAGAGTCCCAGGGAAAGGGCCCCTTAGAGAGCTTGTGGCTGGCCTTAAGGTGGATTTCCCTTTACCCAAGGATCCTGAGGCTTCAGCCCAGCGGGCAGAAGCTGTGGGGGAGAGCGCCCTGCGGCTCTCAAGTGCTAGCTGTGTCCTGCCTTTGGTAACCAGCTGTCAGATGACAGCTGGAGGAGGCTCCCCACCCCGGGTTTGTTTGCCTGCCCTAAGGGGAGAAGTGGGGGCGCAGCAGTCCGGGTGGCATCTCCGGCCCAGAAGGGACAGAAACCCAGGGTGTCCACCCCATGCAGTCCCACGGCCTCAGTGCCCTCTTCTCAGGGCAAACTCCTCGTCCCAGGCCCAGACGCAGTCCAGTGAGGGTCACTGGGCAAGAAGTGCAGGGGAGGGGTGGTGTACAGCGCACAGGGAAACGGCAGGATCCCACCTCACCCAGACCCACCGCCCCACGGAAGTGGCCACGGAGTGAGGTCGCAGGGCCTGGGGCAAGGCGGGGGGATGGGCTGCCCGAACCGGCCGCGGACGCGAGCCCACCCGGGGCACCTAGGGCAGTGCCCGGGCCTCGTGACCCCGCCCCGGGGCGGCCGGCTCATTTGCATGCCCCCGCCCCAGCGCGGCCATTGGCGGCGGCGGGGGGAGGCCGGGCCTGAGTGGCTGCGGGCTGTGGGGCGCGGGGGCGGGGCTGCGGGGAGCCTGGCGCCCGCGATGCCGCCGCCGCCGCCGCCGCCGCGGGACGGGTTCGGGTCGGTGCAGCGCTCGGCGGGCGCGGGGAGCAGAGCGGCCGCAGCGGGAGCTCCCTGAGCGCCCGCCCGCCATGTCCAGGAAGAAGACCCCTAAGAGAAAGGGGGCCAGCGCGCCCGCTGCCTCCGCGCTGCCTGCGGCCGACGGGTCCCGGCCGGCGCGCCCAGGGACTGCGCGCCCTGGCCCCCAGGCGCGGCCCAACGGACCCCCGCTGCCCGGCCGACCCTCGCTTGGCGGCGGCGACTTCTACGACGTCGCCTTCAAGGTGAGCCGGCCCCCGCCCCATGTGAGCGCAGCAGGTGGCGCTCCCCCCCCCCCCCCCCGCCCCGAGCTGAGCCGGGAGAGGTCGGGGAGGGGGTGCAGGGCCCCGCGGACCCTCGGCGGGGAGCTCCGCCAGCGCAGCACCCAGCAGCTGGCACGGTGCATGACATACACACACAGCCTTCGGACCCGGATTTCAGATACCCAACAGCTGGCAAGGCCTGCCCCCTAACGCCCCAGCTGGCAAGGCTGGACAAGGGGCCCCAGACCTGGCAGGTGCTCCGTCCCGGCTCCCGAATGCCACCCCCCGGCCCGCCCCCGCGCGGGAGCCCAGTCTCACCATTTCCCATATGCTGCCTTCCTCACCCCCAGGGTCTGTGGGTCTCCTCTTTTTGGAGGAAGAGGAAGATTAAGAAGAGGTTTGCCAGTTGGGTGGGGGGCACTGGGGCCTCCTTCGGCCCTTAGGCAGGAGCCTGTGAATTGTGGAGGGGTTGTCAGGACCGTCTTTAGGTTTGGAGCCTTTGCAGCAGGCTGGAGGAGGGGAGGAGGGGGCAGGCCTGACTGCTCCTCCTGCTCCACAGACCTGGCCCGGGCCCTTCCTCACACCAAGATCTGACTCCCATGTGGCAAATTCCTCCAGAGTCTTACTAGGATTGGAAGAAGCCCCCTGGCACAGAGACCCTGACAGGCCTCTCAGAAGGTCTCCAGCTACCAATCCCCAGACCCCGCTCCCTACCAAGCCCCAAATACTTCCCTTCCAGATCAAGCATCATCCAGGGTCTGTGGGTGGGTTGGGCAGGCCCTTGGACCGAGGCAGCTGCCCCCACCCCTCACTGATTGAATCAGGCCACTGTTATGAGCGAGGGGACAGAAGAACCTTCTAGAGGTGGGAGCTGGTGGTCTAGGCTGGCAGCGACCATAGCTGCTGTGTCTTCCCCAGGTCCTGCTGAACCCGCGGGCCTGGGACGGTGCCTCCACTGCTGGCCAGGCAAGCGCAGGGAAGGCCAGACAACCTTTCTGGGCGGGCCAGCACCTTGGTCCCCTCTGCCCCTAACACCTCTGATCCTCCTGTTCGCCCCAGGTCATGCTGGTGGGGGACTCAGGCGTGGGGAAGACCTGCTTGCTCGTGCGCTTCAAGGACGGGGCTTTCCTGGCAGGGACCTTCATTTCTACTGTGGGCATCGACTTCCGGGTGAGAGTGGAGGCTCACGTCCTAAGTACTGAGCTGGCCCAGCCAGGCCCTGGGCCCCCGACACCATCTCACTGAGATCTCACAATACCCCTGGGCAGCTGGTTCTCCGTTACCCCCGTGACACCCACAGGCTCACAGGCTGGAGCTCGAGCTCCTGTCTGGGCCACTGGGCTCCCAGTGCCGGGGGGCGGGGTGGGGAGGGTTGAGGTGGGATGGCTTAACCACCAAACTGCCTACCTCCTGACCCCTTAAGGGTCTGTTGACAGGCAATAGCTGCATCTGACTGAAGCAGGGATAGCACCCCTGTGCCTGGAGCTACATTCCGTGCCTCAGGGTAGGAGGGCCTTGGTGCCCCCCTGGGCGAGGCCATCAGAGGACACTCAAGGCCCATGTTCACCTGGAAGGCGAGCATCACTGCCCTTCTGCACAGAGGTGCCAGGCAGCCTGCCAAGGACCTAAGAGGCAGGTGGTGTAGAGCATGTGCTCCCTCCGGGAGCGGGGGCAGGCCCCTGCCCTTGGGTGAGGAGGCTCACAGAAAGTGCCGTCTCCCGCCTGTTCCCCCTCTTCGCGAGCCCCTCCCTGGCTGCCCCCAGTGGGAGGGCTGTGTCCTGGGGTTTTCTGGGGGGACGGAGGTGCTCCTGGACTTCACAGCTCACCCCCCCCCAACCTGTGGAGTCAGCAGGGAACACTGAGGGCTGCAGCCTTAGGCCTGTGGGGCTTCAGCATCCCAGCCCCCACCTCGAGTCACCAGTCTAAATTCTGAGCGCCTTGCCAAGGTGCTGGTGTGTTCTAGACAAATCCCAAATTTGCATTTTTTCTCACCCTTTAATTAGACCCAGTTGGTGGGAGGCTGGGAGGCCCATTCTGGAAACGGGAAATGGGGCTCCCTCTAGTCTGGGGAGTCTTTATTTACCCTGTTTGGGGGTCCAGGTCCCTTCAAGTCTTCTGAGATGAAGTAAGGGTTCAGGTGCCAGAAGGGGGGCAGTTTAGACCCTGGACTGGTGGTCCTTTGACGGTTTTGGACCCGTCTTCCCCCTCCTCACCTCCCTCTTGGCTCTCGGGCAGGTGGTGAAGGAGGTGAGGCCGTTGGGTTCACACCCCTGTTCAAGAGTGCCAGTGAAGGCGGGGTGTCCGCCCCAGCCCCCCACCTCAGCCCAGCAGATGGCTGTGCCGTTGGTTCCCTGGAGACCCAGAAGCACCCTGACGGCAGGAGCTTGGGGAAGAGGGAGGCGGGGACACTCCAGCTTTCAGGGGCCCCCACCCCCACCCCGGCAGATGGAAACCGTGGTGTTGGGCCTCTCCCGGCCACTAGCCCTGCGCTGGGAAGGCCTGGCTAGGGACCACTACTGGCCAGCAAACACTTTGTGTTTGCTGCAAACCACTGTGCACCAGGCAGTTTTGGGCTCTGTGGCTACTGCACAGGGCCGTCCTCAGGGGGCTGTCGTCTCAGTAGGACGAGAGGCTTTTAAGTTAGGGAGCTGGCTAGGGGAAGGTGGGCAGCCAGGCTGGGCTGGAGGGGTGCTGGCAGAGGGAGTGGAGAGGGGAGGGGAAGGCCAGAGCAACAGGACTCAGTGACTGACTGGGGTGGGTGGTGGCAAGTGGCCTCCAAAGACAGGGGAGCTGGTGAGGCATGTGTCAGGCCTCCAGGGTGGGGAGAACGCTGGGCCCAGAAATGGTCCTGGAGGGCCACGACCTCTGAGTCCATCAGGATGGCCACCAGGGGGGAAGTATAGGAGGCATGGGAGGGGGGGAGCTGGGACCTCAGGCTCCACACTGGCACTGCTTGCCGGCCCCACCCCACCCTTGGGAGCTCCCCACTGGAGGGTAGTGGTGTTCTAGCCACTGGTTGCTGGGCTCCCGCTGGACCAGGCTGATTGTATTTCAGAACAAAGTTCTGGACGTGGATGGCATGAAGGTGAAGCTGCAGGTGAGTGGTGTGGAGGGCAGTGGGGGGCAGAAGGTTGAGGGTCGTGAACTCCCAGGAGGGACTGGCAGCCCTCCCGGGATTGTGCCTGTCACTCCAGATCTGGGACACAGCTGGCCAGGAGCGGTTCCGCAGTGTCACCCACGCCTATTACCGCGACGCTCATGGTGAGCTTGTGGGTGTGGGGATGCCAGGCCTGGGGAATTGGAGGCTGTGCTCTGTGGGTGCCCTGCTTCCCTGGCTTCTGCGTGGAAGGTGCCCCACGCATGAGCGCGGCAGCAAGTGTGGAGGCTGTGATGCATGAGCGCGTGGGTGACAGGAAGCTGCTATGGGCCCTGGAGGTGTCCTCACTGGCCCTCTGCCCCCAGCACTGCTGCTGCTCTATGATGTCACCAACAAGGCCTCCTTTGACAATATCCAGGTCAGTGGTTTCCTTCCTGGTGGTGGTGGCGGGAACAGGCCATGATGGCATTAGGGTCCCAGGGGGCGGAGGACCCTACAGGTAGCAGGGAAGAGATAGCCCCTCTGGTGGCTCGGGTGGAGTGTGAGCTGAAGGGGTCTAGGGACCTTCTAGTCCAACACCCTGGGTAAGGTGCTGGTCAGGAGTGCCTCAGGATGACACAGGGACTTCGATTTCTGGGCCCTCCTGTTAGCTAGAGCCCAACAGGTACCCCGAGCAGGGAGGCCTGGTGGGGCACGAGGTGAGTGCCAGCCTCCAGCCTGGCCTCAGCTTTTCCCCCACAGGCCTGGCTGACCGAGATCCAGGATTATGCCCAACAGGACGTGGTGCTCATGCTGCTGGGGAACAAGGTGAGCGCCCCAGCCTGTCCTCTCCGCTGTGGCTCTATACAGGGGCAGGGGTGGTGGGTAAGCCCTGGGCCGGCTCTCACCAGGACCACCCCCCCCATGCCAGGTGGACTCCACCCAGGAGCGTGTGGTGAAGAGGGAGGATGGGGAGAAGCTGGCTAAGGTGAGCCGGGGTGGGGTGGGTGGCCGGGGAGCATCCCTGGGGTCGCAGGGCCTGGGCTATTTCCACCAGGCCGCCACCTGGCTGGCAGCAGCTGTTTGCAGGAGTACGGGCTGCCCTTCATGGAGACCAGCGCCAAGACAGGCCTCAACGTGGACTTGGCCTTCACAGCTGTAGCAAAGTAAGTCCTGGCAGTCCCAGAGTCTGAATCTCTCCGTTGGAGGTGGAAGCTCTGTTTCTCTGGTCACCTCTGCCCCACAGGGAGCTGAAGCAGCGCTCCATGAAGGTCCCCAGTGAGCCCCGCTTCCGGCTGCACGACTATGTCAAGAGGGAGGGCCGAGGAGCCTCCTGCTGCAGACCCTGAACCTGACCGGGCGCTGCCACTGCACATCCTCCGGGAGGCCCCTACTCAGCCCAGCCCCGGCAAGGCCGGACGGAGGGTCATCCGACAGCCAATCACCCGGTGTCCGTCTCTGGACTCCCAGACTGAGCCTCGCCTTTCCCTAGAGCCTCGGTTCCAACAGGCTTCACGGAGCCAGTGGGTCCGCAGCCCCCTTCACCTGCTGCCGCCTCAGGGCCTTGCCCCAAAGGCCCTGATGGAAAAGCAACGTCTCCCGTACAGAGTGGGCACCTCAGTGTACAGCCCGTGCGGGAGCCAGGTTGTTGCCACGGCACTCTGCTGCCCTCTCCTGGACACGCCCAGCTTCAATGCTGGACCCCAGTGCCAGCACCACGTGTACAGTGCCTAACCCCTCAGAAAGCCATGTCTTCAGCGGCACACGCTGCCCAGGCAGGGAAAGGCCGGACTCCTGTCCGTGCCTGGGGCAGAGGGCTTCGCTGCACATCCCATCATGCATCTGTGCCCCAAGCACCAGAGCCATCTGCTGCCAGCCCACACACTCGGAGACCCTGGTTCGAACACCGACAGGGTCTTCCTTTCGCGTTAGCCTGAGAAAGCCAAGTTTGCAGCTTTGTCATACACGAACGGCAAGTGGGAAATCAGAAAATGTCAGGGAAGCTACAACTGCCAGCCCAGCTGAGGCCTGTGCAGAGCGAAGTCAAGCCAGGAGGCTGGCAGTGTGCGCCATCTCGTAGATCAGATTTTAGATTAAGAGTCCTTGTTTTCAGTCCTAGTGAATAAAGTTGGGTTTTCTGGACTGCTGGTCTCTTCTGTTGGAAGAAATCCCCTTCTTGCGCCCTCAGCAAAGTACAGGTTGAAGATAACTAAGAGGGCAGTGCCGTCAACTAGGGCCGCTTGGAACCCCAGTAGTGTCTAGGGAGCACGGGGGAACCTAGGTGGTTTATGTCCACTTCCTTCGGCAAAACCCAACGAAACAGAACCCAGCGCTCTATGGCCGGCTAGAGAGGAGTAAGAGCTCCTCACCTGCCCAAGACAAAGCCCCCACCCCTCCCCCAGATTTCAGGTCTTAAGAGGCAAAAAACAGAAAGCAATCCCAATAGTTGAGAAGTCACTGTGTGGACATCCATTTTCCTTTACCCTTTCCCAAGACTGCCCCGAGACGAGCCAATCCTCCCGCAGAGTCCTCTGGGGTGCAAACGCGTGTGAAAATAAAGACACTTGCGCTCCCATCAACTCACCACCTTTGCTTTATTGCTAAACGCCGCAGACACTGACGTGGACTCCCGCCTTACCACCAGGCCCCCGGGGCTGACGTTCGTTTAAGTTCACGGTCTCCAACCACGTCACCAACCGCCCTGAAAGTCAGACACACAGAGCCGAAATGTAGACAGAAGCCCGCTACCCCGATTTTTAGACGAGATGTTTTTATACCAGCCCCTCCAGTCAAGAGGGCGCGCCCTGAAGCCTCAGCCTTGAAAAATAATCAGACTGCACGTGCAGTTTTCATACGAGGTGTCAGAAATGTAAGCAATTCATCACAGGCTCAAAGCTGCATAGGGGAAACCAGGCCCGGCCCAGGCTTACCTGCAGAGAGAAGTTGGTCTGGAGTCGCACTTCCCCAACGGAACGGGAAGGGCAGGGGGGCGGAGCAAGGAACGTGTACAACGCTGAGGACAGAGGCGGAGTCCAGACGGAAGATGGCCCTGGGGGACCCCCTCAGCCCCACTCGGTGCCCGGGTCCTCCCCTGAACTGGGCTCACGGCGGCCACAAAGCTATAAGAACAACGTCGCCACTGGATCCCAAAAGAAGGAAGGCGTGCGAGGCTCAAGCTTTTATAGAAAGTGCTCTACCTCTGCGATTGGGCATTCATGCCGGAAGTACCCGCCCTCGGTCTCTGGACTGGACTCACGAAGCTTCTGCCTTTTGCAGAGGCTTTGGAACTTAACTGTGAGCGACAGATTCACACAACCAATAAGACTCCGATCTGCAACATAGACTGATTCTGAAGCTGCCAATCCCGCCCCGCGACGTCGGAGCCGCCGGAAGTCGTAGTTTCTGGGGAGCCGCGCGCGAGGCGGCGACCCGGGCACTGAGAGACTGAGAACTACAAATCCCGGCGGGCATAGCGTCTCAGAGCTTCCGGCTCGCGCGTCCTGTCTCTCTCCCGGCCAGCGGCCGCGGGGGCACGATGAAGCGGGAGGGTAGCGCTGCCGCTCCCGGGCGGCCGCGGGCGGGTGAGTGTCCGCGCGGCGCGCCCGGCCTGGGGCTCGAGCCTCGGGGCCGTGCGGTAGGCGCTTCGGGGTCCGCGGAGGCGTCGGGCCTGGGGGGGGCGGGGCCGACACGGGCTGGGGTCTCCGCGTCTGTCCGTCGCTCGCCCCTTTGCCCCATTCTCCCCTTCTTTATTCATTCCTTCTGGAGTTCTTTGAGCGCCGCCGGGGGCCCAGTTCTCGTAGGCTCTTCTGCAGCTTTTCTCAGCCCGGTCGCTGTTGATACTTCGCGCCGATCTTTCTCTGCTGTGCTTTGTAGGATGTTGAGTAGCATCTTTGGTCCCCACCCACGAGATGCCAGTAACCTCTCCCACCCCCACGTCGTGACAACCTCATATGGCTCCAGACACTACCAAACGTGTCCTGGGGGACAAAATCCAACCCCCACCCCACACACCCCGGCTTGAGAACCGGCCGTCTAGAGCGGGGAGGGATTGACAGTACACACAAAATCCCGAAGGGTTGTGAGAGGTGCTGAGAAAGAGTACTGGGCGCTCCCGAGGAGCTTGGTGAGAGGGGGAGGTGCCTACAGCAAGCAGCTTGTCTTGGGACGTTGCTGAAAGAGCATGCCAGGCAGAGGGAGCAAGATGTGCAAAGGCCCAGAGAGAGAAAGGGCTCGGTGCGCCAGGGAGTGCTGGCCGGGGCTGAGCGGCCTGGTCCCGGGGCGAAGACCAGAGTGCATGGTGGCAGGGACTGGACTGGGCGTGTAACGGAGGCTGTCGGAGGACACGAGCACAGGAGAGCCAGCATCAGATCCAAGTCTGGTACAGAGCCCCTGGTCGTGTGTAGAAGAGGGGGTGGGAGACGAGGCTCCCACCACTCACTGGGTCTGGCTGTTTAGGCCTCGTTGCCTTGAGGCCCTTGAGGTTGTGCTGGATCCCACCCTGCTTTGGCAGGACAGGGGTGGGAGGCAGGGCTGGGGATTCCACCCTACTTTGCTGCCTCCCTTGCTTAGAGCTCCAGGTTGCCCAGACTGTCCGTCCACCCTTCTCCCCATCCCGCAGATCCCTCCCCGTGCACACACAGGGTCCCCCTCCTGGGGAGCTGCCCACCCCCTGGCCTTTGCCAAGCATGTGGCCTCCCTCTTCCTCATTCCTTCTCTCTGGGCCTCTCCCTTCCCACACTCCTCCCTGCAAGCCTGTGCGGCAGGCACTACCTCTCTGTCGTACTTCCCTACTCGCCCTGCTCTGGGCATCCACGTTCTCCATGGAATCCCCAGTCTCTGTGTCTCAAGGTTCTTACATGTTATAGCCGCAGTATCCCCAGGAAGCCAGAAGCTCCCTCTGAAGGGAAGCAGGGATCCCTGGCAGCCTGGCTGGGGGGGGGGGGAGTGTAACCAGCTGGGAAGGGGGGGAGGTCTTTCTTCTTGAGGGGCCCCTGTGAAGTCACCCCCGCTGTGGCTGTGTATCACACACAGTATTTCTGGAAATGAATGGCAAAGATCGGAGTGTGAAGTATTGACTTCGCTGGGATAAGAACCCACAGAAAAGTGCCTTTGGCAGCTTTAAGGGTGCTTAGTAGTACTCCCGAGCCTCCGTCTGCCTCTCCTGCCAGGCTCCCTAGCTTCTCAAGGTCACCACACGCCCTCTCACCCAAAAGGGGACTGGCATGCAGTGGGTCTGAACCTTGGCCAGCCGGCCGGCTGCAGAATCCAAGAGTTTGGGAAACGGGAGAGACGCGGTTGAAAGGCCTGACCTGGTTGGACAGACCCAGGCAGCCTGGGCGCTGCGGTGTGGCTGCTCCCCGGCACGGCTTGGCGTGGGGCGGGCTCTGGTGCGCTGTGGGCTCCTCGGTTTGCTGGCAGAACGGGGCTTTGGTTGGTTGGCCTCGGGGTGATCCCTTGCGGGCTGCAAGTCTGGGGTGGCCTCCCAGCCTCCACTTCTGACTGTCGAAGAGGGGCTGCTGTCAGCGGAGCCCTCACTGTCGCAGCTCCTGCAGGCGGGAGTACCTCCACTCCGTTTAATGCGTGAGAAATCTGAGCCGATGGAGGGCAAGCAGCTTGCCCAAAGTCACGCAGCCGTGACGTGGCAGAGGTGGGATTCGAAGCCAGGCCTGAGTGCAGCACTTATGGCCTGGCCATCATGCTGTTCCATCTCCATAAAGAACATTGGGAGGGGTCAGCATATGCCCAGCCTTGGGAGGTGTTGGCAGGACAGAACTTGCTCTGAACCTGGGTCCCCATTGGCCTGGCCTTGCCGTTGGGTGGGCTCCTAGGACTTTACCGGGCCATCTGGCTGGCTTGCGCGGGAGGTCCCCTCGCAGAGGGGCCCAGCAACCCCTCAGCTTTCAGGAGATGACCCAGGGCGTCCCCGGGGTGCTGGCCCTTCCGCAAAAGAAATTCCGTTGCCCTTCTGGGGTCAGGCGGGGCAGATGAAGGAGGAAGTGGTCCCGGGGCCCAGTGCTGACATCACATGGAGACCTGGTACTTGGCTGTCCCCCCGGGGAAGGAGCAGCCTCGCGGAAACCGGGACTGAAGGAGTGTCCGGAAGGACTGTAGTGCCACAACCTGGGCTGGAAGGGCACGGAGTCGACAGTGGAGCGGGCTGGTGCACGTCCAGGCCAGCCTCCGGGCTGGGACTTCGTGTAAACTCCCCAAGCTTCTGGAGGGAACCGAGAAAGGGGAAGGGTAGGGAGGCGGAAGCAGCCAGGGCGGCCTGGAGGCGTAGCCTGGGCTCAGGGTGTCACTGGGCTCTTGGGCGGAGGCCCAGGACCTGTTTCCACAGGGTTACACTCACTGATTTTTTTCCCCCCTTAAATTCTATTTATTTAAGTAACCTCTACACCCTGCGTGGAGCTCAAACTCACAACCGTAAGATCAAGGGTCACACACCCTTCCAACTGAGCCAGGCGGTGGCCCTAGACTCACTGATTTAAGACAGCCTGGAACACGCTTCCCCGTTGTGCCTCTCCGTCCTGGGTTCACCCAGACCCTGAGTTGGAGGAAGGGTGTGGGCAGGCAAAAGGGGCCCCTACGGCCAAGTGCTCAGATAGGAAGACACATACCACCTTTTTCCAGAATATTCTCTCCCTGTTCTGGATCTGGGCAGCCCCCTTCCTCTGGGAAGCTAAGAGCCCCGCCAGGCTGTGTCAGGTGTACACCGTGTACACGGCCATCCATTGTGGGGGAGAAGAAGGCCGGGAGATGGCCCCAGGGGGCAGGTGGGGAGGTAAAGCCATTGCCATGGCTGAGTGGGGGTTAGAGCCAGGCTGGCCGAGCAGGAAGGATGGCCCTCCCTCCAGCAGAAGGGCCTGTGGATGCTGGAGAGGCTGGGTGGGGGGTGCAAGGACACAGCCCTGGGGAGAGGAGGCCACGGCAGGTGTCCAGTCTGGTAACCTTGAGGCCACCCTGGATTAGGAACTGTGGGCACAGAAGGAAGGATGGAGGGTGGGGGCAGAGGCCCGGGCTGGGTGCTGGGAGGGAAGGGAGGCCGGGCAGGCCTCAAACCAGGGCCCGCTGAGGTGCCGAGGGGAGCCCTGACGTCACACCCTGCCTGTTTGGGATGGAAAAGTGCTAAGGGAGCATCAGGGAACAGCTGGGGGAGGGGCACATGGCTTTGCTATGGCAACCGGCCTGTTTCTATAGGATTTGGCAGCCCGGCTTGGGCTCGGGCCAGGGGGCCGGCAGAGGCTGACCCAGGGACTGGGTGGTCCGTGGGGGATACCGGGAGCCGCGTCTGGAGCCCTGGCTGCAGTCTGGCGGCCACCCGTGGCTCCCGGCCAGGCAGGGCTGAGGTGTCCTGAGCCACCCATGCTCACCCTGAGGCAGTCAACACTAAATGTGTGGCTCGATGGTGTTTCCAGGGCCAGCCTAGCCCCCGCCGCTGGCTCAGCACATGCTGCTTGGGGGTTGGGGGGGAACCCCACCACGCCCACTGCCTGCTGGAGGAGCCTCCTGAAGGAGGGGCATGGCCCTTGCAAGACCTGCTTCTGGCCATCCCACTGCCCCCCGCCCCAGCATTTACAGCCTGCACTACCCACTCAGCTGGCTGCCAGCCACGGGGAGCACAGTGGGGGGACCCGCATCCCACATTCCCGAGGGTGAGGGCCTAGCAGATCCTGTTGGCCTCCGTCTAGGGGGTAGGGTGGGAAGGAGTTCCCAAGGGAGCTGGCCTGCCCTCTGGCGCAGGCTGCCCAGAGAATGGGGCTGGTGGGGTCTTTCCTGAGGAGGGGCTGGGCATTGTAGGTGATCTCCAGTTCCTTGTCCGGCAGCAAGTACGCGCTGGGGGCCCCAGGAGCCCTTCGGACATGGACGTGGGTGGACAGAGATCCCTGGGCCTGGACCCTAGGCTCAAGCAGGGGGGTTGCTCTTGCACTGACCCCGGGCACCCTTGGGTACCACTCCCCCACCAGTCTTACCTGGGGCAGACGGCCCCGCCCCACCAGGACCTGTGTGCAGTCTTTCCTTTTAGGGGTAGGATCCTCGGGTTCCTCGCCTGGGCTCTGCTGAGGCACCTGGAGCAGGGAGTGTGGGGGGACTCGGCTGGGGAAGGAAGGGGAACTGCGGGGGGAGTCCCGTCTTGCCCCCCCCCAGCTGTGCCTGGCAGGCCCAGCCCACAGCTTTTCCCAGTTTGGGAGTGTCCAGTAGCCTAGCTGACAACTCCCTGTCCCCTGCTTACAGGCCTGACGTGGGGTAGTGAAGAGGCCTACCCCTGGGGGTGTGGGGGCACCCCCCCGGACAGCTGGGCCCAGCGGGGTGGGGGAGTACGCAGCTGTGCTGTTGTTTCCGAGGTTTTGGCCCACAGAGCTGGGGGACACCAGTGAAGACGGTTATTGCAAAATGCAGCCCCCAGGGGAGCGGGGCTGAAGGCTCGGGGCACTCGCTCAGCTCCAGGATGCTTAGGTTAGGATCTGACCATTGTGATCTCGGGGTGCACGGCTGGTGGGGGGCAGTGGCCTGCAGCCGGGTCCTGCCCGCCTTGGGTCCCTGGCTGGGGCTGCGTGCCAAGCCATGTAAACTGGGAAGCAGGTCCCTCCCTCCTTCCCTGGCTCCGCTTTGCTCTCCGGCCAGTCTGTACATCCCCCCCGGGTTGTGTGTCTGCCGGCCTGGCCGCTATTGGCTGTCAGGGGACTTTCCAGCCGATTTGCATGTTGCCCTGCGTGCCTTTCTGTTTACTTCACTTCAGAGCGAGGGAGAGCCAGACGCCTGCTCCCTCAGACTGAGCAGCAGGCACACAGGCCCCACGGGGGCTGGCGGGCTGGCCGCTGTCCTGGGGGGGAGTCCCTGCTGGGGTCCCGGCCGCCTGGACCACGGGAGCCGCTCGCTGGAGCCAGCTGTTGGCCTCTGGGCCTCGGGAGCTTGCAGCAGAGGGAGCAGATTGTAAAATCCAGGTCAGTGTGGGCCGGCCGCCTCCCTGTGACCCGCCCCCAGCCTTCTCCCGGCACGCTCCGTGGTGCCAAGGCAGGAGCCAACCTTGGGTTTCCCAGAAGGTGAGTCTAGAGCTCCTACGTCTGAGCTCTCTGGGCCTCACCTTAGCCGGGGTGTCCTTACTCCAAGATGTCCTGCTTAGCACGGAGACCAGCAGCGGCACTGGGGGCGGGGCTTCTGGACCCGCCGCAGTCACACCTCCACCGGGGGCCTGATACTGCCCACTCTCAGGAGCCGCGCCTCTCCCCCACAAGGACAAGCCACTGGAGAGCCTGATCTGGGACTTACAGCCAAGTCTCTCGAGTCACAGCAGGGAGAGTGGTGGGCAGGAGGGGGAGGTTTGGCCAACATCTTGGGACCCCCCCCCCCATCTAGTTGGACCCACAGGGCACTGAGAGCATGGGTGGCAGTGCCTTGTTGCAGGGCCAAGTGCGAGGACTGACAGCCACCCCACTGAGGCCTGAGTCTAGCTGGGGTGGGGGGTGGCATTGCAGGTGGCATTCAAAGGGGCAGGCGGGAGAGAGGAGATGGTGGGGAAGCCGTGACAGATAGCTCAGGAGCACGGGGCGGGGGTGGGACACAAGGCTTGGGAGCCAGCCTCTCCCCGTAGACCCCTAGGTTGGGTTGGAGGACCACTGAGTGGCTGTGGTGTGTGTGAGGCAGACACGGCCAGACGGCTCTGCAGCCCTTCCACCCGGAGTCCCCTCTTCAGTCCTGTGGGGACTTCAGACCACAGGGTGGCCCCAGCCTGCACGCGCCCTTCCGCCCCATGGGAGCAAGACGCGCCAGCCTCCTGGGAGTCCCTGACACTTGTTCCGCTGACCTGGCCTAGCAGCAGGTGACGAGCCCGCGCCGTGCGCTGCGCTGCCCGAGATTCTCCTGGGGAGAGAGCTCACGTGTGCTCGTCGCAGGGAGCCTGGCTTGAAGCTGGGGCCTCGTGGCTACAGCTGACTCCGGGCAGGAGATGGGGCATGGACTCTGCTGTGGAACTGACCCCGGGGGGGCCCCTGGGATGGTGGGCGTTGCCCTGGCAGGGGAGCGGCTTTCCCCAGGCTCTCCAAGATCTGGGATGCAGGCTTGTCCCCTTTCCTGCCTAATGGCCAGGCCCCTCGTCTTTGGGGGGAGGGGAATAATTCTCGGGGGCCCAGGATGATTCTCACCGTGCCTTCGCCCCACCACCTCAGCCTGCGAATCATGAGTCAACAGTTGGGGAGCAAGGAGGCGTCCCGTTTCCAGGGTGGGTGACCTGCGCAAGGTCTGGAGTCCGGGCTCTCACCTCCTCCCCCCTGCCCCATTTGGGCTTTATCCGCTCGGTGAGGCTCTGAGAGGCTAGCCCCCAGGTACATCACCGACACGTGGTCTGGGACGTGGCTGGCGTCCCTCCATCCTGCAGACCGGGACTGTCTTGGGCCTGACTCCACCTGCCCTGGCAGGAAACAGGCAGAAGGCTCGGTCCCGCCCCGTGTGCCGCACCGCGGCCCGGCCTTGGCCCCGGGGGCACTTGCCCTCAGACCCAGAGGGTCAGGCAGAGCACAGTGGGGGCTCTTCCAAAAGGCTGGGCCTTGAAGGACGGTCAAGCTGAGTGCCAGCTGCCTGCTCGCCCCCAGGACCTCCTCCCTTCCTTGGGCCCGTGCACACCTGGGGTGGGAAGGAAGGGAAGAGACTTTGCCCGCGCGGCCCCGCCCGTGTTGATACTGGTGGTGGAGAGGCCAAAGTGTGCCTGGAGCGGACCAGCCAGAGCAGGCCAGGCCGTGTGGGCGAGTCCAGGCCACCGTCCCCACCATCGCGCTCCCCCCTCAGGAGATGCCGCCCGTGGACCCTAGATGCCTCTCTAGAGCATGAGCTCGGGCAAGAACGCCCGCTACAACCGCTTCTCCGGGGGGCCCGCCAACCTTCCCACTCCAGACGTCGCAGCTGGGGTAAGAGGGTACCTCGAGGGCAAGGGGCTCCTCTTCGTGCCCACCCTGTGGACCCGGGGTCCCCACAGAGCCTCCAGAGCAGTCCCCTCCCTACCTGGAGGGCGTGTGCCTCGTGTGTGTCCGTGTATGCGCACGCCTGCAGGGGACCGCGGTGGTGTGAAAGCGTGTCAGTGCACACCCACGTGTGTGTACACATCCTCTCTGGGGTCGGCGCCAAGTCTCATCTGTTTTCTGTCCAGACCAGAATGGAAACGACCTTTGGGCCTGCCTTTTCGGCCGTCACCACCATCACAAAAGGTGAGCCTGTGAGCCCAGGCCGGCGCGGGCTGGGCAGAATCTGGGCGTCCCCTAGTCCCCCCAGAGTCGGTGGGGCACGTCTCGGTGGGGCAGGAGGGGGCACGGGTGTCGGAGAGCGGGCGGGTCGGCCCCAAGCTGCCCGCCGCCCACCGCCTCTGCTGCCACATCCTCCTCCTCCTCCCGGGCCCCCCGGCCCCTCCGTCCCGGGGCCTCACCCGTTACCTCTTGGGGGTAGGGGCTGCCCCACCTTCTCTGGCACCCCCCACGAATCCCTGTCCCTCATCCTAGTCTCCCTGGCTCATCCCCGCCCCCGGCTCCTAGCAGGCTTTGAAAGGTCAGGACCGGGGGCCACGCTGGGCACGTGCCCCACCGTGTACTCACGGGGTCCTTTCTCCAGACGGTTCCAGCCCAGGGCTGTGTGTTTGAGGACGTTGTGAGACGCTAACAGCCCGGGGCACGGCCTCCTTCCCGAGTCGTGAGCGTGTGTGGCCTCTCCTGTCAGGGCGGGGGGTTCAGGGATGGACTTTGTGCCTTTGGCTTTTTGGTACTCTGCTCCCCGTAGGTGAAGCCAATTTTTAATTGTTTTTCGGGGGTTCCCTCTAGATGTACTTGGCAGTGAGGCCACGTGCTCACACTGGCCCCTCTTTGCCCCAAGGTAGCCCAGTCACAGGCTCTGAAAATGCCCCTTTTCCTTTTTAGAGGTTCTGTCCTGAGAATAAATAAACTATCTCCTCTCATCTGAGCACCCACGTCACTGCTCCGTCCGCCCTTAGAAGCCCCAGGGGCCCCCTGTCACGGCAGTCCCGTGCTCCCGCAGGCGACAGTGACGGGAGTCTGTCTTGCTCCCGCCCCACCCAGCAACCTCGTCAGTGGCGGGGATGGGTCAGACCTGGGCATGGACAGTCACCTCACCTGGTCCCTCTCCCAGATAGGGAAACTGAGGCCCAGTCACAGGGCAACTGCTTAAAGCCCGAATCATGACCCCAGGGCTTTGGGGCTGGTTGTGACGTCTGGGTTTGGGTGGGGCCTGAGGCCAGTGGTGGCCATTCCACGGCTCCTGGCTGCCGCATGGACTCCTGACCAGCGCCTTCCCTGGAGGTGGTGGTTCCAGGTTCTGGCCAGGGGAGCAGGTAGGAGATAAGCGGACCCAAACAGCTGGCTGCCTGTCAGTCCCCACCACACACCAGCCCAGAGGCCTCAGGCCTCTGTCCCTGTTCCCTTCTCTGGGCACTGAGGACATCAGAGGACCCACCCCCTGGCAGGGTTACCTTGAGGGCCAAACAGACAACATCCCACCTCCTGCCAGGCAACCTCCAGATTAATCACTCAGATGTTGGCGTCCTGTCTCAGCTGGGCACAGGGCAGCCCCAGGGTCAGGCTGGGTGCCCGCACCTTGTAGAGGCAGAGAGACGATCCCTCCACCCCGCCTTCAGCCTGCCTTGGGAGCGTGACTGTCCGGGGCTCTGAGGCTCCAGGCACGGAGGATAGGCCTGGGAGGCCGCCCGAGCCGGCCTGGCCCTATGCGGTGCCCTCCCCACCTGCCTGGCCCTGGAGGGAGCTGATGGCGCAGGGCCGGCAGGGGCCTTGCTGGGGGCTCAGGCCAGCTCGAGCTGGTTCCCAGCTGCCCACGAGCCCAGCCCCAGCCAAGTGGCCCTCAGATCAAGAAGGGGGCCGTGGGAGTGGGCAGGGGCAAGGAGACTTCCCAGAGGGGTTTAGCCCCCTGTCTGGCCCAGCCCCAGCCCCCACAGGGCCTGTCCCTCCGGGGAGCCCACTCCCTGCCACAGTGGGCCAGGCATGCCCCTCTGGACCACACTCACGGCATCCCTGCCCTCTCTTCTGGGCAGCTGACGGGACCAGCACGTACAAACAGCACCGCAGGACACCGTCGTCTTCCAGCACCCTCGCCTACTCACCTCGGGATGAGGAGGATAGCATGGTAGGTCTGTGCTGTGGCCTGTGGCCGCTCCTCCCCGTGGCCTCCGGACCATGCCCTCCTTCCCCAGGGCCGGGTCCCGGGGGGGAGCTGCAGGGGAGGCTCCGCCTCGAGGCATGCCCTGAGCTAAGGTCTGCAGGGTGCGGTGGGCCGGTGAGGCGGAGGGCTGGCATGTCTGGACATCGTGAGGCCTAAGCACCCGTGGCTGGACTTCGTGGAGGAGGAAGGAGCGGTGGGGCCGGCGGGCGTAGAGGCTGTGAGCTGGGGTGAAGTGCGTTCGCCTCCGTCTTGGAGGCTGTGGGAGCCGGAGAAGGTTCAGGCGTGTGGGTGACAGATCAGATTTCCGTTTTTAAAGTTGTCTCTGCAGTTGAAGGGAGGATGAGAGGGTGGGCCGGCGGCCGGAGGCCGAAGGCCTGAGCGGGCGGCTGGAAGGAGGGCAGCCTGAGCTGGGGGGTAATGGGCCTTCGAGGGCCGTGCTGACAGGGAGAGGCAGAGGGCCGCCTGCCGCTGGCTCTGCAGAGTGAGGAAAGGGCCGGCTGTCAGCGCCCAGGTCGTGCGGCCAGGGTCACAGTGGCTGTTCCCTACCTGCCTGGGCTCTGGGCCTGTCGGAAGCCAGGACCTGCCCTGGCCGAGGGGGTGGCTCAGGGCCTCCTGCCGAGCCTTGCTTTCTGCTTTCCCTCGCGGGTTCTCCGGGTTCTCGCCGGTGTGGTGGCCCCACAGACTCTGGCTGTTTCTCATGTCCTCCCAGCCTCCCAGGACCCAAGTCTTCTCATGCCAGGCTGCTAGGCCTTCGTTTCCTATTTAATACGAAGGAAAACAGTGTTTTTAATTATTCGAATGTGGCGTGTGCCGGGCGCTGCTCTAGGCCTGCTCTAAGCACAAGGCAGACATATTGCACCCCACTTCCTCTGGCCCCGCCTGCCTCGGCCTCCGTGACCTCTGACTCACCATGGCTGCTGGGGAGGGGATTTTTTCCCCAGAGTGGCCGGGACCAGGAGGCCTGTGGGCTGGGCAGGGAGCAGTGGCTTTTATAGAATCTTTACTGGGGGGTTCTAGGCCAAGGTGGGGGGAGGGAAGTTCCCCCACCCAGGTCTCCCCCAGATCCTCATCTTTAGTGACTCAGGCAGAAGCAGGCACCCACAGCTCTCCCTCCCTCTGAGAATCTTGGCCAGGGTTCAGCGGGGATGTCTGTCTTCCCTGGGAGCCTTGGTGGCCCGGCCTCGTGTCCCCAGCCAGGGAAGCCAGACGGGCCACCAAGCCCAAGGGGACCTGGAGCCCCCAAGCCTCTGCCGGCCTTCCCTTCCTCTGGCAGTCCGGGCATGGAGGGGCCCCGTGTATAGCCCACGCTCCCTCACGGGAAGCAGGAAGCAGGCCAGGCGAGCGTGTCCTCCTGGAATTGAATAGCAGGAAGTCTCTCCATTTACACAAAGAAAGCTGGCAGACGTGAGCGGGTGGCCCAGCCACAGGGCCAGGACCGCGGGGCCGGCAGGGGCCTGGGCGCCCCTTCGGTTCCCCGGGCACACGCGGCGGCCCCGCGGGCTGAGGGGGCCCCGGCCTCCCCACTGGCTGACGGGCTGCCCGTCCCCGTGCGCCGCAGCCCCCCATCAGCACCCCACGCCGCTCCGACTCGGCCATCTCCGTCCGCTCCCTGCACTCGGAGTCCAGCATGTCCCTGCGCTCCACGTTCTCGCTGCCTGAGGAGGAGGAGGAGCCGGTAGGTGTGTCCGCCCGCCAGGCGGCCCTTCGAGGGTCTGGCCTACTCCCCTAGGCACGCTCTTCCCGCTTCGCAGCCCCGGGGGGCCACCCGGGGACCAGCTTTGGGAAGCGAGGGTGGCACCCACGTGGGGCTAGTCTCCATCACTGCTAGAGAGCAGGTGCTCACGGCCAAGGGCACGGCTGGAGGGGTCCTCCCTGCTTCGGTCTCCTCACACCCAGGCGCAGCCCCAGGTCTCGGCAGCCCCTTCTCGGCCCCTGCCACCCTGCCCCCCCCCGCCATCTGCACCCCGGCTCCCCTCTCACCCGGCCCTGCCCGGTTCTAGGAGCCACTGGTGTTTGCCGAGCAGCCCTCGGTGAAGCTCTGCTGCCAGCTGTGCTGCAGCGTGTTCAAGGACCCCGTGATCACCACGTGCGGGGTGAGGCTGCCCATCCCTTCCTGACATGTGTGCCGCCACGGGGCCCGGCGTGGGCGCCCAGCAGCTGCCCTCTGTGGTGGGCACGGGGCAGGGGCGGCTCTGTGGCCATGTCCCAAGCCCACTCATTGTCTCCACAGCACACGTTCTGTCGAAGATGCGCCTTGAAGTCAGGTAGGGCCCCCGCCGGCCCCCCCCCCACACCCAGGTCCAGCCCCCTCATTTCCCCCACCTGGGAGGGCTCCCTCCAGAGAGGTCCCAGCCCAGGCCCAGCACTGACTGTGCCCCTGGCACTCGGTGGCTTCTCCCTAGTCCTGCCCCCAGCATCTCTGCCACGGGGCGCTCGGGCCGGGCTCCGGAACTTGATGGGCGAAGCAGTGAGACCCACAGCTCCGGGCCTCCTGGCCTCAGCACCAGCGGCGTCCAGCAAGAGTGCCTCGCTCACCATCAGGGCTGCCCGCCTCACCGTTCCTTCCTGGCTCTGCCCCAGCTCCCCTCGCCCTGCCCCAGACTCCTGAGTCAGCCCAGAGGCCTGCGGTCACTCTTAGTGGCCCAGCTGTCCCCCCATCCCGCCGCAGGCCTGTCAGCAGGGCAGGTACATGGGTGCATCAGGGCCCACACAGACGCTCAGTGCAGCCAGCCCCTGCGCGTGTTCTGGGCCTGCCACACTGGGACTCACCAGGGGACGGCCGGGTGGACGGTGGGTCAGCACGCCGCCCTCCCCTCCAGAGAAGTGCCCCGTGGACCACGCCAAGCTGACGGTGGTGGTGAACAACATCGCGGTGGCCGAGCAGATCGGGGAGCTGTTCATCCACTGCAGGCACGGCTGCCGGGCAGCGGGGGCCGGGAAGCCCGCCGCCTTTGAGGTGGACCCCCGAGGGTGCCCCTTCACCGTCAAGCTCAGCGCTCGGAAGTAAGTGCTCCCCTGGGCCCCCGGCCCCCACCTCCCGGGGGTGCTGAGAACCGGTGCCTCTGGGGACTCACACCCACCTCCCAAAGGGACCACGAGGGCAGCTGTGACTACAGACCCGTGCGGTGCCCCAACAACCCCAGCTGCCCGCCCCTCCTCAAGATGAACCTGGAGGCCCACCTCAAGGAGTGTGAGCACATCAAGTGTCCCCACTCCAAGTACGGGTGAGTGGGCGGGGGTGGGCATGCGGGGCTGCCCCGGGCCGGCTGGCAGGTGGGGGGGGCGGGGCCTCTGGGCTGGCATTCACAGTCCCTCCTTCAGCGAAAACCCTTGTTGAGATCTGCTTGTGTGCTGGGCGCTGGGGAGACCGACCTCAGCGGGAGACACACCGTCGGCTGTGTAATTACAACCCGAGGTACAGGTGCCGTGAAGGAGAGACCTGAGCCCCAGAGGAACACGGTGGGGTCAGAGCGGCCGGGGAGCTGGGAGGTCAGGGAAGGCAGGCCCTGACAGCCGATGCATGTGTAGGTGTGAGCCAAAGAGGAGCGTGAGGGCCTCGGGCAGCTGGCCCGGCAAGAGTAGGGTGGAGAGCAGGGGGCAAAGCGGGAGAGAGAAGCAGCAGGAGCCGGGAGGCTGTCGAAGGGTGTGGAAGAGCCCTTAACGAGCTTCGAGCGGGAGCGGAAGGACTAGATCTCCTCCCTGAGTGGCCTGCTGGGTGCTGAGCGGGAGCAGGATGGACGGGCGGGCAGCAGGGGTGGGGCGTGGGGAGGACAGGGGCCCGGCCTCATTGGGCGGGCGGGCGGGCCGGTGGGCAGAGGAGCCGTCCTGTCCCTCCAGGTGCACGTTCATCGGGAACCAGGACACATATGAGACGCACCTGGAGACCTGCCGCTTCGAGGGCCTCAAGGAGTTCCTGCAGCAGACGGACGACCGCTTCCACGAGATGCATGTGGCGCTGGCCCAGAAGGATCAGGAGATCGCCTTCCTGCGCTCCATGCTGGGCAAGCTCTCAGAGAAGATCGACCAGCTGGAGAAGAGCCTGGAGCTCAAGTTCGGTGAGGGCGCGGCCCGTGGTCCCCTCCCCGCCCCCCCCCCCCCCCCCCCCCCCCGTCCCTGACACCGTCTTCCTTGCCGCGCAGATGTCCTAGACGAAAATCAGAGCAAGCTCAGTGAGGACCTCATGGAGTTCCGGAGGGATGCCTCCATGTTGAACGTGAGCGGGAAGGAGCTGTGTGCAGCGGGGCGAGCGGGCTGGGGACCGCAGGACCGCCCCTCAGCCGGGGCCCCAGCGGGAGGCTTGCCCCCTCCTCAGGGGTGGGGGTATCTGTGCCGGGGAAGGCGGCGGCTGCTGCTGCTGCTGCTGCGTGGGGGCAGGGGGGCTGCAGAACCACAGCCAACATGCCCTCCGCCCTTGGCCTTGGCAGGACGAGCTGTCCCACATCAATGCACGGCTGAACACGGGCATCCTGGGATGTGAGTACGGGCCTGCCGCCGCCCCCTCTGCTGCCCCTGGGTGCCCCCGGGCCCTCACCAGCTCCTCCCCTCTCCGCAGCCTATGACCCTCAGCAGATCTTCAAGTGCAAAGGAACCTTCGTGGGCCACCAGGGCCCTGTCTGGTGTCTCTGTGTCTACTCCATGGGGGACCTGCTCTTCAGCGGCTCCTCTGACAAGACCATCAAAGTGAGCAGAGTCGGGCCCAGCGGGGTGGTCTCCAGCCTGGTGGGGGGACGGTGGGCACTGCCCGCCAGGCTGCGCCAGTTCTGGCCTGCCTGCACGCGCCTTCCCTCCTCATTCCCCCCCGTGCTGCCCCCTGCATTGGGCTTACCCTCCTGGGGCCCACCCCGATCGTGGCCTCTGCAGGTGTGGGATACGTGTACCACC
The DNA here is from genome assembly GCA_030068075.1 of Paguma larvata. NCBI lineage: Eukaryota > Metazoa > Chordata > Mammalia > Carnivora > Viverridae > Paguma > Paguma larvata. Next base: position 112,421,018 of record CM057825.1, read on the forward strand.
TACAAGTGCCAGAAGACGCTAGAAGGCCACGACGGCATTGTGCTGGCGCTCTGTATCCAGGGGTGAGTGGGGGCACACGTGGTGTCCACGAGAAGCCAGGGACAGGAGACTTGGTGCTGCACCCCCATGGGCCGTGAGCTCGAGCCCCTCGTGGCCACACGTGTCCTCAGGTGGCTGTGTCTGCCCCTCCTGCGGGGCACCCTCATCCTTGAGCGGGGCCAGATGGCTGGGTGCTGGCACGCAGGCCTCCCTGTCTGAAGATGTGTGTGGTCCTGGCGCTGGGGCGCCTCGGGGAGACGGGAGCTCAGCCCCCACTCTCTGGCCTGTAGCCAGAGTCTCAGGGCCGGGACCACAGAGTAGCCAGCCCGGCTACCCCCTCTCCCCCAGGGTAGCCCCTTCCCGACCTTCCCTCTTGTCTCGTGTCATGAGACTTCATGTGGCGGGAAAGGGAGGGAGAGAGATGGCGTTCCCAGAACACAGCAGCTTGGCTGCCGGCAGTGCTAACAGGGGAGTTACCTCACAGCTCGCTGTCGGAGGCTTGCCAGGCAGGCGGCAGGGGCCAGGCTTCCACCCCCAAGGTTCCCTCGCCGGGGCAGGAAGACCAAGGGCTCGGGGGAGCAGGGGAAGCCCGGCCCGAGCTGCCGGTTCCTGGTGGCTTCCTGGTGGCTGGTGCTACCTTCGGCCTGGCAGGGCCGCACCAACGAGGATGGCGGCTTCTCCTGCCCTGACCCCGTGGCTCCGCTTCTCCAGGTGCAAGCTCTACAGCGGCTCAGCGGACTGCACCATCATCGTGAGTGGGGCCGCCTCGGGGAGGTGGGAGGGGCCTAGGCCGCACTGGCTTGGGGGGGGGGGGGTGCCCAGGCATGCCCGTGCCACCACGACCTGAGGCTTCCTGTCGTCCTTCCCGCCAGGTGTGGGACATCCAGAACCTGCAGAAGGTGAACACGATCCGGGCCCACGACAACCCCGTGTGCACTCTGGTCTCCTCACACAACATGCTCTTCAGCGGCTCCCTGAAGGCCATCAAGGTCAGGCCAGGCCTCGTGCGTGCGCGTGTGGGGCGTCGGGCCGCGGGACGCCTGCGCCCCGGCCCGCGCTCACAGCCGTCCCCACAGGTCTGGGATATCGTGGGCACTGAACTGAAGCTGAAGAAGGAGCTCACGGGCCTCAACCACTGGGTGCGGGCGCTGGTGGCCGCCCAGAGCTACCTGTACAGCGGCTCGTACCAGACAATCAAGGTGCGTCGGCACGCGCCTCCGGTGGGGAGACCCCTCGCCGCGCCAGCACTGCCCAGGCCAGCCCCCGGGGGCTCCATCTGCCCTGCCCCCGTGCTGCCGGGGTGGGGAGACCCTCACACACATCCCGGGTGACAGATGGGCCCCAGAGGCCCTGAGGGAGAGGGTGCCTGGCCCGGGACCGACTGGCTTGAACTCGTCCGCAGATCTGGGACATCCGGACCCTCGACTGCATCCACGTCCTGCAGACATCTGGCGGCAGCGTCTACTCTATCGCTGTGACGAATCACCACATTGTCTGTGGCACCTACGAGAACCTCATCCACGTAAGGCGGGCACCGAGGGGCAGGGCCTGCCTCTGGGCCCCTGTCCCCTCCGGAGCCTGTGGCTCTGACCTGCCCGTGCCGCTGCCTCAGGTGTGGGACATTGAGTCCAAGGAGCAGGTGCGGACCCTGACAGGCCACGTGGGCACTGTGTATGCCCTGGCGGTCATCTCGACGCCGGACCAGACCAAAGTCTTCAGCGCGTCCTATGACCGGTCTCTCAGGGTGCGTGCAGGCCTAGCGATGGTGGGAGGCTCAAGGTGGGCGGTCAGGCCCGGGTGCCCGGGCGGGCCCTCACGTGCCATGTGCCCCCAGGTCTGGAGCATGGACAACATGATCTGCACGCAGACCCTGCTGCGTCACCAGGGCAGTGTGACTGCACTGGCCGTGTCCCGGGGCCGGCTCTTCTCAGGGGCTGTGGACAGCACTGTGAAGGTCAGTGCCTCGGCTCAGGCCTTCCAGAGGGGCTGCGTGTGTGGAGCCGGGGGCAGGCGGCACCGGAGGGCAGGTGTGGCTGGCAGGTGGTGTTGGGGCAGCGTGGCCGGAGGGGCAGCTGACACAGAGCCCTTCCTCCGCAGGTTTGGACTTGCTAACAGAATCCAGACCAGTCTTGGCTTCCTCTGGGACCTCCCCGGGCCTGTCCAAACCAGGCTGGCCGCGTGAGGGGTCTCGAGGGGCGCTCACTGCCTGCCCCTCGGGGACAGGCAGGCAGGCAGGCTCACCTGGCCAGGCAGTGCCCTCCCCACCCTGTGCCCGGCGAGCCTCCCTCTGCTTGGTCCTGTGATCGTCGCTGCCAGGACGGTGCCCAGCCCCTCCCTCTGGGTGCCAGGTACGATGCTCGCCCGGCCCACCCTCCATCCCCACCCGGGGTGGACTGTGGGCCTTTTTACTCACGTTTTCTACTGTTTTTAGACTGTATATAGATTTGATTACTTCTTGATTGAAATAAAAGCTGCACAGACTGTGGCTGTGAGTGGGGATAGTCCTTGGGGTGACGGAGAGGCCACCCGGGCATGCTGGTGTGCTCGGGCCCCAGCAGCCGGTCGGAGGGAGTCTGGGGAGGAGCCACAGAAGGGCTCCTCCTGTCAGCTCCAGGACGTGGCCCTCTGGGGACTTCTCTTCCCTGCCAGAAGCAAGCTAGACCCCCGGCTTCCCCAACACACGTCCCCAAGAAGTGAGGCAGGCAGCTCTGTTTTCTGCTGTTTATTGACAGCTGACAGTAGCTCCCTGCCCGGAACCCCCCCTCCCTACTCGCTGGAGCCCCAGCCTGGGCCCCCCATTGAAGAGAGGCCAGGCACGCCCACCTGGGGAAGTCATCAGGGCACGACAGCTGGAAGGGGCCACACGCTCAGATGGCTCTGACCATTGGCTGACCCCCTCCACCTGCCCGCATCACAACCGCTGGTTTTCGGCATTTTAAATTTTTTTTTTTTTTTTTTTTTTAAGAAATATCAAAGTTGTGCCCAACACACATGGATCAGCAAACACAATAGAGGAGGCCAGTCAGTACTTTTTGGAAAGGGGAAAGAAGAGAGGAAAGGAGAGAGAGGGCAAGAACGACCACATGACACAGCCTTGGACCATGAGCAGAAGCGTCCGTGGGAACTTAGTTGGGGGAGGGCAGGCTGTCTATACGGGGCCAGTGAGGAGCCCTGAGGAGGGAGGGTCAGGCACACCCTCACACACGCCACACGCAGCCTGGCATGCACGCCCTGCACCCACCGAGGTCACCCAGCTGACGTGCCCACGCTGCACGCACAGCTGCCCCGAAGCCCAGGCGCACCTCACACCAGCACCCTGGGAGAGCAGGGAGCCCCTCCGCACCGGCGCCACGGTGTGGGGGCCACAGCCCAGCGGCGAGCAAGGCACATCCTTCAAGTTCTTCAGACGCAGAGAAGTTAGGGGAGAGAGGGGAGGCCCTAGCGGAGCACGGACCCTCCCGGACCCCAGCCTCCTGTTTGTGCTACTGGGCCAGGTGTCCTAGACAGAAGGAGGGAAGGATGGACAAACAGACAGCCAGGGCCTCTAACAGCTTTTGTCTTGAGCTAGACTTCAGTGTCCTTACAGTTGGTAAATGGTTTTCTATAGACTCAATAATATTTTTTTCTTTCTTTAAATATATATTTGTTAAAGTTATACCTTTTTGTTTCTCTGGGGAAATCTGCCTCAGCTCATTCCCAATAAATTAATACTCTCGATAGCTTATATTCTGGGGGGGGTACAGTGGGGCAGGGGGCGTGATCCCAGCCCCCAGCTCCAGCCCCTTGTGCTGCGCTGGAGCAGCTGGCAGAAGTCCCCAATGGGCAGTTCTGTGCTGGGCATAGGCCTGTGCTCTGCCACAGATTGGGGAGGGGGCCAAAGCGGCTGTCCGCCTCCCACTGCCTCCCAGGGCAGACCGGCCTGGCCTCGGGGCAGGAGGCCAGGGGCTGCCCCTCCTCACCCGCAGCAGGCAGAGCCTGGCACAGGTGGGCGGGTGGCCCAGCAGTTATTGCACAGGGAGCAGCAGACAGGGACGGGGGCCCGCCGGGCAGCAGCATTTACTCAGAGCCCTCGGGTCCCCTGGCCAGGCAGTCCTCCAGGCCGTCCGTCCGGCCTGGGCCCGGGGGCAGGAGTTGTGCTTATGCAGGGGGTGGGCAGCAGGGCCCGCCCCTGCCCGCCTGGCCCCCATCGGCCCTCCGCCCTGCCTGCTCGCGCTGCGCCCAGAGGTGCCCACCCTGAGGTAAAGGTCAGTGTGCGGGCCGGGGCCCGGGCGGCGCGGGCGGGCCCGACGTGAGCAGCCGCGTCACTCCAGCATGGCGTCCAGCTGGTCGGCCAGGTCGTCGAACATGCTGCCGATGTCATCCAGTATGCTGCCAGTGCTCTTCTCCTCCGCGGAAGAGGGGCTGGGGGCGGGCGCGGCGTGAGCGGGCGGGGCGGGCGCGGGACACCCGGCCCGGGCCCCGCCCCCTGCCCCTCACGACCCGCCCCCGCCTCGGCTGATCAGCGGGATTCGACCCCGCCCCCGCCACCCCGGCTCCGCCCACGCCGTCCCGGGCCCGCCCCTCGCCACCCGCCCCTGCCTCCATCCTCAGCCGCAAGCGGCCCAGCCCCCGCTGTCCCGGTCCCTGCCCCACTCCCAGCGCCCGACCGTTCGACTTCATCCCGGCCGCCCCGGGCCCCTGCCCACACGTCCCGCTCTCGACTCGAGCTGATGTGCCGCAGCCTCGGAGCGCGCGCGGACCCCGCCCGGCACCTACCGCGCGCCCTGCGCGTCCTCTTGCCGGATTTTTTCTTCTACGGCTTGCAGCGCGGCCGCTAGGCACGCGCTCGTCTCCTCCAGCTTCTGCCGGGCGCTGTCTCCGGGGGAGGCGCCGTCGGGCGCGGCCGGGGGGCCGGCGGTGGTGGCGGCGGCGGCGGCGGCGGCGGCGGCGGCGCGCGGCGGCTTGGCGGGCACGTGCAGCGCAGACGCGCCGGGGGACGGGGGCTTGGCGGGGCTGGCGCTCAGCGAGGGCGGTGTGCTCGCTGGCTTAGCGAGGGCGGCGGGCGGCTGGCGAGCCGGCGAGGGCGCGGGCGACGGGCTGGCACTGCCCGACTGCAGCCCCGCCGCGGCCTTGGCCGGCTTGGGCGCCGTGGGCGGCGGTGGCGGCTTGGGAGACACGGGCGGCGGCGTGCCGTGGGCGCGCTTCACCTCTGCGGGGAGGAGGAGATTCGCACCGGGGGCCGGAGAGCCTTGCCGCAGCGCTCCGCCTCACCCTCGAGAACGGAGACGCCGCCGTCCCGCGCTGCGGGTCTGGCCGCAGCCCCGGCATCCCCGCAGCTCCTCGGACCCCAGGCTCCCTGCAGCCGCCAGGGGGCGCGTTTCCCTATGCGTATCTGCTCGGGTCACCGGCTTCCAGACACTTCTGGGTCCGCTCCCCCCTCCTCCTTCCCCCTTCAGACGTGGCCCGCCCGCAGCCACTGGCCTTTGGGTTGCTTGAATACCACAGGGCCTTTGCAGCCCTGATCCTTCTGCCCCCTGTCCCTAGTGCTGGGGTCACTCTCAAGCTGGGTCACTCTCAAGCCTGGACTCTGAAGTCTCCCAGAGTCCTCCGTGACCCAGCATCATGGGTCTTCCCTCCATCAGGTGCTGTTACCCATGGGTTCTGTGCCTCCTCCACTGAGCAAGGTGACAAACATCCACCCTCCTCCCAATTTGGGGTCGGCAGGGTTGTCCAATGGGTGCGTGGATATGAGGGTCTGAGAATACTTTCCCACCCCATTCCACCTGGCCTTCCTCAAATTCAAGAGAAAAACCCCTCAGGCCATGGAGTGGGGAGGTGGGGAGGTGGGGAGGTGGGGAGGAGGGGAGGTGGGGAGGTGGGGAGGTGGGGAGGGGCCCGTCCCCAGCTACTCCCTGCACCTACCTGGGCTGCCAGGACCTGGCAGCGGCACCTTCTTGGAGGCAGGTGTGGGTGAGCCCTGGATCTTGGGAAGGGGCTGAGTCAGCACGGGCTTGGGAGAGACAGGCGGCTTGGCCGGCTTCCGGGTATCGGTGTCAGGCGGGGGCAGCGGGGGAAGATGCATCAGGTCAGAGGGCGGGGGTTCTGCAGGTGGGGGCGGCGGGGGCAGTTCCGGGGGCCCAGTCTGCTCAGAGGTTGGTCTGCGGCGCACAGTGCCCGTGCCATTCTGGTACACGGACAGTGGCGGTGGCGGCTCGGGACCTGCTTCCCGCTCCTTGGCCTTGGGCCGGCGCTTGACCGTGTCAGACTCAGTCAGGATGAACTTGACGCTCTCCTGCTGGCTCTGCTTGGCTCGGATGCGCCTCTTGAGCGTGGCGCTGGCCTCTACCCTGGCCAGGGGCGGGCCCTCCCCGCTCGCCTCGCCCTTGGCTGGACCTCGAGACCGCTGCCGGGTGGTACCGTCCTCCACAGAGTGGCCATGATCCGCAGGGCCCCCTGACTCCCCAGGCGCCCGGCGGGCGGCGGCCAGAAGTCCCGTGACAGGCCCGCTGAGTGTGCGGCGCCTGTTCACCACCTCGCCGTCAGGCCCGATGGCTTCCTTGTGCTTCACCGAAGCCAACACCGTGGCTACCCGACCTGGCTCCGGGCTGGCAGGGCGAGGCGTGGGGTGGCCCTCGGGGGGCCGGCGGGCTGCTCTGCCCCCACCCCCAATGGATGACAGCTCTAGCATGGCTGCGATGCTCTTCACGCTGCCAGCACTGCCTGTGTCCACGCTGCCAGCCAGGTCGCTGGCCCGCCGGCGCTGTGCCCGGACCCCCAGCTGGCCGTCCTCGGTCCCAGCCCCTTCCGTCTCAGTGTCTGGCGCCGACTCATCTGCCAGGTTGGCGCTGGCCATGGCTGAGCTGGAGCGCCTGGGCGGGGGCGGGGGCGGCCCCTTCTTGCGCGGCCGCGCGGCGAAGGACTGGCTGCGGTTGACGTTCCTGTCGGTTCCGGCGGGCGCTCGCACCGAGTGGCTGCGGCCCACACGCCGCTGGACGGTGGCGTAGGGCCCTGCGGCGGCTGGCACCAGCAGCTCGTCCCGCTCTGGCTCGCTGTCGGATGCTGCATAGCGATTCAGGCTGTGGGCACGCTTCTTGGGCCGCCCTGGCTCCATGTCAGCCTCCGGAGGCAGGCACAGCGTGGGCACGGGCGGGGGGGCGGGCGCAGGCGCAGGCGCGGGCCCAGGAGCGGCTGGCCCTGCCTCACTCTCCACGGGCTGGGGCAGCACGTAGGCAAAGCCACGGTGTGTGGGTGACTGAGGCAGCGAACGGGGTGACATGGGTCGCTCTGTTGGTGGCAGCAGCTGTGGGGTGGGCTTCACCTTGGCTGTGGCTGGGGCTGGACCGTGAGGCACCCCCAGGGCTTGAGGGGAGCCTGGCTGGGCTTTCGTGGGCGTCTGAGGAGGCGTGAAGTGGCTGGCCCCTGGCGGAAGGACCTGCCGAGGCTTGCCGGGCACCGGGGGCACGCTGGCCCGCTTGACGCCGTGGCCGTGGCGGCTGGGCCGGGTCTCCTTGGGTGGGGTGCCGGGGGCTGGCCCCTCATCCAGCAGGTACTCCTGGCTTCGTGACATGGGGCTTCCGGGCCCGGGGGGCCCGTCCCCCAGCAGCTCCTGAGAGCTGCTCATGTGTCGCGCCTGTCCACCCAGGCTGGGCTCCTGCCGCACGGAGGCCCTCGGCGTGGGGGGCAGGTGGTTGGAGGGCTTCTCGGCAGTGGCGGCGGCGGCGGCGGCCCCCTCGGCCGGGCCCGTCATGGCAGCCTGCAGCTCGCCACTGAGCTCGCTGTCCTGGAAGGTGGTCATCTTGGGAGACTGGCAGTCAGCCGGGGCAGGCTCGGGCGGGGGAGGGGACTCAACGGCCATCACCTCGAGCGACTGCGGGGCCTTCCGGCGCAGGGGGCCGCCCTCGAACTTGGCGTACTCTGCCTTCTGCAGCTCCGCCAGTTTCCTCACCGCCAGCATCAGCTTCTTCTGGTGGCCTGAGCGGGGCGTGGGCAGGTCAGGCCAGGGAGGGGGGCGGGCACCAGGCGGCAGAGGGGCCGGGGGCTCACCCAGCTTCGTGATGCCGATCTCCTGCAGGTCCTCCCAGGTGATGTCGGTGATGAAGTCGATGTTCTCGTAGCCGTTGTCCACCAGCACCTTGTAGTACTGCGCCAGGCCGATCATGGACAGCCACACGGCCAGGTTCGCCTGGGGAGCGGGGGACACGGAGGGCAGCCCGAGCTGGCCGCCCACACCCTGCTCGCCGCTCCGAGCTCTCGGGGGTGGGGGCGCCGGGCCGGCCTGGCACAGACAGACAGAAGGACAGATAGACAGGCCAGAGGTGTCAGCTTTGGAGACAGCGTGACCTCAGTAGGAGCCCGAGGCCAGCGCACAGGCACGTGCGAGCACGCGCACACACACACACACGCACAGCGGTGACCCTCTCCTCAGGACGCCACTTGGGGGAGGGGAAGGACGTGCTTCCTCACCTGCCAAGACAGCCGTGGGGACAGCACCCTGGTGGACACACCTTGTACGTCATAGACACAGACACACGGCACCACCGACCAGATACGTGTATACACACGGTGCATCCCAGCCGTACACGGGCACCAACAGTCTCCACGTCACGCTCACGCCCTCTCGCCACTTCCACACCCTCACTGGGCACACATCCCGTAGCCACGTCACACACGCGTGTAACTACCCATGATGCTCTTCACCAAGAAGCACGTCGTGGCTCCCCGAACCACGTCCACCCGTGCACACTCCCAACCGGGTGTCACTCACCCGCCAACACGCAGCACACTTGCTCACCCCTCGGTGCACAGAGCAAAACAGGCCCGCAGGACAGGCACGTGCTCGTTGGGAGCACCCCCGAGCCGCCGACTGAGCAGGCTGAGCACGAACCCGCCCGTCGCCAACCCGCGGCCCTGGGGGCTCCGGGCGGCCACAGGGTCTCCTGAAGCTCAGCGTGAGGCTCAGAGACGCGGGGTAGATGCCACGGGCCTGGGGCCCACCTTGCACGGGCCCAGAACCTGTCACACCACAGGTTGACTGTTAGTGACGGCAGGGCCCGCGGTCTGTGTGGGCATCAGCTGTCCACACAGCCAGCACGTGCAGTGCAGTGTGTGGGTGTGTGCGCGCAGTCGTCAGCGGGCGCCTTGGCTATATTTGGTGCACGCGTGCTGTCGGTACACACGAAGCGGGCGGACACCCTCCCCGTGCACGTGTCTGGGTGCACGCGCATCCCGTCAGCACGGGGCCTCTAGCGCCTAGGGTAGGCAGTGCTGCAGGGTGCCGGGTGGCTGCCCGGGTGCGGAGGGGTCTTTCCGGGAGCGCGTACTGGAGAGGGGCGCCCTCCCGGCTTCAGGCTCCCCCTTGCCCTGACGGACCCCGGAGGCTGTCACCTCTGCCCCCGGAAAGCTGGCTCCGGCACCCATGACAGATAAACAGAGGCCATCCTCTCTTCTCTCTCTGGAGCCCCAGAGGGCGGGTGAGGGCTGCAGGCAGGGAGGCAGTCTGTCTGTCTGTCTGACCATCCTGGGCACAGCCCCTGGGGTGCAGAGAGCCTTACGGGTTTGTGCTCGGGCAGCCAGTCAGGGATGTTCAGGCCGCTGATCTCTGCGGCGATCTTCTTCCGGTGGCCCGGCTTGGTGACCCCGATGGCCGTGAGGTCCTAGACAGAGGAGAGGCCCGTGAGCAGGAGGCTGGCGAAGGGGGGGGGGTTCCCCCTCGGTCACGACTGGTGCCCGGGCTTCGGGCAGCTCACCTCCGGGGTCATGCGGCTGATGGTGGGCAGGTCGTAACCGGCACTGACGAAATTGGGGGCATAGAGCTGCAGCTGGAACGTGGCGAGCCACTGGCCGACAGCCTCGGCACTCTGGAAGACACAAGGCACCCGCTGCAGGCTTGCTCGCCCGCCCGCCCGCTGGACATGCACCCCGGCCGCTGCGCCGTCTCCTTCTCTGCTCAGCCGAAGGCCTCGGCTGCTCGGTCTGCCGTCCGCCGGGTCCCCCTGTGGCCGGGCCGGGGGCGGCCTGGCACCGGTCCTGCTCCTCACTGTGTGGTCCCCGATGCCGCCGTCGCGAGCTCCGTCAGCGTTCCGGCCGCCTCCCGTGGTCTCCGCCAGAAGGGTCCGGCTGCTGTCCGTGTCATGGACTTCCCTGACCATCCCCCCGTTCCTGTGCCGGGGACACCCTGTGGCGCGACCCTGTGTGAGGGGCTCCGGACTGGGGCCTCAGGTGGGGTGCCTCAGTGCAGCCCCCCCGCACTCCCTGCCAGGTGGGCTCCGTCCAGAGGTGTGCGGGAAGAAACGGCCAGCTGCTCGCACCTTCCCAGCACACAGGGCCCTGCTCACCCCACGCACACACAAACCTGGTCTCGCCTCACACCCACGCCCTTCTGCACGCACACACACACACAAGCACACGTGCCCGGCTCACCATCACCACCCACACACAGGCACGTCCCCTGCTCACCTCACACCCATGGCTCGCCTCCAGGACGCACTGGCTCACACACATAACCCACGCGATAGATGACAGCTACACACACAGACCGACAGACGGACAGAAGTACGGGCCTGGCCTGTCAAGGGTCCCCTGCCACGCTGTGGCCAGACCGAGCAGGCTGCCCGGGAGCCCCTCCCTCCAGCCAGCCCGGGCCCTGTACCTTGCCCTCCGAGGCCGGCTCCAGCTTCCTGGGTGGCTGCTCCCCGTACGCCTGCCCGGCGTGGGCCGCTGGGGGCTGGGGCCGGGCTGCACCTGGAGGCGAGAGGGCTCGGTGGGGCCGGAGACGCTCTGGGGCCACCTCCTCGCCAGCCCGGCGGTGCTGTGTCCTCGCTCTTACCTGTGGAGGCTTCCGGAGGCTTGGCAGGGCTGTCCCCAGGGCTGGACTCTGAGACCGACTTCTGCGACAGGACGGTCGCCAGGAGCTGCAACCCAGACAGGATGGCTGGCCGGCGCTGCTCTGCCCCCGGGCCGCCCCGGCCCTGCCCCCAGAACACCTACCTTGACCCCTTCGGAGCCCGCATGCAGGGCGTGGCCCCCGCCGCTTCGCCCGCCAGCCACGCTGCCCAGGCTGCCGCTGCGGTCCCCGCCTGCCAACACGAGGGAGCGCTCTTGGTGGGCGCTGGCCCTGCCTGGCCCGGCTGCTGCCTTATGGAAGCTCCGCTGCCCTGCTCGCCAGAGGTTCCCCCCGCCCCACGTACCTGCAAAAGGCTTCCTCAGCACCCAGATCTCCTCGGGGGGCGCAGAGGGCCCTGGTGAGCTGCCTGCCTGGGATGGGCTGGGTTCAGTACCTGCTCGGGAACCTGTGGGCCAAGAACAGCCTCCGTGAACCTCAGATCAGCCGGGTCCGGGGCCCTGCACGGAGAGGGAGGCATCCCTGGCCTGGCGCAGAACCTGGGTAGGCGCTACGGCCTCCTCTGGCCCTGGCTGTCTCCAAGGAGCTGACAGAACCTCAGAAGACCCCTCCCCACCCTGTACGTCTGAGAGCAGGAGAACGCGGCAGGAAGGCCCAGGCCAGGCTGTCCAGCCGGTAGCCCTGTGGTCCTAGGTGGAAAACGCAGACGGTGTAACCTCCTCTCTGCCAGGGGAGCAGGGAGAGGAAAGGGGCCCCTCAAAAGCCTAGATGACACTGGGCGGGCCGGCCACGCCTCCTGACTGCACACCCCCCACCGGCGCCTCCCCCCACCAGTCAATGTCCTCATCCTCTCTAGGAGGGAACCCTCTCGCCGGTACCCCGTCTGAAAACAACCCATACCCGGCACCCTCTCACTCCCTCTGCACCAGCCATGCTATGCTGGCTTCCTTTAGGATGCTTCCGCTCTCTTCCGCGCCAGTGCCTTTGCATATGTGATCCCCGCTGTCGGGATGCTGTGCCTGAGGCCAGCCCCTCCCGTCTTTCAGGGGCTTCTCTGACCACCCTGTCTAAAAAGTGGGTCTCCGTCCACGCTCCCTGTGGCGTTTATCGGCACAGTTGTTTGTGTATGCACTCCACCGCCCCCTGCTCCCCTCCCTTCCCAGAGGGGAGTTCCTTGAGAGCAAGGATGTCGTCCATCTGGGCCACCGTCTATTCCTAGTGGCCAGCGCACAACGCCTATTAAATAAGCGAAGGAAAAGGCGCGGGGACGCTGATGAGAGCTGGCAGGACCCCACTCTGGATCCCACACGTGGGAGCGGCCCTGCCACCCACCACACGTGCATTCGCTTCCTTCCCGCCGCCCAGCCCAGGCCCCGGTGGGACTTGCCTGCTCGCTTCACAATGACCTCGCCCAGGGAGGATGGAAAGTAGCCCACCCGGTCGTTGCCCGTCCGGTTGTCATGGATACAGCCCTTCCACCGGCCGTCCGGGTGCTGCTCGAGGACCTGGCCAGATGAGGCGGGGGAGCGTGCTCAGGGGGACACCCCAACAGGCCAAGCGGGCGGGTGACCCCCAGACTGCCCGGTTGCTGCGCAGGGTGTTGCGGGGTTTTGCGTCCGTCCGGGGTCCCGCCCGCCCTGGCTCCCGCGGCCCCGGGCCGTCCTTACTGTGATGATGTCCCCGGCTTTCACGTTGAGGCTGGTCAGGTCGTAATTGTTGCAGTAATCCTTGGTCGCCCGGACCTGCAGGGCCGCCGAGGCTTCTGGGGACACAGGAGACAGACCCCCCGCCCCAGTCCTGCGAGCTGGCCTGAGCCAGCCCCGCCCGCCCCGCCGTCCCTGCCCCGGGCCCACCTCGGAGCAGCTGTTTGATCTCCTTGCTGGCCTGCGACGTGGTGAACTGGTGCACGATGTCCAGGGCCGTCTGGCTGTAGGTGTTCCTCACGTGGGCGTTGATCCCGTTCTGTGCGTGCCAGAGGGGGCGGCCCGTCAGGAGCCCCCGTGCCCCCACCTGCCCCAGCCCCCCCCTCCCCCCCGGCCCCCTCACTCACATCCAGCAGCAGCCGAACCACTTCTGTCTTCCCACAGAGTGCGGCCTCGTGCAGGGCCGTGCCGGACTTGGTCTGGCGGTTTATGTCAATGCCGGCTTGGAGGAGGAGTCTAGAAGGAAGGTGGGCGGGTGGGAGCAGGCGGCACCTTCCAGCGGGAGCCCTCGGTCCCCTCCCCCCACGGGCCCCAATTCCCAGGCCCTGAGGGTGAGCGGTATCTGACAGCGACCAAGCTTCGGTGGAAGCGCCGGCCTCGTGCTAACCCGTGCGGCTGAGTCTCAGAGAAGTCAAGTGTCTCCGCAAGGCCGCCCAGCAAGTGGCAGGGCCACAGCCCGGGCTGAGGGCTGTAGAGACTGACCCCCAGGCCCCCCCAGTGCATCCTCTACGTGGGTGGCCGGAGGCGTCCTTTGCGCCCAGAGGCCTGACCACTTCCCGGGGCTCCCTGGCTGCTCCTGTCTTGTCACCACACGGGGAGCGGGAAGCCCGCGGCTAGGTCTCCCGCCCCCACCCCCAACCCCCACGGCCATACCTGATGATGTCGATGTGGCCGTTCTTGGCTGCCAGGTGCAGGGGGCTGGTGCCGTTGGGGTCAGTGGTATCCCCCGGCCGGGGCTCCAGCAAGGCCGCACACATGTTGCTATTCAGAAGCAGCTGGACCACCTTGAAGGAGGGGTCAGAGAAGGGGGGCCCGCGCATGGGGCGGGAGGCTGCAGGGGTCTCCCCGCCCCTGCCCCAAGAGGGAAGACGGAGCAGATGGAGTCCCACTCGGCTCTCTGGGGAGACTTACCCCAACGCGGCCGAACTCACAGGCCAGGTCCAGGGGCGTCTTCCCCGAGTTGTCCACCATGCACGGATTGGACTGGTGCTGGAGCAGCATCTCGGACTGCGGGGCCGCAGCGCAACGTCAGATCCGAGGGCAGCCTCGGGGCGGGTGCCGCCCCCCCACCCCCACCCCGGGGCGCCCCTTACCACATCATAGTGACCATGCTGGGCCGCCAGGTGCAGGGGGATGTGGCCCTCGTCAGATGGGACGTTCACCGCCGAGCCCGCCTTCAGCACCAGCTTCATGGGCTCCTTCCGGCCCTGCCAGGCCGCGTAGTGCAGCGGCCGCATGCCTAGGAGCAGGCAGGGGGCCCGCTGGGAGTGAGCCCTTGACCCTGAACCCCACCCAGGTCTGCAGGGTACTGATCCCGTGAAAACCCGCCTTGACCCAGATGGAGATTCTGGGCTAAGACCTCAATCATGGAACCATTCGGGTCTCTAGAGACACCACCCTGACCTTGACCCTCTGATCTGGCTCTGAGGTCCCTGACAGGCCTTGCCTTTGTTGTCCTTGATGTCCACGGCAGCCTGAGCCTCCAGCAGCAGGGTGATCAAGTCCGTGTTGCCATTCAGGGCCGCGTGGTGCAGGGCAGAGAAGCTGGGGCAGGTGACAGGCACGAATAGGCAAGGACCCAGGCACCCCGGCCGCCCGCGGCAGCCCCACCCCCGGACCCCATGCCGGCTGGCGTCTCCCTGGCTGAGAACTCACCCGTCTGGGTCCTGGAAGTTGACATTGATCTTCTTGGTGGAGCCCAGGAGCTCTAGGGGTGGGAAAGAGACAGTGAGGGGGGCTCTGCCCAGCCCCTCCAAACAGCCTAAGAGCAGGCAGAGGGCTCTAGCTAGCTCCCCGGCAGGCTCAGAGCCAAAGCTATCTTTAGTCTTTAGCCAGAAAACATTTCTTCATTGGTTCAACTCTGTCCCCTGCACTCGGTTCCAGGTACCAGCTTTTGGATCCTGGTTTCCCACTGAACTGAGGTGTTGGCAAGTTCACAGAGCCAAAGGTTCCGAGCCTGTCTCCACCCAGGGGAGGAAGCCAGAGCCATGCACCCACACAGACACACACATGTGCACATGTACCCCCTCCCTTGGGACGCTGGCTAAGCACCTGCCGATGGCGGGAGGGAGACAGCCGGCACAATCTGTTTCTCCGAAGGACCCAGATGGGGCCGGGGGTGGCCTGGGAAGGCTGGAACACCCGGAAATGGGGGTATCTCTGGGGGAAGATCTCCATTTTCAGGGTGCAGCCTCCCCGCGTTCCCAGCCCTGGGCCTGCCCATGTGGTCCAGTCCCACCCGGCGAGGCAGGGAGGGGAGGCAGGCAAGTGGCCTGGTGCCCCTGAGTGACAGCAAAAGCATGGCCACCACATCTACGAAGGCCCACTTGGTTCCTGGGATCAGTCCACCCGAAGCCTGAGGGGCCCAAGCCCTCCCTTTGGGGCTCTAGTCTCCTCCCGCGCCTCCCTGGTCCTAGTCCCCACCAGCTGACTGTCCGAGGAGGGGAGCCCACCGACACCCTCCCTGTGGGCTCGGGGCCAGCCGGACTCAGGCCAAGCCCCTGCCTGTCTGGGCCATGGTTACATAACCCATTTGTGGGTCAGTCACTCTGTGAGGGAGGGGCTGGCAGGACAGAAGCCCCTTTGTCCAGGCCCAGGACAGGGGTGGGGGCAGGGGCCCCCAAGAGCAGGGACCCAAGGGGGCTGAGTCCCCGAGGGGCTGCTCCGGGACCCACCGGGTGACCCACCAAGGTGTTCCAGCCTTGACTCTCAGCCGCCGGATGGAGGGTGTGAGGCCCCGAGGGCCCACAAAGCCCACAAAGTCAGAAGGGCGCAAATTCAGATTCTCACAGGGCCCTGACCAGCCCTACGGCCTTGGCCTTGAACTCAAAGGGGGCTAATGGGGCCAGCCTTGTAGGCTTAAGGGCACGTCCACCCTTAGAACGTGAAGCGTCTGGCAGAGAGTTGGCTCTGTAAGTAGCAATTGCTAATTTTAGCTCCGTGGGAATCCCACCCCTATGCTCTCCGGCAAGGGGCTTCTCCTGCACAGAGCAGAGCAGAGCAGAGCAGAGGCTCCTGGGAAGGAGGCGTCTCCACTGCCCCACTCCTCCCCCTCCCCTCAGACATGTCGGGGCACTGATGTCCGTCTAAGGTGGCAGCAAGACCGCCCTCCCCTCAGTGGTCCAGGCCACAACCTGGGAGTCAGCCCTGAGCGCCCTGTGGTCTCCCTCCAGCAGCAAATCCTGTTCGGTTCCACCTTCAACACCATCTCCGAGCTGGCCTCGGGCCCTCCCGTTCTCCCCGCGGTCACCGTCGCCACCCTGCCCAGGCCAGCATCTCTCAAAGGACCACTGCCCTCACTTCTCAACCAACATCCCCACTCGTACCCTGCCCTTCGGTCCGCCCTTCATACCACTGAGGTCAAGGGGACCCTGTCTGAGCATGTCACACCCCACTGCTCCTCTCCTAAAAACCCTCCGACAACTCCTGTGTCACTGGGGGTGAAGGCCAACGCTGGGCAATGGCCCACAGGACACAGCCCTCCTGCTTCACTTTGACTTTCTCATCAGCCCTCTTCCAGCCACACAAGCCTCTGTGATGGCACTACAGCACACTGGCTCCCCCTGCCACAGGCCCTTTGCACACACTGTGTATACAGGCCAGGGCTGTTCTTCCCCCAGTTATCGCCATGACTCCCTCTCTTACATCACTCAGGACTTTATCCAAACGCCACCTGCTTGGAGAAGCCCCACCGGGCTCCCCATCTGGAACGACAGCCCCTTCCTGCCCTCATCTGCTGTGTTCCTCTCTCTGGCCCCTATCGCCACCACTTATCGTGGTGGTTATCTGGCTCCATCGCTAAACAACACGGTCCGAAAGGATGGGGTTTATATCTGTTGTGTATCCTCGGCGCGGAAGCAGCGCGGGGCCCGTATGAGATGCTCGGTAAGTCGGTGCCAGAACGGATACCCTCAATCCCCCCGCTGCTGTCCGTAGCGCCTGCCACCCGGGGGGCCACGCTCAGGACGGTCTCCCCTGGAACGCTCTGCCCGGCTCTGCCGCGTGCTGCCCCTCCTCATTCCTTCTGAGGTCGCCAGGCCTCCCGGCCGCCCTCACCCGGCCACACCTGCAGGCACTGAAATTTCAGAGGGGCTGCAATCAAGGCCCAGGAAGTATAGACACCAGGGGGGAAGGGGAGTCTCCGTGCGGAAGACTACTCCCTGCACAGGGGGGAGTCCCGCTGAGGTCCTGGCACCCCCTGCCTGCTGCAGGTCTCCTCAGAGGGCAAGGAGCTTGAATTGGGGGGGGGAGCCTGAGCTCTTGGAGCGCCCCTGATTCCTGTGGCGGCCCCGGGCTCGCAGGAGAGTCACACAACTGAAGCCTGCCTGGGGCTGGGGAGGTGGCAGTTCGCAGAAACAGGCGCTCTGCAGGACGCTGGAGCAGGCAGCGGAGAAGGGGGCAGGTGGGGACCAAGATGAAGGCCCCGGAAACACCTCCCAGGGGCCCCCTTTCTTGTGTCCGCAAGGGCCCGAGTCCTGCAGCGCCCACCCAGGTGAGGTGCAGAAACATCGCCCCCACCCGCCCCATGTCCCGGGTCTCCCAGCTCTTGTCACCCAGCCCTCTCACCGCTTTCCTGGGAGTCCCTGCCTTGGAGGTCGGCCCCAGACTCCAGGTTGCAGAGCCCTGGTGGGGGTGGGGGGGGTGGGGGGGCGTCCCAGCCCTCCCTCCACCCACTGCCCAGATGCTCCTGCAACTACAGAGGCCACTTGTCTGCCAGCCCCACGGAGCCACATCTGTCCCTTCTAGGGATGTGGTCCTGGCCTCTGCTGCCCCCACAGCCCCAGGTCAGGCAGGGCCCCCCGGCAGGGAGCTCTGGGAGCAGGGAGCTCTGGACCAGATACTGCATGGGAAGGGTTACTGGGCCAAGGTGAGACAAGACAGGCATGCTCGTCTGTCTGTAGCGTGCAGTGAACTCGGGGAAGGGGAGGCGAGGCCAGAAGAAAGGACAGAAGGCCAGATCCGCACTGGCGTTCTCCCTCCGTGTCTCCTTCCCCTCGGGGACAGCTGCTGAGGGTCCTGGTGCCTGAGCCCAAGCGGGTGAGCGGGTGAGGGGAGACTCACTTGGAGGCAGCCCCGGGGCCACGCTCAGCGGTTGGGGTGGAGGTCACGGAAACAGCTTTCATGGGAGGAGTCTGGGGGCCCGAGAGAGCACCACTGGGTGCCCCCCACCCCATGGCCCAAACTCCAGCTGTACTTTGCTGAATCAAAATACATCTTACTCCAAAGCAGGCCAGCGTTGCCATGACAACCGAGCTAATTCATGGAGGGATTTCTCGGTCTGATTTATGGCGCCCGCCCCTGTGAGTCAGAGAGCCCAGATACGGGGGCCAGGGCAGGTGTCTCACCCAGAAAGCAGACCACGCGGGGACAAATGCAAAGATCCAGGTACAAGTTCCCACGCCTTCCCTGGACGGCCAAATCTGATGCCCCCGCTTCCCTGGAAGCCCGTCTGGGCCGCCTAAGGAAATTGTCACAGCACTTCCGAGCACTTATGAGGGCCTGGTCTTCATGTGCGCTCTCCTGCTTTGAGGCCGGAACCAAAAACATCCGTCCCCATCCTACAGATGAGGAGACTGAGGACGGGGAGCTGGAGTCTTCGGTTCCCAAGGTCGCATGACCACTAGGTGGAAACAGTTACCTTGCCTTCCAGCTTTCAATCCCTCCACCTGCTTTCAAGGCTCTGCTAAGGCTGCCTTGGCCTGGAAGCCCTTCCTTTCGGAGCCCTGAGGCCGTGAAGCGGACCTCCAACTAGCCGACCATCCCTGGGCCTAGGGAGTGGAAGGCAGAGCCGGCCTGTGCATGTGTGCCCGCAAGGCTCTCTAACTGCACAGAGCAGACGGGGCTGCAGCGCAGGGGTCTTCCTGCGGCTCAAGGACCTGCCCCACCCCCCACCCCCCACCAGCCCCAAGGCCCGCTCAGTTCTCAGCTAGTTTCCTGGAGAAAGGGGAGGAGCCTCCCTCCCTCATCTACTGTCCCTGCTTGTGGGGTGGGGGGAGGGAGGCGCCCCGACCCCACGTGCCACCCGCACCCGCACAGGTGCCCTGACACACTGACACTGCCAGACGTGCGCAGCCGCACACCCAACTGGTCCACACACCCATCCATCCATCTCCGGTGCCCCCTGGGGAGGCTCTGGGCTGAGCTGGGATGAGCGCTGGGATCAGGACTCCAAGCTCCCAACCTTTCCCAGGGGCCCTCACAGCGCAAGCTCGGGATAGCCACTGGGAGCCCCCTCCCCCCGCTCCCCAGCCCCTTTCCCAGCAGGGGAGCCAGAGAGGACCAGGGTCTGTGGCAGGGTCTGCACCTGCCTGGAGTACTGGCTGCCCTGGGCTGGGCGACCTTGGGCCTCTGCTCTGCATGAGTAAATGGCCCCCAGCCGGCCATGCCTGGGCAGCCACACCCCCAACATGGTCCTGCCCCCCATTCCCTGCAAAGCGTGTTATTAAACATGGGGCGGGGAGGGGGTCTGACAGGGACTGTCGGCTCCGTGGTCGCCCCTCGCCGCCAAGGCCCCCTCGCTCTCTCCACCGTGGGGAAGCGGGGGGGGGGGGGGTGGCATCCGCCTCGCCCTTTGACGGCCCAGCATAGCTCTCCAGCCGTCAGTCCGTAGCCCGGGAAGGGAGGAGGCCGCCCGCGGCCAGGTGCCGGCTAGGGGGGCTGGGGGACGGCCGGGCGCTCGCTCGGCGCCGGAGGCGGGGGTGCGGACCCGGGGTCCCGGCGCCGCTGGCCCCGCCCCGCCCCCGGGGACCCCGACAGCATCCCCCTCGCCGCCCCGCGCCCGGAGGGGTGGGGGGGCCGGCGCCCCAGGTGGCCCCCGTCCGCCCGCCCGCGCCCCCCGCACTCACTGGCCTTCCCGGGCCGCGGCCTCTGCAGCAGCCTCTGCGCGGTCCCCACGTCCTCCGCCTTCACCGCCTGCACCAGCTCTTGCTCCTTCCCCATGGCGCGGCCGGGCCGCAGCGACGCGGCTGCGCTCCGTGCGCTCGGCGCGGCTCAGAGGCGGCGGCGGCGGCCCCGCGGCCCCGGCCGCATCCTCCCGCCTCCCCCGCCGCCTCCTCCGCCGCCCGCGCCCCGCGCGGTCCTCGGGCTCCGGCTCGGGCTCGGGCTCGGGCTCGGGCTCCCGGCGCCGAGGGGCGGGGAGCGCGTCACGGGCGGGGGGCGGCCCAGGGCGGGGGCGCGGCACCTGGCGCCGCCTCCCGGACGCCTGGGTCCCGCTCCTGCGGCCGCTGACCTCCGTCCGCCCGCGCCGGCCGCGCGCCCGGCTCCTTGGCTCCGCCCCTACATCGGGCCCCGTGCTCCCGAGACGCCCCCTCCCCACGTGCGGGCCGCGCCGGCCGGGCCAGCCTCTGCGGACAGCCCGCGGCCCCAGGCGACCGCCAGGGGCTGGGGACGGCAGCCGCCGGGGTGGGAGGGGGGTGCCGGACACTGAGCCCCGACAAGGCGGCGGCGCGAGGCTGAGCCCGAGAGAGGCTTCCAGAGGCTGCGGGACCCACGGGGGGAGGGACTCGGAGGCAGTGGGCGGGCGGGGACCCGGGCGCCGAGAGACCCGGGCACGGGCGGCACGGGAGCCGGCCTGCCAGAGGCTGTCAGACATTTCTGGCCCGTGGTTCCCGTGGGAGGTGTCGAGGGATTGTGAAGAGGAATCTCCCAATAATGAATTCGGTGTCAGGGAACCCGCACCCCCACCCCCAACTGCTGCTTCTTCCCCTGCAGCCTCCTGCTCTTTCCACAAACAATGCAGGGCAACAGCTCCCTGCCCCCCAGCCTCAGTCTGAACCCCAGCCCCAGGGCAGCCCCCCAGCACCAAGTGGGGTGCAGCCTCCCACACCTGCCACCAATAAGGGCTCGATCCCCCACCCCCAGCGCCGATGGGGGTCACGGTCTTGCCCAGCACCAGTCTGATCCCCCACCAAGTCTGTTTACCCTCCAGCCTCCAGCCGCAGGCTCTGGCCACGCCTGGGCTGGACAGTCCTGCTTAACCGACACTGACCACTCCCCAGTCCCTCATGCTCCCCGGCCAGTGCTCACACACAGAGGTCTCACCCTTCTGACCTCCTGGGCCTCCAGCGCTCACCGCCTTATGGGCTGGGGTCTGAGTCCTGGCTCAGGCTCACTTCCCTCATTTGCAGGGAGGGGCAGATTATCACCCCACACGCCCCGGGGCCAGGCTGTCAGGAGTTTTTGGAGGGGTCTGCACGTATGGTGGCCTGACACCCCCCTTCCTACGGCCAGACCATCAGCAGGTCCGGGAGGAAGGTGGCTGGGTTGGAGGTGGAGAAGCAGCAGGCAGTAAGATCCCCCTGGTCCAGGCAACCGATCAGTCCCCACCACGGGGTCTTCCTTGGAGTTTAGGGAGTGAGCCTAGGTCTCTCAGCATATGCTGGGCCCCCCCTGGGGGGGGTGTCCCTAAACACAAAGACCCTTCCCCCACCCTTTATAGTAACCAATTCCTGGGCAGTAGGCACCATGCTGGTCACTGCACAGATTTACTGGGTCCATTTTACAGATGAAGAAACTGAGGCTCAAGAGAAGCCAAGTGACCCACCTAAGGTCCCAGAATCTGAAGGTCATGTGTCTGAGCTTTGAACCCACACTCGCCTCTGCATTTGCCCCAGTTGTGCCTCTTACTGCGTCTGTTTTTCTGGTCACTTTGTCTTTCTGAGTCTTGGTTTCCCCTTTGTAAAGTGGGAGGTACGAATGACAGCTTTCCTCAAGTGGTTTGAGGATTAACTGTGACGCTCTCCACAAAGCGCTTCGCGGTAGAACTTAGTAAGTGCTCAATAAATGGCTTCTGTGGGTATTGTCATATTCTTGCCTCTCCCTACCTGGGCGGTCCGGGTAGTGAGTATACTTGACTCCTTTTCTGCATCTGCGGACCCTAGCAGTGCGCGCAGCACACAGGAAGCAGTACCAAAAAATACAAATAGGAAGACAGCTATCATTATTTTTATGTTTCGGCTGACCTCGGTAAACCACCCTGGCCCGAGCCTAACAGTTGCAGGCCCTGGGGCAAGGGTACACACAGAGGCCCACGCTCCAAATGTCCGAATATTTAACTGTTATAAGTCAGGCTAATAACTCGTTAAAATGAGTTCTGTCCTCCTACCTTGACAAATATACCTTCGTCGGGGCGCCTGGGTGGCTCAGTCGGTTGAGCGTCCAACTTCGGCTCAGGTCATGATCTCGCGGTCTGTGAGTTCGAGCCCCGCGTCGGGCTCTGTGCTGATGGCTCGGAGCCTGGAGCCTGCTTCACATTCTGTGTCTCCCTCTCTCTGCCCCTCTCCCGCTCATGCTCTGTCTCTCTCTGTCTCAAAAATAAATAAAACATTAAAAAAAAAAAAAAGGGCACATGTTGGGATGAACACTGGGTGTTTTATGTAAACCAATTTGAAAATAAACTATTAAAAAAAAAAAAAAAAATATACCTTCGTCATGGCCCGAAAGGCAAGTTCCAGATTAGAATTCTCTAATTCCTCTGAGCAATGAACGGGTCCTGCGGGCGGCTGACGCCCCTCCAGCTGTATCTGTAACCCACAAATAGGCACCCCGTCGTCACTCCTCAGACCTGCAAGCGGGTACCTTGCCGCGTGGTCCACTTTCAGGAACTGAAGACAAGAGCGGTTACGGATTCTGCTCGATTCGCCCTGCTAGGTGAGGCTGATGGGCTGGGAGTGGTCGAGAAGTCCTAGATCCACTACTGACCAGCCCAGCAACCTTGGAGGAGCCCCGACAGCCAGCCGCCTCATCTGTAAAATGGGCCCGCGGCTCTGCCTGCAGCCCCGGGCTGATGGGAGGGTCCACGCGAAAACGGAGACGTGCATCTGCCTGGGGTCCCCCCTCCCCTGGCCCGAGGAGGGGGTCGCTAGGCAGGCCGGCAGCTCCGACTGGGGGATGAGGATGCAGAGTGTGGGACTTGGGCAGCCCTCCAGGAAGTCGGGCCTCCCAGGCTCCCGGGAGGAGGGGCTGCTGAGCCAGCAGATCTGCGAGGCTCCGCCTGGAGGAGAGCTGGCGGCCGCTTCACCGCAGCCCGGGCTGGCCCCCTTCCCAGCTGCATGGCGTCTCCACCGGGGCCTGTGCAAGCCCCGCTCCTGCCCACCAGCCGGAGGGCCCTCTGGTGCTCCTCCGTGGTGCCCCTGCCGGCCCCCCAGAGCCCAGGTGCCTGGTCCCTGGGGTGACAAGTGTACCGTCCACATGGGCTGCGGGGAGCACGCAGCATATGTCTGCTGCCGTCGTTTCTATCATCGTCATAGACGCCACCTCTGTAAAGTGCTCGGCTGGGGCTTGCTTCATAAGAGAGGATGGACAGCCATGCATCCTGTCCCCCCTTTCCGCCCAGCAGAGATGCTGGAGCTGCTTGGGCTGGGTGGGAGCCCCGCCCGGTCCAGCAGTTACCCCCAGGCGTGCGACACGTGCAGTCCCCAGGCTCCATGCAGAGCCCCCAACAGCTCGGGGCCTGGCTCCTGGGCTACAGGTGGGACCCCACAGACACCTGGTGGAATCTTCAGCCTTCCCTCAGCTCCAACCCCCCCCCCGCCCCGCCTGCCTCCTGCTCTCAGGCTCCTTCGTGGGTTCGGACTGCTCTGGAGGTCCTTCAGGTGCTGGGGCTCACAGAGCTCCCCCTCCACCAGCCTTCCGACCCCACGCACTCACCTGCCGCTCCCCGAGCTGCCCGGCGGAGCTCCTGTACGTACAGAGGAGGATCGAGGGGACGCGCGCGGTGTCGGGCTGCCCAGAAGAGGCGAGATCAGGGGAGAGCTGAGCCCAGCGGGACGGCCGTGACCGTATTCCAGCTGCGTGCCCTTGGACGTAGGACTCTGCCTCTCTGAGCCACACTTTCCCCATCGCCGAAACC
This sequence comes from Paguma larvata, assembly GCA_030068075.1. NCBI lineage: Eukaryota > Metazoa > Chordata > Mammalia > Carnivora > Viverridae > Paguma > Paguma larvata. The sequence continues at coordinate 112,444,647 of CM057825.1, forward strand.
AGGGTGGTTTCTCCTTGGCACAGCCATTGCGAAGACCCGATACCTTCTGGCAGTTTCTCAAAAAGTTAAACATAGAGTTATCACGTGACCTAGCAATTCCCCTCCTAGTACACAGGGAAATGGAAACACATACTCAAGAAGACACTTGTCCCAGAATATTCGCAGCAGTATTGTTCGTAATAGCCAAAAAGTGGAAACAACTTCAGCGTTCCTCAGCGGATGAGTGCGTAAGCAAAATGGTCCAGCCCTACGGTGGAGTATTATTAGGCCATAAAGAGGAGGGAAGTGCCACACGCGCCGCCACCACCTGGACTTTGAAACATTATGCGCAGTGAAAGAAGCCAAACACAAAAGTCATATATTGTAGGATTCCTTTTATACACAATTTCCAGAACAGACGAATCCATAGAAACAGAGTGTAGATGGGTGGTTGCCAGGGGCTGGGGGGGTTTGAGTGGGGAAGGGTAATGGGGAGAGACGGTACAGAAGTACGGGGTTTTCTTCTGGGGTGATGAAAATGTTCCGGAACTAAGCAGAGGCAGTGATTGCACGGCCCTGTCAATGGATTAAGAGCCATCGAATTATTCCCTCTAAAAATGGTCAATTTCAGGAGCACCTGGCTGGCTCGGTCGGAAGAGCACGTGACTCTCGCTCTCAGGGTTGTGAGTTCGAGCCCCATGTTGGGGGTAGAGCTTGCTAAAAATAAATAAAGAAAGCTTAAAAGTATTTTTCAGTTTATTTATTTATTTTGAGAGAGAGAGAGGACACGTGGGTGAGCAAGGTGAGAGCAGAGGAAGAGGGGTAAAGAGAATCCGAAGTAGGCTCTGCACCCTCAGCACAGAGCCCACGTGGGCTCGAACTCACAAATCGCGAGATCATGACCTGAGCCAAAACCAAGACTCACATGCTTAACCCAACTGAGCCACCCAGGTGCTGCAAGAAAAACTTAACAAAGAAAAAAAGGTTAATTTCATAGTGTGTGAAAACAATGAAAACGAAAACACGCCCAGAGGCGCCTGGGTGGCTCAGTCGGTTAAGTGCCATCCCTTGATCTTGGCTCAAGTCACGATCTCACGGTTAGGTTTGTGGGATGGAGCCCCGTGTCAGGCACTGAGCCGACAGTGCCGAGCCTGCTTGGGATTCTCTCTCTCTCCCTCAGAACGGTGTCAAGTTCTGAGGCTGTCGTCCGCTCTGGCAGGATGGAGCACGTGGTCTCTGGAGCGGACAGAGGGAGAAAGCTGCAGGGACGGTAGGGGCCAGGCCCGGGGGTCTGCAGGCTGAGGGGGGACCCATGAAGGCTTCTAACAGGGGTCAGACTTAGGCTTTTCAAAGACCACTCTGCACTGTGAAGCACGGCCTGGACGGGGGCAAGAGTGGGGGTAGGGAGGCAGGCTAGGAGGCTGCTCCGGGAGAGGCGGTTATGGACACAAGTGGACCACGCCTAGCCGTCACCCACGAGAGGCACCGGCACGCAGGAGGGGAAGCCGTTTGGGGAAGGCCCACAATGAACTATCTTGGCCGTAGAAACTGGAGGTGTCTGTGGGGACATCAAGGGACAGTGTCTATCAGGGAGCTAGATCTGAGCTGGACACGGTGGAAGGCCTGGGAACAGGGAGGGTATCGGAAGCTCCAGCCAGTGGACGAGAGCCCTCGGGGTGAACTCCGGAGGGGGCCGACCTCCAGGGGAAGGCAGAGAAAGACTGGCAGGAAGCTCAGCAGCAAGGGGAGCCTTCGGTGCTGAGCAGCACTGTCAACCACTGTGCACATGTGTCAAGATGCAGAAGGAAAAAGATCCACTGGGCTTGGCAGGGTGCGACCGCCAGTGACCTTGTGATATTTTCACTGGAGAGCTGGGGGGGAAAGACACGACGGTGGGTTGAGTAGTGAGTGAGAAGTGAGGACTCTGGAGTCGTTCAGCCTGTGAGAATGGCCTTACGAAGCAGAGTACCTACTGGAATGCGGGCAGCGGGGGGGGGGGGGGGGGGGGGAGGATTGTTTCATGGTGATTAAGGGCTAAGGGGAAGGAAGGAGGAAGGTGGGGAAGATACAGGAGGGACCGTTCCTGGGACGCAGGGCCTGGGGGCAGGGAGGGGAGGTGTGTTGCTGTGTTTGTAAGCATGGTGGGAAGAAACCGTGGGATTTTTCTGTCTTTCCGTTTAAGAGGGTGAGGCCACAAGTACATGAAGTGTGGGAGCGCTAAGTGGAACAGGAAGCATGAAGGACCCCAGTTTTGGAGGGGTCACTGGGCTGAGCCGGCAGACAAGAGGGTCAGGCTGGCGCTGAACAGGACTGAAAGGACCCAGACTGGGATTGCCATATCTAACGAATAAAAGTACAGGATGCCCAGTTAAACATTTGAATTTCCCGTGGCCATCAGCAGCCTTTTAGTAGGAGTACATCCCGTGCAGTATTTGTGATATATTTATATCAAAAAATAATTATCGTTGCTTCCCTGAAATTCACATGTTAACTGGGCGTCCTGTAATTTACTTGGGCATCCTAGCCAGGTGTGGAGAGGAGGGGATGGAGGGAAGGGGGTGGGGCGGAACCCCCCTCGGGACCAAGCCTGGAAATTGGGGAGCTGTTCGAAGGGTGGGGTGCACAAGTGGGAAGAAGGCTGAGGCCAACCCTCACGGAGGCCTCCCCCCGCCCCAGAGCGTTGGTCTCGCCCCACCACCCCCGTCTAAGTCCCGTGGTGTCGCCCTAGGACCATCGATAACTCTACGCTCGGCTGCCGCCTCTATCGACTTGCTCCGGCTCCGCCCGACGTCCTGGGCCGCGGCGGAGCGCAGAGCCGCATGTAAGGTACGGGGACCGCGGGGCAAGGGCCGCAAAGCGGCTGCTGGGTGGCCAGGAGAGAGCGCCTGGGCGAAGCCGGCCCAGAGGGACGCAGCCAGGGCTGTCGGCGGAGCACCGGGAATCCCGAGGGTCGGGCCAGAGAGCGCCCCCTCCCATCAGGCCTAGCCGCGGGCCTTGCTACGCATGCGCAGCCGCAGCGCTAGGCTCTCCTTTCGGCCGGTTCGCCTCCCTGCGCACGCGCGGCCCGCCCCTGCGGCAGAGCGGCGCCCCGGGCGTGACTGCCCCCTGCCGGCGGCGGGTGGGGTGGCGTCCTGGCCGGGTCCGTGGGGCGCGGAACGGAGCACGTGCCTTGGAGCTAGGAGCTGTCCGCAGGTTGTCACGCGTTCTCTGAACCTCTAAGCCTCAGTTTCCTCATCTCTAAAATGAGAATGATAATGCCTATCTCTCAGCACCCAGTGGACCCAGAGGGTATTCCCTAAATGCTGCACCTCCTTCTTTTGTACAGATGCTCTTACCTTTGACTCCTACCTTTCAGAAGTCGGGTCCAGTGCAGGCCTGAGCCTTCTTCCACACCATGAACACGTCCCCGGGCACGGTGGGCAGTGACCCGGTCATCTTGGCCACTGCGGGCTATGACCACACAGTGCGGTTCTGGCAGGCCCACAGCGGGATCTGCACCCGCACCGTGCAGCATCAAGACTCCGTATCCTCCACTCGAGGAGGGCGGCCCGGGGAAGGACACGTGGTGGGGGTAACAGCTCAGGCAAAGGAAGGGGTGCCTGGGGTGGAAAGGATGCAGCAGCTGAGCGAGATGGTGGGGGCCTCGAGGGTTCTGGCTCCAGGGCTCTGTGCTTCATGCTCCTTAACAGACCCTAGCAGGTGAACGCGCTGGAGATCACGCCTGACCGCAGCATGATCGCTGCCGCAGGTACCTGTACCCTCCACCCCGTCCCTCGATCTCTGCTGAGCCTCTCCAGGCACAGCCCGTCTTTCAGTTCAGCCTGTGCCCTTAGGTTACCAGCACATTCGCATGTATGACCTCAGCTCCAACAACCCCAACCCCATCATCAGCTACGATGGGGTCAACAAGAACATCGCGTCTGTGGGCTTCCATGAGGACGGTCGCTGGATGTACACGGGAGGGGAGGACTGCACTGCTCGGATCTGGGACCTCAGGTGTGGGGCTGTGGGCAGGAGGGGCTGCTGCTGGGTGTGCGGGGCTGGGGGGCGGCCAGGAGACCGTCTCGGGTCGGGGCCCTCCATGCAGAGGCCGAGATGGGCTTCCGGGCAGGCGGTTTATTGAGGGCAGCGACGAAAGCAGGGTAGGGCAGGGGCGAAGCCAAACAAAGACGAGCCCGGTCTCACCGTGACACCGCAAGGAGCTCTGGAGCATCAAGTCCCACCTTGAGGCCGGAGGCAGCCCGGGGGGTGCCGAGTGCAGAGAGCACGTACCGGGGCGCTGATGGCATCCCCTATGGCGTGTGCCCCGCCCCAAAGGTCCCGCAACCTGCAGTGTCAGCGGATCTTCCAGGTGAACGCACCCATTAACTGCGTGTGCCTGCACCCCAACCAGGTGAGGGACGCGCCCGGGGCCAGGCACCGAGGGGCGCAGGAGGGCGGGAGTCTCCCGCCCTCCCTCACCTCCCCTGCACCCCAGGCGGAGCTCATCGTGGGTGACCAGAGCGGCGCCATCCACATCTGGGACTTGAAGACTGACCACAACGAGCAGCTGATACCGGAGCCTGAGGTCTCCGTCACGTCTGCCCACATCGACCCCGACGCCAGCTACATGGCCGCCGTCAACAGCGCCGTGAGTCCTGGGTGTGAGCGCGGGGGAGGCCAGCTCCGCACCCAGTCCCTTATCCTCCTTACTCCCCGCGCGAGGCTTATTTCCCGGATGTTCCCTCCTGTCCCCCCGCTCCCCCGCCGGCCTGCCCCCCCACCCTGGGCTCCAGCTCCAACCCGGCCATGGAAGCCAGAAACCCGGGTGTCCATCCTGACGCCCCCCCCCCAATCCTGCCGTAGCTCACCCGGCAGCCGTCACCTCCGTCTCCAGAGCCTCTCAGTTCTACGTCCCTCTTCTCCTGTCTCCTCCTGGTCCCACTTTGGCTGGTCTCCCCGCACATCGGCTACGGCCCCTCTGCGGCCTCCCTCCATCCTCACTGACCCTCTCCACCCCCGAGCCGCTCTCCTTCAGCGGCCCGGGGGCTCCATTCCCGGCATGAACCCCTCGGAGCCGTGGCTCCTCACCATGGCCTCGGGACACTGGGGGTCGGCGCCCGATACCCTGTCTGGCCTCATCTTCTCCCTGTAACGTCCCTTATGTCCCAACAGATCACTTCCCTCATGGTGTCCCCAGATTGCCCTCCTGCCGTCCCTGCTGTCTGAGGGGCCCCACTCTCTTCCTGTTCTTCACACTCCCGTGGGCCAGCAGCATTCCCCAAGGCAGGCGGAGCCTCCGGCGCTCAGCTCGCTGGGTAGCGCTTGCAGGCGGGACCAGAGGCGGCTGCCACGCGTCCCCGGCCCCCAGATCTCCGCGCGCCGCCAGCCTTCCCGCTGCCTCAGACGGAAGGCTCCGGGCGTCCCGTGACTCCCTGCTGCTTGCAGGGGAACTGCTACGTCTGGAATCTGACCGGGGGCATTGGCGACGAGGTGACGCAACTCATCCCCAAGACCAAGATCCCCGCGCACACCCGCTACGCCCTGCAGTGCCGCTTCAGCCCTGACTCCACGTGCGTGCGGGCTCTGGGGGGCCCGGCGGGTCAGGGCCTGGCTCGGGTATGGCAGAGGGGCGCAGGGTGGGAGGGGCTGCTGACGACACCCCCGCCGCACCCGCACCCACCCCTAGGCTCCTCGCCACCTGCTCGGCCGACCAGACTTGCAAGATCTGGAGGACGTCCAACTTCTCCCTGATGACGGAGCTCAGCATCAAGAGCAGCAACCCGGGAGAGTCCTCCCGAGGCTGGATGTGGGGCTGCGCCTTCTCGGGGGACTCGCAGTACATCGTCACGGGTGAGCCCCTCCGCCCCGCCTTCCCGCCCCCGCCCCCCCCCCCCGCACCCCTGCCCTGGGGCTGCGTCCTGAGCCGCCGCCCACACCCCCTGCAGCCTCCTCTGACAACCTGGCCCGGCTGTGGTGCGTGGAGACAGGAGAGATCAAGAGAGAGTATGGGGGCCACCAGAAAGCTGTGGTCTGCTTGGCCTTCAACGACAGCGTGCTAGGCTAACCTGCGCCCCCTCAGGACCGCGGGCAGCCGTCCGGGCGGCACCTGCTGAGTATGTCTGTGCACATGCCCGGCTCAGCGGGAACCTCCACCAGCCCGGGCCAGCTCCCCTTGGCTGGCTTCGGCGGGCCAGGCCGGTACGCCCTGGGATCCTCTCAGCGCCCGCTCGCTCATGTGGGCGTGACACGTGTCAGGAGGCCGACCCGAGCCGGCCTGTGCTTGTTCCAGACCTTCCGGATCCACGTGAGCCAAGCCAGTGTCCCCCCGACTCTCTGCCCGCTTTGTGTCCCGAAGCCACAGAGAACACCGTGATGGCCAGGTGGAGGGTTTATTAGCCCCGCCGGCAGCCACCTTCCGTGCGACCGATGACAGGGATGGCCAGCTGGCCGGCCTGTGGGGCTGGGCCGGGCTTTGAACTTAGTCCGGGAGGTAATAAAAGCAGACCGACACGCAGATGTTGCTGGGGAAGCAGACGTCGATGCACAGGTAGATCAGCCGCTGCCTCCGGGGTCCTGGGGGAAGGGGCCTCCTTGAGCCCCAGAGGGCGCCTCCCCCTTCTCTCCAGGCTGCCCTGCGGGAACCCCCGCCTCTCAACACAGCCCCAGCTTACCCTCTGCTCGACGGGCCCAGTAAATGGGGGTCTTCGTGCAGAGGTGCTGCACCGACTCCCCCACCTGGGCGGGGTCCACCTCACGGTCCCCGAGCACCGCCAGCAGCTCCTGGGCGTAGCGGGTGTCCCGGCCGGGGCCGTGAGACCCTCCGGCCTGCAGAGAAGATTCTGGTGGGCCGTGGCACAGGGGCACCACCTGCACCTCCCCTGCTCGGGGCAGGGCCGATCCCTGGACACGCCGGCCCGGTGCCAGCGCCACCCTCGGCTTTTGTCATCAGCCTCGGCCAAGGGAAGACAGAGCTTCTGTTCCTTGAAACCAGAGCTCCGGCCCGCCGCAGGGCCGGGCCGTACACAGGACCCTTTGTGCCCTGGCCCCGGGGGCCCGGCCGCGTGGGGCTGCTCACCCGTGAGTCGTTCACCAGCAGCTCTAGGGTCTCGCGATCTTGGGGTTCCATCAGGCGGAGGAAGCAGGCCCGGTGTTCCGAGGGGCGGTAACAGACGCAGCCCTGGGGAGGCAGGCAGGTGAGGCCGGGGCCCCTCGAACACCCTCGGGTGCCCGTCACCCCCCGCCCCCGCCCACTCACGCTCTGCCCATCGAACAGCACTGCCCAGCTGCGGTTGCTCTGAGCCGGGGTCACCCGGATGGTCGCCACGTTCCGGGCCGCGTCCACCTGGGCCGTTTGGTTGGACCGGGGTGCCCTGGGGCTCGGGAGGGTCAGGCGGAGCATCTGCGGCAGGGGCTGAGATCAGGAAGCCAGAGCTCAGCTTGGCAGGCTGGGGCGGCCCCCGACACTCCCCCGGTTCTCCGGTGAGGCTTCCGACCCCTCCCCCCGTCTGGCCCTCCTGCTGTTGCTCAGAGCCCTGGCTCCACCGGAGGGCCGGGGTGTACTGGCCTCTCCTTCTCCCTCCCACTGTCTGTGTCCCTGGCTGGGTCCTGAGGAGGAGCTCACCTTGGGAGGGCTGCGAGCGAAGCCAAGAAGTCCTCCAGCCACAGCCCCCGCAGCGGCCAGTGCCAGCAGCAGCAGCAGCAGGCCGGGGGCCTTCCAGGCTCCATGGCAGGGCTTGGCCTTCACCCGGGGGCACGTTGCCGTCAGCGGGGCCTAGAGCAGAGACCGCGGAGCAGGCTGGCTCAGGAAGGCAAGGGCAGAGGTGTGGGAGGTGGGCACTGCGCTCCCGTCCCCTGCCCAGGTCAAGCCCTGGGTCTCTGTGTCAGGAGAGGGCACCGGCTGGTTGGAGGGCCTCACCTGGCCGGGCCCGTGGCTCTCCTCGCAGCGGCCCGTCTGCTCCATGCTGCGGCCCTGGTGACAATGCACCGATTGTCTGCTGCCCCTCGCAGTCAGCTCGGGAAACCTCAGTGTGGTGATGAGCCCGACAACCTTGCCGGCCCCCTCCTCTCCTGACCCCCCTGCTGCCAGCCCGCCCGCCCGCCCGCCCAGCCACCTGATACCAAGGTCAGAGGCAGGACAGCCCCCATCCTTGGGGTGTGTGGGAGGGCACTTGTCACTGTGCCTGGCTCTCCGACACCTGGCCCGGGCAGACCAGAGGGTGGGAGAGCATGGATCTCAGGGAAATCAGGTCCCACTCAGTGGCATGGGGGACGGCCCAGGCCCAGGCAGAACGACTTTAGAGTCAGCTTGGGGACAGGCTTAATTTTTCTAAAGAGGCTATCTCCAGTGTCTTTACTGTTACTTCTGGATTCCTAGGGCTCGGCACATGACAAATTGCCAATAAATGTGGTTATGAATGACTGGTAAGGGAGTCTGCACTGCCTGTGTCCTTCGATCCTACGTCCCCCCCGCCGCTTCCCAACCCCTCAGACACAGTACGCAGGTCTGAGACCAGGGTGGCTCCCAGGCAGCCCACTGGAAGCCCCGCACCCCTGGCGCTGTTGGCCGGCTCTGTCCTGCCCCGGGGGGGGGTGGTGGGGGGGGGGTTCCTCTGAGGCCCTGCTCCTAGCTTGCATCTCCAGCTTCTTCATACCATGGGCTGCCACGATCAGGGTTCAGCTGGGCACCGGGAGTTTGCGGGATGTGCGTTCCTAGCCCGCTTCACCCATGGCACTTTCCTGTGGTTTTCCTCTGTGCCTTTTCCCTAATTCTTCTGAACCCACCCCTCTGCGACGGGCCTGGATGTGGTGGCGGTGTGGTGGTCAGCCCCGCGGCTCTGGAACTGCGATCCCAGAACACGTCCTCCTTGGAGCCCCCGCGCCCCCGCTGGGCGAGGCTGCCGCAGCCTCTGTACCAGGGCTGCTGTCAAAACAAGGGCAAAGAACGCCAGAGTCAGCGCAGGTTTGAGAGTTTAATACAGATTTGGGTTCACACAGTGCAACAGGGGCAGAGATGGGGCGCACTTGAGCTTCAGGGCCGCTGCCCCACGGAAGCGTTGCCGGCGGCCGCACCTGCCGTGTGCTCCTGGTGTGGGTGACAACGCCCTGACAGGCCTGCTCAATATCCAGACCCACCTTGAGCCGACCTCGCAGAGCCAACGTCAGCACCACCAACCTCACAGGTGCTGGCTGCCCTCGCGCTGCCCCACGGCAGAGTCCAAACCCCAGACGCCCCGGCCCTGGGAAGAGCTGGAGGCTTGGGACGCCCTTTATTGCTAGGAGAACTTAGAGTCAGTGAAGGAGCGGCCCTGGGGTTAGGAGAGCAACTGCGGGCTAACCCCAGTGGGCCCCGGGGAGAGGGCCGGGAAGGAGTCTGCCGAAAGGAACAGCTTCCCGGGCCCTGCCCTACAAGTGCGGCTGGGCGGTCTGCTGATCAGGCCGGCAACTTAGGGCACAGGCAGAAAAGGCCAGCGCCCCCTGCCGAGAGCCCTTGGCGAGCAGGTGGGCCCAGTCAGGTTTCCCGCTGGCCTCCCGCCAGGGGCTCCGGAGCCAAAATAAGTGGCCTCGAGGACCACCGGCGTCTTGCCCCCACCCCGGCAGGGTAATGGGAAGACAGGAAGAGACTGGATGCTCTGTAAAAGGATTTCCTGTTCTTGGGGACACCTCTTTCCTCCCCCGCCCAGAGGGCGCCCAGGGCGACAGGCATTCCTTGGCCAGCACACGCCTTTAGCCGTGCTGCTGGCTGCGGGGCACGGAGGCTTCTCCAGTGGGATTTTTTCCCTACAAGACAGAGCACAGCTATTAATTAACACACTTAAGCTTCAATTCCGCCGTTTGACAAAAGTTGTTCACAATTGTAAAAAAATAATTTTTGGTACCAACACTACTCTGAGCTCTCTGCACAGCTGCCCCGAGTTCAGCAAAGGCATCCACACCCTCTTGGCTGCTCAGCCAACAATATGCTCAGTTCAAGTCAGCTGGATTTAAATGCACACTTGAGAATACTGAGGCTTAGCTGGACGGAATTTACAGAACTCCGTGACCACATATGAGGTGTGGCAGCTCTGGGTATCTGAAACGGAACAGACACTTGATTGTGACATCAGAGTGGTTTTTAAGGAAGTGGGGGGGGGTGGCGGTGAGGTCAGCACCCTGCAGCCCAAGGACAGGGATATACCCTGCCCCCCACTCCCACCCTGCTGGTGGATGCTGCGGCGCGATCACCCGCAGACGACCACGCAGACGGGCCCCGGGGCTCTTTGTACAAGTTTCTCACAACAGTCAAAATAATCGGACCGTGCTCCCCTTCACCCTGTAAAGAGGGCCCGATCCCTGAATAAAATCTGTAATAAAACATGGACCATCCCTAGACCCGCCTCGGTCCCATGAGCAGGCTGGGTAACCACCCCGAGGTTCCCCGAATCCTGGACAGAGGCTAAGCCTGCCCTTGTCAATGGCACCAGGCGTCCAGGACCCCCACAATGCCCTCCAGGTTTAAAAGTGCATCTTCAAATATAAGCATCTGTAAACAACATCACCCCCCAAACGTTTACTTACAAGGTTAGCAACTAGTGCCTTTACTTAACTCCAAGTAGGCTCTTCGAAGCCACCTAGCTGAGCGGATGCTTAAGCCCCACCTATTAATTTGGGTAAGTGGTTTTCAATTTGTTTTATTCTGGAGATTAAAGACACTAAGTCTTTAACCTTGAAGGGCGGGCAAAAGGTCAGCTATGCTGTCAACATAGAAGTCAGGGACCATCTTCTTCTTAGCCATGCAGTCACTTTCCTGATTAGTCTTCACATCCCCTAGAGTGGAAACTCCGGTGAGGGTCAGGATGGTCTTCAGGCCACAGGTGACGCCCAGGAGGATGTCTGTGTCCAGGCGGTCTCCCACCATGACGGTGCGCTCTGGGTTGATGCCGTACTCCTGGGACACGCAGTCGAAGATGAAGCGGCTGGGCTTCCCTATGATGTCGGCCTGGCGCTGGGCGGCCATCTCCACGGCTCGGACCAGACAGCCGGTACCTGCGGGGCGGAGAGGGCGGGGAGGAGAAGCACCCGGGGTCAGAGGGCAGGCGCGGCCCGCGGCCCGCCCTCGGCCTCCCCCCACCCCCGCCCCGCACGGACCCGCGATGAAACGGCCGTTCTCGAGCGGGAGCCGGTTGTCCATGTTGGTGCCCACGAGCAGGCAGCCGGGCTGCTGCAGGTAGCGCACCGCCTTAGTGAGCTTCATGTAGCTGAAGTGCGGGTCGAAGCCCACCACCACGGCGCGCACGTCGGGATCGAGAGGCGCGTCCAGCCAGGCGCCGGGGCTGTCGCCCAGCAGCGGCTCGGGCCCCACACCCACGCAGGAGACGCCCACGGCCTTCAGCTCGGCGGCCAGGGCCTCGCTGCCCAGCACGTAGGCCTTGGGGGCCGGTGTGCCCGCCAGGCGCTGGCGCAGGTAGAGGGCGGTGCAGTAGGCCGTGCCGAAGACCTCGAGACCGGCGCCCGGCCCGGCCGGGCCGCCGAAGCCCAGGCGCCGCAGCTTCTCGGCGTAGGCCTCGCGGGTCTTGCTGCTGTTGTTGGTGATGAAGCCGAGGCGTTTGCCGCGGGCCCGTAGCGCGGACAGGGCCTCGGGCGCGCCGGGCACGGCCGTCTCGCCGCGCCACAGCACGCCGTCGCAGTCGAACAGCAGCGTGTCCACGTCGGCCAGCAGCGCTTGGGCCCGCTCGGCGCTCAGCCGCACGCAGCGGGCTTCGTCACCGCCGGCCTCCGCCGCAGCCATGGCCGCCCGCCGCCGCCACCGGCCGCCCGCCGCCGCTGCCACCGGCCGCTCCTTGCAGCCGCCCGCCGCCGCTCCCGCCCCGCCCCCGGCGCGCTCATTGGCCCGGCTTCTCGCGCGCGCCGCCCATTGGACACCACCTGCGCCAATCCGCCCCCGCCTCCCGCGGGCTGCGGGAACTCAGCGCCAACCGTCGCGGTCCGGCCCTGGGAGGCGGGCAGCCATTGGCTGTTGAACCTGAGCCACCCCGGTGATTGGCTGGAAGGGAGCCAACCGGCATTCGGTGAGGAGCGTTCACTGCGGAAACGCTGCGGAGGAGCCCGGAGCCGGTGCTGGGCGTGAGGCCGCTGCTCATTGGCGGCCGCAGGGCAGCTCGCCCATTGGCGGCGCGTGGTCAGCCTAGGTGACGGAGGCCCTTAATCGAGTGACCGCGAGCCGGGCCGGCGGCCGATTGGCTGGCTTCTCCGCAGCTGGAGCGCGACGGAGCGCTGGAGGGGGGGGGGGAGCCGCGGTCCGCCTTGGGGCCGGCGTCACGTCGGCACCGTTCCTGGGCGGTGCCGGGCCGTGCCCTCCGCCCTGGGCACGCTGCGGACACGGTGTTAGCGCGTGAGCCGATTACGGCCAGTGCCGAGTGCAGCCCGGGGCTCCGTCCCGGCAGGCCTCGCGGTCCCATTTCCAGTCGTTTGCAAAAACGTTCTCCCTGTGCCTTAGTGGTCCTGCGAACGGGTAATTAATTACAAGGCGGCGGGATTAGGGTCTAAGAAGACACTGCGTAGAACACAGCACTCACTATCATCGTTATTAGGTATCATTGTTAACTTTTAATGAGGCGTAAAACACAGTGAAAGTGCATCAATCTTAAGTGTGCAGCTTGATGGAATTTTACATACCTATACGCCTGTATAATCCCAACCCACATTAAGCCAGAGAATATTTCCATCGCCCCAGAAAGTTCCCTCGCAGTCCCTTGCCAATCGTTAGCGAATACCCCACCCCCAACCACTTTTCCGACTTCTGTCACCATGGAATGAGTCACAGCCTCCTCTCCCTGTTCCAGATGGTCTCACAAACGGGATCTTGGCATGTGTGTTGCTTCTATGGATCAACATAGTGTCTGTGAAATCCATCCTTCTCTGCTGCTGTTGTTTCAATCGCTATGTGAGCCATTGTAAGAATATCCCTGTTTGTCAGTTTTCCAGTAGATGGACATGGAGTCGTTTGCAGTTTGGGAGCATTGTAAATAATACTTCTGTGAACGTTCTGGTTCCTACACACTCATTTGTGGACACAGGCATTCATTTCTCTTGGATGAAGTATAATTACGATTAGAATTGCAGGTTCGGGGCACCTGGGTGGCTCAGTCAGTCGGGCGGCCGACTTCGGCTCAGGTCATGATCTCGCGGTCTGTGAGTTCGAGCCCCGCGTCGGGCTCTGTGCTGATGGCTCAGAGCCTGGAGCCTGCTTCTGATTCTGTGTCTCCCTCTCTCTCTCTGCCCTTCCCCTGCTCATACTCTGTCTCTGTGTCTCTCAAAAATAAATAAACGTTAAAAAAATTAAAAAAAAAAAAAGAATTGCAGGTTCACAGGTAGGTGTATGTTTATTGTTATTACTTCCAGTAGGGCCAGGTAGCAGAAACTACAGAGGGCCCCAGTTTCTTGAAAGCCTACCCTGTGACAGGTGCCCCAGACCCCCAGCTCCTAGAGTGCCAAACCCCTTGCTCTTCTCTTGGCCCCCAGGTCTCGGTAAAGTCTGCTCTGGATCCCCCCACACCCCCAATCCCATGAGGTAAAGCCAGTGACCTCAGTTCCCTTCAAGCCCTGTTTATTTACATGTGGCTCGTTTCTGCTGGTCACTGTTGGCCTGGGGACCCCTGGCAGAGATTGGAGGGGCCATGGCCCACAAAGGCAGGGCATGCAAAGTGTTCCTGCCTGGTGCACCCACTACCCACAGGGGAACACCTTTCTCCCCGTGTCTTTCCACTGAGTTTTGGTGGCGGAGCTGACGTGGGGAAGATCTGGCTTTGACAGAAGATCAGAAATCCTACTTTAGGGGCGCCTGGGTGGCTCAGTCAGTTGGACGTCCGACTTCAGCTCAGGTCATGATCTCACGGTTCGTGGGTTTGGGCCCCATGTCAGGCTCTGCGCTGACAGCGCTGAGCCTGCTTTAGATTCTGTCCCCCCCCCCCCCCGTCCCTCTTCTGCTTGTTCTCTCTCTCTCTCTGAAATAAAAACATTAAAAAAAAAAAAAAAAGAAAAAAGAAATCCTGCTTTAACCCGGAAGCATCCAGGGTATATGGCATGCTGGTCGGAATGCGAAGGGCTACCGCCCTCCAGCCACGGGCCAGCTTGTACAGTACCTGCCCAGGCGCTTTGGTCTACCGAGCACTCAGTAAGCATCTAGGCACCGAGCCCTGCTCCTGACTTGCATTACCTTGTTGGAATTACAGGATCGCCCTAAGAGGCAGAAGCTATTAGTACCTGCATTTGTGGATGAGGAAACAGCCACTGGGAGTCACCAGCTGGATGAGGCGGAGCTGGGATTAAACTCAGTTGACTCCAAAGTGGAGCTCTGCCACACCTGTTTGGTTTAACAGCCCCTGTTTGGGTGCTAGAGACCGAGCCGGCACAGTGGGAAAGGTGGGGTGGCCAGCGTCAAGAGGGGAGATGGTGGTGGACGTGGTCCTGCAGAAGGCTGGAAGGGACAGTGCACTTTACGGCAAGGGGGCTGACCTTGAGCGGGGTGCCCCGGATAGACGGGGGAGGAGCACATCATGATCACGATGTGTTCCGGACACACAGGAGATAGATGCTCAGTGTATACCTGCGAATGGATGGCACCAGCGTTCCCCAAAGTGAGGAAGCCCCGCTTGCGGGCTGAAGGGGGCATGGATTTAGAGGGGACAAGGACAGACACCAGACACTATTTAATTTTAATAGCCTTGCATGGAGTTAATTGTTTTAGAAATTGGTGGGGCGCCTGGGTGGCTCAGTCGGTTGCGTCTGACTCTTGATTTCAGGTTAGGTCATGATCCCAGGGTTCGTGAGATGGAGCCCCACGTCAGAGTCTGCAGTGACGGCGAGGAGCCTGCTTGGGATTCTCTCTCTCTCCCTTTCTCTCTGCCCCTTCCCTGCTTGCATGCACTCTCTCTCTCAAAATAAATAAACATTAAAAAAATAAGTTGTATTAGAAAACGCAAGTAGCCATTGAATCTGTTTTCTCAGATGGTACTGCTTCTAATGAGCTAAGTAAAAAGGGAGTCATTTCAAAAGTACTCAAATGGCAAAAAAAAAAAAAAAATTGGAAGCAATCTAAATATTCTTCAGCAGGGGATTGGTTAGATAAATTATCTATATCAAAGAACGGAGGTTGAGCAGTCCTCGTAAAGGGTGGCGGAGTTTCCGTGGCTCCGGCCACGGCGGGTCAGCACGGCAGCGACTCTAAAACACACCGTGTCCCACTGGAGCCCAGGCTGAGCGCTGGGCGGGGCGGGAGGCCATTTGGGGGAGCGGGGACTCCGGTTTCCCTGTCTCCGTCTGGCCACTCTGCCTTTCAGCGACCTTAGGCCCGTCCGGCCCTGCACCCGCCGGCCTGCCTGGGCTCCACCTGCGGCGGGACCCGGGACCCCCTGAAGCAGGACGCCCTTTCTCGACTCCCAGGGAGCCACCAGGCGGGAGCTTCGGCCTGCGTGGGACACGGCTCCGGAGCACGCAGCAGGCCAGGCTCTTTGTCTCCCCTGGGCCAGCTCCTCCTCGCGTCCACCCACACTCAGGCTGTCCTTTGAGACCCTTCCGTGTCCCCTTCCTCTGGGGCTTCCCCGTGACTCCTCAGCACATCCTTACGTGAGGGGTCTTCCCGGTCCTCCCTTCCCGGAAGCCCCCTCCACCTGCTCCCCACCTGTTCTTCCTGTTCGTCCCCGTCAGAGACCATCCCTCTGGGATCTTGCTGCCTCTCTGGTCCCGAGGTCCTTTTATCCGCACAGCGGTCGGAGGGGTCCTTTCGACACGCTTTCACTTGCACCATCGGCTTATCCGCCTGCAATGGTGAGCAAGCCTCACGCGGAACGCGATCTCATCGTGACCCCCGTCTGACCTCTGATGGTCTGACCTGCGCTTCACACGTGCCAGCTCCCGCCAGGCCAGGGGTCCTCAGGCGCCCGGGGGGGGGGCGGGGGGACAGCCCCGCCATGGAAACCGTCTCTGCTGGCCGTCCCTCCCAGGGCAAGCGGTCTACTCCCTGCCCCGGCCCTTGTGTCTCTGCTCGGCCTTCCCTAGAGATGAGCCTTCCTGGAGGAGACCAGTTGTGATTCACCCGGGTCTCCGGCATTCGGCACTGGGCTGGGCCACCGAAGCTAACTGACGTGCGCGAGAACACCCTGTGGGTTTCCAGCCCGTGGCTCCGTGCAGACTCTGAGTCTCCAGTCTGCCTTTGGGCAAGCGTCCTATCAGGAGTGTGCCTCAGTTTCTTCATCTTCAAAATGGGGCCGATTGGTATCTTAAATGAGAAAATCCTGTAAAGGGCTTAGCTTCAAAGAGCTAACTAACTATGACCCTAAAAGAGTAAAAGGAATTTGCACATGCTTGTTCATGGCAGCACTATTCGTAATAGTGGAAAAGGTGGGAACAACCCAAACGCAAAGACTAAATACATTGTGGTCTAGCCAGGTGATGTAATATTACTCAGCCTATATATAAAAAGAAATGAAGTACTGACATGCTTACGGCATGGATGAATCTGGAAAACATTATGCTAAGCACAACAAGCCAGATGCAAAAGACCACATGTGTAATTCCATTTACATGAGAATGTCCAGAAAAGGCAAGTCTTTACAGACAGAAAGGGGTCTGGGGGACTGGGAGTAGGGGAGAAGGGGAGTGCGCTAACGGGGTAGGTTTCCTTTGGGATGACGACAATGTTCTGGAACCTGGCGGTGGTGATGGTCACACAACATTGTGAATGCACTAAATATCATTAATGGTAAATCTTACGTATATTTTTTTGCAATGTAAAAAATATGCATAAGTATAAAAGGCTTAGCGAAGCTACCCGTAAGCCAAACCCAAATCGGGTTCTTCCTTGTGACCGCGGCAACAAACAAGGGAGGCTCTGACCCGCCGGAGCTGGGGCAGCGTCCCGCCTGCGGGGCGCCCGCGGCGCGGCTGCACCACCCGCTTAGACCGTCTGCCACGTCCTTTCCCGAAGCTCTCAAGGTCTGGACGCGGCTCGGGGAACGAAGCCTTGGCTCCTCAGGTATGGCCGCGCCCCGTCCCACCAAGCTCCGCCCCGTGGGAGGGTCCGCCTCTGGACCCGCCCCTCCGCCTGTCAGTCCGCTCCGGTGTAATCACGTCCCCGAGCAGCCCCTCCCTGTGCCTTCTCTCAGGGAGTCTGGCCACGCCTCTGAGGTTCTAGGCCCCTCTTCCCAGGCTCCGCCCCGGTGCCTGTCTGTCAAACCCACTTGGCCCCGCCCCGTCGTCTTCCTCGCGTCGTTTTCTCACGCTCTCCTCAGCGCGGCCCGTTGTTATGACGACACGGTCGTAAATCCGCCATCTTCCTGCGGCGCGTTGCGACATGGAGGGCGCGATGGCAGTGCGGGTGACGGCCGCGCATACGGCAGAAGCCCGGGCCGAAGCCGGGCGGGAGGCGGGCGAGGGCGGGGTCGCGGCGGCGGCGGCGGCGGCGGCGGCGGCGGCCTTGGCTCCTGGCGGATTCCTCGGCCTTCCGGCGCC
Organism: Paguma larvata; assembly: GCA_030068075.1. Lineage (NCBI taxonomy): Eukaryota > Metazoa > Chordata > Mammalia > Carnivora > Viverridae > Paguma > Paguma larvata. The sequence goes on from CM057825.1 coordinate 112,462,092, forward strand.
CTTTAGCGAAGAAGGTAATAGGGCCTGACGGGGCCTGACAGGGTCGGGCGCGGCCGGGGTGAGGACGGCTCAGTCCTGGCTGGAGGAGGCTCCGATGGCCTAAGCTGTGGACGTGACAGGCCGTCCCAGACCCTGGTTCCTTGCGGACCTCACGGGTCCTCAGGGGGTCTGCATAACCCTCCACGACCACGCCGGCTTCCTTAGACCCTCGGGCCTCTCCTGTGGGGCGCCCATCACCCCATGGGCCTCGGTGCCCACTCACGGATACTCACAGCCGCCCAAGCCTGTGGGGCTGCTCGTATGTAGACCTCTGCCATCGCCTCCACGGGCAGTCGTGCCCCTCAGGCCCGCGGTCAGTCGCCTCTGCCTCCCGCTCTGGGCAAGGCCCAGCCCTCCTCTGGGCCCCCTCCCAGTGCACCTGACCGGCCTCTAGAGCCCTGGCTGGGGTGGGGCTGGAGGCTCCAGGGGGGCGGGGCCTCGGGCCCCAGGCTCCCGGCTGCCCCTCGGGGAGGCCGCAGAGCCCAGGGCCGGAGGGCCGGTGCCCTGCCGCCAGCCTGCGGGCTCCATCCCAGACCTGCTGCTTTTGCCGCTTTCCGGCTGTTAGATCTTGGGCGGGGGCTGCTGCTGCTGCTGCTAACAACGCGTTAAGCGCTTACCCGGCATCGCGTTGTCATCCTCGTACCAACCCTGGATGCTCCCCGTGTTGTGTTAATCCTTTTCGCGGATGAGGGAAGTTGGGGTTCAAAGGTGTGAAAGTGACCAGGTCACCAGCCAGTAAGTAGCAAGGACTGGATTGGACGCCGGGCCCGTGTGACTCCTCAAGCGACTCCCCGACCTTCTGGGCTGGGCTGCGTCCCCGGAGCCCGGTGAGAAGGAAGATGGAGCCGGTGGTGACTGGCCGAGGGCAGAGCCGACAACCAGGTGCCCTGACAGCTCGTGCAGAGGTTGGCTCTCTCTCCTCTGAGCTTACTTACGTCATGAGGCTACAGAGCCGGCTGGACAGGAGGGGGCTGGCCAGCGATATTGGGGTAGTGGCCCCTGTCTCCACAGAACTCAGACTCTCAGGCCATTTTTTTCCTTGCTCCTTCTTCCTGCTGCGGGAGGGGCAGTACCCCCAGGGGCGATGCCAGCCTGGAGAGGGATCTCTTTGGAGGTTGCTGGGCCCTGCCGGGCTTGCCCCCAGCCTCGTCACTGGTGCATGAGGCGGAGAGGTCCCCTTCTGGGGTGGGCGTTCCTTCATCGGCAGCAGTGAGTCAGCCCTGGCGAGCAGGTGGGAAAGTTAAAAGTGTGGTGGGCACGTCAGCGCTTGGCTTGCGACTGTGAGTCCTTTGGGGGGGACTGCCCTCTGGCAGGTGGTCTTCTGTGGGCCTTTGCTCACTCATTCAAAAGACGTTGACTGGGCTCCTTCTGTGTGCCAGGCCTGAGTTTGACCTTGACTCAGGACCGCGTGTGAGGTGGTGGCAACCAGCAGACGTCTATAGAGAGACAAGGAACGTCCTCCCATCGCTTGGCGCAAATAGCAGGGCATCTGGACTAGATCCTCGGGTTCAGGTTCTGGCCCGAACGCTCACCAGCTGGGTGGTCTTGACTCTCAGGTCATTTTCCTGGAAGGAGAATAATCATCCTTATTTCCCCAGGGCGCTAGCTGGATTTGGGGACATCCCCGGTGAGGTGCCTGGGACCCAGTAGGGATCAGTGAGTGGGAAGTGTCTGCTGTAGGACCTGGGGCACCCCACATGGTGAGGGGCTTGAGCCCGGGGTGTGGAGCTTCTCTCTTCTCCAGGAGAGGGAGCTCCTGCGTGTTGAGAGCCGATGAAACGGCCTTCAGTCTGGTCCTCCACCGTCCCCAGACTGGCTCGGGTGAATCCCTCCACCTCTTAGCTGCTCCCTGGGGCTCTGTCCCCTCATCTCTGAAGCGGGGCTTTGGGCACGACAACCTCGGTGGACCTGTGCAGCCCGACCCTCAGGCTGGGGCCACCACCTGCTGGACACTGCTCTCCCTGGGGCGGGTACCTCTCCGGCAGGTCTGCAGAGGCTGGAAGGCGCCCCCCGTCCGCGGGCACCCTCGGGCGCATTTGGCCTAGGGCCGGCGGAGGCCCTCGCAGGCCCCACTGAGCACAGGCTCGTTGCAGATGAGGACGACGTGCACAGATGTGGCCGCTGCCAGGCCGAGTTCACTGCCTTGGAAGACTTTGTGCAGCACAAACTCCAGAAGGTCTGCCAGCGGGCCCCTCAGGAGGCCCTGCCTGCCGCCCCTGCCGCTGCCGCCGCGCTGCTGGGCCAGGAGGTGAGCCCCCTCCATGCACATGTGCGCTCTCCTCCCTGGGCCCCCCTGGCGGCTGTGGGGCACGTGTGTGCCCGGACAGACCTGTGTGGCCAGTTCCCTATGGCAGGGGGGGCGGGCCCTGCCCCCAAGAGCTTGGCAGTGTTCCTGGGTTTTCTGGATGGCCCGGGGTGGCCCGGCCTTCTCAGCGGCCTCTGGCGGAAGCCTGCGCAGCTGAGATCCCTCCTTTTTTGCAGCCGCAGGGTCTGTCCTGGCTCAGGGCCGTCATGGGGCGTTTGTTCTTCTGGGTCATCTCCTGCCCCCAACACACGGCTTCTTTTTCTTTTTCTTTTTCTTTTTAAAGTTTATTTATTTATTTTGAGAGAGAGACAGAGGCTAGAGGAAGGAAAGAGAGAGAGAATCCCAAGCAGGCTCTGCACTGTCAGCACAGAGCCTGACACGGGGCTTGAACTCACAAACTGTGAGATCATGACTTGACCTGAAACCAAGAGTCAGACGTTCAACCCCAGGCGCCCCGACACGTGGTTTCTCGGGATCCCACAAAGGGCGGCCCTGGGGTCCTGCCACCTTGTCATAAACGGGGCCGAGGTTGTCGTGCTGCACGTGTGTGGGCCGCACGCATCCAGGCCTGTGAAGGCCCCCAGCGAATTTGCAGGGTGGTGTTCTCGTGTCCCTCATCGGATGGAAGTGGGAAAGGAGGCTCTGGATGTCGCCGCCTCAGGCCATCACAGGGGACGGCCCAGAGGGTGGCGGGACCACAGCCATCTCACTCGGACCCTGTGCTTTTTCCTGGCCCCTCCCGGTGGTGCCCTTTCCTCCAGGAAGCCCCCCGGTCCCACATCCCTTGATACCTTGGCTGGGGCTGGTGGGCGAAGGTGCCGACCTTCATCCCTGCACAGCCCGCGGAGCTTCGGGCCGGAGCTGCTGGTCGCTTCTCCCTGGAGCCCTCCACAAGCGTGCTCGGTGCTCTGCGTCTGGCCCGCGGTGGCCAGGGGCGTTCGAGTGACGGGGCTGACCTCTTAGGCCTGGGTTGGAGGGACCAGGCTGGGAGTCAGGCTCAGACCAGGGGTGGGAGAGATGTCGGGGAGATGACAGGTGCCACCGCAGGCTTCCCGTGGACATAAACTCAAGCCTGCCCTCTCCAAGCCAAGGGAATGTGGAGCCCTGCAAAAGAGTCCTCTTTGTTCCCTGTCCCCCGACGGTAGGTGGTGCCAGCGGTGGCCGGCCCAGAGGAGCCCATCACGGTGGCCCACATCGTGGTGGAGACGGCCGCGTTAACGGCAGACATCGGCCACGCACCCGACATTGTGGGTAAGCCGGCGCGGTCCCCCGGTGGCCGTCCGTGTGTGGCTCTCAGCACAGCTGTTTGCGGTCAGGGCCGGAGGCTAGGGACCCTGGCTGCCCGTGTCCCTCTGCTCTCCTGAGAGCGAAGCCTGGCTGAGGAGGGCCGAGGCCCTTGGGAGTGAGCACTGGGCACCGGGCCCTGCCCGCCAGGAGAGGGGAAGCGTGTGGCCTGTGCTCAGGGAGTCCTCACTTTGTGCACAGTCACGAGCTGGCTGCTTGCTCCTGCTGCTTCCGCAGACCGTCTCTTTCCTTCAGGAATCTGCCCCGTTTGTCTGCCAGCCCCGGTTCCTGCTCCCCACCCCACAGCCCCCCCCACGGTCCCCCTCCCACAGTCCCCCCCCCACAGTCCCCACCCCACAGTCTGCTCTGATGGGTCAGGCTGGGGGATGCACGGGATGCACTGGGGGTTCCGGCTCTGTCCTGACCTGCTGTCTGACCTTGGCCGTCCCCTCCCCTGCGGAGGTGGTGACTCCTGCCCTGAGTCTCACCTGGCTTTTATGAGCGTGCAGTGCCCAGTCAGCCTCCTTGATGGCTCTTTTTAAGTTAAGGTGCTTTGCCGACGTGCAGTGGGAGGGGTGGTTGAGAGGTCTGGAATGGGGAGGGGGAGCCTTCAGAGGCAGCGGGGGGCTGGGGGCTGGGGTGGGTGGAAGGGGCCGGGGCCAGGTGTGTACACAGGAGGGAGCGGCCCGCTGCCCAGCTGGGAAGGGAAGGGTTGTTACCCGGGGGTCTGCCGGGCAGGAGTCTTGGCAGGTGCCCGAGTGGGCGGCTGGACAGGATGTGGGTTTGGGCGATAGGTAGAACTTGACCTTGGAACACCTTTGGGACAAGCTGGGGCAGGAAGAGTGGTGGAGACCTCGGGAGGGGAGCCTCAGAGCAGGCCTTTCTGGCATGGTCCCACCTCAGGGAGTTGGCCGGACATCCGTCCTTGTCTCCATGCCGTCCTTCCCCTTGTCTGACATTCCTGTGGACGGGGACATTCACCTGTTGCCACTCCGGATAGGAATGTTGTCATGTGGGGGGTGGGGCCGTGCTCTGGCCCTGGGTGGTGTCACATGGGAAAACAAATTCCCTGGGGTTGGGCAGCACCCCCGGTTCTGGACCCCTGGCCAGGCCCCTTCCCAGCGCCCCGACCTCCAGCCAGCCCACACCTGCTGCTCGGCAGCTCCTCCCTGTGCTCCGGGGCTCCCCCCTGGACACCGCCTGCCTCTCTTGTCCCCTTGGGAGTTTCCCCCTTTGCAGGCGTCTCGGATGCCCCGGTGCCCCCTAGGAGCCCACTGCCTATTGCTCCAGGGTCGACTAGAGTTCTAAACTGCCAGCTGCTGGCATCCCAGGCCTGGGGGCATCTTACCCCTTGAGGGGCCAGGGGCCACAGTCGGCGGGGGCTGTGTGTGTGGGGGGGAGGCAGATGTCTCCTCCAGGCCCTCCTGCCTCTTTGCTGGAAACAAACTTGTTTTTCATCTCTGGACTCGGGGTGGCCATGGTCTTCCTTCCTCGAGCCCTCCGTCTGTTGTCTCTTGTGCCATGCTCTATCCCAAGTCGTAGCCGGTGGAAGTCCCTGTCCTTCTGGAGGTTTGCTTCTGGGGTGGAGGAAAGATAGAGCATCAGGCATGTCGGCCAGGGCATGGGCGAGAGATGCCCTTAATTGCCTCTGAGTCACGGCGCCTGCATTCTGTTTGGGAGAATGGCTTGTCAAAACACTGTGCCCGGCTGATGGGGATGGTTCCTAAGAAGTGGCTTGCGGATGCTTCCCGCACGCCAGGTTTATGAGCAGGAATTATGAAGTGTGTTTACAGCTTAGCTTTGCACGTCGTCACATCTTTTCATCACCCGCGAGAGGCGCCACGGCCAGGCCTCCTTGCTCAGGCAGCCCCAGGTGTCTCGGGAACACCCACTCTCCCCGGTGGGTCCCCAGCCTGCCTGCCTCGAGACACAGTGGGTGACCCTTGGAGGCATCTTTCTTACCTGTTAGTGGGAGCCGGTGCAGGGAGCGGGGCCGATGGCGGTGAGCCGGGGCGGCCCAGCAGCCACCTCTGTGTTGGCACTCGGTTGTCCTCAGAGGGGGCAGGAGCCCTGCACACGTCCAGTCCTGCGCTCCGTGATGAGCAGGGGGCACCGATGCTCATGGGGGGGGGTCTCCCCACTGGGCACCTTCTGGGGTCCTGGAGCTCCTGCGGGCGGCCTCCCACTCCTGGAGCAGGTGCCAGGCCCCGGGGCTGGAGGGCAGTCAGGACAGCTCCACCGTGTCCTAGCGACATCCCCAGGCAGGGATCCAAGGAGGTGGCAGGGCCCGCAGCGTCCCGAGGCTCAGGCTGACCCGCCTCTCCTCAGGCGGTGGACACATCAAAGAGGTCATTGTGGCCGCTGAGGCGGAGCCGGGGGACAACGAGATGGCAGACGCCCCAGGCAGCCCCGGCCGTCAGGGCCCGGGCCTCCCCGGGGCGGGCGAGCCGGCGCCGGTCAAGCTGCTGGTGAACAAGGACGGCCGCTACGTGTGCGCGCTGTGCCACAAGACCTTCAAGACGGTGAGCCCGGGGCCGCCGGCGGGGGGGCCGGGCCCGCCCCCTGCTCCCCCTGCCCCGAGAGGGCCCTGAGCCCCCCTTCCTCTCCCCCCCCCAGGGCAGCATCCTCAAGGCCCACATGGTCACGCACAGCAGCCGCAAGGACCACGAGTGCAAGCTGTGCGGGGCGTCCTTCCGGACCAAGGGGTCGCTCATCCGGCACCACCGGCGGCACACAGGTGAACCAGGGGCCTTGTGGCCCCGGCCTTGGGGGCGCCACGCGGCTGTGGCTCTGGGCCTGCCTGCCCCTTGGCCCTGGGCCACCCTCGCCGCCCGGGGCTGACTCTGCCCTGTCTGCAGATGAGCGCCCCTATAAGTGTGCCAAGTGTGGGAAGAGCTTCCGGGAGTCGGGCGCGCTGACCCGGCACCTCAAGTCTCTCACCCCGTGCACAGAAAAGATCCGCTTCAGCATGAGCAAGGACGTGGTCGTGGGCAAAGAGGACACGCCTGCAGGTCAGCGGGGCCGGGGCTCCCTGCGCTGGCCACTGGCCACTGGCCTGGGTGCCGCTCTGCTCGGCGGGGTTCTTCAAAGACTCTCCTGCTTCTGCCTTAAAGGATCTGGCGCCTCCGCCATGGGGACCGTTACGTCATCATCGGTGACGAGTGAACCTATGGAGACATCGCCCGTGATTCACCTGGTGACAGACGCCAAGGGCACTGTCATCCACGAAGTCCACGTCCAGATGCAAGAGCTTCCCTTGGGCATGAAAGCCCTGGCCCCAGAGGTGCGGGCAGGCCAGCGGGGTGGCCTCTGTTCGCCCAGGGCCGGGCTCTGTGCCGGTCACCGGCTCCGGGGGGAACAGGACCGATCTGGCCTGCCTTCCTGGTGCTCCTTCTGGTTGCAGGGGAGACGAGACCAGCCAGAGACATGCCAGAGGGCAGGGAGGTGTGAGGGAGAGGGAGCTGGGGTGAGGTGCAGCGGGCTGTGGGGCTCCCCGAGGGGTACACACAGTGCCCCCAGAGCCCCTCGGCTCTGCCCTGTGTAGTGCGCAAGCGGGTACCGAGTGTCGCTGCCTGGCCAGCTGCCCTCCCTCTGCCCGCCCACAGCCCCCCAGCTCCGAGGAGCTTCCCTGTTCCAGCGAGGGCGGCCGTGAGAACCTGCTGCACCAGGCCATGCAGAACTCCGGCATCGTCCTCGAGCGTGTCACTGGAGAAGAGGGCGCCCTGGAGCCAGCCCCTCCCACGGCGCCCAGTCCCCAGCCCCTAGGAGACGGTCCCCCAGAGCTGCCGCTGCTGGAGGTGGATCCCGTGGAGACAGTAGGTGCCTGCGGCGCTGGCGAGCTGCTTCGGACCCTGGCTTGGCAGCCTTCCTTGCTGTGTTCCCTGGGGTGGAAACATTGTGTCACTTTGTGACTTTTCCTCCATTTACTGCCTTCCCTGGGCTCCTGATGGAGCTTGCCGGTCTGGGGGGTGCCACGGCTCTGTTCTTCATATTCCTGGGGTTCAGCCTGCAGTGGGTGCTGGAGGCATGCTGTGACCCCCTCCAGCAGGTGGCCAGCGGGGCCTCAGCCGTGCCCAGGACCCACCCGTGCCCTCAGTGCAGCGAGACCTTCCCGACGGCAGCCACCCTGGAGGCCCACAAAAGGGGCCATGCAGGTGGGTGGCAGGAGTCGGGGCGGGTCACCGGGCAGCAGCCAGCCGGGATGCGTGCGTGGGGCCCTCGGGTGGCAACCCGGCCTGACGTCCCCGTGCGGCCCCAGGGCCAAGGCCGTTCACGTGCGTGCAGTGTGGCAAGGCCTTCCCCAAGGCCTACCTGCTCAAGAAGCACCAGGAGGTGCACGTGCACGAGCGCCGCTTTCGCTGCGGAGACTGCGGGAAGCTCTACAAGACCATCGCGCACGTCCGAGGTCACCGGCGCGTCCACTCGGACGAGCGGCCCTATCCGTGTCCTGAGTGTGGCAAGTGCTACAAAACCAAGGTGGGTGCTCGGGCCCCGGCCCCAACCCCTGACCCAAGGGCTCCCCTCTCCTGGGCCCGATCCCTGCCCGGTTCCCTGCCTCCTGACCACACCGCCCCTCCCCCAGCCCCTCCTGCCCGGCCCAGGCCCTGAGGTGGTCCTTCCTGACCGCATAGCCCCTCCGGCCCTGCCCCGGGGCCCAGGCCAGGCCAGCACTGATGGTGTGTTCCACAGAACGCCCAGCAGGTGCACTTCCGGACGCACCTGGAGGAGAAGCCGCACGTGTGCCCGTTCTGCAGCCGCGGCTTCCGGGAGAAGGGCTCCCTGGTGCGGCACGTGCGGCACCACACCGGCGAGAAGCCCTTCAAGTGCTACCGCTGCGGCCGGGGCTTCGCCGAGCACGGCACCCTCAACCGGCACCTGCGCACCAAAGGTCAGGGCCCCCGCCGCGGCCGGGGGAGGGGGGAGCGGGCGGGGCCCGGGGTGCTGACCGAGCCCCCGCCCCAGGTGGCTGCCTGCTGGAGGTGGAGGAGCTGCTGGTGGCCGAGGAGAGTCCCGCGGCCGCCGCCGCCGTCCTCGCCGAGGACCCGCACGCCGTGCTCGTTGAGTTCTCTTCTGTCGTGGCGGACACCCAGGAGTACATCATTGAGGTGGGGGAGGTGGGGCGGCAGGAGGGGGGGGTGAGGGGGAGGCTCTGCCCCCCCCCCGCCAACTGACCTCTGACCCCTGTCTAGGCTGCTGCGGACGACGCGGAGGCGAGCGAGGCCGCGGAGATCATTGAAGGCACCCAGACGGAGGTGAGGGGCTGCGGGAGGGCCGAGGAGGGTGGCGCGCCCCTCCCCCCCCAGCTCCGCAGCCCGGTGCTGAGCCGTGAGCCACCCGCAGGTGGACAGCCACATCATGAAGGTGGTGCAGCAGATCGTGCACCAGGCCAGCGCCGGGCACCAGATCATCGTGCAGAACGTGACTATGGACCAGGAGGCGGGGCTGGGCCCGGAGGCGGCTGCCGCCGACACCATCACCATCGCCACGCCTGAGAGCCTGACGGAGCAGGTGGCCATGACGCTGGCCTCGGCCATCAGCGAGGGCACCGTCCTTACAGCCCGTGCGGGTGCCAGTGGTGCCGAGCAGGCCACCGTGACCATGGTTTCATCGGAGGACATCGAAATCCTGGAGCACGCGGGCGAGCTGGTCATCGCCTCACCAGAGGGCCAGCTCGAGGTGCAGACGGTCATCGTCTAGCGTGGCCGCCTCCAGGGTCCTGGGGGCTGGGCTGGGTAGGGGCGAGGACCCAGAGAAGAAGGAACACAGAGTTCAGGTGTTCAGAGGGGACGTGGGAGTGTAAATACGGTTTTTTGTTGCTTTACAATAAAACATGAAAACTCACCACTTGTGATGTTGCCGCGGTAGCGGCAGCCTCGGCGGGTGGGGCCACTGTCCTGACAGGTTTCCCTGTGGCAGCACGCCTGCCTCTGCCACCCTCTGGGCTCTCGTGCCCGGCCAGCCTGCCCAGGGCTCCGGAGGGGCTGGCGGCACCTCGGCGGTGCGTGGGTGTCACTGGCATGTGGACAGGCAGCCTCCTACTGCTGCCCTGCCCAGCTGGAGTCATGACCCCAGCTTCCGGAGGCCCACGGGGGCGCTGCCTCCCCGCCTCCTGCCCCGGTGCTGTCTGTCGGGACAGGGGACCGAGGCTTTTTCCCTTGAGGTGACAGCGTGTGGGGTGGTGGGGCTGCACTACCTTGGTTTCCCAGAGGGTTCTGCTGAAGGAGGGAGACTCTGGATGACCTGCTTTCGGGGGTGGGGGGAGGACAGGAACAAGGACTAGACCTCAGATGGCTGACTCCCTTATCTGGTCCTGACACAGTGCTGGGAGGCAGTCAGGGTCTTCAGAGTCCTGCTTCTGACGGGCTTGGGGACACCAGAGCTGGCCCAGGGTGGCTCCTCTGCCACCTGGCCCTCAGGGCTCTCCCTGGGACCTGCCACCAGGAGTTCCAGCGTCCAGCTTCGTTGAGGGGGCGGGCCCAGAGCAGTCCAGCCCCTCCCTGGACCAGGGCCTCAAATACCCGCCCGAGCCCTGGCGCCAGAACTGCTGCCCCGCCAAGCCGTGGAGTCTGCGTTGTGCCACAGACACACCCCCAGCCTGAGTCTCCGACCTGGATCCTGAGCCTCGGTGGCAGCCCCATCCACATCCCAGGTGCGTGATGGAGCTTGCCGGTGTGGGGTGCCATGGCTGGGGAGGACCGGGCTGACCAGGGGCTTGGATGGGAATGGGGTCCTGGTATTTGGGGCTCAGTTTCCCCACGGGGTAGAACGGCCATGGTAAGCCAAGTGCACCACTGGGTAGACGCGGAGACACAGGGAACCTCTGTGTGGAAGGTTCTTGCTGGCCCCCGCAGCGGCCCCAGGGCTGGGGAGGAGAGTGTCTGTGTCTGACTCCAGATTCCAGCTCAGGAGCGTCTCTGTCACTCCCAGCCCGCCCGCTCTGTGCCATGGGTGGGCTCCGGGTCCTGCTGGCCGCGCTCTGGGCGCTGGGGGCCGCCAGAGCCGCGGCGCTGCGCATCGGAGCCTTCAACATCCAGAGCTTTGGCGACAGCAAAGTGTCGGATCCAGCCTGCGGCGGCGTCATTGCGCAAGTGAGGCCCGGGGCCGGGAGGCGGGGCCGCAGCTGGGCTTCTCCGGTGATTCCGCCTTGCGCGTGACCCTGCACCTGCCGGCCCCTCCCCCAGATCCTGGCTGGCTATGACATCGCGCTGGTGCAGGAGGTGCGAGATCCGGACCTGAGCGCCGTGTCCGTGCTCATGGAGCAGATCAACAGGTGCGGGGGACAAGGTCCAGCGTTCGGAGCCCAGGATGGGCTCGCAGGGCCCGGCGGGTGACTTGACCACGGGCCTGGCCCTTGTCTCCGCAGCGTGTCCAGGCACGAGTACAGCTTCGTGAGCAGCGAGCCCCTGGGTCGGGACCAGTACAAAGAAATGTACCTGTTCGTCTACAGGTGAGGGGCGGGGTCGTGGGGTCTGGGCACGCAGGACAGGAGGGGGCGGCTCAGCGCCACCACCCGTCTCCTTCCCCCAGGAAGGACGTGGTGTCGGTGGTGGACACGTACCAGTACCCGGACCCGGAGGACGCCTTCAGCCGTGACCCTTTCGTGGTCAAGTTCTCGGCCCCCGGCTCGGGTGAGGCCCCGTCCCTCCCGCGCCCTCCCCACCGCCCCCCCCCACCTGCCAGCCTCTGACATGAGTCTCCCGCAGCCGCCCGGGAGCTGGTGCTGATCCCGCTGCACGCGGCGCCGCACCAGGCCGTGGCGGAAATCGACGCTCTCTACGATGTGTACCTGGACCTGATCGACAAGTGGGGCACCGACGTAAGTCCCGCCCCCGCCCCCGGCGTGCGCGTCCACGGGGTGGGCGCGCCCCTCGCGCGGGCTCAGCCCCGGCTCCGTGGCCCCCGCAGGACTTCCTGTTCCTGGGCGACTTCAACGCGGACTGTAACTACGTGCGGGAGCAGGACTGGCCGGCCATCCGCCTGCGCAGCAGCGAGGTCTTCAAGTGGCTCATCCCGGACAGCGCCGACACCACCGTGGGCAACTCGGACTGCGCCTACGACCGCATCGTGGTGTGCGGCGCCCGCCTGCGCAAGAGCCTGAAGCCCCAGTCGGCCGCTGTGCACAACTTCCAGGAGGAGTTGGGCCTGGACCAGACCCAGGTGAGCGCCGGGGCGGAGGGGGTGGGGGTTGCCAGCGTCCCGGGGCCCATGGCCAGGGGCGCCCCTCCTCGCACTAGTATTTCGGAAGGGCCCTTAGGGGTTCAGTTCTGATTGAAAGGAACGAGTCTGGGATGGCAGGAGATGCCCCTGGCGTCTTCTGGAGTGGGGTCCCCAGTCCGTGCCCCACCCCACCTGCAGGCAGTGCGGTAGTGTGTAGATGCCCAGGGGGCGCCACTGGGGCAGGGTGGGGGTGTGTGGAGGGGTGGGAGGTGGAGGGGGTGGAGCCTGCCGGAGGACAGGCTGCCCAGCAGGGCCGCTGAGGCTCGACCTCCTCTCTCTCCAGGCCCTGGCCATCAGTGACCATTTTCCTGTGGAGGTGACCCTGAAGTCCCACTGAAAACCTTCAAGGCCCGGTCAGGACATGCTGCTTCCCGCCTCCAGAGGAGGAACCGGCCCCCACAGGTCTCCCGGGCGGCTGGCCAGGCCCCGGCAAGCCGCTATGGACACATCACGGGCCCCCTCAGCCTGTCTCCCCATCTGTAAAATGGGCTATTCCATCCACCTCAGAGGGGTGTGAGGAGCACCCTGCGGGGCCCTGGGCACGTGGCTCTGCTCAATAAACAGGCGCAAGCGCTCAGCCAGGAGCACACACTGGTTGGCTTCAAGGCCTCCGTGTCCTTTCCTAGGACTCAACCCCTCTGAGGCCCAAATTTTGGTCCTGCAGCCCAGTGGGTCCTGGGTCCCAGCCCCCTAGGGGAACAGGGATGACCTGGCCTGCCCATGTCCCACCTGCTGGGAACTGACGACCTCCAGACCAGGCTCTAGAACGCGGCTCCCGTGCTTGCTAGTGGAAGCTTGCTGCTTTCCCTCCGTGCGAACTGGAAAAGCGTCCGAGGACCCGGGGGAGCGCAGCCGGGGACACACACACACACAGCGCTGACAGACCAGGCCAGCCTCCCAGTCCCTGCCGCCCCTTCCCCCCCAGCGGTGAGCGGGCGGGAGGACTGGGTTCAGGTCCCGGCCCACAGCACCTGCACCTCACGTGTGCATAGCCCTGGGCTGGGCAAGGACTTGTCGGGGGGAACTGTGGCCTGTGTCCCGGGGAAGCCCGTCACCTGAGGACCGGAAACAAGCACAACTCGGGGACGGGGTGTGACTGGCCGGGCCCAGTGAGGGCTCTGGTTTGGGAAACAGCTCACGTCTGGCGACTTTGGAAACTGGCCTGAACTGTATGGAGGAAATACCTTTGCTTCAAGAGCCTGCGTGAGTTTTTCTCGTGTGATCTTTCTAAAGTAAGACCGGGGCTCCGGCAGCACGGACTGGCTCTCCGGCGATGCCCCTCCCCACTTCCCGGGCTCCCGGCCTCTGAACCTTTGCGCCCCCTCCATCTAAAGAGGCAGGTGTGGCGGCCAAAGGGCTTTCCTCTGGGGGTCCCACGAGGTCACCGGCCCACAACGAGCTGGTCATGTGCTCCCAGCAGTCAGGCGGCTGGACAGCCCGTGATGGGACACCGCAAGCACTTTATTCACGCTTCTGCTCTGGGCACGGGGACATGCGCCGAGGTCCTGACCTGCCCCACGGGCCGGTTCATGATTCTCAAACAGAGCCGCTGCCTGCCACCCCCGCCCTGCCTGCTTGCCAGGCAGAAAAGGCGTCACGGGGGGTGTGGGGGGGTGTGGGGGGGTGTGGGGGGGTGGCCTTGGGAACGGGGCTTCTAAGATCAGCAAAACCAAGAGCTGAAAGTGCCTTTAAATTGGAAAATACCTTATTCCAAGCCCCGCCCCCCCCAGAACCGGAGGGTCCCCAGAAGGGCGCACGTGGGAGAAAGCCTCCCGTGCGCAGCCCGGCCCTTAGCCCTTCTTTTTGAGCTTTTCCAAGTACGAGTGCAGGGACCTCTGGACGGAGTCCCTGGAGACGAAGCGCACGAAGTTCTGGACGTCCGCGTCCCGCTCCCTCACCAGGCGGTCGGCCGTCGGCTTGCGCACCATATTTTTGGTCAGCTGTCGAGCATGGTCTACAGAAAAGGGTCCTTGTGTGAAAACCCGCCCCAAGCCCGTGGGATCGTTCCCGGCCTTTCCGAGGGAGTTCTGACAGACTCTGGTGGGAAACTTAGAAAATACAAGTAAGCGAAGAAAAAAAAACCGAAAATCACCTGTTGCCCACTGCCTACCGAGTTCTTCTAGAAACGTACAGGGGGACACTGTAAAAACTGCCTTTTCCCCTGTTGTTCTGACTCAGCTGGACTGTGGGGGATGTTTTCTCTGCCACTAAAGATTCTTTTCCAACACAACTGACGGCTGCACAGCAGCTAGCCGTGTGTCCGTGTCCGGGGTCGGCAGACCTGGCCCCGGGGCCTGTGAGCTAAGAAGAATTTTTCCCATTTTTCTTTTTTTTAAGTAGGCTTCACTGCAGAGCCCAGCGTGGGGCTCGAACTCACGACTTTGAAAGCGAGACCCTGAGCCAAGATCAAGAGTCAGAGGCTTAACCGACTGAGTCACCAAGGTGCCTCAGTTTTTACGTTTATATAACTGGGGAAAAAATTAAAAAAAAAAAAAAGATATTTTTTTGACACGTGAAAATTATACAAAATTTAGGTCTCGGGGCCCCGTTCTACCGAACACAGACACGCTCCGGCTGCCTTTGTGCTCCAGCGCCACAGCGTGACAGACGCTCGCCCACGAGGTGGAAAATCGACCCGGCTCTTAGAGACAGTGTGCTGACCTCCAGGCTCCGTCACAGCCGACGTAACCAGCCCCATTTCTATAAACAGACGCGCAGGCTGCTTCTAAATGTCCGGGGGGTTGAACAGTGGACCCCCAAAACAATGCGTGCGAGCCCAAAGCACAACTCTGGAGCCCGCGCCTGTGGCGTGGTGTGGAAAGGGGTTTCTGTGGATGTAGCTGGAATGAGGTCATCTTGGGCTTAGGGTGGGCCCTAAACCCCACGACTGTCCTAATAAGGGAAAGGAAGGGGGGTGTGGAATTGGGGGCCCCGTGAAGGGGAAAGCAGAGACGCGGCTACAAGCCGAGGAACGCCTGGAGCCCCCGGTGGCAGGAAGGCGCCCCCCCTCGAGCCTCTGGAGCGAGAGCGGCCCTGCCCAAACACGGACTGTGGTCGCCGGACTTCCAGAATGCGTTTTGTTGCTTCACGCACTCCTCCCCACCCTGCGGCAATGTGCTGCGGGACCCAGGACACCAAGGCCGCGCTCACGACTCGCACAGAGCACCTTTAAGCGAGGACTCTGGTCTCACCAGAGCATCCGGCCGTCAGTGCGCACGCCTGCTGCCCCCCTCCCCCCCCCCCGTGTCCCTCACCTGGAACAGCCAGCCACTGGGCCATCACCGACAGTGCCGTGCTCTGCACCTGGTCCTCTGGCACCACCTGGTCCACCACGCCCAGCTGCAGGGCCTCCGCGGGCGGGAAGAGCAACCCCAGCTGCAGGGCGCGCTCGGCGGTGCGGTGCCCGACCGTGTTCACGAGGGTGTCTTTGAACCTGGAACACATTCACTTGCTGGAAGCTCCGGGGGGATGGGCTCTGCCCAGGGCCAAGCCGAGTGTGGGTGCCGCCCCCAGCCTTACCAGAAGGGGGCGATGATGCCCAGCCGCGTCTCGTTCAGCCCGATGGTGTACTTGGGGTTGTCCGCCAGGACCCGGTAGTCACAGGCGAGGTTGATCAGGCAGCCTCCGGCGGGGCTGGCTCCCTGCAGGCCAAGAGACGCCGTGTGGCTTTGGTGCTGCGGGGGCGGGTCCCGACCGCTCCAGGGAGCCAGGTCCCAAGGCGGGTGTGAGCTCCCAGGGTGCTGCACTCACACCGGCTGGGCTGGGCGTGCTCGATGGGGACGCAGGACCGCCAGCTCTTGGGGGTCACAAAATCACCCTCCTCTCAGGGTGGTGAGCCGTCTTGTCTTTTCATGGCTTTGGCCCGGAGGCTAAAACGCCGAGCGAGTATTTAGCCGGAGCGGTCACTGTCACGCCCCACAGGGCCCAGCACCACCCCTGGCAGGAGGTCCTGGGAACCCCAAACTCGCACCGCCCGCATCTCGCGCACCTCACTGCCTCAGAGAGGGCAAGCTGCTCTCGGTTGTCACGCCCCGTGGGTCGTCCTGACTCTCGGCACCCTCCTGTCCCTTGGCTCAGCCCCTTCTTCTGGCACCTCACCTGGGGTGTCCCCACCATGTCTTCAGGCACACTGCTTCCTAAGCCTTAGCAGCCCCTACCTTCTCCAGGGCGGGCCAGAGTGACGCTCCCAGACGTGACTGTGAGCCCCTCCTCGTGCTCCTCTCCCGGGACAGCCCTCTTGCTGGGCCGCGTCGACCATGTGCCCTGGTCCCTGCCCCGGCACCTACCCCCACGAAGTACTCCCTGTCACCAGGTCGCGACTGTTTATAATGGCAGGCTCACCCGTATGCATCTGAGGGTCTCCCCCAACCGTTCCCCTCCCCAGCCTTCCCGAGGGCAGGGCCTCGTCATGTCCCCCCACCCCCCTGGCGGGCCCTAGTGGGTCGGCGAGGCCACTCAGGAGTGGGGACACTCACGTTGATGGCAGCGATCAGCACCAGGTTGGACATGTAGAGCCGCAGCCACAGCTCCTGCACAGCCTTCCAGTACTCGGCATAGTGTGCTAGGTTCTTCCCGCACATCTCCGTCAGGTCCAGGCCAGCCGAGAAGACCCTGGGGCAGTCCTAGCGGAGTGAAGGAGCCAGGGACCCTGTCACTGTCCGTGTCCTGGCAGCAGACCGTCCCCAGGAGCCCACAGGTGCTCAAGAGGCGGTGGAGCCAAGGTCGCGTTCAAGGTGGCATGCTGCCCCCAGGAGCTGGAGCCGGGACCTCCGGGTACTCAGCCCGGACCTCCCTCGGACTTAGCTCCTCCTACTTTCCAGTGTCAAACGGGAAAAGGCCAACCCGGCAGGCGGGGTCAGGTGTTCCCGGGGAACACGCACACGGCTGGCTGTGCTGTCCCGGGCAGGGCAACTCCGAGGCCCGGAGGGGGCTCCTGGCAGAGTGTGGAGGCGGCACATGCTCCGATTTACCCTCAAGGTCAAGGACGCTGCAGCGGCCAGCACAGGCTGCGCGGTGCTGCCGTCAGAACCCAGCCAGGACAGGGAGGGAGAGCGGTGAGCCAGACTCTGCCCTGGGCTGTCACACCGGAGACAGAAGCCTGGCCTAGCAGGCAGTGGGCCCTGTGCGGATGCCCCAGGTCGCGACACAGCCGCCACAAAGGTAGGGAAGCAGACATGGACGACCGCCGGCTCGGCGCTGCTTTCCGGCAAACACTGCCGGCCCAGAGGCGGGGGTGGGGTGGCTCAGGCGCCACCACGCGGGGCTGTCGTGTGGTCACAATGTTTCTAAGCGGATGAGACGCTCCCATGGCTGGAGCGTGTCCGCGTCCGGGGCTGGCATGACCTGTTACTGATTCACTAAGCGGGGCGAACAGCCATCCGTTCGTGTGGCGTGTGGGCACAAGCGACGTCCCCACATCCTCACCGTAAGTGACAAGAGCAAGCTGTGTGC
This sequence comes from Paguma larvata, assembly GCA_030068075.1. NCBI lineage: Eukaryota > Metazoa > Chordata > Mammalia > Carnivora > Viverridae > Paguma > Paguma larvata. The sequence continues at coordinate 112,479,388 of CM057825.1, forward strand.
AGGGTGCAGAGCGCAATTCCGCGTGGCCCACGCGGGCCTGTGCGTGCAGAGCGCTTGCAGGCTGACCTGTCATCTCCCGGGGCCGACTTTTAGCGTAACGTGGCTGACTCTCACGGGCGCCCCTGTGCTGGGGACCGGAGGGGGCACGGGCCTTCTCCCCTATCCTGTGCCAGCCACAGGCACCCTTCCCTCCAGATACCCCGCGCGGCTTATCTGCACGGTCGAGGAACCCCGTGGCCGCGGGAGAGAGGTGGCGGTCATCCCGCCGGGGCCGCGCTCCGCCAGACTGACCGGACGGGCTGATTCCCGGGACTCGGCAGCACGCCTGCAGTGGGCCGAACCGCGTCCGTCTTACCCCCGGGGACCCGTGAGCGCGACTGTCTTCAAAACAGGGTCTCTGCGGATGTGACCGGCACGGGACCACGTGAGAGCAGGGGGTCCTTCTGAGGGGAGGGAAAGGTGGGTACAGAGACCCAGGGCGGAAGCGGCGGGATACGGGCGCCAGGACCCGGCAGCAGCTGTGAGAAGCGGAGAGGGACATCCTGGAGAGCAGAGAAAACGCACTGCTGCGGTCGTGGGCCCTCGGCTGTGGCCTCTGTCACGTGTCCCCACAACGTCAGCGTCTCGTCACCCTGTCGTCTGCCGACCACGGGGCAGGCCTCATGCTGCAGACACAGCAGGCACTCAGCCGAGGACACAGGGAGACACGGTGGTGGGGAGGTGACATGGTCCTGGGGACAACGTGGACTTCAGAGGGACAGATGCTGGCTCCCCCTCCTGCGGGGGCCATGTCGCTTTGAGGCCGGGGAGGCCGCAGAGCCCCTCACTGGTGCCGAGGAGCAGAAGCGTCCTGCCCTCACAGCTCTGGTTTCCAGAGCCCAGCGAGCAGGATGTCATGCGATGAAGCTTCTTCCGTGCAGGGTTTTCAGAAATGATCCCGGGGAACTGCGCCGGGTCCAGACGGGTTGGCTGCGACCGTCACGGCGACCTGTACCCGTGAGCGCCACCGAATCGCCTCTCTTGGACCCTCTTCCCCAGGGGCTGCTCTGGCATGTGCGTCAGACCCGTCCCGGGAGCTCAGGGCAGTGACAACACCGGGCCACACCGGGGACAGCCTGAGGGTTTATGGAGAGCGGCGTGCGCCCAGCGAACGCTCCAGGCCTTGGCTGGAAGAGACCGCGAGCTGCTGCCTTTAACGAGGGCGCAACCAGGCCGCTCTCACTGGTCCCTGTGATACGGTGATCCTTCTAATTGGGAGACACTCACGCGGAGGCGCCTCTGAACCCGAAAGGAGACCCCGGGGCTCTTCCTGACCCCACAAAGGGCTTGTCGCATCAGGCCCAGGCTCCCATCTCCCTGCCCGGGCTCGCCTATCTCCTCTCCTGGCCAAGCTGGCGGGCCTGCCGGCCGCGAACACGCACAGGAGCAAGCGAGGCCCCCGGCCCTTCGGGTCTGGGTTTGCGAACCGGCCCAGGCTCTGAGGACCGCCCCCTCCCCGCCTCACCAGTGACACCCCTCCCACAGATGCCATTAAATACCAGCATCTGTCCGCTCTTGGGCACAACAGCAAGGTTCCCTGGACAACTCGGAAGGAAGAGGCTGCCCTCTGCGGGGCGCCTGGGGGGCTCGGTCCGTCGAGCGTCCGACTTGGGCTCAGGTCATGATCTCGTGGTTCACGGGTTGGAGCTCCACGTCGGGCTCTGGGCTGACAGTTCAGAGCCTGAAGCCTGCTTCGTGGATTCGGTCTCCCTCTCTCTCTGCCCCTCCCCCGCTCGTACTCTGTCTCCCTCTCGAAAATAAAAAAAACATTAAAAAAAAAAAAAAAGAAAGAAAGAAAGTCTGCCCTCTGAGAACTTAACTCTAAGGCCCACGCAAAGAGGAACGAGGGGGCGTGGCTGTCAGAGCGGGTGTCACTACTGTGCCCACCTGGGAACACACCTAGTGGCCGCACTGCCAACAGGATGGCCAGGTGCACTACCCTGCACCAACCAGCGGGGGCTCCAGGCCGTCCCTGCAGAGGCGTCCCCGCCCGCGCCTGAGTTCTGGCCGGACCGCAGGACACAGGGGCTCTCCCCACGGCCAGACCCGGGGTACACGCCGCGGTCTCCTGTGGGGGAACCACTGGCCCACATCGCCGGTGGTCTGACTACTGGGGTCCCCCGCGGACGGGACCCAGGACCCGGGTCGCTGGTGGCACCTACATCCGGGTCCACCCGGTCATTCCACAGCACGCGCCGTGCAGCTGTGACCTCACAGCTGGTTCCTGCCGCGACCGGAGCTCGGGGCGCTAACGAGCACCCACCGAAGTCACGATGACGCCTCGGAAGGTCTTGTCGTGTTCCAGCTTCTCCAGGCTGATGACGAACTCCGTCAGCAGCTCCAGGCTCAGGCTGTTCACCGGGGGGTTCTTCAGCTTCATCACGGCCACCCCTAGTTTGAAAACGAAGGGGAGAAAGCTCACACCCGGGACTGGAGAAGCACCCCCAACCTGGCCACGGGAAGCAAAGTTTTCGTTTTTAATTTTTGGTTCTTAAAACTTTAAGTTTATATGAGACAGAGAGAGACAATGTGTGCACGTGTACACACGCTGGGGAGGGGCAGAGAGGGGGAGAGAGAGCGAGGCCCCGGCAGGTTCTGCACCGTTGGCGTGAAGGCCGACGCGGGGCTGGGACTCGCACCTCGGGATCATGACCTGAGCTGCTCAGGACGCTCAGCCAACGGAGCCACCCAGGCGCCCCGGTTTTTGTTTTTTAGATGCAAGTGACATTCACCTGACGTAAATTAACTACTGAAAAGAGGACAATCCAAGGGCGCCCGGGTGGTTCAAACGGCTCAGCGACGGACACTGGCTCAGGTCATGATCTCACGGTCTGTGGGTTCGAGCCCCTCGTGGGACTCTGTGCTGACGGCTCAGAGCCTGGAGCCTCTTTCAGATTCTGTGTCTCCCTCTCTCTCTGCCCCTCCCCTGCCGACGCTCTGTCTCTCTCAAAAATAAATGTTAAAAAAATTAAAAAAAAATCCAGCAGACGATCGAGGTCTTAGACACGTGCACACTGTCACGATGCTACCACGATCTAACTACAGAGCACTTCCGCCCACAACGGGACTCTGCCCGGGAGCCGCCCCCACTCCTCCCGGGCCCCTGGCAGCCGACTGTCTACTTTCTGTCTCTACGGACTGGTCTACCGTGTGGATGGAAGCCCGCAGCCTGTGACCTTGTACGTGTGGCTTTCACCGAGCGCCACGTTCTCCAGGCTGGTGGCCTGGGCCGCGAGGTCCGCGTCCCAACCCTCTCTGGGGTCCGATGTCTCCTCGCACGTGTGCGGACCACACTGGGCGCATCCGGTCACGTGCTGGCGGAGGCTCGGGCTCGTTCCACCTTTACGCTCTTGGGACTGCTGCGGCCGTGAACGGCAAATATTTTTCTGTTGATCTTGTTGTCCCGGATGAAAGTTCTCTGTCCCCAGGGCAGTAGGAAGTGGCCTGACTTCCCTGACGAGTGAGCGAGCTGACTCTGCGACCAGACGTGAGGAAAGAGCCGCACTGGGGGCTCTGGCTCTTGCTTAAGGACCGAGGCGAGACGCGCTGGTGGGCTGGCCTTCTTAGACTCTCCACCGTCCACTCGCGCGTCCTGCCAGCAGTGGGGGAAGCAGGGGGGCAGGCTGGCGCTTGGGGACAGGGCAGCCACCGGCTTGGGCCAGCTGAGGCCATCTGCTCCGGCCACCTGGCCCAAGGACAGACCCCAAGGGCTTTAGCAGGGCCACTGTCCATTTAGGGAACAGTTCCCTGGCCAGGACCTCAGGACTCTCCTGATGGTTACCATAAACGGTTCCCGAGGAGTGAGGACTAAGTCCTGAAGGCAAACGGGCTGTTTGGAGCCCTCTGATTTATGCGGGGGAGGTGCTCCCTAACCGGCTACAGGAATGTATATGGACACGTAAGAAGCGATCGAAACTCCCAGCAGCAAGCTCCCTGAACTTGGTTCGGAGCGAAGGTTTTGAGGCTGACTGGATTTTTACAAAGTCAGGTCCGGCAGAATCGAGGAGACTCGGGGAGAAGGTAAAGGGGCTGGGGGTTTTCATGAATAGACGCAGAGGACTTGGGGTGAACCCAGATGTCCTGGGGTGAGCAACCACGTCCCTGACGCGGCGGGGGCTGGTGCGGGGGAGGAGAGCTGAGGCCGCAGCCATGCGGCCCCCCAACCACAGCGGCCCCCCAGCTCCTCTCACAATCCTGAGCACGGCGTGTGTCCCCAAACCTGGAGGTCGGCTCTCGGCTGGGTGCAAGCCTTCTCAGGACCCAGGTCAGGAGCGCTCTCAGGTAGAAAAAACACAGGTTGCTCTTTCAACGGCGGTTTTTGCGCCTTTCCTGTCCCCTTTGTTGAGCTTTCAGAGAAACTCTGGTGGGGGTGGGGGTGGGGGTGGGGGTGGCTCCTGGCTTTAATCAGTAAAACATCTGCTAGGTTCTGTGTCATGCCAGTATACTGAAAAAATAAAAATTATTTTATTCTAAACTACTTCCAATTGTTTTCAGTTTCCAATGTAATAGTTTAGATAGAGGAGCATACCCCTCAAACTTTACAAACCAAAACATTTTTATCTTCATACTGAAATGGGGAAAAACCCCATTGAAACCACCTAGGTTGATGACTTTTAAGCTTTGAACCCAACAGAAAAGTCTTCAGTGCAGGGCTTTATCTCGAGCGGCCTTCAGGCGCCCCCAGGAGCCGGGGTCAGGAATACAAGCCTCGGGAGAGGAGGGCGGGCTCGGGCGCCCTTCAGGCCCCCGGGCGGCGGCGGCGGCGGCGGCAGCAGCAGGGCGCGGGGCGGGGAGAGCCCAGCCGCCGGGGCCCCGCGTCGGCTCCCACGCCCGGAGCTGTGGCCGCAGGAGCGCTTACCTGCCGCCGGGTCCGGCTCCACGAGCACCCGAGCGCTCCCGAAGCACCGCACACCGTCCCCGCCGCCGGCGGCCGGCCCCGTCCGCCCGGGAACCGCGCCCGGGAGCCGGGCCCCTGCGAACGACAGCGCGAGGCCCGTTAGCCCCGGACCCCAACCAGCTCCCCGGCGTCCCCCCAGCTCCCTCGGGTCCCCGGCACCCCCAACTCCCCAACCCACCAGCTAGCCCCAACTCCCCCGCTAGCGGCCCCCCCCCGCGGTTCCCCGCGGCCCCTCCCAGCTCCCTCCGGTCCCGGACCCCTCTCTCTCCCCCAGTCCCCCAGCCCCCGCCTCCCGGAGTCACGCACACGGGCGGAGCAGAGCGCGAGCCGCGACGCGCGCCCCCACCGTCAGCGCCATCTTGACCAGGCCAGGTCGGGGGCGCGGTCCGTCCCGGCCCACGCCCCGCCTCCGGGAGCCCCGCCCCACTTGGCGTATCGGGCATCAAGGGCGGGGCACGGCCGAGACCAGAGTTAGGCGGCCGGAGAGTTGGGGCGGGGCGGGCCGCAATGGCGCAGGGTGGCCGAGTCGCGCGGCCTGGCATGGGCCCACGGGCCCGTGACGGGACGAGCTCTCCCCACGAACCCGCAGGCGGACACCGTCCTTCCCTCCACCCGCGTCTGCGCCCGTGGAAGGTTGGCACGCTTCCCACGCTGTCCACTAACCAAAGCTAATATCGAGTCATTCAGATTTGTTGACAATGGGGGGGGGTGTGAATGCACGACTCAGGGAGCACGTGAGTCCCAGAGGCGGCTGTGACCTTGAGCGGTAACAGGGGACTTTGCGGGCAGTAGCCCCAGCCATCCCAGCAGCAACAAAGACAAGCCGATTACAGCAGGGTCATTTCTCAAAACTGCCACCCTGCAGTACTGGAGTGCTGTGGTGGTGGTGGGGGGGGGAGTGCGGGATGGCCTCAAGTGCGAGCTCCGCCTCCCGCCCACGTGTGGGAGCCTGTAGTTCCGGGGGCAGGCTGGGCGGAAACAGGTGCCCTCATAGCGCTGGCGGGACGGCGATGGGAGCCCCCGATTTTATTTGACGACGGATCCTGCACGCGGAAACAGGGAAAGCGACCCCGATCAACACTGGTGTCCCCTGCTCAGACAGAAAGCCTCTGTGCCGCCTGGCAGGCCGCGGTCTCGCTCTGACCATCCCATTTGAGTACTGGACACAGTGAGGGCCAAGTTCAGTCTGAACTTGAGTGAAACTTCACAGTGTTTTACACCTTACGTGTTTCCAAGTCTTCGTTGCAAGGCAAATTGAGTTTTGAGGTGAAAAAGTTTTTCCATTATATCATGGCTACCTAACATAGCAGCAGCCAACGAGACTGAGGATTCTGGTCAGGCAAAATCCCAAGGTCCTGGGAATATAACGGTGACAAAAACCGCTCTACGTGCAGGTCTACCCCACAGCCAGCTGCACGGAGCGGGTGTTCTCCCGGCTCGGACTCTGGAAGTGCCACGTGGAAGTGAACTAAGATGCGGTCTTCTGTTCTCGGTTCCCTCCTTCCTGAAGCTGTCTTTGGGGTCAGGGACAGGAAGGAGGCAGTAAAGCCAGTACTCAGTCTGCAGTCTAATCCCGTTTATTCAACACAATCCCTTCACTCTACACAACAAAGTACAAACACAACAGCGCCTAAAATGCTACAAGTTACAAAACTCAAAACAAATTTATAGTACTGACTGTACAATAAAAGCCAAAAAAAGCAATGTACACGTTGCCACGGTAACCTGCGAGACCACAGTGAATGACAGGTATTAACGGGTGTGGGGGGGTCCCTGATGACCCCGTGGAAGCTGGCCCTCCACTTGCTCACAAAGTTCAGAGAGAAAGGGGGCCGTGGGACGTGGTGTGTGTGCATGAGTACATGTAAAAACAACCATTTTCGGTGACGAACGCGGGGTGTCTGACTGTAGATGCCGGAGGAGGACCCGAGCAGGGGTAGCAGGGCCAGGCCAGCAGGACCGGCAGCCGCGCGAAAGCACGCCCCTTCCTGAGGGACCCTGCAGACCAGAGCAGGCTCTGCGACCAGGCCACCGGCCCGGCCCCAACCCATCCGTCGCAGTGAAAAACGTCCCCCACCCCCAGGCCAGGGCCGCACTGCCACCCGGAGCCCTGCGGTGTCCCTGCTGGCTCTGCCACTGACTGGACTCTCAGGAACTGCGAACGTGGGAGCTTTCTAGCCAGAAAACTGGCGGGCATCTTTACAGGCACAACCCCAAGCCACTAGTGCGCCTGCAGCTGGAACTCTGCCTTCAGAGGAAAGGTCTCAATCGCTGCCTTCGAAGCCTGCCCTGAGTGAGGAATTCCTCTCCTACCGATCCTCCTGCGGCTACAAAAGTGACCAAACTGAAGTGGACGGGACAGAAGTTCCAGGGCGCAGAGCTGTGGTGGCCCTGCTTATCGGGAGGAGTTGGAGCTGGAGCGGCTCCTGTGGCGGCGGCGGCCAGGCGAGCGGGACCGCCGGCGCACCGGGGACCTGCGTCTCGGGGAGCGCGACCTGCGGAAAGAGGAAAGACCAAGTCAGACGGTGAGGCTGGCACCGCAGACACAGCTCCGCGTCTCCGGCCGTGGGGCAAAGCTGGCTTCTGGAAGGAACGTTCTGTGGAGTTTCCTACGTCAGCACTCCTGACGTTGGCGGAAAGACCGTCTTTCCTGAGGGCTGCACACAGGGCGGCTCAACACCACCAGCAGAGGAGGGCCACGCTCTGGCCTCTGCCCAGGGATAGCCCCTCCCTCCCTTCTCGGATTCAACTTCCTCTCCTGAGCCCTCCTGTCCTTTTATCTAGGAAGGGGAGAGGAGCCCAACCCAGGAATACTGGTGCCAGCTGCAGGGGCACACCTCCAGCAGCGGTCCCTCCATAGGACCGTCCCATCCCTGGCTATTGGCTGAGTAAGGCTCTAAGGTCAGCACCATCACGCTGTGTTTGTAAATGAAACAAAGCCACATGGGCCCCAAGCAGTCCCCTGGGGGACTCCTGACCTACCTTCTTCTTATCCGTGGGGGCGACCGACGCCACATGGGAGGTGGAGGCAGCATTCTCCTGGGAGGGCTGAATCTCCTGGGCGGTGGCCTGGGCCATGGGGCCAGCACAGCGGTGGCAGTGATCTCCTGGCCATCGATTTGTCCTGTTGAAAAAGGATGAAGTCGGGGCGCCTGGCGGCTCAGTCGGTTAAGCGGCCAACTTCAGCTCAGGTCATGATCTTGCGGTCTATGAGTTCTAGCCCCGCGTCGGGCTCTGTGCTGATGGCTTGGAGCCTGGAGCCTGGAGCCTGCTTCAGATTCTGTGTCTCCCACTTTCTCTGCCCTTTCCCTGCTCACACTCTGTTTCTATGTCTCTCAAAAAAATAAATAAACGCAAAAAAAAAGGATCAAGTCACAAAATATCTCCTAAGTGCCCACTCGAGGCCAGCCCATGCCAGATGGAGGCCCACCATAGTAAGCAAGGCGGATGGGGAACTAGGATCGCCACAGAAATACCCAGTCACTACTATGGGCAGTTTCGCCAGGAGACGTGCACGCGGCCTGGAAGCGAACGGGGAACGGTCTTGAGGCACCGAGGCACTTGCTGCACGGCGGCCTCCAAGGAAAGGGCATCCAAGCGGCCGCGTGAGCCCACTCGCTGAGGGGAGGGGCTGTGCCTTGACCTGAACCAGAAGGTGGGACCAGCACAGAGCTGCCTCCTCTAGAACGATGGAGGGGCAGGCACGAGGAGGGGGGCATTCTGGGGGCTCCGCAGGACCGAGATGCAAGGGCTGCAGAAGCACTGCCCGTTGAGGAGGAGTGGCCTCTCACCCTATACCCGCCGTGAAGATCTACTCCTCAGACGGCTCCTCCCAGGGGACCAGAAGGCGTCCTCAGGGTGCTGGGTCCCCCCGAGGGCAGTGTCTACCATAACCGGGCTGCCAGGTCCCTAGAACTTGGCCGTGGATGGGGGGGAGGGATGATCAGCACCCACGTTTCTAGACGAGCTATGACTGCATCAGGGCTCAGGAAGAAGAAAGAATCCGGGGGGGGGGGGGGGGGGAGCGCGGGGTGTGGAGCACACAGCCAAACAAGGCTCAGCTGTCAAGTCTGTCTTCTGAGTGTGGAAAAAGTGCCTTGGGAAGGGGACTCCTTGGGCAGCCAGACCCGAAAACGGGCTGTGTGAATGTAAGCGAGTGAGAACAGTGAGGGAGGCAGCTCAGGATGGAGGCCCGGGGAACCTTCGGGGCCTCAGGAAAAGAAAGCGAAGGAGACCAAGGCAGAGACCTAGGAAACTCAGGGGAGCATGCGCCCTGACTCCAGTCCAGCGACTGCTCAGGGGACCGAGCACAGCCCTGTGCGCCTGCCCTCTTTTCTCTTCTCAGCTCCTGCGCTCAAGCGAACAGCAGAGGGCTCGAGGGGATAACTCAGGCAGGCAGATCTGGGTCCAGAATGTACTCACAAGACTTAATACATGCAGCCTAAGCGTCCCACCCCGCCTCCACGCGGCCCGCTGCCAAAGCCAGCCCAAATTAGGAACTTCATGGGCACCGACCATACAGTGACAAAGACAAATCTAGCCTCCGGGCAGCTGCCAGGAAAGGCCAAGCCCTTCCACGTTCCTTCTGGAGCCAGCACAGCACTGTGCCGCTCCAAGGGGCGCAGTACAGTATGTGGACACGCACGCGACGCCTACCAGAATCTTAAAATGTGGGCTATGACCGCGCACACCCTGGACGCGCCCGAGTGTCCCGAATTCTTAGCAAGTGCTCCAACTCCCACAGGTGTGTGTTCGACAGACTTTAAGATGAAGGTGTGATTAGTTCATGATGAACTCCGAAAAAACTTCAACGGGACTGTCTAGGTTTTAAAAATTCATTTTGAGAGAGAGGGGCAGAGAGAGAGAATCCCAAGCAGGCTCCTCACTGTCAACGCAGAGCCCGACATGGGGCTTGAACCCACGAAGTGTTGAGATCATGACCTGGGCTGAAATGAAGAACTGCAGGCTCAACTGACTGAGTCACTCAGGCGCCCCTCAAAGGGATTTTAGTAGATTGAAGACAGCTAGCTTAGTACTAAGGAAAAGTTCCTAGTATCCAAGCTCCATCAGGGGTCAAGGGCAACTACCCATCAAACTGTCACACTATTTCTCTAATAGACAGCAGGCTTCTGAGGACTCCAGGGTTCTGGGGTGTTGAGACTCCTCCCCGCCTGGCCCGACGCTCCGCACACGGTGCTGTGGACGGAGCCGGCTCTCAGCCCCAGCTGTCTGGTTTACAAGAGCAGCGAGCCAGGGTGGAGAGCAATTCCACGCTCCTTAAAAACACTGACTTGGAAGACAAAACGAAAACCGGCCATCCAAAACTATTCGCAAGTGCTCAACTGTTGTCAAAACCGTCCTGCTCAATACAAAACAGCTACAGATGTTGAAAATCGTTAAGATGCAAGCTTTAGGGAAAGGGGTAAAATGTGTGAATTCAGCAAAATAAAGCTAAGAACGCTGAAATGTTAGCACAACAGAAAATGACTCTCAGAGACAACCAAAGAAAACACCGCCTTATAAAAGCCAAACGCTTCATTATTCATATTCATAATACTGTATAAAATAACCCCCTGCCTTGGCTCCTTAAGTTCTCGCAGATTGGAGAATTCTCTGTATTAGTTTTTGCTGAAGTGTTCCCAAGAATACTCTCTCCTAAACTTTGTTTTTGGTCGACACACGCCCGCTGGTCAAGCCTCGAGCCCCGCAGGAGCTGCAGAGGGCAGAGAGGGGGCCCGCAGGGGCACGGCCAGGGTCACCCACCTCCATCCATGTGCTTCAGCGCCTTCTCGGCCTCGTCTGGACTCTCGAACTCCACGTAGGCATAGCCTTTCGACAGGTGGGGATGCATCCTCTCTACGGGCATGTCAATCATCTTGATTTTCCCATAGGTGGAGAAGATCTCCATGATGTGGTCCTAGAGGAAGGAAGGGTCACTCGGACATGCGGCCCCCCACTGCCCATGTGGCAGCTGAGAAGTCACCCCACGACGACTACAGGCTTGGCACCGGGGGCGTCTCTCTCACACAGAACAACTCGGCTGAAGGAGTCAGCGCTCCACCTGCCGCTCCTTCCCTCCAGTGTCCTCGGTCCACCTCCAGCAAAGGCCTGCTTCTCTGGTTTTCCATGTAAAACATTTGCAGAAGAGACACACCCCCCCGGCCACCGGACGGATCTGGGATCCCTTACCTTGGTCACATTCCGAGTGAGCCGCCCAATGTGCACTTTGGTGGGTTTAGGGGAGGGACTCCGCCTTTTCCTTTCCTTTTCATCTCTTTTGGGTGGTTTGGATCTGATTGAAAAAAAATGAAATATCAGAAACAATCAACTTGTGTCAAAAAAATTTTTTTAAAGCGGGGCCGCTAACTGCGACAGCTGAGTGTTTTATAAGGAAGCATTCCCTACCAGTCTGTATATATTCCTGTTATCTCTGCCTCCAAAATCTTACTAAGGAAGACAGAAAGACTCCCCATAGGCTACTTTTATAACAACTACTGACACTTTATAGTCCCTGATGATTCACAAGTTTCAGGGGCACCCCCCAAAACCAAGCCCCCCCGCCGCACTGTGAGAAGCGGTGTCGGAAGGGGCTTACTTGGAGCGGGAGCGCCTCCTGTTGTCATGCCTGCGCCGAGAAGGACTGGGCGAGCCAGAGGAGCTGCTGGAGCTGGAGCTGCGGGAGGTGCTGGAGCTTCCCGAGCGGCTGGACGCCGAAGAAGAGCTCGAGCCGCTGCTCGAGCCCGTGCTGGTGCTGGAGCCGGAGCTGGAGGTAGAGCTGGACCGGGACCTGACCGGGGAGACAGGTGTCACGAGCAGCAGTGGACGGGAGCCTTTCTCCCCAGAAGACAAGCCTGCACGCACGCCTGCTCCCCAGAGGGAACTGCCGTCCTCATGTTTTCAAGCCTCGACATCTCCCCGCCCCCCTCTCCGCCGGGGTGGGGGTGGGGACACAAAACGGCATTCGAACTGGGCAGGTGCAGGAGAGGAAGGAGCCGCCTCCTAGCCCCACAGAAGCCTTGCCTACTGGGAGGTGCAGAAAGAGCCTGGCAAGTCAGAACACCAAGCCATCCTGGAAGGCGGCTACCGAGGGACTCAGGCTGGCGCTCGGGTGAAGAAATTCGAGCTTTAGGCTCAGGCAATCCAATCACAACTAAATAAAAAAAGCACTCGAGAGAAACATCTACCCCGGAGGTCTCATTCTTGAACAGCATCTTCCATATGGAGCCAGCGCAAACCCCAAGCCAGTGTGCGACGATTAAGGCCCTTATTAACAATCTCACCACCTTCCGTGTAAGATGAAGGCAACAGAGTTGGGCAGGCTCTGCGGAAGGGAGAGGGGAGTGGCTCTCAAAGCCCCGCCCCCAGGGTCCCACCTGGTGCTGCTGCTGCCACTTGAAGCACTGCGCCTCTTCCGGGTTTTATCTCTGCCTCGATCCTTCTCACTCGACTCCTTGGTGGCCCCTTTATCTTTAGAACGATCCTTGGACTTCTCATCAGAGCGGTCTTTGCGTTTGGTAGGAGAAGGAGCCCTGGATGGTGAGGAAGAGCGTGAGATCGCATGCCCCGGGAACCAAACCCTGAAACAACACTACCCAAGAGGGATCCCAGGTGGACACGGAGCACAAAGATCTGGGGCTTAGGACACTTCCCTGGAGGACGTAAGACATTTCCAATCTTCCCCTTTCGGAGGGCCCCTGGTAATGAGCACCCCCGCAGTAGCACTAGAAAAATCGGACAGAAGGATTACCTAGTGCTGGACTTTTTATTATTTTCTTTGACTCCTAGCAAGCTCTTCTTTTTCACTCCTGATAAATCCATTCTCCCCTTCTGAGGTGTTCAAAGCAGCAATGGCGGCCTCACTTATCTGAACTCTCACTTCTAACTCGAGTCTGAGAAACGATCCCTAATCGATTGCAATTTACGCCAAAGTGCAGCCTAATAACAAGATAAAAGGATTTACAGAGTGAACGGATTGGCAAGGCAACAAATCCACTTTGCAGTCAAATGGCGAGCACACGAGAAGACAGCAAAGATCACAGTGAGCAGCGAGCGGCCCCAGAGCCGGGGACATACGGGGACATCTTCCATTTCCTCGGGACGATTCCACCCCCACAGGGAGACCCTCACCTCAGTTTGTGGTCTTTTCCTTAAGGAAACGGTGGTGGCACCTGTCACTGTTATTTTACAGGAGGCACGACACCCGTTGTTGGCTCACAGGTTTGGGGATAAGCCCTCTACCACCCCCCCAGAGGTAGCACAGCACCGCATTTGCACGCAGAACAGAAAAAACCCCTTGAGGGTGGCTCTCCTGAAGGGGTGGCTGGTGTGGTCAGACCTCTTGTTTTATGCTGTCATTTCCTTGTAGGATACTTTGCATATAGGATATGACTGGAAGCAAAAAAACATTTCAAATGCAACAGGTAGCATCAAAACATTTAATCCCCAAATGCAACCAAACAATATGCTCCCCCACGAACATTTAAAAAGCAGTCATTGCAGGGGGCGCCCGGGTGGCTCAGTCACTTAAGCGTCCGACTCTCGATTTCGGCTCAGGTCATGAGCTCAGTGTGAGCCTGAGCCAGCATCAGGCCCCTCGCTGACAGCGCAGTGCCTGCTTGGAACTCTCTCTCCTCCCCGCCCTTGCGCTCTCTCAACATAAATAAATTTAAGGAAAACAAAAAACAGTCCTTGCAAATGGAACTTTAGTTTAGTTAATGATATGCAGATGAAAGTGTTACACCAAAGGCTACAATTTACTTCAAACTATAACAAAATATCCAGGGGGGTTAGATACAAGCTAAAGCGAATGCGGCAGAAATGGGACTTGCAGGATCTAGGTGGTGGTTATGTGGGTAGTCACTGCAATTCTCTTAACTTTATGCTTCCCTTTCCCCTGAAAATTGAAAATTAAATGCGTCCGTGCATGAGTGCGGCGCTGGAATTGAATGACCCTGCTCATAAAGGTGTAACCAAGGGTCTGGACCCAGCGCGTGCTCAGTGAATGGTCAACGGTAAGTGTTATTTCAGAACAAACTTCAGTATTTGCAGTGAGGTTTTCTACAATTTGCTGGAGCTGCAGGCCAAGGGCTCAGGGTACTGGTCTCCACTACTTCTAGCTCCTCTTCCTCAACGGCCTGTAAGGAACCTCGACACAGCAGCCAGTTGGGATCCTGTTTCGCGTGCGCAGGCGTGCCCAAGATGCCGAATGAATGCCGTGACTCTGGCGAGAAGGCCAGCTGGACAATCGGATTAGAGCAGAAGACAGCAGAACGCCACCTTCGGTGCTCTTTTCCAAGCTGGTAAAACTGTTTAGGATGTTTCCCCTTAAAACAGTAAGGTACTCCGGGCACCGAGCAAGCAACACTGGGGAAGATCAGGGGCCTTGGACAAGCGGGAAGTTTAATTCACTGGTGGAGAATCTGGAGTCAGGGTGTCTGTTTAACTCACAGCTTTGCCCTGTGACCCTGGATATAACCCTTCTGAGCCTCAATTTCTCAACAGCATTATAGTGACCATTACAGTTCCTGGGCGTCCAGAGTTACCAAGATCATTAACCAAATTTTTGCCTCATGAAAGCAACTTGGCGCCTAGTTAGGGCTCAATAAATGTCAGCTTTTGTTAGAAAAAAGGGGCATTTCTCCATGTTTGTAAGCTTTTCCCCCATGCTTACACGGGGGAAAAACTCTGGTCTCCCAGTCACACATAATCTCTTGACTGCTCACCAGGGGTCCCCAAACCACCCCTTCAGGATCACCGAGCTCAGTACTGCCCAACAGAAACCGAGTGTGAGCTACAAGCATATCCTAAAATCTTCTAGGAGCCACATTACACACAGTAAGCTAACAGAGGAGATTGGCTTTCAGTAATACAGTTGTCACGGTATCCCCCAAGCGTCATCTTTTCAGCATAGAATCAGCAGAGAAACTCGTTAGGGAGATCTTTGCGCACAGCCCCCCCTCCCCCAAGCCTGTGAACCCCTCAATTTGGCCTGGGCTATTTCAAGTGCTCAGCAGGCACGTGCGGCCGCAGCCTATCCTCCTGAACTCCCCCCAGGCCCCGCCCCAGCCCTAAAGATCTGCCCCAGTGTGCTCGGGGACACGCACCCCCGAAATTCTAAAACTCCACGAATTAAGAACCAGAGGGTAAGCGAACACTTTACTGGGCGTGGCCGCGGGCTAGAAAGCAAAGATTGAGGCTCTCTGTTCACACAAGTTCAGGTAACAGCACAGGACCTTGGTCACCTCCCCCATCCTCCGGAAAAGTGCGCGTCCAACAGCCGGAGAGAGAGAGAACAATTAGTTAAAACTCGAGCAGATGGCGTTTCGGCTTAACTCTTCAGAGCACCTTCCCCGTTTAAAAGCACATTTTAGGCACAATTCATGCGAAATAAAAGAAAAGGCCACGACTTTCCTTCGGGGACTTGAACCTTCCCGTATCCTCCCTTCTGGGGGTAACCCGTCCGACTGAGCTGCGTGACATCGGGGGCCTTATCGCCAAGGAGTGGCGCGGAAAACGGGACCCGGGGGCCTGGGAAACGTCCGTGGAGTGAGGTCTGAATTAACGGCCCCGAAAAGAGGCTCAGCCGGTCTTCCAGGGCACCCCACAAAAACCACTCCGCACCCAATGGCACGGGCCCCACGCGTGACCTCGCCGCCCCCGTCCGCGTTCACTCACAACTCCCCAGTCCAGGCGCCGGGCCGCGAGCGCTTCCAGGGCAGGGCCTGGCGTTGCGGGCCTGCGTCTCCAACCCGGCGAGAGAGCCTCGAAGGCGGAAGCCGCGCTCCCGGCTGCTCCGAGTCCCGCGGGTCGAGCTGGGCCCGCCGCAGAGGGGGACGATCTGAGGCGCCCTTCCGCCCGCCGCGGCCCCGACCACTTCCGGGCCGCGGCCTCGGCGCCTCCCACTCCACCCGCCCCGGGCCACACTCTTTCTTTTCAGACCCGGTGCCGCGCCGCCAGGCTGCCGTCCCTACCGAGAGGCCGAGGAGCGGGCCGGCTCCACCACGCGCCCCGCCGAGCTTTGCGGGCGGTCCCCCGAGCTCGGATGGGGTCGGATTCCCCCAACTTACATCTTCCCGCCGCCGCAACCTCCTCCCGCTCTCCTCAGCCGCTAAGGCCGGCGCCGCTCTGGCGTCAGGGTTAGGGAGCGGGAAGGCGCCGCTGTCGGGCGCGCAACGATGACGTAAGGGCCCTAGCCAATGGGCGCAAGCGAGGGGATTATTAAAGGGCCACGGCCGTTTTTGGCGAGCCGGTCGGAGACGCTTGCTCTAGTTCCCTTTCCAGGGAGGTATGTGGGACTGTCCCGGGCTGGCTGCACGCCTCAGGGGGCCGGCCGATTGTGGGACCGCAGTCCGGAGGGCCGCGCCGCTCGGGTAGCCCTTGGGCCGGCGCGAAGGGGGTTAACGCAGTCGGGGTCCTGCCCCAGACCTCGCGCGTGCGCACTGGGTTCACGGCAGACCTGGCAGTAGCCCGGACGCGCAGCCCTTGACCCCGGTTCTTTGCACGCTGGTCTGCCGGCGTCTGGACTGGGGGCGGTGCGGGCGCTGCGGCCTCTGGTGGCGGACCGTGGGTGCGGGGCTGGGTTCGTGCGGTTAAAAACCACTCAAGGTGTGCGGAGTGACCGTGCGGACGCAGCGGCTGCGCGGATGAGCTCCGCCAGGTTCGGAGACTAGACTGGGGACAGTGTGGCCTTCACGAACTGGGAGCGAACGGCAGGGTAGAAGACAAGATGCGAAGGGGGAAGTGTCTCCAAGGTGACACTGGGGCTGAGGCCCCAGTGGGAGGGGGCGCCCGGCAGAGGGAATAGCAGGTGCTACGAGGCGGAGATTCGGTGCAAGAAGGGAGGGGAGGCCAGTGTGGTGGCTCGCAGACCAGGGCTACGAAGGTGGAGTTCAGCGGTGCCGGGGCGACATGGAAGATGTGCAGCACCCGGCGCCGGTGGACAGCGCAGGCAGGGAGGCAGTCAGCCTTCTGGCAAAGCTGTGGACCCGGCCCAGACAGGAGGTTGGGGGAATAAAACCCGGCCCCAGGAGGCCAGCGCTTTCGGGTTTGGTTCCCCCCACCAGTGTCCGGCAAGCATTTGTTTACTCATGACTCTAGGTGGGGGAAGGAAGGTGCACCCTGCCCCAGACGTTGTCTGAACAGGTAGGTGCATCAAGGAAATAAAGGAAACAGATCAGAAGCGGAACCTTTTGGAGAAAGGAACCAGTGTGACTTGGAGATGGATTAGCCGCTAGGAGAGGAGAGTCCAGGTTGCAGCTTGGTGAGCAAACATGGATGGTGCTGCAGACGCTGTTTGCAAGTCATTGTTCTCTGCTCTGTGTGGTTTTCCCAGCCAGCGGATGCTGATGCCTTTCCCTGTCCAGCTCCTCTGGCCCGATCCAGATGTGTCAGGTGCGCCCCAACTCCTTCACCCCGGCCTGAGGGGTGTCTGAGAGTCATGGACAAAAGGGGGTCCAGAAGGAGCAGGCCCCTTCTGTGTCCCTTTGCTAAGGCACCAACACGCCGTGGGGGGCGGCGGGCATGGCAGAGTCAGTCCGGGTCTGGGGCCTCCCTTTGACCTGCTCCGTTTCCAACCTGGGCCGGTTCACCCCTCCTTAGGCAACCTGGTGGTCCCCCGCTCCCGGGAGGTCACCATATTGATGCCGAACTTAGTGCGGGCACCCGATGGGCATAGCGCACTACAGCCCAGAACTCCTGGGCTCAAGCGATCCTCCTGCCTCAGCCTCCCGAGTAGCTGGGACTACAGGCGCGCGCCACCGCGCCCGGCTGGGGCCTCCCTTTGGATGTAGATTTGCCCTGGCGCGGCGGGGCTGCGTTTAGAGCAAGTGAAATTCTCTACTGTCATTGCCACATCTAGCATGGCCGCGCGTGGAGGAGTGGAACAGAGGTCAGCCCTGGCTCTGCACTGCTGCCGCGAAGGGGGCCGGAGGGTCCGCACTGGGGATAGGGTGGCCTTGGTGGTCCAGGCACGTGGAGATCCATAGCAGGTGGAGGTCTAGGATGGGGCCGTGGCAGCATGTTGGAGCCCCACACATCCGGGGCCCACCATCAGTCTATGCCCAGGGCCACAGCAACACCCTGGGTGGGGAAGGAGCAGGCCAGCGACCCCACCTTGGCAAGGGTGGGGACAACTAGCTGGGCAGACAACCCCCTCTACTTTTTAAAAAATGAGCGAAAGTGATACAATTTGGCATGCATATAAATCTTAACACATTTTATATTAAGTCTAAAAGCATGATTTATTCATACACATGAATTTAATCAAATTTGTTTCTAAATATTACTGGTTTTTATTACCAAGTGTGTTATCAGCTGTTGAGCTTGAAAATCTGAGCATCTTTTGCCATTTCGAAGATCGACAGAATGGTTCGGAAGAAACAGAAGAAAATAAATCTGGAGGCCGCCCCCCGCCCCCGCTCCCTCCTCGCCCCCGGGCCTTCCAGTTCTGGCTGTACCTTTCTCACACCCCTTTGCTAACTTACTGAGGCCCCGGGGGCTGAGGGCTGGGATGCTGGATCCTTTGGGGACTGTTGGAGGTGGCCCAGGTCTGGTGGCGGGGGTGGGGCAGGGCTGCTGGAGACATTGGGCAGCCCGCCCCCGGCCTGGAGCACCATACCACAGGCATCCTTTAGGCTCTGCCAATGTCCCGAGTCCCTCCCTTTCCTTCCAGGGTCGGAGGTTCCCTGCTGGCATGTGGCACTGCTCTTAGTTTGGGAGTGTACCCATGTCAAGACAGAATATCCCCTCTGCCTATATTCTCTGTGGGCCTCTGCAGTGCCTGCCCTTGGAGGCTGGTAACCTGGGACGCGGAGAGGGTTTAGTGGATTGTGCTGGAGGGCACAGTGCGCCATCCGGGAGCCTCAAGTAGGCATTGCATCCCCAGGGAAGGACTTCTACCTACCACTAAGAGTCCCTGCACTAAGGGCCAGGGCCAGGTGGAAGAGAGTTTGGGTGGGGTCAGGGAGGTGGTGATGGCTCGGTGACCTTGAGGGTGGTATTAGAAGAGGAGGCCTGGCTGTCTCTGTCTAGGGGAGAGCCTGCAGCCCCTGCAGGAGCCCAGGAAGAGATGCTGGCTGGTCCTTCTAGGTGGCCAGGCTGGGTCTTGAAGGGCCAGCCAGCGAGGGTCTGGAGTTGTGGGGAGGCCTCTCCAGCTGCAGGCTTGTGTCTCTAAGGTGTGGCGTGTCAGGTTCTGAGACCTCCCCCTCTCCCTGCCGGCAGGTGACTCAACTCTCCTAGGGGCTACTGAGCCGTGAGCTTGGGGGCTTGTGCTGGTTTTCATGCTCAAAGCCCCATGTTTTTTTCTGCCCCAGGGAAGTCAAGGAGAGTGCGGCTGAGCTGGGGCAGTCATGGGGGACATCCGGCCGGAGCCGGATGCGGAGCGGGGAAACTCGCGTGCTGCAGTGGTGGCGGTGCTGTGGGCCATGCTGCGGTGCCGACCGGGGCCCAGCCATCCTGGCCCCTGGCCCGGCTCGCAGGCCCCACGTTGTGCCATCCCCAGCCAGCCGACTTGGGGCATCTGACGCCAGCATCCGCGGGGTGTAGGCCGGGCCCCAGGAGCGGGGCCTGGGCAGCCCTGTGTGTTGAGGAAGGAAGGCAGGGCCCCCGCTCCCTGGGCCCGACCCCATAGCTTCAGCTGCTCGTGCCTGCTTGAGGCCAACACCATGTGGGCCTATCAGGGTTTGGAGGTGGACCTGAGCCAGGGTTCGAGGAAGGCACGTCGTGTCTGCAGAGTGGGCTATCACACGTGGCCTGCTGGCCTCAGCTCTGGGGTGGAGTGAGCAGCCTAATCCTGACTTTGGTTTTGGGGAGACCTCTCAGAACCTCTGTGGGCCACCTCCTTGCTGCAGGAGTGCGTGGGGGGAGTAGTCCCCTCTGGGCCCACATGGAGCCCAGGCTGGCTACAGGAATGTCTCTTGGTGTGTGGGTAAGCCTCCAGCTTTTGGTGTGGCCACGGGGTCTGGGTGAGCACAGTTGGCCCTCCCTTCACCGTGACCAGTCTGTGTGAGAGTAGACCCACCTGGCTTACTCCATCAGTGTCCCCAGAAGTGACCTAAGCATGGGGGGTCATGCAGATGCCACAGCCACATTGGTTGCCCTGGCTGGTGGTCTCGCCCCAAGCTGGCCTCTTGGAACCCTCCCCGCTCACCTCCAGGTTCTGGCCCTGTGGGTGTCAGGCCTGACTGCTCTGGGGCATTGGGACGTTGCCATCTCTTTGTGGTCAAGCAGCTGACTGAGCTCAGCTCGGGCTCATGTGGGTCCAAGCTGGGGCGGGTGGGCCGGCTCCACTTCTACCTGCGGCGTGTGGTCGTCCCCAGGCAGCTTGCGGCCACTCTTGGACCCGCCTTCCAGCCGCTGGCCTTGGCTCACTCCCATCTTCTGCCCCGGTCCTGTCAGCTGCTTTGTGAGACTGGGCTGAAGGTCCCTGAGACTCAGGTGACCGTGGCTCCTCCTAGAGTCCTGGACTGAAGATCTGGGATTGGCATTTGCCCAGCCAAAAACTGTCCAGTTTGCTTTTCCGTGTCCCTGTGACCATAGGGCCAGGACACTCCGTGGGGGGCAGGGGCTGGGCCCTAGGGTAGGGTCCCTTCTGCCGGCCTGTGGGTCTTCCTAAGTGAGGTGGGGTCTCACCAGATCAAGTGGACAACGAAGGCCCACTTGGTATGGGCCCCTTGAGGATGCGAACCTGCACACTGCCGGCGTGGTGGAGACTGGGATCGTGTCCCGGAACCTGGCTCTTATCTGGGGTACCCAGCTAGGTAAAGGATCGTGTGTGCGGGCTCCCTACGCCTGGAGCAGCCGCCTGCCTGCGTTCCGGGCAACAGCATGGATGCAGAAGCACGTGACATCCAGGAGCGGTGTCCTCGTCCTATTCCCCTGCTACTTCCGTCTGGACCCTCAGGGTAACCTTGAACCCAAGGGGGGACCTTGAGGAGGGAGGCCTGCACCTGGCCAGAGCAGGCAGATGGAGGCTGGCTTCCTGAGGCCTTGCTGGCGACAATGCCTAGACTACCTTCTCCGGACTTTGTACTCGGCAGAGAAATAAACACCTGTGTTGTTTTAAAGCCACTGGGACTGGGCCTTCTGATGTGCACAGCAAGCCAGCTGCAGCCCTCATTCTGCAGGAGTGGTTCCTGGGACCTGGGGGGGGGTCCCCTCGCCCTGTGACCTGCCACCTGGCATTCTTTCCCCACAGGAAGGTAGTGGGGGGGATTGGTCTGCCCACCCTCCCTGTGGAGCGGCCCCCTCTAAGTTCTGAGTGCAGCTGTCCTGTGGAGGGATAGTCTGCTGTCTGTTTCGGTTGAGCCACGCCATTAGACGGGGCAGGATTTTACACAGGCTTGCTCTCAGCCCTCACGCGGCTGTGAGCCCCTTGGGGGTTTCCGACCAGGCCCACGGGGCAGGGAAGACTTGACCTCATCTTCCGGGTCTGCAGACTGCTGCTGGTGAGGGGCAGGGGTCCAGCATATCCAGGGACCCTCTGGGCCCCAGGGTTTGGAGGAGAGTGGGAGGGCTGGGGTGGGGGGATCATGCCAACTCTCCTGTTGGGGTGTCCATGGTCCTTCCCCATCTCTCCTGGGCCCAGAGCTGCATCAGCTCAAACCAAATCAGGTAGGCTCCAGTTCTGGCTCCTGGAGGGTTTCCAGGAGCCTCACAGATGACCTGGGGATGCCACAGGGACCGCAACAGTGGTGCCCCTTCCTGCGGCTCCTGGGGTCCCTTCTCCCTAAGTGCAGCTGCCCAAGCTCCACGCTCCTCCCACAGACACCCCAGGCCCTCCAGGCTCTCCTGTGTCTGGCACCTGCCCCTCTGGTCCCCACTGCTGCAGCCCGGCCATGCCCCACCTCTCTCCAGCCACCTGGTGGTCTTGCTAAGAAGGATCAGGTGAGACAGATCTTCCCTAAAACTATGAATTCAAGGGGGATGTCAAAAGCAGAGACCGAAATGGACATTTAGAAAACTGCTAAGAAATAAGAGTACATAAATAAAAAGGGAGCTGATATGGAGGAAGAATCTGGAAAATGGCCTAAAGCCCATGAGTGACCCTGGAGCCAGAGCCCTCCCCACTACCCCGCTGCCCTCCCGCCCAGGGCCTTCCCCCTAGCCCGACGCCAACCCTGCGCTCACACTTCCTTGTGTAGACCAAGGGTCTGCCAGCTGCCCGTTTAACCGGCTTTGGCACTGCCAGGTCTGGCTTATTCCTCCAGTTCCTCCTGGTGGTAAGTTCTGGAAGTAAAAACGAGCTCTTGCTTCTCTGTGTGAAACTTGATATGGGAGGTCAGTGCTAGGCCTGCAGGACAGTGACTGGGCCCATGACCCCCATCCCATGTGACTCACAGACGTGGCCATGTTCCCTCCCAGACTTTATTTTCTGGACAGAGTTGCCACACGTTAGGCGCACCCTCCACAGACGGTCACTCAGTCCCGCCCTGGCCCCCAGCTGGCCTCCCGAGTGTCTTGGGAAGCCCATCTTGAGAACGAAGGACCGCCTTCTTTCCCAGCCCAGCTGACTCTGGAAGACGCGGGTGGGACGCGGCTGGGCGCAGGGTCAGCCGGACCCAGCACAGCGTCCGTGCTCTGTGGCACAGTGACTCCCAGGACCCTCCCCACCGCCCGGGGAGCCAAGACCACTGTGCCTCATCATAGCCAGCACCTCCGTCGTGGACGGCCCCAGGCGGCTTTCTCTCCACTCTGGGCGACCTGGCAAGCCCTGCTGCCCACTGTCCGGCCAGCTTCCTGTTTCACCCCGCGGGGAGGCTCCATGCCGTGTGCGACCGTGGGGATGTTCCCCGATACTCTCGTGAGCGCTTTAGCTAATTCAGCCCCCGAGTCGGCTGCAGCCCCTTCCTGAGTAGCTCTCTGCCCATAGACCCCCCCAGCATGCCCGCACGGGCTGCTGGACCGCTCCTGGCTGGCTCCTGAGTTCCAGAGAGGGGCTTCGGCGCCTGCCTTGGACATGGGCGTTCGCGTGCTGGTTCCCAGCGTGAGGGCACCGAGGCCCTGGTCCCTAATGTGCCTTGATTCTCGTGTCCATTGTAGAAAACAGTGATTAGAAATAAAGGTGCAGGGTAGAACGAGCTGGGAGGCAGGGGACGCCCACCTGTGCGCCCCCTGCCCCGCCCCTGGCAGCTCCTCAGGGCCCCTCATCCTCGGCGGGCGGCTGCAGGTGGGCAAAGCTCAGGAACACTTGCTCCAGGGAGATCTGGCTCACGGAGTAGTCGTCCACCGCGTACTTCTCCTTGGCCTTCTCCAGGATGCCAAACACCTTGTGGGAGCAGAAAAGCTGCTGTTAACAAGCCCAGAGTGGGCTCCTCGGCTGGCGCGGGACTCCTCTGGCCACAGGGGTGGTGAGGCTGCCGGAGGTCCCACCCTGGCCCAGCCGGGTCCCTGGAGTGGCTGCAGGGAGCCAGCCCTTCGGGGAGCAGGGGGCTGTGCAGCACACCAGGGCGCCAGCCTTCCCCCAAATCTTGCCAGCTCAGCGCGTGACCTTGGGCAAGCTATATCCTCTCTGTGGGCCAGTTTCTGTTTCTACGCCAACTTTTTTCTGGCTCAAGCCAAACTCCAGACCTAGCAGATTTGGGGATGAGAGCTAGAGTAGAAACTGAGCGATTCTCCTCTTTGGAGGTGCCTAGAGCCCCACAGTAGGAGTCACTGCTGGAAGGGCCTTCCCCAGTGCAGCTAGGCTGTCAGGGCTCACTCTCACCTTGGCCCAGCTGAGGTCATCCCCGGGCAGGTGGTAATGGACCATCCCCTGGTGCTCATCCTCCAGGACGCTGCCTGCACAAAGGAGAGACACCGTGTCCCCGTGAGGGCGGGGCTGCGGGGCTGGGGGAGAGCGGCCCATGACCCTGGAATCACGGCCCTCCTCCCAGGGGTCGGGGGCGTGGGACTCGGCAGGGACGAGGCACGGAGGCCCTCTGTGCTGTGGCACACACCTGGGAAGGTCAGGTTCACAAATGCCTTGAACTCCTCCAGGGCCTCCTGCCGCCCTTCGCTCCGGACCTTGGCCCGCAGGGAGTAGCCGCTGCCAAACTTGCTCTTGAGGTGCTGTGGGCTGCCCAGGCACTTGAACTGGCCCTGCACCATGATGGCCAGCCGGGTGCACAAGGCCTCACATTCTTCCATGCTGGGGAGAGGGGCAGGGGCCTGACACGGGGCCGGGGGCGCTGATGCCTGCCCCCCCCCCATGTCAAAGGCTCATGCAGAGGGGCCGGTGTCGTCGGCCAGATCAGACTGTTCTGATTCCCGTGTTCAGAGGGGGGCCCCCACGGGTAAGCCTGTGGGGACTCTCCTCACAGACCCTGAGCCAGCTGCTGGCAGGTCTTCTGTCCACCCGGCCCCTCCTAGTCAGGCCTTGTCCTAGTCTCCCCTAGAGACCCCGGCTCTACCTATGGGAGGTGATGACGATGGCCTTGCCCGACTCACGGGCCCTTGCCACGGTGTCCCAGAGCAGGCGCCGGGCCACAGGGTCCATGCCAGTGGACGGCTCGTCCAGGAAGATGACGGAAGGCTCTCCAAGCAAGGCGACACCGGTGCTCAGCTTTCGCTTGTTGCCACCACTGCGGGTGGAGAGGTTGGGGTGAGGCAAGGCGGATAGCATGGGCTTCCCGTGTCCCAGCATCGGACTCTGGCAGGAGCCCAGTGATTGCCGGGCACCCCAGACGAACAGGAATGAGGGGCGTATGATGCCTGCAAGTTCCGCCTTACAGTGTCAGAGGCCCCACAGAAAGCTGTGCCCAGGGCGGTCAGCCCACACCCTGTCTGTACTTAAGGAGGCCTGACAGGGGCCCTGACACCCCCTTGTTCCTGGTCTTGCTTCTAGGTGGCAGGAACTAGCAGGGTGGCCCCATCCCTATTCAATGCCAACACAGTGGGTGGGAGCTCTGGCCCCCGACCGGTTCGGTTGCCCCGAGCTTTATGGTCATGGAGACTCTGACTCTCCCCTGGGGACACGTGGGGCAGGGGAGGGGGCCTGCGTGCAGGCACACCTGTATGTCCTGACCAGCTTGTTGGCGTGAGGCTCTAGAAGCAGGCCCCGCAGCGTGTTCTCCACGCAGGCGCCGATGTGGCGCTCGGGGATGCCCCGCAGCCGGGCGTACATGACCAGCGTCTCCCGGCCCGTCATGTGGTCGAGCAGGGCGTCGAACTGGGGGCAGTAGCCGATCCGCTGCCGCACCTGGAGGCAAGACACGGGGTCAGAGGGGGCCCCCCCGCGTTTCCCCCAGCAGGTCTGTCTGCGGGCACCCACGGCTCACGGCCAGCACTTTGTTGGGGACACAGGAGGCACCTGACCAGCTCAGGGAAGCACAGGTAGCGCCCCACACTGAAGGCTCCGAGCCGGGCCCGAGCCCAGGCTACCACGGGCGCACGTGGGTGGGCGGGAGCAGGGATGCACTGACAACACGGGCGTCATTGCTGAGAGAGTATCTGCCGTGCGACGGCTCATCTGCTCATCAGACGTGTGACAGGCACGTGACGTGTGCTAGGCCGGCCTCCCTTCCTTCTCTCTCTGATGGAGGACGAGTTTGCTGGCAGCACCTTTGGGGTGGCGTGTCACCTGGTCAGGTGGTGGCAGGGCAGGGCTCTGAGCGGCGGGCCCCGTCCAGCAGAGCCAGGGCCCCTTGGGGCCGGCACCTTGTCCCCGACCACTTCTGATGGGGGAGGGGGGACCGAGAGTCCCCGACACGGGGTTTCTTCCTCCTCGCCCTCCTGGCTGTTCCTCGGCTTCCAGAACCTATATTCAGTCGGCCACTGCCCCATCAGTGTAGTACTGGCCCCCTGGGACTCGGACTAGATGCGCACTCGAGTCCCCTCCCTCCCCGGTCTCGGAGTCACGTTTATGGTTTTCTCTTTCCCGTGCGTTTCTAATCTTGCCGATTCACGGCGAACATTTGTGTTTTATAACCTGGGCCTGGTGGTTGGACAGCTCGAGCGGTGGGCCTGTTTCTCCTGCGGGGGCCTGCGTGTGCGGGTTCTAGATATGGGGCTCTGTCTTGTTTTTTAGTGTGTATCCACTGCTCGTGGGCCCTGAAACGGGGTCTGGGGCTTCTTGGGGGCCTGAGAGGAAGGCCTTCCTCCACAGAGTGTGCGCTGCACTCAGGGGGCAGGGCAGACCAGAAGCCCCCAGGACACATGGTCACTGCCAGGCACTGACTCTTCTCTGTCCCTCCCCTCGGCACTCACGACCTTCCACCCAATCCCCAGGGGTAGAGGCAGCGGGAGGGCAGCCTGGTTCCTCCTTACCTGGCCCTTCAGCCCTTGGGGGTTCGGCCCCGTGTGGAGAAGTCTCCTAGGACGCCCCTGCCACGGGGGCCCCAGGGCTCTGTCTCTCCCCTTCGCCCAGTGAGGCCCCGAGACCCAAGCCCAGGGAGCACAGCCTGCCGTCGGCAGAGCTCAGTCGTGCGGTGCCTCTCGGCTCGCGGACTCTGGCCGGGGTTCCTCACCGTGCAGCGGGCTCCACGATGCTCTTACCAGCACGCTTGGCCGCTGACCTTTTACCCGGCTTTGGTGCAATGCCTGGTCCGAACGGCCCAGGGCACCGTTAGGAGAAATCCGCGCGCACAGGCCGCAGAGTGCCGTGAGTGACATGCCCCCGGGTCCAGAGAGCGGCTTCTCAGATAGGGCCCGGACTCGGCCCGCCAGCCCGGCCAGGATAAGGGGGCCTCGTCTCTTCCTGTCCTCTCTCCTCCCCATTGTTTGCTTCACTCTGTCTCCTGGTCACTGCCTTGTCCTGCCGGCCGTGAACTGTGAGCCAGAAATGAGCACGTCCCCGTTTCCAGGTGCCCCCTCTTCCCAGACCCACCTTCCCAATCTCTGAGCTGATGCTGTAGCCCCCAACAAACGCGTCCCCAGAAGTTATGGTCTCCTCCCCGGTCAGCATTTTGAAAGTCGTGGTTTTCCCAGCTCCGTTGAAACCCAGCAATCCAAAGCACTCTCCTTTCTGGACCGCGAGGGAGATCTTGTCCACGGCCAGCAGGGGCGTCCGCTGGTCATACACCTGCAGGGCACCGGGCACCGGGCATTGGGACCTGGAGGCAGCCGTGCAGAGGCGGAGCCCGGCCCAGCGCCGGGAGGGCCCGCCTTACCTTGGAGAGCTCCTTGATGACCAGAGGAGTGTCCAGCAAGGAGGCCAGGCTGGGGGCCAGGACCCGGTTCCTCTCGTCCACCACGTCCTGGTCCTCAGGGAGTGCCGATGTCCGAGAGTATGCTTCCGTCTAATTGTTCCAGAAAAAAACCACACACATGAGCTCTGGCTCAGCGGGTCCTTTTCCGTGGGACAGAGGGTGAAGGTCTCTGAAACTCCTTACGTATGGACCTGGGGCTTTCACGAGGACTGCTGGGTGGACCTAAGGGCTGACATTGGCATTGAGGAGATGCAGACGGCCAGGGAGAAAGGCCTGTGCAGGCGGCACCGAGAAAGCCATGAAACTTGGCTGGGGGTGTGGGAGGCTGTACTGTGTGGACAGAGAGTCCTTCCCCAGACGGGTCTCCATGTCAGAGCAGCTGCCTCGCCCTGGGTTCACGTGTGCGTCCAGTGCGGTCTCAGCAGGTTTTGGTTGTGGGGTCGGGTGTGTGTGTCAAACACGAGGGCCCGGACAGCCTGCACCCTGCTAGGCGGTTGAGGCCCAGGCCCGAGGGCGGCGGAGGTGCGGGCAGTGCCCGGGACGCACTCACCAGCGCCCGCCTCCTCCGGAAGGCACAGAGGCAGGTCTTCAGCCTCCACAGCGTGTCGGTCTCGATGAGGAAGAGCAGGCTGAGGTAGGCAAACCCGGAAGCAGCCATGGAGGTCACGAACCTGCCGACCCCTGGGGCGCTCCACGCGTAGAAGTTCTGCTGGTACCGGATGTCTGTGTGGGCGAGGGAGTGAGCGCTGTGCCTGGCCCCGCGTGCTCTCCTGCCCCCGGTCCCAGCCTGCGCCCCTCTCTGGGCCACAGGAACCCGCACGCCGGCCCCTCGACAGAGGCCACGAAGCCCCAGGGTCCATCGTCGTCCTTGTCGCTGCCACTATGAAGCCCCGGGAACAGCCCACATTTGGGGGTAGTTTTACCTTGTGAGGGGTGCCTGTGAGAAGTGAGCGGGCCACACCCTCACTCACTCACACGCCCCCTTCCTCCCTTGGGGACCACACTGGAATGTGAAGATGTGACACCCACTCCCTGCCTTGCCATGGTCACAGTGGTGACAGCTACCACCCCGAAGACAGTTCCAGGCATAGGAAAGTGGGGGAGGGCCCGAAAGGTGGCCCCAGAAAGACATGTCGGTGTCCTAATGTCCAGAACCTGGGGAGGAAGGGGCGTGTACTAAGATCCTGAGCTTAGGGCTGTAAGTCCGACGACAGACGTCCTTACGAGAGAAAGGCAGAGGGAGGTGTGAGGTGCAGAAAGGCTGGGCAGCGGCTGCGTGAAGGCAGAGGCAGAGTCTGGAGTGAGGTTCACAGAGGAGGGCTTGGCGGCCACCCTGGAGGCAGTGCGCATCGCTGCCGGAGCCAGGGCTGTCTCAGCACCCAGGCCCAGGGAGCAGGGGGGAGGCAGGAGGGGCAGCCGCGGGGCCCCGACACTCACTGTATTTCCGGCAGTAGTGCGCTGCGACCTCCGAGGAGGTGCAGTACCTCCTCATCTCGAAGTTCTCGTGGAAGCTGCTGACCGCCATCCCCAGACAGTGGTTGGGCAGCACCAGGAACACATGGTCCAGGGTTCTGGAAAGCTCTTCTAACTTCACCGCTGTGGGGAGGGGCACAGACCAGTGGGCGCTGGGGGACACAGGACACCCACCCACAGGACAGGCCCGCAGATGGGAGGGTGTGTGGGCCGGGCGCCCGGCTGTGTGCCACCCCCTGGATGCGGCACGAGGTTCTCCCAGGTGCACTGCGCCCCCCCCGCCCCTCCCCTGCCCCCGGCTCTGCCGAAACCGCCAGGCAGAGCTGCTTGCTGCCAGCCCAGCAGGACCTCCTTTGGCGGAGGGGCCTGAGTATGGCCTGGCCCACGGGCCGCGATGGTGCCGCCTGGCTACCGACCGGCCGAGTGGCTCTGCGGGCGCCGGGGCGTCGGGGGCGGTCTCCAGGCCCCCACCTGGGATGCGCATGATGGTGACGATGAGGAAGGTGGCTATGCCCGACAGGATGTTGAATACGGTCAGCCTCGTGTAGGCAGTGGCCGCTCCCGAGAAGAAGAAGTTCATCAGGTACATGAGGGGGATGATGGCCCAGCCGTAGAGCAGCAGCAGCAGCAGGGCGTCGGCCAGGTGGCCGTCCCGCGTGAAGGCGTGCACGTCAAAGGCTTTGAACACCACCTGCGGCGGCACAGAGGCAGACGGTGCCTGGGGGTCCTGTCTGGCTCCAGGGTGGCTTTGAGCCCTGGGACCCTCCTGATGACGTCCCCCCTTCTCCCCTTTGCCGGCCTGGGCCTGGGCCTTGCCCGCCATAGGGGAGTGGGGGCTGGGGGTGCGGACACAGATGAGGGGTGCTGCGGGGGAGTTCTAGTCATCCTCCCAGCTCTGGGGCCAAGCTGCCGGTGTGGACCTGCGGTCTGTGCAGGGGTGCCAAGGCAGGGCTCCGGGATGTGCCCGGCAGGGTCCCCCACCCCACACGGCCCTCACCAGCAGCAGCAGACTGGGGACGAGGAAGGACATGAGGTCCCACAGCAGGGCGGAGAGCCAGAAAGTAGCCACGTGGACCCCGCTCACAAACTGGACGTGCTTGGCCTGGACGGCCCTCTCGCTGACCGCCAGGATGGAGAACGTGCTGGCCAGGAACGCCATGGCAAAGAGCAAGTTGAGGGCGATGTCGAATCCCTTCCGGCCCCTGCAGGGGGGTGGGGGGGCAGGGCGGGTCAGGGACTGAGCACAGCGAGTCCGGGCACTATCCGTCCACAGCACGCGATGGCGTGACCCAGCCACTGACAGGCGTTAAACGGGACCGCTGGAGCTTGGCGGGGGGGAGGGGGGTGAGGGGGGAGGCAGCTCTCAGAGCCAGGAAGATCCCTCCCCTCCAGACTCCTCCTCTGGGCTTCCTGATCCCAGTGATGGAGGTGCCACTCTCCCAGTCACCTTCAAGCTGTCCCTGCATCCCCCACGTCCCCCAGACACTCAGGTGAGGGCCCCGCCATCGCTGCCTTTCCCACACTTCCTGAGGACCTCCTGCCTGGCTGGCCCTGCCCTGGGCAGACCCCCGCTGGCGTCTGCACGGCCGCAGTGGCTCATCCCTCCCTCTCCCCACCCCCCCATCAGGTGCATTCTGCATTCAGTTGCCACCAACACCTTCCAGAAACCACTGCTGATGGCATCATTCTCGGACTCAGAAACCTCCCGGCTGCCTCATCAAGCGGCGTTTCAACACGCGGGTGTTATTTGGCAAAAAAAAAAAAAAAAAAAAAAAAAGCGGGGCAATTACGGATACACGCCGTGACCCAGAGGAGCCCTGAAAAGTGAGAGCGGCCAGTCACCACACGCCTCTCGTTAGAGGATTCCACCCACACGAAGCGTCCAGGACAGGCAAATCCATGGAGACAGGAATAGAGCAGGGGCCACTTGCAAAAGGAAATGAGGGCATGGGGGGGAGGGTGGCTGCTGGCGTCACAGGGCTCCTTCGGGGTGTGACGGACGCGAAGTAGGATGATGCTGTGCTCCAAGAGGCGCGTGAAAATGTGCGCAGCGTCGCCAACCGCCAGGGCGATGCAAACGGAAGCCTAAGGAGGGGTCGCCTCCCCCCAGTCGGAACGGCCGGCATGAAGAAGACAAGAGACAGTGTGCCGGTGTGGATGCGGGAGAGGGGGCCCCTCGTGCCCTGCTGGTGGCCGTGCCAGCTGCTGCAGCCACTCTGCAGGACAGCGTGCGGTCTCCTCAGAAAGTTAAAAATAGGTGGCCCCTGGGTGGCTCAGTCGGTTAATTGCCCGACTTCGGCTCAGATCATGATCTCACAGTTCGTGGGTTCAAGCTCCGTGTCCGGCTCTGTGCCGACAGCTCAAAGCCTGGGGCCTGCTTCGGATTCTGGGTCTCCCTCTCTCTCTGCCCTGCCCCTGCTCATGCTCTCTCTCTCTCTCAAAAATAAACATCACAAACAATATGTATATAAAAAAAGAAAGTTAAAAACAGAACTACTCTATGACCCAGCAAGTGCACTGGTGGGTGGCTATCTAAAGACACTGAAATCGCGGGCCACCTGGGTGGCTTAGTAGGTTGGGCGTCCGACTCTTGATTTTGGTTCAGGATTTGGTCCCAGTGTCATGGGATCGAGCCCCACATTGTGCTCTGCACTGAGAATGGATGGAGCCTGCTTAGGGTTCTCTCTCTCCCTCTCTCTCTCCCTCTGCCCCTCCCCCTCACTCGCGTGCTCTCCCAAAAATAAAAATTAAAAAAAAGAAAATGAAATCGCCAACTTGCAGTGACGTCCGCCCCCCAGGTCGGTTGCAGTGTTATGTACAACAGACAAGGCAGAAACAACAGCGTGTCCGTCGACAGGCGAGTGGAGAGACAGCCCATGCTATACACGGAATAGAGTATTTTCCAGCCACAACAGAGAAGGAGAGCCTGCTCTCTGCGACAACGTGGACGGGCCTTGAGGGCACCGTGCTACATTAACTAAGTCAGACAAAGAAAGACAAATATCATACGATCTCACTTATATACGGAATCTAAAAACAAAACAAAACAAAAAGGAAGTCACAGATACAGAGAACGGACTGTGCTTGCCAGGGGGAGGGGCGTCAGCAAGTTTCCAGTCAGAGAATAAGTCGCTCCTAGGGACGCCACAGCAGGCATGGTGACTAAGGTGGTCAACCCGATACTGGATTGCTTATTTGAAAGTTGCTCAGACACAGTCTTAAAACTGCTCACCACGAGGAAAAAACCTTGTAACTACACGTGACGAGGGTGATGAGGGTGTCACCCAGACCCTCTGGGGTCATCCTTGCAGGATACATCTGGAACTAAAGTAACTGTGCGTCGATTAGATTAAATTCGGAGTCGGCCCCACTCTCTGAGTATACTCACAACTGTTCGACCATATATCACAAACAGGTGCAGAACGCCGGTGCCTAAAGCTGCCGAAACGGAACCAAAACTCCTGCTGTCCCGTCCACCACACTGAGCCCGCCGTCCTCAGCCTGACCTGGGGGGGTCTCCTTACCCAGAGCCCACCGGGAGGGAGTTGCCACTTCCTGATGTCCCCGGCACAGTCCCCCCCCCCGCACCTGTGGCTGCTGAGCCCCCCTGCCCAGGTCCGAAGGCCCCGCAGAGCGGAGGCCCCTCCCCGGGACCCCCCGTCCGCTGCACCACGAGTGTTCATCTGTGTGCCTGCCTGTTCCTGGAGGGCCGAGAGGAGCAGAGAGCTGCTGCTCGGGGTAGAGACAGGAGGTAGCAGAGGCGGACAAAGCCACGGTAATGCCCAGAGTGGTCCGCTGTGGGGGGGGGGGGTGGAGCTGGGGCTGCCCCCCCATTCATTAATTGCCCCACATGGAGTCATTGTTCTTGTTCAGAAACTGATTTTCTCAGCTTCCTCCGGACGTCCTGGGGTTTTGGGGGGTCTGTAACCAGCATGGGGGAGAGTCCCACACATGACATGACGAGGCCTGAGAAGAGAGAGGCCCACAGGGCTCCCTGACTCGAGGCCACCTCGGGCAGCGATACCTGACCTCGCTGTGTTCTGCATCCTGGGTCACGCACACGGGCACGGCCCCGGGCACAAGCGTGTGCTGGGACCCCTGGGCACAGTGGCCAGGAAGTGGGAAGAGGGCACAGCTGTCCTCCAGGTCCTCGGGAGCACCCCCTCAGAGACTTCAGTAATGTGGGATAGGGTCTCGCCAGCTAATTTGCTGTCCAAGAAAAAGGTGAGGATGGAGGGCTGGGGAAGATGTGGGGCAGAGGTTCCCTGGCCCAAACCAGAAGCTTCCTGCAGGCACAAACGATACTTCATCCACCCACATGACCTCGGTGGGGCCCCGTCCCGGGGAGCGGTCCTGGTGGGTGGGGGCGGGGCGCTGGCAGGGGCAGGTGGCACGTACTCGTTGAACTGGTCCTTGGCCGCCTGCAGGGCGTTCCGGGGCTGGGGGTAGTTGGAGACGGCGATGGAGGCCCGGGGGCCGCACAGCAGCTTGAACAGAAGGTTGTCGACCACAGCCAGCGCGGTGGCTGGGGAGTGGTACGCCTGGTTGTTGAACAGGGCGGTGACGACCGTCCGCTCACCGACGTCTCTGAAGGACACGGCCACCAGGCACCGCTCGTTAAAGCCGCCTCCCTCCACCGAGGCCCTGAAAATGAGGAACTCCTCCAGGTCACCTGGGGGGGCAACGGCACGGTCAGCTGTGGACAGCGGCCCCTGGGGCACGTGCCCGAGGCGCCCGCTCCGAGGAGCTCCGAAGGCCTGGAGGAGGCGTAGCAAGGACCCGCCACCTTCCGCTCTCACGGAGCCCACGGGCCATGGGGCCACGTCATGGGAGCGGCGGGGCCTGGGTGAGCAGGTACCCTGTGGCCACAGGAGGCCAAGCGTGAGGAGTGACCTCCACCTTCTGCCCTGCAAATGCCTCCCGAGGCTAAAGGGACCCAGCGCTGGACCTGGGTCTGTGTGGCAGGGAGGAGGCCACTCCTGAGAGGCGAGGCTCTAAGAGGCAGACCTCCCGTGGGCGGCTGGGCGAGCCAGTGGGGCTGGGGGCGGGGGGGGGGGCGGACTGCCCTCAAGGGGTGCAATTATTAGGCAAGACCTCTGCCTGTTTCTCTGCTTTTCCAGCTTTTATGGAATGAATAAGCACCCTTACGTAATCAGGAAAAAAAGTGGTCTTTAGAAAGAGTGGCCTAAGGAAGTGGGGCCCGGGGAGGAAGAGGAGTCCCTCCTTACCCTCGAGAACCCCAGCAAACCCCCACTTCAGGTGCCGGACCCTCCAGGCATTCAAGGTCCGGGCAGCCAGGACACGTCCGTCCCAGCCCCGCTTCGCTCCGTGGTGGAGAGGTGGGGAGAGGGGTCCTGACAGGGGTGCTGGGGCCCACCCGAGGCTCGCTGGTGGCTGCGCCGTCCAGCATCGCACACACCTGCACACACCCTTACTGCTCCAGGCTCTAAATGCGGCCAAGGGGGAGGACACCTGCCTTGCAGGCCCCAGGGTCGGTGAGGGGGCAGGGACGACACTCCGGGAGCCGGGAGGCCCGACATCAAGAGTTACAAAGGCTCGGCCAATGGGGTGTGGCTGCTGTTACAGAAGGAAAATAATCTGATGTCCATAAATGCAGTTTCACCGCATTTGGGCCAGGCTGGAGGACAGCCAACAGACAAGGTGGGGGGCACACAGAGGTGACGGGAGGGCTAATGAGGGTTGCAGGGGTGGGCAGGGCTGCGCTGGGACTCGGGAGCAGGGGCTCCGGCCAGGCGGCAGCATCCACCACAGGGCAGAGGCGTTCGGCCTTCTCCTAGACAGGAACCTGATTCCTGAGTCTCAGGGCTGTGGGCCAGCAGGGGGGAGGAGCAGGGAGCCGAGGCCACCTTCCCGCACTCCTGACCCAAGCTCGAGGCCTGCTCTGAACCCAGGACAGCGTCCGGCTGCCAGGGCCAGGGACGAGGGTGCTTCGGGCCGAGGTGCTGGAAGAGACCACTGTGTCACCTCAGTGCGTGCTGTGACCAGCCTGGCAAACAAAAGGCGATGGAAACGCCACAGAGGTCTCACGGTTCCCCTCCGACGGCCCCGACACAGCTCTCAGTGGCCGCCCGGGCAAACCTTAGTCCTAGATGCTGCCTTCCTGACTCGGGGCAACGGCCTTCCCCCGGTGGTGATGTCCGGAGACAGCTGTGGTGGTCACGACGGGGTGGGAAGAGGGGGACGCAATCCCACGGTGTGCGGACAGCAAGGAGCTGACCGCCCCGAACGCCCATGGCGCCTGCATTAAGGAGCCGGGCTCCAAACCCGAGCCCCAAACCCCGAGCCCGAGCCCCGGGGCCTCCCGCCCCTTACCCAGCACCTCCCGCGGCTCCTGGCCCTCGGCCTGCAGCATGTCCTTCAGATGCTCCGACAGCTGCTGGTCCAGCCGGGAGGCCCCGGGAACAGCGAAGGGCACGACGGTTCTGCCGTAGGCGCCCAGGGTCAGCTCCAGCATGGGCTCATCGAAGGTCTCCGAAGAGTAGTTCACGGCCAGGAGGGCCAGGGTGACGCACGTCAGGGGGACCAGGACCTGGGCCACCACCATCTTCCACTCACGCAAGCTGTACATGGCCTTCTTCAGGAACATGGCCCAGAACTGCTGGCAGTGGAGGGCGAGCTGGGGCAGAGGGGGCATGACGGGCTGTCACGGCTGCCAAGCAGGGCCAGCGGCGCACCCCTGATGCCCCCAGCAGCAAGGGGTGGTCCCAGCACACGTTGGGTCCTCCAGCCGATGCATGCACCCCAAGGCCCCATGGCTTCTTGCAAAGCTCCTTCGGAAGACACGCACATCCGTGTCCCTGCGGGTCCCGACACAGTCCTCGGGGGTTCCCATTGCCATGGAGGCTGGGCGGCACTGCCTCGTCGTCAGGAGGCTTTGGGGGAGCAAAGGCCTCTGCCTTTCCCCTGATCCTGGTAGGGGACCCCGTCTGCACTCATGCAGGAGCAGAGGGATGCGTGGGGACCCTCCAGGGTCAGAGTCCTACTCTGCCACACACTGGCCAGGCCACCTTGACCCAGACCCTGCTTTTCCGTCTGTAGAATGGGACCAGTGCTGCCCTCTACCGAGCGAACAGCGGGCTTATGGCGAGCCCTCAGTAAACAGCACGCCAGCATCACACGCAAGATGGCTTGTCTGGGAGCGGCCCAGTTGGAACAAAACAGTATTACAGTACCGGGGTTAAAATGCACCGGGTTTTCCTCCTCCCTGCCATGATCGTGTGAGCTGTAACGTGCCCTCGTCTGCCCCCCGGCCGCTAACATGGGGGCTCAGGGCTCTCCCAGCCTTCCCACGCCGGCCGGCCCAGCCCTTGGGGCTCACCCCAGTGTTGAGCTTGGCGGTGGCGCAGTCGTCCTCGATCAGGGAGCCAATGCCGTCGGTCGGGTCCATGGTCCCGCACAGGTGGCTGTCCACTGCCCAGTCGCTCGCCCGCCTCTCATGCTGGTACTGCAGGGCAGGGAGCTGGATGGCCTGGATGTCCATGCTGGTGTCCACCAGCTTGCCGACCCTGTGCCGAGTCACAGAGGACCTGGTTATGGTTGGGCTCCCCACGGAGGCCGTCCGGGGCGGGGGTGCGGAGGAGGGCCACGCCCTTAGCTCTGCTGGCTGGCGGTCATCTCCTCGCTTGTTCCTCACCAGATGCCATCAGAACACCAGTCACCACAGACACGCAGAGTCCATGAGGGACAGACAACCAGACAAGGCCCCTGCCCACAAGGACCGCGGTCTCCCTGGGAGACGGGTCAAAGCCAGAGGGGCTGGCGGCCAGCACCGGAGGCCGTGGGTCCAGGCCCACGGGGCCAAGCTGAGACCAGGGGGCGGAGGTGTGTGCTCCGGGAGGGGCCGCCCCTGAATGGGCTCAGCAGGGACGGGTTTGTGTGGGGAGTGCAGGCAGCAGCCGAGTGGGTGCTGGGGCCACGCGGGTGCCCTCGAGCCACCTGGTGTGTGCACAACCGCGTACACACTCGCTGTTCTGCCTCCTCTCTCGGCCCTGGGATCCTCGAGGAGAACACTTCACCTCACGGATTTTTGTATTTCCCAGTTCCTAGCACTCCGCCTGCCGAATGGGCGCTCCGGGAAAAGCTGGTGAGCACCTTCGTCGTCCCGAGCCCCTCCCCGCTGCCCACAGTTCTGGGGGCCTGCCTGTCGAGCCCCCATCGTGAACAGAGGCCCCCGGGGCGGCCTGCACCCTCTCCAGGAAAGGGGGTGTGGAAGTTTCTGGAGATCGGAGCTCAGCTGCCTCCGCCTTCTGAGCGCCCTGGGGAGCTGGGGGGCCGCCGGCGCCGGCTGCACGCGCCCCCGCGGGTGGCGCTTGGATCTGACAGCCAGGGGTCTGCTTCACCGTCACGCTGTCGACCAGCATCCGCGCCTAGGTGGATGGACACCCGCGTTTACTGACCGCAGGAAGACCTCCTCCATGGTGGTGACCGAGGCCCCGAAGCTGGCGATCCCCAGCTCCTTCTGCTGCTTCTCCAGTTTGGCAAAGAGACTTTCGAACCTGGAAACAAGACCGCGAGTGAAGAGCTGCCTCTCAATGACCTTGGAGGCAACTTGTTCCTCTGTGTGGCCTGGGGGAGGACAAAGCAGCCTTGGGTCCTTAAAAAGCCACTGAAAAAAACCCCAAAGTTGGAGTTTGTTTCCCCCTCTTTTTCCCTATATGACATTTTTTTATAAGAGAGAGAGTATACATGTGCAACCTGGGGACAGGGGCAAAGAGAGACAGAGAGAGAGAGAGAGAGAGAGAGAATCTTAAGCAGGCTCCACGCTCAGTGCAGAGCCCAACGTGGGGCTGGATCCCATGAACCTGGGATCATGACCTGAGCCAAAATCAGGAGTCCGATGCTCAACTGACTGAGCCACCGAGGCGCCCCTGCCACGTGACCTTCTACTGTGAGTACTTGGGCCTGTGAGATGCATTCACATGATATCACAAAACAAAAAACCCCAAAAATCTGGAGAATATTCACTTGATTGTGGGGTAGCACTTCCTAAGGAAAAAATCACAGAGAGAAAGACAGGCCCCATTAAATGTAAAGTATCCGTATGGGAAAAAAATCCCACAAAACCAGTCAACGATCAGATGGAAAAAATTGCAGCAAAAATGGCTGATATCGCTCTATAAAAGGCTCTGACCGATACATGAGCAGGAGACCAGGAGCACACGATACCCAGAGAAAGCTGCGTAAACAGCGGCCAGCCCCACCTCCTGTGAGCAGAGTGGGAGGAGTACAAGATGCCATCTCGGCCACTGGATAGGCAAATATTTAAAAAGACTTTACTCGAAGTGGGCGACCATGGTGTAACACAGATCCCCTCCTCTGCTGTTGGTGGGGAAGTCACACACATCACCCTCCTAGGAGAAATTTCGTACTGTTTGCCCTGTTACTGGGACTCTAACCTGAGGAGGTCATTGGAGATCTAGAACGAGAGTTTTCTAGAAAGATGTTCCCAGGTGTCTTCTTGGGGGGAGACCATGAGTGCGTGGTGCTGGAGCAGACGCTGACAAAGTCACGGTAGGACCGAGTCGGGGAACCCAAAACCACACCATTGCTCAGGCTCGTAGCAACGTTAAATGGACTTTAAAGATTTATACCCCAAAGTTGCTGACTGCGAATCAAGAGGAGGGTTCTCACCCCCCACACCAGAACCTCCTCTGTTTTTGAGGCAGCAGCACGTGACTCACAGTCTGAGACCAGAAGACACACGCGTTCAGGATTCCACGAGGAACTCGTGGGTGCTACGCGCGGTGAACCCAGGCTCAGGGGATGGCTGAGTGCTGAGTGTGATGGCAGGCTCCTCCCAGGGAGCTTTCCTAGTCCCGCCGCACTGGCTCCCCGCCTGCTGTCACAGGCACTGTGGGCACGGAGCCGCCTTCTCCGGGCCGTTCCCGCGCCCCCGGGACGCGCACCTGTGCGTGCTCTCCTTGGGCAGGATGAAGGACAGCTCTGCACCGGCCCTGCTCTCCAGCGTGGCACTGGGGACGTGCTGGTGCACCAGCCGGGAGATGGCCTCGGGGTCGCAGTGAGGCTCCTTCACCAGTGTCATGTGGTAGCCCGCACCTGGAATACCGAGGAGCCCCACGTGATGCCATGTCCCACTTCTGCCGTCCCTCCGGGCCCTTGGCTCGTGACCAGCGCAGGTCGTGGAAAGAGGCCAGAGACCGAGGACGTCGGAACCAGAGCAGATGCACCTCAAGCCCCTAGGAACCATCCTCGGGGCCTTGGCTCCCAGTCCCCTGCTGGGCAGAGACACTGGGGGACCCGGGAGTGCTGTCCGTAAGTATGTGAGGCCCAAGCCGGGCTCTGCAGTCCAGACTCAGGCTGCGGCAGGAACTGTCCCTGAGACCTGTCCTCCCTGCTTTCTCCACGAGGGAGCCCCGGACAATGGCTGCCCCGAGGGTGACTACATTTGGTCACCATCCACCAGGCAGGGCTGTGCGCCCGCTGAGATACTAATCGGACACGCACGACCCCCAGGGTGTCTGAGGAGGGGAGCTCGTCCGCTGACGGGATGTGGGTGGGCCTGGGGAGTCAGACCACGAGCTGCCTTCGAGGAAGTCACGCTCACATGGAAAACCACGCCCCACCCACCAGCCCTGGACCGTGCCGTTGGCTGTGAGCCTCTAAGTGAGCCAGTGTGGCCTCTGCAAGGGCACCACTGCTCTCGGCAGCCTTGGCTGATGCTTGGCTGCTCGTTTCTGGTTACTAAGAGACGTCGTCCTAACCGAATCAAGACTGTCTGCTCCCGCGCTCCCTCCACCCGTCCCCGCCTCAGGGCCCTGCCCGCCCCGCTCACCATACTTCTGCTTCAGGAACAGCGAGGACCCGCAGCACTGAAGCTCCCCCTTGGCCATGATGGCCACACGGTCCCCCAGCAGGTCGGCCTCGTCCATGAAGTGCGTGGTGAGCAGCACGGTGCGGTCGCTCTTGTGCTGCTGCAGCAGGTCCCAGATGGCCCTCCTGGAGACGGCGTCCATGCCCGAGGTGGGCTCGTCCAGCATCAGCACCTGCGGGCCGAGGAGCGGCGGTGGTGGCGGCTCCGCCCCCGCCGGGCTGCTCTGCCAGGCTGCTCCTCGGGGGGTCCTGGGGCCGCAGCCAGCCTGGGGCCGTGCTGGGGCCGGAGCCCGCCGCCCCGCGCGCCTGCCCGCCGGGCCTGGCGCCCTGCCCCGGGGCCGGCCGCCCACCTTGGAGCCCGCGATGAGGGCGATGCCGATGGAGAGCTTGCGCTTCAGGCCGCCGCTCAGGCACCTGCTCGGGGAGTCCTGCTTGTCCTCCAGGCTGAGGGCGTGCAGCGTCCGCTGGACCTCCTCGGGGCACTTGTGGCGGGACAGCCCCTTCAGCTGAGACAGCGGGAGACAGGGACGTCCGCAGGGGCTCCCGGCCTTGGCGCCTCCTCCTTCCCTCCGTGTGCCGCCTTCGGTGCCCTCACTTCCCTCCCCGCCACCCCGCTGCAGGTCCGCGAACGGCTGCTCCGGGGGGGTTCCACTCGTCGGGAGCTGAGGGTTCGCGCCTTGGGGCCCAAGTTTGCAGACAAGGAAACCAGGGCGCGACCAGAGCCCGGTCAGCGGCCGGCTCACCTGTGCGTAGAAGTACAGGTGCTCTGCGACGGTCAGGTTGTCGAACAGGACGTCGTGCTGTGGGCACAGGCCCAAGCTCCTGCGGATCTGAGCCATGTCTCGTGAGATCTCGTACCCGTTGATATACGCCCGCCCGCTGGTCGGGGGAAAGAGACCTAGGCCAACCAGAGGATCGGGAGGCGAAAGTTCAGCAGGAACACTGGACCCCACCCCCGAGGTGTGACCCTCGCTTGACCTATGGCGGGCCCACCAGAGCCGAGGCCGAGGCCCCCCACCTGTGAGCATGGAGAGGGTGGTGGTCTTCCCCGCGCCGTTGTGGCCCAGCAGCACTGTGATCTGCCCCTCGTACAGGTTCAGATTCAGGTCCCTGACGGCGACGTTGCCCTTGCTCCCCACTCTGAACACCTGCAGCAGAGGCCGAGGGCAGCCCCGGACTTCAGGCCCTGCCCGGCTCCCAACCCCCCCATGAAATACCCGCCCCGCGGGGCTCAGAAGGAGACGGTGCCCGGCGAGGCCAGTCAGTGTAGAGGAGGGAAGTTTTGGGCAGAGCGCTGGTTGGAACCTGGGCCTCTCCCCACGCCCTCCCTGCAGGTGAGGTCCGTCCCGCTGCAGCGGACCAGGAAGTGTGTGCAGCAGGGCTGACTCCAGGGTAAGCCCAGGTGGCGTGTGCTGCTGACTCCACCCTGAGTCCCCTGGGCCCTGGGGACAGAGCCTGGGGAGAGGTCAGACAGCAGCCACAGGGGGCCAGGGGCAACGAGGCCTGGGGGACGGCCACCAGCTTGGAGAGAGCCCTGGGCAAGTGGCAGGTTTCATGCCCTGTGACACGGGGTCCCCATTCCTGCCCACCCGGGTGGTGGCACCTTGGTCACATGCTTGATCT
Source organism: Paguma larvata (assembly GCA_030068075.1). Taxonomy (NCBI): domain Eukaryota; kingdom Metazoa; phylum Chordata; class Mammalia; order Carnivora; family Viverridae; genus Paguma; species Paguma larvata. Next base: position 112,520,392 of record CM057825.1, read on the forward strand.
TGATCCCGGCCACCAGGTCCTCTGGCTCGGCCTCGAAGTACTCTGTTCTGAGCACTTTCTCTGGATCGCCGTCTTCCTCCTCTTTCCCCACAACCGTCCGCGGGTGCCCGCACCAGTACGAGGGCTGGGTGGAAAGCAGACGGGTCTCAAGCAGCCGACTCACGTCAGTTTTGTTTGTGATGAATGGCCACAAGCTCACCGCATACCAAACCCGGTCCACAGACAGCCCTCCGCTGGAGGCCCTGCTGCACAGGTGGGGCGGCCTGAGGCGGAGGTGGGGCCCAGGGGCCAGTGGCTCCTCCCTCCTCTACGCCGGGAGGCTCTGAGCCTCTTTCCTGACCCGCCGCTTGGGCACACCGTCCCTCACAGGCCTGTCGGTAGGGCAGACAACGCGCATGTGGCACAGGTGAAATAAATACGGACCTTTAAACCAAAGACGGGCTATCGAATGTCCTAGTCCAGGGTGCTGTCCGGGTGAAATAGGAGGGAGGCTATGCCTCCATGCCTGAGTGGTCCTCATTCAGCTACACAGAGGCTCACAAAATAAGTAAGAGACACCAAAAGGCCCGGCCTTCCCTTGCTATGAGGGAGCTTCCCCACCCTCTGTCTGGACAACGACCACCACCATCTGTCTAGACAACCCCCTGCCCTCTGTCTAGACAACACCCCCCACCTTCCACCTACACCTGATCCCTGCCTTCCATCCAGGTAACGACCGCTGCCATCTGTCCAGACAATGACCCCCACTCTCCTTCTAGACAATGACCCCCACTCTCCTTCTAGACAATGACCCCCACTCTCCTTCTAGACAATGAACCCCGCCTTCCATCTAGACAACAAGTCCCTCCATCTGTATAGACAGCGAACACTGCCATCCGTATAGACGGCTACCCCCGCCCTCCATCTAGATGATGACCCCTATCATCTTTCTAGACAACGACCCCCACCCTCTGTCTAGACAACGACCCTTGCCCTGTCTAGACATTGACCCCTGCCCTCCATCTAGACAACACCCCCCACCCTTCATCTAGACAATGACCTCTGCCCTCTGTCTAGACAACAAAACCTGCCTTCTGTCAGGCCACGACAATGCCAGGCTGTGGGGCGGGTGAGAGTACAGCCACAAGCCGAGCAGAACCCCTGCCCTCGAGCGGCCCGTGGGCACAGATGACACCCGGGTGTGGGGAGGGTCACAGGAAAGGGAAGAATGGGGCCCCTGGGAGAGCTGCCCCCGGCTAGGCCCCGCAGGGCCCCCATCTCTACCCCTGGTGCTTACAGGGGTTGCACTTATTTCACCCGGACAGCACCCTGGACTAGGACATTCGATGGCCCGCCTTTGGTTTAAAGGTCCGTATTAATTTCACCTGTGCCGCATGCGCGTTGTCTGAACTACCGACAGGCCTGTGAGGGATGGATGCTTCTAGCACACCCAGCCTGTTGGTCTTTTTTTTAATGTTTATTTTTATTTATTTATTTTTTTTGAGAGAGAGATTGAGAGAGCACAAGGATAAAAGGCAGAGTAAGAGAGAGGGAGACAGAGAATCCCAAGCAGGCTCCACACTGTCAGCGCACAGCCTGAGGTGGGGCTCGAACCCACAAATCATGAGATCATGCCCTGAGCTGAAATCAGGAGTCGGATGCTTAATGGACCGAGCCACCCAGGTGCCCCCGGCCAGTTGGTCTTAAGGGGCACACTTCTCACATTTTTCGGGGCTCTGAAACCAGAACGTGTTACATGTCATGGAGTGCCACAGTTAACTGTCAGTGTCTGTCTCGGTGAGAGAGTGACGGTGCCCCTACGAATCAGGGGCGCCTTAGATGTGAGGAAACACTGCAGTGTCTGCTTGATGAGCGTGTGCAGAACCAGAGAGCGGACACTCAGGTGGCCCTCACCCGCCAGCAGCAGGGGTGACGGCCCACACGGCGGCGGCCCATGCGGTGCTGTGCATGTGTTCAAAAATGGAGGCGATTCGTGGAAATGCAGACACTTAAACATAATTCAAAGACAAAAACAAAACTTGCAATTATGCATAGGTATCTAAAAGTACAGTTATACACAGATTAATACACATGTGTATTTAAGACAGCTAAGTTAGGTTAAAAAAAAGTTTCAGGGTGCTTGGGTGGCTCAGTCAATTAAGTGTCTGACTCGTGGTTTCAGCTCAGGTCGTGATCTCGTGGTTTATAAGTTCGAGCCCCGTGTTGGGCTCTGAGCTGACAGTGTGGAGCCTGCTTGGGATTCTGTCTCTCTCTCTCTCTCTCTCTCTCTCTCTCTGTCTCTCTGCCCTTCCCACGCATACACAGTCTCTCTCTCAAAATAAAATAAACTTAAAAAAATAAAAAAACACCCTGAACAATTTTCAATACTTTTACAATATGATCCCCCTTTCACAAAAGCAGGTGCACGTATGTCGCACACATACGCTCAGGCTACAGGAGAGACGTGCTCGGAACAGCACCCTGAACAACTACACACCAAGGGGTCAGCACGGCTCGTCTCTGGGTGGTGGGACTGTGCTGGGAATTCCAGCAATGCGATCACTTTCACAAGAGGCCGTGTTACTTTGCAGGCAGAAAGGCCAGTAGGATACCTGCGATGAGGCGGGGACGGGAGCGTGCTGGTCCCACGCTGGCAGGCCAGGGCGAGTCCCCTCTCCCACACCCTGGACTGTGGGGCTTGTCTCGGCAGGGAGAGGGTCTCGGGGCCTTTGGGAAACACGGCTCGCTGACTGCACGCAGAACAGGGTCCCCTCGTCTAGCCTGACGATGCGTTGAGTGCCGGGCACCGGAGCGGCCCAGGGCGTGTGCGGATGACACCCTGCCCCCCGTGTGGACGAGGGCCGCCGGAACTCACCGTGATGAAGAAGTACCAGGGCCGGGGCACGCCGAACTGGCCCGGGAACACGGCCTCCACGTACCAGGTCACCAGGCCGTAGAGCACGGAATCCAGCAAGAGCATGCCCAGCACCTGCCCGAACGTGAAGTCATCGTCCACGTTGACGGGACTCAGGAGGTTTCGCCACTGGACGCCCACGCCTGGAAGACACACCGGGACGTGGGCCTGAGACGGACGCTCGGCCCCGAAGGCAGGCGCGCAGGTCACCGCGAAGTCAGCGTGACGGCTCCCTGCCTGCTTCTGGAGCACTTCGGTGGCTTTCCTCGAGACTCTAGACGACACTGAGCCACAGAATCGGAGAGTCACAGAACCAGCAAGAGCTCGTGGACTGACGAGGGAGACTCGGGTTAGATTTACGACCTACACGCCCATCCGTACGTGTCCGTGCCCACAGTACATGTATGCACACACGCGATCCGTGTATGTGCACACATACAGACACACGCGTACATCTATGTGGTTTGGGTGAAGGCCGACATGGAAATAAATAGTAGACGTTCGATCCAAGCCTTTTCAGAAACTGGAAGGACCTGACTCAGGTACAAACTCTCCTTTGTGGCACTCTAGGGTTTTGTCTTCTGTCTGGTTGGCCGACAACACACCACCACCCAAATGGTATTTGGGGATTCTGTGTGGCCGGCCACCCTCTGTCGGCCCCAGGGCCACTCATGGAAATGGCTGCATTCTGGCTTTGGACAGTGTTCATTCTCAAGCAACTAGAAGTTTCTGTGTTTAAGTAAATTCAGTGTAGAATGCTGAAGACCAAGAGTGGCCGTATAGTTAGAATCTTCTTTGTTAATGGCTTTTAAACAAAGTATCTGAACCCTGGGAGGTGCAGTGAATTTTATTTATTTGTTTGTTTATTTTTAAGTGTTTATTTACTTATTTTTGCTTATTTTTGAGACACACAGAGAGAGAGAGAGAGAGAGAGCACGCGCAAGCGCGCGGTAAGTGGGCAGGGGAGAGGCAGACAGAACCCCAGGCAGGCTCCACAGTGTCAGCACAGAGCCCAATGTGGGGCTTAAACTCACAAGTCGTGAGATCATGACCTGAGCTGATCAAGAGTCAGACGCTTAACTGACTGAGCCGCCCGGGCGCTCCAGAAACAAATATTTAAAAGACGAAGTGTCAGGGGCACCTCGGTGGCTCAATTGATTGAGCATCTGACTTTGGCTCAGGTCATGATCTCATGGTTCATGAGTTCGAGCCCCACATAGGGCTCACTGCTGTCAGCGTGGAGCCTGCTTCAGATCCTCTGTCCCCTCCTCTCTCTCTGCCCTGCCCATGCATTCTCTCTCTCTCTCTCAAAAATAAACAAACATTTAAAAAGTAAATAAATAAAAACCAAAGTGTCAGAAGACACTGCCAAAGAAGAAAACATTTCTACAGATGAGGCCACATGGAGGGCCTCTCTCTTCCCACAGAGCCCCACCAAGAAGCCACAGGAGGCAGGTCCGTGAGGAATGAGCTCTTGCAGCCTGAGACAGAGAACCGGGACAGCACGGGGCTGGCACCGCAGGTGCACAGGTCAGTCCTGAGATGGGAGACTGCACTTCAGCCCCCGAGAGTGACAGGAGCCGGAGCAGCAGCACGAGGTCTGGGGACGGACACCAGCACAGGGCGGCCACGCAAAAGCTCGTGCTCCCCCTCCAGCCTCCTCTCAGCACGGGGCCCGGGACAGCTCCCTCCAAGGTCCTAAGCACCTGGGAAGCCCTGGGGTCACGCCCCAGCGGGTGGCTCTAAGAGTTCAACTGGACCCTCTCCATCCTTCCGAGGAGCAGGCTTGACTCCACTTGGAAACCCGAGCGGGAGGCAGCCCAGGTGCCAAGGTCGGCCCAGGGATGCGTCTCGTTCAACCCGTGATGTTTACAAAATCGGAAATTTCACAAAACTCAGGACAACGGTTCTAGCCTGCGACTTGTTTCTCCCGCAGGCGTCCATGCCCTCATCCGCCCCACTTCAAGGGGAGGTGCTGGTTCTGCCACTTGACTGACAGCAGGGGGTTGTCACTCCTCCCTGTAGACTTTGGGGCCAGGGCCTCACTATTCAGAGTGCCCCAGGCGCCCAGAGGTGCTGAGTTGAGCCCCCCGCGGGATGTGGGTGCTCACGTCTGCTCTCCTGCAGCAACAGTGCCCCCCACGCCCGCTGGCAGGAGCTCGAGGCCCTAGTGCCCCCCAACAAACGGTGGCTGGCGCGGGACACGTTAACACTGTCCTCTGAGCTTCAGGGCTCCTGCCTCGCCTCCCGTCTGCCGGGACGTGAGCCTCCACATCGCCAAGCACCCACACCTGGCTCGCTGGGGTGCCGGGCCCCTGCTCAGGCTCTCTTAGTAACTCAGTCGGCAAGGGCACCTGGAGAGACGGAAAACACTCACCTTTCGCTTCAAACTTTCCCATGAGCTGGGCCCCCATTGCCATGGCAACATTGGACAGGAGGCAGGACAGGAGCTTCTGGCTGAGAGTCATCCAGTTGTACCGGGGGGCGACGAAGAAGTACGGGATGTAGGTGAAGAAGTAGAGGAAGCCCCCTATGGCTGCTGCCATGTTGGCTACAGACGGAGAGAAGACAAGTGTGCTGGATACGGGTAGCGCATGGGCCGCCCACCCCGCGTGGTGTTGGCCATCCACTAGGGACCCCCATGGATGGCCTCTCCTCTTGTCAGTGCGCATGTGCTGCCGGGAACGTGACCGCCACACCGATTTCCCCAGCCCTCTGCTGCGGACTTCGCACACCTGACCCCCCAGACCCCCAGCCCAGCCCTGCTTCTCACCAGGCATCCCACTCACCAGGGAGCCCACCACACGCCAAACAGACAAGTCGAGGCCCTCCCGGAGCTACAGGAGTCGCCAAAATCAAGAGCCAGACGCTCAAACGACTGAGCCACCCAGCCGCCCTTAAAGACTTTTAAGGATACTGAACCCACTATAAGTTATCCTAAGTATTTTTATAAAAATCAACTGTATTCCCCACAAGTTAGTGAGAACGGGAGCACTGTGTTACACTCTTGCAAACCTCTATAGCGTCTGATTCGAGAGATTAGCGCTGGAGTCTTGTATCTGCTCTGGGTCCAGCCTGTTGTATTACACCGTCTTGGGCGACGCCCATGGAAAAAACCGCCTTCACCCAGATAAGTGGTTGGAATAGGAAGAGGAATTTTAACAGCCTTCTCAGATATTTCTGGATATTCTTCTCTGAGATACTATTCAGGTGGGTGTTTCTTAAAGCTTAAAGGTGGGTGTTTCAGGTGCCACGTGAACTCAAACCGATGAACTTTTCACGCTCTGTTATGTGGAACACCCATCTATCTCGCACTCTGAAGAGGCTATGACTCGTGCATGATTTCATAACATGATTGGTCGTGTGGAAAATATTGCTCATTGAGGTACGCAGATCTTCCAAACGTAAATGTTTTCTTATACGCCATACAGAAAAAATCTCCTTGGGTGATATGGTCGCCGATCTCCTAAGAGATTAAATGCTGGGAAGCCATCACACTCGCTGTGTAAAATTCAAGTATGTAAAATCCTACTTTTGGTTTGAAAGCTTAAATTTTACAACTGACGTCAGGGGCGCCTGGGTGGCTCAGTTGGTTGAGTATCTGACTTGGGACCAGGTTGTGACCTCGCGGTCCCTGAGTTTGAGTCCTGCATTGTGCTCTGTGCTGACAGCTCGGAACCTGGAGCCTGCTTCAGATTCTGTGTTTCCCTGTCTCTCTGCCACTCTCCTACTCACACTCTGTCTCTCTCAAAAAGAAACCTTAAAAACATTTAAAAAAAATAAAAAATACAATTAATGTCAGATTCCATCAGTTATTTTCCTTAAAAGCCAGCTCACGTTTGAGAAAGCGCGTGCCAAATACCCAAGGGGAGCAATCATATTCTGCCGGTCCTTCTTCCCAGCAAACACGGTGTTCCGTGAAAACAGTGGCTAGTTTAGCCGACGGCTCAGAGGGCTGCACACAAGCTTTCCCTCCAGACAGTCGTCACTCTTGGGCTTGTGACCGAGCACTTTCCGCGCACATGTCTCATCACAAGGGGCATTCCAAAAGTCTCCTGAAGAATCAAGGTTTACTGAGATAGATAATTTTTGCTGCTCGTCGACGATGTCGCCGAGTGAAACCGGCACTTGCTGTCTGCTGTGTGCTTGCGGGAGGCTTCCCTCCGAGGAGAGCGACGGGCATGGGAGGGACTGACCGCAGAGGGCCGGGCTCCGCTCCAGAGGCTCAGGCTACCGGCCAAGCCCGGAGCTGAAGGGTGGCAGAAGCAGGAGACAGTTCGAGGCTACCACCTGGAACAAGACTGGTGACGACGGCCAGGTGGGGCAGTGGAGGCGGGGACGCGAGCCGCAGTTCAGCTGGACCTGGCGCAGGATGCGAGAGAAAGAGTTCTGGGAATGATCCCGAGGGATTTCGGTGAGAGCAGCAGGAGGGACGGGGCACTACCAGCAGGAATGGGGAACGGGCTTTCGAGGATGAGGTCAGGAGGTCCGACGTGTTGTTGCATATGCGTGTGTGTGACAGGAGAGGGGCCTAAGCTGCAGACCTGAGCAGGGATGTGCTCGGAGCTCCCCAAGGGGAGGTAAGTGACAGGACACACGAGGTCAGGATAAGAAGGCCGAGGACTTAGGAGCACTTGAAGAAATGTTTCCGTTAAAAAAAAAGGGGGGGAGAATGTTTTCCCCCCAAAATGGATAAAGAAACAAGAATAAGTAAATAGTACAAGAATCAACTGCAGACGTGCCTGGGTGGCTCAGGTGGTTGAGTGTCTGACTTCGGTGCAGGTTATGATCTCATAGTTCGTGAGATCAAGCTCCGCGTTGGGCTCTGAGCTGATAGGTCAGAGCCTGGAGCCTGCTTCAGATTCTGTGTCTACCCCTCTCTCTGCCCTTCCCGCACTTGTGTTCTCTCTCTCTCCTTCTCTCAGAAATCAACATTTTTTTAAAAAAGGATCAAGTGCATACTTGTTAGAAGAGAAATGAAGTCTCGAAGGATTCTAGAACATTCTAGAACATACACAAAGAGACAACAAGGGAATTGGAAGGCAGTTTGCAAGGAAGTCATACAGAACTCAGCACAAAGATTTCTTCAGTATGAAAGAGAAACTGAGAGACACGAGGGAGAGACACTGCCTAACAGCCACCAGCATGGCTTCTACCCACACAACCCCCAGGGCACCTGCGTGGCTCAGTCACTTGAGCATCTGACTCCTGATTTGGGTTTAGGTCATAATCCCAGGTCTTGAGAATGAGCCCCACGTTGGGCTCTACACAGAGTGCTCAGTATGGAGATTCTCTCTCTCTTCACCTCCCCCGCTCACTCTCAAAATAAATAAACTTTTAAAGAACCACCCCCAAATCAGAAAATGGCGCGTGCTGGGGAGGATGTGGGGAAACCACGTGCCGTGGGCAGGAGTGTAGAGTGGCGCGGCTGCTGTGGAAAACGGTCTGGCCGTTCTTCCAACGACTAAACAGTGAGTCAGCAGATGACCCGGAAACCCCACTCCTGGGTCCACGCCCCCAATTACTGGGGGCGGGTCTCGGAGAAGTGCTTGCACACGCCTGGCCAGGGCTGCATGATTCACAAGCGCCAGACCGTGGAAGCACCTGCGTGTGCGCTGATGGGTGGATAAGCCGAACGCGGCCCATCTGCACGCCAGAACGTCACTCGGCCTTACGAGGGAAGGTGGCCCTGACGCACGCTGGCGTGTGGACGACCCCCAAGGGCGGTGCGCGCAGTGAGAGGATCAGGCACGAGGAGTGTGTGCGATTCCACTCGAGAGTCGCCACCACCACAGAGACGTAAGGTGGATGGTGGGCACCGGGGCCAGGGCAGGGTGGAGAGTCGATGTTCGGGGGACAGAGCTTCAGTGTGGGGAGACGGAAGGGCTCTTGGGTGGGCAGTGGGGACGGTCACACCACAGCGTTGAGCCCACTTGACTGTGCGTGCAAAATTGGTTACGGGGATAAATCGCCCGTTATGTGTATTTTGCCGCCACAGGAAAAGAGAAAAGAGACAAGGACGAAAAGAGAGGCTCCAGCAGAGACCTAGCGGGAGACAGGGATTTGACTGCGGAGCCCCAAAGCTGGTCGGCGTGTGAGCGGGATTTCGTGGCGCTGAAAAAAAGACACGAGTCCTCAGACCACAGCCCAGGTAAATGAGGAGAAACCAGCCCGGAACCGCCAGGCCCCCGCCGCGGGCAGCCTTCTGCGGCTGCGACACGACTCGGGCGGCAGAGGAAGACCGGGACGCCCTGGAGGTCACAGAAGAACGAGCTTGATTCAGGCGCGCGCCCGTCGCCCCGAGGATGGAGTCGGGGTGAAGGTGCAGAGCACAGCGCCCTCGGCCCGAGGGCTGCTCTCGCGCCCCGAGAGGACAGCGCGGGCTGTCACTGGGGCGCCCGCGGGCCCGGGGGCGGGACAGCTCACCTTTGCTGAAGAAGGTGCTGACCATGAAGCTGAAGGAGATGGAGGCGGTGGCGAAGCACAGCAGGAAAACCAGCACCAGCGAGGGGTCGCTGTGAGCGAGCACCGCCACGTCCTTCTTCACCTGCACGGCGCGGCGTCCACGGTCACACGGGCAGGCCGCGGCAGGGAAGGGGGGGACAAAACCGGGAAGACCTTAAACGTTCCCGGCCTCAAACGAGAGTGGAGAGGGTGGGAGAAGGGCTGCGTGCTGTCCTCCCCACCCGCCACCACCCCTGGAAGCTGAGCCGAGGCTGGGGTGGCGTGGGGCGCCACGGCCGGCCCTCCCGTCCACCCGACCGCCACGCTCCTGGCGAGGCCACACTCACCTTGACGCAGAAGAGCAGGGTCACGAAGGAGACGACCACGAGGAGGAAGAGGAAGAAGAGGAGGAACCAGGCGCTCCAGTGCAGCCAGCTGCCGAGCCCCATCATGCGCATGTACTCCTGGGGAGAGGGCCGCACTCTGACCCCGCGCCCTCGCCTGCAGCCTGGGCCCCCGTGCGGCTGCGCGTGCTGCGCACGGGCCTCTAGGGGACGCGGGGCACCCGGCCGCACACTCATGCGTGCCGGCCAGAGGCAGAAGACACGGGGCCCGCCGTGTGCGCATCCCCTGCCCTCCTCCTCCCTTTGCCCGGTCCACCATTCCCCTCGCCCGGCGTGCTCCCCACCCCCCGCTGGGATTCAGCATTCTGCCACGCTGGCTCTAGCCACGGATCCGCGGGCACGAACGTTTGCTTGTGAGCCATTTCGCGTGTGTCGACGACCACATCTCCATCACCCCACTTCACTACCGGTGTTTCCGGGGCCCAAGCAGCCAGCACTCCCTGCCCCTCGAGCCGCCTGCACGCGCGGCTGACACACCCCAGCGATGACGGATGTGGCGTCACTGAGAACACGCCAAGTATCAGTTCACCGGCCCTGCAACGCTGCCAGAGAAGAACTCCACAGCGGGTGGGTGACTCTGGGCGCGTCGCTGGGATGAGCGTCCGGGGACGCCATCGCACAGCTGTACTCAATTAAGGCCAGGACTTGACAGCTTTCCGTGCTCCTTAACCCCCATCCCTCTGAGCCCGGCGGGCCACGCCTACAGCTGTCCCCCCCCCCCCTCCCCTGCAGAGTGAACGAACGGCCCCCTGTGGAGCCCCATGCTGGAAGGCTGTTTCTCTCTAGAGCGGCTCTGAGCAGCAGAAGCGGAACAGGAGTGCGTATGTAATTCGGCATTTCAGTGAGCGCCTGGGGGGCTCAGTTGGTTAAGCGTCTGACTCTTGATTTCAGCTCAGGTCATCATCTCAAGGCTCGAGAGTTCGAGCCCTGCATCAGACTCTGCACTGTCAGCATGGAGCCTGCCTGGAATTCTCGCTCTCTCTCCCTCTGCCTCTCCCCTGCTCATGCATCTGTTCTGTCACTCTCTGTCTCTTAAAAATAAACTTAAAAAAGATTCAGAGTTTTATAGTAGCAGAGCAAAGAAGTTGGGAGAAAGCAGTGAAATTACTTCCGGTGCTGCCTCTTACTTGACCCGGCACACCCGCACCGCTGTCTTCCTGATGTTTCAGGCCTTAACACACGGCACACAAAACATGGAGCTTTACCAGGGTTTGAAAGATCTGGATGCACGGGGCTTGATGTCACAGAAGCCCCGAGGCCACCGGCACCACGGTGGGCGTTCGCCCCACGCTCCGGGCGGCACCGCGCCGGCACCCAACCTGCGGAGACCGCGCGGACACGGGTACCTTCAGTTTCCTCTCCTTCTCCTGCACGACGGCCCGGATGATGGTGAGGGAGCTGTAGGTGAAGCTGAGCACAAGCAGCAGGGGAAGCTGGCACTGGATGGCGGCGAGGAAGGGGTCCGCGATGAAAGGCGGGTAAGGGAACCGCTTCGCGACCACGGTGAGCTCCTCGAACAGCTGGCGTGTGGAGGCGTTCGCGTGGTACTGCATGACGGCCCTGTCCACCGCGTGCTGCACAGCCAGGAAGCCTTCTCGGATGTACCCTGGGAGTGGAACACAGGACACGGGACTCGCGTCGGAAGGGCCACATCGCGGGCGCTGCTCCGAGTCGCGCGCCCCGAGCTGTCCCGGGGTCTCCCTGGTGAACGCGGCCGCGGAGCGACACCGCCTCAAGCTCCTACAGTGTCCCCGCTCTTCTAGCTTGTAGGGGCTGACCTCATCTCCAGCTCGTGGCCCCTTTCCCCACCCCCAACGCCAGCCCGGCGGCGTCTCTCTGACCCTCCCTCCTGCCTCCCGCGTCCACCTGGAAGGACTGTTGTGATTGCATCAGGTCCACCAGGTTCATCAACTGCTATGGCGAGGCCCGCTGGCCAGCAGCTTGCAGTCCATCCCCCCCCCCAGGGCAGCACAACAGGAGGCGGACATCACAGCCCGAAGGCCTCGTGCACTGTGTGCTCTCCCTGCTGGCCCTTTCGGACCCCCTCCAAGTGGTCAGTGATAAAATTCTTCCGGTGAGAAGGGGCTGGGAAGAGTGGAAGCCTGGGGACACGGAATTGCAGCCTGGAACCCGGCCTGGGAGAGGGGCCCAAGGAAGAGGAGGGTGCAGCCTCAGGAGAGCACGAGCAGCCCGAGTTCCCGAGGACAGAGAGGGGCGCCCTCATTCATAGAGTACAGTGATATTTAGAACATGACCCCACGTCCCGGAACACGGAACAGCCGGCAGCCTGTGGCCAGCCCCTAGGGAAAAGAGAAGACTACAGCCCAGCACAGGGGATACCACTTTGCCCTGGGGTTCAAGTCTTCTGTGGCTGCAGAAGCAGTAGTAGGTGCTCAGTTAACAATACCCATTGCGGTGCTGGCTGGGGATTCAGTTCTTCACACGAAACCTGCAGAACAGCCGACATGTCTCCATCGGACAGAGCCACTACGGCCGGGAGAGTGGAGCCCCACGGCGGGTGAGGGGCAAGGCCCTGGGACACTGGTCTTACCACATCCACTGCCTCTCGTGAGGTTCTGTCGTGTTACCCTGCCTTCGTCACCCAACTCTGGGGCTGCTCTGAGGACTGGAGGCGTCACCCTGTCATCAAGCATTTCCCGCTGCCGACAGGTCTGTGACCATAAATGAAACCCGGGTGCATCTCCTTCTCCCCTCTGACCATTCCAGAGGCTGAATTCGCATCGGGGGCTCAGCGGGTCTGAGGTGTGGACACGGGGCTGGGGCAGAGCCCAGGCTGAGGACACTGTGCCCACGTCCCTCCACACCTTGGGGGTCTTTGTGTGCCTGTAACTGGTGTGAACTGAGTCCTTAACATAAAGCTACGGTGGACCCCTGTCATTGGCTGAACTGTTTTCCCCAGGCTCCGGCTTGCTTTAACACTGGTGTTGTATGCACACACTGGCACAAAAGCAGACACACAGATCAACGGAACAGAACAGAAAGCCTAGAAATAGACCCACAACTATATGGCCAACCAATGTTCGACAAAGTGGGAAAGAATGTCCAACGGAAAAAAGACCGTCTCTTCGCGCTGGGAGAACTGGACAGCGACCTGCAGAAGAATGAACCTGGACCCTTTCTTTCGCCATACGCAAAAATAAAGTCAAAATGTATGAAAGACCTAAAGGGGAGACAGGAAACCATCACGATCCTAGAGGAGAATGCAGGCAGCAACCTTTTTGGCCTCAGACAGAGTAACTTATTAGACATGTCCCCAGGGCAAGGCAAAAATGAACTCTTGGGACTCACTCAAGTTAAAAAGCTTCTGCACAGCGAAGGAAACAATCAACAAAATTAAAAAGCAACTGACAGAATGGGAGAAGATATTTGCAAACGACATACCGGATAAAGAGCTAGTATCCAAAATCTATGAATAACTATCAAACTCAACACCCAAAAAAACAAATAACCCAGTGAAGAAATGGGCAGAAGACATGAACAGACGCTTCCCCAAAGGAGACATCCAGATGGCTAACAGACATGAAAAGGTGCTCAACGCCACTCACCATCAGGGAAATACAAATCAAAGCCACAATGCGATCCCGCCTCACACCCGTCAGAGTGGCTCACATGAACAACTCAGGCCACAACAGATGCTGGCGAGGGCGTGGAGAGAGAGGAACCCTCTTGCACTGCTGGCAGGAGGGTGCAGCCGCTCCGGAAAACAGTGTGGAGGCTCCTCAAAAATTAAAAATAGATCTACCCCACGACCCAGCCATTGCTCTGCTAGGTATTTATCTAGGGATACGGGAGTGCTGTTTCGAAGAGGCACATGCACCCCAATATTTATAGCAGCGCTATCGACAACAGCAAAAGTATGGAAAGAGCCCGATTGTCCATCGACCGACAAACGGATAGCAGAGATGTGATATGTATGTACATTGGAATATTATTCAGCAATCAAAAAGAAGGAAATCTTGCCATCTGTAACTACATGGATGGAGCTGGAGGGTATTATGCTAAACAAAATAAGTCAGTCAGAGAAATACAGATACTATTTCACACACATGTGGCATTTAAAAAGCTAAACAAATGAACGTTGGCGAGGAGAAGGAAAAATAAAGTCAGATAAAAACAGAGAGGAAGACACACCACAAGAGACTCTATTAATAGAGAACAAACTGAGGGTGGCTGGAGGGGAGGTGGGTGGGGGGATGGGCTAGATGGGGGATGGGCATTAAGAGGACACTTGTTGGGATGGGCACTGGGGGTCGTACATGAGAGATGATGCAATCACTGCGTTCTACTCCTGAAACCAATACCACACGAACTATATACTAACTTGAAGTTAAGTTAAATCTTGGAAAAAAAAATTAAACAGAATAGTCGCTGTTATGTCTTTTCCTTTTTTTGGCAAATTTCAAGTTTGCACCTGGTGCTGGTCTTTCTCCTGTTGCTTCCAAACTTAGGAAAGCGTCCCCACAAACAGTCCTGGCCCCAGGCAGCGGGTGCGGCTGCCTCCTCCCTGCTCCTGCCTGGCGCTTCCCGCGGGGACATTCCTGCGTCTTTCCACCCAAACCTCGAGCACTCTGTTCTCTGCCTCCTACCGACCCTGGGATCCTGTGTTCTCTGCAACACCCTGGCTGCCTCCCGGAGCCCACGGACGGCCCCAGCCACTCCTCGCTTACTCCTGGCTCCGCTCCATCCCGGGACGCAACTGTGCTTCCGAGGGGACGAACGTGTCAACTACCCGCCAAGGTCACACGGGACAGACCAAGGCATGCGCAGACAGGGTACGACTGGCCAGGATCCAGTTTCTGCAAGCGCCCCATGGACGTCATTAAGCCCTGGATAATTACCTGTAGGACCGCGCGGCTTACAAAGCCCATTGCACTGTGCACAGCGAAAGCCAGGGAGAGAAGGGAAGCGTGAAACCAAGCCCACAGACTCGATGCAAACTGACCGAAACACAGAGGTTTCCTTCGAGAGCAGTGTCCCCTGGGAAACAGGGAGACAGCCTTTGCTGCCCTGAGAGTATTTTAACCTTTCAGAACCCAGTTTTCCCGGAAGTTGCCTTCCTTCTCCAAGGAAGAAGATGCTCCTTCCAGAGTATTTCTGCAGAGAAAGGCAAGGTGGGGCCCCCGTTACCACCACCAGTCCGCGGCCCAGTGAGGGATCGCAGCCGCTGCCCGTGCATCTCACCGGGTTCTCCGCCGTCTGGGGACGCGGGCTCCCTTGGTCCTGGGTTTGGGAACAGTGGAAAAAGGGAAGTGGTGTGCCATCCCTCGGTCTCTTTCAAGAAAAAGGAGCCTGTTTGGGTCCACATGTAATTTCTTCGTGTGTAACTGAACCGTAAGTGATACCTCACCTATGGGATCAAAGACAAAACCGCCGGCTCTGAGGGACCCAGACACAGAAGCAAACATCCGCGCCAAACAGGAGACCGATCGGGGGCTCGATGCCCCACCTCTCCCACCCCCCACCGACGCCCACAGGGTGCCAGAGGGAGTGGCCCTGCCCCGGGCAGGGACGGGGCCCCGCAGCCACGCCCCCAGGGTGTCTCGCTGTCTACCTCCAGGAACTCTGCACCTGGGGCGTCCCCAGTAATCAGTGGAGGACCGCAGAAATACGGCCTGGGGACTGGACGGTCTCTGGGTCTCGATGCCATCACACAGGCAAAAGACTTCCTTTTGTTTGTTTAAACACATAGCTGAACTTCTAACGCCGGCGTGGGCAAGCCCCCCGCGCCCGGTCCTCTCCCACCTGCCCTATCTGTGCACAGGGGCTCGGAGACTCAGCGGGGACGAGCGTCTGCAGCACGCCGCCTCCTTCAGGCTTCCTCCACCGTGGGGCCCGCCGGGCTAGCGGCACCGGGGTGCCCTCTGAGGACACCGCGACGGTGACCCTGGCCCCGGAGCCAGGCCAGGTATCGCCTCCCCCACGGGCAGAGTGCCTTTGTAGGCTGGGCTTGTTTGGGGGGGGGGAGTGGGGCTCTGTGGGCCGGGGTCCTCACCGCCAGCGGCAGGGGCTCCCCGCTGTGGTTGAAGGTGTGCTCGAACACCACGGCGGCCAGCACGTTGGAGGAGCGGTTGTCGAACCTGATGTAGTCCTCGAAGTCCCTCTCCGAGCGGAAGCCCCGAGCTGCGGGAGAGCCACTTCGGGTCACGTTCAGATAAAAGACTGCCCGCGTGCGGGTTTCTCTCGGGCTCGGTCCGCCTGTCCTCAGGGTCAGGGAGGCTTTCGTCTTGGGCGGAGAGGCCAGCGGCTGAGGGCCCTGGCGCCCCCGCCCCCGGCCCAGAGACTGACCCTGTGCAGGGCGGCTGTGTGGGGGTTGGGAAGACGTGAGTGACGCTAACGTGATGTGTCCCGCGGTTCCTCCGTCACCAGACCCCGCTCCACACGAAGGGCTGCCCGTCATCACCCAGTGAGGGCCAAGGACCGCCCCCTGAGCGTTAGATGCCCAGGTCGAGGGCGGGAAAGGGGTAACGCTTTCCTCCTGGAGGCAGAGTGAGGGAAGGGACAGGCACGCCTCCCGAGTGTCCCTCGCAGGCCCCCCGACGCCCCTTCTCTAGTGCTGTCCTCTCACAACCACGTCCCCCACGCTCGCGGCGCATCCTGCCCTCGTGACTCAAGAGCTCTCCCGGGTGCGTGGACGGCTGTTCCCACCACAAGTGACCGGGAGGGGCGCTGGCGTCCGTGCTGCCGCCGCGGGCACACGCGTGGCTCCATTCGGCCCTCGCAAGCCTAGTCCCCATTTTATGACGAGTGACCCGCCACCGAGGCACGACGCTGGGTCTGGCCGCTGGCCGGGTCTGCTCACCGGGGCCCAAGCCCACGGCCAGACGCGAGGGGCTCCAAAGGACACCTCACCTCTCATGTTGATGACCAAGGTCCTCCGTGCCGTCTCAGTGATGGTCTTCACGGCGTCGCTGTGGGACGGGACGTAGGCGAGCTCCCAGGTGTCGCCGGGAGGGGGGAAGCTGAAGAAGAGGGGCAGCTCCCGGACGGACTGGCCGGGGTAGATGGTGGCGTCGGGCACGGTCTCCGACTGGATCTTCAAGCGGAGCCAGATCAGGATCCCGGAGAAGAGCAGGGGCAGGACGAGCTCCAGGACAGTGACCAGGACTCTGCGCTTCTGGAGGAGGAAGGGAAGGCGCGGCCGGCGGGGGTCACGGCGCCGTCCCTGGGGCTGCCCCTCCCGGGGCCCGAGCACCGCACGCGCACCCACCTGCACGGTGTAGTTCTTCCAGAGCAGGAGCGCCAGCTGCCTGAGCGCCGCCATCTCCGCGCCCGCCGGAAAGCCGGGTGCACCTGGGGGCCCCGGAGACTCCCCTCAGACGCGAGCCCTCCTGCCACGACCCCCCACCCCTCCCCGCTGCTGCGCTGAGGTCAGCTCTGCTCTGGCCCCGCTAGCAGAGAAGGCACGCTCCTTGGAAGTGACCTTGTCTCCTCCCAAGACCCCCCTTCAGCCACCGGCTCTATGTGCCGCCTGCTGCTGGCATGGCGCTCATCGTGGGGTAAACACCATGCAGGTGTCCTCTGTGGTCCAGGTGAGCGTGCTGCCTCTCCGCTCATTCATTCCCCGCCCCCCCACCCAGACTGGCTTCCCTGTCCACTGTCGCAGAACCAACGAGAGCAGACCAAGTGTGCGGAGAGCACGGGGGTGGGGAAATCAGGCTGGGGAGGGGGGGCCTCGCCCTGGTGACTGGGGAGCAGGATAAAGTAGGCAGACAGGTGGGCGGAATGATGGCGCTCTCTCTCCTGCCTCCCGCTCTCCCGCCTTGAACCCTCAGGACCAGTTTTTCCTGCTTGAACCACGAGCACTGGTATGTGGCCTCCCCGTGACAGAAAGAAAATCTCGAAAGAAAATCTGCCCGTGTCACACAGGAATATTAAATTTAACACCGGTGCACAGAGTTGGGCAGGGCTGCCCAGAGGGTGTTGGCACAAGACACAGCAGGAATGAGAGCCGGTGGAGGGAAGCTTTATAAAGGTCTCCCTCAATCTGGAGAAATGCATTCTCCTAGACGCGGAGTGTGAGAAGCCGAGACCCGGAGCCCCGCGCTCCTGAGCCGCTCACCTGCTGCAGAAGGAGGTGGCACGAGTTAGCTCAGGAAGACCCCGCGACGCCCAGGACACAGCAGCACCACCTTCCGCACGCCGCGGGCATGAAGGCCAGGGGCAGACCGGGCTGCTCCCAGCCGGGGTGGGCACGTGGGTGGTGGAGGTGGGGGTTCCCGGCCGCACGGCGAGATTGAGGGGGAGCGTTGAGGGGCCCTTCGCGGCTCTCAGTCCTTCAGGTGAGGAGAAGCCTGTGTGACGCACACGGAGAGTCCTGAGTTCAACGAGCTGGCTCCACGCGCGGGCGGAAACGACCCAACGCAGCCAGCGGATGGTCAAGCAAGTGAGGAGGCGTGGACAAAGGGCTAGGGAACCGTTCCCCAGTGAGCGCACGCGAACGACCCCGCCCAGAGACGCCACCCTGGGCCCCGAGGCGCGGGGAGAGCCCATCGGTTTCCTTAAAAAGGCCAACTTCACAGCTGGCCTCCGAGAACGGCATTTCCGTGAAAGCTCTTTCTAAAATGAAACTCTCGCTTCTTTAGGAAAGACGTGGCTGTGCAGACCCGTCTAACGTACTTGCTCAAAATTTACGCTTTCGAGAGTAGCCAATAAATACCGGGAGAGAACACAACTGCGAAAAGCTACTTACAAATTAACCCCAGATATGCTTTCAATTAACTGCATGTTTAAAACGTGAAGGAATTAAAGTTAAAATAGTATGGAGTGCTATTAAGTGACAACCTAATAAATTATCCAAATTCTTTCAAAATGAACAAGGAGGACAGAGTGTCACGAAACCAGCTGTGGGCAGTGAAAAAAAGAGCGGTGGTTCAGTGAGACCCAGGAGGGCCAGTGGCTGATACAAGATTTCCGGAAGCAGGGTAGGCTAAGAGGAGAGAGCAGATCCGCCGGCTGGGCCTGTCACCCCCGGGACAGGCGTTCGGGCACCTGGCCTGGCTGGGACGAACTTTCATCCTCGGTCAAGAGGGAAATACAAAAAGGTCACAGTTCAAGGAAGTCTTCTGGTCAGAGAAGCAGGTGACTTCCTTTGCCGGGGAAGTCCGGCCAAGAAAGGACACATTCCCCGCGCTTGTCTCTCCCGGCCGAGGGCTGGGGAGGACACGAGGACAGGCGGAGCGTGTTCCCACAGTCCCTGCGAGGCGGACGGCAGCACCCGAGAACTGACCTGGGTCCGGGGAGAGGCTGCTGGCCGCGGTCTCCCTCCAGGGCTACGGCAGGACTGGCCAGGAGGAGGTGGCTCCGTGGCGAGGGCTCCGGGGTGGGGCCTGCGGGCCTCTCGAGTGCGGCAGGGTGGCTGATGCCTCACGGGACATCAGGAGGGGCCCGGGGCTCGCTGGCATGACTCGTGGGCACCTCTGGGCGGAGGGAGGGCTCTAGAGCAGAATACGGAAAATGATCTTGAAACACCTCTCGCCAAGTGAGAACGTGAAGAGCGCAACGGACTGCGAGGGTGTTACTTAAGACAAAGCAGATCTGGTCACAGAGAAGAAGGATTCAGGGGGACAGAGGCCACAGGGGTGGGTCTTCGTTCCCTCCTGATGCATGGAAAGAGAAGCTTTCACGTCCTTCACTTTTATGCTTCTGGAGCCTCCTCCAGCCCTGGCTTCTGCTGCCTCCACTCTTACAAAGAGAGGGGGACGCACCGGCCCAGGCTCACACAGCAGGAAGGCAGCAGACCCAGAACGTGACCCTCCCTGTCTGTGTCCCCACACCCCCGTGGATCGGGACAGGAGTCGACATCTTTACAAAACCGTATGTGTTGCTCCCACGAGGGAACATTAGAAATCACAGAGAAAACACCCCTGGAGCCCCGCCGCCTCGACGGGTGTTTACTTCCGTCGCCCTCCGGCACGGGGCCCCTGGCTTCGCGCACGCCCGGGCGCCATCCGAAGTCCCACCCCGTGCCGTACTTGCTTCTGGTCTGTTTCGGCAAAAAGAAATGTAAAGGAGATTCCCAGAATTACAAAATCTGGGGAACTTTCTGGTTATGAAAGCAAATGTACACGAGGAAAGGAAGTTAAAAGTTCCTTAAAACACTCGACACGGAGGCACAGGGTCCCCAGAAGTGGCGATGACGGGGACCCATAGCGAGCCCCGCCCCTTCCACCCCACGGCAAACACTCAGGTGGAGGCCACTTGCAAAGCTGCCTCTGCTGACAGGAGTGGCCGAGAACTTCCCCCGGGGGGCTCGCTTCACTCCTCAGGGGGAGAGCCGCGAAGGTAAGGGAAAGCTCCCCCCGCCCCCACAAAGAGGTTTGTTTGCTCACTGTTAAAATATTAAACGTTACACAAAGTGTCGAGTATTTCGATGTTTGCTTTTCAGGTGAGTCACTGAACTGGCCCAGAGCGAGTGCACGCGGGCCTGCTGGCTCCGGAGGGCTCTCAGAGAGGCACACGGGATTCCGCCGAAGGTGGTTTTTCCGGTAACTCGCGTTTGTTCCAGAGCCGGCGGGGTTCTTCAGGGGTGCCGAGACTGAGGCGCCCACACACCTCCGCCGCCTCGCCTGCGCTTTCCCGTTCTGGCCTGGGACACGTCCCCCGCTGTCTGCGTGCCCGTGCAAAATCAGGTTTCATTTTAGCACATAGGGAACGGAGCGGCGTTCATGCTTCCCAAGAGGTCACTGCCGAGGAGGCCTCGAGACCAGCGAGCGGAAGTGGCCAGGGCCCCAGTGCGGGGCACGTGCGCTTATGTCACAAGTCCGGTCACATCCGGAGCTCAGTGCGTCTCCTCCCAGGGGAGCATAAGTCGGCCCAGGCCTGGGGGGCTGCACGGTGGGAAGGAGGGGTCTCCACGGAGCCGGGCGTCCGCGGGTCACACAGGGAGCAGACAAGCACATCTGTTCCACGGCCGTGGAACAGAGACAGGGCCTTACCGGTGGCACCGGTGAGGACTCGGCGCTTTTCCTGAGGACGGAAGTTGGTGAGGACCTGTCTCAGCTAGGGAAGCACTGACACGGGGAGGCCACAACAGTCAGTGGTAGGAAAGGTCAAGGTCTACGTGTGAACACTCCAAACAGGTAATTAATGCTTGTGGGTAGAATCTTCTACGATACACAAGACAAAAAGGCATTGATTCATCCAACAGACATCTGCCAAGTTCTCGCTGTGCAAGGGGTGCTGAGGGTTTGGAAATGGAAATCGTAGCGCTCTTAACCCGAGACGCTCACAGCCCGGGAAAGCGCACGTGTACCGTAACTGCGGTGGCTCGAGCCAAAGGAGGCGTCGGGAGACTCCGGAGAAGACCGGGTTCGTTGTGTGCGTGCACATGACGCCGGGGAGGCTCTGGGAAGGCTCCTGGAGGGGGTCACAGGGGAGGCCGGTCTCGGTCTCGAGTGTCGGGGGAGCTGGGCAGGGGGACGACAGGATCACGGAGAAGCGGAAGAGCGTGTGTGGCGAGCAGCCTGGGGAGGGAGCGGCGGGGAATGAGGCAGAGAGGGAAGTGGACTGAGGCCTCAGACGCTGTGCCAAGAAGGCAGTGGGGTGGGGGCAGGCGGTGCTGCTGCTGCAGGGTGTTATGTTTTGCTTATCGCTTATCCGTGGTCTCTGTTTTTTAGGGGGGGGTGTTTTTAGGGGGGAGATGCCCAGTAAACATGAGAAGGTCTATTTCAATGGATTCTGCAGATACAGCGTCTAAATACCAGTAAATACCGTAAAACACAGGCTGAGAACACCAGGCGCATTTATGGAGCCCCATGCCTGCCAGCGAACCCCACTACTGACCTGGAAGCGGGGTGAGCAAGACGACCTGCTAGAAGAGACCGTGGCCCTTGTCAGTGTTTTTCTTTAAAACTGAGGGACATACTAGCTTTACTGCCACTCAGTACACAGAAGGACCATGACACTCCTGCTGGCCTGTGAGTCGGGGGCCGCGCACCCCGGTGGGCAGGAGGGGCTCCGAGACATGGTGCTGCCCCGGGCCCCTGCCCGCTGCTTTGCTCTGAGCCTCACACACGTGTAGGGATGTCACATGACTCAGGATAGGATGGTTGTGCTCAATGAAAACAGAGGAACAAAATCACAGCTGAAGCTTTACCATACTTTGTAGGGCTCTGGGAAGTGACCGTGAGCACCGTTAGTGACAGGAAGGCACACTGGTTATCTCGGGGCTCAGCACGTAAGGAGGGAACGCAGATTCTCTTTCGAGAGGCCTTTTTCTTTTTCTCAACGGCAGATGACTGTGCAAGTCTGTCAGCGAGCTGATTTCTTTTAAGCCAACGCACTCAAACCTGTTCCTTCAAGGAAAAGGTGACAAGGTGTGCGATTTGGGGCCTTTCAAAATAAACGCTGAGCTCGGAAGGGTGTTTGCAGCGGGTGTCTGCTGCAAGAGCGCCATCTACACACACGCTCACACCCACACACCAGGAGCCTCGGGCACCAGAAGCTTCCCCTGCCCCGGCAGGCCCTGAATGCCTAGGGCCCAATTCAGCGAGAGCCCTCGCAGGCCGGGTGAGAGGGCGTGAAAAGCAAGTCTACCGGCTGGAAGCGAGGTCTGTGTGGCTTCACAAGGCTCATAGTGTTTCCCTGCGATACCACCGGAACCAGGAACTGAAATAAACAGAACCCAGAACCAGACCCTTCCAACCGGGGGACTCAGGTCTCACCAAGGCTTTATAAATGGGATGGAGGGGCCCCTGGGTGGCTCAGTCACTTCAGCATCTGACTTAGGATCAGGTCCTGATCTCGCGGTCCGTGGGTTCAAGCCCCATGTCGGGCTCTGTGCTGACAGCTCGGAGCCTGGAGCCTGCTTCAGATTCTGTGTCTCCCTCTCTCTGTCTCTGCCCCTCCCCTGCTCACACACTCTCTCTCTCTCAAAAATAAATAAATATTAAACAAATTTTTAAATAAATGGGATGGAGACTTGCTCACAAGGTTTTCTTTTAAAAACAGCCTATGGGGTGGTGCCTGACTGGTTCTGTCTGTAGAACACGGGACTCTGGATCTGGGGGTCGTGAGTTTGAGCCCCACGCCAGGCAAAGAGATTACTTAAAAAAAAATAAAAACAGCACATGTTTTCCAATAAGCGGAACAAATTTAATCGTGTTCACTTTGCCCCTCAGCCCTTTAAAAGGTCTGCACTCGTGTATATATCTGTCCACGATATTCAGGACGGTAGTATACGGCTACACCTAACAAATAAGTAAGTAAAACGCATGGGATGCAAGCTCAAATTCTTTTACACGTCGCGGCACACCAGAAAGAGCTGTGTTTACCCGAGTGGCCCTTGCGTGGATGAGGTGGGAACAAATCCAACAGGCCCGGCCATCGTCCGAGAACCGCCGGAGGCTGGGTTCAAGGCTGCGGTCACTTGCATCGGCCTGCCAGGTGGTCTGCTGGCCTCACACTCAGCAGCAGCACCCGCCCGTCCAGGGTGGGGGCAGCTGTCTCCTTAGGGTCACACAGCTCTGAGTCTACAGTGAAGCTCGTCACCTGGCAGGGGCTGGCGGGCTGTATTTGTAGAGAGGTCCACAAAGCCTGTGCTAGCTCCTGCCTTCCTCACCCCTGCTGGAGCCTTGGCCCCATCCCCGTCCTCTTCTGTCCCTCTAGATGTAGGAGATGAGGCAATGAGACGCTTGAGGGCCCCCCCGGGGAGAGGTAACCACGGCTTTTCTGCAGCAAGCTCATTACTCACCCCTGGAAAGGTACCTGTCTGCCTGTTGACTCCGAAGCTCCGAGCCATTCCAGGGAGGAGTGCTGCCCAAGTCTCCCCGGACAGGGACTGGGGGACACATCATACATTTTCCCATGGGAGACTGGAAATTTTGGGGTTTTGTCTCCTTGGAATATCATTTCCCAGTCCAGTCCAAGCCCCTCTGAACAGCAGCTGCGGACAACACTGGCTCAGGGACTCCATCCTGGCTGCACGATGGAATCTTCCGGGGGGGGCGGGCGCTTCGAGACAGAAACTGACGTCAGAGGCCCACCCCGAAAGATTCTGGGCTCTGGTCTGGGCACGGGACTCATTCTTGGGTGATTCGTTTTCTTTTTTAAGTTTATTTATTTTGAGAGAGAGAGAGTGCGGGCGCACAAGCAAGCACTGGTGAGTGGGGGAGGGGCACAGGGAAAGGGAGAGAGAATCCTAAGCAGGCTCCATGCTGTCATTACAGAGCCCTACTTGGGGGTCACTCTCGAGAACCCTGCAATCATGACCTGAGCTGAAATCAGGAGTCAGATGCTCAAACGACCAATCTGCCCAGGCATCCCGATTCCTGGTGATTCTGACACGCAGTCAGGGTTGAGTTCTTGCCGGAAGCCCGCCCTTGGCCTCTGGACGCCTGCAGCAGCTTTGCTGATGCCTCGTTCGGTACTTATCTCGACCTGTCTTATGTCACAGCTACTGGTGAATAAATCATTCTCTTTAGCTCCATCCTCAGGGCCCCAAGAGCAGGGATCATATCCATTCTCCCCAGACTTCTAGAAGACTTTCCCCTTCACTGACTCGAGAGATGAGTCCACTGTCGTCTTGGAGAGCAGGGCTGGAGAGGAAACAGTCACCTGGGCCTTCCCACTTGAGACCAAGTCAAAACAGGCGCCCATGAGACCGGCACAGGCACCGTGTAAGGCCAGTGTCTTTTAAAAAACAACCCCAGCTGATCAGTCTTGTTCCAAATGGCTGTCTCATCGGGATGACAGGAGATGACCTCAGAGAGGGAACCATGTCATCCTGTTTGTCAGACATGATGACCGACTGTGCAATTCGAAAAAAATTTAAAAATCTGCGAGGAGTTGATAAAGGGGGGAGGGGATCCCCGGGGCTTCCATTTTTACCTGTTCTCCCTTTTTCTAACTTTCTAAAGGAAAACCACCTTGATCTTTTCAGGTTCACAAGAGGCAGCACCGAAACGGTCCCAATCAAATGACCCAGGTGTTGAGCAGAAAAAAAGCCAGCCTGACTTTCACTTGCACCTGGCCCTGGTCCTGCTCTGTCTCAGGGTCTCAGCCACCCATTCGACAAGCGTTTCTCAAGGGCCTGTTAGGTGCCAGACTGGCTCTGCGCTGGGCAGGCAAGCCCTGACAAGACCCGGGGGGGCGGCAGAAAGTAGCTCGAAGTTCAGGAGGCGAAGGGGCAACCACACAGAAATAACCCTGTAAGGCGGTGGGTTTTAATTAGGCGACGTCCAAGGAAGGGAGCAGGGGCACTGGTTCATGCACCAAATACACCTTCCCAAACCCTGGTGCGGGAGACAAAACCCGCCCTCAGGAAGCTACAGCGTCCTGTCTGGACGCCAATACAGGTGCAAACGCAAATTCATACCGGACTCCGGAGGTTACTGAGAGCTGCTGCAGGCCTCTCCACCCAGGCCAGGCGTCCCTGCCTTCCTGGGCACCACACGACTCCCACCATGAACAGTGGACCCCTGGTCCTCCATTCCGGCTCCCGGGAAGGAGGCGGACTCCAGGGTGGGGAAGAACTCCCACCCACACTGGGAATCTGTCCGCACGAGGGATGAGCCAGCAGCAACCCGGCGGCTCTGCCCGGGGCTCCCGGCCTGGGGGCTGCAAGGCTCTGGCGGGCGGATGCTCCCTGTACCTCAGGACCAAAGCCACCGGGTGCCGCCTGTTCCCCCTCCCGGCTTGGCACAAAGGGTGCGGCAGCGCGTCCAGCTCCGGGGCCGGCGGGAGGCAGCGGCTCTCGAGGAGGGGGACACGCCCAGAGGCTCGGCCCCGGGAGGAGCCGGAGTACCGGCGGCCTGGCGCTGCCTCCCCGGGAGGTGCACCTGCCGCGCCCGGGCGGGGTGCCGGGAGGGGGACGGCCGAGGAGTGATGGTCCGGGGGCGGCCACGGCAGGAGGGCGGCAGGGCAGGGGGTGCCGCGAGCCCCCGGAGCAAGCGAGCGCGCGCAGCGGGTCCCGGTGGCACTCACCGACCCTCGGCGCCAGGGCGGCGGCGGCCGGCGCGCTGCCCTCCTGCGGGGTCCCCGGCCTCCGGCCCGGCTGCGCTCGGCCTCGCGGCGGCGGCGGCGATGACCCCCGGTGGTGACAGCGGCTGGGCCGCGGGGCGGGGAGGGGGCGCCTGCAATCCGCGGCGGAGGCTGACCGGGCGGCTCGAGCTCCTGCAGGGGGCGCGCCGGCCGGCTCGCGCGTGCGCAGTGCGCCGACCCTGCGGGTGCCCGGCCCGCCCGGACGCCCCGCCCCGTCCGCGCCTGCGCAGAGCCCGCGCGCCGGCCCGCGGCCCGCAGGGGGCGCCGGGCTCCCGGCAGGGCGAGGGCAGGAGCGGGGCGGGGCGTCGTGGCGTGCACCTGCGCTTCCCAGCGGCTACAGCAGTCGCTCCCCGAACCTCGACCTCCCCCGGGGCCGTTCTGCCATTTCCTCCAGCAGTTTTTCTTTGGGCGCGGGTCTGTGTGTCGCGGAGGGAGGGCGACTGGCCGCCTCGGGCCTGGCTAGGACTGCCGGGCGTGTGGGGAGTCTCTGGGGGCGTTGGACAGAGGGCGAGGAACCTTCTAGAAAACGGCCGCAGAGCGGGTCGGAGGCCCAGCATCCTGCAGTGTGTCCAGGGTCCTGGGGCAGAGTGGAGAAGGGCGGGGAGACCTGGGGGTGGTAAGTCCAGGTCGGGGTCACCTCAGCAGGAAGGTCATGGGTTAGGGTGGTTAAAATCAGAAACAAACCGAGACCAGCTTTGCAGGTTTCCTGAGCAGACAGCGCCAGTTTAGTCCTGGGAACAGAGCTTAATGTGGCCTCTTTTGGCAGGGCAAACTTGACCTGGATCATTTCTTGCTTGTGCCTCTGGAAATGATGAGCCAAACGTGAACTATTTGCTGAGATTGATAAGGCAGCCCTTGAAAAAAATGCAATGTTGTAACCAAGCACAGTGAGGAACAGTCTCTGCTGTTCCGCTGTGTGAGCAGCCATGTAACACTCTACCACCGCCCCTCCAGCCCCCTTCCTGGTCTGCAAACTCAGTTTGGGTGTGTGCACAACAAAGTTTGACTGATTCTGACTTCAGTGATTCATTAGATTTATTCCGGCTATTTTGAGCCTTTGATAGGATCCGAGTCACCTCTGACGGGATGGTTCCTCAGGAGGGATACAGGTCAGCCTGGGGACCTGGAGCTGAGAGGGTCTTGAGGTTGGGTTGGGGTCAACCATGGATGGGAGTGTCTCGAGGCAGGGGCAGGGTCACCTGGTGCAGAGAGGTCCCGAGGCTGCCCAGGGATCCCCTGGGGGACGGGGAGGTCGCGTGGCAGGGGCGAGGCGGGACTGGGCGAGGGGGCCTGGGCCGGAGTCTCGTGGGCGGGGGAGGCGCGGGGCCAACAGTCGCCGCGGGCCGGCCCACTCGGGTCCCTAGCGCCCGGACCGAGCGCTGCCAGGGGCCTAGACTCAGGATCCTTGGCCGCAGAGGCGCACCTGCCGCTCAGCCGCCCCGGCGGCTACGCTTCCCCCGCAGCGTTCCCAGGAGCGCACCTGGGGCGCCGCCTGCTGCCAGCTCCGCTCCGGCATCTCCGCGACCGGGACACAGCCGATTGAACCGTAAAGTAAGGACTCACGTCGGGAAGCTTCTGTCCCAGCCACCCAAAGGCCCCCGTGGGTTAGTGATTGAGGGGCTTCTTGTCTTTTGCCATCCGAAGTGGTGCTGTTTACTTACTCGTATGTTGACTTTCCTTCCCTCTGTCTCCCTCACCACCACAACGCGGGCTCCATGAGGAAAGGGTTTTGTCTCCCTCATGGCTACATCTCAGGGTCCCAGAATACCTGGCACAGAGGAGGCACTTGGGAAATATTTGTTCAATGAAAGGGAAGACCTGGCTTCACATCTGGACCTGGCCGTTTGACCTGGCGGGCGTGTCATCTGACCTTTCTGAACCTCCTTCTCCTATCCCCTATCCCTAAAATCAAAATGATAATACTAGTAATACCAAACTCAAAAGTATTTTGTTTTAGGGTCAAATGAGAAAACGCATATAAATGCTTATCACAATGCCCGACGGACAAATGCAAAAGAAATGATACTGCCATGTGGGTATAGCTAGGGACTTACGCAGCCTGGTCGCTACAATGAGCATACAAAAACACAAAAACCAAATCAACCAACCAACCAACCAAACCAAAAACCACCCCAAAACAAAAAACAAAACGAAAAACGAGTTGAATGTGATTATAAAATAGGTGAATGTGGAGGGATTATTAATGTGTCACAAGCGGGCGCCTGGGTGGTTCAGTTGGTTGAGCGTCTGACTTGGGCTCAGGTCATGATCTCACGGTTTGTGAGTTAGAGCCCCGCGTCCGGCTCTGTGCTGACAGCTCAGAGCCTGGAGCCTGTTTGGGATTCTGTGTCTCCCTCTCTCTCTGCCCCTCCCCCACTCATGCTCTGTCTCTCTGTCTCAAAAATAAACATTAAAAAAAATTTAATGTGTCACAAGCATCATAAAGACCCTCTCTCCCCATCATTCCTCACAGACTGAACCCCCTCCCTCCCAACCCAAGTGTCTGCCTGGAGACTCTTATGAGCCTGGCTGACTAGCCTCTTCAACGCTCAATCTTTCTTCTAAGAACCAGTCCTTGCCATTTCTAAGTTATACTGGTTACATCTTGCAATTTTTTTTCCAGCCCTTTCTAAACCCGAAAAGGTCCTGCATAACCAAATCCAGGAACACACCTGGCTAACTCAGACTTCCCTCAGATGGAAGGTGAAGGCGGGGGTACAGGAAGAGGGACCATGCAGACCAAGACAGACACGTGTAGAGTACTAATTTATACCTTTGTTCTTAATCCTGTTAGGGTGCTTGCATGGTAATGATTCTTAGTCCCTGTAATCATGAAGTGAGAGGGTGTGAAGGTCAATGGCAGAGGAAGATGTTCTATGGGAAGATTCCAGGCTCTGGATACCTGCTTACAACCAACTGCGCACAGAGGGCTGGACCCTTCTGATATTTCTCAACAACCCCTTCTCTGCTCAAGGCCCATTAAATCTAGACGCTCCATCTGGTGTCCTCCGTCCAAGCGGGGGCCCAGATAAGGGTGCTAACCCGTTCAATCACACAGTAGAGGTGAGACTGGAAGCCAGGCATTCAGATTCCTGGACTCTTTCACATTAATCTCTGGTATGTAAATTACATTCATGTAGCGTGAAATCACACTGAGAAATTGCATGGGATGCTCCTTGGGATTCCCGTGGCTCAGACGTTTCTCAAGATGGATGGCAAAAATTAAAGCCCGTGGTGGCACTCATAAACATAACTATGGCTTTACCAAAGGCAGTAAACCTGGTCATGGCAAAAGTTGGCTGGCACATATGTATACTTGAACACACTACATGCATTTTAAAAATGAAACCAATACGTCATCTCCTGTTTCTTTGCAGGGGCACAGATGTCATCTCCCTGTCTAGCTGTATCTATGTATGCTTACAGATGCACTTTATTGTACAGCAGTGCCCAAGTCGGTGGTATTCAATGCAAAATTTTTAGAATAGGATTCCTCTGATGGTTTCCATAGGAACAATGTTATAACTGGAGAATTCATTCTAGACCAAGGGCTGTACACATACTCCTCCACTCAGTGATGGAGGGGAATTAATATTGTAGTGGTTAAAATATGGTTATGGATGCTAGCCACACAGCCTCAAATCGAATCCTAGCTTTTAATGCCTCGCGTAACCTCTCTCTACCTTGGCTCCCTTGTG
Source organism: Paguma larvata (assembly GCA_030068075.1). Lineage (NCBI taxonomy): Eukaryota > Metazoa > Chordata > Mammalia > Carnivora > Viverridae > Paguma > Paguma larvata. The sequence continues at coordinate 112,549,830 of CM057825.1, forward strand.
TAAAGTGGAGATCACATAGTACCCACTTCCTAGGATCGTTGTGAGCATTCGCAGCATAAAAATAAACAGAATACTTCAAAAAGTGTTTGGCACTTAGCGAGGGCCCGGTTCCTGGCTTGGGGGAGATTTTGAGTAAAGCCTTGTGTTAATAATTTGTACATAGGTTCTTGTGTAAAAAGTTTTTTTGTGTGTTTGAAAATAGAAATTAATTTTACTTAGGTAAAAACTTAGGAATAGGATTGTTAGGTTGTATGGAAGTGTGTGTTTAGCTTTAAAATAAACTATAAGAAACTGCCAAAATATCTTCCCACGTGGCTATACCATTTTGCATTGCCCCTGGTAGTACGTAAGAGGTCCAGTCACTCCGTAACTTTGTCACTTCTTAACATTTTTTTTTCAGCCATTCTAGTAGCTCTGTAGTATATTTTATTGTGGTTCGAATTTGCGTTTCCTAATGGTGGATAATGGTGAGCATCTTTTCATGGGCTGATTTGCCACATATATATCCTTTTTGGTGCGACATCTTTAAAAATTGGGTGGTTAATTTTCTTACTGTTGAGTTTTGAGTTTTATATACTCTGGATATAGCTCCTTTGTCCGATAAGCAATTTACAAATATCTTCTCCCAATCTGTGCCTTGTTTCTTCACCCTGTTAATCTTTCGCAGAGAAAAAGGTTTTAATTTTGATGAAGTCCAATTTGTCAATTTTTCTTTTATGCTTTGGTGTCATTCATATCTTAGGAAATTTTGCTTAATCCGAGGTCATGGAAGACATTCCCGTGTGTGTGTGTGTTTTAGAAGCATGAGAGTTTTAGGCTTTGCAATTAGGTCAATGCCCTATTTTTTTTTTTAAGTAGGCTCCACACCCAGCATGGAGACCACGGTGGGGCTTGAACTCAAAAGACCTGAGCTGAAATCAAGAGTCAGACGCTTAACCGACTGGGACATCCAGGCACCCGCCCCCCAATGCTCTATTTTGAATTAATTTTGTGTAATGGATTGAAGTATCGACCAAAGTGGAGGTTTTCCCCACATACGTGAATTCCAGCTGTTCCACCACCATCTGTGAAAAAGACACTTCCTTTTCCACTGAACTGCACTTTTGTGGAAAATTGACCACATGTGTGAAGGTTTATTTTTGACCTGTTCCATTGATTGTTCTGTTCCATTGATCTGTGTGTGTATCTTTGATCTTTTAGTCCAGGGTTTGGTGTGCTTTTTCTGTAAAGCACCAGATACCAAATTTTTTAGGCTCTTCATGCCAAGAGGCAAAATTCAGGATAACATACAGATACATGTTATATAAGACACAAGTCTCCACAAATATTTTATTAGTGACACTCGATATAATAATTGAATATGTATATTTTTTGCAGGATGTATCTACTAATAAGAAAAATGGAGTTGTTTTTTTATGAGATAACATGGCTTTACTGGGGTTTAGAGAGAGCATTCCCTACTGTCAAAATTTATTGTAAATGTTCGTCTGTTAAAGCTGATGTATAATAAGATTTTGTGTGTTTCACCATGAATATGATTTCAGTAGTCTCTTCATGGCTTGAAAGGCATTGATAGAATTCTGTTAGATTTCTCTCTTGATATTTGCCTTTTAGCATGTCCTTACATTACAGATTAGTTGCCACCAATTGAAGGTAAGGTAGAAACTCCTCAAATGCACAGTTAAATGGATTTTGAAATGCAAAAATTTCCTTTGTACTTACACATCAAGGTCTTGAAAAATGCTGCTGGAACTGTAGTCTAAGTTTGGAAGATATCCGCTGTAAATCTGTGTGGGAATGGAGATTTCATTTCTTGTTTTATCTTTTGATCACATGGGGAGTGCTTACAATGGCTTGCCATTATTTGTGATTCAAACAATGTTGGCTGTTGTCAAGATGACTGTACCGCAATATATACTTCACACATGAGCACTGTAAAAGCTAACTTCAAAGCTATGCATTGGTTGAGGGCAGGTCATCTAACCATTAAAAGGAGTCGAAACCAATCTTACTTTGTAGGCTGTAGTGGGCTGACTTTGGCCCACGAGCCATAGTTGGTTTGCCTATGCTTCAGCCAGTACTATATTGTTGTGATTAGTATAGCTTTAATGAGGTAGTATGTGTTCAATTTTGTACCTCTTTGAAAATGATTTTGGCCATTTTATTCCTTTTGCCATTTCATACGAATTTTTTTCATTTCATATGAATTTTAAAGTCAGCTTATTGATGCTTATAAACGGTAGTGAAGAGATTTTGATTCAGATGGCACTGAATCTAAAAATCAGTTTGAGTAGAAGTGATATCTTAACAATACAGATTTCTCCAGTTCATGAATATGGTATGCCTTTCAATTTATTTCATTAAAAAAAAATTCATTACTGTTCTTTCATCTATATTCCACACATATTTTGCTTGATTTATTTCTAAGTATTTTATTTTACCAGTATTGTCATTATCACAAATAGTACCTTGAAAAAACTTTGGGTTTTCATGTGTTCTTTACTAGTATATAGAAATACGATCGATTTTTATATACTGACCTTGTCTCTTAGGACCTTACTCAACTTACTTATTAGTTGTAAAAATTTTTGTAGATTTCTTGGGAGTATCATGATGTCTGAGAGTGAAGACTTTTCTTCTTACCTTATTATGTTTTTAGTTATATGTCTCCCTTATAATATTTTTGTCTGGATTTGGTATCAAGGTAACGCTGACTTCATAAAATGAGTTGGGAAATAGCTTCACTTTTTCTAAATCCTGGAAGAGATTGTATAGAATTAATACTGTTTCTTCCTTAAATGTTTGTTAGAATTTGCCAATAAAACCATATGATTCTGGGTTTTTTTTCTTGGAATGTTTTTAACTACCAACATGATTTCTTTAGTAGATACAGAACTATTCCAGTTACCTATTTCTTCTTGAGTTTTGGTAGGTTATGTTTTCTAAGGAATTGATTTCACCTAGGTTGTTAAACAAATAGGCATCAATGCTGTTATCGATATTTCTTCAGTTAATTTGAAATATTTTATTTATCACATAATAAATTCCCATGTATACTTCGGTGGATATATGTAGATTATTCTTTTTTTTATTGAGCGATTACTATCCTAGTCTGGTATTTTTTTAATTAATGAAGTTATATAACAATAAATTAAAATTTTTGGATAGTTCCTGGTCATTATCTTTCCCTTTCAAAATTTTCTTGCCTTATTTCACAACTTTGTGATTCATATGGACTTCTGAATTAGTGTTTAAAAAATCTTGTTGAAATCCTTATTGGCACTATGTAAACTTTGTAAAATTATTTAGGAGAATTAATATCTTCATACTGACTCTTCCTATGTAAAGACAAGATTTGTCTCTCCATTTACTAGAGCCTAATCTTATGTCTCTTAACAAGTGTTTTACATTTTTCTCTATAAAAGTGTTCTTCATTTAGGTCATATAAGCATATTTCTCATTACATTTCTTCCTACCTTCTGGTGTTGCTATTGCAAAAATGATCTTTTCCTCAAATATATTTTTCTACCTCATTTGTTTATAAGAAACCTATTCTTTTTTTAATAAGACTAATTTTGTAACTGGCCACTTTCACCTTCTTTTTACTGTTTCTTATGGTTTTTCAGTTGTTCCTTTGGGTTCCCTGTGTATACAATTTTATGATGTGCAAATAATCATAGATTAGTCTCCTCTTTACTTATGTTTATGACTCTCAGTTCACTCTGTCATCTGACCATAGTAGCACAGGGCTACCAAGAGGTCATACGGCATGCTTTGCCTGCTGAAGAATTGCCAAAAGGTGACACCCACCAATTAGATAAAGATACCTCCAGTTAGTTAAAGTCATCCCAACTATGCAGAACAATTAGATAAAGGAATCCCTCTGAGTGGACCAGTTAGCAAAGGTCACTCTTTCTGCCAGTTGACTCAGCCTTGTGCGAGGTTCAAAGGGTGATTGGAGCAGACTGGGCCTCAGCCCTGTTCTTGACCCCTTGGCCAGGTGCCCTTATATACGGTACAGCTCTCAGGACTGGACCCAATGGCTCTCGTTAGCATTTCCAGAACAGCATTACAAAATAATGCAGCTGGCATTGTAGTCTTGGTTCTCTTAACTGTGATTTATTCTAGCAGTCACCAGAAAGTATCTTTGCCTTTGATTTGAGAGATATATAGTCTTAGTATGTTACAGACAAGTCATTTTCTAAGGTTAAAAAAAAAGATCCAGGAATACATGAATTTTATCAAATGCCTTTTTGGAATTTATTGACACAGTAATATGAGTTTAAACCTTTGACCAATGAATATGATGAACTACACCAATAGATCCCATGATAGTGAAAATAGTGAACCATTCTGATTTCTACAATGAATTTCCCATTGGCTGATGGGGTATTATTCCTTTCATGCACTTCCGGGTTCTATATGTTATCAAGGGCTTTTAGGTCTTCTTTTCTTCGGTGAGAATGAGTTGTAGTTTTTGTTTGTTTTGTTTTGTTTGCTTGGTGGGTTGACTGGCTGGTTTTAAATGCCATCCTTCTCAGAGTTTGGTATCACTGTGATGCTAGCCTGGCTTTTAAATACTGGAAGTGTTCTGTCTTTACGTTTATGGATCAGTTCAGACCGCATCAGAACAATCTCTTCCTTGCCGTTGAAAACAACCCACCCATCTGAGTTATTTGCACTTGTACTGCTTTGCAGGCTCTTTGACAACTTTCTCGGTTTCTTCGCGGTTTCTTTGCAGATATATTTAGGTTTTAAAAAAATCTCTTCCTGTATTGGATTGACTTGGTGATTTCCATTTTCCTAGGGAATCATCCCACTCCAGGCAGGTGAACAATTGATTAGCAGAGAGTTATTTATTCAAAGTGGCTAATTTTGTGCGTCATTAGTTATTTTTCCTTTTTTATTCTTTTATTTATTTATTTATCTAGCTTTTATTATTTTAGTGAGCTCTACACCCAATGTGGGGCTCGAACTCATGACTCCAAGATCAAGAGTCACATGCTCGACTGACTGAGCCAGCCAGGCACCCCTTTCCTTTTTTATTCTTGATTAGTGCATCCTCTGTTGACTTGGGGTGCGAGTGGATTATTTCGTTTGGGGGCTTATTTGCTTACATAGGCCACTTCTTTACTCTTTCCTAATCCAAATTTTCTGCGATAAAACAGTATCTGTTTCTGAGAAATTTAAATTGTTTTAAATTTTTATTTTTTATTGTTTTTAAGGTTTATTCATTTTTGAGACAGAGACAGAGCACGAGTGGGGGAGGGGCAGAGAGAGGGAGACACAGAATCTGAAGCAGGCTCCAGGCTCCGAGCCATCAGCACAGAGCCCGATGCGGGGCTCGAACCCACAGACCGTAAGATCATGACCTGAGCTGAAGTCGGATGCTTAACCCACTGAGCCCCCCAGGTGCCCCTCTGAGAAATTTAGAGTTCAGGAAACACATTACAGAAACAATTTTTTTCAGTGGAAAAGGCTGTTGCAGACTACAGACGGTATCGTGCTCTTTACCCATGATCCTCTTCTGGTCAGAGACTCAGCCGTGGCATTTAAAAAATACCTTTACATGTATCAGTACATAAACCGAGCATATGATTACATTGAGCTTTTCTGTATTGGACTGATGTGGTGATTTCTGTTTTCCTAGGTGTTCAGGAAAAGGGGCGCTGCCCTTCCTCCCTGTCATTAACAGCCCAGCCATTAAGCTAAAGCATCACACGTGCCCCTGACACCCCTAACGGTGGGTGACAAAGATGCTAATGACCTTAAAGAAGCTCGCCCCGCCGTGTAACTGCACACACTTCATTCTGTGAGCCAGGTTAACTAGCCGTGGTCTGTATAATAAAAAAAAAAAAAAAAAATCACACATATTCCTAATGGATTTTTTTGTGGGCTTTAAATTTTCTTTTATGTTTATTTATTTTTGAGAGAGGGAGAGAACACAAGCAGGGGAGGGGCAGAGAGAGGGGGAGAGAGAGAATCCCAAACAGGCTCCGTGCTGTCAGCGCACAGCCTAGGGTGGGGTTCGAACCCACAAACCGTGAGATCATGACCTGAGCTGAAATAAAAAGTCGGAGCCTTAACCGACTGAGCCACTCAGGCACACTTGAAATTTCTGATTTAATAATGAAGGGGGGTTTAGGAATATGAATTTTCCTGTTGATAGTTTTATCAACACAGTTTTTTAAAAATCGATTTTATTTTTAGAGCGGTTTTAGGCTCCCAGCAAAACTGAGGAGGTACAGAGATTGCTCACATTCCGCGTGCCCCCGATACACAGTCTGTGCGACGGGCAAGCTATCCTCTGCTTCAGCTCGGGCTGCATAACAAGTACCATAGACTGGGCGGTCTCCACCACAGAATTTATTTTCTCTCATTTATTCTGCAGATCCCAGAAAGCCAGCCAGTACACAGAGCTCTTATTTTTTTTTTCTATGATTGCGCATCACTTCATTGTTCAGATATGTAAATGTTTACATAACTAATCCCCTGTGGGGGGCACCAGGCTGCTCACGGTCCTTCGCTATGATAAACAGGGCTGCGGGGAATAACCTTGTACGATGGCAGCTCACGCGTGCACGGGTGCGCCTGCAGAATAGGTTCCTAGACGGGGGGTTGTTGGCTCAAAGAGTTAGTAGGGACACTCGCACAGACATTCTGAGTCGTTGCTGTGTTCATTATTTTCAGCGCATTTTTTCTCTTTCTATCCCGGTAATCTGTTTTCCCAAATACAGCATAAATGGACTGTCTTGCTTTTCTGGGACCTGTTTGCATGCCGTCCTCACAACTGAGTGCAGGGTGGATAGTTCAGAGTCTGTGTCGTGTAGCGCTTGTGGAAACGGCTAGGGCTGGACCCCTTTGGCCCGCCTGCCTCCTTTTCTTTGCAAAAGTGCTCGTTTCCAGACTGTCCTCCAGTGACCAGCCCGTGCAGTCTCTGTCTCAGTGTGGCCGCTGTGGCTTTAAAACACATTTCCTGATGACCAGACAGGTCGAACACTTTTTCTTATGTTTGTCAGTCATTTGGGCATTTTCTTTGGGAGATTGCGTCTGCTCAAGTGTCTTGCCTATTTTCCTGCTGGGAAGTCTGTCTCTTCCTTAGTGACTTGTAGATACCTTTGCTTACTCTGGATTGCACTTACTCTCCTACCGGCTCTCTTTTGGAACTGCGATCCTTAATTTTGCGGAGGTCGGTTTACCCAACTTTTACGTTGAGGGGTTTAGAGTCGTGTTTAAGAAATCTCTGCCTACTACAAGGTAACAAATATGGTTTCCTATTTTTTTTCCCTGAAAAGCTTCATTGGTTCACCCTTCACGGTTAGCTCTGTATTTCATCTGAAGTTGGTACTTTGTGTGTAGGGGGAGACAGAAGCCGGTATGCACGTTCTCTCACAGCGACAGCTCTGAGCCGTCTGTCGGGAAGACCGAGCATCCCTGTCCTGCGGTGTCGGCTTTGTCGGAAGATCAAGTGATCACGTATCTGTGGTCTCTTTCTGAACTTTTGTTCTGTTTCATCAATCTGGTCACCCTTAAGTGTACTGCTTTTGATTCTCGTTTCTACCTCATACCGTAACGTTTTCTTTTGTACATATTATTTCTCTTACGAGGCTTATTTTAAGCTACTAAATTCCAACAAGATGAGCTCTATTACTGACTGATCTTTTCATTTATTGTTTTATTAAGTAATCTGTACATCCAACATGGTGCTTGAACTTCTGGGACCAAGAGTCACACGTTTCATGGAATGAGCCAGCCAGGCGCCCCCATTACTGACTGATCTTTTGATAATGGCATTGTGCCCAGATACAGTGCCTTCGATGCGCAGTTGCTACTTGCCGTATGTCACGAGCACCAAAGTAAACTTTTCTTTTAAAAGGAACAGTCTAGGGGCGCCTGGCTGGCTCAGTCAGTTAAACACCTGACTCTTGATCTTGGCTCAGGTCATGATCTCACAGCTTCGTGAGTCCAAGCCCCACATCGGGCTCTGTGCTGACAGCATGGTGCCTGCCTGCAATTCTCTCGCTCCTCTCTCTCTGCCCCTTCCCCACTCCCACTGTGCCCCTCCCAAAATAAATAAGCATTAAAAACATTTGTTAGGTAAAAAAATAAACAAAAGGACCAGTCTGCCTGTATTATCATAAATTGGAAAAGGTGCTCAGTATGAAAACCTCCATCTACTCTATATGCCTGTCCCATTCCACCGTACCAGAGCTATGGTTGGAGAAACCATGCATTCTCGTGGTCTCTGGGTGTTTTTTCTTTGAATCTGTGGTGGGCCAGTAATGAGCCAAAATACTTCCTCATCTACATGGCATGGTTGGTAAGCCTGGCAAATTCCAACACCAGCTCTGAAGCACTAAAAGCCGGGTGTTTTGGTAGGTAGCTGTGGATCCCCAGTCTTCTTTCTCCCCCATATTGAATTTCACACCCATGCCCCTCACCATGTGAGTCGGCAGTGCCCCGCATGGCAGCAGTTTCCTTCCCTGCTGCATTGATCTTGGGCTCGGCTTTGTGATGTGGTCTGGCCAGTGGGGTGGTTCAATAAAGGGTGTGTGACGAGATGCTTTAAATGCGTTTGTGTGGTTTGGCTTGGCCTGTTGCCATGAGAGCAACGTGCTCCAGCTGGAGCCAACTCACGGCGCAGAGCTGCATTCGTCCAGCCCGGCTGCGCTAACAAAACGCCACACACTGCGTGCTGGACACCGCAGAAATGTGTTCGCCCACGGTTCCGGAGCCTGGTGTCCAAAATCCAGGCGGCAGCACGGCTGCTCTCTCCTGCCATTTCCATCCCCCTCCTGGGCTCGCAGGTGGCCGCCCCTTGTGCGCCCTCTGTGCCCTCGCACCCCCTGCGTGCCCTCGCACCCTCTGCTGCCTCTGTGTGTCCGCGTCTCCTCTAACTGTGAGGACACAGGCCACCCTGACGGCCTCGTTTCACCTTCAACGCTTCGGTCAAATCCCTGCCTCTAAAAACTGTCACAGTCTGAGGTCCTGGGGATTAGGACTTACACACAGCAGTTTGGGTGGGGGGACACAATTCAGGCCATGACCAGACCTACCGACGAGTCCAGCCAATCCCAGGAGGTGGCAGAGCCGTGAGCAGGAAATAAATGCGGGTGGGTGGGGCTGCTGGCTGGACCAGAAGGGCAGCAGCCACGGCTGACTACTATAAACCTGTCTTGCACTTTTTTTTTTTTTTTGCTATTGAGGGGAAATTCAATCATGCAATTAGCCACTTTAAAGCTCCCCTTCAGTGATGTTTAGGGAGCTCACAACACTGTTCCTTCCGTTTCTAATGGGCAGCGTCTGAAAGGCTTTCACCATGGTTTCACTGACGGAAAAAGATTTTTCTGGAACTGAAGATCTTGAGGTGGCAGCAGCTAAAAGCTAAAGCATGTGACACAGCGAGAAGCAGAGGGCGGAAGGGAAGGCTCTTGCTGCCACCACAGAGTGTCCTATCCCCACAAGCATCTCTGCTGCAGCCATGTCCCCACATAAGCCATGTGTCGTCTGAGGCCTTTATTCTTGGGCCCGTATTTAGTGACTTGTGGGCACGTGCTGGCCCTGCTCTGAAGTCTGGAGGCTCAGTAGTGAAACAACAAAACGCAGGCCAAAAAAAGAAAAAAAAATCCCTGCCTTCATGGAGCATGCATGCCAGAGGGAAAGCAGGTCAAACAAGTAAATAAACAGCACGTTCAGTGGTCTAAGGACGCGTGAGGGAGGCGTGCCCTGGGTGGGGGAACGGCAGGTGCACGGACTGTGAGCAGAAGCCACTTCTGTCCCTTCTGGGCCACAGCCAGGCCTACGGTGGAGCAGGGGGAGATGGGAGATGGGAGATGAGAGGAGACAGGGAGGGCTTCGAGCATCCTCGTCCTCGTGAGGCAGGGTCCTGCTCGGAGCGGGGAGGGCGGGGCTGGGACAGGACCAGCCCTGCCGCCGCCGCTGGAGGAGGGGATGCCGGCGCGTGCAGACCTGGCAGGTGCAGGCTGTAGACACGAATGTGGAAGCCATCAGCGTGTGCATCTCAACCCCAAAGAGCAAGCGAGGTGGCCCACGGGGGAGTGTCAGCCGAGCAGCTGTGCTGGGATGTTTAGAGGTGGGCAGAAGGAACGATGCCCCGAAAGCCCAAGAGCAGACAGCTCCTCAAGGACAGGAGGGCACGTGTGTTGATGCCTGACATTTGCCTCACTTGCTTCCCAGCTGGCGCTGATCCCTCCTCGTCGGGCGGAAAAGCGACCATGATCAAGAACTTACAACTTCTTCTTTGGAAGAATTTCATCTTGAAGGTGGGTAAGGCGGTCCGCGGGCAGGTCCGGCGGGGGGCGGGGGACCGAATGTTCATGTTACGTTGGCACCTGATCTGATCTGATGAACGAAAAAACCAACAACCGTACTTGAAACGGGACCCCCTTTCTGCGCATAAGCCAGGTTCCCGTCAGAATTCTGCAAACCGTCGTCGCCGAAGGCGGCATCATCGTTACTGATTTCTCGCCGCCGATGTCATGGAACAGTCCAGAAGGAGAAGCCGTTTAGCTCATCCTTTATTTTTTTTCTTTTTCATGGCTTGTGCAGGGAGGTTGGGGGTGGGGGAGAATGAAAAGGCTTTTTAAGTGAAAGAAACGTGCCATGTGGCGACTTAACACTGGCGTCCTGCTGTGGGTTAACGTGCCGCTTTCCTTTCCGTGTTAGAAGCGGAGGACCCTGGGAACGGTGCTTGAAATCCTGATGCCGCTACTCTTCTGCGCGATCATCATGTATCTGCGTTTCAACAGTTTCCCCAAGAAAATGCCTCCTACCGACTACCCGCCCGTCAACATCAGCGTACTGCCAGACTTCCTCCACCTGCCGACGCAGACCAGATACCAACTAGTCTACACCCCTTCCAAAAGCGCGACCGTGAAGGCCGTCGCTGAAGCGGTGGGGAACTCCTTTGACGTGGAGTTTGAAGGTGAGGCACAAAGATGGGGTTCTGACGGGCAGGGAGGGCATTTTTATAGCTCGAGGCTTTTCCCCGAGGGTGCTTATCGTCGCGATTCCAAACCTGAGGTCTCCGAATCCTAAGGAGTCTGCCGAGGTGACAGCTGGGGGAAAGCCGACCACGAGGTCTTCGGAGCGCTGCAACCATGCTCCGGCAACGCGGGAGATTCTGAATTAGCAGGAATCTCGTTTTAATCTCTTCTAAGCCGGTCTCTGCATGGAGCCAGGAAGGTCTCTCAGAGGTCGGCAAGAGCTGCCCGCCTTTGTGCTTCCGCCTCTCCGGTGGCTTCTACCGCACCAGGAGTCAGGCAGGCCTCCCTTCTCCAGGGTCTGGCCCTGCCCCCGCTCCGGGTTCCCCCAGCCTCCTGTGGGCTGTGCCTTCCTACCTTTCAGGGCAGAGCTAGCAGCCAGGCTTTATTTAGATTTCACGGCTGTGCCTTGGTCTTTCTCTGAGCCCCGCTGGCTACTGTCGGAGCGCTCGGATTCACCGTTCCCCACGCGGCCACTCTGGACGTCCTGTGCCCAGGCTGCTGCTCCTTGCTGGGCTCCGCCTCCCTGAGGGCACAGGGCCAAGACTGTTTTCTTCATCACTGGGCCTTGTTCATGCCCAGCGCACACTCGCTGCTCAATGCGTATTTACTGAATGCATTAACGCAGTTACAAAAGGTGGAGTCCACAGAATGTGTGGTCATGTCCCCAACTTACCATAATTGTAATCTATGCCTTTGCAAAGGTGTTCTAATAATACGTAAGGTGACAAGGGAGAAGAAAGGGCTCTCCCCTCCCAGTTCTGAGCGCCACTCAATGGAGACCATTCTTTAAAGGCCCTCGGTGCCGACACACGTGGGGGCCGCCGTTCTGGGGCTTTGCGCTTCCCTGACGTCCTAAACTAGCATTCTAATTCTACGGAGAGGAGACTGGGAAGGGAAACACATTAAAGACCGCTCGTCTTGGGGGAGGATGGAGCTGATGCGGCGGCAAAGCCGCGATGGTGAAGGACGAGACGGGCGGGGTGGGATGGCAGCGGCCTCGGGGCTTGGGGTGCAGGTGCGGGCCGCGGTGGGGCTGGGCGTGGGGGCGGCCCAGGCAAGGCCGCAGCGTCTCCAGGGGCCTCGCCCGCGTCCTGGGTTTTCCTCCGCTCACGCCGAGGCCGCCCGCGTGGGGGGGGGTAGTTTGAAGAAGAGAAGTTACCTGGCCTGATTCGTCCCTGCCTCTGGCTGCCCTCGGGGGCTCGCAGGGAGACGGAGATGAACCCGACGCCGTGGGCTCCTGTCCGGGGGCAGCCCTCCGGTTCCCTAAACGTTCGGGCTTCGCTTCCGGGCTGCATCCCCACCTCACGGCCTGGGACTCCTGGTCGCCTCCACGGAGAAGAAAGCATTTCTCTTCTTTCTTTCGGATCCTACCTCAGGCAACGTCTCGCTCCCCGTGTTTGTCTCAAAGGGGTTATTTCTGTATCATTACCGCCGGCTCACTTCTTACCTCGTCTCTGTGCGGAACGTCGCGCGTTCTAGGGCTTTTCGGCCAGGGTTCCTTCTGCGCATGCGCGCTGTGCCAGGGCCGCCTCCGGCCTCCGCATGCCGGAAGTCCCCAGGGCTGAGGCCTGCGGTTCCGGGATCTCCCTCTACTTCCGCTTCCGGCGGCTTCTGCCTTAGCCGCTTCCAGCCACTTCCAGCCGCCCGCTCCTCTGCGCGCTCCCTGGGTCCCCAGAAGGCTCCCTCCCTGCCTTGCGTTCCTCTCGCATGACACAACTGCGCGTGAAAGAACTTAAGGTGTAGAGTGAAAAGTTAAGTTTGCATCCCAAGTGCCGCTTCGCAGGAGAATTCTTGGCTAACAGTTTGGAAAGTATTTTTCTGGCATTTAAACATGAAAAACAAACACAAAAAATAAACCTTTTTTGTTGATGAATTCAAGAACGATGAATACAAGACTCGTTTGTATTGATACTTTCAAATCACCTAATAGGTAGATTTTTGCCCTTCAGGTCATTCCCCTAAGCAAATCCTCCACCCTGGAAGGACGGAGGGTGGTTTGAGGATCCCTCCAAACCGTGACAGACAGCTGTTTTTCCTTTTGATCATCTGCGCAGCCTGTTTCTTCCCTGGGCGGGGCCGGGCCCCTCTCCTGCCGTCAGCCCTTGATGCCTCCTCCTTGGGCTCAGGATGGCTCAGGTCTGTGCCAGTCTGCACTTGGCGGTCCCCTTGCTACTGGGACTTGTCCAGGGATGACACCTAACTCAGAGGGAGCCAAGGAAACCCTGGGATGTGTCCTGGCACATTTTTTTTTCCTCCAAGAATGGGTTTTGTTCTGATGCAAAGTTAAAGTTCAGTCTTGTTTTTAACCTTTTGGGTGGCGAACAGCTTTTACCTGAAAGACGATTTACCCCACGACTGAACACCCGGAGGAAGGCCGAGGGATGCCCACCCTGATCGAGGGCCCGCCAGTGCCTCCAGCCCCGGGAAAGGCCCTCATAGGAACAATCATGATGTGAGAGCAGGGCCCTGTGTAGGTGAAGGGCCCGGTGCCACAAAACCCCCAGCGTCATTGGAGGTTTTTACCAGGACATTAAAAAACAAAAACAAAAACAAAAAACTTCTCCATATTCTCAGAGACGTTTGAGAAAATGCTGCCACTCCGAAAGCAAACTGGCCTCCTGTGCCATGGACATGGCCAAAGAAACAGCAAGAGGACTTGGAAATTAAGATCAGTGAAATCGCTTTCGGGGAAACAACAGAGTGGACGCGTGTGACGCCTGGCAGGTCGGCTGGGAGCCTAGGTCGGGGAGGCAAGGGACTATGTCGGGGAAAAGGATGAAGAAACGGGAAGTGTGAGTGACCGAGTCCGACCACCTAGGAGGGCTTCTAGAAGGAAGCAACCGACACACAGAGGGGAGGGGACAAAGCACTTCAGACAAGGCTCCTGCGAGAGCGGCTGTGTCTCAGGAGGATGGCAGAAAGGGACAACCGTGGACATGCGACGGTGACTCCTCCCGCCCGGGGACCAAGGAGCAGAAGCCGACGAGCCCTCAGAGGAGACACCGGCTGCTGGCAAAGAGGCAGAACGATGTGGTGACCTCTTCCGCACTCTGAGGAAGAATCACTTTTGAGGAGGACCTTGGACGACAGCCTCGCCGCACGCGAGGGCCGGGAATGGAGCCATTATTTTTCTCATCGGAGCAGCTACATTTGTCTGTGATTTTGTCCCCCGCTTTTGGTTGTCATAGCCACGCAGACAAGCTGTGGATGGCTCCCCATGAACTTGGCCAAGGGCAAGTTCCACCTCCTGCAGCCCTCGGCGCCGCCCAGCTGAGGTGGGGGGGAGGGCCTGGGACTAGAGATGGCGTGTGTTCAATCAGACCGTTGTCACCGCCTCATGCGGCTCCCCTGTTTGCAGAATGAGGGACAGAGGGAGGGAGGGTTGCGGCCCCTCCTGCACCGGCTCAGGGGGGGCGGGCATGGGCGGCAGGCGCTCGCTCACTGGACTTTTCTCTCCGCAGTCCTCGGCTATTCTTCAGTGCCTTTGTTTGAAAATTACATAATGCAGGATCCCAGAGCCTTCTTCGTGTTGGCTGGAATCGTCTTCGATCATGCCTTCAATGACAGCGACCAACCCCTGCCACTGAAGGTAAGGGACATCCCATCCGGGAGCAGCCTTGGGGCATTTCCCAGCCTTGGGCTTGAGCCGGCGGGAGAGTCTCGCCACCTGAGCTGCCCCTGTGTTTCCCTGTGTCCACTTGGCCACCTGGCTGCCGTCTTATTTCCGGAGGAGGTAGGAAAATGCTCCCGGTTTCGCTGCCTCCAGCCTGGCCCCGGGGGCACCTCCCAGGAGTCCGATTCCTCGCAAGAGAAGCCTGCCCAGGGAAACCTCCAGCCAAGAGAAGGGGACCACGTATTTCCGTTGCTCGATGACAGGCTGGGTCTCGGCTCAGCACCCACGAGCTCTCTAACCGTGGGAGGGGCGCTGACATTTCGGGCCTCAGTTTCCCTACGGGCGTAGCGGGAGTACCAGGAGTTCCTAACTCAGAGCTGTTGTGGGCATCAGATGAGTTTGTGTCCAGAACGGAGACGGGAACAGAGGCCTTTCCAGAAGGACTGGTTGTGGTCGTCATCCGGACTGATCGCATGGGCTCCAGTATGGTGGTCGGTCGGTCGGAGGAAAAGAGAGTGGCTCCCATCGGGGGCGGGGGAGCCACGCGTGCGTAGCTTTGGTGTTGCGCAGTACAGTCTAATCATTCATGGCTAGAACTCGCGTGGGGGCGTTGGGAGCTGGAGATGGACACGCTATCAACAGTCAGAAACACTTTCTGAGCACTAACGTGCGCTGGCCCTCCCCGGGGATCATCCGGCCCGACCCTCCGGTGCCTCTGGGGCGAGTGCCGTTAACCTCCTCTGCGTTGTGCTATGAGAAAACCGAGGCGAGAAGGTCAAGTCACCTGCCCCAACTGCCGCCGCCTATTCAGCGGGAGGTGGGGGGTTTCTGCGCTCGGAACCGCCTCCCTGAAGGAGGCTCTCCTGGGCAGAGACGCCACGACCAAAGTCACCCTCTCTTTATCCCCCGCAGGTTAAGTACTGCCTGCGCTTCCGCTACACCCGGAGGAACTCCTTAATCGCGAGGCGGACCCCAGCACAAGATAACCTGGATGGCTGGGGCACATCCTTCCTCTACCCTGTCAACCCAAGCCAAGAGCCCCGGGCCTTCGGGCAGGCCACCGGCGGACTCCCTGGTGAGGAAGTCCCCGAGTCTGGTCCCTCCCGCACGCGCGCCTCTGGTTGCTGTCTGAACCCTTGCTAGGCCAACAGTCCAGAAGAGGCTGAAGGAGTGACGTTTAGAAACGTGTCACGGGGTCAAATGCTTTCATTCCGGAGGAGGTGAAGGAACAGTCAGGCTGCGATGCTGAGCTGCCTGAGGGAGGAATGGAGCATTTTGCAGGCAGGCGCCTCCCTTTTCGTTTCTGCGTGTACCCATATTTGCTTGTACACCTGTCTGTTTGCCTCCACCTGTCTGCAGGCTCAGGGAGAAGCCGTGGGGCAGCTCGGAGGCCCAGGCTCCACGGCGCTGTAGAGCTGGGGTCTCCCTCTTTGCGCGGGGTTCAAGGAGACCTCCCTGTGGGGACGGGACAGCTTTCAGGAAATTGAGCGGACAGGGTGCACCTCACAGGAGGATGGCCGCCCAAGTGACATGAACCTTGGGAACGTAAACCCAAGAGTTTATTGTTCCATGTGATTCTAGAAAAGAGGCAGTGGAAACGCTTGCACATGCCGTGAAGACTCCGTGACGGTCCCCGAAATTTTATTATCAGCAATTTGTTCTTCCGTTTTTCGTGCTGATGGATCCAGGGGTCTGCGTAGGTCAAGGCCATCGGGAGACCATGGTCACCTCCCCTTTACTGCTGGGTACCCCACGCTGGCTCTGCCCGCCCGGAGGGCCGGCAACCCCCGCCGGGAGGTGGAGACTTTAACTCTTACAAGATCCCCAAACCAGGGATCTCTGCCCTCCGGCTTTTTCTTCCCAAAAGCTGGCCTTCGCCCACCGGCTATGCTGTATCAAAATAAGGGCTGCAGGTGGCAAAGTTCGGCTTTGAGGCTTGACAGCCAAATTCAACGACCATGACCCTTGGGCCACAGCAGTGACAGCTCAGACACAGGCCGCAGTAGGTGGGGGGGGTGGGGTGTCTCCCAAGTGCTTTGAATTTAACCATTTCACGTGTTCTGGATCATCAAAAGTGCAGAGCGGGCACCCTTTCTCTGCAGCCCGAGCACTTCGGGGAGAGGACGTGGCCGCGCCGCGCAAGAGCGTTGCACTAGACACCCCTTGTTTTGGGTGCTCAGGAGGCCTCTGCCCTGTTTTCTGCTCCTTCTTCCCCGCGACGGCGTGTGGACTCCAGGCAGCCCGGCCCACTCCCGTCTGCTCGTCGTCACGAATCGCTAGCCAAGACCCGCCGGACTCGGTAGGTGTTCTGCCCCTCCGGTCTTCCCGAGTCTCTCACGCTCGGGCGTCCGCTGTCCTCTCACGCAGGGTACAGCAACGAAGGCTTCCTCGCCATCCAGCACGCGTCGGACAGGGCCATCATGCAGCACCACGCCCCCAATGGGACCGCCAAGCTGTTCGAGGGCCTCAGCGTGCTTGTGAAGAGGTTTCCCCACGGAGCCCACGTCCAGGACAGGTTCTTGGTGATCCTTCAGAACGACTTCCCTCTTCTGCTCATGCTCAGCTTCGTCTGCATCGAGCTGATCATCATCAACTCCGTTGCCCTGGAGAAGGAGAGGAGGCTGAAGGTAACCCCACCGGCTCAGGGCGCGAGCCTCTCCGGGGCAGGGACGTGCAGAAGCACCGATGGAGGAGGGGTCGGGCGGGGACGAGGCCCCGGCAGGGAAGAGGCTGCACGGGTGTTCAAGGGGCCTCCCTCTGAAGGATGGAAGGTGGATGTTGGACGGAGGTTCATCGTTCGACCTGCTTACAACGTAGGCGATGCCGTGTGCTGTGACCGTGTGAGTCCTTGCTTTTAGGCTCGCCCGCCTGTGGACCGACTCCCTGATGAACGCACAGGGGAGGAAGGCCACCGGGATGAGTCACTGTCCCATTGCTGCAGCCGGGGAGCCCCAAGCCAACACGGGCGGCCCCGGCGGGTGTCTCTGCCTGCCTGGTCTCTCTGGTTACCTCTCTCCTCACCCGGTGCTCTCCATCGAGGCAGTCTACCTTGTCACTTTAACATTCTTCTCCTCTGATTGGTTCTTACGACCGTATACAGAAGTAGCCTGCCGGCGGCTCCCTAAACCCTGCGTGGCCTCACCGACCATGCACGGTTTGCTCTGTCTCGTGCGCTCACGCCGTCTGAGCGAGGCCACCTGTGAGGCCGCGGCGGGCATGTGGCGCTGGCAGTGGCGAGACGCCCGGCTCCTCTGCTTTCTCTAGGAGTACATGTGCACGATGGGAGTGGACAGCTGGCAACACTGGGCTGCCTGGTTCATCATGTTCTTCGTCTCGGCCCTCGTCACCGTTTCTTTCATGACCGTCCTCTTCTGCACACAGGTACGCGTCTGGTCCCTCCGCACACGCTGAGCGGTACTGCAGTGGGAAGGAAGGTGGCTGCGGGGCGGGCGGCGGGGCTGAGATTCGACGGGAGATGAGAGCACGGCCAGGGAGGCGCACTTGGGACGGCCTCAGGTGGCGTTTACAGAAACGTCGCGGGGATCGGGCACCGAGGCCGTGCCACCCAAGAGAGCCTTGGCCGCCTTCCGCTCCTGGGGCTGCCGGTACTGGACGCGGGTGTGGTTAATTTCATCAGGACAGTGGGATTCCTCTCCTAATTATTTTATAGACTTTAAAACATTACAAATTTTATACTCCACCAAAAGTTGAAAACAGTTGTAAAAGACGGAGAACATTCTCTTAGGCCCACCCCAACCTTATTAAGTTTTCCTTCATGCTGTCATTGAGATCTGCTGTTCCAATTTGCAAACTTGCATCTGATGACTAAATTATAATCCGCCATGTGGATAAACAAAGATTTAGCTTCTAAATTACCAAAATTAGGGTGCTTTGGATAAAGGTGGTCAAGAAAACCCAGACCACAGGGCAAAACACATAAAACAAAGGGAACGGCCAGAAAGCGTTAAAAAGAGGAGACACAAGGTGTCGAAAGGAATACTATAGTCATTGCAAGAGCAACAATGACAAATGGGATAAACTCCCTTAAGGCGAAAGAGATTCACATTGGGTCAAAAATTGAATTCAGACTTATGCTTTCTTTAAAAAAGATACATGTACAAAGCATAATTTATAAATAGTAATGGATACTGGAACAAAGTTCTGCCTTAAAAAAAATCTAGATATGTTGTTTAATTTAGAATAATCTTGTGGTCTTAAAAACACTTCTGCATTTGCTTTGGGGCCCCTGGGTGGCTCAGTCGGTTGAGTCTTGATTTCGGCTCAGGTCATGATCCCAGGGTCGCAGGATCAAGCCCTAAGTCAGGTACCATGCCGGAGCCTACTTAAGATTCTCTCTCTCTCTCTCTCTCTCTCTCTCTCCCCCCCCCCTCCATCCCTCTCCCCGACTTGTGCTCCTTCTCTCTAAAACAAAAAAAAATTAAAAAAATAAATTACATAAACAAATAAGAGTTCTGCATTTTAAGGGTATTTTATGCCTCTTCTCATTCTTTCCACCGGAAACCCTGTGTGTCTGTGACTGCTCCGTAGGTGAACAGCGTGGCGGTGTTCAGGAACAGCGACCCCAGCTTGATCTTTGTTTTTCTACTGTGTTTTGCCACTGCCACAATTTTCTTTGCATTCATGATCAGCACATTCTTCCAAAAAGGTGAGTCCTGATACGATTTTCTGCCAGGGAGTGTGCTTATGACTTCTTTTTCTGGTAGCATTGCTATTCGAGTTACCTACGGCATTCGTTATTATTCCTCCGAAACCCAGTGTTCACCTCTGTGGTTACTTTAACCATAGAGCCATTCCATTCCCCACTAAAGGCTTAGGGAACCGTCTCTATACAGGTATGTTTTTATGCTCCATCTGGCTTCTAAATGTCATTTCAAATGGATGCAAATGGTAAGTCCCAATGTGGAAGGAAATGAGGGGTAAGGTATCCAGCACAGATGTTTAGGTCTTGATTGTGAAGTGGGGCCCAACGGTAGGGCAGCTTCTAAGACGCTATAGTAAGACGGGAATTCCTGGGACTTTGGGTCTGTCAGACGGGTGTTACCTCTAAATCTATCAGTGGAGTCGTTGAATTACTAGAGATAAAAATGACAGGAAATGGGGTCAGTGTCAGAGCGCAGGAAACTGAACCCTGATTCAAACAGAGAGGCAGAGGTAAAAACATGAATGGAGAATGGGTCCAGCGGTTGGTGAAAAAGAAAAGAAAAGAAAAAAAAAAAAGGGCGGCTTAAAAGAATTTGGGGAAAAATCGAAATGTGGTATAAATGAACCCAGGCAATTTATTGTTTACGTTGGTGAATATTTTTACAGCAAATATCATGTTTTAATATGTGGGCTCTGGCAGTTATTGACTCTGCCAAGATGGGGGTGCGTTCTTTGGAGGTTGACTGGGCTTGGACACTATCTCCTGATTCAAACCCTCTACCTAGTTTCCCGCTATCCCTCAATAGCTCAAGGGCAAGCTTGGCAGGGGGCATGGTCAAGGAAGAGAGTTCCATGGATACCTTAGAGCATGAGTATCAAAGGGTGCTCAACAGCTAAGGCTTACGTGGTACAGAAGGTTGAAACCCCCAAAAATTGACTTTGCAGTCACACACAAGAAATAAGTAGAGTGCTGGAAATAAAAGACAAAACCAATGAGGTCGAAGCATGATAAAGCAGGACCAGAGTGGGAAGCAAATAGCAGGAAAGAGTCCCAAGTGAAGGCAAATATATAATACGCATCTCAGAGTTTATGATCAATTGATTTTTGATGAAGGGGCCAGGACAATTCAACAGGCAAGGAATAAGGTGCTGGTGTAGCTTTATATCCATGTGCAAAAGAATGAAATTGGACCCTACAGCACATCATACACAAAAATCAACTCAAAGTGATTTGTAACCTCAAATGTAAGAGCTAAAACTAAAACATTTCTTAGACATGACACCAAAAGCATAGGGCATAAAAAAGACAAATTGGACTTCATCAATGTTAAAAACTTTGTGTTTCAAAGGATACCATCAAGAAAATGAAAAGACAACCACAGACTGGAGAAAACATCTGCAAATAGTATCTATCATAAGAGACTTGCATCCAAAATAATTAAACTAAACTAAATTAAACTAAACTACAAGTAAAAAAATAAAAACACAAATATTCCAAACTCATTCTACAGGTCAGCATTGCCTTGATAGCAAAGCCAGAAAAGACATCAGACCAAAAAAACTACAGACTAAAATTCCTTATGATCCTTATGAATACAAAGACGGAAAAGTCCTCAACAAAACACTGGCAAACTAAATCCAGCAGCATATGAGAATGATTACACACTATACCAAGTGAGATTGGTCCCAAAAATGCAAAAATAATTCAACATGTAAAAAGTAATAAATGTAATACACCAGTTGATAAGATAAAGGCAAAAAAACCCCAATTTTATTCACTTTTATTCATCTCAATTGATACTGATAAAGCATGTGACAAAATCCAATACTTTTCATGATAAAAAAATTTTGACAAACTAAAATTGAAAGGAAGTATCTCAGCCAATAGTGAGCATTTACAAAAACTCCACAACTAACATCATATTCAATGGTGGACAACTGGAAGTGTTCCCTTAAGATCAGGAACAAGATAAGGATGCCCACTTTCCCCTCTGTCATTCAACACTGTACTGGAAGTTCTAGCCAGAGCAATTAAGAACAAAAAAGAAATAAAAGGCATGCAACTGAAGAGGAAGAAGCAAAACTTTCTCTATTCAAACATGACATGATCTTATATATAGAAAATCCTAAATAATCCACAAAAAGAACTTTGAATCCAGAAAATTTGAATCCACAAACAAACGAATCTAGCAAATTTGCAAGATACAAGGCCAACATGTAAAAATCAGTTGTGTTTCTATACACTAGCAGTGAATATCCCCAAAAGGAAATCAGGAAAACAATTCCACTTAAAATACTGTCCAAAATAAAACACCCAGGAATAAGTCTGACCAGAGAGATAAAAGACTTGGTGAAAGAAATCAAAGATAACAATGCAACGGAAAGACCTCCCTCCCATGTTCATGGATCAGAAGACTTAATATTGTAAAAATGGCCATATTCCCCCAGATTGATCTACAGATTCTATTCAAATCCTATTAAAATCCCAGTTGCCCTTTTCTCAGAAATGGATAAGCTGATTATAAAATTCATATGGAATAGCAAGTCACCTCAAAAAGCCAAAACAATTTCAAAAAAGAATAACAAAGTTGGAGGACTTGCACTTCCTGATTTCAAACTTACTACAAAGCTGCAGGGATCAAAACAGCGTGGTACTGGCATGAGCACAGATACACAGACTGATGGAATAGAATTGAGTGCCTAGAAATAAGCCCATACATCTCATAGACAATTGATTTTGACAAGGGTGCCATGACCATTTAATGGGAAAAGAATAATAAATTGTGCTGGGACAAGTGGATAGGCACTTGGACGCCTACCTCACTTCATTCCTTAGATGGCTGAATACTGTTCCATCATATGGACAGACCGCATTTGGTTATCTGTTCATCTGTTGATGGACTGCGGGTTATTTCCATCTTTTGGCTACTGCAAATAATGCTGTTGTGAACATTTGTGCACAAGTGTCTATTTGAGTCTGCTTTCAGTTCCTTGGGGCATATACCTAGGAGCGTAGATGCTGGGTGATGATTCTATTTAACTTTCTGAGGAACTAGCAAACTGTTTTCTGCAGAAGGTGAAACATTTTACATTTGCACAGCAGTACATGAGGGTTCCAATGGTATTTTTTTTTTTGAGAACTACCTTTTCAACTCTTTTGCCCAGTCTTTTCAGCTTGCATGGTTTGTTCTGTTGGTGCTGAGTTGTAGGAGTTATTTATGGATTTTGAATATTAATCCCTCTTCAGGGATGATGTGCAAATATTCTCTCCCATTCTATGGGTTCTCTTTTTACTG
Source organism: Paguma larvata (assembly GCA_030068075.1). NCBI lineage: Eukaryota > Metazoa > Chordata > Mammalia > Carnivora > Viverridae > Paguma > Paguma larvata. The sequence continues at coordinate 112,572,407 of CM057825.1, forward strand.
TCTTGATAGTGTCTTTTGATGCACAAAAGTTTTTAATTTTGTTAAAGTATAATTTATCTCTTTTGTTGCCTATGCTTTTGGTCTTATACTAAGAAACCAGTGCCAAACCGAAGGTTATGGAGATTTCTCCCCAGGCTTCTTCTAAGAGTTTTATAGTTTTAACCCTTAAGTTTAGAACATTGATCCACTTTGAGTTAATTTTTGCATATGGTCTAAGGTCAGGGTCCAACTTCATTCTTTTGCATATAGATATCCAGTTTTCCCAGTACCATTTGTTGAAAAGCTATTCCTTCCCCCAATGAACAGTTGTAGCACCACTGTTGAAAATGAATTGATCATATATGTGAAGGTATTTTTCTGGGCTCTCTGTTATATTCCATTGGTGTTTACTAGTCTAGACTTTGAGAGGAAATGATGCTTATTCTTCTTTAAATGTTCGGTAGAATTCACAAGTGAAGTCATTATGGTTCCGGGATTTTCTTTGTTGGAAAAGAATGCAAGGGGCCTATGAGGCACCATCCAATGTACTAACATACACATCACTGGAGTCCCAGAATAAGAAATGAGAGAGGAAAAGAAAAAGCAGAAAAAAATATTTAAAGAAATAATGACTGAAGACACCCCCAATTTGATGAAAGACATGAATCTACACCCCCAAGAATCTCAGTGAACTCCAAGCAGGATAAATTCAAAGAGATTCCACACCAAGTCATTCAAATTGTTAAAACCCAAAGTAAAAAAGAGCATTTTTGAAAGCAGCAAAAAGAGGCTCCTTGTGTACAAGCAATTCTCAGTAATACCAATAGCTGATTTCTCTTCAGAAACTAGAGTCCAGAAGTTAGTGAGATGACATTTTAAATCTTGAGGGGGGGAAAACATTCAACCAAGAATTCTATATCTGGCAAAACTATCCCTCGAGAATGAAGGTGAAATTGAGACATTTTCAGACGAACAGAAGCAGGGAGCATCCATTATTACCAGTGGACTTACCCTACGAGAAATGACAAAGGGAGTGTTTTGGGGCAGAAATGAAAAGCTACCAGACAGTACAGTAACTTGAAGCTGTAAGAAGAAATACAGACCACCGACTGGTCAAGACAACTTAAGCCAGCATTACTGTCCTTCTGGTTTGTAAATCTTCTTCTCTCTCGTATATGACTTATAAGGCAAATGCATGAAAATATTCACAAATCTGCATTAATGGGCACTTGACATATGAAGATACGATCTGTCACAATAATGGTTTAAAAGGGGGGGGACAGAGATGTCTGAGCAGAGCATATGCTACTGAAGGTAAGCGGTATTATTTAAACTTGGTTGTTACAAGTGTAAGGTTAATTATTATGTAGTTTTGGCTAAACCAGGGGTGTTACTTTCCCGTTGCTGATGTGACAGCCTACTGCATACTCAGTGGCTAAAAATAGCACATATTCATCCTCCTACAGCCAAGTCTGAAGTGCATTTCCTTGGGCTAACATCAAGACGTCCTCAGGGCTGTGTTCTTTCTGGAGACACGAGGGGAGAATGAGAATGCTTCCCGATGCCTGCATTTGGGGGCTCATGGCTCCTTCCTCAGCCTTGGGTGCTCTCTCTCCTTCTGACTTCTGCTTCCATCACCTGCCCTCACTCTGGCACTCCTACCTCCCTCTCCTGAGGGCCCTCGAGGTTACAATTACTCATCTCAAGATTCTCAATCACCTCCGCAAAGTCCCTTGGCTCTGTACAGTCATACCTTCCTGTCATGGGTTTCAGGGGTTAGGATTGGACATCTCCGGGAAGCCTTTATTCTGTCCACTGCAGCACATAAACAACAGGAAATATATTGACGTGAGAAAGGAAATTATTGAAGCAATTTCTAAAAACTGAAAACCAACAGAAATAAATGTTTTCAAGTTGGGAGGGCCTGAAAAGGATTACTTCACAAAGAAAAGAATTACTTCAAATGCTTTTAAAACATAGTGTTTTAGGGGCGCCAGGATGGCTCAGTCAGTTAAGCGTCCAACTTTGGCTCAGGTCATGATCTCATGGTTTGTGAATTCGAGCCCCATGTTGGGCTCTGTGCTGACAGCTCAGAGCCTGGAGCCTGATTCAGATTCTGTGTCTCCCTCTCTCTCTGCCCCTCCCCCACTCACATTCTGTCTGTCTCTCAAAAATAAATAAACATTAAAAAATGTATTTCCCAAAGCCACACTGAGATACCACCTCACGCTTGTCAGAGTGGTTAAAATGAACAAATCAGGAAACTATAGATGCAGGCGAGGATGCGGAGAGCAGGGAACCCTCTTGCGCTGTTGGTGGGAATGCAAACTAGTGCAGCCACTCTGGAAGACTGTGTGGAGGTTCCTCAAAAAATTAAAAATACAACTACCCTATGACCCAGCAGTAGCACTGCTAGGTATTCATCCAAGGGATACAGGAGTGCTGATGCATCGTGGCACACGGACCCCGATGTTTATAGGAGCACTTTCAACAATAGCCAAATCATGGAAGGAGCCTAAGTATCCATCAACTGACGAACGGATAAAGAAGATGTGGTTTAGATATACAATGGGATATCCCTTGGTAATGAGAAAGAATGAAATCATGCCATTTGCAGCAACGTGGATGGAACTGGAAAGTACTATGCTGAATGAGATAAGTCAGTCAGAGAAGGACAGATACCATATGTTTTCACTCATACGTGGATCTTGAGAAACTTAATGGAAGACCAGAGGGGAAGGAAAGGAGGGAAAAAGTTACAGAGAGAGGAGGCAAACCACAAGAGACTTAAATACAGAGAGCAAATTGAGGGTGGATGGAGGGAGGTGGGGGGAGAGGGGAAAGTGGGTGATCGGCGTTGTGGTGGGCACTTGTTGGATGCGCACTGAGTGTTGTATGTAAGCTAATTTGACAATAAATTATATTTTAAAAATGTATTTCCTCACCACGTCCCGTGAGAAGACCTAAAATCAGTGGCAGCCCAGCAGCACTGGACACATCTGAAGGCCTCTAAGTGGAACCAGACTCAAGGCCCGGGGTAGGGAACATTCGGGATGAGCTCTGGACATCGGGTACCGCAGCAAGGAGGCTCTCAGAGAGTGATGGGGATAATGTCTAACGGATGATGAAAGCGCCAACCTGTAGATGCCTCCCTTCATCTAAGACAGGGCGTTTCGAACATCAGAAAAAATAATGCTTGTGGGGCGCCTGGGTGGCTCAGTCGACTTCGGCTCAGGTCATGACCTGGAGGTTTGTGGGTTCGAGCTCCGCACCGGGCTCTGTGATAACAGCTCGGAGCCTGGAGCCTGGTTCAGATTCTGTCTCTCTGTCTCTCTGTCTCTCTGTCTCTCTCTCTCTCTGTGCTCCTTCCCCATTCGCACTCTGTCTCTCTCTCTCAAAAATAAATAAACATTAAAACTTTTAAAGAAAAAAAAAAAGAATAACTCTGGCCATAGGTTGAAATACGTAAAACATAAAAGCCCTCGATCATGTAAAGATCTGCGATTTACAACGGTGCCCCAGGAAACGCCTCACTGGCAACCCCTGGAGGTGGCCAGGGCTGCCACCCGTTACACCCTGTTACCACCACAGGCAGGAAGGCACATCCTCGCTCCTGGCTGCCGCCTCCGAACCACGCCTCCCGGCCCCCTTGAGGAAGAGGTTGTTATCTGAACAAACCACGCTCTACCTCTTACCGAAGCCTCTGCTGCCCCCTGTCCCTGCCCGCGTTAATGGTTGGTGGTCCTCTCCTCTCAGACCCTTGCTCTCCTAGTGGCTCTGCCCCACCCCACATTGGTGGCCCCAGGCGCCCATAGGCATCCCCTAAACCTTAGCCAACAACTGTGTGGTGGCTAGAATCTCAGCCTCAAACACCCCCCTCTTGACTCCCCCATCTCTGTGTTTCACTCTTCCCCTCTTGCACCCACCTCACCCAGTGATTCTTTGACCCCCATCAAGACGCCTGATCCATTGGCCGTAACGTGTTTTCACTTATCCCTCGCCCCGTCGTGTGCCTTGCCCCCCTCGGAGCCCATGGCCCGTCCATCCTTTGACTCCTCTGCCTTATGCCCATGAGCTCTCTGTTGAACTTGTGCTGCAAATCCTCAGCCCTGGTCACACTAAGCTCCCCACCTACCCTGCAGGAGAACCCGGCTGGAGAAACTCTTTCCCTCGTGGGGACCGGTCTCTTTATTTAGGTCTCCGGTTCACGGGTCCGCTGGCCACCGCCCTGCAGTCCACCCACATTCCTTTGTCAGTTTGTGCCACGCCTCTCTGGGACAGCAATTTCAAAACTTTTCCCGACCCTTCAATGGACGCAGCCTTTCTCCCTTCCTCACTGAGGTTAGAAGCTCTTGCTCTGGCCTCAGGGGGCTGGTTTTGCATCCTCGCGTGGACTCTGACCTTGAGCAAGTCAACAGACTGCGAATGCATTTCCCCTTCTGTGAAACTGGAAAACAACTTAGTATTTATAACTTAGCTGTGAGGATGAAGTGGGATATTGCATGTCAAATGCTGAGAACAATACTTGGTGTGTCGTCAGAGCCTAGTAAATGCTAGCAATTATTAACACCGTCTACAGAAGAAGAAAGTGCGTCAAGTTATACAAGATCCAAGGTCAGCCAGGTTCGGTGAAGGGCCCACTGCCGCCTCAACGGGGCTCTTTCTACTACCTGTGCAATCTTTATGACCAGCGCCCTGTCCTCTCAACTTCTTGGAAGTCAAACATCACATTCAACCTAAGCTCCTCTCCCACACTCCAGCTGGATCAGCCTCAACTCCCGATCTGGAGCCGAGAACCTAGAAAACCTTGACCCATGACTCACTGGCTCCATGCCATGGGGCACATTTATTCCAAGTGGGTAAGCCTCAGTTTCCTCTCCTGTAAAACAGGGAGGGCCCGGGGGTTACAGAAGAGCCTGTAGACAACGTGCCGGACTCAGTGCTACACAACGTCCCACTGCCTGGAGGAGGCAGTGCCGATGCCGTTCTCGGCAGTTAGATATTTGTGCCTTTACAGATGGATCGATTCGTGTTTTAAGTGCCACAGATGCCCTTGGTCTTCCGATAGCGAAAGTGCAAAATTCCTTAAAAGACCGTTTCCCTTGGAGATGCCGAGACCCTGGCGGGAAGGGGCTTATGTCGCACTCGGTGCATCACTGACGAAACACTTCTCGTTCCTTCCCACAGCCCACGTAGCAACGGCCTTGGGAGGCATCATCTTCTTCCTCACCTACCTCCCATACCTGTACCTCACGTTCAGCTACGCCCAGAGGACCCACTTCCAAAAGATTGCCTTTTGTCTGCTCTCGAATGTTGCCATGGCACTGGGAGTGCGATTTATCTCCATTTTTGAGACAAGAGGTGAGTCCCACCTTTCCCCAAGAGACGCGGGCGGGCAAGGGTGACCTGCGTTTCCACGAGAGCACACTGCCCTCTTCGTTCGGTGTCCTGAGCGTTTGCGATGTCCTCGAAGCTACGGTAGTGGCAGGGCACGCCTCGCACCGCACAGCTCGCAGCGTGGTTTGGGAGCAGAACTATTAATTAATGTATTAATGATTTAGGAGATGATAGGCCCATGCAATTGCACTGATATAAAAGATACAGAGTCATGATTCGATTCGGTTCACGCTTTTAGAATTTTATGGATGAACGGAGTGCTGTCTATACATGTCATGTTTTCGGCTCCCGGCCTTCGGGGTTCATCTGGGGGACTTGCCATCAGTGGTGTTCTACTTCCAACTCCCACACTTGGAAGTGCACCTCCAAGTTTTCATCTGTCTTATGTTCTGGAGTCGGAAGGATCCCCCAGAAAGCCAGCAGTCACAGCAGAAGACAGCAGCTAGCGTATCAAAACGTGGGGACCCGCTGGGCTCAGCAGGCTTTCTGCATGAAACCGTCCCACATTTCAGCGGCACTGAGGTGACCTGCTGTGAACACTCCAGCAAGTGTCTTCATTGCTCAGTGTTGGCTTTTATCCCCAGAGTCCTGGTTCCAGACACTTCGGCTTGGCTCAGCATCAGCCGGCAGGGATAGGAGTTACACATAGGACCTAGGTCGTGTGTCCTCTTCTGCAGTTGGGATTATCTTCAATGACCTGCTTAGAGGCACCATCTACCAATAAATTTCTTTGTTAAGTTGGGATGGTCTAAATGGGTGAAGGGTGCTTAAAATATAATAAAGGGTGTTAAGTTGACCAGAACTCATTGCAGGTGAGTGGTTTTCTTTAACAAAGCAGTGATGAGACCACACTTTGCAAAGACATGGGGAAAAAGTAGATTTAAAGAGTTAGCTCCGGGAGCGCCTGGGTGACTCAGTCTGTTAAGTGTCCGACTCTTGATTTCAGCTCAGGTCATGATCTCATGGTTCATGAGATCAAGGTTCGTCAGATCAAGCCACACGTTGGGCTCAGCGCTGACAAGACAGAGCCTGCTTAGGAGTCTCTCTCTCTCTCTCTCTCTCCCTCCTGCTCCTCCCCCCTCCACTCTCACGTGCACACACACTCTCTCTCTCAAAATAGATAAATAAACATAAAAAATGGTACCCCCGATTCCTTCTATGTTAGGGAGTGAATAGGGGAATTTTCTGGAGCCTATCTGTTGAAAGTGGAGGGAACTTGGGTGAGCGGTTGGGCTGGATGAGCTCGTGGGTTTGTTCCCGCGCTGAGATTCTCTCCAAGAGAGACTTGACTGAACCAAGACTCGGCAGGGCTGCAATGCGGTCCTAATAGCCGTGGGGGTCCGAGCACCCCGGGTGCGCATCCTGGTGGGCTGAGATGGCGCGGCTCCCACGCCGCCGCCTCCAGCAGTCGCTGGGTGCGGACCACCCAGAAAAGGGCGTGAGGAGGCTGACGGCTGAAAGCCCGTGGCCACAGCACACCCAGCAGCTGAGGTGACAGCTTGCATGAAGGGTCGTCCTTAGACCAACCCCTGATAAACCAGAGGCTCTTGGGGAAGGAGCCATGGTGCTGACTGGATCATGGAAGAAAAACAAAGGGGGAAATTTCCCCCGTGAACCTGTTACCAGCCGGTTCTCTGGTGGAGCTGCAGCCCGGGTCACCCTGCAGGGGCAGTCCAGCGACCCTCAAGCTGCGACCTCACTCCAGGTGGCCCTGGGATGACACAGCCCCGACCTAGGTGCCTGGCAGAAGCGCTTCCATCCCCTGTCTTGGCGAATCCTCACAGACAGGTTTTCAAGTAAAAAGCGATGAAAAACATAAGGAAATAAACAGCCACGGACGAGAATCAACAGAAACAAGAGAAAGTAAAAACAGAGTCACAGAGTCCTCCGATTTTGGAATTGTCAAGACACAGATTATACAACAATAATGCTCATTGTCTGTGGTGTTTTTCTTTGTTTAAGGCAGGTTGAAAATATCCGCAGCAATAAGGACACAATACTCCTTTTGGGAAAGACAAAATACAGTCAACCAAGGAGCAAACTTCGTAGATGGGTTCCCAGTACATTTGAAACAGCTGAGGGAGGATTACGAGCTGGAAACAGATGAGAAGAAACTATGCAGACGGCAGCGAAGAGGACCGAGAAGAATTGAAAATTGCAGGAGAGTTGAAAACACATGCGGAAAAGAGTGTTTTGCTTTTATTAAGCAGAGGTCCGGCAGGAAAAGAGAGAAGGGGGCAGAGGAAATGCATCTGAAGAGATGGTGCCCAGATCTGTTCTAGATTTCAGGAAGCCTGGCAAATCCCAGACGAGAGGAATAAGAAATCTACACTAGACATATCGGCGTGCAGCTGAGCACAGCAGATGGTGAGAGAAAAATCTTAAAAGTAGCCCGAGGGACAAAAAGAGGAATTGCTTTTCAACGGAGCAACAGTGGGAGCCTGAAGACGGTGGTTTCATATATGGGTTGTATAAAATAATAATAATAACAACAACACAACAATGGAGATACCTTTAGTTTTTTTTTTAATTTTTTAAAATGTTTATTCATTTCTGAGAAAGAGAGTGTGTGCACAATTGGGGGAGGGGCAGGGAGAGAGGGAGACACAGAATCTGAAGCAGGCTCTGGGCTCTGAGCTGTCAGCACAGAGCCCGATGCGGGGCTCAAACCCACAAACTGTGAGATCATGACCTGAGTCAAAGTCAGATACTTAATCGACTGAGCCACCCAGGCGCCCCAAGATTTCTGTTTCTGGGGGTGTTTCAGAGAGAGAGAGACAAAGAGTGCATGCACACGAGTTGGGGAGAGGGGCAGAGAGAACCTTAAGCAGGCTCCACACTCAGCTCAGAGGCCGACAAGGGGCTTGATCCCACATCCCTGGGATTATGACCTGAGCTGAAATCAAGAGTCAGATGTTCAACGGACTGACCTACGCAGGTGCCTCCCCTTTAGGTTTTTAGTTTTTTAACAGGTAGAATTAAAATACATAGGGTTTTAGAGGGGGTCATGTCAGAACCCAAAGAAGTAAATACTTTCCGGAAGGAGAATAAAGATAATTAACTTTAGACTTCGCAACATAAAGCAGACCTGGTGATTCAGTACTGAGCCAAGTGGAAGGCCCGAGGCGGTGTGGAACTCTCAAACTTAATAGAAAAAGGAGTAAACAAAGATTGGCTGAGTCTAAAAGCGGCAGAAAAGGAGAGAGGACTTCGGTCCCGTGACCCCACCTCCACTGCATGAGGGCTGCAAGTCAGGGAGCAGGATGGGCACACCCAAGTTCAGAATAGTCTAGATGGAACTGTCTCGGGGCAGACTCCTCCCACACGCACCCTCTTCCTGAACATAATTAGATAAATTGTAGGAGGAAGCCACAGCTGAACCCTAACCTCATCCAAACCCACAGCTGAACCCTAACCTCATCCAAACCCACAGCTGAACCCTAACCTCATCCAAACTCTAGACAATTTTTTTTAATGGAACTTGATGAGCTGGTTCTCAGATTAAAAAAGAACAAACTTAATGTTTATTTTTGAAAGAGAGAGAGACAGAGTGCCAGCGGGGAGGGGCAGAGAGAGACACACACACAGAATCCGAAGCAGGTTCCAGGCTCCGAGCTGTCAGCATACAGCCCGACTCAGGGCTCGAGCTCATGGCCCTTGAGATCATGACCTGAGCCAAAGTCGGATGCTGAAACGGCTGAGCCCCCCCAGGCGCCCCCTCAAATTTAAATGAAAGTACAGACAAGCAAGAATGGTCAAAACCGCTTCAGGAAGAACAAGATGGGAAAACTTGCTTTACTGGATATGATGATTTATCAGAGAGCAGTCGTAACTAAGATTGACAATAAAGTCTGATAGAATAGAAAAACCAAGGCCAAAGGCACAGCTGAAGGTCAGCAGTGATGCTGACCCTCAGCGGGGGGAGGGGAGGCAGTAAATGGTCCTGCAGGAAAGGTAGGACGTTCTGGGGAAGTTGAAACTGGAGCCCCAATCACAGTACCCACAGAAGTCAATTCCAGTGTCGAAACTCTGTAATGCTCTTGGAGGTGATGATAGAAAAGAAAACACTCCTGTCTTCGAAGCAGGAAAGATTTCTTCAGCAAGACGCAAAACCGTAAAGATGGATGGATTTGACGTCAGAATTAAGATACCGCAGAGAGGATGAAGAGAAGCTGCAGAGCAAAACACATTTATCCCACAAAAGGGTTGTGTCCAGAGCATTTAGAGGTTTCCTAAGAATCAATTAAATATTAGAATTTGAAGTAAAGGTGGGGGGGTGCGCAAAAAGACTTGAATTGGCATTTCACGGAAAAGCGTATCCCAGTGGCCGATAAATGTGTGCGAGCCAGAAGACGAGGAAGTGACCCTTTCAGTGTACTCAAGGAAAACCCTGCCAACACGGCGAAAACTGAGCAAGAAATAGACTCCCTCAAATTAAGAAAAGCTGACAGAATGGAGCTCATGCAGAAGTAAGAGGTAGGACGGTAGCAGAGGGTGGGGGGTTGGGAACACACCGTCGTAAGGTCCTCACACGGCATGTGAGGCGGTATAACCTCACTGGACGACACACTCTGGTTAAAAATGTTACATCGTGGCATAAGAACAGAAGCATAGACCAATGGAACAGAATAGAGAACCCAGAAATAGACCCACAAGCATATGGCCAACTAATCTTTGACAAAGTAGGAAAGAGTATCCAATGGAAAAAAGACAGCCTCTTTAACAAATGGTGCTGGGAGAACTGGACAGCAACATGCAGGAGAATGAAACTAGACCACTTCCTTAGACCACTCACAAAAATAAACTCTAAATGGATGAAGAACCTGAATGTGAGACAGGAAACCATCAAAATCCTAGAGGAGAAAGCAGGAAAAAACCTCTTTGACCTGAGCCGCAGCAATTTCCTATGCGACACGTCTCCAAAGGCGAGGGAATTTAAAGCAAAAATGAACTAGTGGGACCTCATCAAGATAAAAAGCTTCTACACGGCAAAGGAAACAACCAACAAAACTAATAGACAACCGACAGAATGGGAAAGGATAATCGCAAATGACATATCAGATAAAGGACTAGTATCTAAAATTTATAAAAACTTACCAAACTCCACAACCAAAAAAAATAATAATAATCCAGTGAGGAAATGGGCGGAAGATATGAATAGACACTTCTCCAAAGAGGACATTCAGATGGCCAACAGACACATGAAACGATGCTCAAAGTCACTCATCATCAGGGAAATACAAATCAAAACCACACTGAGATACCACCTCACACTGGTTAGAGTGGCTAAAATGAACAAATCAGGAAACTATAGATGCTGGCGGGGATGTGGAGAAGCAGGCACCCTCCTACACTGTTGGTGGGAATGCAAACTGGTGCAGCCACTCTGGAAAACGGTGTGGAGGTTCCTCAAAAAAATGAAAATAGAGCTACCCTATGATCCAGCAATAGCACTGCTAGGAATCTACCCAAGAGAAGCAGGAGTGCTGATGCATAGGGGCACGTGTACCCCAATGTTCATAGCAGCACTTTCGACAACAGCCAAATCATGGAAAGAGACTAAGTGTCTGTCTACTGATGAGTGGAGAAAGAAGTTGTGTCAGTAGTCACACCAACCGCGAACGGCATAGGCATACCAGTTACACAGAGACTGTCAGGCTGCGCGAGAGGCAAGACCCAGCCAGACGCTGCCCACGTCTGGCCCGGGGTGGCGCTGGGATGGGGGCGTGCGCTCTGGGGGCCGGGGGCGACTCACCTGGGCAGCAGGTCACACGGGTATTGCCTGCTGAGCTCCATGTCACGCATTCTTCGATACGCACATTCACAGAAACACGTGCGGTTTCGAGGGCATCGAATGTCCGCCGAGCGGGGGCCGGAGCCGCTCTGCCATCCGGACCCTGCGGACAGGCGCCGCACGCGGACGTACCTGGCCCTCGAGAACCTCGTGCGCTCAGTGTCTACTGCAGCCTTGGAATCCACCCTGAGCCCTAGGGATCCGATCGTTAGCCACAGTGGAAGGCGACGCTGTCGGCTGGACAAGTCTCGGGATCTCCTCCCGGGAAGGGCCTCAGAGGCCCCACAGCAGTGTCGGCACCACGCCAGGGCATATGGAAGCGCAGGCTCCCGGGGCGGGGAGGGGCGAGGCCTGACGCACCTAATGGGATCAGAAGACCCCCAGGTGCTCAGCAAGCACTTTAAAGTTTGAGGAGCCGCGGTCAAGCCCGTCTGTGTGCTCCCTGCCCGCACTCGAAGCTCTCCCAGGGCGTTGCTGGTTCCCGCCACCCCGAGCCTGCTGCGTGGCCTCGACGCTCAGTATCTGGGACGCTCTCAGTGAGATGCCGCGTCCACTTGCACTCAGATGAGACACCTGGTGCCGCACAGGCTACTCACCTCCGTCTGCGTCCAGGACCTGGTCCCAAGCCAACTCCTCTGTATCTTCCTGTATTTGTGGAAGAGGCGTGGGTGATCGCCCGCAGAACACAAGGCCCCGGGTCTGATGCTGCAGATAAAATGATGGGCGAGCGATGACTTGGGCACATTCACAGCGCAGAGCCCGACCCTCTCTGACCGCAGTTAGCTTGGGATGCGGGCGGGGGGTGGAAGGGGCGCGATGGACACATAACCTGGATGGCAGTGGGGGCAGAGAGACATAACACATAACCCTGGGGGGGGGGCAGTGAGAACGAGTGCTCGCAGGGTGAGGAGACCCCTGCTCGGCCCTCACCTCAGGGGAGAATTAGCCCAGTGCACAAGGCAGGCAACAGGTGCAGAAGTGGGGAAGCGTCGTGGAAGACCGAGTCACACCACTGGGTGCCAGTGAAAACACTGCCGCCTTCTGGCGGTACTGAAAATGTTTTATCTCGGGGGAGCCACTCGCGGCTCTGGCTTCCCCCCTTCCCGTGCCTTGCGTTTGTCCCCGAAGCCCCACACATGAACTCTCCAGGCCTGTCGGCGGCTGGAGCGGGACGTTCCGCCTTCTGCGTGTTGACTCTTACCCTTCCTCTGGGGCAGGCACGGGCATGCGGTGGCAGAACGTGGGCACCTTGAGCGGGGAGTTCAACTTCTGCCAGGTGGTGCTGCTGCTGCTGCTGGACTCCGTCGTGTACAGCGCGGTGGCCTGGTACGTGGAGGCCGTGCTCCCGGGCGAGCACGGCGCGCCCAAGCCCTGGTCCTTCTTCATCGCGGTGAGTACGGGCGCTGCCGCCCTGCAGACCGACGCTAGGCCGTCTACGGCCTCCCCCGACGCCCTCGCCCGTCGTGGCGGTGTCCTGATTGAAATCTCAAACCCTGGGACACCGAAGCTGGGTTCCCTCACTTGGATTCGCCCCGAACCTATCAGCTTGCGGTCACCAGGGGAGCACGATTACCGAGTCTCGGTGTCTCTGACTCCTGCCCCCAGCTGGCGCCCCATGCGGAGTCCCTGAAAGCAGGTGCCCCCCCCCCGGATGCCCCCATGGGACACCATGGCCTCTTTTCCCTCTGGGCTGTTGGCGTGGCCCCGATGCTCTCTGACACCCTGTGACCCTGGGGTGCTGGCAGGGTGCAGCCTTCCTTGGCGACCCCACCCGCTTCTCAGCGTCACTCTCCTGGGACGGCTACGTTGTCCCTACAAGGTGGAGCTCCCCCGCGGATGCGGTGCTCCCGTGGCCCCACCAGCGGCCCTGTCGTGAAGGGGGGTGACCCTGTCTGACGTGCACAGGCAGTCACTTCGGACTCTGCGTGGCTGCCCCGCTGGCCCTTCCCAGAGTGTGGAGAAGTGCCCGCCCGGGTCTTTCTCCAGGCCTCAGCCACAGGGAGGCCTGGGTGGGGCACATCTCCGTCGCTCGCTCCATCCTCAGGACCGTGAATTGTGGGCTAAGATGCAGCTTATTGGTAGTGGGTCCGTGGGGGGCTGGAAGGGAAGGGATGGGAATTTGATTTACCCAAATATTTAGCTTCCGGAAGCAGACAGCAGACTCACCTGCATGTGCTGATGTAAGCTGCCTTTCTGTCTAGCCGTCCCACCGGCACGGACAGCCCGTGCCCCTCACACGGTCAGTGCTGGACATGAGCGATCCGGACAAATCTCTGAAGAGCGAGTTCATTCAGGAAGAGCCTACCAATTTGAAGAGACAGATTGAAATCCAACATCTCTACAAGGTATCAGCTCACAAATCTCCTTCCAAGAATTGAAGAAAACAGGTGCAGAGGCTTCTGTTTTATTCTGACAGTGGTTACAAGGCCCATTTTCTGACCGAGGTTTCATTTCCTCCTGGAATGGTACCCTCAAAAGAGGAAGCTGACGTAAAATGCCCTGCCTCCTGTGATGCAGTTACATGGAGGACGGAGGATCTCTCTTGAAATAACCCGCCCCCTCATCCCTGCCTCACCAACCCCCCTGCCCGGGGACACTCTGCGACTCAGCCACTTGGTGGCTGACATCCAGCCTCTGGGGTTCATACACCCGGCCACTCGGAGCCCTGGCTTTCAGGTCCGGCTTCTAGATGGGGCGTGCTTGTCTGTCACCAGTGTTGGCTGAGCCCTTCCTACACGCAGAGCCCCAAGTGACTAAGCAGTGCCAGGACGGGATGCCTGGTCATGAGCCCTATGCCCAGGCATGTCCCCCATTTTCTCCTTTGGCCTCTTCTGTCCTTCAAACTCGGAGTCCCAAGGAGAGACGGTTTCCTTGTGCTGACAAGGCAGCCTTGTCCCGTGCGTGCCGCCTTCCTCTGCCCCGTGGGAGCTGGTGGGGGAGGCGTCACATCCCAGCCCGGGGGACCCTCACGGGCTGCGGCTTCCACCAGCAAGGATCCCGTTCCTGCTCACATAACAGGCTGTCTGCAGCCGCACGGTTCTGGCACAATTTCTCAGGGGGCTTAGCCAGGTAATGCGGGGCAAAGTGTGGCTCTAGAAGCGGGGAGAAATCTCCCCGCCAAGCTCCGAGCCCTTTGTCCTCGAGCTCTGGCCTCCGTGGCTCGGGTACCAGAGAGAACCCCCCCGGGACTGAGCCGCCGTCAGCCTCCTCAGCAGCCCCCGTCAGCTAACCCCTGAAAGGAGCGCTCCCTTCTAGAGTTCCACTTTGCGTTCCCACCGATGGGGAAGTGGGGGTGGGTCACAGGTTCTTTAGGAATGCCACGTGTGTGCGCGGGCTCCCCGGTCAGTCACACGTTGAAGTTTCCGCAGGTGTATCACGCGGGAAAGAACACACACGTGGCCGTCAAAGACCTGACCGTGAATCTGTACCAGGGGCAGATCACCGTTCTCCTGGGACACAACGGAGCCGGCAAAAGCACCACGTGCTGCATGCTCACAGGTACCTGTGCGGGGCCAGCCCCTCGAGGAAGAAGGCCCTGAACAGACCCCGAATTCTGCTCCGTCTCCCCTCATTAGAGCTCTCTGACGTTTTAATACGAAGCATTTGCTGTTTGTTTTTATACCATCTGTATCCTGTCTGGCTGTTCACGTGACCTTGTACCAGGAAAAGGAAATCTTTGACTCTTTCAGTCTGCAGAATCTGATCTCATATGCTATCCAGGGGCTGTGAGCACTGCCCTATGTGTTTCTTCCCACACAGAACCTTCCAGTACAGGGAGGCACCACTCTTCTCCTAACCACAAAATCCATCCATTTGCTTTTGATTTTGCTGGGGGTGGGGGGCTCGGTTAAGATAAGACCTAGAGGGGCGCCTGGGTGGCTCAGTCGGTTGGGCGGCCGACTTCGGCTCAGGTCATGATCTCACGGTCTGTGGGTTCGAGCCCCACGTCGGGCTCTGTGCTGATGGCTCGGAGCCTGGAGCCTGCTTCGGATTCTGCATCTGCCTCTCTCTCTCTGCCTTTCCTCTGCTCATGCTCTGTCTCTCAAAAATAAATAAACATTAAAAAAAAAAAAAGATGAGACCTAGAGAATTATTCTACAATTACTTCAGTTTCAGAATCATTCTGATGCCTCAATAGTTCTTTCACCTTCCAACGGCTAAAGTAATATGCTGTGATATTTGAGAACTTGTTCGTTCTGCAAACATGTACTTACTGGAGCCTTAACCTGTGTAAAGCTCTGTACAAAACCGACAAGACACACTTCTGAGCTTCGAGGAGCTCTGAGAGCTGGGCAGTCACAGACGTCCACACTGTCGGGGAGGCTTTCAGCATCTTTGAGTCAGGCTGCCTCAGTTGCCCTCTCAGGCTGCTGGGCACCTTCTCTGGAAGATTGTGATGAGCAGCAAAGGGGAACCTTGGTCTGAGGTGCCATCGGCCACCTCCACCCTCACCCCCCGCATCAGGATTTTAGGATCCGAGGCTCAGCCCCACAAATGCTCGCTGGACAGGCTCTGTGTGCTGCGGAGCCCGGCAGGTTTCCTGGACTGGGGGGCAGTACTGTCTCTAGGTGGGAAGGTCCTTGTCAGGTGCAGGCATTGCTGATGCCGGAGGCCTCTCTTCCTGTATGGACTTGAAGTCTTTAGTGCCTGCAGGGTGACCCAGCTAGACCCCCCCAGGTCACATGACCAAGGTCCTAGTGTTGGTCAAAAACAGACATAATCCGGCGCCCCTCCCCACGCCCCATATACACACACACACACACACACGCGCACACACACACGCGAGGAGTCTTCCCCAGTGCTTCCCCCTCTGCTCTCCCGGCAGTGGTCTGTGTATCCGTGTAGTATCTCTGTCTCCCCCATCCCTCTCTCCAGAGAAATCTTTTCTGTTTCCTTCTGGGCCAGCGGTGCCTGGACCAGGGCTTGGCAAAGAACAAGCACACAGTAAATACTATTCGACAGATGACCCAATGAATTAATTCACGTAATTGTGAGTTCTGCCGAAACGCGGACCGTGAATGACGTCTTGGAGAAGGTCAGCCACGGGTTTCTACCGGCAGTGGCATGGCACAGAAAAAAAAGGCAAAGTGGCCCCGGACAAAGTGGCGTCACTGAGAGACACAGAGAGAGACCGAATAGCCCTGAAGATGCCAAGCTGGGAAGGGAAAGCTGGCTGGTGGCCCAGGAGCTGAGCATGGAGGGGCTTCTATACTGGCGCGTTTGCACGGAGGCCCCAAAGTTGGCACGGGCCAGTTTTGTATCTGAAACCCCATTTCTCCACCCAGGAAAGTTATGTGGGATTTGAAAGAAATTTTTTGTAGGAGTTATTCTATTATTATAACTATATATAAAAAGACTTGTGCATTTAGTGTAGAATAGTATCACTGTTTTTCCTTCCCTCCCTTCCCCCACCCCCGCCTCAAACAATCACGCATGCTTTATCATCCACAGGCAAAATGAAAGATCCCAAAACTCCATCAGTGGGTAATTTGGCAGGGGGTCTCAAAAACCTGAAAGTCTTGTCCCCTCTTCGACACCGAATCTACTGACATTGGTTCGGAGTCAGGAAGCGTATGGGGAGGAAGGCAGAGTCCAGCCGTGGGTTCAGACTCACGAAACACTGCGAACTACCTACATACCTAATGCCTACTAGCCCGGGGTGAATCCATAAACAGCGTATAGTCCTAACGATGAAATCCTGTCAGCCTTCACAAAATATATAGATCTTGTCGATGTGGAGAAATGGCCTCGGTAGACTATTTTGTGAGAAAGCCAGTTTAAAGAACCAGGATTTATATTTTCCTATTTTTGCTAGAAACAACGCGTGAGTCAGCATACGCATAAGAACATAGCCGAAAGGATGCGAGACGACGTTAGCAGCAGCGGTGTTTCCAGGCTGGGGTCTGTGTCCCCTTCCCCTGCTTTGCCCTTCTTCCTTCCTTTAACCCTGTTGCAATAGACATTCATGGCCTTTTTCAGTCTGAAAAAATATACTTAAAATAAGAAAATGAGAATAGGGGGCACCTGGGTGGCTCATTCGGCGGAGCGGCCGACTTCAGCTCAGGTCATGATCTCGCGGTCTGTGAGTTCGAGCCCCGCGTCGGGCCCTGTGCTGACGGCTCGGAGCCTGGAGCCCGCTTCGGATTCTGGGTCTCCCTCTCTCTCTGCCCCTCTCCATTTGTGCTTTGTGTCTCTGTCTCAAAAATAAATAAACATTAAAAAAATTTTTTTTAAAGAAACTGGGAATAAAGACAGAGAGAGTACACAGATGGGCCGTATACACATCCCCACACGCACCGGGCAGGGAGTGCGATCATTCGTGGGCTCCGTGGGGCGTATTGGGAATTTACATGGAGTTGGCCGCGGGTCTCAGCTCAAAGCTGCTAGGTGCCCCAGACGCCGTCCTCCTGAACCACATCCCCACAGTAGCTCTTAATCCTCATCTTGGTGTAAGCATTAGGCACACCTGTGTGTTTTAGTTGCCTAGGCAGGCTGGCGCTCCTGAGGCCTAGGAAGGACGTCTCCGGCCTCCCCTGCCCCCGCACATCCTCATTCACTGTCACAGAACATCTACGCCTTGGATGTTCCCGATCCGTGACAAGGAAGAGGTGGTCTCTGTGCTGACAAACAGACAGCATCCTTACGCCTTTGCTCCGCCGCGTGCTCTGACCGAAGGTGACCTTGGGATATGTCTTTCTCCTTGCTCCTAGGTCTCATTCCCCCTTCGAGGGGGTGGGCGTATATCAACGGGTATGAAATTTCACGCAATACGGCGGAGGCCCGGAAGGGCGTAGGCTGGTGCCCGCAGCACGACATCCTGTTTGACGACCTCACTGTGGCAGAGCATCTTTCTTTCTATGCTCAGGTGAGTCCGAGCGCAACCGGCTGTGTTTCCTGTGCGTCCGTTCCTGGCGACGCAGGAAATAGGCTGCAGCTCCCTGACCCAACCTCGGAAGGTCTGGAAACCTCTTTTGGACACCGTTCCCCAACCGTTCAGGGAGGCAGCGGGGCAGGGGTTATTATTAGGGCAGTTTGATTATGAAGGATACTAATCGGGACCAACCAAATGAAGACACATGCACACAGGGTGAGGCCTGGGCGAGTCCCACACGCGAAGCTTCCGTGTCCTCGGGACACATCACCCTGCTGGCACGTTGCTGAGTAGCAGAGCAGCTCACTTAACCTGCAAGGGTTCAATTTTTGTTTTTTGGGGGGGTTTTAATTTTTTTTGAAACTTTTATTTATTTTTGAGAAAGAGAGACAGAGCACGAGCAGGGGAGGGGCAGAGAGAGAGGGAGACCCAGAAGCTGAAGCAGGCTCCAGGCTCTGTGCTGACAGCTCAGACTCAGGGCTCGAACTTGAGAACCGTGAGATCATGACCTGAGCCAAAGTCGGAAGCTTAACCGACTGAGCCACCCAGGCGGCCCTAAGTGTCCAGTTTTTATTGGGTGTTCATGACCTAGGCCTGAATGATGGAGTCATGGACCACATGACCGCACTCAGTCTGCGGCCTCTGCAGGCCAGCTCCCTCGGCAGGTCCAGGGTCAATTCATTAGCATAATTCAGGTGTGGCCCAGGGGTCTACCTTGAATAACAAGGACACACTTATCACTCCGAGGGTGTAGAGGCCCCTCCCAGTGACTGGGGACAAAGGCCGGCCGAACTCGTGACTACACAGCACTTAGATTTCTCATCCGCTGAACGTCCCCTGGATCCGTGGGGTAACTCCCACTTGGTCATGAGGAATAATCCTTTACCTAATACGCTGCTGTAGTAAGTATTGATGAGACTTATATGTACTTGGTTCAAAACCCAAGAGCCTTGTGTCCATCCCTTTCCCATAAGGTAGTAAGTTTCTGGGCTATGGTTTACGTAGATAGTCGCCAATTGCTCGTGGGACAGGCGGGCCTCTACCAGGGCGGCGGGGAGGGAAGTGAGGGCACCGAAGGCGGCACACGGAGGGAAGGAGGAGGCGCCAAGGCCGGGAGCCCCTGCGGACGTCCCTGTCCCCCGCTGTCTCAGCTGAAGGGGCTGTCCCGCCACAAGTGCCCCGAGGAGGTCCAGCGGACGCTGCACGCCCTCAGCCTGGAGGACAAGCAGGACTCCCCGAGCAGGTGCCTGAGCGGCGGCATGAAGCGCCAGCTCTCCATCGGCATCGCCCTCATCGCGGGCTCCAAGGTGGGCGGCCAGCCCCGGGGCAGGGCGCCAGGCCCGGCGGGCAGGCGCGCGGGGCGGCGGGCTCTGGCCCCAGCACGGCCCCGGGCTGACCGCGACCCCAGGTGTGCGGGGTGGCAGGCTCCGGCCCCAGCACGGCCCCGGGCTGACTGCGACCCCAGGACACCCCGAGGAGCAGCCTGGCAGAGCAGCCCGGCGGGGGCGGAGCCGCCACCACCGCCGCTCCTCGGCCCGCAGGTGCTGATACTGGACGAGCCCACCTCGGGCATGGACATCGTCTCCAGGAGGGCCATCTGGGACCTGCTGCAGCAGCACAAGAGCGACCGCACCGTGCTGCTCACCACGCACTTCATGGACGAGGCCGACCTGCTGGGGGACCGCGTGGCCATCATGGCCAAGGGGGAGCTTCAGTGCTGCGGGTCCTCGCTGTTCCTGAAGCAGAAGTATGGTGAGCGGGGCGGGCAGGGCCCTGAGGCGGGGACGGGAGGAGGGAGCTCGGGAGCCGACTCAGACCTGGAGGCAGGACCCTGATGTCGGAGGTCCGTTCTGCCGGTTTATGGGCTCTCCATCCACGAGGCCAAGGGTTTTATCCTTCTTCCACCGTCCTTTTCCCATCTATCAAACGGAGACTCAGGAGCCATGGTCCTCCAGGAGTGAGCCAGCGTGTGAGAGGCGTCTGTACAGGGGCGGGTTGTTTCCACAAGCGGCTCTCTTGTTTCTCTGGACCCCACGGGCACCCGTGTCTCCGCCGCCCCGTCCTTCCTCTGCCGGCTGACTGGGTGACCTCATCCGGACCCGACCCCTTCCTAAGCTCCACGTGCATGGACACTGCCCGGCTCTGTCGGGCATCCCTGTGCATATCCGGGCTCCCGCTCTCCGCCACCACGCCCGCTCTCTGCAGCGCAGGCAGCTCCGAGGATCTTGGCCAAAACATTGCAGGCTCACTAACCCCTCCATCTCTGAGAGCCCATATCCAATCTGTTTGCAAACCCTGGGGGCCTTCTCTTCCCTCTCGCCTCCACGTCTGTCTAGCACCCTAGGTGGGCGTCCATCCTCTCCTGGATTGATGCACTTGCCTGCCGACCCACCCCTGACCTCTGCCCCGTTGTCAGAATGAGTCTGTCACTCTTCGGCTCAGCCCTGCAGTGACCTCCCCTCCCACCAAGAGTAAAAGCCAGAGTCCTAGGGATGGCCCACAGGCCTTGCTTTGCCTGATCTGCCTTGTTTAAAATCACACTCCCTGGGGGCACCTGGCTGGCCCAGTTGGTGGAGTGTCCGACTTCGGCTCAGGTCATAGCCTCACGGTTCATGAGTTCGAGCCCTGTGTCAGGCTCTGAGCTGTCAGCACAGAGCCTGGGGCCTGCTTCGGATTCTGTGTCTCCCTCTCTCTCTGCCCTTTCCCTGCTCCTGCTCTGTCTTTCTCTCTCAAAAATAAACATTAAAAAAAAATTTTTTTTTAAATCACACTCCCTGACCCTCCACACCCCCTCCCGTGTTTATCTTTCTCCTCTGCACGTGGCTCGTGTCACTAAGACCATATAGATTTTCCCTGTTTATCTTATTGTCTGTCTGTCTCATAACCCTTGAATGAAGGCCATGAGAGCAAGGACTCGTGACTGGTACCTAGGACAGTGCCCATCTCAGGGGCTCAAGAAATGGTTATTGAGTGGCCCCATAGCCAGCATAGCGGTAACATGCGTTACTGGTGTCAGAAAGGATGTTTAAAATGCCAAAAGCGTCATGTGATTATTACAGGAGTAGCCTTGTTCTTTAAGTTGACGGGCAAGGCCTCTGCCAAGTTAGCTGCCCTCCATACAACCCTCTGCCACGTTGGCCGGCATTTCTGAGTCTGTCATTACCACCTCCAGTCACGCAGCAGAAGGCCAGACCCTCTAGAATATGCGCCTTCAGAAGCCAGTTCCTTGTATGAAAACCATTCTGCCCCACGGGGCCCTCCAGTTAAGTGCAGCTGCAGAGCGAGACGGTTTCATGCTCTTTGAAATGTTGTTGCAGGTGCAGGATATTACATGACCTTAGTGAAGAAACCTCACTGTAGCACAGAGAAGATTTCCAATCTGATTTATCACCACATACCCAATGCGGTTTTGCAGTCCAGCGTTGGAGAAGAATTAACGTTTATTCTTCCTAAAAAGAGCATGCCCAGGTGCGGACCCCAGGGGTCGGGAGGACCTGTGTGCATGTATGGCGCGTCCAGAGCCGTGCCCCCGTCTCTGTCTTCAGCAAGAATTCTCTGTTCTGTGAGGGTCTGGACCCCCGGGGCTTTGGTATCTCCCGGAAAGACATCACACTCTAGCCTGAGCACACTTGAAACTAGGGGGCTCTGATCATGTCACTTCCGTCCCTTAAAGCCCTCGATGGCGCCCAGTAGCCTTCAGGTTAGAGTCAATTCTTAAGTATGGCTTTAGAGGGGCCCTTTATTGGGTGGCTGAGTTCAGATGAAGGTTTTATCTGATTTTCCCTAATTATTTCAGACCCCAGATGGGTTCCTGGCACCCCTCACACCCCGTCCTGTGCATCGTGTTGCTCTCAAGTAGGAATTTTACCTCCTATTTCACTATGAAGCCAAGAGCCAGCAGACAAGAACTCTGTCTCACTCCCACTACAAGCCCGTGCTCGCTCCTTTCCTTCTTCCATCTCTTGACAGCCAAGACCATGGCCCCTTCCTGCCAAAGTCTCACCTTCAGCACCAGCTGCGGCTCTACCCACCTTGCCTTCTCAAGAATGCACCTGCCTGACTCGCCCCGCTCATCCACACCATCAGCTTCTCTCTCCACTGGGTCACTTCCAGGAGCACCTGAACTCCCTACCGCTCTCCCCCAGCCCCCAGCACCCACCGTTATATACTTTCTGTCTCCGTGATCCGGACCGCTCTCCCTGCCTCAGTGCACTCTCCTATTGGCTTTTGTATTTGTCCTTGCGTGACTGGCTCGGATCACCAAGCATAGTGTCCTCAAGGTTCAAGGTTGTGACGTATTGCAGAATTTTCTTCCTTTTTAGGGCTGAATAATTTCCCCCCCGCCCCCCCCACCTCATGTTGTGTTTATCCGTAGTGGACACGTGGGTTGCTGCCACATGTTAGTTACTGTGAATAAGACTGCCATGACACGGGTGTACAAGTATCCCTTCATGACCCTGCTTTCCATTCTCTGCCGTATATTTCCTCGCCATTCATATGTCTTCTTTGAAGCAATGTCTCTTCGCCATTTTTTAAGAAAACTTTTATTTATTGAGTAATCTCTACACCCAGCCTGGGGCTCGAACTCACGACCCCGAGTCACAGGCTCTTCCGCCTGAGACAGGTGCCCCCGCCCCGGTTGCCCATTTTTTAATCAAGTTGTTTTTTGTCACTCACTGAGGTGTAGGAATTTTCTATATATTCTGGACATTAATCCTTTATTAGATATAGCATTTGCAATATTCTCTTCCATCCAGTGGGTTGTCTTTTTTTTAAATGTTTTATTTACTTTTGAGAGACGGAGTGTGAGCAGGGAAGCGGGGGAGGACAGAGGATCCAAAGCGGGCTCTGTTCTGACAGCAGAGAGCCCGATGTGGGGCTCGAACCCACTGGGTTATCTTTTTACTCTGATGATAGTGTTTCCCGATGCACGATTGTTTTAAATTCTCATGACATCTAATTTATTTTTTCTTTTGTTACCGTGCCTTTGGTGTCACATCCAAGAAGTCACCACCAGATCCCACATCATGAAGCTCTGTCCTGTGTCTTCTCGAACTGAGAGCTGTATGATTTTAGGTCTTACATTTAGGTCCTCGATCTATTTTGAGTTAGTTTTTGTATGTACTGTTACGTAGGGCCCCAGTTCAGGCTTTCGCATGCAAATGTCCAGTTTTCCCAGCCCCATCTGTCGAAAAGACTGCCCTTCCCTTGACAACTTGGTCCATAACCATTTGACCATAAATGCGACGGCTTATTTCTAGGCTCTCTGTTCATTTTCGTCTGTGTGTCTGTCTGCCTTTGTGCCAATAATACACTGCTTGAATGTCCATCGCTTCTTAGAAGGTTGGAAATCAGACAGTGTAAGCCCTCCAGTTTTGTTCTTTTTTGAGGTTGTTTTGGTATTCAGGGTCCTCTGAAATTCCATATGAATTTTAGGATGGGATTTTCTATGTCTGCAAAAAAACATCATTGCTTTTTTGGTAGGGACTGTCCTGACTCTGCAGATTGCTTTGGCTGGTATTGATATTTTAACAAAGTTAAGTCTTCCAGTCCATAAACAGGGGCTGCATTCCCATGTGTTTATGACTTGTGTCATTTCCTTCAGCACTGTTTTATAGTTTTCACTGTAAAAGTCTTTCACTTCCTTGATTACATTAATTCCTAAGTGTTCTATTTTTTGATGCCATAGGAAATAGGGTTATTTTTATAATTTCCTTTTCAGATTTGTTCATTGTATTTAGAAATGCAACTGATTTTTGCGTGGTGACTTTGTATCCTGCTACTTTGCTGAATCCATTTATTAGTTCTAACAGCTTCTTTGTAGTATCTTAGAGTTTTCTACACATAAAGTCATGTCATCTGCAAACAGATAGTTTTATTTCTTCCTCTCCTATTTGGATGCCACCTCCTTCTTTTTCTTGCCGTACGGCCCCGACTACAACTTCCAGTGCCAGGCACATCAGACGGATTCTGACAGCGTGGAGCTGTGTCAGTGGAGGGGCACATTCCGCATGCTTCCCACTCTGCCGTCTTCCTGGCAGCCCTGTCTCACAGGCAGGCCCTCAGCCATGAGCCAGCCTCCTTAAAACGCAAGCGGCGGAGTTAAATCAGCATTTCATTACAAAACAATACGTAGAAAATCCACAAATACTCGGAAATTCAACACTACACTTTTGAACAGCTTATGGGTCAAAGAGGAATTAGAAACAATTTGGGGGGCGCCTGGGTGGGCTCAGTCAGTTAAGCATCTGACTCTTGATTTGGGCTCAGGTCATGATCCCAGGGTCACCCACATCTGGCTCTGTGCTCAGCACAGAGCCTGCTTAAGATTTTCCCTCTCTCTCTCTCTCTCTCTCTTTCTCTGATCCTCCTCCACTCTCTTTCAGAGAGAGAGAGAGAGAAAGGAAGGAAGGAAGGAAGGAAGGAAGGAAGGAAGGAAGGAAGGAAGGAAGGAAGGAAAAGAAATTATTTGGAATTGGACAGTGATGAAAACACAATAGATCAGACATGTTCAGATTCTGCTCGGGTGGTGCCAGAGGGAAAGGAACCATTTTGAAACTCTTACATTAGCAAAGAAGAAAGGCTTAAAATCAATGACCTAAGTTTCCAATGAAACGGGAAGAAAAAGAAGAGAAAAAGTCAAAGGCAGAGTACAGAAAAGAAATAAATACGAGAAGAGCAAATGGCGAAATAAGAAGCAAAAAAAAAATCGAGGTATCTAAAATCGCCAGACGTTGGTTTATTAAAAATATTATTAACAGTGACAAGCCGCTGCCAAAGCCATCATAGAAAAAAAAGAAGAAAGACAAGAATCGGCAGCAGGAATGAACAGACCGTTCCACACACGGAGCGTGGGACAGTCAGGATGGGACGCTGAGAAAATATCACAGAGAAATCAGATGATGGAGATACAACAAGCTGATTCCTTGAAAAACGCAAGCCGCCAAAACTGACCCCGGGGGAAAAAGATGAAGACGAATCACCACACATCTACTGATGAGATCAAATTTGCAACAACAAATGTTCCTGAAAAGAAAATGCCAGGTCCTATCAAATGCTGAGGAAATTAAAAAAAGAGAGAGAGAGAGAGAGAAGGGAGCAGCTCCCAACTTGTTTAAGGGCGCGAGTCTCTGGTAGCAAAGCTGTCTGGCACATGAACATGAACACAAAATCTTTTGCAAAATTATGACCCGGCGAATGGACCTACCTGGAGGTCCCAGGACGGCTGCGCCGAGGACGGGGCCTCGGCGGGGATTCCTGGAAGGCTGGGCCCAGCTGGGACCGCGGACCGGAGACTTCGGCTCAGGTCATGATCTCACAGGTCGCGAGTTCAAGCCCCGTGTCGGGCTCTGTGCTGACAGCTCAGATCCTAAAGCCTGCTTTGAATTCTGTGTCTCCCTCTCTTTCTGGCCCTCCCCAGCTTGCACCTGTCTCTCTCTCTTGAAAATAAACATTAAAAAAAAATTTTTTTTTAAGTAACCTCACCTCTTGAGTGACGTGAGAACAAGGCATCTCACTACATGTAAATTTTGCCCCGATTTTTCAAAAGCAACGTAGCGAACTTATCGCAAGACAGTAGCAGTCGGCGAGCACAATCTCGGTAAATGCAGACTGCAGGGCGGGATGGGACTATCGCACACACGGCACGGGCCGGCTGCTCCACGACTCGGTGGACGAGGTGGTCTCTACCCTGCGGCCGAGGGGGGCCTCGGGAGGTGAGAGAGCGAGCCCCGAGTCGTGCGGCCAGGCGGCGGCAGAGTCCGCACGCAGACCCGGCCCTGGTCGGGCGCTGCGTAAGCTCTTAACTCACCGCTGCCCTCGCGGGCGGACGAGGACGCCGAGCAGCCTCCGGCGGGCATCGGGCACGTGAGCGGGGTTTCTTACGGGCACTTTGCTGGCCTGGACACCGGGCTGTGAAAAAGTGCACAGGAGATTGTGGGTTTCTTAATGTCATACCAAAAGCCGCGATTCCTTCCTGCGTGCAGAAGGACAAGTTCGAGACCAGCAGGCCGTTAAGGACTAGCTCCTTCCTCGTCTGGTCTAACAGTGGGAAAAAACAAAAAGAAGAGTGCTCATTGTCTTTGGAGAGGACGGCCTGGGTTTGCGTCCTGTCCCTGCTGTGTGGTCTTGGGGAAGTTACTCAACCTCTCAGCACTGGCTTCAAAGAGCTGTTGAGACAATTGATGGAGTTTATGCATGGAAAAGGGCTTGGAACAGCCCCTGGCCCTTGGTGAGCACTCCACAACTAGCACGAAAGAGAGGGATTGATAGTCACACGATGTGCTAGGTGTGCGTGCGATTCATCCGCACAGAAACAGTCCAGAGTACATGCCCTCACCCTCACCAGTTCAAGTTCAGAGACCTGAAGCTAGAGGGTGACTAAGTTGGGATTTGAACAAGGACCCTCTTGACTCCGCGGCCCCCGCTGGGTGCCCTGTGGAAAGCGCGGGGTGACGGTGATGGGGTGGGGGTGTCCCCTTGCACCCGTGAGGAATAAAACCTCTCTTCCCTTCCAGGTTTGCGTCTCTATTTACCGAGTTGGAAAGGAGGCAGGTGGAGCTGGGGATCAGCAGCTTCGGGGCCTCGGTCACCACCATGGAGGAGGTCTTCATTCGGTAAGCCAGGGTGAAACTGTCACACGTCCCCCCGCGGACCAGTGCTCGGCCCCTCCTCGGGGCGCCCTTGCTGAGTGGCCTTCCAGCCTCTGATTAGGACGTCCAGAAGCTGTTGAAAGCAATACCGCTTTCCGGGAACGGAAAACAAAAAAGACAAAAAGACATCATATCACGTGGGATGTGGTTGACGCCAAGTAACGGATGACCCTGACTCGGCTGGTGTGTCCGGCTCTGGGGTTGGCGGATCGGTCCTATCTGACTGACACGAAGCAGGGACGCAGGCTTACTTCTAGGAAGGCCGTGAAGGGACACTCTAGGGAAGCCGCCTGGAAGCCCAAACAAGGCCAGAGACGGGCGGTGGGAACAGGTAAGTATTGAACGATCCGGTCTGGCGATATCTGTCTTTTAACTGGACTGTGTAGACTATCTGCAAGCATTGTTACCGATACGTTAAATTTTCTATCTGTTGTTTTATTTGATATTTTCCACTAGTCTATGCAGCTGCTTCTCTCCCCTTTTTGGGTTATTTTTCCTGATTCTGTATTTTCCTCCCCCACACTTGTTGGAAAGTATATGTTCTTACTGTATTATATTAGTGTATATATGAGTGTATTATATTATATTAGTGGTGGGCCTAGATATTGAGACACACAAAAGTGAATTAACATCTTTACTCTGTTTCTGGAAAATGCCAAGACCTCGGGACGCACACGATCCCACCATCACCAGCTGGTATAGGGCATATATTTTAATTCTCTCTTTTTTCCAACGCCACAAGACATTATTCTTGTTGTTAGAGAAAGGCAATGGTCATTTAAACTCATGAGCACGTACACCTGCCTCTGTGTTCTTCCTCTTACTTCTCAGATCACCGTCCTGCCCACAGTCCAGCCTTCACCGCACCGTTTAGCGCTTTCATGCGGGCGCAGAACACACTTGTGTGGGGGTTTCTGGGGGCCTGGAAATGACTTCAGTTCTCTAATTTTTGAAGGATATTTGCACCACGTCGAAAGTAATTTTCCATCCATGTGTCGAAAATACTTTCGCAGCCTCTACTCGGGTGGCTGAACGTGAACGGTAGGTCTGTCCCTGGTTCCTTTGAAAGAAATCGGGCCACTCTGCCTCTGAGGTTATGCGGTTTAACCGTGGTGTGACTCAGTCCGGTTTCCTTTGTAATTACCCTGCCTGACATTTGATGGACTTCCGGCCACGGAGGAAACGTCTTTCATGAGGTCTCACGTGTCCGGCCACCGCCTGCTCCCACGGCGCCTCCGCCGCCGCTCACCGGAGGACAGGCGTTAGCTCTTCTCATTCTGCGTGCCGCGTGAGTCTGCCCTTCCTTCTGCCCCTCTCCGGCCCTCTTGTCTCCCGGAGCCGCGTGCTGGATAGTTTCTCCGCCTCATCGGCCAGGTCGCCTCTTCTCTCTTCAGCTGTTTTCAATCCTCGGCTCAACGCTTCCAATAGTTCCCTTAAATAATTGCGTTTTTATTGAAGCATAACAAACATGCCAAACGGTGAGTAAATAGCAAGACTCCAGCTCAGTTTTCTTCCGGTTGCTGGAGTTCTCGTGTGTTCTGGATACAGGTCCTCTGTCGGGTACTTTTCTTCCCAGCCTGTGGCTTGCCCGTTGCTATTCTCAGAGCCCACCCGTAGGTCACAAAGCCATCCTGCCACATTTTCCTCTAGGAGCGTTACGATTTTAGCTTCTGCACGAGATCTGTGACCCACCTGGTGGTAACTTTTCTGTACAGTGTGACAAGAGGCTGAGGTTCGTTTTCTTTTTTTCTTTTTTCAAAGATTATTTATTCTGAGCAGGGGTGGGGGGGTGGGGGAACGGGGAGGCAGGGAGAGACAGAGTCCCGAGCAGGCTGCGTGCTGTCAGTACAGAGCACGGGGCTCGAACTCGGGAACCGTGAGATCATGACCTGAGCCGAGGTCGGATGCTTAACCGACTGAGACACTGAATGCTTATCTTCTTGCACACGGGCATCCAGCTGGGACAGAACCATTCGGGGAAGAGACTTCCTCCCACACTAATTGTCTGGATGCCTTCACCAACAAGCGATCGGCTGTGTATGTCAATTTCCACATCCCCCTGTTCTGCCCCACGCCAGCGCCACACGGTCGTGATCACTGCAGCTTTACAAAGGGCATCTTGAAGTCAGGTACTAGACGGTTCCTGTGGTTCTGTTTTTTGAAGATGGTTTTGGCCATTTTGGGTCATCTGGGTTAACGTGTAAATTTAAAAATAAACTTGTCAGGTTCTATTAAAAAAAAAAGAAAGAACTTGTTGGAAAGGTGGCTCGTCAGTTACAGCAGACACACCACACTAATGCCGGATGTTAACAGCGGGGAAAAGCAGGCAGCAGGGGAGAGGATAAGTATATGGGAGCTCTGTGCCTTCTGCTCAGTTTTTCTGCAAAACTACGACCGTCTAAATTATAAAGTCTATTTTTTTTAACCTGCTGGAAATATGACTGATACTAGGTTGAACGAGGGATAGATTAATTTGGGGACAATGGACATCTTTCGAACATGCCCTGTTCCAGTCCACAGGTGCTCTCTACACAGCCTCGTTTATTTGGGAGGGCGTTCTAATTTTGATCAGCCATCTCTTGCATTTTCCAGAAACGCCATGTATCTTTCATGAAACTTATTCCTGTGTATTTAATTTTTTTGAAGGGATGGAATTGGATCTCTAAATTTCACTTCCAATCACTTGCTACGGATCTAGAAATCATTTTTTTAGTTGTTTCCGTTTGGAAGTATCGCTTAACTCACTTAGTCGTGGAAACAATTTTGGGTCGATCTCCTTAGTATTTTGCACACAACCATCGGGTCATCTAAAGACAGTTTTACATCTTATTTTCCAGCCTTCATGCGTTTTGGTTGCTTGTCTCAGTGGGAGGGGCTTCGGTATGACACCGAGTGGACGTAGAGAAGGGGGATGTCCTCATCTTATTAGGCGGAAGCGCTTCCTTGTAAGATGGGTTTTTATATACTTTGTTTTCAGCCATACTACAGTCAGCCATGGAGCTTAGACATAAATTTCCTTCTGAGCTCCATGTGCCCGTGTCACATACTTGTTTAGTACATAGTGTTTTCCTCCCCATTCGGTTAGAAATATGTTTAATTTTCTATCGTGGTTTCCAATCTGACCTGTGGCTTATTTAGAACTGTCTTTCTTAACTTCCAAACTCATGAAGTTTTTTTTTTTTTTAATATTCTTGTTCAGGGGCATCCGGGGGGCTCAGCCGGTTAAGGGGCTGATTCTTGATTTCAGCTCAGGTCAGGATCTCACGGTTCTTGAACTCAAGCCCCTCATCGGGCTCTGTGCTGACAGCTCAGAGCCTGGAGCCTACTTGGTATTCTCTCTCTCTCCCTCTCTCTCTGTCCTCCACTTTGCTCATGCATGCACTGTCTCTCTCTCTCAAAAATAAACTTAAAAAAATGTTTTCTTTTGCCTTGTTTTGTTAACGTACATGATTTCTAACCTAAGTTCGCTGTGGTCCGAGTACATACTCTGTATAGCCTCCTTCCTTCAAAATGTTTGAGTCTGTGGCTCAGCTCACCTTCTGTTTTTGTAACATTTCCTACGTTCTTGAAAGACCGTGCATTCTCCCGCGGCTGGGTGCACTCTTTTATGTATGCTGACTAGGTCTGATTTGTTCATTGTGGTGTACAAATCATCGGTGTCTTTTTTTAAGTTTATTTATTTATTTTGAGAGAGAGTGAGAGAGCAGAGGAGGGGTAGAGAAAGAGAGGAGAGAGAATCGCAAGCAGGCTCCATGCTGTCAGCACAGAACCCGACGCAGGACTCGAACCCACAAACCATGACCAGGCATGACCTGAGCCAAAACCAAGAGTCAGATGCTTAACTGACTGAGCCACCCAGGTGCCCTCTGGTGTCTTTCTTTAAAAAACAATTATCCGCCTGTTCTCTGGGTTCCTCGAGGTAACACACTGATCTTAATTTTGTCCAGTTTTGCTTTGTTTTTAAATGATGGTGTTACGTGCCTACACATTTAGAAATGTTACCTGTTTTTCTGGCGAGCCCCACAACGGACCATCCATCTAGTTATACTAGCACTGTTCTAGTTCGAAGCCGTAGTATGTTCTCGGCCATCCATTTGTGTTCGGTCCCCTGCAGCCATATGTTTTAGGTGTATTTCTCATAAACAGCGAATAGCTGAAATTTCAGAAAACATCTACTTTATGCATCTTTAGCTTTTAACCAGAACCTCGGGTCCTTTAAAACTAATAAAATATCCCAGTTCACTGGGTTTCAAATCAGCCATCTTACTTGCTCTGTTCTATTTCCCGGCACCTTCGCTTTCTATTTCCTTTCTAGCTTTTGGGTGCATTTAATATTTTTTAAATGTTTGTTTCATTTTGAGAGAGAGAGAGAGCAGCGTGCGTGCGAGCAGGTCAGGGGCAGAGAGAGGGAGAGACACGGAGCCGGACCGCACAAAATGGGTCCCCTCCCTTATTTGCAAATCTGTAAATTACTTTCTTCTTCTCTTAGTGGTTATCCTAAGATGACAACGTACATTGGTAACCGAGTACAGTTTTCAGTAAACTCGTAGGTTCACTACATTCCAGACGATGCAGGCCCAAGGCTATTTCGACTGCCCCGACTCTACCTCCAGCATCACGTACCATTTGGTTTGTGTATTTCAATCCTGTATATATTTTGAAACCCATAATATGTTATTATGTTTCGGACCATCAGTATTCACTTGAATTTACCATATATTTACCCTCTGTGTTGTTCTCTGGTCCTTCGTTCACCTTTAGCTCCCCCCTAGCACAGCCTCTCTGCCTGGACAACACCTTCTCTCTTCAGTGCTGGTTTCTGGTGACAAAAATCTCACGGTTGTTGCTTGCTCGAAAATAGATGGGTGGCCTTCATTTTTGCAGGATACTTGTCCCGTAGATAGAATTTTAGGTGGGCAGAACTCTTTCCAACGCTTCTACAATGCAATTGTCTTCTTTTTCAATAGATTCATTGAGATATGATTTGCAGACCGTCACATTAGTCAATAATTCACACCGTAAATTA
Source organism: Paguma larvata (assembly GCA_030068075.1). NCBI lineage: Eukaryota > Metazoa > Chordata > Mammalia > Carnivora > Viverridae > Paguma > Paguma larvata. Next base: position 112,604,125 of record CM057825.1, read on the forward strand.
GACGACTTCCAATAAACTTACCGAGTGGGACCACATCACTCGTGAAGATCTTTTGTGCTCCTTTGGGAACGTCCCGTTCCCGTCCCTAGCCCGCGGCCAGCGCTGGCCCACTTTCTGTCCTTACGTATATTTCGCCCATTCTAGGCATCTTGTGAAAGTGGAACCTATGGATTTATGTGCATAAAATCACACAGAATGGATTCTGTGGCTGGCTTCTTTCACTTAGAATAATTTTTGCAGGTTCATTTATGTTGTAGTGTGCTTGGTACATTGTCCCTTTTTATTTCTGAGTAGGACTCCATCTTTGGCTTTCAAGGAACTCGTAGACTAGGCTTGGAAAAAGCCCATCATTTGGTATTTGAAGGAATTGGGGTGTGGTGGTTGCCAGCCTCCCATGGTTGAAAACTCCCTTTCTTCCTTCCTGAGGTTCAGTCTTCATCAATGACAGTCTTATTTTTTCAAATAACCCCCCCCCCAATTTTTTTTTTTGCTTCTCTGTCCCATTCCATCGTCTTCTGACTTCCATTATGTCCACTGAGATGTCAGCTGTCAGTATCACTGTTAGTCTCTGAGTGCAATCTGTCCTTTACCCCTGGCTGCGTTAAAAAAAAAATTTAATGTTTGTTTATTTTTGAGAGAGAGAGAAACAGAGCGTGAGAAGGGGAGGGGCAGGGAGAGAGAGGGAGACACAGAATCCGAGGCAGGCGCCTGGCTCTGAGCTGTCAGCACAGAGACCGACGTGGGGCTCAAACCTACAAACCATGAGATCATGACCTGAGTCAAAGTCAGACACTTAACCAATGGAGCTTCCCAGGTGCCCCTACTCCTGGCTGCTTTTAATAGTGCTTTTTGTCCTAGGTTTCCAGCATTTTTACAATGACGTGGCTTCACACGTCTGCCCTTGTGTTTGCCGGCTTAGGACCTTCACCACTTTTTACCCTGGGGTCTGCTGGTATTGTCAGTTTTGGAAGATTCTCGACCCACATCTCTCCAACATGTTACTTCTCATTCACCCTCTCTTCCCTAGCCTCTTGGGACTACTAATTACACATGATTTTGACCTCTCCCCTGTCTCACGTCTGTTACACCCCCCACTTTGGGGGGGCTTGTATTATCTATTGCTACATAACAAATTTCCCTAAAATGTAGCAGCCTTGAAGTAGCAAACATTTATTACCTTCCAGTTTTCTGTGGTTCTGGAGTCCAGGAGCAGGTAGACGGTCGGTTCTGGCTCAGGGCCTCTTAGGTGGTAGTCAGGCTGTGAGCCAGGCCTGTGGTCTCGGGAGGCTCAGCAGGCGGAGGGGCCACTTCTGAGATCACTGCCGTGGTTGTCGGCCGGCCTCGGTTCCCCAACACTATCCGCCTCAGTGCGTCACCGTGTGGACCTCTTCCCGAGTCGCTGAGTGACCTCGTGATATGGCAACTGGATTCCCCCACGGAGAGTGATCAGAGAAAGAGAAAGAGGGAAATCATGACCAAGAAGGAAGCCTTAGTCCTCTTCTGCCCTCGTCTTGAAAGTGACGTTTTATCACACTGCTGTACTCTACTCGTTAGAAGTGAGTCGCTAGGTGGAGCTCACAGTCAAGGGGAGGGGGTTAGCACAGGCAACAAAAGCAAAACTAAAAAGTGGGACTACACCAAACTAAAAAGTTTCCACACAGTGCACACACACACACACACACACAGCCCACAATAGAGTATTATTCACCCACTAAAAAGAAAGAAAATCCTGCCATCTCCAACAACAGAAACGGACTTTGAGGGCATGACGCTCAGTGAAATAAGTCAGACAGAGAAAGACAAATCCCGCATGGTCTCACTTACACATGAAATCCTGAAAGAGACCAGACTCACAGAAACAGAGCAGATTGGTGGTGGCTGGGGCCGGGGGGTGGGGATGGGGTGAGGGAACTGGGCGAAGGGGGTCCCAAGGAACAGACTTCCAGTTACAAGATAAGGAAGTCCGGCATGGTGGCTGTAGTGTACAACACCTGTATTTATTGTATATTCGACACGTAGTAAGAGTAAATCTATAAAGGTCTCACCACAAGGAAAAATATTGTAGCTCTGTAAGGTGGTGGATGTTAGCTCAATTGTGTGATGGCTTCACAGTATATACATGTATTGGGCCATTATGTTGTGCGCCTTAAACTTACACAATTTTATATGTCACTTATATCTCAATATAACTGGGAGGAGAATGAGGGAGATTATGATAGAGCGTGAACACCAGGGGGCGGGGTTGGGAGGGCCAGTTAGAGACCACCTACCGCACCGCAGAAACTCTCAGACCAGCCCTCAGTCTGTACTGAATCTGTCTGAAGACGCCGTGGTGTCGTGGCCGCCAACCTCACACCATAGAAAACTCCCCTCCCTTCGTCCTTCAATTCGGTCATAATAAATGAATGACAGTCTCATTTCTTAAATAGCGCCCCCGCCAAAAATTCCTACTCGCAGAAACTGAATGAGGAAGACAAATTCAAAATACAACCTCATGCCACAACGCTTCACGGGGCCAACGAAAATATGCGGTGAAGTGCCACGCGGCTCCTGTCTCTCCCCACGCACCCGCCTCGGCACCAGCTGAAGCCCTGAAGAGAGGCCCACACAAATCCTGATAATGCTCACTGATATCCCCCAATCTGTAGACAAGCTAAAGCAAGGACAAGTAGAAAGCCTAGAAAAGTCCAGGAGAAATGATCTGGTCGAGAGCAGAAGTGGGGTCTCGGCACAGAAGGGCCTGCCGGGCACGCCACCGCCGTAAATAGGGGCCGACCCGTAGAGGCATCAAGGTTGTGCAGAACTGACGGAGTGACTAATGAGACTAGCTCACAAGAGACGCTGTAGCTCTCATCTCTCTGTCTTGGACGCTCAGGCTGCGAGAAGCCAGCCCCCATCCTGGGAGGATACTGAGGCGGCCCCAGGGACTGAGGCCTTCTGCCAACAGCCAACAGGGAATTGAGGCCCCTCCCAGAGGTGTGCCGGAGCTGGCTCTTCTCGGCTCACAAGGGGCAGTTATTAAATGATCAAGGATTTTGTGAGCCAGTGAAACACAGCTATTATGAAAAATTAAATTGCATAAGCTGATAAATAAATCACAATAAAACAGTAGTTCAGTTCTGATATCAATTCCAAAGTGTGGGTATTTTTTAACATTTAATTTTGAGAGAGAGAGAGAGACAAAAAGAGCAAGCACAAGCAGAGGAGGGACAGAGAGAGAGAGAGAATCTGAAGCAGGCTTCAGGCTCTGAGCTGTCAGCATAAAGCTGGACTTGGACTCAAACCCATGACACTAAGATCATGATCTGAGCTGAAGTCAGACACTTAACCCGGTTTTGTTTGGTTTTGTTTTTCACACCAGCAAGCAGTTAACTCCATCCCGATGCCCTCTCTCTGGAGAACAGCATCAGAACCCACAGCTTAAGGGCTCAGTCCTACAAGAATGCCCCAGTCCCCGACTCTAGACCCCAGTCACAACCTCACGTGGTCACCTGAGCTTCTGATCCACAAGCCATAAACTGGACGTTCCCACAACCCCCTCTTCAATTAACTTGCTAGAACGGCTCACGGAGCTCAGAGAAACACTGACATCTACCAGTTCATTATAAAGGACACGACACAGGGGCCAGATGAACACGTATGCAGGGCAAGGGTGCGAAGCTTCCATGCTCTCTGACGCCGCCGCTCTCCCTGCACCTCCACGCGGTCACCAACCCGGAAGCCCTCTTGGGCTCTCCGCCCATTTGGGTTTTTGTGGAGGCTTCATTACATAGGCATAACTGATTGGTTAAATCACTGGCTGCTGGCACTTGAATTCAATCTCCAGCCCCTCTCCCCTCCCAGGAGGCTGGGAGATGGGCCTGGAAGTTCCAAATCTCTAATCCCACGGATGGTTCTCTTAGCAACCAGCCCCCATCCTCAGGTCCTTTCCAAAAGTCACCTTGTTCACACAACAGAACACACCTTACCTGCTGTCACCATTTAGGAAGTTCTAAGTGTTTTGGGAGCTCAGTGCCAGGAACAGAAGGAAGACCGAACATATATTTCTCATTATAAAACTATAAAACTATAAATTATAGATCAAAATATCGTAAACGGTAATACCCAAGATGTCATGATTTGGCTGCATCCTACAATTCTCAGTGCCCTTAAGGTTATTTACGTCTACTTAAATCTGCATGATGGACGTGCCGTGTCGATAACTTGAAATCAACCATGATGCGTGAGTCTACACCACAGAGCCTGGTAAACGCTACAGACTGGGGTTTAATTTATCATTTTGTTGATTGTCTAGATTAAGAAAGTGGTGGTGAAAATGTTAATGATGCAAATTAAGTTGAGAAGCGTTTCCTATCCTGACCCATTTCATTAGGAAGAGGACAAAACCTTGAGGAAATATTCTTCCAGTATTTGAACCATAGTATTCGAGTCAACAAAAGCGTGGCTCGTCTCGGGGATGCATGAGTGAAATTCGGACACGCGTCGTTGGTATTCACTTTCGCCCTAATCATCAATGTTAGTTCAAAGCAACATTCTTGACAGAACTCCACTTGGAGCACTGGGCCTCCCGCCCCGGTCGGGCCTTCAGACTGCTGCGGCCCAGGCCCAGAGCTCGACCGCGGCCTCCTGAGAGCCCCCAAGACAGCACCGCCTGGGCGAGCCACTTCCGAACGCCCGGCCCGCAGAACTGCGTGACACAGCCAATGTCCAAGGTGTTTCATGCCACTAAGTGTGGGGAGAATCTGGGCCACACTGCCTTTTACAGAACTCCATTGCAGGGAAAATGAGCCACCATTGACTGCACTGTTTTGTTGTCATGCGGTCCCAGGAGTCGAATAACTGACCCGAAGACTATGAATAAAAATGTTTCTCGACTTCTTAACAGTTTGCTGCCAGCAAGGAATACGTTGTTTTGCCTAGAGCGGGGTTTGGCAAACGTCTTCTTGAAAAGCCAGAGCACATGTTTTAGGCCACTGTAGGTTTAGTGGCATAATCAGGGATATTATGTAGGTAATTAGATAACCATCTAACAAGTAACCATTTAAAAACTTCAAATCCTCTCTGAGTTCAGAGCCAAACAAAAACAAGACCTCGGGCTGTAGTGCTATGTGCTCTACTTGAGTGTGTGAGTCTTGCTCATAAAGTTGATATTAAGGGACATTTCATTTTTGTTTTAATTTGCATATTGCATCTTTGCAGGAAAATAATGAAATCTATTCATGCTAATGTTACCTCGGTTCTTTGGAAAAGCCATTGGTCGGTCAATTCAATATTTACTCGGGGCCTATTTAAGAACTTTCTAGATGTGCCTGGATGGCTCAGTAGGTTAAGCATTCGACTATGGCTCTGGTCATGATCTCATAGTTTGTGAGTTCAAGCCCCAAGCTGGGCTCTGTGCTGACGGCTCGGACCCTGGAGCCTGCTTCAGATTCTGTGTCTCCCTCTCTCTCTCTGCCCCTCCACACTTGCACTTGCTCTCTCTCTCTCCCTCCCTCTCTAAAATAAACATTTAAAAAATTAAAAAACAAAAAGAATGTTCTAGCCAGAATATGCTGGCTAGCAGTACATCATCTGGGTGCAGCTCCTTTTCCCTCATTATTCTTTAACTAATTAATTACTTAAGTTTTTAGAAAGAGAGCGCTCACTAGCAGGGGAGGGACAGAAGGAAGGAGAAAGAGAATCTTTTTTTTTTTTAAGTTTATTTTGAGAGAGGCACAGACGGTGCCAGTAGGAGAAGGGCAGAGAGCGATAGAGACAGAGAGAATCCCGAGCAAGCTCCATGCTGTCAGCTCAGAGCCCGATGTGGGATTTGAACCCATGAAACTGTGAGATCATGACCTGAGCCGAAACGAAGAGTCAGACGTTCAACCAACTGAGCCACCCAGGTGTCCCCAGAGAGAGAATTTTAAGCAGTCTCCAAGCACGCTCAGCAAGGAGTCTGATGCAGAGCTCGATCCCACAGCCCTGGGATCATGAATCGAGAGTTGGAGGCTCAAGCGACTGCGCCATCCAGGCGCCCTGCTCCTGCCCTCATTATTCTTGTCTTAACTTCCTTTTTTTTCCTTTCAAATTTTCCGCGATATTCTCTCTTTAAATCCAAGCAAAATGAAGTGAGTTGTGATTCTGCAGCTTTGCATTTCTGTTTCCGGTTTGGTTTAGGGTGAACAGGTTGACAGATTCCAAGACAGAAATCCAAACCCTCAAGATTCCCGCCATTCAGTCCCACCACCTGATCGGCAGGGTTCCCGTCAGCAGAATCAAACGTGCTCACTCAAGGATCTTCTCCATACAGTCCGGCCTGCCCATCCATCCCAACACGGGGGTGAGCAAACATTTCAAATGCATGCCAGGGGGCAGATTTGGGGTTCTTAGAATCGCCCTATCCGTCTGTCAAGAAGTGCAGGTCACCCACCCTCTGACAGGGAGAGGAGGAGAGAAATGCACAGCTCTCGGGCACGAGAGAGAGGCCCCCCCGCCAGGTTCCAGCGATGCCGTGTTCTCGGCTCTAGTTCAGAGCTGCTGTGTCCTGGCCACGATTAACCCAATGAAAGAAAGTATCAGAAAAGGTCACAGTTAAAGGTCTCGGCCCTTCCTGTTACCAAGAAGAAGAAAGAACAAAAGCACTGAATCTGCTGGCCAAAAATAAACAACAACCATATTTAATCTTCCCGTTTTGATTTTTTACTGTGAAACAGATCACATATCATATCACCTGGAGTTTAAGATTTATTTATTTTAATGTTTTGTTATTTTTGAGAGAGAGAGAGCTGGAGGGAAGGGCAAAGGGGGGGGAGCTCAGAGGACGCTTACCCAACTGAGCCACCTATGCGCCCCAAGATTTTTTTTAACATCCTTATGAAATGTATGAACCTGTAATGTTCTTTTATTATTGAAAAAAAAAAAAAGGATATTGCTGTGTATCTTACAAAATGGTCTTGATTTGGCCATCTACGACTGCAAAATAGTGCGACTGGTTTTCACGGGGGAGGGAAGAGATGGATTCCGCTGTTTCACAGTCTTGAATCATGTAGAGAAGGGGCCTCTGAGTTGGAGAGGGTCTCGGGGCCGTCTGGGCCGGCCGAGCCCCCTGCCCTGCCCTGCCTTCTCCAGCCCCCAGCAAGAGGTTAATCTGGGCTCTGCTGGGCCACGCTTTGCTTTTGGAGACTTCCCAGGAGGTGTCTCTCAGGGCACAACCTCAGATGAGTGGAGACCCTCGCCCCTTTTGATGAATGCTTTGGGTGGACATGGCCTTCACTGGGTCCAATGCGGGAAATTTCAGGGATGCTTGGTCGCCTCGGAGGGATTTGTCGGTATTTGGGGCCAGCAACCTAGGAATGCCGGACTCAAACCTGACCACCGAGCCTCTCCCCACTAAGGCTCTGGCTGGATGAGTCACGCACAAGGAACACAGGCCCTGAGGCTCGAGGGCCCTCTCCCCGCCTCGCCTCCCACAGCGCCAGTGCCAGCGAGAGGCCGAGAGGGAGCTCACGGCGCTAACCTCCGGGGTCTCCACCCCAGTCTTGAACCTCAGTGCACATGACCACACCCTTTACACTGACTGCCCATGCCCCAGCGGGCCACGCCGTGCACGGATCCTGTGTGCTTACCTGCGGGACACGTTGCTAGAAGTGGGATTTCTGGCTTCAAGACGATATGTGTATTAAATCGGATTGTATTCATCCAGCGAATCTGTTTTCTAAAAAAGTTGTGCAAATTAAAACTGCAGCACTGGCGTTCCACAGCCTCACCAACTTAAAGTTTCGGATACTGTGGTGGGTTAAAAAAAAAAATTGTATCGTGCATGTTACATCGGCTGTCTGTTTAGGCTACTCTTCCAAATCTTGCCAATCTGCGACTTGCTTTTCTGCCATGAAACGTGAATCAAATCATTAGGTCGAAGCAAATTTTGAGCATAATCGGAACATCAGAGCCAATATGAGGCGGCGCAGCTCGGGGCGGGCCAGCGGCCGCGCAGCCGCCAGCCGGCTCCCCTGTGTGGCCGTGCTGACGGCGCGTCCCCTTTTTCTATTGCAGTTCAGCCTTCTCTGCCAACAGTTCTACGCCATGCTCCTGAAAAGGGTCCTGTACTCTTGGCGCAACTGGCCGTCGATGCTAACGATACAGGTCCTGACGCCTCTGTTGATCGTGACCTTCAGCCTCGCCTTCCTCAACTTGGAGACGAGCATGGGCAGCATGCCGCTGGAACTGAGCCTGAAAACATACGGCCGCACCGTCGTCCCATTCTATATTTCCCCCAATTCCAGGCTGGGTCCTCGGCTCTCACAGTATTTTACAGACATGCTTGTGGCTGAGGAGCAGATCCCTCTGGAGACCCTGAGTAAGTCTGAGGCCCAGGAGTGCCGCCTGCCATGGGGGCCGTGGGTGGGGTGAGCCTTGAAGTCAGGTGAAGAGCCAGACGCCTCGGAAGAACCTCTTAACCGCCAGATGACAGGAAAGGGAGAGGCTGCCTGGAAGTGCAGCCAGGCTGTGTCTTTCTGGGGACGACGGCATGTCCAAAAATGAAGTTGCCCAATTTGTGCTGTGTCTGATGTGTCCCGAGAGAGGATTGATACTTCTATGGAAGGAGTCTGGTGACAGAGGTAGAGATCACTAGGCAAATGTGAAAAGGGCGGTCATTAACTCAGGAGGACAGGGGGAAGATTGTACGAGAAAGGAAACCTACCCTAACATAGCACCCGGTTCAGCTGCGAATTGATTTAACCAATTGTCTGATGTATTCCAGGGGAGGGGAGAGGAGGGCAGCCCTTAGTGGGGCTGGGGGTTAGACACAAAGTCCCTGCTTCCAGCACCGGAAGTCGGTAAGTAAACACACCCTTTAGCAATCCAGAGAAACGCCAGCTGAGAGTTGGAGAGTGTGGTGGCCTCCGGTGAGCGGGCACCAGGGATAACGAAGGGCAGGCCGGGGCACTGCCGTTTTTCTTTCTGAGTCTTAATATGATTATCTGGTTTTAAAAGTTAGACGCACGTGTTATTTTGACTAGCAATAAAATGTGAAGGGATTTACATTTTTAAATGAAGCGATCAAATGCAGAACATGGAGCCAAATGGCGGGATCGAAGCGCCCGACGTCTCTGACCCTTGGTTTCTTGGTGAGGAAGCTGCCCAGGGTCTGCCCGCCGGGCCCGCGGTATGAGCGTCCTGCCGGCATGGGGTACTGTGTTGCCATCGCTGTGAAGGAGGGCCCCTTTGGCACCGGCGATCCCGGAGGTCTAGGTGGGCCGTGTATCTCCACGATGCTGTTGCTGAACGTACCTGGAAGAACGGTGTTACCACCGGCCCACAGCGAGCCCCTCGTCCGGAGGTCGCAGAAGTGACCACAGCGGCAATGCGTAGTGACCGTCCCGCTGGGGGATCACAAGGACATAGCTCAGCCTGAGACAGGAGCAGAGAGGCTTTGGAGGAAGAGCCTGAGGTGTGAGCAGGGGCTGACCCCGCAGCAGGGGAGAGAAGTGGAGAACGCTCCCAACCACGGGGGAGCATCTGCCAGCACGGGGCCCGGCGGGGTCCCCAGGTGTGGCCGGACCTTGAAGCCGCCAGTGGAGTTTGGATGGAGCCTGGGGTCCGCAGGCCACGTGGGCAGTGCGGGTCAACGCTGTGGTTCAGGGAGCGACTGGGAAGAAGCCAGGGACTTCTTAGGGCCACGCCGTCCAGACAATAAGTCAGCCGGAAAAAAAACTAGATTTTTTCCCCCATTGCTGCAGCCAATTAAAGGGAAGTTTTATTGAGGCCCCGGGGCTGTGGGCCCAGCCTGGAGGCGGCCCTACGGGCACGGGCGTGGAACGCAGCTGTGTCCAGAGGAGCCCACTTTCCCCGGGGGGCGGGGGGCGGGGGCGGTGAGGCGCTCAGGAGGCGTGGGGCTGGGGTCCAGGGCGTGAGGCTCTGGGGTGCCCTGCTCTGTTGCAGGCTCAGTGGAGGACCTCCTTCTGGGAAAGGCAGAGGAGGAGCCCGAGGGCTTCGATTTCAAATACATCATGGCTGCTTCCTTCGAAGACCAGGGGAACCGCACGACGGTGACGGCGCTGTTCAACAACCAGGCGTACCACTCCCCGGCCGTGGCGCTGGCGCTGGTGGACAGCCTCCTCTTCAAGCTGCTCTCCGGGCCCGAGGCTTCCATCACGGTCTCCAACCACCCGCAACCTCAGTCGGCCCTGGAGGCCTCGGAGCGCGTCTGGTACAAGTGAGTGTGGTCGCCCCGCCCCAGGACAGCCTTCGCGCCCGCCCCGTGTCTCCCGTCGCCACCTATTCCTCCTCGTCTGCTGCTCGCAGTGATGACACGCCGTGACTGCGAGAGACGGCTGGTGTGAGCAGCTGCGCTCACACGGCTTCCTCCCCGTCGTGTCCTTTCGCAGCAGCCCGAAAGGACACTACCTGGTTATCAACTTGCTTTTCGGGATAGCTTTCCTGTCCGGCTCCTTCTCCATCTTGACGGTCACGGAGAGAACCACGAGGGCCAAGCACATCCAGGTCGTCAGTGGCGCTTACGCGGCTACTTTCTGGCTCTCCGCGCTGCTGTGGGACCTCGTCACCTCCCTGGTCTCCAGTCTGCTGCTGCTGGTGAGGGCCGCGGGCTGCGGGGACCCTCCCCTGCACGGCCCGGGGAGGGGCTTGCCTTAGGAACCCTGCAAAGAACCGGAAGGCTAGTCTGGCAGCTCACTCAGGGTGAGACTCGTCACTGGCGCTCAGTAAAGGTCCCAGCAGAGGGGCCCACTCTAGGGTCTCCAATCTGCAGCATCCCTGGAACTGTCGCTGGGAGCTCGTAAGAGGTGGTGCATCAGGGACGCGTGTTCACAGCCCAGAGACGGCTCACCAGGCCACGGGGGGGTGCGGCCACTGGATCAGGACTGCCTTGTGCGGCTCGCGGGTCCCCCAGCGCTCTGTGCGGGACAGGTCACGTCCCCCTTTGCTCTGCCGGTGCTTTGTCATTGTCATCAAGCCCCTGACCTCGTGGTGCTGACCCCCAGGGCCGGAGCCAGCTGTCGCACTGTCTGATGCGTAAACGCAGGGAACACCTCAGGAGTATTGCTATCATCTTATTTTTTAAATATTATGTATACATATATATTGAGAGACAGAAAGAAAGTGAGCAAGGGAGTGGCAGAGAGAGGGAGAGAGAGTCCCAAGCAAGCTCCACACTGTTAGCACAAAGCCCAACGTGGGGCTCGAACTCATGAACCAAGAGATCAGGACCTGAGCTGAAATCAAGAGTCAGACGCTTAACCGACTGAGCCCCCCAGACGCCCCATTAACACCTTATTTTTTAAGTCGGGGTCACGTACCCTCTCTCCAATCCTGAGGATCGACTCTCAGTGATTCTCCCGAACTCTCCCCCTCTTTCCCGAGGTGGTGTTCCTGTACCACAAGGAAGAAGCCTTCACGCACCAGGAAAATGTTCCAGCCATCATCCTGGTGCTGCTGCTCTACGGCTGGGCCAGCGTCCCCTTCGTCTACCTGACCAGCTTCTGCTTTCAGAGCGAAGGGAGCGCTTTCGTCAAGCTCCTCGTCATGCTCACCTTCCTGAGCACCAGCCCCCTCATCCTCATCTTAGTCACGGGGGAGAAAGGTGAGGGCCGTCCTCCCTACGCATCTCACAGGGTCTACCCCTTCCTGTCACAGCCACACGAGTTGTGTCCCCAGACGCAAGGCTGCTCTCGGCGGCTGTCTTGTGAAGAGCCCCAAACCGTGTCCCAGCGTCCCCAGCGCGCACCTCCGGGAGCGCAGATAAACGCGGTGGCTGGGTCCATCCAGGGGGCCGCGCTCAGTAACAGAAAGGGAGCGAGGAGCCCCGCACGCACCTGCAGCAGTGTGGACGGATGGATCTCGAGCCCCACTGAAAGGACGAATCCTCGTGACAGTCAGGAGAGTGGTGGCCTCTGAGTCAGGGGGAGGAGGTTGACTAAACAGAGACTGCAGGGAACCTTCTGGAAATGCTCTCCATCTTGAGCAAGGTGTTGGTTGCATGTGCATAAGTATTTGTTAAAATTCATCCAACTGTCCACTTAGCATCATGCATTTCGTTGAAACGAATTATTCCTCGGGTTTTTTTTTTTAATTTTTTAAGGTTTATTTGTTTTTGAGAGGGAGAGACAGAGTGTGAGCGGAGGAGGGACAGAGAGAGGGAGACACAGAATTCGAATTGGGCTCCAGGCTCTAAGCTGTCAGCGCAGAGCCTAATGTGGGGCTCAAACCCATGAACCTCGAGATCGTGAGCTGAGCCAAAGCCAGATGCTCCACTGACTGAGCCACCCAGGCGCCCCAACTATGCCTCAGTTTCAAAACAGGTGGTGGGGCGCCTGGGTGGCTCAGTCGGTTGAGCGTCTGACTTCGGTTCAGGTCATGATCTCGCAGTCTGTGAGTTCGAGCCCCACGTCGGGCTCTGTGCTGGCAGCTCGGAGCCTGGAGCCTGCTTCGGATTCTGTGTCTCCCTCTCTCTTTGCCCCTCCCCCACTCATGCTCTGTCTGTCTCTGTCTCAAATATAAATAAATATTAAAAACAAAAACAAAAACAAAAACAGGTGGTAAGGAGATCGATAAGCCGAGGCTGGGAGAAGCCTGCTTGGTGAGCATGTAACTGGGGGAAGGCAGCCGCGGAAGGAGCTGCCACTCACGGCGCACACCTTGACACTGACACCTTCGCGTTTGGGCTGAGTCTCTCTCTACAGCGAGGCTTCTACCCCGATTCTCCTCGCCATTTACTTTGCTGGCAACCACCTCCTTTGAGGGGACTCCCTGTGGTTGTCTCTGCTTAAGAATGTGGGACTAGCTCCCTCCGTCTTCATCTTAGGGGCCACTCTGTCTGTTGGCGGACTGGCCACGCGTGCTTTCCCGACCACCTCGAGCTTGCTTTACTGGTCGAACTGGCCTCGTTTTGCCGCCTTTCTAGCTCTCAGGCAAACCACCTCTGGAATTTAGGAAGCAGAATTATTTTCATCCTAGCGGATGAGAAGAGCAAAAGCGTTTTGACTTTATGATTGAAACAGAATGAAAGCACACTGCAGACAGAGGAAAGGGGTCAGCATGGGCACGTCCCGAGGGAACCCTCACCTCGCGGCTCTCAGCAGTAGTGTGCCCCAAGGTTCATGGATCAGCCCAGGGAGTCACTCTGGGCAACGCTGCCCTAAGTCTCCAGAAAAAAACCTAAGGATTCATTCCTCCCTTTCTCCTCTCCTCGCCCACCCAGACCCGCCCCAGTAAGACGAGTGCCTACAAGTCCAAGGTCACTGAGGGGCCCTGACGGGGACGGAGCTTTCGGAGAGAATGACCAGGACAGGGTGCAGGGGTCTCTGGACATTCTCTCTGGGGCCCTCGACCTTTCGGGGATCCCTTTCTTCTTGGACTGCTTCATGCCATCCCTCCTCTCCCCTCCTACACAGCCGCGAGGACCGGGACCATTCCCCCGCTCAGCAGGAGGCGCCCTCCAACTTAACAGTCATCGTCTGGGAAGGAGGCTGGGACACGACAAGGAGCTCCACTCCTGGCCCGGGGGAAAGAACGCCCGTTCCCAGCCCCGGAGCAAGCGCACTGTGAGAGGCTGGGCCCCGGCCTCCATGCGCTCACCCTGGGGGCCTCATTAGGATGCTGTCACCACGGCAGCACACACAGGCAGGAGTAGAAAGCTAGATGTGAGCTCTCTTGGTCCTGAGACTCTACTAAAATGATAGCAAAGGAAATAAAAGTGTAGGAACTCATGCTGAAGAAGCACCCAAGGTGCATTTGGAGAGGAAATGGCTGAGCAGGGACCCCGCTGAGCACCACAGAATCCTGGAGAGGCTTGGGACCCGGAGGCTTGGGAGTGAAGGTGGGACAGAGAACGGTCCGTGGCGCCTCCACTGTCCCTGCTCCCGTGTCCCCAGCGGGAAGCACAGGACACGCAGGCAGTCACACCGGAAGGTGGAGACCCCTCCTCTTGATGAACTGAACCTGCTTGCAAAACAGACCTACGCACCCGGACAGTCCCCTGCCTGGTCGCCCAGAGTGTCGCCAGGCCCCCATGCCCAAAGCTAGCAGTTCGCCTCCTCGCACTTGAGGATGGCAGCCGCGGAAAAGACAGAGGCCCAAACAGTCCACCAAAAATGAAACACAGGGGCAAGGAAATGCAGGAAACAAATCAACCATTTCAGACAAGACTGCATCTGTTAAACAGCAGACTTCCAGGGCACGTGGGAAGCTCAGCCGGTTAAGGGTCTGACTTTGCCTCAGGTCATGATCTCACAGTTCAAGAGTTCCAGCCCCACACCGCGCTGACAGCTGGGAGCCTGGAGGCTGCTTCGGATTCTGTGTCTCCCTCTCTCTCTGCCCCTCGCCTCCCTCAGAAATAAAGAAACATTAAAAAAAAAAACCAGCAGACTTCCGTGAGAAAGAAAAACTCTGAGGGCAAGAAAGAGCCGACTGCCGACCTAAACACAGAGCAGAAGGATGAGAAGGTAAAGTTCGTCCACCTCCCAGAAAGGAGAGCAGGAAGACGGGAGGAAACCAGGAAGGCATGCGCAAAGGTCGGTGCCATGAGAGAGTCCGGGAGAGGCCACCCTGCGAACAGACACGTGTTCTACAAGGAGAGGGTGGGTGTGAGGAACTCACGAAAGAAATAAAACAAGACGATTTCCCAGACTTGAAAACAAACCAAGCTCAAGACTGAAAGGATCCATCAAACTGCAAAACTGAAGGAAAAAGCACCCACGCCTTAAATCCAGAGGCTTCCTGGGGGATAAGTTCTAGGCTCAATTCCACTGTCTCCAGCAAGCGGAAAGATAGAATCAAGGCAAGTTCAGACGCGGCCTCGAGAAATGTGGCCCATCGCGTCTCGTTCTTGGAAAGCTAGCGGAAAGATACAGGCCAGCCAGGCGAAGGGCAAAGCAGGAAAAAGGGCACAGGACCCAGAAGGGAGCAGGTCCAGACCCGGAGCGCACTGGAGAGAAGTCGCCTCTGGGTGGAGGGGGAGATAGGGATGGTCTGTGACCCTGTCCTGGCCTTTAAGCTTCTTCGCTTGGATGCATTGCTTGTGGGCATCTTCTCTGATTCTGGTTGGGGTCAGCTGGGGCAAGGGGGTGTCCCCACTCAGGTTCCAACCGCTTCCCGCTCAGGCTCCGAAGACACTGCTCGGCTGTGAATTCCTAGGCCGGGCTGGCAAACCTCGTCTGTTTGGTGGTTATGCCTTCCCATCGACCCCGTGGGAACTGCAAGGTTGGTGGTGTTCCTCTAGTAACTATCCTTTCCCCCTCCCCCTCAGCCTCCAGGCTGGATTTCCAAATTTAGAATTCTAAAAAGAAAAAGTTAGGAGGGCGTGGCCCTCTGCGCTTCCCTCCCAGTCACCTAGGCCACCTCCCTGGCTGTCCTCCTGAGTTAAGGTCTCAGGTGCAGCTCAAGCCCTGGTCGCCAGAGCCATGGTCCTCAGGCCTCGGGGACCCACACCTAGGTGAGCGTGTAAGCACGGCCCCAGACTCGGCTTCCTGCCCCTTGAGTGCGCCGTGTCTCTGCGGCCAGCACGTGTTGGTTGGGACACCTTGTACCCAAGTTCAACTAATCATGCACCACAGTGGCCCCCACTGGCAAGAATTTCACAAATTGGTAGCCAAAAGCCCAAAAGCTGGCAGCCTCTAAACGCAAGTCCTCTTGTATAATTGACTCGGCCTCTCCCGAGGGCTCCCCCGAATTACCTGTGGGTCTGGAGCGGCTGTGCCAGATGTCACAAAGTCTGAAATGAGACCCCTACCCTCGCCCCTGGGTTTCTCCTTTTTATTGGTAACGCTGTGCTGGCTGCCCATGTGAGGGGTGGGGTCTCAACAGCGTGCATGAACTATCAACGCGGTCTGCACCGGGCCGCCCCGTGCACGCACTATGCATCTGTCCTCTTGTGATGAGCTTCGGTGTAGAGTAGAATATTCCTTTTACAGAGCACGTGTATTTGTTGTAAATAAACACTTAATATCTTTAAAATAAAGCTCAATTTCTTTACAATGTCGTTTGGTATTCTGTTCACTTTTTAACATAACACAAAATCTAAAAACTGGCATCTCGTAACCTCTAAGGGGAGCCAGTTTCTGCATATGTATTTCATAACCAGCCAATAGACTCATCTTGCCTGCATTTCTTACTCTGGTCGATTCTCGTGGCCTTTCCAGGGACGTGGTGATGTACAGCATCCGCAAATGACGGTTTTGTCTCCACGAACCATACAGGCAGGGCAGGTGTCCCATGACGCTCGGGCAACCTCACGGCCGGCCCAGCAGACCCTGCGGTCAGGCTCCAGCGCCCTGGGAAACCGCGTCTCCCTCCAGCCTTCTACCCTCGGCCCTTCCGCAAACGCCTTTCATGCGGCAGCTGGGCCCTTGCTGGTTTTCCCAAGATCACGCTGAGCACTCTGGGACACATCTGCAGGAACGAATAGAGCGGGAGTCAAAGGCGGGCTCAGGAAGCATTGCAAAAGAAAAGCGTTCAGGGCGTGGGGGCTGAGGGAGCACACGGAGGGCACCGGGTCTCTGGTCTGGGGCCCGGGAGGGACGGTGCGGTGTGAGACACGCTAACAGACACAGACGGCAGATCCTCTGCGTGGACAGACAGGCGTGGTGAGCCTGGAGGGGTGTGCGCCGGGGGGACGTGCCCTTCCCTTGCTGCAAGGACAAATGCTGTTCTCTGTCGCCCTCACAGACCTAGGCTACCCCACGGTCTCGGAGTCCTTGGATCGTGCTTTCCTACCGCTCCCTGGCCACTGCCTGGGAATGGCTTTCTCCAACTTATACTACAACTACGGACTCCAGAAGTTATGCAAAATCAAGAACCTGAAACAGCTTGAGTGTAATAAAGTTTGTGAGTATTACAAATGGAGATGCGCCCTCCTCCGGGATACGGATCGGTGGGTCTGGGCACATCCACGAGGTTGTACGAGGACCACCACGATCCTGATTCCGAAACATTTCTGTCATCCCAAAAAGAAGCACCCTCCGTTCACACTCCTTCCCACATCCCCTGGCAGCCACAAAATCTACTTTCTGTCCCTGTGGCTCTGTCTCATGTGGATATTTCGTATAAACGGAATCACGCAGTGTGTGGTCCTTTACATGTGTCTCCTTCGACTAAGAATAATGTTTTCGAGGTTCATGTGCATTGTAGCACGTGTTAGCGCGTGGTTCCCTTTTCACGGCTGAATATTATTCCGTTGTGGGAAGGGGCCACAATTTGTTCACCTGTCCATCCGGTGAGGGACACGTGAGCTGCCTCCACTTTTTGGCAGTTACGAATAATGCTGCCGTGAATATTCACGTACCGGCTTTCACATGGACATGTTTTCAGTTCTCTGGAGTCCACGCCTACAAGCAAATATGTGGTTTAGCTCTTGGAGGAGCCACCAAACTGTTTTCCGCGGTGGCTGCACCATTTCACGTTTTTGCCAGCGATGTTGGAGGGGCCCGATTTGTCCGCATTCTCTCCAACACCTTTTAAAATTATTTATTTTTTTCGATCGTGGCAAAATTTATATAAAGTTTACCATTTTGTCCAGTTTTGAGCGTACAGTTGAGTGGCGTGAAGCACATTCACACTGTTGTGCAGCCACTGCTACCGTCCATCTCCAGAACTTTTTTAAGTTTATTTATTTATTTTGGGGGGGGTGTCCCAAGCAGACTCTGCGCTGTCATCGCAGAGCCTGGCAGGGCTTGAATTCACAAACCGTGAGATCATGACCTGAGCTGAAGTCAAAACTCAACCGACTGAGCCACCCAGGCGCCCCACACTTTCTGACTCTGTGAATTCAACCACTCTAAGTATCTCCTTTGAAACTTCCTAATTCCTTATTTCCTTTTATGAATATTCTAGAGCTATCTTCTTTGTGGTCACCACACACCCTTCAGTTCTAACATCCCATTTCAAGTTTGTACCAGCTGAACTTCAGTAACAAAATCTGCTCGTATACTGTCCGTTCTCACTCCCTTTCAATTACTGTGTGTTGTGTGTCCAGAACCACAGACCAGTCATTGTTTTCATGCAATGCATAGTTTCTTCAGTGACGTAGAAACCCACAGGCAGAGTTACAAACCCGACCTGCAATAATACTAGCGCTTATCATTGTCTGTGTGTTTACCACTGCCAGAGATCTCTGTTGTTTTGAGCTCTGGGTCCTGATACGGTCTATGTCCATTACGCATTATTAAATGAAACTAGTGAGGTGGAGAAAATAGTGCCTAGTATCATTCCATTTATACCGTAAAAGATCGTATCTTTAGAGGATACAAGGATTAAACGACAAAACTATCACAGCAGTTTGGGGGAGTGGAGAAGTACTTTTATTTTCTTCCTCGTCCATGTCCCTCTTCCCCAGTGTGTATTTATGGCATAATTTTAAAATATACATATTTAAAAGAAAAATTTTAAAGCAGATCAGATTAAAAAGAGGGGAATAGAGGCTCCTGGATGTTTTTACGTGACCGGTAGGTTGAAGCTGCAGGGGACTGATGACAGAGCGAAGAACCAGACACATAAATATCTTGGATTTCAAACAGCTGTCACACGGACAGGGCGAGGTCCCTGACTTGGCTGCATTCTTTGCACAGATGACGGGTTGTCGCAAGAACAGCACAATGTTGTTCATGTTTACCACCTGCCGGGATGTGGTAACGGCACTGATGGCGCCCCCGGGGCATTTCAATGGTACCTGCTATGGTAGGAATTCGGCCACTATACACAGGAGGTGAGGAAAAGCCAGGAAACCACCCAAAGTTTGCTAACGCCTGCTTATTCCTCATTAGCAGAGGGATACACGGTCCAGGAGAGCGTCTACGCCTGGGAGTCTCTCGGGATAGGGAAGTACATGGCGGCCCTTGCCATCTCGGGGTCCGTGTACCTCATCCTGCTTCTCCTCATTGAAACCAACGTCTTGTGGGAATTGAGAGCCAGGTTTTCTGACCTCGACGGGAAGCAAGAATTGGTGAGTGGGTCAGAGTGTGACTCTTGAAGCACTGGGGAACAGGCTGCCCCACAGCCTCCTGTCTACGGTCGGGAGTGGCCTTGACTTTCATCATCTGAGGGAGCCGGGAGGCCGTCTAATCCGCCCCCAGGGCAGAGGGGTGACAGCCAGTGCCGGGGACCCCTGTGGATCTGGAGGGACGGGGAGGGGAGAGGACTGGCTTGGCCCCCATGACCCTGGTCGGCCGAGCAGAAGCAAGACCCTGGGTTTCCTATAACCAGTCGCCTTTCCAGAACACCTCTTCCCCACATTCATCCAGGAGGCTGATCGGAGGAAGGTCTATCCTGTCAGCTCTTGGCCTGAATATCTTGCAGAGGTGAAAGTCCCGCCAGAAACTGTAGAAAATGGACTCGTGCCTTCACATCCCCAGGCTTCAAGTCTTTTAATTTTTCTCAAAAGGAAAAGCCACGTGACGTTCCCACGTCCGCCACGCCCTGGTCACACGGCTGTGCGCTCGGCCCCGGGGGAAGGGGTGGCGGTGTGTGCGTGAGGCCTCCACCTCCTGCTCTCTCGCAACAGCACTCACCCCTCCCACCCCTGTCTAGGGAAAGCAGGTAACATCGCACAATGTCATGTCCATGCCTAGAGACCAAGATGTGGAAGAGGAGGCAAAAATGGTCGAGACTTCTCTGGAAAAGCTGCGTAAGGAAAACCCACTGGTTCTTAAAGACATCTCGAAGGTAATGGCAGACGTGTCCCAAAGGCAAAGATGATTCCTCGCGGCCCTTTGATAAGGAAGCGGCCACCAGGGGGCTCCAGGACCCGCCTGCGAGCTCCAGCCACCAAGGACAGACTGGCAGGGCCATTTCCTCTGTGAACGAACCACATTCAAGTTTGTTTGCGTCCAGAGTGCCCAAAAACAGGCGTTAGCGCCTCAGCCCTCTGTCGCATCTTCCAGGGTCCCCTGCAGGACAGGAGGGCCTAGCGTGGAGGGCACCAGAGCCTCGAACCCCGGAAAGCCAAGAAGCCTCAAGGGTGGACACAACTGGCTGACCCTCTCCAGGATCTAGAAGGCATTTTGCAGGGGAGTCCGTGTTGGGGGGGGAGTCTCAGACAGCTCAGAGCAAACCTGGTTAGTCTGCCCCAAAGCTCCAGCCAGAATTTTACTGAGAGGTCCTTCAAACACCCAGGAACTCTGTAGCTTTGGAGTCACTCGTGGTCCAAACAAACCAACAACTCAGGCAACATCAAAGGGGTTTTGTTTGCTTTAAGGATGGAAGGGAAGAGGCTTATCCTGGCTTGCAGGGGCAGAAGGAGGAGAGCAGACCTCCCTCACCCTGCCAGGAGGGAAGGCGAGGCTGAGCCCGGCACACGCCAGCCCCTGGGCCCCGAGGGCAGCCGGGGCCTGTCCCAGAATGGGGGTGACAAGCAAGGGGTGTGAGGGGGGCTCCGGGCTGCTGACTCCCCCCAGCCTCCTCACTGAGCGCCTTCTGTCTTGGGGCACGACAGGTCTACTCCAGGAAGGTGCCCGTGCTGGCCGTGAACCACGTGTCCTTCACCGTCCGAGCAGAGGAGTGCTTTGGCCTCCTTGGTGTCAACGGAGCGGGGAAAACGTCCATCTTCAAAATGCTGACTGGGGAAGAGCCCATCACCTCTGGGGACGCCTTTATCAAGGGCCTCAGAATCAGCTCTCACCTCAGGAAGGTAGGGTGTGATGGGGACAGGGCAGCTGTGTCGGAGGAGGGGACTCAGAAGCGCACCTGGGGCTGTGACGCAGGGGTGCACCCGGTCTCTGAAGACCCCGTGGATCGGGCGTGTACGTGCGTCCAACCCCACGGTCCCACCTTAGACCTCTCCTCTGAGCTCCCATCTCTGGTGTCGACTGCTCACAGCCCTCCATGTTCCTCCCAAAAGGGGATGCGTCCATCCGGCCTGCCAGCTTCCATCTGGGGTACGCCCCCTCCCTCACACCCCTGGGGGGGGAGTTAACTGCCACATCATGAGGGTGCTCAGACTGCCCTGTGGAGGGGCCCATGTGGTGGGGAACAGCTCAGAGTCCAGAGGCCTGCCCACAGCTACAAGAGTGAGCTCAGAGGCAGATCCCCCAGCCCTCGGGTGACGCGGGCCAGGCAGGGAGCCTAAGGGCCGCCTCCTGAGAGACCCTGCCCAGAACCACCCAGCCAAGCCGCCCCCGGATCCATGATCTGACCCGCAGAAACCACTGAATAACTAAGAAACCACAGCGACGTTTTGGAGTACTGTGGTTTACTGCGATATATAGTAATCTGATACAGAGGATCCGGCAAGAAGGTTTACTAGATGCGTCACTGAAATCTCAGATGGAAAGGACACAAATACGAGGCAAAGTGGGACTTGAAAAATTAATGTCCATAATGTCCCAAAGTTTACAAAAGACATCCAGTTACAAGTAAGTAAGTAATCCCTGTTAGTCCTAAGCAGGAGAAATCAAAAGAAATAAATCCCTAGGAACAGGATCATAAAACTGAACAATAAACACAGAAGGAAAATCTTGCAAGGACCCACTTTCAGAGGCACAACAATTAGACCAGAAGATGACTTCTCAACAGAAAGGAAACAGGCTAAAAGACAACAGAATGACACCCTCCAAATGACACAAGCGCTAACAAGGAACTGAGAATAATGCATGCAGTCCAGCCATGCTGTAAAAAGAAGGCCCAGCAGCTCTGGGCAGTCGCTGCCACTGTGTGGATCTGCGGGAGGCGGCTCCCTCCCTCGTAAGAATGGGTCCACGGCCTGGGCTGGCCCGAGGCACTGCTTCCTCTCGGCCCTGAGCAGGTAGGTGACTAAGGACGAGCCGATGGCACCACAGGTGTTCCTGTCCTGCCACTTCACAGAGGGCGTCTGATTTTCGGGAGGCTCCCATTTCACACATTACCTTATCTTGCTGCGTCTGAGGCGTCTAACTGCTCGCGTTTTGCTGAGAAGCCTCAGTCTTCTGGCCACCTGTGCTGACCAGCTCAAGTTAGCTGCTCAGATGGCCCTCTGTCCTTACTCCCCGAACACTGCAGAGACCCTCAAAGAACTCACCAATCATGTGCTCACCATGTGTCCATGTGTCCCTGTGTCCAGGGCAATGGTTTATACACTAGACAGCCAAGTCACAACGCAACCTGATGGGAGGGGGTGGACTACGGTGCTAAAGCCCTACTAGGGGCTGTGGAGTACTTTCTGAACCAAGAAGAAAGAGTGTGTGTGTGTGTGTGTGTACACGCATGCACACATGGGGGTCTGGGCTACTCCTCATTGGTATTTGCCATTCACCCCAACCTTTCCCTACTCTGCCCCCAGTGGTGGCAACAAGCGAAAGCTGAGCACCGGTGTCGCCTTGCTTGGAGAGCCTTCCGTCATCTTCCTGGACGAGCCGTCCACTGGCATGGACCCCGTGGCCCGGCGCCTGCTCTGGGGCACCGTGGCACGAGCCCGCAAGTCTGGCAAGGCCATTGTTCTCACCACACACAGGTAGAGCCGGGGTCTCTAGGGATCAGTGGAAGGGCCAGAATGGGGGCTGTGGGGTTGGGTGGGGCCAGGTGGACAGAAGACCTGCCAGCAGCTGGCTCAGAGTCTGTGAGGAAAGTCCCCAGGCTTACCCGTGGGGGCCCCCCTCTGAACATGGGAATCAGAACAGTCTGATCTGGCCGACAACACTGGCCCCTCTGCATGAGCCTTTGACATGGGGGGGGCAGGCATCAGTGCCCCCGGCCCCGTGTCAGGCCCCTGCCCCTCTCCCCAGCATGGAAGAATGTGAGGCCTTGTGCACCCGGCTGGCCATCATGGTGCAGGGCCAGTTCAAGTGCCTGGGCAGCCCACAGCACCTCAAGAGCAAGTTTGGCAGCGGCTACTCCCTGCGGGCCAAGGTCCGGAGCGAAGGGCGGCAGGAGGCCCTGGAGGAGTTCAAGGCGTTTGTGAACCTGACCTTCCCAGGTGTGTGCCACGGCACGGAGGGCCTCCGTGCCTTGTTCCTGCCGAGTCCCACACCCCTGATCCCTGGGAGGAGGGCTGTGATTCCAGGGTCGCAGGCCACTCTCCCCCAGCCCCGCAGCCCGGCCCTCACGGGGGCACGGTGTCTCTCCTTTGTGCAGGCAGCGTCCTGGAGGATGAGCACCAGGGGATGGTCCAGTACCACCTGCTGGGGGATGACCTCAGCTGGGCCAAGGTGAGCACGTACCTGGGCATCAGAAGGAGCAAACCTCTGATGTCACTGGCTTTCTGGGGTGATTTGTTCTCCCTTCTGCGTGTAAGCTGCATTCAAAGCTGCTGCAGGGCCTCTCTGCCGTCTCCATGGCAACGCTCACGTGCATTTCATAGAACATAAGGATGTGTGCGCTACAAGGGACCTCAGAGAGCAGCTCCTCCCGCCCCCCATTTCACAGAGAGGGGAGCAGGGCCCGAGAGCGGATGCCACATGCCCAGAGCCTGCAGCGAGCCAGACACCCAGCTGGGCCCTCTGCCCTCTGGCACCGTCCCCAGCCAGGGGCCCTTCCCTGAGACGGCAGGCAGCTCAATTCCCCAGTGAGTCCTTCTGGGGAGGTGCTCTGGCAGCAGCTGAAAAAGGGATGGGCCTTTTGGGGGCCTTATCACACCCCTAGAGACACTCCCTCTTTCCACCCTCTGCTGCCTCCTCTCCCCCCTTGTGCCCCTCAGCCACAGAGGCCTCCGTCCTTTCCACAGGTGTTTGACGTTCTGGAGCAAGCCAAGAGGAAGTTCATGCTGGATGACTATTCTGTCAACCAAGTCTCCCTGGAGGACGTTTTCCTGAGCTTCGCCTGCCCTCTGCCCCCTACCCAAGAGGGAAAGAAACAAGAGCAAGCAGAGCCAGCTCCGCCCCCCTCCCAGCCTCCCTCTCCACCTCCCTCCCCACTCCCCTCAGAACCCGTCTCGCTGTAATAAAGAGTGCACAGCCTGCCCTGTACTTCGAGGGGGACAAAGGCGGCTTGCAGACCCAGTGAGCCCAGCTCGCGGCCGAGGGTTGGAGGTGGCTCTCGGTCACATCGGGACCTCTCACCTTTGAGTCCTGGTGGAGAGCCCAGGTGCGCTGCAGTGGAAAGAGACCCCCCTGAGTCCCTCCTGAGTGGCCCGAGGCCCCACCGGGACCGAGCTTGTGGAAGCAGCCTCAGAGGACCTCCTGTCTTCTCAAGGCTCAGTGGCCTGGGGGTGACCACGGTTGTCACGTCACTGTACCTTCTGCAGGTAGGAGGAGAGAGCAGGTTAATGAGTTTGTTGACCTAATTCTCGATTTTTCATTATCTCAATATTTGGATTTGTGAAGCTCCATCTGTTCTCTGCCCTGGTCCCTACAAATATTGGGGTAAGCCTGCGAGAGATCCTGCCATCAGCCCACGAAGCGTTACTCAGGCGAGGAACCGGGAACTTGGAGACAACTTTCCAGAGTCAGTGGGTAGTAGAGCCAAGATTCAGTTCAGGGAGAGGTCCTCAAAGCCGGGTTCCTAAGCAGCAGCTTCTAAACCGTTCAGAAACTTATTAGAAATTCAGAGTCTTGGGCCCCACCGCGGACCTGTTGAACCAGAAATATTTGGGGTGAGCCCCGTAATCTAAGAGTTGTAACCACCCCATGCTCACAAGTGCTGATGCAGCTTGGGTATGAGAGCCACCGGGCTAAGGCCGGTGTGCTCCAGGCCACTACGCCCTCTGGCCAAGAGCGCAGATAGATGTGACTGGGCACTTTGTCACCAGGACTCTCCTCTGAGATGCTCCCTGTCACGTAGCCTTTCTCCCTCCAGCATGGACACACCTGTCCCTTCTAAAAAGCCCCCTCAGCTCCTCCTTGGCAAGTAGTTCCCTCCCTGCTTTCTCAGCCAGGCTCCGGGAGAGTGGTGTCTAGGGTCCCCGACCACACTTGCCACCTGCCATCACCACTCACCCCAAATTACAGCACTGTTACGTCCCTGGCTGCCACACCCACTGGTTTCTCCATTCTTTCTCCGTGTGACTGCTGTGTGGCATTTCACGGGGTCCCCTGCCCTCCTCTGATGAGAGTCCCTCCCAGCCCCCCTCCCCCTGCTGCTGTGTTTGCGTCTTCTCTGGAGGTTCCGCTTCATTTCTCACGGAATGGTGGGACCCCTCAGGCTCTCAGCCTACCTCACTGATCCTCCCTCCCGCCTCTTCAACGCCATCTTCTTCCATCCAGGAACTTCCCCGCGCCCCCGACAATCTAGACTTTTCCGGCCAGTCCTCTCACCCTCCGAAGCGGATGTCCAGTGGGAAATGGGCCCTTCTCATCCTCTGCGAGTGGCTTGTCGCCCTGCTGGGCCCCCAGGGCTCTTCCTGCCAGGGCGCAGAATGGGGGCGAGGGCCCACAGGATGGCCAAGAGAAGAGCATCGGTTTTCTGAAAAATAAGAGGACTTTACCTCCTAAAAATTAAAAGGACATAAAGAACAGGAAGAGAGGACAACTAGGGGGCACGGTTTTGGGCTCCCCAGAGGACTGGGTGTAGTGAGAATGGCTTGTCCTCCCCTCAAGGTGTCTAGACTGGAAAAGCACACCTCTGCCCCTGGGGAGGAGGGGGACCAGCAACAAAGTCACAGAGCAGGGGACGAGGACAACACAGTAAGGTGAGGAAGGCTGAGAAAGGGGCCACCATGGACTCCTCACGCTTTTGTGTGGGACATGGGACATTTGAGGAGCAGCCCCGAGCTTGCTGGACTCTCATTCCCCGTGTGACAGACCGTTCCCTTCTCTCTCCTGCTGCACACCGGCAACATGGCCCCTATGTGTGTGTCCAGCTGGGTGGTTCAGTGAGTAAAGGGTTGGGACAGAGGGAAGGTGGCGGCTGACTTGGGGAGAGTAGTTCCTCCACCCAGAGCTTCTCCCCAAGAGACTGTATTTGTTGTCGGACGTGGGGGGCTCCTGCCCGGCCGGGAGGGCACTGCCCGGCGCCTAGAAAGAACGCAACGCGCAGCAGCCAGTGAAGCCCTCGGGTGGGCGCTGCTACTTCGGGAAGGGCTCCCAGAGGGCAGGGAGGACTGGCCGGGGACAGACAGGGACGATGTCCGGCGCGAGGGACGGGTGAGCCACGATTTGCTGGAAGAAGGGCTCGAAAGCGCCAGCCGAGTCCCTGAAAGTGCTGCGTTCCGGTCGCGCCCGCAGCGGCTAGGTGCCGAACCAGCCGTCTCCTTCCCTGACGCGCGGGCGGGCGGCGGGGAACGCGGCCGCAGGGCGAGGCCAGAGGCGCGGCGTGTCCCCATGAGCCTTCCCTGACAGCCCACCGCGCGCAGCAAACGACGCTCGCCGGGGTTGGCACGGCGGGAGCAGCACGGGCCCACGCTGGATGCGACGCGCCCGCTAGCGGAGCCGGCGCCGCGCTCCCTTGAGGACTCGCGCTCCGGCCGGGGAGGCGGGGCGGCCGCGCGGGCTCTACCAATCCATGGACGGCGTTCGAATTCGCGTCCTGGCATCGCCAATCGCGAGCGCTCGGAGAGAGCTGGGGGCGGGGAAGGAGGCGGGGCCTGGCGGCCCAGAGGCGCGCGCCCCCCCCCGCCGGCCAATGGGAGGGTCGGGCGCATTTGAAAACTCAGGCGGGCGGCGGGGCGGGTTTGCGCCTGCGCGGGGCGCGCGGGGCTGACGGCGGTCGGGGGCGCGAGCGGCTACGGCTGCGGCGATGGGGAGCGGCGGCGGTGAGTGTGGGACGCGGGGCTCTAGGCGCGGGCGGCGGGCGGCGGGCGGCGGGGGGCGCGGCGGGCTTACACTGAGCAGGGCGGTTCCAGTCCTTGGGTCCGGCGCGCGAAGCGTCCCGGCGGCGCCTGCCCGGCGCGCGGTTTAAATGCCCAGCGGCGCCGTGGAGGCGGGTGGGCTTGGAGTGACCGTCCGGCGCCAGGCCCCGCACCTGTCGGGGGGCGGTGAGCGCGGCAGCCCCTTTGCTGGTTGTTACCGTGGCCGCTAAGCGAGTCTGCGTCCGGCCTGGAGCGCTGGAGTCGGGAAGGTGAGGGGGTCACATCCAGGTGCTCGGTGGGCGCCGATCGCCTCGCGGGTACGTGGCCGTCGCGTCCCGTTATTACTGGTAGGTGACCCAAGGGTAGGGCCGGGCAGGGTAGGAAGGCCTGCGGAGGGGGTCCTGCAGAGGGGTAACGGGGAGGCCAGGTGCCTACGGGTGAGGGACTTCTTCCGTGTAGCCCTGTGTGCAAATAGAAGCAGAAGTGGGCAGGGGTCCGAGCGGCTTTCCTGAGCGTGAGATGCGGGAGCTTGGCGGCCCCTTTCCCGATACCCAAGTTCCACCGTTATCTGCTGCTCACCATAACCGTTTATTGAATTTTTGAGTGAATGGTGATGTCTGTCAGAACTTGGGTGCCACTTTTCCCTTATTTTAATCTTGGGGGCTAGACATGTGGCTGATCCTTTCTGTGGGGAGGGGACAGTGACTGTTCGGTCACCTTCAGGTACAGCTTTGCCTGTCGACCGGCTCCTTTCCAGCCCGTCACCCAGACCTTGTGCCGTTTTTCTTCAGTCATCCACTGCAGGTGTGCCAAGTGTTTCTGTTACCCTACAAAGCGGAGAATAAGGAGGAGACCCCGAAACCTCACCATCTTGAGTCTCCCTGAAGACGCACTCTTTCATATCCTGAAATGGCTCTCTGTCCGGGACATCCTGGCTGTCCGAGCTGTAAGTTGCCAGATGAAAATAGCGCTAACCGTAGCCTGTTGATGTAACTAACCTGTCGGTCATACGGTCAAGGCTCCCTGTTCTTAGGTGGTCAGAACCAAATCTTACCTACAAGGGAGGGCAGACGCCACAAGGGTCATGTTGTTAATAGACTCTGGAGGCTGTTTGGACCGGGGAGAGCAGCAAAACTGACACATAGCACACTAAGTTTCCATTGTGTTCCTTGCGGTGTTTATTTCAACAGAGAAGGGACCCTATTGTGGCAGTGAAATGTTCACCCCTCAAAAAATAAGATGGCGTTAAAAAGAACAAAAACAGGGGCGCCTGGGGGGCTCAGTCGGCTGAGCGTCCCACTTCGGCTCAGGTCATGATCTCACCGTCAGTGAGTTCGAGCCCCGCGTCAGGCTCTGCACTGATGGCTCGGAGCCTGGAGCCTGCTTTGGAGTCTGTCCCCCTCCCGGCTCACACTCTGTCCTGTCTCTCAAAACCAAATAAATGTTAAAACAAAAACATGTTCTTTTTTTCTTAAAATTTTTTTTGATGTTTATGCATTTTTGAGAGATGGAGAGAGACAGAGCATGAGTGAAGGAGAGGTAGAGAGAAAAGGAGACACAAAATCCGCAGTAGGCTCCAGGCTCCTAGCTGTCAGCACAGAGCCCCACATGGGGCTCGAACCCGCAAACCAGGAGATCATGACCTGAGCTGAAGTCGGACCCTCAACCAACTGAGCCACCCAGGCGCCCCAACAAATATATATTCTTGAGGACAAACCTCACGTCATATCGAGCCCTGTAAGGGACCCTGGGAGTTAGTTGGAGGATGTTGGGATTGCAGCCTCATCCCCCATAACTTAATCAAGGCCATACAGCAAATCTGTGGGAAAACTCCCAACGGCTACCTGTTTCTCAGGCTCCCAAAGCCACCTCCATTGTGGTCCTAATATCCATGGGTGCTGAGTTTTCAACAGCAGTGGGAACTTTAACTCCTGAGATACTCACCTGTGTTCAGGGCTCCCAGCTGCCCCACTTCCTGCCTCTGCCCAAGGTGGTGTTAAGTTTTAATTTTTTTTTAATGTTTATTTATTCTGAGAGAGAGGGAGAGAGAGAGAGTATGTGCAGGTACCTGGGAGAGGGGCACAGAGAGAGGGAGAAAGAGAATCCCAGGCAGGACTCAGGCTCAGCACAGAGCCTAGGCAGGGCTCACATTCACCCTGGGATCACTACCTGATCCGATAAGAAGAGTTAGACGCTCAACCGACTCAGCCACTCAGGCGACCCTTTGGGTCTTTTCCTAGAGCCTCTGTTGACTTCCGGGCTCCGGCCATGTTCCCGGGAGCCAGGCCCAAGGCAGAGGACACAGAACGAATGTCCGTTTCCCTTTCTCCTGTTAGATCGGCTTCCCTGCTTCTTGCAGATACACATGCTTATAGGGGTGTCACCCCCTCTTTCTCAGTATTCGTACTTATTCCCACTTCCAGTACCACGGTCCCCCCCCGCCCCCCTTTACAGCCACAGAGAAACTTGTTTCTTCTACGCCAAGGGGGGACCTCTACCGCTGGGGTGAGGAGGGACCCCCCATCTTCTGTCTGTGTCCTGTCTTCAAGAGCTCCAGGAGCCAGGCCTCTGGGAGGACCCCTGATCAGTCCCCACCCGCTCCCGTTGTTCGCAGGTGCATTCCCACCTGAAGAACCTGGTGGACAGCCGTGCCAGCGTGTGGGCACATGCCAGCTTCCAGGAGCTGTGGCCTTCCCCAAAGAACCTGAAGCTCTTTGAAAGGTATCTCTGCACCCTGAGAACAGCACAGTTTTCCCCGTCTTTGGGCCGCCCCGGTATGCCAGCCTGTGTCCCAGAGCCTGACGTGGGAACGATTTCCCCCTTGCTGTCACCCTTGCTGGTGCCTGGCCCCCCCCAGGGAGTGACTGAGGGCTGTCAGCGTCCCCTGTCGAGTCACGCGCAGCACAGTCATTGGCCATCTGTGCCACCAGCACAGCCTGACTCATGAGTTCCTGTCGTGCTTCTGAAGGGTCTCACTCGGGCTGGGACCCGTCTGGGTGACTCAGCTACAGATCACCTTCATGTGGCAATTTCTCCCAGCCCTCTTTTTTTTTTTTCCCCAAATCAAAACTGTGTGATTTAACTCCTGTTGCATTGCACTCCCTGGCCGATGGCCTCGTCCTGCTGGAGTTGGGCCCCAGAGGGAGGCCACAGCTGTACGGACATCACCGCTAACTTCAGAACATTCTCGTTACCCCAGAGCAAAGCCAGAATGAATAGGGGTTGACTTTAACAGTGACTCCGTTTTTGCTACAGTCCCCCAGCCCCTGGCGACCCCTAATATCCCTTCTTGTGTGTGGACTTGCCTGTCATGGACAGTTCATATAAGTGGAGTCGTGCAGCACGTGGCCTTCTGTGGCTGCCTTCTTTTGCTGAGCGTGTTTTTAAGGACCATCCATGTTGCAGCCTGATGTGGATAATTGACATTTATTTGACTGCGTTACCTAAAACGTTCTCAGTTAAAAACCAAGTGTTCTAGTTTCAAGTGCCGTGGTGGGACAGGAGCTGTAAGGGACAGAAGCAGGTGACAGTTTTTGTTTCCGGTGGTCTAGGGCTGCCGAAAAGGGAAATTTGGAAGCTGCTGTGAAGCTGGGCATAGCCTACCTCTACAACGAAGGCCGTAAGTCTTCAGGGGGCCGGGGCCGGCTCGCCCCACTTGGCGCTGACGTTCTGTTCATTGCTTAAGTTTATTTATCGATTTCGAGAGAGACAGCGAGAGCATGGGGGAGGAGCAGAGAGAGAGGGAGAGAGAGAGAATTCCAAGCAGGCTCCACACTGTCAGCACAGAGCCCGATGTAGGGCTCCAACTCGTGAACTTCGAGATCATGACCTGAACCCAAGTCAGCCCCGTAGCCAGCTGAGCCACCCCGGCGCCCTCGCGCCGATGTTTTAGAGTAAGTGCGACCCCTTCCCAGAGTCAGCACTCCATCATCATTCTTGCCGAGTCCGGCAGTCTGCCTCACTGTCTCCTCTCAGGAGCTTGTGCCCAGGGGTGCCCTGCCCTGGGGCCCGTGGATGAACTTTGATTCCGTAGGCTTTGATTATTTTAACAAACCTTGTTTTAACAAATGCTTTAGTTCCGGTCAGCAGAGACTCGGAACGGGGGCTGTTCCGGCAAGCCAGCCTCCCCCTCCCCGGCGGCCGCCTGCTCCGTCCCACTAACACCACTGTCCACGGGTAGACGCTGGCTCCTCTCCTCGGCCGCAGTTCCCCCGTGCGACTCTGGGGCGGCAAGCAAAGCGTGCCTAATGCTACAGGGCATCAGTGCCACGGTAGCCAAGGCTCCAGTGGGAGGCAGGTATAAGCAGGTCAGAGCCGCCTGGTGCCCCGTCTCCTTCACCCCCACAGAGCAGGTGCTCCTTGAGAGGAGCCGTGTGGCCCTCTCCTCTCCCAGTGCCTGCCTCTTTGCTTAACACGTAGACCCAGCCTGCGGTCTGTCCAGTCCCAGCTCCCATAATGCATACACATTTGCGGGTAGCCACTGTTTTTCTGCCTCTGCAAGATCTGGCATCTTGCTGAGAGGTAGCCCCTGTATGTAGCTGGTTGACGAGGTTGTGACCGATAGAGACAACGGGCAGCCCTTCTCCAGGCCCCGGAGGCGCCCCTGCCCCACCCCCCTGTCACCCAGTGGCTCCCAGGCCTAATTCACATACCCCAT
The DNA here is from genome assembly GCA_030068075.1 of Paguma larvata. Classification (NCBI taxonomy): domain Eukaryota; kingdom Metazoa; phylum Chordata; class Mammalia; order Carnivora; family Viverridae; genus Paguma; species Paguma larvata. Next base: position 112,635,405 of record CM057825.1, read on the forward strand.
CTCGTGGGTACATGCAGCTCCCCCATCTCAAGTCCAGTCTGGTGGTTCTTGGTATATCACACACACAGCGATCACCAACATCCAAATTTGGAACATTCCTCCTAAAAGAAACACCATACCCGTTAGCCGAAGTTCGGGCTGCAGCTCCCAGCGGGAGAGAGGGTGGGCAGGGATGTGACCCCTCTGGGGGGGGGGCGCGTCTTCCCAGACCTTCAGAACCCAGGCTGCCAGGAGGACCCCAGCAGGGCAGGTGACCCGCAGCGTAGAGGGAGAAAGGTGAGGGTCCCCATCTTGTGGGGCTCCGCTCTCCTTACGCACCAGCAGCTGGTGTGAGCTTTTGGCCTTCCGGAAAAGCCCATGGAGAACTCTGCGCCTGTGCTCCAGGGACGTCCCTGGGTAACGCCTTGTCTATCTCCAGTGTCTGTGTCTGATGAAGCCCGTGCTGAAGTGAACGGCCTGAAGGCTTCTCGCTTCTTCAGTCTCGCTGAGCGACTGAATGCGGGCAGCACGCCCTTCATCTGGCTCTTCATCCGCCCCCCGTGGTCGGTATCTGGAAGCTGCTGCAAGGCCGTGGTTCACGAGAGCCTCAGGGCAGAGTGCCAGCTGCAGGGAGCGAGTCCCAGTGAGGAAAACACGTGGGGCCCGGCTGCTGGGCGGTCCGAGCCGCGCAGGGTGAGTGGAGGCAGATGAGCCAGCCGGACAGCAAACCTCGGGGCCGGCGCTCCCAGGGAGACACGTGAGGGGCTGGGCTGGGAACGCAGGACCGAGGCTCCTGGAGGCCTGGAGTCAGAGAGCGGTTCCTGGTGCGGCCCCAGGCCAGGCAGGGGCCACGAGAACGCGTAGATGGGGAGGAGTGGCCGGCCGGAAGTTCCCTTTCCGCTGATGATCACGCTTCTCCCTCCTCTTGTCCCAGACTCACAGAGCGTCCATACTGCACTGCTTGGGGAGAGTGCTGAGTCTCTTCGAGGTGAGTCGAGCGGTCCGTCCCCCGTGGACCCTGTGTTGTGTGATGTGTCCCTGGCCCCGGCGAGCACACCGAGCCGTGGAGCACGAGCCCCGCACTTCCGTGCCCCTTGCCCTTCCGGCGGCTGCACACGGCGAGGACCAGGAGGCGAGGGGAAAGCAGGAGAGGTCGTGCAGCGTGTGAGCCCTGAGCAGGCCGCGCCCGAGAGCAGCAGAGTGGAGTGTGCAGAGCGTCTGTGTGTGCAGCCGACCACGGGCAGCCTCTCCCGCTCTTCCCACGGGCCTCTCTACTCTCGAGAGAGCTTTCCGTTAGAGCGGGGAGGGACCCTGAGAGTGAGAGAGGACGGGGAGCAGCCCCGAGAAAGCCCCCAGCGTCCCCATCTGGGAGGCCCAGTGCGCAGGGCTGACTATCTGGCGTCCCAGAGCTGAGCTAGGGCCCTGGGCCCAGCCGGACACGAATGTCGTCTGTGAGGGCGCGGGGCCTGCGAGGCAGAGCTTGGAGGCTCGCTCTCCCGGTGGTCGTCCACGCGCATGTCTGTAGAGAAGCCGCTTCTCCTCCGATGTAGTTACCTCACTTTATTAAAAGTCAGAGCCACGGGGGTGGTTCCTGGGAGGTGGCGAGTAGGGTGACTCCGCAGAAGGGGGTGAGAGGAGAGTGTGCTGTGCTCGGCTTTGCTCCAGGATGAAGAGCGGAAGCAGCAGGCCCGGGACCTGTTTGAAGAGTCCGCTAGCCAGGGCTGTCTGGCCAGCTCGTACCTCCTGTGGGAACGTGACCGGAGGACAGATGTGAGTGTCCTCCGGCGGGGGCCGGGGGGGGTAGTTGTGTCGGCCATCGATGTAGGTTCTGCCCGCACGGGGGTCCTTGCGCAGCTCCTGGGGCGCCAGGAGCCGCAGGTCTGCAGGCCACTCCCATTGCTGCCCCCAACAGCCACGGTCACTTAGGGGATGAGGGGCTGGGAAGAAAGCCGAGCTGTGGACCCCTGGGGGTGTCAGGAAAAACATGTAAGAACTCGCAGGTTGGTTCTGGTTTCTCCAGAGACACAGCTGTATAAAACCATCGTGACTTTCTCTCGTTGACAGATGTCAGATCCTGGACGATGTCTCCACAGCTTCCGGAAACTCAGGGACTATGCTGCCAAAGGCTGCTGGGAAGCACAGGTGAGGCCGGAGCTGGCCTATCTTCTTCTGCCTCCTACATGGGGCCCGTGGGGCGAGACTGCCTGGGCTCCCACGTGTAGTCAGGAAGGCTGGCCCAGCGCGGGCACCAGGGCGTACAGCGGTTTGGCTCTGGAGTGCACAGGGAGGAGACTGGGAAGTGTTTCCTTCATCTCTGCCTGTCACCCCATCACCTCCACGCCCACTGCCCCTAAGCTGGCCGTCCAGCCTCTCTACTCTTTTTTTTTTTTTTTTTAACGTTTATTTACTTTTGACAGAGAGGCAGAGCATGAGCAGGGGAAGGGCAGAGAGAGAGGGAGACACAGAATCCGAAGCAGGCTCCAGGCTCTGAGCTGTCAGCACAGAGCCTGACTCGGGGCTCGAACTCACAGACTGTGAGATCATGACCTGAGCCGAAGTCGGTGCTTAACCAACTGAGCCACCGAGGCGCCCCCAGCCTCTCTACTCTTAAGTGCAGGGCCCTGTGTCTGCCATTAGCATTCCTGTCCCTCCCCAAAGTCCAGTAGGGAGGGCACCGGGACGACAGGTGGGAGTCTCCTTGGAGCAGATGGATTCCGTGTGGAATGCTCCACTCTTCTGGTCACTTGACCTGCTCACCAAGTCATCCAGTGTCAGAGCCGGGACATGGGGGTTCGCGGGTGGTGTCCCCCAGATGCTCTCCCATGGCAGCTGTAAAGAATTGTTATTTAGGGCAAATCAGAGAAAGTCCTCCTCGGCCCAGCAGGTAGAAACTCAAACTCTTGTCACCCCACCAAGTGGATGATTGGGAGCCATCTTCCCTTAAAAACTAGGGAAGGGGTCACCAAGTGGTAGATGGCCCAGCCTGATGTGTGACAGTCAGCGAATTTGTCGTAAATACGACAGTGAACAATGTGGTTTTCTTAGATGCTCAAACTAATCAGTAAGAATAATAACATTCTAGTAAATGTTCAAAGGGTCTCCATACATTCCAAGAAAATGGGAAATTAGAAACAGCTGGTCGGGGGCGCCTGGGGGGCTCAGTCGGTTAAGCATCTGACTTCAGCTCAGGTCATGATCTCAGGGTTTGTGAGTTTAAGCCCCACTTCGGGCTCTGCACCGACAGTGTGGAGCCTTCGTGGGATTCTTTCTGTCTCCCTCTCTCTGCTTCTCACTTGTGTGCGCACTCTCTCTCTGTTTCTCTCTCAAAAACAAAAAAAAGAAGAAGAAGAAGAAGAAGAAAGGAAAAGTAACAGCTGGTCAAAAGCCAGGGCAGTCGTTCAACCTCACTGCTAGTTCAGAGATCGCGTATTTAAACAAGATTGTGGCTGCTCGTGTTAGCAAGTGATGGGTGTATGTTTGTATCTTTTTCTTTCTGTGAATGTTGAGCGTATAGCTATTAACTTCTGAAAATACGCACTTTTAACAATAGCAGTTTTTGCTGGCAGAGATGTGGTAGAACATTCTCTTAGCTGGCGTGAAAATCGGTGCAGCCCTTTCAGAAAACACTCGGGCAGGAGAAGCAGAAGGCTTCACACAGCCGCCCCGTGCAGGCCGGCGCCGGCACTAACGGCTGCACAGAGATGCCCCGCAGAGCGGCGAACGTGTGCCGGGAAGAACACGTGGAACGTATGGCCGGGGGTTTTATATCGTAAGAAGCCACGTTATGGTTAGGTGAGCGAAGAGGAGATAAAACATACGTGTGCTGTGGTCAGGAATGCATAGACAGACATGTAGAAAAATGCATGCATGTTGCAAATATGTAGAAACATCTGGAAGGAGAGTGTCTAGAGATGGTCGTTAGTGAGTCTCAGGAGCCTAGGGGGTGCCAGTGGACCTGCGCACAGTGGTCAACACAGCTCAGTTAACCCGCACACCCGTCCACCTAAGCAGGTGCCGTTAGGCCTTTCATGAGAAGGGAAACTGAAGCACAGAACATTTCCCCCCGGCTTACCTGTGGCGTCACACAGACCCAGGTTTTAAGGCCAGGTCGTCTGAAGGGCACCTGGGTGGCTAAGTCAGTTAAGGATCCAGCTCTTGATTTCAGCTCAGGTCGTGATCTCACAGTTGATGAGCTCGAGTCCTGCGCTGGGCTCTGTACTAACGGTGTGGAGCCTGCTTGGGATTTTCTCCGCCCCTCCCCTGCTCGCGCGTGCATGCGCTCACTGGCTCTCAAAATAAATAAGCTTAAAAACCAAAATAAAACAAACACACACATGAAAGCCAGGTCACCTGAGCCTCCAGCCAGCTTTGGCTGCTTTGCTGTGCTGACTCCACTCTGCATGTTCTGTCCTCTCTAAAGTGTGCTCTCACACGGTATGTCATTTACTTCGAAAAGAATGGTCAAAGCCTGAGCTGTGCTGTTTCCGGGAGGCTGAGAAGGTGTCAGCACCGCCGTGCACCCACACGTCTCCCCCGGCGGCCCGCGGCTTCGGGCTCACGCGCGTGTCTTTCCCGCAGCTGTCGTTAGCCAAAGCCTGTGCGAACGGGGGCCAGCTCGGGCTGGAAGGGAAGGTCTCCGACGGGATCGTGCGCCAGCTCTTCCAGACCTCCCGCGCCGTCAGCAAGCAGCGGGTCTTCTCTGTGCAGAAAGGACTCAGCGACACGATGAGGTGAGGACCTGGAGGGAGAGGGGCTGCGGGGGGCGGGGGCGGGGGCAGGGTGACTGCCGGGTGCCCGGGTGAGGTGGGCCGTCTGTTCTGTTTGCCCGAGTTGCTGTCACCAGGCCCCCGGGCGGTCAGCCCCACTGGGACCCCCACTTGTGTGCGTGTGCTTTTCTAAAGCCAGCCGTGCCTCAGTCACCCGGGTCCTTGCAGAGCAAACACCCCCACGAGTGTGTGTGCTCCAGCCTGCCTTTTGAAGCCTCAGAATGTGTGAGACCGTGTTAAGCGTCTTTCTAAAGTGATAGGATTCGTATCCCCAGTTTCACAAGCCAAACAACCACCTCACGTGAGCATTGGTGGGGCACAGGAGGGTCCGTGGCCATCGAGGGTGTCCTCTGGGGCAGTGTCCGGCCCCCGCGCCCTGCCTCTTCCTCCAGCACACTCACCCCTGAGGTTTTTCATTCAGACACAGAATATGCTAGAAAGTAAAGTGGAAAATGCAGATCATTATTTAAGCCCACCCAAGATTTCAAATACACTTTGGATTTATAACAAGCAGGCTCTGTCTGTACTCCAGCAGACACTGCCCAGCTCCCAGAAAATGCTCAGTGTTCCTTGATGTTTAAAAACACCAGGCCTTGGGGCACCTCGGCGGCTCAGTCGGTTAAGCATCCAAGTCTCGGTTTCAGCTCAGGTCATGATCTCACAGTTCGTGGGTTCGAGCCCCGCAGTGGGCTCTGTGCTGTCGGTGTGGAGCCTGCCTGGGATTCTCTCCCTCTTTCTGTGTTCCTCCCCCACTCACGCTGCCTCTGTCTCTCTCAAAATAAATAAACTTAAAAAAAAATAAAATAATAGAAGGATCAGGCCTTGCTGCAAAGACTTGATTTCACGCACACAGTGCAGGGATCGTAGTCCTTTGCTCCTGCATCAAACGTCGTCAAGCTGCCGTGCTTTGGAACCGGGTGCCGGTGCTGGTGGCAGCCCCCTTCTCTCCCAGCCGCCCCTCCTTCTGTTAGGTGTGTGCTGAGAACACCACGTGTCCTCCTTGGTTGGCCCTTTCTTGGGGCTGCTGCTCTTCCGTTTCGGGGGTGGGGGGCACTTTTTCATTTTCAAGGACTAATATATATTTTTTATTAAAATATTAATATTTTAGTCTTCGGTTGAAGTGTTTATTTTCCTCCGTACCAAGCAACAGCCACCTTTGTTTTTAAACAGGTGTAATTGGCGTGTAACATTGTTAGTTTCAAATTTAGCCTATTTTAGTTATTTTTTTATTAGTATCTTTAAATTTGTTTATTTTGAGAGAGAGTGCACATGTGGGTAGAGAGAGAGAGGGAGAGAGAGAGAATCCCAAGCAGACTCCACGCCGTTAGCACAAAACTCCACACTGGTCTCCATCCCAGCGAACCGTGAGATCATTACCTGGGCTAGAATTAAGAGTCGGATGCTCAATGGACTGAGACGCCCCTGGTCTAGCCATTTTAAAGCGTACAATTTGCTTGGTCTGTTTTCATAACTCAGATCGTTAAGGCCACTAAGTCTGGGTTAGGGAGCTTCCTCTCTGTTCGCGTGGCAGCTGGTCTAAGCCCCAAACACCTGGCACTTGAGCAGTCTTCCTCCTCCTGGGGGAAGCACAGGCTCATCTTCCTCCCCGTTCTGCTCCACCACGTCGGCCCCACCCTCCCCTCCTCCCCTCTGCCTACGACAGGTGCTTCTGCCCGGCGCCTGGCACATTTGCCCAGAACCTCGCAGCTTCATCTTCCTTTGCTCTCTCACTTCTGGTCTCTCTGTCCCCTCTGCTTAGAGACAGGTGTCTCCTCTCCTCTATTCAGAAAGGCGTTTACTGGGGTGTCCTTGCTGGGGTCCCCAGCACTCCTGCTGGGGTGTCTGTGTCCCTGGCCCTGGGTTTAGCCTCTAAAGGAGGGACCCCACATCTGTCCTCTCCATCAGAGGTGCTCAGTGCCTGAGGACCTGCACCAGGCTGCAGGATCCTTCCCCTTTAGCTCCTTTCCGGCTCTTTCCCCGCCGCAGAGGGCCGTGAGAAATGACCCCATGGGTGAGCTGTTCCTCGGAGAGCCTTCAAGTGACTTTCTCCCATCCTGGGACATATGCTCTGTCCCCACTCTAGCAAGTGACCACACCTTGCCCCTGACCTGTGTCTGGGCTCACCTGGGACCTGGCAGTCCCTGTGGGAGAAGGCAGGGTACACAGATGTGTGAGCCCAGCTTCCTCCCAGGCACAAAGTCAGGAGACCTGGGGCGTGTCCCGCAGCTGAGGCTGGGACAAGTTCCCAGGTAAACAGACGGTGCTGCGAACGAGCTGCTCGCTCCCTCGGGACGGATGGGCCGGGCGCCAATGGGATGCTCGCAAATGCGCGCCCAAGTCTCCAGGGCCGGTGCTCTGCCTGCAGGTACATCCTGATCGACTGGCTGGTGGAGGTCGCCACCATGAAGGACTTCACGAGCCTGTGCCTGCACCTGACCGTGGAGTGCGTGGACCGGTACCTGCGGAGGAGGCTCGTGCCCCGGTACAGGCTCCAGCTGCTGGGCATCGCCTGCATGGTCATCTGCACCCGGTACGGGGCCCCGGGCAGGGCCTGCGGGGTGACGCCCGCCGGGCTGGCCCTTCAGTGTCCCACTCGTCACATGGGGGTCTTAATTTTAGGGAGTGCACGCAAAGAGTAGTTCTACATCGGAACGGTACACCTGACCCTTGGCGACTGGGAGCCCAGGACAGGGCCTCGCTCGGGCAGGTTTGGGCCAGGCCCCTCCTCCCCTGGCTCCTGAGGATTCCATGGCACCGAGGGAGGGGCCCAGTGGGTTGCCCCCGGGGTCCTGAGGTCGGGGAAAGACCGCTTCTCAGCGGTCCAGTTCTCAAGCCTGTGGCGTCAGAGCCCTGCAGCTGGTGGGTCTCACGCCCCCAGCCGACTCCCAGAGGAGCCCACTCCAGCCCCAGACAGCGCGCCTCCTTCGTACACGGCCGCCTGCGCTCCAGGCAGCTCTGACTCTTCAAATGGAACCGCCTTCTGTTTTACCTGACTCTGCTGTCCTTTAGCTGGTACCTATCAGCCCGCCTTTACCTTTGGAAGCAACGTGGACAGTGATTGCCCCACACGTCTCGTGTGTCCTTGTTTTGCTAAAGCAGACATGCCCGTGCGGTGTGCCGTTCCCCCGGGCAGGGCTCTGCACGCTGACCGTCCTAGTCGCTAGGCCTTGGGCGTGAGGAGCTGGTTGCCACGCGCAGTGGTGTGAACTCGAGAGATGCCGACTTCTCTTGCTTAGTAACCCAGAGACGAGGGGTCCAGGCTGATGCCGTTGGGGTAGTTTTCCTATGTCACAAGGTCACGGAAAGCCCCAGCTCCTGTCTTACTCTCTGCCATTCTCCGTGACTCCTGAGGCCATTGCGACCACTTTGCAGCGAGCTTGGTCACATGGCTGTGGTGAGAACTGGAGTTGTGGTCTGTAGGAGGCCAGCACGGCCTCGGGGCCGTGAGCAGGGTGCCGCATGCCAACCAGCCCCTCCAACATGTTCATGGGACCCTGTGACCAGACGTCACCAGAGGTGGCTGAAAGACAGGCCCAGCCTTCTCATATCTGAGCAGCGTAATTATATCCTTGAAACTAGAAACCAAAATCCCGAACTACTGATGGGCCAGCAGCGAGATGTTTTTTGAAAATATCCTAGAGGAGACGCCCCGCCCCTGCTCAGGGCAGCCCTGCCTCGGCCTCTACCTGAGCGCTCCACGTGCTCGGCCCCCAGCGGCCCCGCCCCGGCCGCATGCTGCCCGCACCTGCCGTCCCCGCATCTCCCATCTTCACGTTCGGTCAAGCCGACAGCAAACGGGCCAGCTGCAGAGTCCTCAGGACAGAGCAGCTGTGGGCTGGGCCCTGTTCCCTTGCCGCCAGGCCACTGGAGCCTGTTCCCTGCTTGGTGGCACTGCCGGAGAGGAGCAAACAGGGTGGCTGGCTGCCTAGGGACACCTAGGATTCCTGTGGCCAGACCCCGTGCTGAGCACAGACCTTCAGACCACCCCCAGCTCTGGCTCTGCCGGCTCACCTCCTCCTGGGCTGAAGCTCTTACTTACACTCAGTCCATAGAAGCGGCCGTAGTCCTCAGGCTGTTAAGAGGATCGGCCAGGCATGGATTTCGTGGGTGCATTTTGCAGAAACACCTGGATGCCTGGCAGCCCAGCTCCTCCCGCTGCTGGCTCTGGTCCCTCCTCCTCCGCAGACCCTTAGGCCAGGCCACACGACCTCTTCAGGTCCTCTCGCTCTTTGATCCCTCTGTCACTGGGGCCTCATGTGACCGCCGCCTCCAAGGATAGTGGGCTCTGTGCTCAGGCCCCTTCTCGACATTGTAGGTTCATCAGCAAAGAGATCCTGACGATCCGAGAGGCAGTCTGGCTTACGGACAACACGTACAAGTACGAGGACCTGGTGAGGATGATGGGCGAGATCATCTCTGCCCTGGAAGGCAAGATTCGAGTAAGCGGCCGCTGGCTTTTTTTTTTTTAATATTTATTTATTTTTGAGAGACAGAGACAGAGACAGAGACAGAGCATGAGTGGGGAAGGAATAGAGAGAGGGAGACACAGAATGTGAAGCAGGCTTCAGGCTCCAAGCTGTCAGCACAGAGCCCGACGCAGGGCTCGTACTCATGAACCGTGAGATCACGACCTGAGCTGAAGTCCAACACTTAACCAACTGAGCCACCCAGGTGCCCTGCTTTTTCTTTTTAAATCAGAGTTGAAGTCACAGGCGGGGACAGAAGGAATCAAGGGTTCCTCCATAGCATTGAGGTTTCCCACTCTGGGAAGTCCTCCGGGACCCAGAGGGCAGGGGGCCAGGACTGCAGCTCTGGCTGCAGACCATGACGCCCTGGTGTCCACCGTGAACACTGGTGGGGCCAGCCACCATGGCCTGTGTGCCAAGACCCCACGTCCACCTCCCCGTCCTGTCCAGGTCCCCACTGTGGTGGATTACAAGGACGTCCTGCTGACACTGGTCCCTGCAGCCCCAAGAACCCAGCACCTGTGCGGCTTCCTGTGCGAGCTGTCCCTGCTGCACACCAGCCTGGCCGCCTACGCTCCAGCCCGTCTGGCCGCGGCCGCCCTGCTGCTCGCACGGCTGACCCACGGACAGAGTAAGGAGCCCGCCCTCCCGCCCTCTGCTCAGCAGGGGCCTTGCCAGGGACTGGGCGTTCCTGAAGGCGGGAGATGATTCTCACGGACAAGGAAGAGGGTGGGAGAAGAGGCATTGCCTGTCTTTTCCTGGGGAAGGAGACACCAGAATGGACTAAAGCCGTTCTGTGGGGTGCGGTTAAGAGATGGTTCTAGCTTAAGTACTTCCCACACCGTTGACTGTGAGCGTGCAGGCTCTGTTTATGGAGATTGCTAATGCTGAGCCCCAGAAAACTCCGCACAGAACCACTGGGGCAGTGGGGCACGGGGGCACGGCACGCCCCTCCATTCCTGCCTTCCTCTGCAGCCCAGCCCTGGACCACGAGGTTGTGGGACCTCACCGGGTTCTCCTGTGAAGACCTCATCCCCTGTGTCCTGAGCCTCCATCAGAAGTGGTGAGTCTGGGCGCCCGGCTGGCTCCGTCAGTAGAGCATGCGACCGACTCAGGCTTGTAAGTTCAAGCCCCGCGTCACGTGTGGAGCCTACTTAATGAAAAAAAAAAAATTTAAAGCGGTGTCCGTGAAAGGAAACAGGTCCCCCGCACAGCTGCCACAGAGGGTGTGTGCTCGGGGATCAAGGAGGAATTCGAGCTCGTGTGAGGGCCCACACACAGACCTTCCCACAGCGCGTTGCCTGTCTCAGAGTTGACATTTAGGAGTGCCAGGCCAGCCGTGTCGCCTGCGTCCACAGTGATAACACCTGGTGCATGTGTGGCAACTTCTCCCAGCCCGAGCCTCACTCCGCAGGTGGCCATCGGGCCACCTGCCTGACCCCTGATAGTGTCACCTCGCTTAGGAGTTGGCCAGCCGTGATCACCCATGCCGAAGCCCTGCTCCTGTCCACTCTGGTCCCCGCTCCTGACACGCGCTTATCTGCCCAAACCAAGGCAGCGTCCTCCTCCCTCTACCCGGCTGCGCTCAGTGCCCTCGTCCCTGCATGCAGGGCTGGGACGCTCCTGTTTTCTGCCTGTCCTCGGACACCTCCAGGATTCAGAACATCGAGACCCCAGCCTCTGACCTGAGCCCCAGATCCTCCGCCCGCTTGTCTGGGCCGGACCCTCTCTCGTCCCCGGGCTGCTGCTCCCTCCTCATAGATGACATTTGCTGCTGGTCCCCACCCCCACCCGCTCCAGCCGTGGGAAGCCTGTCAGCATCTCCTGGGGCTGGCGTGTCCTTCACAAGTTTTCTCTTTGGGGCTGCTCATGGCCGATGGGTGGGGAGCAGGGGTGAAGGTCGAGGGGTCAGTGTGCGTCTGACCCCACAGCCGCTCGTACCGGGGCCGCAAACCGTCCTGACCTGGTACTGGCTACCAAAAGTTGTTGCCAGGCTATTCCCCTGTCCCCTCTTTCCCCCAAGATTTTTTATTTTCAAACCAGATAAATTGGGAACAGTTATTTACAAACTAAACTTTTTTAAGCGTGCAGTTTGTGTTCAGAGTTGCGTGACTATCACTACATCAATTTTAGAACATCGCACCTTCCTCCGGAGAAACCCCGCACTCCTCAGCCCCTGCTGCCCGCCCCTCCCATCCCTCCAGCCCCCGCAGCCACTCCCCTGCTTTCTGTCTCTGTGGATTTGCCTATTTCGGACATTTCAGACATTTCCCAGAAATGAAGTCGTACATCACGTGGCTCCTTGTGGCCAGCCTGTCACCTACGTAATGATTCCTCTAGAATCACATTCTGCTGCATGGACAACCACATGGGGGTTGTTTCCACCTTTTTGGCTGCTGTGAATAACACTGCTGGGAGTGTGATTGCTGGGTCACGAGTGACTGCACGCTTACCTGTTTATGGACCCGCGGGGTGCCCATCTGCCCCCCAGTGGCGTGACGCCACCAGCCCCAGAGCCCTGCGTGTGGCCCCGCTGACCCTCCTGTGTCCCTCTGTTTGCAGCTTCCATGACGATGCCCCCAAGGACTACAGGCAGGTCTCTCTGACGGCCGTGAAGCAGCGATTCGAGGACAAGCGCTACGAAGAGATCAGCCAGGAAGAGGTGCCGCCGCCCCCACCCCCACCCCCAGACGCCCACCCCCAGGGCCTCGCCCGTCTAACCCTGGCCTGTTTCAGGTGCTGAGCTATGGCCAGCTGTGTGCAGCTCTGGGCGTGAAGCAAGGCAGCCCGGAGCCCACGTCCTTCCTCAGCGCCGGGGACATTCACGCCTTCCTCAGCTCTCCGTCGGGGAGGAGAACCAAGCGGTGAGTGAGCCCCGCGTCTGCAGCCGTGCGCTGGGCCCGGGTTCCCTGGTGACCCCTGCGGCTGCCTCAGGGGCTCCGTTACCCCCTCTCAGGCCGGGGGCCTCTGCGGCGGGGCAAGGAAGAGCATCAGGAGCGTGCAGCCAGCCCCGGCCTCCCCTGCCCGTCGCTCCGTCTCCTCTCTGCGGGGCAGCGCTCTCTCGAGCTTTCACCTGGCTCCCGTTCAGGGAGGAAGGTCTCGAGCCAGGTTGAACCCAGCTCAGGCTGTGGCCCCGCCGCACGTCAGACGTGTGCCGGCCACCCTGTCCCACAGCACTGCTGTCACTCTCGGCCCCGCAGCTGCTGCCTGGTTACTGTCCTCGGCACTTCCCTGGCTCCCCCATCTCCACCCTCGTCTCCCGAGTGTATCCACGCGTGTCCCCCGTGTCCGTGTCTGGCTGTACCACCTGGGATAAGTTGCCCTCCCCACCTTACCCACCCGGGGAGCTGTGGTTGATCCTGCGAAGTCCAGCTTCGCAGACCGTCCCTGTGCTGCCGGCCCCTCCTCTCTGACCCTTCGCCGTGAGCTTCCTGAAGGCAGGCAGCCCTGGAGCCGTGTGGTCCCGTCGTCATCCCCGGGCACCACCCACTGGGCTAGGGTCGGCCTCCCACACTGCACTGCGGCCCGTGACCCGGCGCCTGGCTCTTCCGCCTTGCAGGAAGCGGGAGAACAGCCTCCAGGAGGACAGGGGCAGCTTCGTCACCACGCCCACCGCAGAGCTGTCCAGCCAGGAGGAGGTGCTACTGGGCAGCTTCCTCGACTGGAGCCTGGACTACTGCTCCGGCTACGAGGGCGACCAGGAGAGCGAGGGTGAGAAGGACGGTGACGGTGAGTGCCTTGGGCTCCAGGGGTGGGGGCCTCACACCAGGCCCCCGCCTCACCTGCAGGAGAGCGTGTCCACACAGAACCCCTCGAACAGCACGGCAGGGCCAGGCCAGGGCGGGCACTCTCCCAGCCCCTGGGGAGGAGGGACGACCCCTGTCCTACCCCAGGCAGGCCCGTGTTGATGGAAGGATCTCACCGGGCGGGGGAAGGGAAGAGACCTAGAATCCATGAGATCCTTCTAGAACATTGTGTGACATGTGCTGGCCACTGTCCTTTTGGCGTCTGTGCCTTGTGCACATCTCCAGGGCCCCTGTAGGAGGCTCTGTCCCCATGTTTTGGGGCAGCTGAACACACAGCTTTAGCTAAACCCCAGGTTTAGCAGTTTCTGGCAACTTTCCAATTGCTTGCTTATGTGGCCACATGGGGATTAAATAGATCATAGGTGGTCAGTTTTCTGTCACTTCCTTCCATCCCCCAAGTCACACTGAGAGCCCTCCTCCATTTCCTACCCAAAGGAGAGAGCAGGACGGGGCTGTCCAGCGAGGTCCAGACATGGGCCCCCGGGGTTCCTGACTGGGCAGGGGGTACCCAGTGCTCAGACAGTGGCCTGACCTCTGTCCCCACGTCTCCCACAGTGACAGCACCCAGCGGCATCCTCGATGTCACCGTGGTCTATCTAAACCCAGAACAGCACTGCTGCCAGGAATCAAGCGATGAGGAGGCCTGCCCGGAGGACGGTAGACGCCAGGATGTGCGCGCCTACGCACCAGGCACCCGGACGCCTCCGAGCCCGGAGCCCCGGCCTCTGCTCCTTGGCAGGAAGGAGCCAGGCAAGGACAGTGTGACCTCAGGGTACTCCTCCATCTGCAGCACGAGTCCCACAGACTCGGTGGATGGTGTCTCAGGGGGCCCCCCCCAATCTACCTCAGTGCCGTCCCCGGGCAGTGACTCAGGCACACAGCCTTGCCGCCATCACGCCAAGAAGCCATGTTTACAGTGTCGCTCTCCAAGCCCCCTGGAGAGCAGCACCCCCCAGCGACAGGTAAAGAGGAAAAACCTACCCACCCACAGCAAGGAGGAGGAAGAGGAGGACGAAGACGAGGAGAGGGGCCTGCCCCGGGCTTGCTGAGGCTGTGAGTGCCCGCACTTGCCACGGAGAACGTTTGCCGAGGGGGGCTGCCACTGCACTAGGGGGCCTGGGGGCTCTGGAGGCGGACGCTTCGTGAACCCCAGTGGCTCTCACACAGGGAACCGAGAGAACTCGGGACGCGAAGTTTCCTTCTCCGGGGCAGCCCCACGTGAGCCGTCAGAATGTCTAAGTCAGAAACTCCGATTCTTCCCTTTGGAAAGTTTGGCCTCAGAGCAATCATGCCACGCCCTGTGAAGCCCATTTCTCTGTCCCCTGTTGTGTCTGTCCTGCTCTCTCTGGGGAGCTTGAGCCCACGTCCCGATCTCCCCAGTCCCGCTGAGCCCCATCCCAGGGACCGACAGCTTACACAGCTGAGAACACATGTGAGCAGATGGCCTCGCGAGGCTCTGGGGTCCGGGTGGCCGGAGGAGCTGACCTCTCTGAGCACACGCACCACCATCCTCGTCCCCGCCTCGACTCCCTTCCTCACTGGTGGCAGGTCCCGTGCTGAGGGAGCCCTGCCCCTGACACTGTCGAGGCCTGCATGTGACCACCAGGTGGGCAGGCCCGGAGTCTTTTCAGGCCGGGGCCCTGAGGTCTTGGCCCTAAACTTCCTGCCTGCCATGCTTCCGGCTCCTCTTAGAGACCCGTCTCTTCCCCCAGAGTGATTTGTCTGTGTCCCCCCAGCAGGTGGTGTCCACGTGAATACCTCTCTTTGCACTGAATTTCTAGGCCATTTCTTTTCGTGTCCGTATTTCCATCCTTCATTTTTCTAAGATGGAAATAAAAGAAAAATTAAAGGTAGAAGGTATTAAATTTAAAAAAGAGATTCCTAACTTTATTTAGGCTTAACTAAAAAAAGAAACATCAGACTCAGATCCCTCAGTGCTATCCTGACACTCTTGAGGTGAAAAGAATTTTCCCAGAGAAGTTGAACAGAAAAATATTAAATGTCATTTTTAACATCTGAGGTGACCGTGATGCCAAAGAGCGAGATTCAGAGGACCTATCCCCACCTGTTGGGTGAGGGTGGGTCTGCTGTGGGTACCTGAGGCTCCCCCAAGCCCCCCACCTCCTGGGTGCAGCACCCACGACACCAGAGGGATCCGCTCGAGACTGACCCTGGCCTCCTCCCAGTTGGATTGACCACTGAGACACGTGCCCTGCAGGATAGCTTTTGTTTTCTCTTAAAACGTCAGAAAGGAACCACTGGGCCAGGAGCGTCCCCCAAATGTTCTTGAACCAGAACTGTGGCACAGAGAGATACCGACTCAGTGGTGGCTTTTCTGGGTGCTTGCTGTGTGTCTGGCCCGTGGGAGCTGTCTTGCTACTGTAAGGGAATTCTGGCCACCCTAGGTGGGGCATGGTTGGAATGGGGGGGCCCCCGCCATTGGGATTGCAGACCTTTCCTGTCAACTGTGCCTCGGGGCATGTGTGAGCCTCAACTTCCTCATGTGTAAGCTCGGGCAGTAATACCTACCTCACTGGGGTGTTGTGAGGATTAAACATGATAAGGACAAGTGGCGGCCTAGTGATGTGCATATCTCACTGCGTACCACCTTGTCTATGGCCCGTTGTCAAGACACAACTCTGGATGGACCCGCTTCCCTGCCTTCTCCCAGCCGGCACCTGTAGAAGGCCACCACTCCAGTGGGGACCAAATGCCACCTGCCCATGCTACCCAAGCCTTTTCCTCTCCCCTCCTACCTCGCGGAGAATCTCCTTTGAGACAGGAGTGCTGTCCGCCTCCCCTGACTGGGCATGAAAACAGGCTGCCGCCAGCGGAGAGCCCGCCCTGAGCTCCCACCCTTTCCAGCCCCTGTCTGCATGGGTCCCCAGCTCCCCTCCTGCAGTACCTCACTATTCCAACTGTGGAAGGGATACCTCCCCATCTTTAAGCAATCCCTCTGCTCCCAGTTTGTCATCCCTCCAGCTCCCCGAGATTTCTCGGCCCCTGCAGGGCCCGCTTTCCTATTTCTTACCTCCAATTATATTGCCCCTGCTGTCTTCATCACTCCTCCCAGCTAGCATCTATCCCCGCACCCATCCCCCCAGCCAGCTGTCCTGAGTCACTGAGGGTCTTCTGTCCTGGAACACCCCATTGCTTCTGTGACACCTGAAGCTCCACTCCTCCACTTCTCTGGATTGTAGCTCCGTTTGCACCACCCAGCCTTCACCTGTCCCTGCCTAAACACACCTGCCCCACCTTGGACCTTCTTGCCCAGGCCCGTTGTTCACTGGCCACAATCCCAGCTCTCCTGGACTTTCATGCACCTATGTTCAAGTGCCTACCTGATGCCACCTCCGAATGTCATATCACCAGCATGTCCAAAAGTGAACACTCCACTCTCTCCTCCACACCTCATCCTCACTTCTAGTGACTATTATCCCAGTAAACTAGTGGGCCCCTCCACGTGCCCTGCTCTGTGCTAGGTGGCCTGGGGTCCGCAAGGCAGCCCGGCCCTGCTTTAGAGCGCCTTCAATTAAGACAAAGTCTACCATAAGCGATCACAGGTGTCACCGTCTGTCTACCCAGCCATTCGAACCAGATGTCTATGAATCACGTGAGGACGCTTGCGGCTTCGGGGCCCAGCTCCGACCATGAATGGCTGCCACCCCCGTGGGGGCGGGGCTTGCTCTCTAGGCTCGGATTGGTAGCCCTTCCGGAAGGGGGCGGTCTTTTAGCCCGGAAAGGCCCGGACTTCCCGGAGGCGGCAAATCCGGAGGAGCCGCGGCCGCCTTCATGCTACCTGCGGATTGCTCGCGCCGGTGAGACCCGCGCGCGGGGAGGGAATGGGGCGGGAGGGAGCGCGGCGCGAGGCCGGCCGGGGTGCTGAGCCGCCGGTGCATCCCCCCCAGGCTAGTGGCCGAGCTGCACGACGCCCTGGACACCTGCGCTGAGCGACAGCGGCAGCTGGAGCGGAGCCTGCGAGTCTCCCGCCGGCTGCTGCGGACCTGGTACGCGGGCCCCGAGACCACCCGGCCAGGCTTCCCTCGGGTCCTGGGAACCCCTCCCGGAGCCCTCTGGACTGGGGGACTGCCGCGAAGTTAGGCGGCCCCTTGGGATCTGTTGCGTCTGGGCCCTGCCACTTGGCCGTGCCTCGACTTTAATGTGACTTCTCAGGGAACCCGCCGAGACCCCGGCTCCGCAGCCAACCCCAGGGCCAGAAACCAATGAAGAGGCCCCGTCTCCGGGTAAACTCCCAGTTCCCACCTTCTCTTGGTGCCGCCCCTGCTCTGTTTTCCGGATAAGTAGTGGTATGGATCTTTGGTTTTTGCAGAATGCACACCCAGTCCTCAAGACCTCAAGGAGCTGGAGCTTCTGACCCAGGCACTGGAGAAGGCTGTACGGGTGAGAAAAGGCATCTCTAAGGCTGGAGAAAGACACAAAGCCCTCAGCCTGAAGTCCGGGTCCACTGCCACTTCTGCCACCACAGCGTCTGCCCCATCCCGGGCCCCAGGCCAGGCTGGCTGTCGAGTCTCAGAGACAAAACCCCCCAGAGGCATCCAGCAGACCGTGGTGCCTGCCAGGGGCCTCCCTGAGTGCAGGCTTCTGTCAGCGGGGGATCGCACCTGTATGGGGAGAGGAGCCCAAGCCGCCAAGCCTGGACCAGGCCTCAGGGGCCAACAGATACCCCCATCAGCTGCTCTTCAGGCCCCAGAAGCTTTCACGCTGAAGGAGAAGGGGTAGGTTTCCCAGACTCTCCTGGAGGAACCGCTGTCTCTACCTGATCAGACTCTGGCCAGCAGCAGGTGTCTGGGATGTGGGGTGACAGGGAGGACAGGGTGTCGAGCCCGATGTGGGCCAGGGGAGCCCCCAAGGTGCCATCCCACGAGACCCGTGCCCCAAAGCTGGCAGAATGCAACACCACTAGGGCCTGTCCAGTAACCCCTCCTCTCATCCATGCAGCCCGGGGGCTCCAAATGGGCTCTTGAGGGCCTGGGCTCTGCTCCTGGTGTCCTCCCTTCTCTCTGCCAGGGCAGACATGAACTGTGCTGGCTCCCACAGCCACTCTGGAAGCCCCGTTCGGGGCGTGAGGGGGGCAGCCCCCAGAGTGCAGCTTCTCTGAGCACTGGCTCCCCTGATAGGATGCTGCTGCAGCTCCCCATGGCCTACAGGAAAGCGGCTTCCCGGAACTCCCGGTAAGGCTGAATGCCACGGGGTGGGGGGGGGGAGTGTGTGTGCAGGGGGAGGCCAGTGCACAGCAGGGAGGCCGAGGCTTTCCACCAGCGCAGGGCCATGTTGGTAAGACTTTTCCAGCAGGCCCTCTGCTTTGTCAGCTGGATGGCTGCAGTAAGAGGGACTGCCATCGTCACCTTAGACTCCTCAGGCTTTGAGGCTGAGACCCTGAGTCCCCATCTGTCTTCTCTGTGGAGCTAAGGATGATAGTATCAACTTCGTACAGGTGTAGCCTCATACGGGGTTAAACAAGGTAGTGCCTTTTAAGTGTGTGCTGTGCCTATACCCGGTTCTTTGCCATTGTCCCGGGGAGTCCCTGGTGTCAGTTGCTGCCAGCCCCTCTCCCCTTCTTCCCTGAACTTTCTCCTGGTATTTCCCAGAGAGCGTCAGCTCTGTCCCTCTTCCTGGACAGTGTCCTCTCAGTTTCCCAAGGCGTCTGGAGGCCCCTCCTGGCTTTCAGCAGAGCCAGACGCCCCTAACTGGGGCCCCTCCCTGGCCCTTCCCTGGCTCCTGAGGCCCACCCAGTCGGATGGCGTAACCGTGTCCCTTTCTGGTTCCCGGGTGCCTGCGTGTACATCCCAGCCTGTGGGCCCAGCTCAGCTCTACACAGACCAGTGACTCCGTGGATGCCGCTACCACCGCCAAAACCCAATTCCTCCAGAAAATGCAGACTGTATCCTTACCGGACTTGTGGGACCCCCCCCCCAGGATTGGGGTGGGAGGGTGGTCCTGGCTCTGAGCCTAGTGAGTTTAAGGATCCTCTCCAGGAAGGGCCAGAGCCATTCTGAGATCCTGTCCTCAGTGGGAGGGGAAAGGGGGGAACCTGGCCACAGAGCAGCTTCCCTGACCCCGCGTCTAGTCAGGTGGGCCCGGCTCTGGGCTCCGTGCTGCAGAGGTGGACGCCGAGGTGGGGCTCCTGCGGAAGGCCTGCTCGCTGCTGAGACAGCGGATGGAGGAAGCGCTCTCGGCAGGTCAGCGGGCCCTGCTGCATCTCTTGGGCCAGGGAGGCCTTGGGACGGCGTGGACCTGACCTACCCTCCCTTGACTTTTGCGTAGACCCTGCTGACTGCATGCAGGAGTACCACTGCCTGCTTACCCTGGAGGGGCTGCGGGCCATCACGGAGCAGTGTCTCCACAGGCTGGAGGAGCTGCGTGCAGGTGAGACCCCCCCCCCCACGCCCCTCAGTATGTGCTGAAGTCTTGTCAGTGGTCAGAGTCATCGGGCCAAACGGCAGCATTAAAAGCTGCCCAGGAGCAGGGCCACTAGGGCAGGTCCTTCCCGGCCCCCCTGCCCCACTGAACTGTCCGAGGGGCCAGCCAGAACTGCCCCCCGGCCTCCCCTGATGAAGGCCTGGCACTGCCAGTAGTCAGCTTAGCTTTCCAGTCACCGAGAGTAGCGTGTGAGAAACAGACACAGCGACTTGCCTGGTGTCATGAGAGATGGTTTTCCGTGGACAACAGGGCTTCGTCCAGGAGGCAAAGGGAGACTTTGCATCCCCCCCCAGAGGCAAATGGGAAGGAGGTCCCTGGCTGCCACCCCACGAGTCCGCATCCCTCTGTCCTCGCAGCGGTGGTGGGACAGCAGCTGGGGCCGCGGCCTGAGGGGAGAAGCCCCCGAGCCTCACCGCCCTGCGGAGGAGGAACAGACCCTATCTGGAGCCCCCAGCTTCTTCTCTACTCCAGCACCCAGGAGCTGCAGACTCTGGCGGCCCTCAGGCTGCGGGTGGCCATGCTGGACCAGCAGATCCACCTGGAAAAGGTACTTCCGGAGTAGGGGCGTGGAGACTGGGCGGCGGGGGAGCCATGGGCTTTGGGCCCATCTGGAAGATGGAGCCTCCGGGCTCGCGTGCATGCTGACACAGCACTGGCCCCGGGGCAGAGCTTGGGAGGTGGAGGCGCTGGAACACGGTGCCTGAAGTCCGCCCCGGAATTGCTCCACTGGGGGGCCCTTCTGTAAGCCCTCAGCTGACTGCCCCAGACAGGGCCCCCCTGCGATCTCGGCTCTCCTTTACCCCTCAGGTCCTCATGGCGGAGCTGCTCCCCCTGGTGAGCACACAGGAGCCCCAGGGACCACACTGGCTGGGGCTCTGCCGAGGCGTGCATAGCCTGCTCTGCGAGGGAGGGGAGCGCTTCCTCACCATCCTTCGAGATGAACCTGCTGACTGAACCCTTCCCGTGGCCGGCCGCCACCTCCCAGCGCCATTCCCAGGCGTCAGGACCCTGGCATGAGGGTGATCTTGTTCGGACACTGAGACTACTGGGAGAGTGCTCCCCGCCCCCCAAGTTAACAGGGATTGAGGGGATTTCCCAGGGTGGGTTGAGGACGGCCCCCTGGTTTTTCCTGGAGAACCCAGGGTCCTTCTCACAAACTAAAGCAAGTGGTCAGGCCTTGGCTTGGCTTGGCCTTCTGCAGGCTCAGAGACCAGAGGCCTGTTGGGGCTTTTTAGTTACCTCTGGTTCTTCTTGCTTTAGACTTACACGCTGCTTGTGTGACATTAAAACTACTTTAGAGGGGCACCTACGTGGCTCATTCGGCCGAAGCTGAAGCGTCTGACTTCAGCTCAGGTCACAATCTCACAATTCGTGGGTTCGAGCTCCATGTCAGGCTCTGTGCTGACAGCTCAGAGCCTGGAACTTGTTTTGGGTTCTGTGTCTCCCTCTCTCTTTGCCCCTTCCCCGTTCTCACTCTATCTCTCTCTCTCTCTCAAAAATAAATAAACATTAAAAAATTTTTAAAAATTAAAAAAGAAAAACTACTTTAGAAAGTATAGATATTGCAATCAGGCTAAGATGGGACTTGGTGTGCGTTTTTTTCTTTGTGTTTTGCTCACCAAGCACGCATCAAGTGTTTCACTGAGAACACCCCATCCCTTCTGTACTGAAGGGAAGGAAAGGCCACCGAAGGCGAACAGGACTGGGGACTTCCCGAAAGCATTGGCCCCAGCACACCTGAAACCCCTCCCTCCAGTTGCCTGGACTGTACTGGCCTCGTTGGAAAACACAAAGCCACAAGCCTATATCAGAGCGGGTGGGCACTGTGTGGCCACAGCCACCTGCTCACACTCATGCTCACCACCTTCTGAGCTCCAGGCCAGCCTGGGCCCCCCGACACTGAGTCAGCGCCAGGGAACTCGCTCCCCACCTGCTCCACTGTCACCTCCTCTAAGGTTCCTGCCTCCCCTGCTGAAGGAATCCTTGCTTAGTGGAAGGCAGAACAATGTAGAGGTCAAGGTCATGGCCAATGGGTTTATACCAGTCACAGGTTTGGGTTTACACTCGATTGCTGCCGTGGGACTTGGAGCAAGATTCTCAAGGGCCCACTGTTGTCCTCACTGTCATCCTGGGGTTAGCTGTTCGGAGAGGTAATCGAAGAGACGTG
The DNA here is from genome assembly GCA_030068075.1 of Paguma larvata. Classification (NCBI taxonomy): domain Eukaryota; kingdom Metazoa; phylum Chordata; class Mammalia; order Carnivora; family Viverridae; genus Paguma; species Paguma larvata. The sequence continues at coordinate 112,657,030 of CM057825.1, forward strand.
ACCGCTCGTTGACCCATGAGCTGGATCTGGGCAGCGGGAGGCTCCTCGCATCCTCCCCTGTTACTGGAATGTGGGTTCCACTTGCCTTGTCACTCCCGGGGCCGCTCTGAGAACACAGCCTTGAGGAGTGGGGTGATGCTTTCAACACCTGCCCCAGATATGTGGCTGAGCCCAATCAGGGCCTCTCCTGACAGCAGCCGTTAAGCGGTAGCGGGAGGTGCAGGGGTCCACGCGTCTTGCCACGGCCCAGAACAGGTCTAATAGGTAAGGCCCCCTTTGCTCATTAACCCCGCCACCCCCCCCACCTGGAGCGGCCTGCCTCTTCAGTCTCTCCCTGCCCTGCGCACGTGGGGGCCAGCTTCAGATGACACCGGGATGCCCCCAAGGAGCCCAAGAACCAACAGCGACCAACCCACTGCTGGGCCCTGGTGAGGCCTGGGAGTCTAGTGTTGTTTAAATAAACCTCTACCGAGGGTGCCTGGGTGGCTCAGTCAGTTGAGCATCTGACTTTGGTTCAGGTCATGATCTCTTGGTTTGTGAGTTCAAGCCCAGCATCGGACTCTCTGCTGTCGGCACCGAGCTTACTTCAGAACCTCTGTCCCCCTCTCTGCACCTTCCCCGCTCATCTTCTCTGTCTCTCAGAAATAAACGTTATATGTTAAAAAAAGACAAAAACAAAAAATCCCTTCACCGAGCACCTGTGCAGACCAAGCAGTGTTCAGAGCTGGGGCACTGGCCCTTCGCATGGACAGCGATGAGTAATAGGGGATAAAACCAGCCTCTGTCCCAGGGGGCTCCAGACCCAGGAGCCAGGTAACCCCTGGGGAAGGCCTCGCCTCCTGTGAGCCCAGGAGGTGTGATAGGTATGGGGGATGGACTGAGGGACGTTGAAGCAGCCTCGAGATGGCTCCAGGCCCCTGCAGGAAGTCCTTCTTATAAAAGCACGATCCCATGGACCAGAAACCTTGAACACGGAATCCCAGGTTTTGTGGGCTGCCGGGGACCAGATGACAGACCAAAGTAGGAAACCTAAAACATTCCTCATCGTACTGAGGGGACTTTGGGGGTTGGAATAGCAATGTCCACTGCCCAGGGCAGGAACAGAGAAGGGGAAGCCGAGAGATAGCAAGCCTGGGGACAGCTACCCGCCTCTCCCGGCCACCCCATTGCTGTCTCCAGAGCTCATGCCCAGTTACTCGATCTTGAGGAACCCTTCGTTTCCAGGATGAGTCCCACCACTACCCTGTCACTGGCCACCCCTAAATCAGTTTCCGTAACCAGTGGCCTCCACCAAAATTATTCGATCCACCGGTTCACTTGGTTTCTTGCACACCTTCCCTACGAGACCTTTGCCCCATGAGGGCAGGGGTGCAGGCCACTTTGATCCCTGGCCAGGCCCAGGCGGGTGCCCCAAGGCTGTGGACTCAATGACCCACGTATCAGGACCAGTCCCGGTGATGCCTTTGTGGAGGCCTGCCCGCACCTGGGCAGGGAGGTGCCCCCCCCACCCCCCCCACCCCCCGCCATAGCATCCGGGAGAGTGAAGGCAAAGGTCTGGGTAGGCGCCCCCTCCAGATTGCACCCGCCCACCCTGATTCAACGCCAAGCCAGGAGGCGGCGGCGAACTCCGCTCCTTGGCGTCCCCGGTGGCGTCACCGCATCTCGGGCCAATCCGCACTGACGTGGCGGTCGAGGACGGGAGTGGGGTCTGCGCGGTTCCCACACCCACCCCGAGCGCGGCCCCCGCGTCAGCAGCATGAGCGCATCCGAGCCCCCGCCCGCGGCCCCTGCCGAGACCCTCGCGCCCCCCGAACCCCCCGGGGCCCTGCGAGCGCTGCTTTTGGCCACCGGCGGCGTGGGGGGCTCCTGGCCGCGCTGCGTCCTGCCGTTCGGCGTCGTGGCCCTGATGACCGGCGCCGCCGCCACAGCCATCACCTTCTCGCTGCGCGGACCCCGCCTGGACCTGGAGCAGGGCGTGGCGCTGGCCGCGCTGGGCGCCGGCTTCGGACTCCTGGCCGCCGCCTTCCTGTGCTGGCACGCTCGGCGGCAGCGGCGGGCCGGGCTCTCGGGGTATCTGGAGCCGGGGACGTACTGAGCCCGCGCAAGCGGCCCCCTCCCCAGCGAAGTCACCGCGACCCGGGCGCCTCCTCCCTCCGGATCTCGCCCCGGCTGGGCGCGCACCGCGCTGCGCCCGGGTGGCGGGTCGCGGAGACCCCCTCCCTCGACCGTTTCTTCCCGAGCCCTTAGGAGGCCAAGGGCGCGCAGGCTTCGAGACATTTCCCTGTGCTCTCCCCTCTTGCCCGCTCCCCCCTCCCCATGTTGCTTTTCAGTGTTCTACTTGGCCTGCAGAGCCGGTGGCGACCACAGAGACAGCCTGCGTGCGTGGCACGGGGCCCTGCCGGGACGCAGGGTGCAGAAAGACCATGGACTTGGCGAGGCGGCCCTCCCAGGGTGAGGCCCGGCGTGCAATGCTCCCCTCCCCCTGCTGTCTGTCCTCATTGCCGGAAGCCCCTCTCCGCATAATAGATGCTCAATAAATGTTTGTGTCCTGTGTGAACGAGTTGTGGCTTGCGATGTCTGGAGGGGACAGTAGGTTCTGGGCTAAGCTGGGAGTGTTAGATCACTTGGCCTTTTAAGGGAAAGACTCCAGCCACCTGAGGCCTGGGACTGTCTGGCCCCCTGGGCCCCTTCTACCCCAGATGGGTTCCCCCACCCCACCCCACCCCCTCCTGCCCGGAAGCCAGCAGCCGTCATTCCGACTGGGGGAGGGCGACTGGGGGAGGGCGGGATGGGAGGCCTGTAGTGGCCTGAGAAGGGGCAGGTGGGGGCAGGGAGGCAGAGCCTCCTCTAAGGTGCCAGGATGGGGCAGGACCAAGAGAAAGTGTGAAAGGCTGGGGACAGGTGGGACAGCCCTCAGGAGCCATGAGTCTGGACCGGGGGCTGGGCAGAAGGCCCTCCCTAACTCTCATCAGGCCATCTGCCAGGGCCATCCTAGGGGTCAGAGGAGAATTTGTGCAGGGGATCGTTGCGGGGAAGAAGCGGGGCTGCCTGCAGCCTCCTCCCAGGGGAGCTGGTGGTACCGCTGCCCTCTGGGCCCGAAGCTCTCTGGCTTTTCTAACACGGATGAACACTCACAGCAGGCCGAGCCCTGGGGGCCTCTTTCCACCCACACCAGAAACTGCCAGATGTTCCGCAGCCCCTAGCCCCGACTCAGGGGGAGGCTGGGCTGCAGACAAAGCCTGCACAGGCTGGCTCAGAGCTGGAGGGGAGGCTGCTCCCTGATTTCCTTTCTCCCCTCCTGCCAGGAGTCTTGAAGCGCAGTCAGCCAGGGGCTCCCTGGAAGCCTGTCTCAGGCTCTGTGGACCCCGCGTGTTGGGCCTGGACACTTGTCCCCACTGTGGCCAGCTCGCCACCCAGGAGGCTCTACCGCAGCCGCTCCTCTCTTGCCAGGGCTCTGCTCATCCCAGGCTGAGTTGGAGGCTGATGACCAGAGGGACGTGGCGGAGAGTGGTTGGGAAGGTGCCGATTCTGAACGTCACTCATTCTGGAGCAGAACGTGCTCCCTGTCAGCTTCCTCATTCGCGCACCCATCTGTTGTTAAGGGGTGCGTTTTCATCGGGAAGTTGAGGTGAGGTGCCGCAGCACCTGCTCTGTGGGGCAGAAGGGACCCACAGACTCCCTGCTGCTGCCAGAGGTGAAGGGAGAGAGGCCAGCAGCCCCTCTGGCTCAATCCTTCCCAAGTCTCCCATGAGCTCATCAGTCCCTCCCCCCCCACCCCTGCATTTGCGCCAGAGGGTGCCAGTCACTTCAGGTGCCCCATCACCCTGTCTTCCTGCTGCTCCCTCCTCTTCTCCTTTGGTTTTCCTGGGGGGTGGGGGGTGTTTCCAGCGTCCTCCTGTCCCTCCTCTCCTAAAGAGCATGAAGATTCTGCTTCCCCCTACCCTCTCCTTGTGGGTCCTCGCAGTCTCTCTGGCCTAGCTGCAAGTGTGGCTCTGCCCACACAGACACACCTGCATGGTGTCCTTGTCCTCCGTCCGCTGTAGGGCCTGGCTTAGGGTGAGCCTCCCATCTGAATCTCCAGGACTCAGAACTTCTCAGGTCAGACATGTTCCGTGTTCCCTGGCCAACCCTTCTTGGGACGCTTGGTCCTGTCCGTCGAGGACCTAACAGTTGTGGGGAAGTGGTCTCTATCCAGAGCAATCCCCGGTCTCTCTTGGCTGGGTCACTCTCAGCTGCAGCTCCCCCATCCCCAGCTGGTGCCCAGGCTGCCCAGCTGGGCTCCCACTTCAGTTTCCCTACCCAGACCTGCTGGTAAGTGGGCCAGGCTCAGGGGTTCTGACACTGAGCCATCTGTGACCAGGCCCTCCTCATGGACCAGACTCCACTCCCTAGCCTCTGCAGGTGTCCTCAACCGCTGACCAAGCCCCTGAACCCCAAGAGACCCCACTACCTAGTGGGGTCCTCCCAGCCCCCCCACACAGCTTCAGTTTCTCCCTGCCAGCTCTGGGGGCTGGACCCATCATGGTGATGCAATCAGACAGAGACGTAGAGATGCTTTGGGGGAAGAGTTTGGCCTGATCCAGGGGTGAGGGGTGGAGGGGGAATGCCAATTTCACCACTTAGGTAAGCTCAGGTCAGACGGGGTAGATGCATCCTTCCTGAACATAAAGCAGGGAGGACTCAAGTCTGTCGAGCCCCTGGCTGCGTCCAATGCCTCTGTGGCTCATCAAAACCCCTGATGGCTCAGCAACGTTGAATAACAGGCATCCGTCCAGTGAAAAAACTCAATCTCAGGCAGGTTAAGGAACCTGAACCACAGGGCCAGAAATGAGAGCAGCTTGGATTCAAAATCAGACCTGGTCCCAGTGGTGGGTATTTTCCTACTCAAGCACACCACTGCCTTGGGGACATCCCAGAACCACCAGCCCTGCTTGGCTTCTACGGCCCTGAGCGTCCCCGTAGGGACCCAGGGGAGCATCAGGGCACCAGCCTTCAGCTCCAGAGCCCAGTCTGCCAGATGGGCCGGAGGGAGGAGGAGGCCAGACCCCCGCCCAGCACGTGGCACAGCCCCAGGAGCAGTCAGAGCCTGGATGCAGGCCGGGGACCCTGCTGGGTGGTCCCCCACGGGCTGCGTGGCTGAGCCGCCCCCCTCCAGACCCCTCCCGCCAGCCGCATTCCTGGCTCCCCGGCCCCTCCCCCGGCTCCCGGGCCTCCCAGCCCCCTCCCCCGCTGGCCCCGCCAGTGTCTGAATCTGCTTCTGATTCCGGCTCTGCCGACGAGGCCCCCTCCCCTCCCCTCCCTCCTTCCCGGCCCGAGCAGCCCCGCCCCCGGCTGGGCCCAGGCTTGCGCCTCCTGCGCCCCCCACCCCCTCCTGGCACAGCTCGCCCGCCCTCGCTACAGCCGGGAGGAGGCGGCGGCCGGGGCGCCCCAGGCCCCGCCCGCCCTCGGCCCTTCCTGGGAGGCCGGGAGACCTGCTGGACCCGGCCCTCCGTGGGTGAGTGCAGCGGCGGGCGACGGGTGGGGCCTCCGCGGGCGGAGGCGCCGGGAGCGGGGGCGACTCCTGTCATCGCTCCAGGCCCAGCGGGAGGACGCGCCAGCATCCCCGCTGTTGCGCTTGGCCCCGGGCGTGCCCGCGGCTGCTCCCACCTCTGGGGCCTCGGCTGGGGCCGCCCGGGATTGCTTGGCATTGCGGGCCAGCGGGCAGAGCCTCGGACCCGGGCTCTGTCTCCCCGAGGGCAACAGCGTGGGGCCCGGCGGGCTGGCTGATCTACCGCGACTCCGGCCATGCCCGGCTGGCCCTGGCGGCTGCTGCTGACCGCGGGCACGCTTTCGACCGCGCTGAGCCTGGGGCCGCCGGCGCCCGCCGACCCCTGCCATGACGAGGGGGGCGCGCCCCGCGGCTGCGTGCCGGGCCTGGTGAACGCCGCCTTGGGCCGCGAGGTACTGGCGTCCAGCACGTGCGGGCGGCCGGCCACGCGGGCCTGCGATGCCTCGGACCCTAGGCGGGCACATCCCGCCGCCCTGCTGACCTCGGCAGGGAGCACCACAAGCCCTGTGTGCTGGCGTTCGGACTCACTGACGCAGGCGCCCTTCAACGTGACCCTCACAGTGCCCCTAGGCAAGGCTTTCGAGCTGGTGTTCGTGAGCCTGCGCTTCTGCTCTGCGCCCCCCGCCTCGGTGGCCCTGCTCAAGTCACAGGACCACGGCCGCAGCTGGGCCCCGCTGGGTTTCTTCTCCTCCCGCTGTGGCCTGGACTACGGCCGCCTGCCTGCCTCTGCGGATGGCCCACCAGGCCCAGGGCCTGAAGCTCTGTGCTTCCCTGAGCCCCAGGCCCAGCCTGACGGTGGTGGCCTCCTGGCCTTCAGCGTGCAGGACGGAACCCCACCAGGCCTGGATCTGGACAGCAGCCCAGTGCTCCAAGACTGGGTGACTGCCACAGACATTCGAATAGTGCTCACAAGGCCTGCCATGCTGGGGGACACCAGGGACTCCGTGGCCATGGTTCCTTACTCTTACTCCGCGACGGAGCTGCAGGTGGGCGGGCGCTGCAAGTGCAATGGGCATGCCTCACGGTGCCTGCTGGACACCCAGGGCCACCTCGTCTGCGACTGCCAGCATGGCACCGAGGGCCCCGACTGCAGCCGCTGCAAGCCCTTCTACTGCGACAGGCCGTGGCAGCGGGCCACGACCCGGGAAGCCCACATCTGCCTTGGTGAGGCCTTGGAGGGCGGCCTGGGGATCCTGGACCCGGCCAGCCTGCCCCTGACCCATCCCTTTCTGCAGCTTGCTCCTGCAATGGCCACGCACGCCGCTGCCGATTCAACATGGAGCTGTACCGACTGTCCGGTCGCCGCAGTGGCGGGGTTTGCCTCAACTGCCGGCACAACACTGCGGGCCGCCACTGCCACTACTGCCGGGAGGGCTTCTATCGAGACCCTGGCCGCGCCCTGAGTGACCGCCGCGCTTGCAGGGGTGAGCCTGCCACCAGCTGCCTGCACGGCCTCACCTTCCGGTTTCCCACCTCCCCAGATGGGCTTCTGACCACCCCATCTCTGTCCTCAGCATGTGACTGTCACCCTGTTGGTGCTGCTGGCAAAACCTGCAACCAGACCACAGGCCAGTGTCCCTGCAAGGATGGAGTCACGGGCCTCACCTGCAATCGCTGTGCCCCCGGCTTCCAGCAGAGCCGCTCTCCAGTGGCACCCTGTGTTAGTGAGTGACCCTGTCCTGCTTAGGCCACCTCAGCCGAGGCCACGCCAGTTCCCCCGCTGCTACCTGCTTGTCCTTGGAGCCCTGCAAATCCTCCCCCTCAAATGCAGGCCGTTCTCCCACCCTGTCCGCAGAGACGCCTGTCCCTGGACCCACTGAGGAGAGCAGCCCTGTGGAACCCCAGGGTGAGTGGACACAGAACAGGGGCCCAGACTGGCGTGACTGTGGGGGGAAGGGAGCTTTGGGTTCGAGGAGAGGGAGGAGGAAAGGGCGGGGTAAGGAGGTACGGATCTGTGCCAGCCTCCACACCCCCTCCAGACTGCGACGTGCACTGCAAACCAGCCCGCGGCAGCTACCGCATCAGCTTGAAGAAGTTCTGCAGGAAAGACTACGGTAGGCCTCCGGCCCTCACCTGCTCACCTTCCCCTGACCCTCCCTGAGCCTCTCACTGTCGCCGGCCCCGCCCTGTCAGTCCCCAGTGGCCTCTCTGTGCCCCCCTCCCCACACCGCGGGTGCCCAGAGCTCCTCCGCGCGGCCCGCCCCCTCCCGGCTCCGCCCCGCTTGACCCCACCCCCTCTCGCCCCCCCCTCAGCGGTGCAGGTGGCGGTGGGCGCGCGCGGCGAGGCGCGCGGCTCGTGGACGCGCTTCCCGGTGGCCGTGCTTGCAGTGTTCCGGAGCGGCGAGGAGCGCGCGAGGCGAGGGAGCAGTGCGCTGTGGGTGCCGGCGCGGGACGCGGCCTGCGGCTGTCCGCGCCTGCTGCCCGGCCGCCGCTACCTGCTGCTGGGGGGCGGGCCGGGGACCACGGTAGGGGGCCCGGGGCCCGGGCTCAGCGCTGCCCGCGGGAGCCTCGTGCTGCCCTGGCGCGATGCGTGGACGAGGCGCCTGCGGAGGCTGCAGCGGCGCGAGCGGCGAGGGCGCTGCGGGACGGCCTGAGCCGGCAGCGCAGGCGGGGCGCTGCTTTCACGTTGAGGCGCACATTCATCCAGTGGGTCCGCCTGCAGAGGAGTCTTTGCTGGCGTCGCGCGCGTCGCCATCTGGGCCCTCGCCCCGACCCTGCCCAGCGATTCCCTAGATGCCACGTGCCCATGCCTAGGAGCGGTGTGATCGATGCAGGGACACCCCGCCCAGACACACAGGGATGTGATAGCCCCAAAGAGCTGCTTCGGGGCTCCACTGGGCAGCTGTCATCCCAACGGACCCCCTGCCCCCTCCCCCCACCCCACTCTCGTCTTCGCATTATCTTCCCCCTCCTATGGGCACTGTGATGGTCCAAGAAGGCTGTGAACCCCCTGTGGGGCCGAACAGCACTTCGAGGCTCTGATAACACTCTAAGGTCCGCTCTGACCGCCCCCCCCCCGCGTGATGTCGTGATCTCAGAGATCGTTCTCACCTTCCTAAAAAGCACTGTGACCCTCTCCCAACAGATATGAACCCCCTTGTGATGCCAGGACCCATCTTAGGTCTGAGAACACCCCAAGGGCCGCGGTGGCTCCAACCCCACGGACTCTCATCTTCAGGGAGTGGTCGGGCTCCCCAGGAAGCACTGTGACCATCACAGACGCCTGTGGACCCCCATGGGGCTCGGTGTCGGTGACCCTGGTGCCCCCGCCCCCTGCCAGGACCCGCAGAGGGCGCTGTGACTCCTCCTCCAGCGAGGAAAGCAGCCTCTGTTCTGGGTCTGTCCCGTCTGTCACCTCTGCCTGCCCTGTCTCTGCCGCCTGGGCGTCCGTGTCCCTGTCCCCGCTGCGTCTCTGCCTGTGTTCGGCCTCTTTCTTGTCCTGCTGTGTCCCTGTCTTGTCTCCGTCTGGCTGTCTCTCTCGGCCTCGGTCTCCGAGCTCCTCTGCTCAGGTCGCGCCCGGAGAACCCCCTGCTCCCCTTCTCCGCCCTAGACGTCGTGTCCCCGCGGACGCCCGTTCCCAGGTCTACGCGTGACCCGGCGGGGCGGCGACTCTGGCTGGCAGCCCTCTCGGCTCCGGACTCCCCCAGCCTTGCATTTTGCTGGACCCCATATCCCTAGCCCACTCGGCTCACTAGCCCGCGCCCCCCTGTGCTGGGACCAGACTTCGGCGGACGCAAGCGCCAGCCGCCTCCCCGCGGGGCGCCAGCGCGCATGCCCAGAGCCCTCTGCTGCCGAGACCCGCAGGCGCCCGGGGTGGGCAGCCGGCGGCGCGTGCTCGGCGGGGGCGGGGCCGCATGCGCGCGTGCGCAGAACGGCTCGCGCTCAGTCGCACGGCGAGCTGAGGAGAAGCGGCGCGGCGGGCGGAGGTGGGTGCGCGGCGGGCGCGGCTGGCGCGGCGGGCGGGGGGCGTGACGGGCCCGGCGCGGGGCCAGGTCGCCGGCTGTCATCGCGGAGGGGGCGTGCTGAGGAAGGGGACGTGGTGCAGGGCTGCGGGGCCTCGGTCCCAGGAGGGGCGCGGGGGCCGGCCGCGCCGCGGGGTCGGGGGTCCGGAGCCCGCGGCCGTCCGCCCGGCCGTGCCCGCCACCCCCTCCGAACCCCGCGGACCGAGAGCCGGGCGCGGCGCGATGCGGGGCCGGGGCCGACCTCGGCCCCGCCGGACCCCCACCCCGGCGGCAGGGCCGGCGCCCCGCGATCAGCCGCGTGGGTGGGCGGCCGGCCCAGCGCAAAGCGTCGGAAAGAGCAGTCTCTGTGTCAGTCTTTTCTCGGGGCACTTTCCGGCTCTGCGGGGGTAGGAAGTCCTCTTCTGGACTCGAAATTGCAACAGATTCCGTGATAACGTTCTGCCCTTGAAGACCTGCAAGTGCTTTCCTCCGGGCCCTCGGCTTGCCCCAGGATGACACGCCCGCCCACCTGCCGCTGGTGTGTCTACCCAGCCTCGGAGCCCTTGGCGGGGCTGCAGTGCCAGGCGGCAGCTGTCCTGCAGGCCTTGCCGACAGAAGGAAGCATTTCCACAGGGCCCCGGGCGCTGTGCTTTCCGAGCCTTGAGTAAGCACAGCTGGAGGTCGGGGATAGGCTGCGCCTGGTCATGGTTTTCTTTGGGCAGGGGTGCTGGTGGCCGGGCACGAGATTTTCATTGATGACCTCACTCGGTGCAGGAAGAGTCACTGTGGGTCTCCTGGATTGCCACTCGCTGGGCTGACATTAAAGGCCAAAGGTTCTCCAGGAGTCACCTGGGCTCTGGAGAGGCACAGGTAGACCGCAAGGTTAGCGGTGTGCCCAGGAGGCGCCGGCCTGCGGCTGCGATGCTGCCCTTTCAGTGTTTCCCCAGCTTCCAACTCCTAGCCAGGAGTCAGGCTCCGTCTGCGCTCTCTGTCCCTGGCAGGCAGCAGCCGCCTGTAAATGTTTGCTTCACTGTCTTGGAGACCAGCTTGCAAGTCCTATTCATTTTAAGGGATACAGGCTGGTAGAAACAAACCCCGATAAGAAAGATGAAGAAATCTCACCAAGGTTTGACACCCCCACATGCACTTCCTTTTATGCTGGAGGTTGGTCTTCACCTAATCTTCTCAGCCCTCAGATAAAGCCTGTTCGTGAAGTGCTTATCGGATAGCAAGTGCTCAGTTTCGAAGCTGGTCTCTCCCTGTGGGCAGGGCGAGAGCCATGTCACATTCGTCTTTGCTCCCCTATTGTGTGGCATGGAATAGGCGGGGGTGGGGGTGGGGGGTTCTCTCCTAAAGGCTGTGAAAGCACCGAGGTGCTAAAACTAGTTACCAGTGGTTTCCATCTGGGTTAAGGGTGACCTTCGGGGAACATACGTCATTTAGTCAGGCTTCTCATAACAGTCGTAAAATTCACCCTCCTGAATGTGCAAGTTCAGTGCCGGTGGGCCTCGCGGGCGTTCACTCACCACTGCTGCCAGGACTGTCCAGCAGGTCAAGTGACCTTGGGCACACCGCCTTGCTCCTAATTCTCCTTAGAGGCTGAGCCAACCTCAGAAGACAGATTTAAGTGTTTGCTTTGAGATGGTTTCTGCTTTAAAGTACATGAGAACAATGAAGCAGGTTATAAAAAAGCACTTAACATCCATCCTGTTCAATGTTTTACCTGCTGAAGCATACCTTTCCTGTTATGACAACTCTGCTCATGGCAGAACGAAGCCCGTTCCGATTCAAGGCAGCAGCTTCAGTGGCTGTTTCAAGTGTCACTTTTCCAATGGAGATAATATCAAAGGAAACAAACAGACCAAAAAAAAAAAAAAAAAAAACCCAACCTTGGGCATTTGATGAAGAATCCACTTGAATTCTTTATTAGGTGACTTTCATGAAGCTCTCAACACAAGTTTACCGAAGTCGTGCTTCACACGAGGAGGCCGTGTGCCCGTATTCTGTGGCTACAGAGTTGGGTGGTCGGCGTGCCCGCAGAGGCGGACAGGGGTTTGCAATGGAAAGGAGGAGCAGCCTCCCGCTGGCTTTTGGTGGGGACTCTTGAGAAGGACGTGAGCTACGTTTTGGAGAAGGAAGAGTTGATAGATGTGGCAAGACCACGTGAGGGAAAGAGCCTTCTGGGGAAAGGGGCACAGCTACCTCGCAACCTGCTGTTGCAAGAAGGGCGGGGGGGGGACTCCGACAGGTGGAGCGAAGACAGGCAGGTGGGAGCCATGGCAAGCGAGGCTGGCGGCAGGTTGGGAGAGGCCTTGAGTTCCAGGCCCAGGTGTGAATTTTACCCTGAGAGCCCCGGGAAGCAGCTTGGGTTTGTGGGTGACTGATGAGATTGTGTTCTCCACGGGCGACCCGGCGTCGGTGACCCTGGTGGTTGGCGACGGGCCGCGCGGAGTTGGAAGCTGCCCACCTAGTGAGACGTAGGTAGGCCCAGCACAGAGGAAGAGTGGTGGGGGACCGAAAGGAGAGCAGGACCCTGGGACAAGTGGCTGCAGGGCTGGCAAGCGCCAGGGAGAAAAGAGGCGTAGGGAACACTCCAAAATTGGGCGACAGCATTGGCAGTGCCGTGCCACACGCAAAGGGTGCCAGAAGGAAGCTGCTTTGGGGGCAGGTGATGACTTTCAGTTTGGAGATGCTGAGCTTCCCAGTGAGTCAGGCTTCCCGGTGGCAGGGGGTACATATGGGTCTAGAGCCAGGGAGAACATCCCGGCGCGGGTGCATTTTCGGGACTCCCTCCGGTGGTGCTGAAGCCACGTGGACTGGAGCGGGCCCCCCAGGAGAGTGTGCGGAGTAAGCGAGAGAAGGTGAAGGCCTGGAGGCACCTGGTGCTTTCCGTCCGTACAGCAGTGGGGAGGTGACGTCATGGAAGTCGCATCAATAAGCCCTTGCCTTTCAGGGTCTGGGGGCAGGTTAGTGGGCTTTTTATTTCTGTTGCGGAGCCCCAGCTTGTTAGAGGGAACAGCAAGAAGTGAGATCCTGGAGGTGCAGAATCAGATGATTGACTCCAAGGGCCTTCCTGGTCTTTATTTGCCTTTTGGAAACTTCCAGATTGTCACTCATCTCAAAAGACTTCGTTTCCCTCTAGACCAAGGGTTGGTCCTCTCGAAACATTCTTTACGGTTAGATCTCTGAAAAACACTTTTTCTAACCATAAAGAATGCTGAAAAAAGTGTTTTTCACCCCCAGAGCTGCATTCAGAGTTACAAAATTCTCAGGGTCCCCCTTTTGTCCTTCCGGGACCCCGGTTTCTGGGTGGTACATCAGCATTAGCAGCAAGCAGGACTTCGGAAAGACTCTGTTGAGGATGCAGAGGGCAGGTGTGTGGAGCTCCCTCCCATCTTCCTCCGGCACCTGAGGGCCGAGGGGCAGAGGGCGGGGAAACCTGATATTGCACAAGGAGCCCCTGTCTGCCCTCAGGCAGCATGTGGCCCCGCAGGCCTGGAGGCTGGGCCCCAGGGCTGGGCTGGCGCAGTGGGCCTTTGGCCGTGATCTTTGTCTCTGATGGAACAGATCTCATTGTGTCCTGTGCAGTTCTGTCCCCCGCCGCCTGGCTGTGGGACCTTATCGGTCTCCCCTGAGTGTTGCACAAGGGTCTGCTGGCAGGGGTCACGTGCGGGCACTCATGGACTCTCCCTCCATCCCACCCAAGCCTGCTCTCTCCTTTTACAAGTGATCCAGAACACACAATGCCTGGCTTGGCTTGTTTCCCATAATCTGAAACTGTGTCTAATTGTTACACACTTTTAATAGGGTCCCCCACGCAGTGAGGCTTGTTTTTTTTACCTGTGAGCGATTCTGTTACCAATAAATGCCTTACTGTCAGTATTCTAAATGTAGCTCCTTACCTGCTCCCACCAAAAGCTTGCCTCGCCTCTCTCCTTGTAGCCTTTGCTTGTATCGTTTTGCCAGCATTCCCTAATTATTTTCAGAGATTGTTTTTCCAGCACGGATCCTTGGATCCTTCTAGCCTTCGTATCTTGGTAGAGCTGCCGGACTTAGAAGGATCCAGGTATATGACTTAATTCCTCCTGCCTTGAGTATTTTTTTCCCTGCCCTTCCAGGCTGCCCCCCGCCCCCACTGTTCAGCACAGGGGAGCAGGTGCCTCCCGGTGAACCCCAGGCCTCGTTCCAGGCCCTTCGGCTTCTTGGAGCCTATATGCCTGGGCCGTAGAGCCGTCTTGTCATCCACACTGGGAGTGTGATCCCTGGCCTGCCCTCTTCAGCAGCTGAAGGGCTCACTGGCCCCCAGTGGCCGTGTTCTCTGAGCCCCTGTCCTGTGCCTGTGCTGTTGCTGCTGCTTCCTGGGCCAGGACTGCCTCATCCTTCAGGACCCAGCTGAGGTCCCAGGCCCTCTGTGCTATCCTCCCCACTCTTGTGCCTGGGTTGATACGGTGAGTCCGCTCGTGCTCCCACAGGCAGAAGCTCGCTGAGAATTTGCATCTTTGCTCTCCAGCCCTGGGAGCTCTGGCGCCCCGGACGTGTTCCGAATGCCTATTTAAATGATTGTACCTGCCGGACTCCCTCTTGCCTCAGCTTTGTTGTCAGGTCTAAAAATACTTGCTGAGTACCTGCCCTGTGCCCAGCCGTCCGAGGCACACCCGTCCCAGGCACCGCGCTCGGAATTCAGACCAGTCGGAATTCCGACGCTGCTGACAGGCAGGGCTCTCTTCTCCGGCTTCTCATTCTGTGCGTCTAGCTGACTTCCCATGTGCCCTGGGGTGTTTTCTCAGACTGGCTGTTGGGAGAACCCTGTTTTGCTCAGAAGATAAAGATCCCGAATGAGCAGAGCCCCATTCCAACTTCAGCCCCTGCCTATGGGGGCAGACCGGACCGGGCTGGGGGAAAGGTGTTTTGCCCAAAAAAGGGACACAGGGAACTGTTTTGAGTGGCTAACAGGGATCTGTTCCCTGTCCCATGCGCTGGGCTCAGGTGCCGTTGGGAAGACCTGCATTTGAACTTCTGCCTGGAGACAGGCAGTCAGCCAGCCAGCTGTGCTGAGGTTAACGCCTCGCGGACGGCCACACCCCTTGTACCTGGCACGTGCCCTCCATTAGGTGCCAGCAGTGGAGGGCCCACCATCAAGTTCCCCAGTTATCAGCCACCCGGGGGTCCCTGTGGAATATGCTAGCTGCCGTTGATCTTTGAAAACCCCCTGTGATGTGCTTCAGGGCCGAGGCCGAGCCCAGCCGCGGAGCGGGCCTGCTGGGAAGGTCGCATGCGGACGACAAGTAAACGATCCCCGTTGTGATTATTTAGGATTAAATTTTCTTCTTGGGCTAAAGCAATTTGGGATTTTTCTGCGTCTCCGTGTTTCTTCCTCTTGTTTCCTCCTCCCTGGGAACCCCGAGTGTGGTGTGAGGTACCCAGGTTCAAAAATCACTGTGTATTCGAAGAACTGGACTCATAAGCAGGTCATCACAACAGTGTGCCAATATCAGTTAAAACCGTTTTGTGCGAGGAGGGAGGGGCTGAGTTCAGGGAGGGTGCCCTCAGCCCTGCCTGGGAGGTCAGGGAAAGCCCGCGAAGGAGGGGGCATTTGGGCTGAGCCGGGAAGCACATGCTGTGTCCTGCCTTGTCTCCTCAACAGGGCCGGTGGGGGTGGGGGTGGGGGCGGGGGCGGGGGCGGGGGGCAGGTCCTGCGGGGAGGGTGCGGCCCGCGGAGGCGGTCAGGTGCAGCAGTCCAGAGCTGAGCCGCATTGCTTGTTGCTCATGTGGAGGGCGCAGCAGGAGAGACGCTCAGGAAAGCAGCTGGAGGTGCAGGACTTGAGCTCACAAGAGGATTTCAGGCTGAGAAGAGTGTAGACCCTGCGAAAGCCACATTTAAGAGACAGGTGGAGGAAGAGTAGCGGGGAGGAGGGAGAGGAGGGCTGAGAGCAATGGGGTCACCCATGTGTGCTTCAGGGAGATAAGGGCCCAAGGGTGTCCTGGCAAGGAGGGAGGGGTAGGAGATGGGCGCACCCTCCTTTCTCCAGAAGCTCGACCGGGAAGGGAAGAAAAAGGAAACAGATCTGGAGCAGCACATGGGCTCGTACGGCGGAGAGGGAGCTCTAAGGGTGCAGGAGACTTGGGGTGCCCAGGAGGGGAGATCCAGGACCCAAGGCGGGGGATGCAGACTGAGTGTCAGGTGGAGAGGAGGGACAGCGGGAGGGTGAGGGCCACGGGCAGGTGTGAAGCTGTCAGCTCGTGTGGGGGGTGAGAGGCTGCCAGCCAGGCGGCTCTGCGGGCCGTGATCGGGGCGGCACGATCTTTTCCCTCCACGGATGGCGCGCAGGGCCGACTCCTCCTGTAGGCGTGCCTGGGGCCTGAGACGAACGAGCACAGGAGGGGCCTCGGCAGGCAGGTCCGGGCTGAGTGGGAAGTGAAGCCAAGAGGGGCCGCTGGGTGAGGGGAGATGGAGTCACGATGTGTGGGGGCGAGGGAGACAGCAAAGAGCTCTTGGATGGGGTTCTGAGAGTAGGGTGTTGGTGACACACCGTCTCTGGGTGGAGCCGCTTCAGGGCTGACCAGGATGTGGGTGCCGCGTTAGAGATGTAAAGGCCTCTAAGGTTGGGGATCATCAAGCCAAGAGTGCCTGCTCTGCCCTCTGATGCCCTGCATGGAGGCTTTGAGCTGGGGTGAGTGGGGGTGGGCGGGGTCATCGGAGAGGCCAGATAGATGGGGACTGGGTCCTGGGAGAGCCCAGACAGAGGGGGGCAGGGTCCAAGGAGAGCCCAGATAGAGGGGGGCAGAGTCCAGGGAGAGCCTAGATGGTGGGGGGGGCGGAGTCCGAGGAGAGCGCAGACAGAAGGGGGCGGGGTTTGGGGAGAGCCCTGATAGACGACCCCAGGAGGGTCCAGATAGGGGTTCAGGTCTAACCCAGATGGAGGGCAGGGGTTAAGGTTCAGGGGGGCCCCCTGCTCTCTAGCTAGAAGGACAAAGGGTACATTCGGGGAGAGGATGACGAAGCAGGTGCTGTGTGTCACAGACAAGTTCCAGAGCAAGAAGAGAGGTGGGAGTTGGGGGTGGGTGAAAGCGTGGCAGCACAGTAAGGGAACGTGGGAGATCAGTGACCGTGGTTTCCCTGGTTGGCGACACCGTCACCACCAGCCATCCGCTGAATCGGGAGTCCTCCTACAGCTCAGGGCTCCGCTGGGGAGCCGAGTGTGCCCCACCCAGGTTCCAGACGGTGTCCTCGTCCTGCAGCTTTGTCCCTGTGGCCTCCAGCAGATTCCTGGGGGTGGAACGGGGCATTTTCCTGGCCTCCCCACAGATGAGTGGGAGGACTGGACCTCATGAGGAAGTCGGATTTGACTCAGACTTGAGAAGAATGTTCCAGAGTAGTGGGAGACGGTGGTCATCACCTGCCTTGGAATAGGCCCCACTCCAGGCCTGCTCTCGTGCCCAGGCCTGTCCCTCCCCCTTTGGGTTGCATGAGCCAGATGCCCTCGGAGACATGTCCCGACCCCCCACCTCCTCCCCTCTTCCTTTGGAGGCTCCAGCTGCCATGCCTACCATTCCTGACTCGCCGGTGCCCTTGCCCTTGCTGGCTGCTCCACCAGCCCTGTGTGTACCCAACGCCCTGTGACTCGAGCTTCCCCTCCCATGCAGGTCGTCTTCTGTGCCTGGCCTGGGGGCCTCTGCGCTCAGAGCATCTCAATCTCAGGCAGCAAACACGTCCCGAAATGGTTCTGTCTTTCTGTTCCAGACACCCAAGGGGTGGGGGAACGGGGGGGGGGGCTGGGGAGGGATGGTGTCACCTCTGCGTGTCCAGCTCTGGTGCTAAGAACGTGCCGAGGGTCTCCTGGTTCTGCGCTGCCCCCTGGCCTTTCTGCGGGCTCCACCTGGAAAGACAATGATCTCTGAGGCTGAGGGGCCAACTGGAGATGGGGACAGCTCTGAACTCCATTCGGGGACACTGCCCTGGAAGGGGAGCTGTCACGTGGAGCTCCGCAGGCCCAGAACCAAGCGCGTCACTGCCCCCCTCCTTGTCCTGTGGTCCTGTTCCCTCTTGGGAGTCAGGGCATCCACGCACAGGCACAAGCACACACACGCAGCTGGGGCCACAGCCTCCTTGCCCTCCGTCCTTTGTTTCCTGGTCCTGCTCCCTGAACAGATGTGGGATCGCTCAGGCCGTGGAGGAAGAGCTGAGCCACAGCCGTGACACCAGCGGCACAGCCGCCCTGTCCTGCGCACGGTGACTAAGGCCCAGCCTTTCTGCAGAGGGGAGTAGGGACGGATCCAGTAGGAGTAGGTCGGGATCCTGGTGAGCGCCTGCCTCCCTCTGCCCTGCCAGCTCTCCCTGCCTTGGGCCAGGTTCTCTGTCGCTTGGGTCTCTGCATTGGGTCACCTCTTTTGGTGGGGTCCACCCCATCTTCCCCATCCTCACTGGCCTTATCCCACCCCTTCTCATGCCTCTTCTCTGGACTCTGCCCTCCCTCCTCAGCCACCAGGGGGTGTGCATCTGATCGGGGTGCCTGGACGGCTCAGTTGAGCATCTGACTCTCGGTTTCAGCTCAGGTCATGATCTCACAGCTCATAGAATCGAGCCCTGCGTCAGGGAGCCTGCTTGGGATTGTCTCTCTCCCTCTCTCTCTGCCCCTCCCCTCCCTTCGAGTGTGTGCATGCTCTCTCTCTCTCTCTCTCTCTCTCTCTCTCTCTAAAGAAATAAACTTAAGAAAAAAAGTGGCTCTGATCATGCCACTTTCTGCCTAGACTCTCCTAGAGCACTCTCTTGCACAGGGTGATTCTGGTCTCACAGCAGGTGGCACACAAGGCCATCGGCCAGCCCCCTCTTATCCCACCTCTGGCCACTCAACAGCACCTGCCCCAGTCTCCCCTGTGTCCCCTTCCCCGTTCCTGCATCCGGCTGACTCCCCATCTCTGTATACTCGGGGTACCATCGCCCCTTCTGCCGTGCCCCTGGAAGTCCACGCCTTGCCTTGGTCATCTCCCATCGCCCTGCCTGGCCTCTCATGGCACGTAAGAGTCATCTCAACACAAGTTTGTCAAATGAATAAAAGTTTGGGGCAAGGGGAGCCATGGGGGTGTGCGGGGCCCCAGGGAGGCATGGCACAGGAGGAAGTTCCCGGCGCCCGGTGTTGTGAGTGGTTACAGTGGAATCACCCGGGCTTCAGGTGCACGTCTGTATGTGTTTGGGAAAATCACATTCCCCACCCAAGAGGTGAGAAATGCAGAGGTCTCGTGACTCATCAGATCCTGGGTGGTGTTTGGGGATAGCATCGAGACCCTGAGAAGCCAGCCCTGCCTGTACTGAGGAGGAAGCCTGGTGGGTGGGGCTGACCATCCAGGCGACTGTCCACTCCTGACGTGGGAGACGGGTCGTGGGCACATCGGGGTCGCCGTGAGCTCCCTGGAGACAGACCTGGCCTGTCGACAGACCTGGGATGGTCCTCGTTGTGCAGGGGACTCGGGCACTTCTCTGTGCCCGCTTTCCTCATCCATACCGTGGAGCCAGTCCCCACGCCGTTGACTTGTCCTTGGGATGAAGGGTGACAGGAATGCAAGCGAAATCAGCTGGCAGCCAGCAGCTGTGGTCCCCGAGGCTCGAGGACCGGGGCGGGATGGGTCTTACTTGCTCCCGGGCATCTCCTGCCCCGCCGTCCCTCCCGCCGTGTCTGCTCTCCCCTCTCACCCTGCTCCTGTCCGCAGGGCCACCGTGCACTCGACAGAGCAGAGCCAGCAGGTTCGGGGCGCCCGGGCTCCTCCACCCCGGGCCAGCCCTTCTCCTCCTGTTGCCCTGGAGGGCAGAGTCGATTTGGCCCCCGCGGGGTGCCTCAGAGGAGCTCCTTCCCCGGGAACAGCCACCCAGGCCCCGGAGCCTGTGCGGAGGGCCCCCTCAGTGCCGCGGATCTTACCAGAGCCTGATGCGAACTTGACTTTGGTGTTCCCAGGACGGCGTACGTGACCTGAGGGCGCGGTGGTCACCACGACAGGAAGTGGAGCTGGACCAAAGTGTCACCAACATAGCAAGATAGTATTTGGGGGAAACAGAGATCGCTCGTTTCCCCTGAGAGTTCTGTTTTATTTTTTGTTTAAGAAATTCTTGCTTCCTATTTACAGGTAGCCTGAACTCTGAGAACAGGCCAGTGTGTGAGGGAAAGGGAGGTGAGGTCACTGGGAAAAGGGACTTATGCGGAGGGCAGGCCATTTGGAGGGACTGTCCCTAAAGAGCGAGCAGGGGACTTGTGTGGGGCTGTGGGAGGACCTTCCCCACAAGCAGGAGGCAACTTGGGCCCCTCTGCAGGGCCGATCAAGTGTTGGCCCCCCAGGTCCCTGTCACTCCCCGATGTCCCCGAGCCCGTGCCAGGCCAGGAGACCCTGTGGAGCAGTAATGAGAAGCCCTGGGGACATCGGAGCTGCCCTGCACACCAGGCTGGGCGGAGTGCTTTCTCTGAACAGCCTGAGTTAATCCTCACAACAATTGGCTTGGCACGGCGGTTGGATCACCTCCCTTCCCTGCTTCCGGCTGCACTTACAGGAAAACCCAAACTCCTCCCCGTGCATGATCCGGCCCCTGGATGTCTCTGCTCTTCCTCTTGCTTGTTCTGCTCTGGCCATACTGGACGTCCTTCTTTTCCTGGAGCACACCAGCCTGGCCCTGCCTCAGGGCCTTTGCACTGGCTCTTCTCCCTGTCCACAGTGACCTTTCCTCTGCTCTCCTGGCTGCTTCCTTCTTGTCACTCCAGCTCAAATTGGGAGAGGCCCACCATGATCACCCTAATAAAGTAGCTGTCACTCTCCAGACGTGCTGTGTCCCCAGCTGTCTGAGACGTTCACTGCGTGCGTTTCTTGTGAGTCTAAAAGGATAATGGGTGGAATTTTTTCTCTTTTCCTGGAATTGCAGACGAGGCCCAGAACTGAGGACAGGTCACACAAAGTACTTCCCTAAGTTCCAGATTCAGGTTGCTGCAGGCAGCTGGGGCCAGCCTCCTCCCCCAGGGCTGAGAGGTGTCCCCTCAGAGATCCAGCCCTGCCCCACCCCATTCCCCTGCAGAGAGTGGTGGGGGGTGGCCTTTAGGTGAGTGCACTGTTGGTGGTGAAAAAGCATTCTCTCCCTCCCTATCTGGAGGCCCAAGGAAAGTGATGTTCCAGGGCCCTGCTGGCCGTCTGCGTCTGCGCCGGGCTGCCAGAGCAGGGGTGAGGGGAAGTGAGAAGGAGTGGAGGTGTGCCTGTCTGCACGGTGTCACCCACGCCCCAGCCAGTGAGCCCCGAGAGTGCCGCATGAGGTGCGTGGAGTGTCGGCTCCGCTGTTTGGGGAAGAGGCATGGCTCGTGTGAGGTTTGGGCAAACAAGTGACAAAGCTGGACTTGGAAGACAGGCCCGACTGACCAAAAACCGATCATCGCCCAAATTAGCTCCTGCCTCCCTCCCCCCCCCCCCCCCCCCCCCCCCCCGCCTGCCAGGTGCTGATGTTGGATGCAGAGCGTGGGGAGCAGGTGTGGCCTGTTTTTCGGGGAGGGGGGCTGGGGGAGGGGACCCCGCAGCTCCAAAGCTGACCTCCAGAGCGTGATGTTCCACTAGATTTCTTTATATTTCTGCTCTGTCTCCTGCCCCCTGCCCTCTCTCCCGGCAGCGAGCTTCGACAGTGTAGCGTCCCGAGATTGAGCGCGTCCCCCAGCTTAAGGAAAGGGCTTACGGGACATGCACTCAAATGTGAGCGGTGGTTATCTTTAGGTAGAAGAGGGGGCACAGTTGGGGGGTAGCCGAAACGGGATTTGACATTTTTGTTCTGTAATTTTGTATTATTTGCTTTTTTTGTTGTTGAAAAACAGCTAAGAAAACCACCCTGGATCTGGTTTCGTAGATGCCTATAAAGAGGTCACCGCAAGCCTTGTTTGCCCAGCCCCGGAAATGCCAAGTTCTCTTTTTGGGTGGAGACCTTAGGAGGAGGCCTGCGGGGGGGTCCAGGGAGCGCTCTCGGGGTCTCCTGAACACAGCCTTGCCTCAGGGTCCCTGAATCCAGGGTGTCCCGGGGCTGCTTGCCGCAGAGAACAAAACCGTGTGTCTGCTGCTCGCTGAAGGTCCTTCCGAAGGAACTTTGTAGGTGCGATAATGGTTTTGGAGTTTCCAGTTTAATATTCAACCCGGAGGTGAGGCCAGTTGAGTGAGGATTGCTGCCGTCCTGCCCGGCTCTCGTTCTGTTTATAAACATGTTTATTGCCCCCAGAGGGAGCTGCTGCTTTTCACGCAGACAGGGTGGGCCTGGGGTCCCCTTCAGAGGGCGGTGGGCTCAGAGCCTAGAATGAGGGGTTGAAACCCTATAGGTGGGGCGCCTGGCTGGCTCAGTGGGAAGAGTGTGCAACTCTTGATCTCGGGGTTGTGAGTTCGAGCCCCATGCTGGGTGTAGAGATTACTTCGAATGAATGAGTCCATACGTACATACAAAAATATAGGTAGTTTGTTTGTAGGGGCTGTGGCGTGCAGCCTGGGTGTGGCTCTGGGGGTTCATATAAGCCTGGCCTTTAGGACCTGGGGAGGAAGGGGTGCTCCTGGCTGCTTTCCCGCCCAGGACAGAACAAACATACTGGCTCTCTGTAAAGCTTCCTTTCTTCCAAGGAGGGAGGCTCCAGCCCAGCCCCACACGGGGTCCTGCTCTGACGAAGCACTTCCGGTGGGATGTGTTAAATGGGTGTTGTCACAAAACCTTAGTTAATCTTCCCTACGAGTAAGCTCCTGTAAGAGCAGTGTCCAGACTCCTGGGTGGCTCAGTCAGTTAAGTGTCCGACTTCGGCTCAGGTCATGATCTCACGGTCTGTGAGTTCAAGCCCCGCATCAGGCTCTGTGCTGACAGCTCAGAACCTGGAGCCTGCTTGGGATTCTGTGTCTTCCTCTCTGCCCCTCCCCAACTCATGCCCTCTCTCTGTGTGTGTTAAAAATAAGCAATAGGGGCGCAATTGGCTAAGCGTCCGACTTCGGCTCAGGTCATGATCTCACAGTTCGTGAGTTCGAGCCCCGCATCAGGCTCCGTGCTGACAGCTCAGAGCCTGGAGCCTGCTTCAGATTCTGTGTTTCCCTCTTTCTCTGCCCCTCCCCTGCTTGTGCTCCATCTCTCTCTCTCTCTCAATCTCTCTCAAAGAAATAAAATAAAACATTAAAAAAATAAATATATAAACAACAAAAAAATTAAAGAGCAGTGTCAATTGATACGTATCCAAAAGAGCCAGAAGCCAAGACGCCACCAGACCCGGGCACGCCGTGTTCATAGCAGCGTTACTCACGATAGCCTGAAGGTGGCCATGGCCCGTGTCCACTCAGAGATGAGGGGGTGAACACGCTGTGTTCTGGCCATACAGTGGAGTATTATTTAGCATAAAAAGGAGTGAAATTCTGGTAAAGGGCGGGGGGACACGTAGATGGAGGGCAGAGGTATTTGGGGGCAGTGGAACTACTCCGTTTGGTTTTGTAATGAGGATACGTGTCATTATATGTTTGTCCAAACTCCTAGAATGCACACCAGGAGCGAGCCCTGTGAATCTGCAGATTTTGGATGATGGTGATGTGTAAACGCAGGTCCCTCAGCGGGACCAGGGGTGACCGCTAGGGGTGTTGCTAATAGGAGGGGGGGGGGCGGCGGGTATGTGTGAAATCTCAGTACCAACCTGTCCACTTTTCTGTGAACCTGCAACTGCTCTAAAAAATAGTTTAAGTTAAAAAAAATAAAATCTGATACATACATACTACAAACCTAAATGAACTGGGGCACCCGGGTGGCGCAGTTGGTTAAGTGTCTGACTTGGGAGCAGGTCATGATCTCATGGTTCCTGGGTTCGAGCCCGGTATTGGGCTCTGTACTGACCGTGAAGAGCCTGGAGCCTGCTTCAGATTCTGTGTCTCCCTCTCTCTCTGCCCCTCCCCTGCTTGTTTGTTCTCTCTCTCTCTCTCACTCTCATTTTCTCTCTCTCAAAAACAGATAAACATTTTAAAAAATTGAAAAAAAATAACCTAGATGAACCTCCAGGGCATTATGCTCAGTGAAATAAGCCAGTCACAAAATGACAGATGTGTGTGATTTCACTTTATATGAGGTTCTTAGAGTTGTTACCTTGGTAGAGACAGAAAGGAGAAGGGTGGGCACCGGGGGCCGGGGCCGGGGAGTCGATGCACCAAGGGGGCCGAGTTTCAGCTGGGGAAGACGGAAGAGTTCTGGGGACGGATGGTGGTGAGGGTGCGGTGTGACTCCACTTAATGCCCCAGAACCGTAAACTCAGATGGTTACCCTGGTGGGTCTTACGTACGTTTTCCCACAGTGAGAAAAACCACATCACACCGACGGGCTTCTCACATACACGGGTTTTAGGCTATAACTCTTTAATTTCCACTCCGCATTCTTAAAGTATTATTTCCTTTTTATATTTTCAGATGAATGTTACAGATGCAAGAGAAACCGGAATGATCTGGCCACTTACTAAAAGTTGCTGAAGCAAACCCTTGTGACCTCTCTGGACACTTGCACCGTCCCAGGTGGAAAGGCTCGTCTGAGGTACGTGGGAGGCACTGCGCAAGGGTGGGCCGGGCGCAGCGGGCTTTGGCAAAAGCAGATGTCAAATCGTGGTGTCCTGAGCGGTAGACTTCCGTCCCCATGCAGAGTCTCAAACAGCACACCTTCCCCATTTCGTAATGTCTGCCTGGATCTCAATAGTTGCCCGTAATGGAGAGACGGCACCCGATCCCCCAGTGTAAGACTCTTGGCTCATGCGGACTCAGAAATGTCGTAATTTTGAAGCGGTGACACCTTCCGTTTCTTTCTCAGCCCTCCCGTTTACCCCCCAGCAGTGATTCTTCTCTGGAGGGCCTACCTGAAACTCAGCTAGCGTTTTTAGAAAGTTGAGGGCTGGCCTGTGGATTCCGACCCAGGGACGGTGGGGCCGAGCAGGTGCGCGGTGCAGGGCTCAGCGCAGCCACAGAGGCCTGGAGCCTTACGGAGTGAAAGAGCAGCTCTTGGCTGGCTGGGGTGCTCTTGCCAGCAGCCCACCTGGGCTGGGGGGGCTGGGGGGCCCGCCCACACCCGCCCGAGAGTTGTCTTCAGCAGGATCTGGCTGGCCTAGCCCTTCTGGGGTCTCAGCTTTAGCCTCTCATTACTCAGAATCCGTGTGATCGCCTCCAGTAACTGCATGAAAAGAAGTTCCACTCCAGAGTTCATAGTGACTTCTCAAAATATCCACTTATCTTTTTTTTTGTAATGTTTATTTATTTAGAGAGAGAGAGAGAGAGAGAGCGAACAGGGGAAGGAGCAGGGAGAGGAGGAGACAGAATTCAAAGCAGGCTCCAGGCTCTGAGTTGTCAACACAGAGCCCGATGAGGGGCTCGAACCCACGAGCCGTGAGATCATGACCTGAGCCGAAACCAACAGTGACACCCAGGGGCCCCTCCACTTATCTTAAGTGGAAGTTCTTCTGACACTTCATAGAAACATGGAAACAAACACGTGCTATTTAAAACACGAACCGTCGTGTGTGCTTAATATGTAATATACGCATATGTTAAGCATGACTTTTAATCCGGCAGGGTACGGGATGGCATACAGGTTAGCGGCAAAGCTGCGGAGAAGGGGCTGGAGGCTTTAGCTGCTCCGTGCCCCTCCCGGCAGCCCGGGATCCTCCTCCTGGGCGCCCCGCACCATGGACCCCCCGGGGTACAACTGCTTCGTGGACAGAGACAAGATGGACGCCGCCGTGCAGGACCTGGGCCCCAAGGAGCTGAGCTGTACCGAGCTGCAGGAGCTGAAGCAGCTGGCCCGCCAGGGCTACTGGGCCCGCAGCTACGCCCTGCGGGGTAAGGTGTACCAGCGCCTCATCCGGGACATCCCCTGCCGCACGGTCACGCCGGACGCCAGCGTGTACAGCGACATCGTGGGCAAGATCGTGGGCAAGCACACCAGCAGCAGCCTGCCCCTGCCCGAGTTCGTGGACAACACGCAGGTGCCCAGCTACTGCCTGAACGCGCGGGGCGAGGACGCCGTGCGCAAGATCCTGCTCTGCATCGCCAACCAGTTCCCCGACGTGTCCTTCTGCCCCGCCCTGCCCGCGGTCGTGGCCCTGCTGCTCCACTACAGCGCGGATGAGGCCCAGTGCTTCGAGAACGCCTGCCGCATCCTGGCCTGCAACGACCCCAGCCGGAAGCTCGTGGACCAGAGCTTCCTGGCCTTCGAGTCCTCCTGCATGACGTTCGGGGACCTGGTGAACAAGTACTGCCAGGCGGCCCACAAGCTGATGGTGGCCGTGTCGGAGGACGTCCTGCAGGTCTACGCGGACTGGCAGCGCTGGCTCTTCGGGGAGCTGCCCCTCGGCCACTTCGCCCGCGTCTTTGACGTCTTCCTGGTGGAAGGCTACAAGGTGCTGTACCGCGTGGCGCTGGCGATCCTCAAGTTCTTCCACAAGGTGAGGGCCGGGCAGCCCCTCGAGTCGGACAGCGTGAAGCAGGACATCCGCGCCTTCGTCAGGGACATCGCCAAGACCGTGTCTCCGGAGAAGCTGCTGGAGAAGGCATTCGCCATCCGCCTCTTCTCCCGGAAGGAGATTCAGCTCCTGCAGATGGCCAACGAGAAAGCTCTGAAGCAGAAAGGCATCACCGTCAAGCAGAAGAGGTAGGCAGGCCCCTCGGTGCGGCCCGCCCCCGGGCAGGGCAGGGTCTGGGGGGATGCATCCTGGGGGCCGGGGCCTGAGCGAGGCCTGCCAGCCTCTTGGTGTACCTCCCGGCAGCCAGCCCTGCGCGGATAGGAAACCATGGGGGGGAGAGCAGGCCTTCCGGCTCCAGCCACAGGCTGCTCGGGCAGCTATGGGTCCAGAAGGCGCAGGGAGGGTCCTGCCCTCGGGGACAAGGCCGATGGCTGAGACGGACGCTGGATGCTGACCGTGGAGTCAGAAGGTCTGGCGGCGGGCCCGGCTGACCGCCCCGGATCACGTCAGAGCAGCCCCTGCTCTGTCCCCCACCCCGGCTCTGCCTGGGCTCCCTTGCTGGCTGTTCTCGCGGCTGCTGGGATGCCCCCCTGCCCTGAGCGCCGCACCTGGGGAGCCGGGCTGGGAGGGGCCCACGGTGTCCCAACACCGTCTCGGCGTGACCGAGCCCCAGGTGTGGAGGCCTTTCTCCTGGGCGGAAGGCAGGTGTGTCCGGGCCGTCAGAACTTGCCACTAACCTGTCCTTGTCTCTTTTATTTTCCTTCCTCTTCTCTGTGTCCGTTGCTTCCCCTGTTTTTTAGTGTCTCACTTTCTAAAAGGTAGGTCTGGAAACCACATCTTCATGGCTCGCTCTCCTCCATCTCCCGTCCTGGCCGTGCCAGGGCTTGGCTGCTTTCTCTGGCTCTCGGTGCTGGGTTTGGCAAGGCTGCCTTAAACCCTGGCTGCTGTTCACGCTGTCTGTCTGTCTGCTCCGCTGCCTCAGATGTGCTGTCTGTCGGTGCTTGGCTGGCTCTGGAGCATTGTCTTGTCAGAGCCGGCTCACTCCGTGTCCCCATTCAGTAGAGAAGATGTACCTTTGTCCCCACCCGGGCTGAGTGCTCTCCCCTCTGTAGCCCATGGGAGTGGGACTCCAGGGCTCAGCGCCACCCCCCCTCCATTCCCGTTTCTTTCTAAATAGCAGAGAAGCCCCCTTCAGGCATAGCCCGCACGCGAGGCTCCGCACCTCTGCAGGGCGGGGGGTGTGGGCAGGGCCCGCCGCCGGCCGTGCTCTGAGCCCTCCCCGCTCTCCCCAGGCAGTTTGTGCACTTGGCGGTGCACGCGGAGAACTTCCGCTCGGAGATCGTCAGCGTGAAGGAGATGAGAGACATCTGGTCGTGGGTCCCCGAGCGCTTCGCCCTCTGCCAGCCCCTCCTGCTCTTCTCCTCGCTGCAGCACGGGTACAGCCTGACCAGGTAGCACCCAGGAGCCCCGCGCGGGAGGGTGGGGCCAGCTGGGGGGCCGCCCCGGAAGATGCTGGGGGGCATCTTCACGGGGATGCCTAGAATTGGGGGCCCCTTTTGCTGGGCTTCTCTTACTCCCCGGCCACCCAGACTTCAGGGGTCACTGCCCTGAGTACACAGCTCAGATCCACGCCCCTGAGTAGGTGTGACAGTCCGGGAGGTGGAACCTCACCCAGGAACTTAAAGAACCCTAGCACGGGAAGGCCTGTGGCAGTAGGCCCTGGGTCCAGGGTGTTCCGGCAGGGCCCCCTCCGGGCATTCTGCCTCCCCAGGCAGCTCTGCCAAGTCCGGCCCCAGTCGAGCCTTAGATGGCAGGTGGCCTCAGAAGTTTCTGGCTTGGGTCACAGGTGACCTCGTAGAGGTGACATAGGACTGTCCCAGCCCACATGAGTGTTACAGCATAGCTAGAGACACGTTCACCTGGTCCCCACCTCTTGCTGCGTGGGAGGGATGCCCTGCAGGGTCCGGGCACTTGGTGCCACCACAATGCTGTGTCCGGCCTCCTTGTGCACTTCCTTGTCTCCCACAGGCTCAGGCACCCCGGCACCTCCAAGCTTCCCTAGAGCAGGGACCTGTTCCTCAGGTTCTGTTTCCTGAAGCTCCTGACACGTGGCTCTGCCCTCTGAGGGCCTTCCACTACGCAGCATTTCCGCCCATATCGTACCAGGTCCCGGCCAGCTGGCTGCTCAGCCCTCAGGCTGCCAGGCCGGGGTGCTGCCAGGTCCTTGGCCACCATGTCTGGTCCCCAGGAGATAAAGGAACACAATTCCCAGCCCCAGACAGCCTGGGTTTCTCAGATGCTATGGGCGCCAGATTGCTGTGGCCAGAGGTGGCACAGAGGAGAGACGGAAGGCTGGCATGTGTGGTCTTTGCCCCCAGGTTTTATTTCCAGTGTGAAGGACATGAGCCCACGCTCCTGCTCATCAAGACCACGCAAAAGGAGGTGAGGAGGGGCCCTTGCCACTAAGGAGCCTTGGGGCGGGGGATTCCCCTGAAGCTTCCACCCAGGCTTCCTGTTCTTAGGGGCTCAGAGTGGAGCCCACCCTCCACAGAGAGGTGAATCCAGCCTCTCTGTCTGACCCCCAACCACCCAGGGCCTCCTGTTTCCCCCTGGGGCTCCAGGTCCCTGCTGAGCAACCGGGCGGCACAGAGCCTGGCTTCGAGGAGCGTGCCCTGCACAAATACCTAGCGAGCAGGGCCTGGCCTCCACCCCCTGACAGGCGGGTCTCAGGGCCCTGTCCTCTGCTCAATGCCCTGAGGTGCCCCCATCCTAGGAGCGTGTACACGAGGTAGAGGCTCCTTGTTCCGTGGCTCCCAAAGCTGCACTCATGGGAGTTGTAGGTTCCTCACCCCATTCCGGGTGCTGCGGGCTTTGCCCAAAGCATCTGACAGTGAGTCACCTGCTACAGCGCAGACACCCAGGGTCCTCCTGGAAACCCAGACACAGAACCCAAACCAGCAGCGCCCCCTAGCAGTGACCTCCACGGCTCCTCAGCTGTGACTGCCACGGCCCCCCACAGTGACCACAACAGGCCCCCAGCAGTGACCACCACGACCCCCCAGCAGTGACCACCACAGGCCCCCAGCAGTGACCACCATGACCCCCCAGCAGTGACCACCACAGGCCCCCCACAGTGACCACCACAGGCCCCCAGCTGTGACCACCATGACCCCCCCAGCAGTGACCACCACAGCCCCCCAGCGGTGACCACCATGACCCCCCCAGCAGTGACCACCATGACCCCCCACAGTGACCACCACAAGCCCCCAGCTGTGACCACCACAGCCCCCCATAGTGACCACCACAGGCCACCAGCAGTGACCACCACGACCCCCCAGCAGTGACCACCACGACCCCCCACAGTGACCACCACAGCCCCCCAGCAGTGACCACCATGACCCCCCACAGTGACCACCACAAGCCCCCAGCTGTGACCACCACAGCCCCCCACAGTGACCACCATAGGCCCCCAGCAGTGACCACCACGACCCCCCAGCAGTGACCACCACAGGCCCCCAGCAGTGACCACCATGACCCCCCAGCAGTGACCACCACAGGCCCCCAGCTGTGACCACCACAGGCCCCCAGCAGTGACCACCACGACACCCCAGCAGTGACCACCACAGGCCCCCAGCTGTGACCACCATGACCCCCCCAGCAGTGACCACCACAGCCCCCCAGCGGTGACCACCATGACCCCCCCAGCAGTGACCACCATGACCCCCCACAGTGACCACCACAAGCCCCCAGCTGTGACCACCACGACCCCCCAGCAGTGACCACCACAGGCCACCAGCAGTGACCACCACGACCCCCCAGCAGTGACCACCACAGCCCTGCAGTAGTAACCACCATGACCCCCCCAGCAGTGACCACCACAGGCCCCCCACAATGACCACCACAGACCCCCAGCTATGACCACCATGATCCCCCAGCAGTGACCACCACAGCCCTCCAGCGGTGACCACCATGACCCCCCCAGCAGTGACCACCACAGCCCCCCAGCAGTGACCACCATGACCCCTCACAGTGACCACCACAGGCCCCCAGCTATGACCACCACAGCCTCCCAGCAGTGACCACCACACCCCCCTAGCAGTGATCACCACAGCCCCCCACAGTGACTACCACAGCCCCCCAGCAATGACCACCACAGCCCTGCAGTAGTAACCACCATGACCCCCCCAGCAGTGACCACCACGACCCCTCACAGTGACCACCATGACCCCCCCAGCAGTGACCACCACGACCCCCCAGCAGTGACCACCATGACCCCCCCAGCAGTGACCACCACGACCCCCCAGCAGTGACCACCACAACCCCCCCAGCAGTGACCACCATGACCCCCCACAGTGACCACCATGACTCCCCCAGCAGTGACCACCACGACCCCCCAGCAGTGACCACCATGACCCCCCCAGCAGTGACCACCACGACCCCCCAGCAGTGACCACCATGGCTCCCCACAGTGACCACCACAAGCCCCCCAGCAGTGACCACCATGACCCCCCACAGTGACCACCACAAGCCCCCCAGCAGTGACCACCATGGCTCCCCAGCAGGCTCTAGACCAGGGTGCTCCTGCAGGCAGGGCCCAGCCTCACACCGCCGGCCTTTCTCCCCAGGTGTGTGGGGCTTACCTGTCAACAGACTGGAGCGAGAGAAACAAGTTTGGAGGCAAAGTGGGCTTCTTTGGGACCGGAGAGTGCTTCGTGTTCAGGGTGAGTGACCGCGGCGGGGGCCTCCTCAGGAGACCCTGCCTGCCACTCCCAGTGGTCCGCCTCACAGGATCCCTCCCCCTTTCCTTCTTGTTCGCGATTGGTCCACCGCACAGGTGGGCCTTGTCTGCCCAGTGCAGCCGGCCCCCCAGCCCAGGCCCCCCGTGAAGACGGTGGGGGGGTGTGTGCCCGTGACTCACGCTGCCCTTCCGCCCTCAGCTGCAGCCTGAGGTCCAGCGCTACGAGTGGGTGGTCATCAAACACCCGGAGCTGACCAAGCCAGTGTCGTTGGAGGCCACTGCCACTCCATCCCCTCTCGGCCGCCCCACATCCTCAGACCCTGCCGACCGCCTCTCGCCCTTCCTGGCTGCGCGGCACTTCAACCTGCCCTCCAAGACCGAGTCCATGTTCATGGCTGGGGGCAACGACTGCCTCATCGTAGGTGGGCGCCTCCCTGCACTCCAGGCTGGGCTCCTGCCTGCCCTCAGGCACGAAGCCCGGGAGGCGGGTGCGAGGTCACAGGGGGGCCGAAGCCCCTGCCCTGCTGGGCGCCTCACGTGAGGGACAGGCAGAGGGAGAGAGCCGGGACTGTTGGGGCTGGAGCTGGTGCAGGGGTGGGAGCGGGCATGGGAGGCTGCACAGTAGGGGCCCCCACCAGGGAGACTGAAGGTCAGCCTGTGGTTTTAGAGAAGTCTCTGGCAGGGCCGGGGCGGGGACCACTGTGAGACTCGCCCCTTCCGAGCAGGGTTGCCCAGGAGCAGGCGGAGAGCCTCTAGGGGGCAGTGCTGCACAGAGGCACAGCCACTGACCCCAGCCTCCCGCAGGTGGAGGGGGCGGCCAGGCGCTCTACATCGACGGGGACCTGAACCGGGGCCGCACTGGCCACTGCGACACTTTCAACAACCAGCCTCTCTGCTCTGAGAACTTCCTCATCGCTGCTGTGGAGGCCTGGGGCTTCCAAGACCCTGACACCCAGTGACCGGCCTGCACACATGGGGACGGAGGCGTCACCGTGGGGTGGGGGTGGGGCAGTGGCCCCCTCTTCATGGGGCAGGCAGTAAAGGAAGAACTGCCCCCACGTGGTGGGCAGCATTGGGGTGCAGCTGGGACTCTGGTGCTGGGCCAGGAAGGGGTGCCCGAGCCTCAGCTGGTTGCCCTACTCAGACCTGTGTAGACTTGCTTGGCCTCCAGCTTGGACTCAGGCCCTGGTTCTCCTCTGTGGAGGCATCCTGTGCCCAAGGCCCGGAAGGGGCTGCATCTTGCAGCCCCTGAGTCTTAGTCCCTTGGTGCAGAGGTGGGGACTGGGAAAGGCAGAAGGAACCTTCTGGCAAGTGTGGGTCCATGGCGCCCCCTGCTGGGGCCTGTTAACATGGCTCCCAGCAGAGCCCTGAGGCCGCCACCTGGTCGGCAGTTGGAGGCCCCCCAGGAGAGACAGACGCCCCGGGGGCTGCCCCCTGTCCATCTCCCTTCCCACAGTCCAGGGCTTCTAACCCAGTGCCCTCCTCCTGTGCTGGCCTCCTGTGGCCGCCTCTTGGACAGGAGCCGCAAGGTGAAAGAGGGGAGGGCAGGATTTGGGCTGAGCTCCGGGTCCCTCCTGAGGGAGGGAGGGCGGGTATGACGCAGGGCTGGAGAGGACCTTACGAGTTGTCGTTGTTGAGAGCCTGTAGCTCCCGCGGGGCCTTGCTGTGGGTTCATGCCTGGAGAGGCCCCCCAGAATGGCCCCTGGAGGGGCCCTCTGCCACCGAACCCAAACCCACCAGCTCCATTTCCACGGGCTTGTCCAGAGAAGCCTTGACCCCTGGGGGCTGCTTCAGCCCTCCTCCTCTCTGCCAGGGGCTCCCCTGCGGTCCCTGCGGTCTCCCCAGGATCCTGTCCAGACTCCTCAGTGTGGCATGCTCGTCTTTGTCCATCCCCACAGGCCCCAGGTTGCCGGGGTCACCACCCCCCATCCTTCCCACGCGGCGCCTTCACCATGTGTCCCTCTGTGCGTCTTTCACAGCCCTGTGTTTGACCACACGGCGTGGTGTCCTTGTGCTGCGGCCTGTCCCCCTCTTCCCTGCCCCACCTGACCCTGCACACGCCCTGCAGACTTAGGTGCCACATGCAGACTTGCCAGTGGGTGCTTTGGGGAGTGGTCTCCCACCCCGTGCCCTCCCTCAGCTGGTCCTGAGGGCCTGGGGACCCAGGTGAGTGGGGGAGCAGACAGACACGCAAGCAGCTGTGTGGGGACTGTGGCAGCCTGGGTGACAGGTTCTGGGGTCGTGGCCCCCATGTGGCTGCAGCCAGCCCCTCAGTGTTCCCACGTATCATGCCTCTGCCGTCTCTGTCTTGCTTGGTCCTCCCATGGGGCCCTGGCCCTCCCCTGCCCGCCTACTTCAGTCTCCTCTGAGCTGTGGTGCAGGAGGTAGGACTAGGAGCCCTGTGTGGCTTCGGGCAAGCCTGCGAATCTGCCTGGGACTCAGTTTCCCCAACTGTAAAATGGGGCCAGTTATCCCACGCCGCTGGGTCTGTTGAGAGGCTCTGAGGGGAACTGTGTGAGTCTCTAGTGAGACGAGAGGAGGCAGTGTCACAGTCCGTCCGTCCCCCACGCCCCGCCCCGCTACAGCCCCTCCCCCTCCTCTCAGCCGCCACAGCCCTCCTGTGGCACCAGCTTTGGTGTTCATTAAACACGGTCTCGTTACATGAACTCTGAGGGTCCAAGTCTGGTCTCTTCAACCAGAGGTTGCCTCCAGGGGCTCCCCTGGGCGGGCCACCAAACGGGGTGCAGGAGGCTGATGCCTGTCGGCATCGTCAGCGGGACGTCGAGGGCCTTCCATAAGCCACTGGCGGTATATGCGAGCACTGGCTCCCTCTGCAGACTTCTGGAGCCTGGGGAATTCTTTTGCTGGTGAGTGAGTCTGGAGGATTCTCTGTGGCTGCCCTGAGGGCCCCGCCTGGCCCTCGCAGAGATCCAGCCCAGGAGGGAGATTACTGCTTAGTCACGAGGCCTGTATCTATAGCATGAGGTCTCTGCGCAGGCGCGGTGCTCAGTATCTTCCTCTTTCACGTCGTCTCCTGAGCCGTCCTGCTGGACCGGAAGGTATGTGTGATTAGTACCTTAGTTTTTCATTCTTCTTCATTACCCTTGTTGTATGGTGTCAGGTGTTCCCAAATAGAACATGTTTTGTTAATATTCTCTATTATTTTTTCTTGATTACCTAGAATTAGCTTTCGATGTTAAAAATAGCCAAATTTTTATGGAGTCAGCGCGATGAATTATCATTCGTTTTTCTAAAAACATTTAAAAGTTTATTTCGAGGGGTGCCTGACTGGCTCAGTTGGAAGAGTGTGTGACTCTTGTTCTCGGGGTCGGGAGTTCAAGCCCCACGCTGGCTGTAGAGATTACTTAAATAAAACTTTAAAAAAGGAAAACAGAACATAGTTTCAATCAGTTCATTAAATTAATTTGTTGAAGTGGATCATATGCCTTTAAGGCTTCAGAACATCAGGTTTTCAAAAGTGGTTTATAATACATGAGTAAGTCATTTGTATTATGAATTTTTCAAAGTTCTAATTGCTGAACTGAAATCAGTGTTTCAATTTTTCCTACTTTTATAAGCTGGGTGCCTAATTTTTTTATTTTTCATAGCAACTTGTAGCAGAAAATTCTGAAGATTTTAGGCTTTCAAATTTCTGAAGCCATAAGGCCTGTATGGTTTTAGTATTTTATATTTACTAGATTTGGGTTTTGTAACTTTTCATTTTGAAATAATTTTAGGGTATGGAAGAGATGCAGAGGTGGCCCGGTGGGTTTCTGCTGGCCCTCCCGAGCTCTCCCAGGACGAGTATCCAAGCAGCGATGAATATCGGTGTATAATGCCATTAACTAAACCACAGATTTAGTCAAATTCCTTGAGTTTTCCCACAGTCCTTTCTCTGTTCCAGGAATAGATTTAATTTGTATAGATACTTAGATTTTTATTAAATCCAGAATAACTTCACAATTCACAAGACTAAGGCTGCCTAGGTTGCCCAGTCGGTTGAGTGTCCAGCTTTGGCTCAGGTCATGATCTCACAGATTGTGACTTTGATCCCCACATCAGGCTCTGTACTGACACCATGGAGCCTGCTTTGGATTCTCTGTCTCCCTCTCTGTCTCTGCCCCTCCCCCCATCTCTCTGTCTCTCTGTCTCTCTGTCTCTCTCTCAAAAATAAATATTAAAAAAAAATTCACAACACTAGCACTGGTCAAAAAAGTAAATTAGCACAGCAGCGGTCTCAAGCATGGATTCACGGCTTGACTGTTGTCCTCGCTTGACTGTCCCGTTTGCGCAGGGAAGTTACCCAGTGGAGCCAGGAGTACAGAGGACACCTCACGAGTGTTTCACCTTGCAGCATCTAAGTTAGGCAGAAAAGCATGTGGATCTTCAAAAATAATCTGGTATAAAACAGAATTATGTTCATTAGGTTAGTGTCGGGTTGTGCCCTGAAGTTAGACACGGTGTCACGTGATTCGTTGCTAAAGACGAAATGCCTCACACATTTGCAGACATGCTCACTTGACCCGACCGCATGGAATTTGTTAACACCGTGCTTGGGACCAAGGAAGCAAAATCAGCGGACACGCGGTCGTGCAGACACACTGACCCGTGACGTGACACAGAGACACACCAGCTGTTACAAACCTGCTCAGGTTGCTGAATCCACAGGCGTGTTCCCTAGCTGTCCAGTCAGTTTGAGCACTTAGAAGCCATTTTCTTGTCGAGAAGCACCTCTGACCATGGGGGCCTGCAGGTGGGGTCTGGTCCAGGGTCGCCACTCCATCCTGAAGCGCGCCGACGGGCAAAGGACGCGTCTCGGCAAAAGCAAGCGAGCTCGCGACTGCAGAGGAGCAAGAGTGGTGTGGGTTAACTTTACCTTCCGTTCTTGGGCAGGATGGTTATCGGCTGAAAGACGGATCATCAGACTAGCTCTGGAGCATCTGAATGAGTGTAATAAAGAACTACGAGGCAGGCCAGCAAACGTATGGCTTTGAAGCAAAGCCCGAGTTGGGAAGAGTGAAAATAAAGGATTTAGTAATGCGGTTGGGCCGTGTCCGTTTGAGTCCTAACTGAAATCAGTGAGAACTACTGGAACGACGCTGAAATATCGGACACGAAAACGTGTCAGGGGTCTGGGGGTTCGTGGGTGCGTCGTCTGGAGGGGGTGACTACCTTGACGTCATGGAGGACAAGGAAGAGCTGGCACGAGGGAGGGTTACTACCTTGAAGGCGACTTTAAAAGGCTGCGCCAGCCGATCCCGAGAGAGAAGTGTCTCTGCGTTAGGAGACACATGCTCTCCTGCGCCGGCTGCAGCGGCCAGAGCGAACCACGTCCTTCCTGGTCTGGTTTACGCTCGTTCTCAGCACCCGTCACGTGGACGCGCTCCACCGGTGAGAGCAGTGAGGGAAGCAGCCGTCAGGAATCTGGGTCCAAAGTCTCCGTCCAGAATGGCACGGGTCCCCGCCACACGTGAAGCCCGGTATCAAAAAGCCCTACTCGTTCAGAAAAGAGTGTATTTGATCTGGAAGTTTGTGTAAGTCAACATCAGTGTCTTTCCTAACACCTAGTGCTTCAGCTGGGAGCAGCTGTATCCTCTAAAGAAAAACGCAAGCAGGCAGATGCCCGTGCTGGCGGGGCCCCTCCCGGTGCCAGAGCACGCGGGCCCCCCTCCGTCCTTCCTGCTGCCGCCTGAGGTGTGGGCTGGCCTCCAGCGCTGCCGCTCTCGGGCAGGCTGTTTTCGGTTCCCCTGCTCTCTCGGGCCCTTACGCAGCCTGCGGCTTCCCACCCCTCGGTAGGCTGGGATGTCCCTGCCCCAGGACGAAGACGGCCTCCCCATCCCCTCCCCTCCAGACTGTGAGCCCCTGAGCAGGAGCCCGCTGTGCGGCTGGTGTCCAGCCCAAGGCGGTTCTGGAGGGGACACCGGTGAGCCGGGCTCACGCAACAGTGTGCAGCATGGGGCCTGTGGTCGGGGAATGTCCCCAAACTCCCTACAGCGACAGCTTCTTCCTGTAAGGGTGCTTAGCGCCATTGTGTGACTGACACTGAGACCCTGGCCCTGGCCTCTGATGTCTCAGACGCCTGCCTCCCGCAGCCGGGCCGGCTTCCATGACCAGTGTCTGTCCGGAGCTCGGGCCGCCCTGGGCCCTCCTCTCCCGCTCCCACCACCACCTGCCCTCACGTGGGCCTCTTCGTGGGCCTGGCCCACCGTAGCCGTGTCCCAGCTTGCATCCCCACTCCTAGGCAGCCATGGAAGGGCTTTGTTTTATTGTCTTTTTTTCACACTGAGCCTAACCATTTTGAAGGGAACAATTTGGGGGCATGTGGTACATTCAGTGCTGTGCAGCCACCACGCCATCTAGTCCCACTAC
This sequence comes from Paguma larvata, assembly GCA_030068075.1. Classification (NCBI taxonomy): domain Eukaryota; kingdom Metazoa; phylum Chordata; class Mammalia; order Carnivora; family Viverridae; genus Paguma; species Paguma larvata. Next base: position 112,694,077 of record CM057825.1, read on the forward strand.
GTTTCGTGCCCCCAAAAGGGAACCCGTGCCCCCTGAGAACTTGCTTCCCATTCCTTCCTGTCTTACAGTTTCTCCAAAGATAAAATGTGCACCAAGCAGAAGGGCGCCTGGGTGGCTCAGTCGGTTAAGCGTCTGACTTCGGCTCAGGTCCTGATCTCACGGTTCGTGAGTTCGAGCCCCATGTCAGGCTCTGTGCTGACGGCTCAGAGCCCAGAGCCTGCTTCAGATTCTGTGTCTCCCACTCTCTCTGCTTCTCCCCTGCTCATGCTCTGTCTTTCTCTCTGAAAAATAAATATTAAAAAAAAAAATGTGCACCAGGCAGAAAAGCAACACAGTCCCGGAATGTCCACGTGGGAAATCTTCCCCGTTGCCCGCCCCACCGAGGGGCCGCCGCTGTTAGTGGCATCCGCATGCCTGTTCAGGTAACACACCTGTGTGCCCTTCCTCAGCCGCCTGCTTGTCACTTGACCGCAGCTCAGGCACGCAGATGGGTATAACCGCTCGCAGTGCAGCCGCCGCCCCGCGTCCCGTGGCTGTCGTGCCCTAGGAGTCCTGCACGAACCGGGTGGTGTCTGACCCCTGCTCCCAGCCCTCTTCGTCTTTTAAGACCCTGTTCGGAGATCACCCCTCAGGGGCCGTCCAAGCCCCCTGGCCCCTCCCCCTTTCCTGTCATCTGTGTTGTGGTTTAACATTGGGACCTCATTGTCGGAAGAGCCCTTTCCTCGATGTCGTATTTGCCAGGCCCTAGCTTGCCGCCTGCGCACTGTGGAGGCTCGGTAAACAGTAGAGTGGTTTAGGGTTGAAGGGTGTTGTGAACCCTTCCCGGTGGAGCCAAACGCTGGCTGAGCCCAGGCCGGGCGGAGGGTCCAGGGCAGACGACGGCCCTTGTAGGCACCCTTTCCGAGAACCTGCTCCCCGGGCCGGGCCGCACACCATCCCCCGGCGGTCAGCGCCGGCCTCTGGGCTCCCTCTACCAGCGATGGCGGTGGGCGTCAGGGCCCGATGGTACCATGCTGGATTTTCCTATAGGACATTTTAAATTTCTTTTCTGGACACTTTTTATTTAAAAAAAAATCTTATCAGTTTATAAGTCCTAATTTTTTTTAATGTTTATTTATTTTTCAGAGAGAGACAGAGCATGAGCAAGGGAGAGGCAGAGAGAGGGAGACACAGAATCCGAAGCAGGCTCCGGGCTCTGAGCTGTCAGCACAGAGCCTGATGTGGGGCTCGAACTCATGAACCATGAGATCATGACCTGAGCGGAAGTCGGACACTTAACCAACTAAGCCACCCAGGTGCCCCATAAGCCCTAATTTTTAAAAAGTAAGTTCTACACACAGCGTGGGACTTGAACTCATGATCTAGAGACCAAGGGTCGTGTGCTCTACTGCCCCCAAATAGAAGCCCTAATTGTCTGAAGTTGTAGCAGGAAGATTGCCTTGCTCCTGCCCCCCCCGCAGCACACTGCCGTCTTGCTCCGTCTCACCCCAGCCCCGCCTGGGCCCCCGGGAGCTCTTAGCCAGCCGAGCCGCGAGAGCAGGGTGCCCTGTCTTGGCGTTCTGCTCCGCTGGCGTGTCTCTCACTGCGACTGTCCCTAGGGAGAAGGGACCCTGTGTGAGAGGCTTAGTTGTCTGCAGTTTCCTAACGAAGGCTGCTGCCATCATCTCCAGACTCCCTTCTTTCTTTGTTGAAATCGCTTCCTTGGGATAAGTTCGTTTTTCCGATCATTTGGAAATTTATTCCTGGTCTTTATCTCCCCAACCGTCCCCCTCCCTTCCTTCAGGGTTCTGTCAGGTTCCATGGGGCTTCCCTCTCCCACCATCTTTGGGTGGGGACAGTGGGGCCTTTTATCCTCATTAGAATTCTCGGGGGCTCAGGACACTCCCCACCCCGCACCCCATCGATTGAAATCTCTTCCAATCGGGATTTCTGGCTTGAGTTTCCCAAAGCCCTTCCTTTACTCCTAGAGATCTCCACTGTGCGGTGACGGGCCAGGGGCTCACCGTGCTGTGACTTCAAGCCGGGCGCCTAGCTGTGAGGGGGAAGGCAGAGACACGTGTCCCCGGTCACGTACCGCACAGCCCCGAGCCCTGCCCGGTGCTCAGAGGCCAAGGGGAACGCGCCCTGGGTCCCTCCTGGCCTCGTCACTGACCTCTAGATGCTCCTTGAGCCTTCGTGTAGGAGACCAGAGGAGGAGTAGCGCCACAGCAGCTCGGCCCAGCCAGCAGCGGGAGTTTCGATCCCACTCCTCGCTAGCAGGCTGACGAGGGTAAGAAGTTTGACCTTCCGAGGCCCGTTTCCCTGTCCACAAAACGAGAGTCTTGGTGGTGTCTTCCTCACAGGACCTTTATGAGGGTTAGAGAGCACCGTAAAAATGCTCGGGACAGGCCTGGCACACACTTGGTGACCACTAAACCTTAGCCGTGTGTGCCAGGCACCCTACCAGGGATCAGGGATACAGAAAAAGAAGGCACAGGGACCCTGAGTAGAGGAGGGAGTGAGTGAAACAAAATAATGAAGGTGTGTGAGGGATGAAGGAGGGGTCTGAGAAGGGAGGAAGAGAGATCAGGAGGGCTTCCTGGAGGAGGTGGTGTTTTAAAGATGGAGTAGCACTCCCTATGCAAGAAGGGAAGGAGAGTAGTTGGCGCAGAGAGGGACTCAGGCTCAGGGCACAGGGGAGGAGGGAGCAGGACATGGGATGAGATTGGGGGGGTGGAGCTGGGGATAAGTGGGAGGGGACCGCCGAAGGGTCCAGCCTGTGACAGGAAGGACTCCGGGGAATGGAGGGGCTGGTCAGGCGTGCCAGTTAAAAAGAGCCCACGGCTTCAAGGTGAAGAATGCGTTGGGGGCAGGGAGGTTAAGACGGAGCAGGCCAACCAGGTTAGGGGCTGTGAGGAGACCCAGGCCAGAAAGGAAGGCCCGCTCCAAGGGCAGTGCGGTGGCAGGGCGGGGGCAGAGCTAGCAGCCAGGAAGCCGCAGAAGCTCGGGCTCGGTGAGTAACGAAGAGTGAGCAGTGGCGTGACTCAAGGCTGGGCCGAGCAGCTGGGTGGATGGCTGTGTCTTTTGCCCGAAATGGAAATAACAGAGTGGAAGCAGGTGGGGGCGGGGTGAGCTCGGTTTGAGACATGCCGGCTGGAGGCGTCAGCAGTCCCCCCCACCCCCACCCAGAGACCCGGTGTGACCCCTCACCCTGCCCAGAAAATGAGATGACAGTGAGCCAAGGTGACCTGCTCCCTGAGCCCGAGGAGGGAGCTTTCCTTGGTCTGAATTCTCCCCCTGCACAGTCCCCCAGCCAGCACCGGCCCCCTGGCCTGGGCTTCCCAGCCTGCACCCTAAATGCCTGCAGCTGTGAGGGGCAGGCCCATGGCAGGCACTTGGTGCCATCAGGGCTGGGACAGAATGGTGGGAGATGCGGGCCGTGACTGCCCAGGGGGAGGGCGGGCAGCGGGAACCCTGGGCTCACCAGACACCTGCAGGGACGCTACGCTGCTGTGGGGCCTGGGCCTGTCTTGCTCTTCCTTGTGACCCCAGGAAGAAGGAATGAGGGCGTCAGGTCTGTAGGAGGTGAGCTGGAGAGAGTGGAGAGGGTGTGGTAAAGTGGGCAGCGGGCCATGCGACAGAGGGGCCCCCCCATACGACCCGACAAACGCCTCTCAGCTTAGAGAAACGGCAGTCCCAGGTGACCTTGGCAAAGGCCAGGAGTCGGGAGGGAGAGCAGGTGAGGCGGAGACACAGAGTGAAGATTTCTCCTTCCAGCAGTCAGAGCCTGGGAAGAGGAAGAGGGTGGCAGAGGAAGGTGGGGAGGCCTCTAGTGGTATGGCAGCCTCCTCCCTTCCGAAACAGGACAGACCAGACACGTCTGTGGGCCGCCAGTTGGCAAGGCAGGAGACCCAGTCTTGCCAACAGAAAGGGAGCACGAGGGAAGCTCTTGTAGTGGAAAGTGGGGCTGAATCTGGCAGGGGGTGGGGTGGGGTGGGCAGCAGTGCTGACCCCACTGCCCACGTGGAGAAGGCTGCCACCCAGGACATTCAGGGAGAGTCCTTTAATGCTGGGAGCAGGGGCACCTGAGTGGCTCAGTCCGTTAAGCCTGGACTTCCGGTCAGGTCCTGATCTCAGTGTTCATGGGTTCGAGCCCCGTGTTGGGCTCTGTGCTGACAGCTCAGAGCCTGGAATCTGCTTCGGATTCTGTGTCTCCCTCTCTCTCTGCCCTTCCCCCGCTTGCACTCTGTCTCTCTTAAAAGTAAATAAACATTAAAAAATTAAAAAAAAATTAATGCTGGGACCAAGGCTAGGAGCTCAAGGAAGACCAAGGACCAGGTGGTTCTGAAAGGCAAGGGACAAAAGGGCAAAGGGAACCACAGCTGGTGGGCAGAGATAAGGCGGCCAGTCGGGGTGCCGATAACCCCTCATGGGATCAGCAGGACAGTGCCAGCCCCAGGCCAAGCTGCGGGGTGGGCTGGGAAGGAACCACTGGCTCTCCTCCCAGAAATAAAGGCAGCCCTGCAGGTGCCAGCTTTGCCGGCGGACAGGCTGGAGGAAATGGATCCCAGAATGTGCAGAAATCTGGGGAAGCATCCACAGGTCGCAGCACTGACAGGGCTTCAAACCAGTAAGGCTTACATATTGAGGGAGTAGAGACGGCCCCCCAACTGAAGCCTGGGTCCCTGATGCAAGGGAGGGGACAGATGCAGGCGAGGGGGCTCCTTTTCCTCAGAAGCCAGGAAAGGTCACCAAAAGCTGGGTCGGGGGCCGATGGGTCAGTGTCTGGAGGAGACTGGGGACAGGGTCGGGGTGGGGCCACCCAGGGGTACCAGAGGGCTGTGAGTGGAGACCAGGAGTTCACAGGTGGGGTGGGGGCTTTCCTGGGGACTGGAGCAGAAGAGGCCGACGCCCAAGCTTTGGGATTTCGGCTCCGCCTGCTCGAGCCCTCGGATCGCTCTTGAAAGTATGAAGACTTCCCGGGGAGACCTTGGTCCTGGGTCCCTGGAGAAAGGCCGTGTGAACCCCGCCGCCAACTCCACTCCGCGAACGTAAAGGAAAGCCGCACCAGCGGGCGCCTCGCAGCCGCAGAGAAGGCGGGGCACCCCATGCCCCGCCCCATATGCTAATACGGAGGGCCACCGCCCCGCCCCCGCTCAGGAGCCGGACGGGCCCAACGCCAAGGGGTGCGAGAGGCTACCAGCGCCCGGCCCCGCATCCGCGGAGGCCGAGGTGGGGCGGGACGCCTGGGTCCGGATCGCTCGGTCGGCGGCACAGTGCGGGAGCAGTCAGAGGGCCGCCAGGGTCTCCCCGAGCCGTGGCGCCCCCCGCGGGCGCGAAGTGGTATAGCCCTCAGGGGCGGGGCCCGGGTCATGTGACAAGGCCGCGGCCGCCATTTTGTTCTGCGGTGCTGGTATTTAGAGCGCAGCGGCTGACGGGCCGGGTCGCCTTCGCAGCCGCCTGACTGCTCTTCTTGCGCTCGCTTGCCGTGCCCGGCCCGTCCTCGTCCCCGCCTTGGCCCGCTGATCTCGCCCTCTCCCCACCCGCAGACATGTCCGAGGCCAAGAGCGGCCCCGAGTACGCCTCCTTTTTCGCGGTCATGGGCGCCTCGGCCGCCATGGTCTTCAGCGGTGAGCGCCGCGGCAGGAGGGACTCGGGAGGCTGGGGGCGCCGGGGCGCGCGGGGCTTATGCCCGCGTCGCCCTAGGGTTCGGTGTGTGACGTCACGCTGACGTAATTCCGAGCTGTTGGGGGGTCCCGAGTCTCACGTGACAGCGGGTGGGGGTCGGGGCCCCGAGGGCTGCGAATCGCAGGGCTTGTGGGCTGGGCAGGGGTGCGGTCTCAGGGGTCTCCCGGGGATCGTGGGCCGGCCGCCCTGCCCCCGTCCGTGTAGGTGCGGGGGGTGGGGCGGCGGCGCCGCTGCCATCTTAGCCCTAGGAGAGGCAGGAGGGAGGCTGGGGTGGGGGCGCGCGGTCCTGCGCTTGCTCCGCACCCCCCCACCGCCATCCTGCGGGCAGGTGTGACATCACACCTCGGAAAGCTCCCCCTGTTCGGCGGAGGTGTCGGGATGAGGCCCTGGCGCTCCCTTCCAAGGTACACAGCTCTCGCCCTTGTGGCGGCCCGCCCCGGCGGGGGTCAGGTGGGTCTGTACCCAGAGGCAGGTGCTTCCGGTTACGGCCCGTCACCGTTTCCCAGTAGCCCTGTGGGATGTGTGGGTTGTTTGGGAAAATCCGGCTGAGGCGTTGGTCCTGAGAGCTGGCAGGAACCCAGGGGTGGGATTGTGTGGAATGGGGCGGGGGTCTGGACAGGCTAAGGATGGGTGTTTGGGAAGCTGTGTGTGTGCATGCTTCCGGGGGGTCTACTTCTGGGTGAGTGAGAGAGTGGCATGGAGTGCCAAATTGGGTCCTTGTCCTTAGGAGGGAGTCTTCTGGTTCAGGCCTTAATGAATGAATGAATGAAAAGTGAATGAATGAATGACTTCCCTTTCCCGAGGTCTGAAATTGGGAGGGCCCCCCTAGGCAAAGAGAAGGGGCCTTCCAGGTTCTTGATGGCACCCTGCTTTTGAAGTTGGGTCCTGACGGGCATGGGTGTCTAATTCAGTGAAAACTGGTCTACTTGAGAGAAAGGCACGTGGCCCAGGCCCAGGAATGTGGGACCTAGGAAGCCGAGTCCTGATGGCTGCAGCCCTGTAGACTGGTCTGGCCTGGTCTCCTCTGGGCCTCCTTAGGTAGGTCTGGTTTTGGGTTTGGATGACCCCGCCCTGCCCCACCCTACCTGGTGGGCTGGGGAGGCTCCCTGTGCAACTATGTGGAGGGTTTGGACTCCAAACAGTCTCTGCTGTCTGTAAACACTTGCAAGGTGGGGGCTCGGGGACTGCTTTCTTGAGGGCCTCCCTCTGCCTGGGCCTGTCTGCCAGTCATGAGTTGCTGAGTGAGTCCTACCCTGCCCTTCCCATCACGTGCACGTAAGGGGTCATTTGTGGTGGGAGAAGTGGTCTGGACTTCCCCTTCCCTCCCAGCTAATGCCTGCTCTTTCCACATCTTCCGGGACTGTCTGCTTTCCTGCACTTCCGAACAGGCTGCTGTAACCCCACCCCCCACCCTTGTCTGCTCTTTGCCTCCCGAATTCCTTTAGAGATTCTCCTTTGCCTAGCCACGTGTGCGTTGTTCTTTGTGGCGGTCATTCGTTGGTTCATTCAGCAAATCTTGATTGAGCTCCTCCTGTGTGCCACGCAGGGACATCAGTCGACAAAACAGACATCCCTGCCCCAGACACCCTTGAATTTGGGCTGTCATTGCTTGCTCCCGAAGCCCTGAGTTTGCCCCCCTGGGCCCTTTTTTTGTACCCAGCGCCTGGCCCGCTGTAGTCATCAGGTACATCTTTTCCTCTTCTGGAACTTAACTTGATACTTTCAGATGGAGCCTGATCAGAAAGCAGGTCTCTGGAAGTTACTGAGAACAGGGTATCACTGGTCTAGGGCCTTTGTGTTGCCCCAGGCCTCTGAGGATTGGTGCTGCCTGCTCCTGTGGGCCCGATCTCCTTCCTGCTTCCCCTTTTTTCTTGTGACAAAAGTCCTGTCCACTCTTTCTTCATCAAGTCTTCCACAATTTTGTCAGTTGCTCCTTTACCGTAATCTCTGACTTCCTCCCTGCTGGCAGGCGCGCTGTGCTTGGTGCTTGTTCTTGGAACCGTGTCCCGATTGCACTCTTTCTGTTCCCTGCTTGGTCTGGGACCTCGTGAGGCTTGGCCTGCAGAGCTAGCATCCAGGGCTTTTCTGGACACCTGCTGCCGCCCAGGCCAGGCTGCATTTCCCTCCCTGTGGTCAGCCCTGTTTCTTCCCTTCGTCCCTCTTGTCGAGTCCCCACCCTCAGCCACATGATCTCCCTGTTGGCCTTCTGGAGGAGGGCCCAGCTCACTTTCTTTCCACCTCTGTCTGTCCTGCTACCTGGATGCTGACTTCCCAGTAATCGGTTTCTCACTCCCTGCCACGCATCCGTCTCCTGTGCCCTCCCGCTTGAGTGACAAGCTGCGGCACTGGCCCCCTGCATGCACTTGACATAGCCAGATGTGGTGCCGGGCCTGCAGTAGCAGCCCCCCGGAATGCACTCCAAGCAGGAGAGTTCCTGGAAAAGCTTCCTGAAGACCAGCCCCAGGCTCCAGGTTGAAGGTGCTGAGTGTCTAGGCCTTGTGGTGATTGGGGTGGAACTCCGCTCCGACCCCTACGTCTTTTTCTGCCAGCTCCCGGTCTGGTGCCATCTTGGTGGACGTGTCCATCCATGCTGTCTGCGATCATTTTTGCTCACTCACGCCTCTTACTCAGATGCCACTTTCTCTGTGGAGCCCTTCCCCAGCCTACCCTTCCCTTCCCCCCCCCCCCCCACTGGCCTTCCCACTCAGAACGTGTTGCTGGGCTTGGAGGGGCTAACTCCTCTGACCTCCTCTCTGCTCACTGATGAGCACAGAGAGTAGGCATTTTTTGTGGCCCAAATAGGTGAATAAAATGTACAGAGGAATGATCAGGATTGTCCGGGTCTTTTCTGAAACCCACTGAGCCATGTTATCCTCTGCTCAAGCGTGCAGCGAGACCCCAGAGGGCAGGAGTCAGAAGAGCCACCTGGGCCCGCTGTGGCTCTATTCTGTGCACACGTGGAGGCCAGGAGAAGGGAAATTTGAGGAAGGCAGCACACCCTGGCAAGAGGGAGGAGGCATACCATCAGAGGAGAGCGCGCACCCTCAAGTTCCCCTCCACGCCCCAGTCCTGGAAGCCTCGGGGGGGCATCTAGGCTCCTGTGAGCTCAAGGCCTCTGTGCGTGCAGGGGCGCTTCTGGGAGGTCTGCCAAGGCCTCACGGCCCACCTGGGTGATGCCACAGAGGATTCTTTCCAAACTCGAAGGCCTAGTCGAGTGGCCAAGGATGCCCTCCGCCTGTTTCTCCCTGTGATGGGGCTTCTGGCCCTGTCAGAGCTCCACCTTTTAGGCTGTGGGCAGCTGCCCTGGGGTTCTCTGGGAGGTAGGAGCCAAGGTTAGACACAGCAGCAGGAGCCCAGATAGGCCGACAGCCGTAAGGGCCTCCGTTGGAGGACAGAAATCGCTGCCTGAGCTCCTTGCGTGCCCAGCTGCAGCTGTTGCCCCCGAGGGCCACCTCCTGCCCCTAGCTGGGTGCCAGCTTCATCTCACCTTGTCTTTGATAACCCAGGGTGTCCCATTGCTGTGCCAGAGCTATTTCCAGGGCCCTGGCCCCAGGTGCTCTGAGCTCACTTGCCTTTCCCGCCCCTTCCCCACAGCCCTGGGTGCCGCCTACGGTACAGCCAAGAGTGGCACTGGCATCGCAGCCATGTCTGTCATGCGGCCAGAACTGATCATGAAGTCCATCATCCCAGTGGTCATGGCTGGTATCATCGCCATCTACGGGCTGGTGGTGGCGGTCCTCATTGCTAATTCCCTGAATGATGGCATCAGTCTCTATAGGTGAGTGCCGGCCTTAAGGCCCTCCCGGTATATCCTGTCCTGCATGGGGTGAGGCTACTGCCCGGGGCTGGGAGGGCTGGGAGGGCTGGGAGGGCTGGGAGGGGGTATCGGGCTGGTGGCTTCCCCTGCAGGTGGCTGACGTTGATCCGGTGTCTTCTCTCCCCCAGGAGTTTCCTCCAACTGGGTGCTGGCCTGAGCGTGGGCCTGAGCGGGCTGGCGGCCGGCTTTGCCATTGGCATTGTGGGGGACGCCGGTGTGCGTGGCACTGCCCAGCAGCCCCGGCTATTCGTGGGCATGATCCTGATCCTCATCTTCGCCGAGGTGCTCGGCCTCTACGGTCTCATTGTCGCCCTCATCCTCTCCACAAAGTAGCCCCTCTCCGAGCGCACCAGCCACAGAACATGATGTAAAGACCACCCCTCATTCCGAAATGAACAGCCTGACACACACGCACGGGGCAGCCGCCCCCCCAGTAGTCGGTCTTGTAAATGCGCAGTGTCCTAGTGCCCGTTGTCTGCTACCCCCGGCCTCGCCCCCCTGCCCGCCCCGTGCCGTGGACATCCGGGCCCACTCATTACCCATCCGGGCCTCCGGCCGCCCCCACTCATCTGCCCTAGAGCGCTCTGTGTAGAAGGGTGAATTAGAGTTGTCATTTTCTCTTCACTGGATGTTTCTTATTTATAAAGATTTGATCTGTTCTTACGTCTGTGGAGCAGCCCTCCGTCCCCAACTATATAGTAATCTTAGGTAGAGTGTTGCGTTGTGGGGTTACCGTTTGCTCTGAGACTCATTGGATGGAACCACCCTCCTCCAGCCCTGGCTGCCGGGGGCCGCGGGCCAATGTGCCGGGTCTGCGAGGCCCTCGAGTCGAGCCGTGTTCAATAAAGTTCTCGGTTTGTGACTGGACACCTGTGTGGACCGCTTGTGTGGGCCCCAGGCCTTGGGGAAGCGGGGACAGGGGACAGGGGCCGACGCGGCGTCTCCGCTGACCGGAGTTGGGGGGGCGCGCCAGTCATGTGGACGCCCTGGTCACGTGGGCCTGCAGGTCACGTGGTGCGCCGTAGTCAGCTGAGGGTCACGTGGGTGCGGCCAGAGCCCGGCGGCCCGCAGTCGGCCGGGTGTGCGGAGAGCCGGAGAGCGGGGTTAGGCTGCGGGGCTCTGGGCAGCGCCCGCTCGGTGGGGCTCCGGTGGCTCACGATGCGCGACGGACAGGGCCAGGGGCGGGCCCCGGTGCTCCAGTTCACCAACTGCCGCATCCTGCGAGGCCGGGCGCTGCTCAGGTGGGGCCCGGGGCCGGTGGGGTGCGGGGTGGGCGCTGCTGGAGTGGGGCCCGGGGCGGGGGAGGGTGCGGGGTCCGGCGCTGCTGGGGTGGGGCCCGGGGCGGGGGGTGGGTGCGGGGTCCGGCGCTGCTGGGGTGGGGCCCGGGGCGGGGGAGGGTGCGGGGTCGGGCGCTGCTGGAGTGGGGCCCGGGGCCGGGGGGCGGGGCGCGGGGTGCGGGGTCGGGCGCTGCTAGAGTGGGGCCCGGGGCAGGGGGTGGGTGCGGGGTCCGGCGCTGCTGGGGTGGGGCCCGGGGCGGGGGAGGGTGCAGGGTCGGGCGCTGCTGGAGTGGGGCCCGGGGGGGGGGCGCGGGGTGCGGGGTCGGGCGTTGCTGAAGTGGGGCGGGGAGGGGTGCGGGGTCGGGCGCTACTGGAGTGGGGCCCGGGGCGGGGGGTGGGTGCGGGGTCCGGCGCTGTTGGAGTGGGGCCCGGGGCGGGGGGTGGGTGCGGGTCCGGCGCTGCTGGGGTGGGACGCGGGGCGGGGGGCGTGGCGGTTCGGGAGCTGCTGGAGCGGGGCCCGGGGCCGGTGGGGCGAGGGGGCGGGAGTTGCTGGAGTGGAGTGCGCTCGCTCGCGCGCTGTGGAGTGGGGCCTGAGTCAGGTGGGGCACAGGGTGCGGGGTCGGGAGCTGCCGGAGTGGGGCCCAGGGCGGGGTGGGGCTCCAGGTGCGGGGTCAGGATGCGGGCGCTGTTCTGGTGGGCCCCGGGCCCGGCCATCCTAGCCCCCGCCTGGTTTTGGCCGCAGGGAGGATCTCTGGGTGCGCGGAGGCCGCATCCTGGACCCCGAGAAGCTGTTCTTCGAGGAGCGGCGCATGGCCGACGAGCAGCGGGACTGCGGGGGCTGCATCCTGGCGCCCGGCTTCATCGATGTGCAGATCAACGGTGCGGTGCGGTGCGGTGCGGTCTGGGGCTTAGCGGACTGGGACGCAGAGAAGGTGGTCTGGGCACCGTGCAACCTCTCTCTTTGTGGCCGTAGGTGGATTTGGCGTTGATTTCTCTCAGGCCACAGAGGATGTCGGTTCGGGGGTGGCCCTGGTGGCCCAAAGGATCTTGTCACATGGAGTCACCTCCTTCTGCCCCACTTTGGTCACCTCACCACCAGAGGTTTATCACAAGGTGAGGTCAGGCTTCCGGTCTCAAGGGAAGGGAGCTCCAAAAGGAGCACCCCTTTAATTTTCAAACCTGTCCTGCCACAAACACCCCTTTGCACTTGGGTCTGGCCTCACCCTTTGGCCTCCTTTCTCCGATCTGCTCCTGGGGTCCTGCCACGAGGCTCTCCTTCCAGTGCTCCCCCACCTGGAGGGGGGAGCTGCCTCTGCAGCCCTTCCCATAGGCCTTCTGTTTATCTCTGGGTGTCTTTGGGGCCACACGTCCTCCCCCTGGCTCCAGAAACCGATCTCTGGGACTTTGGGGATTGCCCCGTCTGTAGTTGCTCCTCAGGTTCGTTCCCCCTCGCTTGTCTGTGCCGTGACCCCACCGAATGTGCTTTCCAGAACGACGCTCGCTGTCTGCCCCTGCCGCCCCTTTCCATCCCCTGTTGCTGCTCTCCTGTACCCCCCACCCCCTTCCACTTGCTCTCCTACCTGCATGTCCCCGTAGACGGTTTCCCCTTCTAGGCAGGCTCTCTGGTTTTATTCTTCCCCCCGGGGTCTTGCTGGGGTTTCTTCTGGCCGTGGCTGTGTACGGGACCCGTTCGAGCGCAGGTGGCATTCATCGCGCCTCTTTACTGCTTGATGCTTGATGGGTTTCGGAAAGCATGGGTGTTCCCTTACCCGAGTGGAGTTGGGGAAGGGCGGCAGTTACCCTTTAACCTGGCCCCCCTCCAGTCGTGGGTCCGGTGTTGTTGCTTTCTCCAGTCCAGGGGCCTTTCCGTGATCGCGGGTCACGTTGGCCGTCATGGTGGGGTCCTTCCCGGGTGTGTGGAGGCACAGTCGGAGTTAGGTGTCGCGGGAGTTTGAGGCTGGGCTTGGAGTTTGGTCCTGGCCTCCTGAGTTCATCCGGGGGACACGAGACCGTCCTTCCTTTTTTCTGAGCCTCCATTTTCTCAAATCTAAGTTGAGAATGACAACCACGCCCGCCTCTTTGGGTTGTGGGGCCCTCAGCGCCGTGTGCGCTACCTAGTAAACACGTGGTAAACTGTCACACGTGGACGTCTTTCTGGAAATTTCCTCCAGGCCTCCCATTGCAGAGTCAGATGCTACAAACTAAGCTCATCTTTCTGCTGCAAACCACCTGGTGCTGGGTTTTTTCTCTTGGTCATTGATCCGTGATTTCTCCTGCCTGGAATCTGGGGACATGCCCAGGTTATTGTGCACCCCCTGCCGGGGCCCGTCCGGTGAGGCTTCCTGACTGTCGCCTCGTCTCCCAAGTGCCGGCTCTGCTCCGAGTCCTGCCGCAGCGGCCTTCCCAGGGAACGGGGCTCAGTGCATCACTCGGAACGCTTCTGAGCACTCCCTCCCTACCCGCCCGAGCCTCGGACCGCTTCCCAGGCACGTTCCAGCCCTTCTGGGCCACTCTCTCACCTGTCCCCAGCCCGTCTGCGTGGAGGGCCTTGGCCCTGTTTTCTCTTTTTCTCTCCGTCGCCTCTTCTTTGGAGCTGTGACTGACTCGTCGTGAGGGCTCTTCTTTTAGGAGAGGGAGTTTCTTGTCACTAGGACTTCTGGCTTATGTCTTTTTTCTCTTTCTTTAACGTTTATTTACTTATTTAGAGAGAACATGGGTGCACAAGCTGGGGAGGGACAGAGAGAGAGGGAGAGCGAATCCCAAGCAGGCTCTGTGCTGCCAGCACAGAACCCGACGCGGGGCTCAGCTTCACGAACCGTGAGGTCATGACCTGAGCCGAAACCGAGCCTCAGACACTTAACTGACTGAGCCCCCCAGGCGCCCCTCTAGTTTATGTCTTCTTGCTCGTACTTGTCACTCTCCACGAACACTTGCAGGATGAAGGCCTCGGACGGCAGGACGTAAAATCGCGGCGGGCTGCGAGTGTGAAAATTTATTCCCGTGTCATCTTAGCTACTACGGGGCTGTTCACTCAGGTCGCTCCCCTGCCCCCATCCACCCGCCTTCTTCCCGGGCTGGCTCCCACCGGGCCGAACCGGATTGCCACTCTGTCCGAAGTTCCCCAGGTCCCTCACCGTCCTGCTCTGGCCCAGTGAGACCCCCTCCTCTTTTGCTGGGCCTCCTTCAGTCTTGCCTTCCCTACCCTTCCAGGAGGAAGCCGTGGTTGCAGTGTTCTCTGCTTCCGGTCCGTCTTCTGCTTAGCCAGGATCTGCTCCCTCAGGTGGCAGCCGGGCCTTTGCCTCTGGCCTCGCACGCCCTCTGCACTTTGACCTTTCCCCCTGCTCTCCTGCCTGGAACGCGCCTCATTCTCGCTACCTCCACGCGCTGTCGTGTGTTCTCTTCTCCCTACTTAGCGCTCCTTATCTTAACCTCGTAAAACCCGGTTTTGTTTTGAAGTGTGACGTGAACCCTGAGCGTTGTGTTCAGATCTCACCGCGGGTTCAGAGCCTGAAACCTGGACTTGGGCCGGGTGCCTTCCTGGAGGCGTCCGAATGAGAGTGGCACCTGTGAGCCTGGGTGGGGACAACAGCCAGTGACGGGCACAGCTTCGAGCAGGTCCCCTCTCCCTGTGTGACAGTCCCAGTGCCGACCATCTGCAGACCCCTGTAGGACGTGTCTTAAGGCGACCTCCCTGGAAAGACAGGATCCGGGGATTCACCCCCGAGTCCCTCCACCCTGTGGGCTGGGATACCCCCTCCCCGCCCATCTGACTGGAGCCCCGCATCTGCCACTGAGCTCTCTTGGAGGACTTTGGAGGGGGCCTCAGGACAGGACTGGACACTTGTCACAACGCGGTTGCCTGGCGGAATGTGGGCTTGTCCTCCACAGATGGGCCGAGGGCAAGGGTCAAGAGGCTGTGCTCAAGGGGGAAAAAACCGATTCCAGAAAAACCTCAGCCGTTATCTTTTTTATTTAAATTTATTTATTTATTTTGAGAGAGAGAGAGTGGAGGAGGGTCGGGGTGGGGGGGAGAGGGAGAGTTCCAAGCAGGCACCTCATAGCCAGCACAGAGGCTGATGCAGGGCTTAAACCCGTGAGCGGTGAGATCATGACCTGAGCAGAAAAACAGTGAGTTTCTTAATGGACTGAGCCACCCAGGCACTCCTCATTTCATCTTTTAATGTTTATTTATTTTTAAATGTTTTTATTTTATTTTTTAGAGACATAGAGACAGAGCGTGAGCAAGGGAAGGGGCAGAGAGAGAGGGAGACACAGAATCTGAAGCAGGCTCCAGGCTCTGAGCCGTCAGCACAGAGCCCGACATGGGGCTCGAACTCACAGACCACGAGATCATGACTTGAGCCAAAGTCGGCTGTTGAACCGACTGAGCCGCCCAGGCGCCTCTTACCTTTTTTTTTTTTTTTTTAATCTTTGTCGAACTTAGCGAATCTTGTGGCTCATTAGGAGAAACAGCAGCCCTTTGCCCCCACCAGCTCCCACCTGGAGATGGTCCCTTTGAGCTCAGCCGATTCTTGGAATTTGCGCTCTCGTGTCTGAACGACATGCTGGTCTAAGGCAGCGTACAGGAGTGTCTGCTTCCCACCGGAGGAGATGGCCGTGACCTCCTCCTCGTGGGCTCCCGGCCCCCCGCCCTCCCCAGGCAGCAGCCTGCAGTGTTGGTGAGACCCACCGGCAGTGCTGGCTGGAGGCCACTCGGTGCTGTTCCATTTCGTTACCCGTCTGCCCTGTGTTCCTTGGGGTTTCTGTCGTTTGTCCGGTTCTCTTATCTCGTGACTCAACTTCCCGCTTCCCGCCCGTTTCTCACTCTCCTTTTGGGACGTTTGGGTGCGCCCGGCGCTCCGTCCGCGTCATCTTCCTGCAGCACCTTTTGGGACCTGTGTCCCAGCGCTGGGCGCCGGCCTCCCTGGGCCGAGCTGTCCTGGGAGCTCCCTTCCCGTCACCTGGGGGGGTCCCCTGGCGTCTTCCTGCTGGGCTTCTGTCCATTGTCCTGTGTCTTTCTCTTCGCTGGTGTATGCCTTCGCTTTGGAGCATGTCCGCCAGCTTCTGGAGAGAAGGGGAGTAAGGTTTTTGAGATCTCGACGGTCTAAGGAGGTCTTTATTCTCTTGATTGGGTTACAACCGGAGGTTAGAAGTGACTTTCCTCTAGAATTTTTAAAGGTATTGCCGCGTTGGTTTTTTTCATTTCCAGGGTTGCTGGTGAGACGTCAGAAGCCACCTGACCTCTGATACTTTGTGCATGACTGACTTCTCCCCTCTGGAAGCTCGTGGAATCTTCCCTTCTGTGACTCTGCTTTCTGGATGTTTGCCCCGTTTTTATGTTCCGGTTCTCGACTCGGGTTGTTTTTGCTTCACTGGGCAAGTTTTGGTTTGCTTTGTTTTGTTTTATTTTTTATTTAAATATTTATTTACTTATTCTGAAAGAGAGAGAGCACAAGCGCGAGCAGGGCAGGGGCAGAGAGAAGCCCGCGCTGTCAGCACGGAGCCCTTTGTGGGGCTCGGTGTCATGACCCGTGAGGTACTGACCTGAGCCGAAATCAAGAATTGGACGCTTAAGCAACCGAGCCACCCAGACACCCTCGTGTACTTTTAATTGAAAGAGATTGCTCTCCCTGTCGGCGTGTTTTTTTTCTGACACTGCCTTCTTGTTTCATGGGCGTAGGCCCTCTCCTCACGTGTCTCGCTGTCCCCGCCGGCCCTGCCGTGTTCGTCCTGTGTCTCCTCCAGGTTTCCCCAAGCTGCTGCTGAGCCTTAGCTGTCAGCCGTGTGTGAGATCAGGCACCCGCAGGCTGCTGGGAGCCCCGAGCCTGGGGAGGGCTCCTGGGGGCACCCTTAGTCGAGGTCCCCGGTCCGAGGGAACAAGCCTCACTGGCTCTGTGCCAAGAGTGTTAAGAACACGAACTTCTACTTAATCGTGGAGCGTGAGTGCCTCCGCCCACCCCTTGCCGCCTTGAGCTCTTCTGGTTTGCTTCTCCAGGTGCTTGGGGGGCGCATTCAGGGACACAGGTGCTCTTTACTGAGGTGTCTGTTGGTCTCCCCACTTCTCAAGGCGCTGCCCGTTTTCTCAGTGTCTCCGCCACACGCGCCTGCCTGCAGCTGCCCAGTACCTGCCTGTCAGGCTCCCCGGATTTTGGCTTCTTTACAAATCACCGTATTCGGTTTGGGGGGGGGCAGCCCGGGGCCCCGCGGCGGGTGACAGGTTTCTCTGGCAGCTTGCTCTGCCTCCAAGACGGGTTACGTGGGTACCTGTGTTCAGCTCAGGCACAGTTGTTGCTGTGGCCTGGATGCCTGAGCCCCCAGCTGCGTGTGCACCGAGCTCTCAACCCCGAACCCCTGCTTCTGTGCTCGCTCTGCCTGGAGTGCACGCCGCCTCTTGCCCCCGGCCGTGCGTGCGGTCCTGCAGCTCGGGAGGCCGGGCCTGTGCCCCTGTCTGGCCGGGTCCAGACCTTGCGGCCGCGTTGCGGGGCTGGGGCAGTGGAGTTACCTTTTGTCCACGCGCCTGCCCCCTGCCCGGGAGCGCGCTCCTCATCTCCTGTTCCTCGCTGGCACCTGGTCTTCTATCCCTCCGTGTCCCTCTACGTCCTGATGGTTCTTAGTGCTGGGCCTTCCCTGACTGTGTTTGGGGGTCTTTGACTACCTTCTGATATCTGAGGGAAGACCGTCGGGGGCTGGGCTCTGACCTCTGATCTCTGACCTTGGCCGGGCTGTGACCTCTGGGCTTTGGGCCATAGGGGGCAGGGCTTTAACAGCTGGTTCCCCCCAGGTCCTTCCTCAGATCCCTGTGAAGAGTGGTGGTCCCCATGGGGCAGGGGTCCTCGGTGAGTGGCTGACCCCTCTCCCTGCCCCTACCCCGGGAGGCTCCTTGGGGACCTGTTGGCGGCCCCACCCCCTCCAGAGGCCCAACTGGGGAGGGAGGTCGGGCAGGTGACAGGGGCCAGGGCGGGGGCCGCAGGGCAGGAGGCCCGCCGGAGCCATCCGCTCCCCTTCTCCCAGGGGTGCACCTGGAGGGCCCGTTCATCAGCCGGGAGAAGCGCGGCGCGCACCCCGAAGCCCACCTGCGCTCCTTCGAGGCCAACGCCTTCCACGACGTGCTGGCCACCTACGGGCCCCTGGACAACGTCCGCATTGTGACGCTGGCCCCCGAGCTGGGCCGAAGCCACGAGGTGATCCAGGCGCTGACGGCCCGTGGCATCTGTGTGTCCCTAGGTGAGGACGGCCGCCTCCGGGGTTGGGCCCACATGGGGGTCCTGGGCTGGGCGCACAGTTTGAGTCCAGGTCCCCTATGCAGGACACTCGGTGGCCAACCTGCAGGCCGCAGAGGAAGCCGTGCAGAGTGGGGCCACCTTCATCACCCACCTCTTCAACGCCATGCTGCCTGTGAGTGCCCCCCCAGCCCCCCTGGTGGGTGGGCACAAGGGCTCCTGCCGTCGCTCAGCCGCCCTCCTGTCCCCGTCCAGTTCCACCACCGTGACCCCGGTATCGTGGGGCTCCTGACCAGTGACCGGCTGCCTCCGGGCCGCCACATCTTCTACGGGATGATCGCGGACGGCACGCACACCAACCCGGCCGCCCTGCGCATCGCCCACCGGGCCCACCCCCAGGGTGAGCGGCGTGGCGGGGCAGGGGCGGGCGGGCGGACTCTCGGCGGGGCTCCTCCTGAGGCCCCTTCCCCCTGCAGGGCTGGTGTTGGTCACCGACGCTGTTCCGGCCCTGGGCTTGGGCAATGGCCGTCACACGCTGGGGCAGCAGGAGGTGGAGGTGGACGGGCTGACGGCCTACGTGGCAGGTGAGTGACCCTCTCGCCCCACTGACTGCTTGAGAAGGGCCCTTCGGTCTCTCTTGTGGGGTGCAAACATCTGAGTGTCCCCCGCCAGCCTTCAGGCCCCCCCCGGACCCCCCCCCCCACGTCCCCGGTGGCCTCTGGTCCCCCCCAGAGCCTGCTCTCTCACTCTCAAGGAACCAAGACACTGAGCGGCAGCATAGCCCCAATGGATGTCTGCGTCCGGCATTTCCTGCAGGCTACAGGTTGGTGGGGCTGGAGTGGGCAGGCGTCTGTGCGCATGCGTGCCCGTGCCTGTGCGTGCGTGTGTGTGTGTGTGTGTGTGTGTGTGAGAGAGAGAGAGAGAGAGAGAGAGAGAGAGAGGGTGGTAGAAGCCACACGTGGGAGAGGTTGGAGGGAAACACGGAGACCACTGGGGTCTTGCAGCGACATCCCTCGTGTGATGGAATTCCCAGGAGACGAGCACCGGGAACATGGCCGAGGTCCCCCTGCGGGGAGCTCAAGGGCAGGTTAAGAGAGTGGCGAGCAGGCAGATGGCTGGAACCTGGGGTGATAGGCAGTGAAGCCATGGCACCCGAGAGGAGAAGGGACCTCACCTTATCCATGGGAAGGCCCTTGGCCTCATGGGACCCCGAGGGTACAGAGCTATATGGAGGCGAGGTGGGCGGTCAGACCAGCGCTTCAGGCTTGTTGGGGGGCGGGCGGCAGGAAGGGGCATCTGGCAGAGGCTGTGGTTGGCCAGGCCCAGTGGGATTCTTGGCAGTGCCCTGGGGCTGGGGTGTCACCACAGGGAGCCAGGGTTCAACATGCTATTTGGAGCAACAGGGAGACAGGCCAGGAGGCAGCAGGTGTGTGGGGGTGAGGTGGGGAACAGAAAGAGTGGGATTTGGTCACGTGGCTCCTTGAGAGGGAGCGGGGATAGAAAGCCAGGACTAGGTGGCTTCGTTGATGTCCAGGCTACTGCTTATTGGGGGGGGCGGGGGGGGCTCTTCCTGGGACCCAGAACGAGGAAGGGCCTGCAGGCATCTGGGTCCAGAGCCTTTGTCGGGGAGGAGGGGAGCCCTGCAGGGCTGGGATGGGTGAGTAACCAGGAAAAGGGTACCTGGCAGTGTCCTCAGATGAGGGGGAAGGTGGGGCTTTGTCAACCTGCTGCAGAGACCTGGGATTTTTCTAGGACTTCGAGCTTTGGGGCTACGAGTGGGGAAGGGGCTGCCTAGGGAGCCAGCTGGGGCTCGGGGGTGACTGCCTGGTTGTGTCCCCTGAGCAGGCTGCAGTGTGGAGTTGGCCCTGGAGGCTGCGTCCCTGCACCCCGCTCAGCTGCTGGGGCTGGAGAAGCGCAAGGGGACCCTGGACTTCGGGGCTGATGCAGGTCAGGGCCCGTTGTGGACGCCGGGGTCCGCTGAAGGCTCGGGAGGTCTGGGGGACTTGGGGCAGTGCCAGGAAGGTGGATCCTCCCTGCGCCCAGGTGGCCTGGCCCGGCCACCAACCTCAGCCCGGGCCCCTCTTCCCATCAGGCTGTGGGACAGGCCAAGTGAGGGGCAGCTTGGGCCTTTGTCCCATGTACCCTGCTGCCAAGAACACTGGTTCCAGGACCTTGGTCAGCCTCTGGTCGGTGGGGTGTCCTGCCCACATCATCCCAGGCTTCAGTCTCCCCACCAGCTTCTGGTTGGGGGCGGGGGCGGGGGCGGGCCCACACCCACCCCTGCCTCCATCTCACTGCCTGCCTCTGACCCAGACTTCGTGGTGCTCGATGACTCCCTCCACGTGCGGGCCACCTACATCTCGGGCGAGTTGGTGTGGCAGGCGGAGGAGGCCAGGCAGTGACTGAGGACCACGGCTGGAAAGGACACCCAGCCTTAGCCGGACACTGTTGGGGCTGGGCCATGGAGGAGCTGGTCTCCAGGGAGCCAGTGGGAGCCCTGCCCCAGGCGGAGGCCTGCCAGGCGGAGGCAGGTGGATAAACGTTCTCCCAGCAGGGACTTGTCTGTGTCTGAGTTTTGCTTCAGGGCAGAGCGCCGGTCCCTCTGGAGGCTCTTTGGGTGGGGTGGGGTGGGGTGGGGAGGGGAGGTATGTGTGCCTTAGGGTTGGGAGCGGCTAGATTCTAGCTGATCCCAGCCTTGCAGGGCCCCAGTGAAGGGGACAGGGCCCCTCTCTGTCGGACAGTTGTGTCTGAGGTCTGCAGCCCACACTCCATTGTGCTGGTGGACATGAAGGGCGGAGGACCAGTCCCTGGCCGTAGGTTGGAAAGCGGACAGGGAGGGGCTTGGGGACAGTGAGTACGGACGGTTTCAGAAGTTTACACGTCAAGGGACTGAGGAAAAGGGTACTTGTTGGGATTTTTAAATTTCATTTTGAAGAAGGGGAGGGAGAGAAAAAATCCTAAGCAGGCTCTGCACTGTCAGCACAAAGCCGGATCCCAGTGAACTGAGACTGTGACCTGAGCCGAAATCGAGTCGGACCCTCAGCTGACTGAGCCGCCCGGGCGCCCCAGTGCTTTTTGGAATTTGAAGTGGGGAGAATTGATTGTGGGGACAGTTAGGAGCAGGGGCTGGGCGGGGCCTCGGGTGGGTGCTGCAGGGGGTTCGGAGGTGGCCGTGTGAGGATGGCCCAGTCTGCACCTTCGAGTTGGGACGGCAAAGCGGAGGCCGGAGGTCATGGTGCTGGGCCTGAGCACGGTGCCAGCTGTTCCTGCTCAGCCTTCAAGAGGACTCCAGGTCCCCTGGCTCTGAGTGTAGGAAGCAGTGGCCGAGGTGACCCTGGCCGTCGTTCCTTGCCCAGCCCACAGCCCTGTTTCTTTGAGCCCTTGGGGTAATCAAGGTTGGGCTTCCTTTGGGGTCTTTTCTGAACAGCCCCTTCTCCTGACCCGGCTCCCAGGTGAGCTCGGGGATCCCACCTGCCCCCTGGTTTGCACAGCTGTGGGTGGCCCTGTCTGGGGCTGGTGGGCAGCTCGGGGGTCACCAGTGTCCGGAGGCCTGCGACTGTTTGTCCGTGTCATCCCGCGGCTGTCCGTGTCCCCCAGTCCCGGCAGCCCCCAGGCTGGGAGCAGGGGCTGATAGGGCTGCTTTGAGGCAAGTGGGCTTTGGGGAGCCCTGCAGGTCACGAGGGCAGCCGCGACGTGGGAATCAGATGTCCAGGTTGGGGTAGCCCCAGCGCTGGGGTTGACTTCGTCCCCGTTTGCGTGCCGGGGTGGGCGGCACCTTCCCCCTTTTGTCTGGGTGTAGTTCTTGGAAGAAGGAGAGGTCAAAGGCAAATGTCCAGACACCGTCGCGTGTGTCTTGGCAACGATCCCTTTTGCCTCTGCCACAGAGCGCACTACAGAAAGCGCGTCCAGGCCGAGTGGCAAGAACAGCCTCCGGTCCCTGCTGTGTTTGAGGCTGGATGAACAGCCTGGGAAGAGCCAACGCTGAGAGGTGGGGCTCGGGAGAGGCCTGGGGCAGAAGCCGCCTGTAGGTGTGCCAAGGGACTGGGTCTCCGGCCACATGCCTCTGGGCCGCAGGATGGCCTGTGCCTAACAGGTGACTGACCAGCTCCTGCATGGTGCCGGTGGCTGAAAGACAGCTGGCTGCACCAGTGGTCCAGGGGCGGGGCCGGCCGGCCGCCTGGAGCTCGCCCTGGTGGGAGGCAGCAGGCGAGCGCTCCCAGATACATTAGAGGCTGAGCAATGGGCACTTGCCTTATTTGGTGCTAGGCATTATTCCAAGTGCCTTACCAGTGTTAACCTGTTCTCTGCCAAAAATCCAAAGGAGTTTCCCGTTTGTCATTCCGATTCTCAGATGGGGAAAGTGGGGCTCCGATTCGAGAGCCGGTAAGCACTGGGAGCGAGGACTTGGCCTGGCCTGCTCAGCTCAGGGGTCTCACCTAAACTTGTTGCCACAGCGCCTCTTGGCTGGAGCATCCGGGAAGGACTAGCTGAACTAGAGGTCTGCAAGGGTGACACCAGGGATGGAGGGGCCAGTGCTGGTTGGCACGTGTACCCCAGGCCAGGGGAAGTGCACCCCAGATCCAGGCGCACAGGCTTAGTGTGTTGGTTGGGGCTGTGTCTACCACCCTCGCGGGAAAGGGGTGCAGCCATCACTACCGTGGTCTCCAGAACTTTTCCATCGCCCCTCGGAGCAGCTGTTCCCACTAATACTAACCCTGGTTCCCCCTCCTCCAGCCCCGGCACCCACCTTGCTGCTTTGAGTCTGAGGCTGCCGGGTTTTGAACAGAAGATGTGCTGCCATTTTAAGTAAGACCTCTTCCCCCCCCCCCACCGCCCCCGGCCCCCCGCCTCCCCAGCAAGGAGGCCCTGAGGGTCTGGCTGCAAAGGGACTGGAGACCAGTGAAGTGGGAGCAGGCATGCTGTAGTGTGAGTGTAGACCCGGACGCTAGGGGCGGGCCTGAGTCACTGGTGGGTGGGGGTGACTCACTGAAGTAGAGAAAGCTGGGGTGGGGTCCTTGGAGAGGTGACCTGGCGTGCGCTCCGCACCGCCTTCGTGGCTTGCTTTGTGTTGTACGTGAGTGGGAGGAACAGAGGGCCCAGCGGTGGTGAGACCCCGATGCGGGGGCGGGTGCGTCGTGACTCCGCTGAGTGGTGCGAGGGCCGCCTGGCGGCCGCACCTGGGAACTGCGGAGGCGTCCAGTTGAGGGTCGTGGACTGCGCCGGGTGCGAGCGGGTTCGAGTCCAGACGCCGAGGTGGCCCTCGGTCTCCCTCGGTCTTCGGGGACTCGGAGCGCAGCGTCCCGGCGCTGACTCGTGCAGAGGCTCTGGGTGCTCCAGACCGGAGAAACCGGCTTGGGGGTGGGGGGCAACCCGAATCGGGGCTGGCAGCGAACGGCAGAGCGTGCGCAGTGAGTCTCGCCCGACCCGCTCCGCCGCGGGGGGAGCCGCGTCTACGCGGACCTGCTGATCTTAGAAAAGCTGCGGCGCGCAGCGGGTACTCACTTGCTGTGGGAGGGGCTCCTCCCTGGGGGGCGGGCTCTGCAGTTCAGAAGGGACGGGCTTCCGGCGGGGCCAATCAGGATTGCTCTGCGGAGGGAAGCGTCGCGGCCCAGCGGCTGGGGCGCGCGTCGCTCTCTGACACGGTACCCGTTAAAGGGCCGATCCGGAGCGGAGAGCCGCAGACTGCGCGGCGCGGTAGGGGAGTAGGGGGCCAGGGCCCCAGCGCCCCCGCGATCTGCAGACCCCACTGCGCCCCAAGCCGCCGGCTGCCTGTCTGCACACTTTCCGGCCTTGCCGCGTCTTTTCTCTTTCCAGTCGCACCCACGTGCATCCCTCTTGCCCCACGCCTCCTCTCCACGCCCTCTGCGCACCTCTCTCCCCGCCCCGGCCTCGTTGGCGGTGGGGAGTTTGGTTGCTGGTCTCCTGCAGGTCCCAGCTTCGCCCCAGCTCGGAGCCTGTTCTGGGTCAAGGGGGGCGGGGACGGGGCCGGTGGGTACAGAAGGAGGTGTGGCACCAGGAGGGTGAATGAGGGGCAGCTCTGGTGAGACCCTGGGGCCTCCTCCATGTGCCCCTGTCGTCCCCAGGAGGCCCCGGGGTGGGGGGCAGCCCTGTGCCCTGAGCGGTCGCCCTCTCTGAGCCTTGCCTGCCTCCCAGTCCTCCACCGTGAAGAACTTGGTGTAATGCTTCCAACGTGATCCGGTATCCTGTCCCTACGTTTGTGTCTTGGTTTGTCTTATAAACTGGAATTGTACTTTTGATACTGCTCTGCTCTTCAGTATTTTCTAGTTAAGCAGCATGAAATGGTAAGCTCCCTGGGTGGGGACGCATTGGAATGTGTCACTGTTTTAGCAAGGTGCCCAGTGTTCTCCAAGATGGTTGCTTCATAACCTTAACCAGATCCCACCATGAACCAGTGGGGCTCCTCCCCCACCGCCCCAGCGGCCCTGAGGAGGAGGGCACGTGGAGTGATGGGCAGGGAATTCTGGGGGCCCAGATGCGCAAGTGCCTCTAGAAGGCAGAAGGGGATGCTGGGTGTGCACGCCTTCTGTCCCTGGGGGTTCCCGGTTTTGGTGGGGCCGCAGGAGGGCCTCCCATATCAGTTTTCTTTTCTTGTAACAAATTACCACGAATTAGAGGTTCGAAAGAACACACCTTTATTTTACAGCACTGGAGGTTGGAGTCGGCATAGGTCTCAGCGGGGTTGAAGCGGTGGCAGAGCCTTGTTCTCCCCAGAGGTTCCGAGGGGCTCTTCCATGTCCAGCTTCCAGGCGCTGTCCACACTGGGTATCTCATGGCATCTTGCTTTTGCAAAGCCGGCGCTGGCCAGTTGTGTGTTTTGCGTTTCCTCACTCGGACTTGGACTCTTTCTTTCTCTTCTGTGTTTTAAGGACCCTTGTGATTATATTGGGCCGAGCTGGGTGACCCTGGGCGATCTTCCTCTTTTAAGGTTATTAGCAGTCATAATTCTTCCTATGTAATATCACAGGTTGGGTGAACAGGACGTGGACGTTTTTGGAGTGCCCTTTATTCTGTCAACACCCCTTCCAGAGAGAAGGGGCCGAGGCCAGGACTCCCTGCTGCCTGGGGCTGAAGGAGATACTACATTCCTGTCACCAGTGTTCCAAAGTGCTCGTTTCCTGATGTGCTTAGCACCGGATGGTTTCAGTCTTTGGCCAGTTTTTGGAGTCAACCCATTTTATAGCTGGGGAAGTTGAGACTTAGGGAGGGAAGGTTGCTTGCCTGAGATTTGATGCAACTTTCTGTTTCCTGTCTCCAAGGCTAGTTAAAATTTTTCACCCACGGAACGCAGCTTATACAGGAAGACATTTTTCCCCAGATGGCTCGGAGATTGTCGGCTTCGTCGTCTTCGATCCGTCCACCTGCAGCTAGATGCCTCTTGGGAGCCTTAGGAACGGCGACCCGGCATTCGGCGGGCAGAGGCAGACCGCGTCTCCATCGTTGACGAGTCCCCTGGTTTTCCTAACGGGCTGTGTGCTAGTTGGTTTCCCTGCCTGCCTCAAAGCCTCCAGGGCTGCAGGCCCGGCCTGCCTCTCTCATCTGGGCTCTCCCCACGTCTCCATGCGTCCCGGCAGACCTGGAGTCCTGGCTCTGCCCTCAACTAGCTAGCTGTGGCGCCCCGCCTTGAAAATGCTCCCCAGCGATCCTCCTCCCGGGGATCCACGCCCTCGTGCGGTTCCCCCCATGTGGTGCCAGGCGATTTTGTGTGACCAGCCGAGTGTGGCAGCGGCGATGCTAGATCACTTCGGAAATTCGGGTGTGAAAGCCACTGCCGATC